>JBAJHW010000003.1:116715777-118116762 GCA_037013535.1 Intellagama lesueurii
TCGAGCTGGATAAACGCATTGGCAAAGCAGCTACCATGTTCTCTAGGCTCACAAAGAGAGTATGGCTTAATAAGAAGCTGGTGGCATATACCAAGATCCAGGTCTATAGAGCCTGTGTCCTGAGCACACTCCTGTACTGCAGTGAGTCCTGGACCCTTTGTGCACGGCAGGAGAGGAAGCTGAACACGTTCCATATGCATTGTCTCCGGCACATTTTTGGTATTACCTGGCAGGACAAAGTTCCAAACAGAGTACTCCTAGAACGAGCTGGAATTTCTAGCATGTATACATTACTGAAACAGCAATGTCTACGTTGGCTTGGGCATGTCGTGAGAATGGCTGAGGGTCAGATTCAAAAAGATCTCCTGTATGGAGAATTAGTGCAGGGAAAGCACCCCAGAGGGAGACCACAGCTGTGATACAAGGATATCTGCAAGTGGGATCTGAAGGCCTTAGGAATGGACCTCTACAGATGGGAAACTTTGACATCTGAGCATTCAGCCTGGTGGCAGGCGGTGCATCATGGCCTCTCCCAATTTGAAGAGGCACTTGTTCAGCAGGCTGAGGCAAAGATGCAGTCCCGAAACCAGCAAAATCAGTGAGCTGGACAGGGGACAGATTGTATTTGTCTTCAGTGTGGAAGGGATTGTCACTCTCAAATTGGCCTTCTCAGCCACACTAGATGCTGTTCGAAGACCTCTATTCAGAGCATGTTACCATAGTATCTCGAGACTGAAGGATGCCTACTGGTATGCTAGGATAAGATGTGCCTCATTAGAATGATAGAACATGTAGCAGTATGTCCCATCTCTATGCAGCATAGAGTGTGCATTGAGTGATAACACTCAGTATTGGTTTCTGCCAGTATTAAGTATAAGCTTTGTATAACTGTCTGCTACCATATGAACCAACCCACTGCTTATACTATTAATTAAGGTTCTACTATGAATTCTAATGTCTACTTCTGTCAGAGTGTGGGATATTGGTCATCTAGATCCACCATTCTAAATGGGGGATCTGGCACACTTGGAGGGGACCACAGACTGGAAAAAATTCTTCACATACCACTTTATAAGGTTTGTTATGCAATCTATACAATCCTAATTTGGCATATATTTCTTTCATATTGTGTTTATGGCCATGGGGGGAAAAAAAGGTTGAGAATGGCTGATCTAAACCATGGCTTTCTCATTAGTGACACCCCAGATTATGGCAATTCCCTCATATGATAGTCCTTGTCTCCTCCTATTCTGAATATAAATCAGAATAATGCTATTTTAGACAGCATTTGCAGGAGAAGATTTGTTGCTATCATGTTTTAACAAGCCAACCAGCAAATTGACTTCCATTCCATAATCTTTACATTAACTTGTCTATCTATATTTTCTAGCTATACAATGCTCATTGTACTTAGTTAGAGATTTATACTGACAGGAAATTATTGTAAATCACATTTCTCAGACACATCCCCGCCAGTTTGTGTGTGGGTTGTTTGTCATGGCTTCCAGTTCAATTAATTGGCTAGAAGGAACCATAGGAAAGTAAACATCCCTATTTGCTTCACTAGGAAATTATGCCCCTGAACATTAAAATTAACATGTAGTAAGGGCTTATAAGACCTCTGCTGTCTTCAACAAGTTACCTCCAATACTTGTTTCACCCAACTGTAGTCAGGGCAAATTTGTCATAGACTGAGTAAATTAACAGGAAGAGCTTGCAGCAAACTCTCCCAAGTTTGTGGCCTTAGTTGCCAGTCTCTTATTTCAATTATCTGGATGTGTTTAAGCAGGTTGATGGAAGTAACTGCTGTAAGCCCTGGTAATATTTTGCTGACTATCAAAATTATAAATCTTCCCTCCACCTTCATGTTTTCATATTATTTGGTTTAGCTGCAGTGTACATCAATTCTGGGTTGACTTAATTGGATTCCCCTTGAGATGGCTAAAAAGTCCTCTCCCATGACTCTTGCCTGCTCTGCTTGTCTGTTATCATATGGGCTCACCCACATGATGCCACAAAGACCTGACATTGTGACATCACTAGGAACTCCTCCTCCAAGTTTTGGATTGTGACCCTAAAGTCTCTGAAAATGGGATACTGCTGACTTTGTAAGCCCATAACTAGCAAGTTCCATTTTTTGCATCAAAAGTCATATGCTCCTTACTAAGCAAAGTTGAAAACAATATCTTTCTGGCACAGTTATCACAGAAATATCTAGTAGTTTCCTCTGGCCAAATCTAAACTCAGTACATTATAAATTTAATTCACTTTGCATTGAAACAATGCATTCTCAAGGTCAGCCGTGCCGTAATATATAAATCATGTTAAAGTTTCCTTAATAATCAGCACAGAATCTGAAACTTACAGCATCTTAATTATATTTAAAGAACTATTTTGGTTCCCATTTTTCAGGACATAGCTACAGAGTGACCTATTGATTGCAATAATAAAATAATATCCCGTTTCACCATTGATCACACCAGCAAGACAGCTGGATGAAATGCTTGCTTCTAATTGCTTAGTTTGTAAAATATGTTGTGCCAAATGAGAATAACAAAAACAGATGTATCCTGTCAGGCTAAAGAGGAAAATTTGAATAACATGTTCACCCAAGAGAGGATTGGTTAGTATAGGGATGTAATCATTAAAGATTTCATTTTCTTCTTCTTTATGAAGTACAGTTAGAATTGTCTTTGGAAATTGCCCTTGGACTTTCCCACTTAATGATCTCACAGTAGGAAGAATATTTTGTAATTGGCAATCTGATTTGTGTCAGAAGGACACAAAGGGAGGGCAGGTAGCTCTTTGGTATCAATTTTTCATCTCAGTCATTGAAAGTTGCTGGATATGAAGACTAGAAGAAACTTATGAATGGCTTTTTCTTCCTAAACAATATAATCTACAGCATACCCAGTTCGAAATAAATAGCATTAAATTTGTTGGGGGTTTCTTTGAGGTAAAAGTGTTTAGGATGATACTACAATCCTGTTAGCTAGCTAGTCAATTAGCTAATTAGTGCTGAAGGTCTTTGTTGAATAAAACATTCATGAGGCTGTTCTTTTTACTGGCTTTTGACATAGTTGTCATCATGGTTTCTCTGAGTTTCTGAGTTCCATATTGACTTCAATCTATTCTGTCGAGAACTGCAAACATGTATCAGAGAAGGGAGAGAAAAGCCTACCACAGTGGTTCAGTACCAAGATTTCATCCATAATGCAAAAGTGTTGTAGTCTAGTAGTTTTTTGCTGGATATTTTGTGTAACCAGCAGGTACAAGGTATACCGGTGTTAACAAAAGTTTTATTGGCACACTTCAATTCCTTTGGTTTTAAGGACAAAGAAGTCTTAAACCAAAGGCTGGCTCATTTTTAATCCATGACCTCTAACTTTTGGCTTTACTTCACAGGCAATGGATTCTTGAAGGTCTCAAATACTACTACTACAATAATTCAGCATGACTGATGTTGTATAAAAGTATATTATATTACTCTGTACTTTGGGATGTGACCATGACCCTTTTCAATTATTTTTATGACAAGCAGCATTCTCATATTTCACAGCTTCACAGAACTATGGAACAGTCTTTTGCAAAGAGGCATCATACAGTGATACATTGCCTCATTGCATGATGTCAGTCACGATAAGCAAGTACAAGATATTAAACACAATTCTGCAATGTAACACAACTATGATCATTTGTTTGCCAAGAACTGGGATCAGAGGACTTATTAAATTGTCTAGCAGAAGTAGCTCATACTTGATTCGAATTCCGGTGTATGCCAAAATATTGCTATCATTAATTATATGAATGCACATTTCAGATTCATGCATCAAATTTATATGCTGATCCCTTGAACAGCCTGATATGAATTAGCTCTATGGTACATTATTTGAATGTTATATTTCTGAATATTAACTTTGGCATACCCTGCAACATTCCACAGATGAATAGTGACATTTATTTATTTATTTATTTACTTACTTACTTACTTACTTACTTACTTACTTACTTACTTACTGCATAGTTTATTTTCTTCAGAGGAGAGCACATGATTGCTCTCCAGCCAGCCTCACAACAAACCTGTGAGGTAGTTAGGCTGATAGTAACTAGCTGGACAAAGACAACACAGTAAGCTTTATGGCCCTCCTTGATTCTAATCCACATTTTAAATTATTGCAACATATTATCTTGAAACTTCCCTTGTCCCATATTAAGGGTCACAATCTAGCCCTCACTTAGCTACTCCTCTACATTGCTGAAGACCATACTCTACTTGGAGTTTGCTGAATCCAAAACAGTGTGTCCTGTTCCCCGAAAATGGATTGGTCACTAACCCATGCTAGTTTATTTCCATTAAAAATACATTTTGAACTACACTAGAGTGGCCTATTTTATATCTAATACTTCTGGATTATCATAAGACAGTGTTTCCAGACTTGGGGGATGCGACATCCAAGGGGGTCACAATGTGTTTTCTGGGGGGGGGGCTGTCACGGGTCACCTTCTGTGTGGTGTAGCCCATGATAATTAATTTCTTCTTGACTTGTTGGAGTAGGATATTAAAGTTAGTGTGTATCAGTATGTATGAGAAACTGGTCCTTTCGGAAAGAAGCCTCTCCTTTCTAAGAAGGGATGACTTTACTCCGTTAAAAATGACTTTTTATGCAAACATGGCAGGTGGTGGTGGTCCCAGGTTACTCTGACTATTTTAAAAGAGGGGTTGCGACTCAAAAAAGATTGGGAACCACTACCCTAAGAAGGGATCTACCAAAAAAAAGTGAAATAAACTGGAGGAAACAAATATATTCAGGCTATGGCCCTAAAAATATACACTGTTGGGCTTCTTTTCTAAAATATAAATAGCAAAATGGTAGTAACACAGGCAGTACAATCCAAACTCAAAGGTATGTCAGCTGGAATGAGTTTGCAATGGGCTAAAGCCTCTTGTGCCAACTAAAGAAAACTCTCTGACTTCAGATCTCTAGCACAACAGATGTGCTGGTTGATATCAGCTAGAGAAAATCCAGGAAAGGAACATAGAAGGTGAGAATCTGGGAAGGTGGTGTTGCACCAGATTCAAACCTTTCTCAGTCCAGACTTATGTCTACCATACTGGTCCAAAGTTAGGTTAGGGTAAGGGTAGTTCTAAATTTCAACATCCCTAGACTGGAAGGGGTTTATATACAGCAAAACCTCAGCGAGCTTTGTGTCAGTTTAGCCAACTCAGAGCTATCTTGGCTACTTAGGCTTGTGCCCTTAGTGTGGGACCATGAATATCCACCTTGTGTGTAGGCATCCTTCAGTCTCGAGAGACTATGGTAACGTGCTCTGTATGGAGGACTTGGAACAGCATCTAGTGTGGCTGAGAAGGCCAATTCGAGAGTGACAATCCCTTCCACACTGAAGACAAATACAGTCTGTCCCCTGTCCAGCTCCCTGATTTGTTGCTTTCGGGACTGCCTCTTCGCCTCGGCCTGCTGGACAAGGGTCTCTTCAAATTGGGAGAGGCCATGATGCACCGCCTGCCTCCAGGCTGAATGCTCAGATGTCAAGGTTTCCCATCTGTTGAGGTCCATTCCTAAGGCCTTCAGATCCCGCTTGCAGATATCCTTGTATCGCATGTGTGGTCTCCCTCTGGGGCGATTTCCCTGCACTAATTCTCCATTCAGGAGATCTTTTGGAATCCGGCCATCAGCCATTCTCACGACATGCCCAAGCCAACGTAGATGTCATTGTTTCAGTAATGTATACATGCTAAAAATTCCAGCTCGTTCTAGGACTACTCTGTTTGGAACTTTGTCCTGCCAGGTGATACCAAAAATGCATTGGAGATAACGCATATGGAACGTGTTCAGCTTCCTCTCCTGCCATGCACAAAGGGTCCAGGACTCACTGCAGTACAGGAGTGTGCTCAGGACACAGGCTCTATAGACCTGGATCTTGGTATATGCCGTCAGCTTCTTATTAAGCCATACTCTCTTTGTGAGTCTAGAGAACATGGTAGCTGCTTTGCCAATGCGTTTATCCAGCTCGACATCTAGGGAGAGGGTGTCAGAGATCGTTGAGCCAAGGTACACGAAGTCATGAACAACCTCCAATTCTTGCGTGGAGATGGTAATAGAGGGAGGTGAGTCCATGCCCTGGCCCATGACCTGTGTTTTCTTCAGGCTGATTGTTAGTCCAAAGTCTTGGCAGGCCTTGCTAAAACGATTCATGTGTTGTTGGAGGTCTTCAGCAGAGTGGGCAACAACAGCTGCATCATCGGTGAAGAGGAAGTCCCGCATGCATCCACTTTGTAACAAACCTGTTATCTGCCATGGGTTTCTCCAGTAGCTATTATAGCAATCCTATTTTCTCCATGCACACATCCTGGGTTTTTTCCCCCTAAGTTTCCAATTTGGGAGAAGGGGGAGAGCATAGCTTCACTGCCATTTTCATGAGCCAAAATCAGCAATCATTGCCATGATCTGGTACAGAAGGATGCCACAATGCCTGCCTGCACAATAAAGCTCTATCTATCTATCTATCTATCTATCTATCTATCTATCTATCTATCTATCTATCTATCTATCTATCTATCTATCTATCTATCTATCTATCTATCTATCTATCTATCTATCTATCTATCTATCTATCTATCTATCATCTATCTATCTATCTATCTATCTATCTATCTATCTATCTATCTATCTATCTATCTATCTATCTATCTAATCTATCTATCAAATGAGTATTGCAAATATAAACTTTATAAAAATGTATGTTTGCATGTGTGTGTATCTTCTGTGCAGTCAAGTTGGAACTGAATTATAGCAACCCTAATAGGGCTTTCAAGGTAAATGAGATATATGACTGAGTTTCTATGGCCAAGTGGAGATTCAAACCCTGTTCTCCAGTGATATAAAAAAAGCAGATGCTACAATGTGTACACCCTGAATTCTTTTTACCAGCACAAGAACAAGAGTTGTTTGAAGAAATGAAGAAGAATTCAAATGTCTCTTTGTAGCTAAATGAGAACGAAGTCCCAGATATATTTGTCTACTAAGCTACAACATGGTGGAGCTGGTTCCAAATATATAATCTTTAAAACACTAAAATATAATACAAATGCAAATACAAATATATAAGATCACTATGTGAATTCACTCAGTATCCCTGCTGTGCAAGCATACTGAAATTCTGCTTATAATCCTCTGGGAACAGCAGCTCCTGCCCCTCCAACTCTCCCACTCTTTCTGACTCACACCCGTTTCCTAGGCTTTTCCTACCCATTAGGCTGAACCAAACAGTCCCTATGTATTTATCCAGGCAGTAGCAGTAGCAGCAGCAACACCCATTTTGGATGTAGCAACAGGATTTCAGCCAATGTAAGAGTCATTGAGGGTATGTGACATCACCTGAGCAGGAAAACCAGAGGAGAGACTTCAATGAGTGAATGAACATTTCTGAAGAGATATCAAAAATCAGCATAGAAAGGGAGAACTTTCTGGCTCTGCCCAAAAGACTTGTTAAAATTAAGGATGGGAAGAATTTTGTTTAGCCCACATTTTAAAGCAACTTCACAATTCCCAGTCTAGTATAAGAATGGGTACATTTAGACCTTGGAAAAGCTACTCTTTTTTTTGAGAACAACTCCCCCCGTCCTTACAGCCAGCATAACCACTGGGATTCTGCAACTAATAGTCCCCAAAAATAACTTTCTCCAAATTTCAGTGTTATCCTTTGGGTTATGCATTTCGCTAGATATGGCAAGGCGCTTCTTATCTCAGAACATATCTGTATATATCAGGAAAATGAGAATACCCATATAAAACACATATAGAATGGAAGCAGCATACAAAAGTGCTGCTGGGTCCTTTTGGGGAGAAAGGTGGGATAGAAATAAATAAATAAATAAATAAATAAATAAATAAATAAATAAATAAATAAATAAATAAATAAATACTGGGGGAAATATACCAGCAGCATATGTGAGGGTAAACTTTGGATGAATGTAAATAAGTTTTGTGCATTCAGTAGCAAATTCACTACCTAATGCTGAAACTGAATGACATGGACATACAATAGAATATGTACTAAACTGACAAGAAATGGAAATAATTTAATTCATACTTGGATAAAAATATGGATAGTTTTGACTCAAACGTAGTTCACATGTCTTATGCGGGTGAGAGCTTTTTTCATCCACAGCAGCAATTTATTCACATGAGGATATGAATATGTACCAGGGCCTTACAGATCTTGACAACAACACATTTTCTCTGCAGTCTTCCATGGATAAAAGATGTGCAATCCTTTCATATGTTTATGCATCTCCAGGCTTACCAGAAGTTTAGTACTGAGGGCAATTTCACCTCATTTCAACCAAAATTATATGCTTGCATAGTTAATTCTCAGTTCTGCAGCAATAGCAGCAAACATAAAATATATGTAAACAGAGGAAGTGGTCTGTTAGAGACTGGCATATGAATGAACATATTAGAGTTCTCAAGTTTTGTTCTTTTTTTATTCTGGGGAATTATTTTGTTTTCCTTCATGTGACTGATTTTTTTTATGTTCTATTTTTTTTCTTGCTATATATTTTTCTTCATTTCTGTTAATACAATGGCAAAATAAAATACCAAGTAATGCAGTACACACTGAATAAGTTCCATTCAGTTCAGTTGGACTAGTTTCTGAGTCAACATGTAGAAAACTTGATTATTAGTTAGATTAGGAGTGGGAGTCATCTGGGCTGTGGCCCACAGAGGGGCCCAAGGCTGTTTTAGCAAATGTGTCATGGAAAGGGGACATGGCCATCTGGGGAACTCCAGCAGACTCAGATTTAGTCTAGTTCCTGATGGTCATCACTCCTAATGCAGATCAAATTTTTGCATTAAATTTTACAGATGACAAAATTGTGTAGGATGATGCTGAGAGGATAACACAAACTCTTCTAATGCTATTCTTGCAACCAAGTAACAGGAAGCACTAAACCAACATCATGGAGCCGGTTCAGGAGCATCACACTGCCCCATCTCTTTCCCAATAAATGTTACCTATCTAGGTGATCAAGTCTAATTCCATTAAAAAAAATCAGTTTCAATCAAGACTGTAATAGGTCCAGATACACCATGTCCTCCAAGCAGCTATCTCACCATCACTCCTTTGCTCCAAAAATGATCCATTCAACCACTAGTAAACTAATAGAGACCCATAATTAAAATTACTTTAGCACAGGCAACAGAATCAACAAGAATGAAACCCAGTGGCTGTATTTCATACATACTACCTCTCATCTCAACATATCAAAGTGGGCAACTTAGCCAACTGGTGAGAAAATCAATAGCTCATGCATGTGTGGAATGGTCCTCATGGGCCTTAACAATGGGTAGAAAGTAGTTGCAAACAAACAAGAAGGCCAGATAGAAAGAAACTTCACAAAAATGAGATAAACAGAAATGGTGAAAGCATGACGCTGTGATGAGACAGCAGCAGAAGGACAGAGCTCTGTCCTCTGGGCTGAATTCTGACCTGTTTGGAGCCCCAGGGGGTTAAAACCACCCCAAAGAGGGAGAGAAGCCTGTTGATGATGGGGGGGATGGCAGTTACTCCCATTTGATCTGGGAAACTCCCCAATCAACCAGCGGGTGGAAACAAGCAGCTTAAATAGGTTGCTTGCAAGTTGTCAGCAGCTGGCAATGGAGAAGCAATAAATCAGCTAATTAACATCGTCGTTACCACTGGGTGATAAATATTTTTTAACTGTACTGCTTTATGATTATCCCTGGATGAAATAATCCCTACAACAGAAATAGTGTCTTCTGTCCCCACCACTTATAGAGCAGCGGTGAATCTAGAGAGAGGGAAGAGACGCAAAGAAAATAAATTGGACATTAATTAGATATTTAATTATACTTCAAGGAAGGAAGTTTGGTATTACTTTGTCGTTAGAAACTTAAGAATCTTTCTCTTAAAACTATCATTAGCTAAACAACACTGGGAAACTAAACTTGTTTATGTTATGGTTACAGCTATCTACAGCTTGGCAAAAAGCCTAGAACGATGACCTTGAACACTTTATGGAGGTTTGGACTTCCTTTTCTTTTTTTCTTTTTTTGGAGGACTGTACTGAAGTATAGATAAGTTAACACTAGAAAGTCTAATCCAGCCATAGTGGAACTTTTAAACTGTATCTTGGGTTCTGAACTTGACTGGAGCACAGGCTGAGACAGAATTAATACTGGAATGGATTGCTTATGGCTGGATTACAAAAGACTTCAGGCCATGAATATAAATATTGAGTGAACTATTTGGTGAGCAAGTGTCCTTGAGCTTTCAAGCGGGGAAAACCCTTTACGTCTGAGACTGGATTCAAGTTTAACCCTAAAGATGATCAATCTATGGAGTATCAAATAGAAATGAAAAAAATTAGAAGTGACAGCCGTAAACAATAACAACAGTAATAACACAAATGCTGCTGAGGGAAATTTCTCAAAATTAGACCTAAAGAAATTCCCTCAATTTAGAAGAGGTGATTGCCCAGAATCATTCCTTATTTCATTCAAACGGGCGTGCTGGGACGTTGGCGTGAGAGGGGAAGAACTAATGATTGTGCTAAGGTCTCAGATAAGTGGAGATTTAGCAGAAATTTATTCCCAAATGCCCTTAGATCAAGCCAGAGACTACGAGGCTTACAGAAAATTGGTTTTCTCGAGGTTTGGGATCAATGCTGAACACCTGAGATGGAAATTTTGTGCATTGACTAAAAAGCCTGAGGAATCATACTCTCAATTGGGGGCAAATTTGGTTAGATGCTTGGAAAAATGGATAGAGCAGGAGAATGTCACGTCACTAGAAGAAATGAAAAATATAATAGGGCTAGAGCAATTTCATTCGATCCTACCTGGGGATTTGAGATATTTAGTCAGAGACAAAAAACCCAAAAATGTACAAGAGGCAAGTGAAACAGCTGACTATATAACAGATATAAAGAACCCCAGATTCTCTGAGGTAAAAATTGGCGGGAAAGTTTGGGACGACAGAAGGAAAGAGCCCAGAGATTACCTCAGGAACAATCAAGCAACTGGAAGCCATTTTAAAGGCAAGCCCTCAGATTTGAGTCACCAGAAAAATAAGAGCTTTGAAGGAAAGGGTGACAAGTCCCCATATTTTGAATCCAGGGTCCCTAGAACCTGCTATGGGTGCGGGGAGAAAGGACATTTTATTGCTCAGTGCCAGACCACCAAGAATAGAGATGTGGGTCAGCAAAAAGGAGGGGGATCCAGTCTGCCCAAGAAAGTATATTATGTACAACAGAAGGGAGCTAAGGAAAACATAGAATTGGTTGCAATGACAACCCCAGTGACACAAAGGCCAGAGAGCCAGCAGGAGGAGCCGCCTATAGTTCGTGTAGTTCAATGTTATTTAATAAAATGCGATCAAAATCTTCTGCGCAGTTCAGGAGATGAGATTTATGTTAACAATATCAAATATCTTGCTGTCAAAGATTCATGCTCGCAAGTGACAGTGTGTCATCGAGAGATCATACCCAAAAGAAACATGCTGGAAAATGAGACCATTTCTATTAAAGGGATTGGAGCTGAAATAGTGAAGCTGAAATTGGCAAAGATCCCCATAAAATATAAAGGGTGGACAGGAAATTGGATAATAGGCATATCAGATCAAATTCCTGCACCTTGTTTAATCGGCCTAGATGTATCAGAGCATGTACAGAGTGTTTTGGTAACAACTCGCTCCCAGGGAAGGCCAATTGAAGATACTGAGGAGAATAGGGGGAATCCTGAAATAATAGAGGGGAATGAAACAGATGAAACAGCTGATCTAGTTTCTATGAGGAATCCTAGAAATCTGTCTTTCATAAAAGAGCAAAGAGAAGACCCTACCTTAAATGAATGCTATAAACAAGTTAAGGAAGGGCCCCTGACCCCTGAAAACCCTGAAAGATACAGTGTTAAGAAAGACCTGTTATACAGAGAAATATTAGTGAATCCTATGAGAGGAGGGGGGAACATTCTCAGACAATTAATAGTACCCTCCAAATACAGAGAAAGAATTATTCATTTTGACAATAATTGATTATGCCACCAGATACCCTGAAGCTGTTCCCTTGCGAAGTATAGAAACAGAGACAGTGGCAGATGCCTTATTAAATTATATGTGTCGCATGGGCTTCGCTTCCGAGATAGTTACTGATTTGGGAACCTCATTTACATCCAGATTAATGAAAAGGTTGTGGCAAGTCTGTGGCATAACTCACATTACATCCTCCCCGTATCATCCCCAGACTAATGGATTAGTGGAGAAATTTAATGGGACCCTAATGCGTATGATTCGAGCTTACACCGCAGAAAATCCCAATGACTGGGATCACAAATTGCAACCTTTATTGTATGTGTATCGATCTGTACCCCAGGAAAGCACAGGATTTAGTCCATTTGAATTATTATTTGGAAGGAAAGTTCGGGGACCCCTAGATTTACTCTGGCAAAACTGGGAGGAATTTAGGGGAGAAGATCCTGAGTCAGTGATCCAATATATAGATACCCTAATGAATTCCTTGCAGCAGTCTCTTAAGATAGCAGCTGACAATCTAAAGAGCCATCAAGGGAAGCAAAAGCACTGGTATGATAAGAGGGTCAGGGAAAGAACATTCAATCCTGGAGAGGAAGTTCTAATGTTGAAACCTATAAAAGGGAATAAACTCCAATTAAATTGGGCAGGTCCATTTAGAATAGTCTCAAAAATGACTGAAGTGAATTATATAATTCAGGAGGAGAGAGAAGAAGGTCGAAGAGTGGTTCATGTCAATATGATCAAACCTTATTATAGGAAAGAAAACGTTGTCTTATATGCCATTAAAGAAGTGGACAACAAAAAACATGAATTACAATATTGGGAAGGAAGGGGAGAACCCCAATATAACCCTGAAGATGTTAAGATTAGTCACATGCTAACCCCAGAGCGACAAGATGAAGTGAGGGCCTTGCTGCAGAAATACAAGCAAGTCTTCTCAAATAAGCCTGGTGTAGCAAAGGGAGTAGTACACAAAATAGATACAGGAGATGCACCTCCTCAAGCTGTCACACCTTACAGAGTAACGGGGCCATATGTAGCCAAGGTTCTCCAGGAACTAGATGAAATGTTGAAAGAAAAAATCATTGTTCCTTCATCTAGCCCTTGGGCAGCCCCAATAGTACTAGTGGATAAACCAGATGGAAGTATCCACTTTTGCGTGGATTATAGAAAACTGAACCACGTCACTAAGCCTGATGCTTACCTGATGCCTCGATTAGATGACTTGATCGAGACTCTAGGGGGATGTCAGTTCATATCCAGTTTAAATTTGACTAAGGGGTTCTGGCAAGTGGGGTTAGACCCCAAAGATCAGGAAAAGACCGCTTTTTATAGCCCCTTTGGATTGTATGAGTTCCGGGTCTTAAGTTTTGGATTGCGAAATGCTCCAGCAACCTTTCAAAGACTCATGGACCAAACATTGCAAGGGCTTAGGGAATTCACTGTAGCATACATCGATGATATTGGGATCTATAGACGTGGGAAGATCACATGAGCCATATAGAAACAGTGCTACAGAGACTACATGAGACCAGGCTAACAGTGAAAGCTAGTAAATGCCAACTGGGTAGCTCAGAATTAAAATACTTAGGCCATGTAGTAGGGGGAGGCATAATCAAACCCCTGGAATCTAAGATAGAAGTAATCAGTAATTGGCCTAGACCGACGTCCAAGAAAAAAATTAGATCTTTCTTAGGGTTAGTCAGCTATTATCGTCGCTTTATACAAAATTTCAGCGAGATAGCCGCCCCTTTATCTGATTTGACACACAAAAGAAAGGCTGAAAAGATCCAGTGGACGGGCGACTGCGAGGAGGCCTTTAATAAGTTGAAGACTGCATTGATGACCGGTCCTGTCCTGAGAGCTCCAGATTTCCAGAGAGAGTTCACCGTCTTCACGGATGCATCCAGCATCGGGTTGGGAGCCGTGCTGAGCCAGGCAGATGACAACGGAAACCATCATCCGGTAACATACCTCAGTAAGAAACTGCAGGCGGGTGAGAGACATTTGTCCACAATTGAATGGGAGTGTCTAGCGATCGTATGGTCATTGCAGAAGCTCAGGCCATACATATGGGGAAGACATTTTATACTTTGCACTGATCATTCCCCACTTCTGTGGCTGAGAACTATAAGGGCAAATAACAACAAGCTGATTAGATGGGCCCTACTTCTACAGGACTTTGATTTTGAGATTCGGATTGTGAAAGGAACTCAAAACGTAGTGGCCGACGCGTTATCTCGGAGACCAGAAGACTGACAGATGGAGAAGAAGAAAGATGTAACTTGTAATGTTATATAAAATGTTCTAGTTATGTATAAGTATGAGAGGTAATTAAAAATGTAATTTCTATATGAATTAATGGTAAGTAGAAAGAAAAGTAACAGTTGTATTAAGTAAAGTAT
The DNA here is from genome assembly GCA_037013535.1 of Intellagama lesueurii. Lineage (NCBI taxonomy): Eukaryota > Metazoa > Chordata > Lepidosauria > Squamata > Agamidae > Intellagama > Intellagama lesueurii. Next base: position 116,730,258 of record JBAJHW010000003.1, read on the forward strand.
AAGTAATGCAAAGGTTGATTAATGTAATTTAAATGTTTAAAGTAATAAGATTAATGTGCATTAGATAGTAATCAATAATAACAAGCATGCTTAGATACTGTATAAAAGAGTAAGAATAGAAATATTGCTTAAAAGAGTAACTGATAATCGTATTGGAAAAATGTTTGAAATAAATTGTTGGTTGCTTCATACGTTGTTCATGAGGGCAAACTACTATAAGGTTTCCCCCATGAAACAAACTTTTCCTAGGGGGGAGGTATGTGGCGGAATGCCCACGTCACTCCTTTCTGTCATAGCCGAAGCTCAAGGGCAGGAGCCTATGAGAAGACAGGAGGGGCGGAGTCAATGAGACAGTTAGAGAGAGGGAGACAGTTAGAGAGAGAGGGAGACAGTTAGAGAAGAGAATTGGAGAGTGAAGGAAAGAGAGTGTTGGAAAGTTGGAGAGTTAGAGAGAATGAGAAGGAGATAACTGGAATAGTAAAGTTAATTAGATAGTCAGAGAGTATTAATGAGATGGTTAATGTGAATAAGCAAATACCACACCTGAATAATCAAACGTGTAATCATATATAAGAAGTTTAATGAGTGATCCTAAACAACAATAAAAGAACATCTGTGATTTAACAACCAAAAAATAAATAAACAAGTTATATTGGCAGCACGTGTCTGAAGCATATATGGTGCAGTGTGGATGAGAGATCCACTGGTGGTAGCGGAAAAGAGAATAAACGTATCCAGAGAGTGAACCTGTGTTTGGGGAAAACAAACAGGGAACACTGGGTGGAACGTCACAATGATCAATCTATTAAAGTGGACCTATGGAAGCAAGTATTGATGGAATTGGACAGATTACTTTAAGCATCTGGACAACTTTCACTTGGAATACAATTATTTGATATCTGGGACATAATGCCACAACAAGGAAATTTTTGGGATGAAACAAAATCTACCCTTCAAGCAATTTTAGAAATAGTGAGATCCCACAACGAAGAGGTGAAATTATTCAAGGAGCAGTTAAAGAAGGGCTATAATCAACAGGAGATAGGGAATAATGAGCAAGGAAATGAGAGGGTGGGGGATGATGTATGGCAATTAAAGGAGGGGCTGGAGGGAATCAGAGGAGAAAATTTAGGAGATCTAATTCTAACCCTGGAGCCAAGGAGAATCTTAGGTGTGCAGAGGGAAGATAAGGGGAGAGAATCAGCAAATTTAATTAAAAATAGCCTGGAAGATCTATTGGAGATAGATCAAGTGTATAAAACATTCTCAGATGGTACAAGGGATGGCAGAATTTTCAGAGAGATAGAAATAAGAATTGGGAAAAGAGAAACAAGAGAAGGAGTTACTTAGAAAGATGAAAAGGGAAAAAATATTAAGGTGGCTTTCAACGTTGAAAGCATGTATATACCTAACTTCTGGAATTGTAAGGGGGCATATCCTATATGTTAGAAAAGGGAATTAAACTGAAATAAGGGATCACTAATCAGGGTAAAGGCATAATACGGTGGTTCTTAAGGTAAATTGAAGCTAGATATAAAGATGAGGTAAAACAAATAGTACTTAATTAACATACATTAGATATGATGTTGATATAGATATGATAGAAAATGTGGAGATAGAAATGGCTAAACAATTATATAAAGAAAATCTGTATAAAATGCTTTAGATAACATCTATTAAGTGTTAGGAACCTATTTAGTTATTATTGATATAAAATACAAAGTTGGTCAGTTAAATCACCTCAAAATTATATAGATTTGAAACCAGAATTACTTTTATTAGGTAAGTTATTAGAAGATTTTTGAGAACATTGTATACTATGAGAGCAATATTATGATAGTAGCCAATATTGTACACTAAAATACACACATGAATGGTTTAAATGTTTAAAAATGTATAGATTTTGAAGGCACAATAAGAAGACACCAAGACGCAAAAAACAAATAATTATAAGCAACCCATGTGACACCATGTTTAACAAGCACGAATTGAATATAGATATATTGAAAAACTAATAAAATGTTAAAAAAAGAAAGAAATGGTGAAAGCATGATTTTGAAACCCCAGCATATGTACATCTAGTTGTTGTTTAGTCATTTAGTTGTGTCTGACTCTTTGTGACCCCATGGACCACAGCACGCCAGGCCCTCCTGTCTTCCACTGCCTCCCGGAGTTGGGTCAAATTCATGTTGGTAGCTTTGATGACACTGTCCAACCATCTCATCCTCTGTCGTCCCCTTCTCCTCTTGCCTTCACACTTTCCCAACATCAGGGTCTTTTCCAAAACTACATCTAGTAGTTTTGCTCAATTTCAAAGTCACTGCACCTGATCCAGCAACACTAAAGTTACATAAAGTTCAAATTCTCATATTTCCAAACTGGTAGCTGTGTTAGTCTGTTACATCAACCCCAACAAAATATTTTGTAGCAGTTTTAATATATATATTGGCCAAAATGCTGTTCTATCACATAAAGTAATAAGGTTGGGCCCAATTCTCATCGATAAATAGAAAGCTGCTGCCACGATTCTCAGTGGTTGTACACATATACACCAAGCCAGTGTGCATGTGTGCCCCCAAGAATAGTGAATTCGTCTACCAATGAGGAATTGATCAATACTTATGAATTTGCTTATGATTGGCAACATAATGTTGGTCACTGTGAGATAAACTTTTCTGGACTCCTGACATGAGAGACATGGAGTATCGTCCTGATTTTCAGACATATATGCAGTACGCTTTTTGAATGCTACTAGTGTGTACACAGTTCTTCATAAGTCTCTGCTGTTTCAATATGCATAGAAGAAGATGCAACCATCTATGTATGCATAATAAGTTCTTTCTACACTAGAGTGGGGATCTGTTCATTCTCCAGATGTTTTGGAATATAATTCCCATAATTCTTTACCATCGGCAGTTCTGGCTGGAACTTTTGGAAGTACAAAGTCAAATATCTTGAGAATACTCTAAATTGAAATATTAGTGAAGCTTTTGCTCCTGTGGCATTCCATGTACAGGTTTCATCTTTTGCGCATGCTGACTTGTTAATAATATATTTAGCCTTCTCATTTTTGTTACAAATTGTGATCAATTCTAAAAATTGCTGAAAGTATCTGGCAACTATTGATTATTCTTCCTTGCATCTCTACTTCAGTTATCTCTGGCAACGGTTAGTAATATCAGAGTTTTAAAAAACCCTGCTTTTTAGAGGACAATTCCCAGAACACCCAAGCCAAAAGTAACTTATGTAGTATAAAAAGTAGTTTTCACAAGCTTTGAGTAACATGAAATTAATGCCATAATACCATGCTGAGAATTGTTGCAGAGTGGTCAGCATCTGGATAAACTTTGCTGAGTATCACTATTGTGTACCTCAACCATGGAGATATCAGGCAATGTTTATTTAGTCCACTCCTTGGAAAAGCCAATGGCTTTGGATGGAGGAGCTGGAATAGGAGACTTGTGGAATCTTGAGGAGCCAGATTGCCTCTAAACCCCAACATCAGCAACATGGGTATCAATAATATTCATAACAATTGGAAGCCAAAGTCGAAGGATGCCAGCTAGGCTTCAGTATGAGAAACTGTAGAAGACAGGAGAAAAGCACCACATTATGTCTGCCAAGTGTACTTTAGATACACTTGTCCTAGCTAGCTAGAAACATTAAAAGGCCCTCAGTCAGAATATACCCCTCCCTAGGTGGCAGCCAGTAGATTAGAGCAAGGAGAAGCCTGAAACATTGCGGTGTTGCACCTTTTATTTCATTGTACATTACTGAGGAGCAAAAGAGAAGGAAAAAATATAGGCTTGCTGTATCAGGCATGTATTTAGTCACATCTAGTTTTTCAGGGAGAAGAGGAAACTCTGAGCCAAGACTTTGACTTTTTGACCTCTTGGAATTCATGGTGACAGACTATAAATATGCTGTCATGTCAGTGGTATCTGTAGAGCGGCTTTGGAGAGAGACAAATGCAGGAACAATCAAACAAGCCTTCCTGTTACCTTTGTGCATTCAAGGAACAACAAACCCTTTGGACTGTGCTTCTAGAGGGATTTATAGCATCCCCCCCCCCCCCCACTGCATCAGTTAATCCTTAACTAAAATGCTGTGGCCAATGTCTGGTGAAGCACCAGCTTAAGTCTTTAGCATGATTGAAGGATACAGTGTGTTGAAGAGCCCTTTCACTAGAAGTGGGCCTCAGGATGGATGATACAGATAATTGAAGTATTTCGCTTTATATTTCTTTTTTCTTTTCTTTCTTTCCTCAAGGACAGTTCTTGCATTAGAAATTTTAGACTAGGAAACATGCTATCCATAGTGTAAGGGAGGGGAGGGCTACATATGGTGTTGGGTTTTACTGTCTGTATGCCAAGAGCTGAAAGGGTTGGGACAGGGTGTCAAAAATCTACCAATTTTTAAAAGAAGAAATGTTTTACCCTTTACTCAATCCTTTTTCATTATTAGAGATACTACTCTAATTAGATATACTCCATCTCCTCTAGAAAGCATGCATAGAAAGCAAGCATCATCTAAGCTCAGATTTAAAAGCAGAATTCCACTTCCAGTTTTGTTTGTTTTGTTTTCCTACCAGCAGCGTTTTATTTTATTTTATTTTCAATTTAAAAAGCATTTATCTGGCTGCTCTCCTCCTTCCTCCTCTCCTGTATAGAGGACACAGGGATTCTGTGAAAAACAACATTCAGCACTTATATTTACAGTACCCAGTTGAGATTTGCAAATGGATAGGAAAATTTTAGTATTTTTTCCCCCAGCAGGTTGCCCATGTTCTGATCTTCCCCCTGCATATGGGCTTAAAAAAAGTTGTGGGGCAAATTTATGAAAACAACAACAAGTGGGAAAGGTTTAAACTCCAACTATCTTTGCACTGACACTCAATGTGGTATAGTGGATAGAATGCTGGAGAATAATAGTAGTAATCATCATCATCACCACCACCGTGTGCCATCAAATTAATTCTGATGTATGCGACCTCTTTTTCAGGGTTTTCCAGGTAGAGAACACTCAGAAGGGCTTTGCCATTCTCTTCTTCTGGGGGAGCCCTGGGCCTGTGCAGCTTGCCCAAGGCCACACAGGATGGCTCTCCTAGTAGGAGGCACAGTGGAGAATTGAACTTTCAACCTCTGGCTCTGCAGCCAGATATCTAAACCACTGAGTTATCCAGGCAAATTACTAAAGAGAAGGAAGAAGGAATTTGTTTTTGTTTGACAGTGAAACAGATGACAAGAAGGACACCAGGAGAGAGTTAGATATAAGTGAACCATGGGCCATAGATTATATACCTCTAATATAGTGAGTTCTGAAGGCTTCTTCAGAGTTATACAATACTGGTTGAAAACCTGTTCTTTTGTTACACAGGTAGAAGACAACACTTTAACATTCACTCACTTCCAGCTGGCAATTAAAGAGTCCCCAATGGAATTCTTGAGTGCATATCAAGTCAGTGGGCACCAGTGCCCCCAACAATCACAGTGGCCAATCTTTAATTGTTGGATGGAAGCAAGTGAATGTTACACCACTAGCATTCTGCTTGTGTAACAAAGCAACTGGATTTCATTTTTTTGTGTAGTAAATGAGTGGAAATTCTGAGGGAATTCTGGGAGTTGTAGTCTGAGAACACAGATCTTTATGCCTCTAATCCCTGTCTGATCATCTTTAGTTAGTATAGGATTTGAAATCTCTACAATAAGAAATAGTTGTCATTATTTAGACCAACTAGTCTCTGTCAGCAAGCCTGATGGTGGTCTCAGGGCTGGAACACAAATAACCACACCTGTTTTGCCTAAAACTTGACCACAATTTCATTGGTTACAGCTGCCAATTGCCTGTGGCACTAGCATAAGGGACAGATCATCATCACCCACCCCACTTGGTGACTGATACAAACAGATACAGGGTTATTAGTGAAGGCCCCTTAAACAGCAGTGTTTCAAGCTTTGACCAATATATCTTCAGCAGGGTCATAAATGACTTCCCAATGTGTGTGGTGTGATGGGTTTTCTGGTGTCAGCGTCACTGGGGACAATATCTGACAACCCTCTAGTGCTTGGCAGGGTAACCCTGCAGCTTCCTGAAATTTGTGATTGCTGTCAGATGCCCTGCAAAGGCCCTGTGTGCTCAGGCCTTCAGTCTTAAAGATGTCATATAACATAGAACTCTGTTTCACCTATACGTCCATTGGACTTATTATTGAATTCCACAAAGCTTGCCACTACCTTATTGAATGATCTAAGTGTAGAGGGGGCAACCAAGTTCAGAACTCCATGGATGGTGGCTTCTCCCCAGGCTCCCATAGTTCTGGTGAAAATAGGTCCATGTTCTGTTGTGCTTCTGAGGCCAACAATTGAAATCTATCCTCTCGAAATTGAGAAAGGGCACCTACAATATTGTTATTCACACTTGGTATGTGCTGTGCTGAAAATGTAATATTCTCCTCCAAGGATGTCAGAACAAATTTGCGTACCATTTGCATTAACTGCTCAGAGCCTGATGTGTGCTTGTTGATTACTCTGACCACTGCAGTATTGCCACATATAAACCTGACTTTATGATTCCTAAGCAAATCTTTCCATATGCTCACTATCACCAGCATGGAAAAAAGCCAATATCCCTGCAGATATGTGACCACCACTGTGCACACCAGTGCCCCTTGAGGGAGATGCCAATGCCAGTGCCCCCTGCTGCATCAGATTGGAATTTCAATGTCCCTCCCAACTCAAACAGTGTTTGTCATATTGATGTTCCATTAAATTGTATTAAGAAAGTGTCCCTACCCCTAGGTCTTCCCAAATCCCCTTAGTAATCTTCAGATGGTGATGCTGTGCCTTGATTCCCATCATGACTCTAGCTAGTCAGATACGGAAGGCTCTTCCCAGTGAGATTACCCTGCATGCAAAATTGAGCTGCCCTAGAATTGACTGTACCTCCTTTAGGGTGACTTTTTTTTTTTCTGGCTATGAGCTGCAGCAGGAAGATCCCCAATTTGTCAACATTGTTGGCAAGGAGGAAGTGCTTGTCACAGTGTTCAGCTTTATCCCTAAATACAACAAGTTGGTTACTGGACCCTCTGTCTTGTCCTCTGCTAAAAGGACTCGTCCTCCCACCCCCTTTCCAGAGTGGCTGGGCAAGTAGGGAGGCAGAGCTGCAGCACCCACAATTGGGGTGCAGAAGATTATGATGGCCACACACATCATGTATCGTGTGGTAAGTGGTCTGGCAGGGTATGTGGGTGGGAGGTAATCAGGCTGGCCAACTGTGCTGCGAGGCTTCATATTCGTATACGAATACAAAGCCACCATCTCTAACCATGACTCATTGAATTTAAGCCCTAGCAGGTAAAAATCAGTAGGGTGCACCAGGAGGTGCCTGAATGTAGATTGTACATCACACTTAGCCATTAGGGAACTTTTCCTTCAAGAACTCAGCATCCACAATAAGTGACTGAACAAATTTCTGCCAGGATAGCACCATTAATTAATGACCCCTTAGGGAAGGACAGATGGTGGATTTCCCTAAATTCACCCAGTGTTTTCTTTGGCACCACCCCAGTAGAGAAACAGCCATATTAGGAAAAGGTGGGCTCTTGAACAGGCCTGCAATTCTACCTGCCAATCACTCCCTTTCAATCTTTGCAACCATTTCTTTGGCATATTGAAGTTACTCAGTTCCTTTGGCAGTGGGAATTTCTTTGATGCAATTCTAAAATCAAATTTAATTCCTTCCCAGATGTAACCCACTGCTGTCTTATTGTGATACCTGGCTAAGAGAGGCTGCAGTGCTGACAAATACACAGAGGTGGCTGCTAGCTGGAGATGCAACCTCCCCCACCAGGAGACAACTATTTCCCTTGTTTAGCTGAGAGTCTCACCCTTGCTTAACAGATAGTGTGGTAAAACTGAATGCTGCCCAAAAGGGCTGCTGCACCACTCAGTTCTTTGCACAAGTTACACAAGGGTGTGACCCAAAACAACTGTTGCATTTGTGCTACAATTTACATTTTGGACACTGGCATTTTTCTTGATTTCCAGCACACCTTATGTGTGAGCTCCTGCTTAGCCAGCCATCCCCCTGATTTTCCCACCTCACTTTTTCCCTTTTATATGAGGGCCAACTAGGAACAGACATCACTCATCGTTAATTAAATCTTACTTGGCTCTGCTGCTATGCGAGGCATGTTTCCTAAATGTCGCATCATATTCAGTGGCTTTCACATCACCCTCAAGGGGCCATGCTTGGAGCGCATTGGCCATGTGGTAGCTGGCAAACAGTTTAAAAACCTCCATTAGGCTGGACATGATAGCCCAGCACCTCTGGTCCACCTGGGAAACCACTCCCACCTGCTAGCCATTCCTATTGGCCAATTTAAGTCCCGGGCAGGAGCTGCTCACTGCTATGTTGAAAGTCCTGGGAATAAGGAATGCCACCAAAAATTGTACCCACCACTCTGTCCAGCACCAAAGCCTCTGTCACCGACAAAACATGACCTCAGAAGTGAGTTGAGGACCAGCACTTCTGTTTTCCTGCTTCCAAATTTTACCATATGAAAGGCCACGTGAAAAATAGATGAAGTCAGAATTGTAGGCATCTTTCTTTTGCAGGAACTACATGTTTGCAGATAACGGCAGTAAGCTTTTTACAGCAGGTTAACTGCAAAGTAGAGCAAAACTGCTTCAAACACATGTCCTGTTTAATGTGGCAAAAATACAGTCACTGACTGCTGCCTTGGACAAGAACAATGCTAACTGGCCCGTGCAAAATAGCTGGGAAGTCTCCCAGCGCTGGCTGGCCAGAGACATTGTTTTTGCCTCGAGGTCAGTTCTAGCTCTTTCATTTTTTTGGCACTTGTTGTGCAGGCAAGGATTCTTCTGCCCTTCCTCCTTTATAGGGCCTGCTTACCCAGCATGTAGCTGGATGGCAGTAACAAGGGAACACATTGGTAGCAGGAACAGGGCTCTCCCTGGCCATCAAAGTCATTCTCACTGAAACTGCCACCTTATTCCCCCATTGCCACCATCCAGCCCCCCACTAGACAAGTAAGCACCACAAAGAAGGAAGGACTCTCTCACTTGGCTCGCCACAAAGGAAACCTTACTGCTCTTTAAAATAGTGCACATTGCATGACATCTTGTGAAGCTGTGGAAGTGTATCTGTGAGTATCTGCAGTCTGTGCATGAGATTGCAATGCTTCAATTCAAATTCTGTAGTAATAACTTCTTCCCACAGCTCATGCTTCTATTTAGATATTATTATTCATTAAAGAGAGACACAGTGTGGTGCAGTAGATAGAATGATGGAGTAGGACTCAGAAGACCTCTTTCAAATTGTCATTCAGCCATGGAAACTCACTGGGGAGTGGGAATGGAAAAACCAGTCCTTTAATATCACACATACTTTGAAAATACTATTAGTTTTGCCATAGGTTGGATGTGATTTGATGACATGTAATAAGACCAAAAAAAGTTCATGTATAACTTCAAGGAATTTAATATTTATTTGAGCTATGAATAAAGAAGTAAAATTACCATAATGTTAATTTTTGGCAGATTTTTGCCTGGCACTAAACAAGGTGATTCAAGCAAGCTTTTATTAGTGTATCATGCCAAATGTTGAACTTAATTGATATAGCTCCCTTACATCTAAAAATAAATAAAACACATGGGAAATTATGTTTGTCAGATGCTAGTGATATATCATGTATTTCAATAATGAATAATTAGAGGATGTCATCCTATATTAAATTATCATAAGCAAGAACATCTGTAAGTGGTAAGATGGGAGCAGTTTAATTTAAAAATGATTGGATGTCACTGGCATCAGAGTAGCACATTATTCCAGTGTTTGAGATTCAATGTCAATATGCATGACCCTTTGCCTGAAAGGTTGAGTGTGTTGAAATGTACCTAGTTACATTTCAAAGAGAGAGATCATTGGAAGGGCTTTGAAGTGGAAGAAATACTTCCTTTGCATTCGGAGATCTGCATTACCAATTTCTAAGCAAAGTGGAGAGAAATGGAAGAAGATGAGATAAAAGTTCTATGGTCTAATCAGCCAAGGGGGTGGGAGAGGGCCAGGTTCAATAATAAAGCATGCAAAGTGTTAATATGGCAGTGTTTGGTGTTGGCCATTATAAAGACCTTTGAAAGACTGTTAAGTCTCTTCTTCAGGTATTTGTCTCTTAGAGGTGGGGCAGGGGGATTTTGCTCCTGTGACATTTAGCATCTTTCTAGCACATCTTTATTTATGGCTGTCTCTAGTCGTGTTTACAATAATAATTTATTCAGTTTAATGAGCCGCTGAAGTATTCTAAATCCTATTTAATAAATAACATGGGCATAGGATGATTATTTCAGAACCTAAGAAGATTTATATGATTAGAATTCTGGTCTATCTTTTGTGGGTGTTATATGGTGTCAAGTCACCTCCAACTTACGCTGAGTGTATGAATGAGTGACCTCCAAAATGTTCTATCAGTAGCAGCCCTACTCAGATCATACCAAATGAATCCTCCTCATATTTGGTCTTACTCTTTCGATACTGCCCACAGCTTTAGAATTTTTCTACACCAAGCTTCGGTAAATTATTACCATGGAGGACCACTAAAAATAAAAGTCATTTGGGAGCAGCAGCTGATTGTGGTAGTGGTAGTTAGAGCTAGAGCCCAAACCTGTGAGAGAGCAGGAGCCAAAGCTCAGTGGAGCTGCAGGATTGTGTTTTCTTTTTCTTCCTATATCATCCTCCATGAACTTAGACCAGGGTCTGCAGGATCCTTAGTCCAGCTGTCTTCTGACTAGAAGTAGCTCTCCAGAGTTTTATACTGTAATCTTTCTCATGTTTTATACTGTAATCTTTCCCACCCTGACCTGCAGATATGGAAATTGAATCCTGCAATCTTTTCTAGACAAAGGACACACTTCACCAGGGAGCTATAGGTCATTTGCCTTTAGCACATGGTTAACTTATGTGGTGCACGTAACATTCCATGATAATCATAAATTAATTCACTGTTCCATTCATCCACATAGTGAAAAGAACACACACACATACTTGAATGTACAAATCTGTTCCCCTCCACTTCCAGATTTCCTGATAAGATGTAGAAGTGCCATAGCACTCAATATGCTGATACAAATAATCGGTTTTGTCACTCTCAAGCAATATGTGAAACAAATGTCTTATTTAATCCACCTCTTCTTTTCTTTCTTTCTTTACCATTTCAGTAGCTACTGCAGACTCTGTTTGGGTAAAAGATTAGACAGGGAGAAGCTAATCAACTCTCTGTTGCTGTTTTTCAGCTGATATTTGTTTGTTTTATTTATATGCCACCTTTCTCCTGATAAGGGGACCCAAGGCAGCTCACAATATTAGCCGTCCTCAAGTCATTTTCTTGCTATAAGTGGAAATGAAAGGAAGATATGAGTGAAAGAGTAGCTTGAAGAGGGCTCAGCAGCCTCTCACAGTCTGACCTTTTTTCTCAGACATAAACTGCTCAAGGCTGGTTTGGGTAAATTGTATATATCCATTCAGTACAAAAGAATCTAATACTAATTTTATATAGCTAAACAAGTATAACAAATGATGATCCCACATAGAGTTGTACATCTCTCCCCCATCAAAATTTGCATCCAGAAAATCTGATGGATCCCAGATGAATGTTCTAATCTTGAGAAGTCTGTTAACCCAAAAGTCTATGAGCAGACTTATACTGTCAGTCCATTATATATGCTCAACATATGGCAAGGAAAGAAGCTAAGAACCTGGAGTTGTTACTGCTTTGGACGAAATCCCCCAGTCAGCATAGCCACTGTCTTAACAGGAGTTATCCAGATAAGTAATTTCCAAACTCCAAGAAATATTATGCCCCCTGATAATGGTGCGGATCCTGTCCTTGCCTCTGATCTTGATACTCTCAGCTGATCAAGTGACAAGAATCTTTACACACAGTTGCCAGAATGTATAGGGCTTTCACATGACTAGGGTTTGTTTGTTTTTGGTATATTCATTTGGAATTGCACAGATCATGGCATGGCCAATGATGCAGTTCTGCCTGCCTTCAGTGTGTTCCATGAACATGTAAGAACAAACCCGAACATATTTCATAAAGTGTTGACCACTTCCATATACAGTCAGTTTTTCATACAGAACTCCTTTGCTGTCAGGATGAGTCTGTTTCCCAGATGGGCTCAAAAGAACAAGGGTGCAGATTAAGTAATAGATATAGAAGGAAAATATTAAATAATATTTTAATGCTTTATTCTTCTACAAAATAGTATATTTCAGCCCTGTTAATTCTCATTCAACTTGAATGAATTTCTATTTAATCAGCATGCCATATGGCAAATGTTTCTTTATTTTTCTGAAGATAATTTGAGATGGCATTTGAATAGATGCTTCTGAACTGAAAGATCAGGGTATGCTTCCCCCCACCAACCCACATGCCTGAAATATTTTTAGATTTCTACTTTCCAATTGATTTGCTTCCTTATCCTTAGGAACTCTTTCTCATTGCATCAAGAATATATTACTTAAATAATTTTATTTGATTAATCATATTCCTTTCACTCTATAAATTAAACTCAAATAATTTGCATTTTACCAAACCCTCAATCTGAGTGCCTTTTTAAGATGGTGAGGGAATTATGAGTTAAATTAATATTGGGTTTCTTTTTCTGAATTACTATTCCTTTTGCTTGTGGAAGCCTAGACATTCACAGTCTATGCACGTAGTCATTCATTTTGAAGATATGCATCCACAGTACTTAAACATCAGGGCATGGCCAGCAGCACATCCCATATGTTTCTTGTCCTCATGGAGCCCCCATCACATGACAGATACATGAAAATGGCTTCAGAAAACAGATTTCTAATGAAGCTGTATTTCCTACAAGTAGTTGATATATCCAATTGAGATTCTGACACTCTTCACATTTGGGGAAACTTGAGAAAGTCTGGAACAAGAGATGCCCGCAGAATTCAAAGGTTCGAGTTGGAATTTGGAGGTCCATAAATAAGAGAAACTTATGAAAAGTATTTGAGAAAACAAGGATAAAAATGAAATAAGGCCCATGATCAAATAGGACTTCTGGAAATTCAGCTCTGGGCAAGAGTAAACATGTGATGATTTTGTTTATGTTACGTTTATGGTACACATATGGGCAATTTTTTTTTCTTATCCTAGGTGAAATGAATGGGTTGAGAAGTGAAAGCATGAAATCACTTTTAACTTATTTTGTAGTGTTGTAAAAATTCTAGTTCCTTTATCTCTGTCAGGAACCAACTTTTTAGGGTGCCTGTAAGAGAGAGAGAGAATAACACCACCACACGCATGCAGGATTGTCTTTTGAAATTAAAGGGTAAGGTTTATTTAGATGTACAGGAATTCTGCAGAACTGGAGATGGACACTTAACTCATAAGAATCCATTTCACCATAGTGAAAGAAAAGCAATTCCTTTATAGGGATTTCACTCATAAACTGAGATAATTAGATCAAAATGTCCTAGTTTCTTGATAGTTTACATACATTTCATTCTGACATAACCTTGTACCGAAGGGGTGTTTTTAGTCTTGTGATGCCTCCTGACATTTTGTATCAGCATCCTTGAGAAGCCATTATCTGGTATGAAAGGAATGTTTTTAGGTAGTTCAGTGTTTTAGATCTTTGGCTGCGGAGTCAGAAGTTAGGAGTTCAGTTCCCCACTGTGCCTCCTTGACAGTGGCTGGACATGATGATCCATAGGGTCCTTTCCAGCTCTGCAGTTCAAAAACAAAGTTTCTTTGGAATAACCTCCTTTGTGCTCTATGCTGGCATAAGGCTTATAACATACAGCTAGAAGTATATTGAATATATGTATTAATAGGAAAAAAAGGGGAGAATCAATTTTACTTCACAGACCCCTCAATCGACCTGAGAGCCTGTGAGAGGTATCAGGCTCATAGGGTCGATTCCTCATAAATTGGCCCCTTTTTACAAACTGGATTGTTTTTGTGACATGGGCTAGTAAAGAAGGCCATTTCCTAGCATCTGTAATGAAAGTGACAAATGAGGAGGCACTCTTGATGCCTTTGACCACTGGACCTGAAAATATGTTACCAGAACATACATACATACATACATACAAGATTAAAAAAATATATCCAAAAATGTAAAAAAAAACCCCATTGAAATGGAGCAAGGAAGCTGTGGCACATGGATCTGAAACAGCTCTTTCGGATATGCTTAGCAACGTTGGCCTAGAAACAACAACTGATTAGAACAGTGCATACAATAATCTCCTTCATCAAGGAGATTATTGATAAATAGATCCAACAGTCAGTTAAAATTTAAAAGTCTGAGTCCACAAAACAGGCAAACTTCCACAACGAGTCCCTTCTCAGGGAACTTGATCCTGTTGGTTTTCTGTAGCAGTCAGTACCTCCATCACCCTTCCAGATCCAGACCCAGCCTGGTACAGTTGAGTAAAAGAGCTTGCACAGAATGCTGTTGTTCATTGTCCAAATAGAGATGGAGCTGCACTTAGCGCTCTGATGCCATTTGTGTACAGCATTTTCCCAGCTTGGACAAAGTTGTGCTGAATCAAAAAGGGGAGAATCAATTTTACTTCAGCATGATTGGCCTTACAATTTTGCATGATTTTTCATCTTCATTTTACAGTGCCCTTTCACTTCTTCCTCCTCAAACTATTACAAGTTCCCTTCCACACCTTGTAATTCACTCGGGTAATTATATATCATTCATATTTTAATTTCAGTGATGTTCCTTTATAATCTAGAAAGTAATCATTGATGATTTATTTACCTTACTTGCAGATGTTCCCTTCACCTAGTGAAGCTTATGAGGCTTGAGAGAAAGTGTGAAGAAATTCTAGGAGAGAGGGAGCAAGACTGCAAGATTTTCATGATGAAAAAGTATTTCTATCAGCTGAAATTCTTTATGTTCACATTCCATATGTGAAAAATCAGATTTTTTTGCTACTTTATTGTATTTATTTTTTTAATTTTAAATTACAATCTTTATTTTAATTTATTTAATTTAATTTATTAGAAGAAAGTTGGCATGATCGTGAAGGAGAGGTGAGGAAGCATGAGGGTTTCCCAAAAAATTAAAAACATGGGTGTTCCATATGGAAAACAATTGTAATGGCAAGGAAATTTAGTGTGGTATGCAGTAGTGTTTCTCTTTATGCTTGATGCTTAAGATACCATTGGACACTGAGAGATATCAGAGGCTACTAGAGTTTATCTAGGGAAAGCTTTAACAGTTGGAAAGTGGCAGAAATCAGTTTCATTGGGTCGAATGACCAGAGGCCATTTAGGAAAGTACAACATTATTTACTCTAAATGTTCTGTTGTGAGAAGTTTGCAAGTGATAAGGAGTGCCAACTGACAGTACCTATCTTCTTGTGATAGAGCATCTGTGATGCTGTTATACATTTAAAAGAGTGGAAATTTCATGACGCTTGTTATCACAACAAAGAGGCAGGTATATAGGGGTTTATGCTACAACCATTTCTGTAGCCATCTTTGTGCACACTACCACTGTTCAAAGTACACTCCAAAGCCTATACTGCCAACTACATCAAAGTGGAGCTGGAAACCCTTGCCTGCTTCCCACAACTGTTGCCAAATGGCCAGCCCATTAAATTATTCCAGGAAGGCTAGCCAAACCAATAGGTCCTTTTTCATACTGTGACAGACAGGCCAGAAAACACACCTGTCCATCACAATGGAACACTGATTCAGTAACCAATGGTTGAGCAGGAGGGCGGAACCAAGGAATATAGGAAGAGAATGGAGGACAGTTATAATCAGTTAGGATTTCAGTTAGCGAGGAATTAGGGTTTCTTTTAAGCATGAGATAAGACAGTTGGTCAAGGGTTAGGGAAAGAGTTAGGTAATTGGAAGAATTGTTATGAAGAGTTAGAATACGAAGAAGGTTTAGAGAGAGATTGATAGACAGTGATTAGTAAAGTCAAATAATAACACTTGGAAAGAAATGTATAAGAGAAATGAATGAAATAACACCTACAAGAAATAAATAAACTGTTATGAAGTAATTGAAACTAAATACAAAGTAACCAGCATATTTCTATGATAAATGCAGTTTAATGAATCTCAAATACCATAACACCTATGATTTACTTGATTCTTTCACATGTTAAACAATTAATAAACAACGTTAATTTTGACATATATGATTCAATGGTTTTAATTGGTAATTGAGGAAAGATTTCCTCTGGTGGCAGCAGAAGTGGAGACAAGAGATACTGTCATACCTGAAGGCAAATCTGTTTGTTAGGAGGAACATACAGAGGAGCTGAGGGTGGGTGACACATACCCTTTGTAATCCTGATATAGTGGTGGGATACAGCAAGCCTGGTGGAGAATGGTCGACCCAGGACCACGACCTGGCAGGCAAAATTGAGGTGACACAACACTATTTGCAATTCTCTTAGGCTGCTTTGAGTTCATGGAGGGCAGCCAGTTTCCCTTCCAGAAGATGGAATGTCCCAACCACCATATCCAGTTGGATTCCCAGGTAAACCAACATGATCACTGGTTGTTCCATCTTTTCTTTTTCAAGGGAAACCTCCAATACATCTGCCAGGTACTAAAAAGGATGAGCAGGTGAAAATATTTGGGTCCCAGGCCTTCCCAATGAAGAGGAAATCATCCAAACATTGCGGATCTGCTTTAGAGGTAGCCCTGAATGTAACTGTCCATGATAGGAAAATACTAAAGGCCTCAAATGCTACAAAGGACACAAAGGAACTCATGGGCATGACCTTGTCAACATATGAGTATCCTTGAAACTTGAAACCTAACAATGAAAACGTATCTAGATAGATAGGCAGCAGGTGGGTCAACTGGATATCCCATTTGGCCAGTAAGGCACCAGAGCCACACTCAGAGGGAGGAAACCCTAAGATCTGGTAAGGGTAAAAAGGGGAAACACTCATCCTACTAGAACTTCCTTCTTGATCAGCTGCCACCACCTGCAGGAGCTCACATGATGGTTTTGGGTTTCTAGCATCTGCTACAACCCAATGACCTACATAAAGAATCTGGAAACCTCAGCTAAAACTGTCCCAGAGGTACACTGTGGCTTTATGATGGAGGTGGGTGAGAAGGAGCAGGCATTGGACCTGACCTCCCTTCATGGGACAACCTGATGGAGGATCAGGTTCTGCAAAATGACAGCTGACCAGCTCTGTTATGTGGGCATGACACTCCAGGAGCAAAGCAGCTGTCACAGTCATGCTTGAATTTGTAGCACTTTCTCTGGCACTTCCCCATGTTATATTCCCAACATAGTTGTTTGGAAGTCTCTGTACTATCCTCCAGCCTTACAAACTTGATGCCTTCCTACTTGTTGTTAATATGGGGGCTTACCATTATGGCAATGACAAGCCACAACTTGTCCCACCATGCATTAGCACTTTGAGAGGCTCTCTTCCTGAAAACATTGTCATAGTCCATGGGCAGCCCATCCCTGCCAAGCTGGAGGCCCATAAGACATTGCGCAAATCGTTAGTGAGTCACCATAACCCCCTCTGGATATACTGTTGGCCAACCAGTTATTCAAAGTCCTGACTGCCTCAATTTTCTTGGCCTTTTTCTTTTCCCTGTCATGAGCATGTGCAGTCCTCCCACCATCACCTTCAGCAGGGTGAATACATTGAGAGAATACCCAACCAGAATCAGTTTCTTGACTTTACATGACAGGTGAATGCTGGGAGGCTCATCATTGTTTCTGAAAGGCAGGCCCAACTCTCTCTCAGTGGGCTGCTCTTGGTCCCATACACCCTGATTCCCAACTGGGGTGTGGTATGGGTGACCTGAAGGAGAAGTCCTTGGACATGCACCTCCATCCATCCATGATGACTCAGAGTGCTTTCAGGATCTCTTCTTCTTATGACCAGAAGCACACCTCTGCTTCCTTTTCTTCCAGTGTGGCTGGTACTTGGGACTGGGGCTAATGGATTTGCTGGTTGGAGTCAGTTCCCCTTCTGTGGAAGCAAACTGGTTAGTCACAGCTGGTCCCAATGGGAAGCTGGAGTTAGTGGTTGAATCTCCTGCACAGCCCTCTCAGCATCCTAAGTGCTCTGGATCATCCAGATGGGAGCTGGCATGCCAAATCTAGCTTCATCTATCCCTTTACATGGCCCTGGGATTACTGTTCTGGCCACGATGGGTGATTCCAGTTAAGTCTGGGTCCCTGTTTATTTAAAAATGGTTGATTTCCTCAGTCATCCTTGTGACATGGAGGGTTCCTTTAACAACAGTTTTTCTAGGAAGCAGGCAGAACTTACAGGTTAAAAGAGAGGATGTTTTAGAATTGAAGATCAATAAGTCACCGGACCCAGATGGCATCCACCCAAGGGTTATTAAGGAATTGAGGAATTAAGTTGCTAATCTCTTAACTAAGATATACAACTCGTTCCTTAAAATGGCCACAGTGCCAAAAGACTGGAGATAGCACAAGTCACACCAATCTTTAAAAAAGGAAGGAGGGGGGACCTGGGAAACTACAGGCCGGCTAGCCTAACGTCTGTCCCAGGGAAGATGGTGGAAAGCCTCATCCAAGTTAAAATCTTAAAACATATAGAAGAACAAGCCTTGCTGATGGAAAATCAGCATGGCTTCTGTAAGGGTATGTCTTGCCTCACAAACCTTTCAGAATTCTTTGAAAAGGTCAACAGGCATTTGGATGTGGGTGAACCAGTGGATATTGTCTATCTGGATTTTCAGAAAGTGTTTGATGTGGTCCCTCACCAAAGGCTGTTGAGAAAACACCAGGGGATAAGAGGGCAGATCCTCTTATGGACTGAGAATGGGTTGAGAACCAGGAAACAGAGAGTAGGTGTCAATGGACAATTTTCACAATGGAGAGAGGTGAAAAGCGGTGTGCCCCAGGGATCTTTCCTGGGGCCAGTGCTTTTCAACCTGCTCATAAATGACCTGGAGACAGGGATAAGCAGTGAGGTGGAGAAGTTTGCAGATGACACAAAACTTTTCCGGGTGGTGAAGATCAGAAGGGATTGTGAAGAGCTCCAGAAAGATCTCTCCAAACTGGGAGAATGGGTGAGAATGAGTGGCAAAATGGCAAATATATTTCAATATAAGAAAATGTAAAGTAATGCATATTGGGGCAAAAAAATCAAAACTTTATCAGCTAACAGGTTCTGAGCTGTCTGTGATGGATCAGGAAAGAGATTTTGGTGTGCTGGTGGACAGCTTGATGAAAGTGTCAACCCAGTGTGCGACGGCAGTGAAGAAGGCCAATTCCATGCTAGGTCTCATTAAAAAGGGGATTGAAAATAAAACAGCCAACATTATAATGCCATTGTACAAAATGCTGGTAAGGCCACACCTGGAGTATTGCATACAGTTCTGGTCATTGCACCTCAAAAAAGACATCATGGAACTGGAAAAGGTGCAGAAGAGAGTGACTAAAATGATGAATGGGCTGGGGCACCTCCCTTATGAGGAAAGGCTACAGCGTTTGGGACTCTTTAGTCTAGAGAAGAGGCGCCTGAGGGGGGACATGATTGAGATGTATAAAATTATGCAGGGGATGGATAAAGTGGATAGAGAGAAGCTCTTTTCCCTCTCACGCAATACCAGAACCAGGGGACATCCACTCAAATCGAGTGTTGGGAGAGTGAGAACAGACAAAAGAAAACATTTCTTTACCCAACGTGTTCTTAGTCTGTGGAACTCCTTGCCACAGGATGTGGTGATGGCATCTGGCCTAGATGCCTTTAAAAAGGGGATTGGACAGATTCCTGGAGGAAAAGTCCATCACAGGTTACAAGCCATGATGGGATGTATAGTCTCCAGGCTTAAAAGGAAGGAACCTCAAAATGCCAGATACAGGGGAGGGGTATCAGGAGACAGATATCTAATTGTCTCGTGTGCTCCCAGAGGCATCTGGTGGTGCCACTGTGAGATACAGGAAGCTGGACTAGATGGGCCTTTGGCCTGATCCAGCACGGCTCTTCTTATGGTCTTATGTTCTAACTTGGAGAAGCTATTTTGTTCACTTTAGAGCCTTTAATCCCTTGAATCTGAATCTCCTTACTTTCCGGGTGCTCTCCTTCAAACCCTGGAGGCATATGACACCTATTCTGTAGCCTGACTAACAATCTGTATTGCACAAAACATAACTTGGATTGGAATTATTAGCCAAAATCCTGTTGCAGAGTTGCTCTGGCTGAAGTGAAATGGCTTAAGTTAGACCCAGTTAGGTGGCTTGGAACATAACCAGGAATTCAAGTGGGGACAATTGGCTACTACATGTTTTGCTGAATTTTGACCAATGTCTTTACTTCCATAATGAAAGTTAGAATTCATTTGCCAAAATCCTGTTGCTTAACATAGTAAATTGCCCTAGAATAGGCCCAATGAATTAGTAGGGATTTAGCGAATTAACTCCTCCATACATTCCATTGAGTCAAATGAGCCTACTCTAGTTGTATGTTACTATGCTAAAGTAAGTTGCATTTAAGGTAGATACATTTGAATCAATGGACAGATTGATTAATCAAATCCTCAGTGATTCACTGGGCCTAATATAGTACAATTTACTGTACTAAGACACTGTCTTCCTAGAAATGGCTCAAAGTGAATGAAAATATTTTTATTGTATGAAGCTTTCTTTATGTAAACCTAATTATTTAATAAAAATTAAATATTGTACTCTGTGAGTGCAGGGATACCAAAATGTGAGTGATTAGATATGTTTGTGTATTGCACAACAGAATAACAGGAGTATAAGGAGGAGAACAGGACATTGTTAGAACTACTATTATATTTTTCAGTGGTATCAACATTGCTACAAATTGCACATATGAAGTATTTTTTAAAAAACATTTAACTTGAAGCACTATAGGCAGATTGGCATGATATGAAAATGGTTGTTCAATTGAAAATGCATTGTAGGAGTTTGAGTTTTCTCCTGCTTTTTTTAAAAAAAGTGTTCATGGGGAGGTTGCATTGTGAGGTAATTGTAAAGTCACAATCACCTACTGTGGGAGCACCCTTTTCAAGGTTGCCAGCTGCATTCCTGTTGTAGTGAGAACAAACTCTCCTAGCATGATGCAGCGGCTCCTGATGGGAGGGGTGACTCACTCATTCTGCCTATTTCCCTTAGAGTTAGAGCATAACTCTCTCTGGCCAATCCTAAATGGCCATTAGGTAACCAGTATCCTATCTGAATCCTTTCAACAATCTGTGTAAGCTTGCTAGTTAATAAAAGGAGTTCTCGGGGCATCGCCCTGGGGCTCCGCTGGCGGACATCTGCATGTCGACTTCTCATTAACTTCTCTCTAAAGCTAATTGCCTTCTCTTTGTTCTGTGATCACCTTCATAATTAGCCTTCCTTAAGTTTCGTGGTCACCTACAACTTACAGAGAACTTTATAACTGCTCAGTCTACACAGCACAGGATGCCACCTAAATATATATGGAAACTTTTGTATTAATCAGTACTGTATTAATGCCCTTTCTTTTCAAAGCTTTCTTAATTTCATTCAAAATTATGCAGCTGTTTCACCTGAGAAAGGAACTTCTAAAATTATTTTATATTCTACTTTTGGTAGAATCTCATAATAAGCACAACAGGTTGGAAAGGTGTTTGTTTTGTTTTGTTTTTTATTCTTTTTGGACCACTAACTTCTCCTTTGGGAGTTTGTGGGGTTTCTACTCCAACATGTTTAGTGAGATTGAGAATAATTCAAGAACCAAAGAGACTGGCTTCCAAGGTGGTGGACTCTCTTTACTGAACATTTCTAAATGGAGGATGAATGGCCATCTATCAGGAATGCTTCAACTCTACAGTCCTATTCTGTACTGAACTGGTTTAGCTATCAAATTTGTGGACCAAGTTTTCAGCACAGTACTAATATTGGGAAATTCTTTTTGGGGTTGTAATTCTTGGGGCAGAGTATGTGAGGAAATTGAGTGTGGCTTAATTAAAATAAAAACTTCCTCTAATGCAGCAGATAAAATGGTCCAGGCAGGAACCTACAGAGCAGATTGGCTTCAAGTCTCCCTCAGCAGACCATCCCTTATTTGTTAGTTGACATCAACTGGCACTTACTGTTTCAATGCATTCACTCAGAGACCCTGGTAATGAGAAAGAATAAAATGTTTCCATTTACTTACAGTTCTTCATGGATAAAAACAAACAATGTATCATGTAAAATTGTTAACTTGTTACATCACAGAGCTCAACTGGCTAAATGGCTTCATTACGTAACTGACTGGTTACATAGCTGACAAAACACATAACTCCAACTATCCCCTTCTGACAGATTCCATTACTAACACTGACAGACCTCTGACTGGAAAAAAAAAATCTGTGGCAGAGATGGAACTATTGGCTGCTACTGAGTTGACTGACTTCCACCCCAGTCCAGAATGGTCCCTCCCAACCAAAACCTCTCATCATATATACCTTGCAATCAACAGTAATCTGCTGCTTCTCTTGCTTCCTTGAGTGACTTTTGCTTCCTTCCTTCCATTTAAGTAGCTGACTCAGATCAGAGGGAGACAGAGAGGACAAATGAGGATTGCTGGTTGCTGCTGGCTATCGTTGGCCATTGAACCATCCAGTGTCAACCCCAGAATTTTGAGATAAATGAGTTAAGAAATGGGAAGAGCCATGTTAGCCTAGGTTGAGGGGGAGAAAGAAAGCAGAGAAAGCAAACAACCTTCTGATTTATCTTTTTGAGGTCATTGCATTTGCACTTATATTCCCTTTGGTGCAGAATCTAAAAGGAATATCTGATGAATGATTCAGAGGCCCTTCATTGTGGCTGCATTGTGCATTGCTCTGGGGGCTAATGACCCAGGCAGACCTAAAGGAATGCTGGGAGCTCAAGTCATTCAAGGGAGCAGTTCAGGTCACAGTGGACATCTCCAATGGGAAACATATTTCAAGGAAACTACTGTCAAAGCAAATAACTGTGAGGTACTGTTTACAGAATCTAGATTTATTTACAGTTTGTATGTCATGGAGAAGGAGGTTTCAACATGGGATATTCCTGCATTAATTCATATGATCGTTATTTGCTAAAGAACTCAGGAAACAGAAAACCTTGAGGAGCTAATATTATTTATAACATACTAAGCAACTTGCTGGACTGCCATATATTTCCTACTCCTTCCTTATCATCTGAAAATCATATACATCCTCCCAAAAGGTTGATTAATGCACATGATGCTTAACTGTTGCTGTTATTAGCCAATATTAAACTTCCACAAAGTTCTCCAATGTGTTTTATTATTCACATTTTCAGGTAGTATAAGCCTGCCAGTAATTTGCTACTATGAGCAGAGATGTAACTACATCTCCTTCTAGCTCTGTGTTTGGATGAGAAATGGTTAATTGGTGGGAAAAGGAGTCTGGGATCTTCCCATGCTTGGTGTCTTTTTGGGAATTAGTGGGTACAAGAGGAGATTATGTAGACAGGTGTTTCCCATTCCCAAAGTGTTTTCGGGGGGGGGGGGGAGGGATGACCAGGATTATTTTTTCCAAAAATAGAAAAGAAAAGAAATGCCAACAGGAAAAAAAAATGCTGCTGTTTCTGCAAGAAAGGGGTTATAACTAAGACAAGACACTTTTTAAGAGCCTAAAGAAGAGGAGAAAGGGGGGAGAGAAAGGAAAAAACACACACAACAACAACAAACCTTCAGGAGGGGGACACAAAAACAAACAGTTCCGCTCTTCTGCAGTGGGTGCAAGAAACGCTGTGTGCCAGTTTATAATAACCTTCTTAAAACTGCAGAGCTGGAAGGGACCCTATAGATCAATGAGACCAGCCCTTGACAAGGAAGCACAGTGAGGAATTGAACTCTCAACTTGCTGCTTCGCAGCCAAAGACATAAACCATTGATCCTGTGTGTGTGAAGGTTTTGCCCCTCCCTATCAAAACAAAGGCAAGAAGCAGACTGAATGTTGAGAATGACATGATATTGGCTCTAACAAATATATGAATTTTGAAGCTGGTTGCCCAGATGCACGTACAGCCATGAGATTAAATAGTAGGTTTGAATTATATTCTGAAAAATGTAATGGGCAAAGAGCCTATCTGGGTCCTACACAGCTGAAGGAAGGCCCCGCTCAGCTATCCAGGGGTACACAGGCAATAGACCCAAAATGAGAAGAGCCTCCCACCAAATGTGATGGGCACATGGAGGTGTTGGGGAGAGCCTGTGTTTGAGCCTCGTGGCGCAGTGGTTAAACTGCTGTACTGCAGCCAAAACTGTGCTCACGACCTGGGGTTCAATTCCAGGTAGCTGGCTCAAGGTTGACTCAGCCTTCTATCCTTCCGAGGTCGGTAAAATGAGTACCCAGCTTGCTGGGGGGGGGGCAATGTGTAGCCTGCATAATTAACTTGTAAACTGCCCAGAGAGTGCTTGAAGCACTATGGGGCGGTATATAAGCAGCACGCTTTGCTTTGCTTTGCTTTGTCCCAGCTGGCACATCCCAATAAAAGCTTAGGATAAAAATACCTTCTTGCAATTTATGAAGTCACAGGTATGATTGCCATCCAAAAGTCTTATAAGTATGGGAAGTTGCAGACAAAAGTATATTAAAATACAAAACTTAATTTGTAGGCAGAATATAAAACATGTAAAACTAAATATGCTTATAGCCTAAAGAAGCAAATTTAAAAACAAAAGACAGTGAATATATATTATTTAAAATACATCATTTAAAAGCCAAAAGCATTATAACTTTAAATTATCTTTAGTCTTTAAGAATATTAAGAGCACAAACAAAATTACTCTAAGTGCTCACGCAGCCAAGCCAGCCTTGTGTCAGGTTCCATCTATGGAAGGAAGGTATCCAAATCAACATGGAGTTCTGATGATGAGTTGAATGGGGGGAAAAGAGCGTATTTTATCTCCCCATATTTATAATTCTTACCAATTGTTTTCCTTTTCTCCTAACTATAAACAAACTGTATCTGCAGATCTTGGAAGTTCAAATGCTTACAAATCCAAGAATAATTTTCCAATAGGAAATTGTATTGTTATTGCATATACAATAACTTTAATGGTCTGTAGTCTACAATCTAGCAAGCTGCCAATACACTGATAATGATATTTGTTTTGACTAACATGTTTTGTAGAATGTAGTCCTGTAGCATCAAAGATTTGAAAACCAAGAATTCTTAGAAGATCCAAATATTGAAATATAAAGACAAATGGCACAAGAAGCCATAGGAAAGATGTGCTTGTTTCCGATGTGTACTTTGCTCCACAGTCCCATGTATGTTTACAAAGTATGACTGTTTACAAAGAAGAGTTAATGGTTGCTCTCTGGGTTTCAAGCTGGCTGTGTTCTTGTGCCATTTTAATAATGACTTGTTCATTGTGACTTAGTAAAGCAGAATACAAACTAACAAAAAATAATAATAAAAAAGAAAAAAGAATGATGTTTTTGTTAAAACTTAGAGGTGACCATGTAGGTTTGATAGCTGGCACTTTCTGTAGTGCCAATGTCTTTATATTTCAATATTTGGATCTTCTAAGAATTCTTGGTTTTCAAATCTTTGATGCTACAGGACTACATTCTACAAAACATGTTAGTCAAAACAAAAATCATTATCAGTGTATTGTCAGCTTGCTAGATTGTAGACTACAGACCATTAGAGTTATTGTATATGCAATAATACAATTTCCTATTGGAAAATTATTCTTGGATTTGTAAGCATTTGAACTTCCAAGATCTGCAGATAGTTTGTTTATAGTTAGGAGAAAAGAAAAACAATTGGTAAGAATTATAAACATTGTAATAAGTTACAATCCTCAGGTCTCATAACAAAAAAGAAAAAAGTAATAATTACCTATAAATACAGTTACACTTCCAATAATTTTCTTATTTATACTAAACTAATAATTTTAAAATATTTATATACGTTCTACTTCTAACCCTACAGTTATTCAAACTAACCAGCATTTCAGCCCATTTTCCATTTGATCTCCTGTACCAGAGGCCTGTACCTGACCTTGAGCCAGACATCCTGGAGAGTGAAGTCAAGTGGGCCTTAGAAAGCATGGCTAAGAACAAGGCCAGTGGAGGAGATGGCATTCCAGTTGAACTATTTAAAATCTTAAAAGGCGACGCTGTTAAGGTGCTACACTCAATATGCCAGCAAGTTTGGAAAACTCAGCAGTGGCCAGAGGATTGGAAAAGATCAGTCTACATCCCAATCCCAAAGAAGGGCAGTGCCAAAGAATGCTCCAACTACCGTACAATTGCACTCATTTCACACGCTAGCAAGGTTATGCTCAAAATCCTACAAGGTAGGCTTCAGCAGTATGTGGACTGAGAACTCCTAGAAGTACAAGCTGGATTTCGAAGGGGCAGAGGAACTAGAGACCAAATTGCTAACATGCGCTGGATTATGGAGAAAGCCAGAGAGTTCCAGAAAAACATCTACTTCTGCTTCATTGACTATGCAAAAGCCTTTGACTGTGTGGACCACAGCAAACTATGGCAAGTCTTTAAAGAAATGGGAGTGCCTGACCACCTTATTTATCTCCTGAGAAATCTATATGTGGGACAGGAAGCAACAGTTAGAACTGGATATGGAACAACTGATTGGTTCAAAATTGGGAAAGGAGTACGACAAGGCTGTAAATTGTCTCCCTGCTTATTTAACTTATATGCAGAATACATCATGCGAAAGGCTGGACTGGAGGAATCCCAAGCCGGAATTAAGATTGCCGGAAGAAATATCAACAACCTCAGATATGCAGATGATCCCACTCTGATGGCAGAAAGTGAGGAGGAATTAAAGAACCTCTTAATGAGGGTGAAAGAGGAGAGCGCAAAAAATGGTCTGAAGCTCAACATGAAAAAAAACTAAGATCATGGCCACTGATCCCATCACCTCCTGGCAAATAGAAGGGGAAGATATGGAGGCAGTGACAGATTTTACTTTCTTGGGCTCCATGATCACTGCAGATGGGGACAGCAGCCACGAAATTAAAAGACTCCTGCTTCTTGGGAGGAAAGCGATGACAAACCTAGACAGCATCTTAAAAAGCAGAGACATCACCTTGCCGACAAAGGTCCGCATAGTCAAAGCTATGGTTTTTCCAGTAGTGATGTATGGAAGTGAGAGCTGGACCATAAAGAAGGCTGACCACCGAAGAATTGATGCTTTTGAATTGTGGTGCTGGAGGAGACTCTTGAGAGTCCCCTGGACTGCAAAGAGAACAAACCTATCCATTTTGAAGGAAATCAACCCTGAGTGCTCACTGGAAGGACAGGTCCTGAAGCTGAGGCTCCAATACCTCAGCCATCTCATGAGAAGAGAAGACTCCCTGGAAAAGACCCTGATGTTGGGAAAGTGTGAAGGCAAGAGGAGAAGGGGACGACAGAGGATGAGATGGTTGGACAGTGTCATCGAAGCTACCAACATGAATTTGACCCAACTCCAGGAGGCAGTGGAAGACAGGAGGGCCTGGCGTGCTCTGGTCCATGGGGTCACGAAGAGTCGGACACGACTTAACGACTAAACAACAAAACCGGAGGCCAACAAGGGATACCATACTTCCATAAATTTATCTTGTTTTATTTCACCTCTATAGAGTTTAATGTGATAGGTCAGTTTTTCCATCAGAGCCAGTCTCCATATTCTATTTTGAAATATTTGCAAGGACAAGTCCTGAGCATCCTTCCAGTGTTGGGCAATTTCATTATGGGCTCCTCCTAATATACTCACAATTAGTTCTTTATTCACAATGTTTTTGTTCCTTCCTGTAAATAACGAAAAAAGTAGCAAAATTCCATTTGAGATTATTTTTTCTTTTGTTATACTTTCCAACCACTTAATTACCTCAGACCAGAAAATTTCCACTGTTGAGCATGTTAACCACATATGTTCCAAAGTTCCTTTATTCCTGCACTTCCTCCAACATGTCTGATATTCCTTTATTTATTCTATTTAATTTTACAGGGTGTAAGTAGCATCTGTGCACTACTTTTAACACTGTTTCTTTAGCTTGAGATGAAACTGATTTGTAAGGTTGAGAGGTCCATATTTTTTTCCATGTGTTTTCTAATATTACAGTTTTTAAGTTTGTCTCCCAAGCTATCTTGGATCCCATATTGTCTCCAAGTTGTTTATCTATAATACTTTTATAAATTACTGAAATTAACCCTGTTTTCCTTTTATTCCCTATCTCTATACAATATTTCTCTATTTCTGTTAATGGTCTATTTGAGCCTGGTGTTTTATGCAGTTGAGTTGCCAAATTTCTAATTTGGGTTATCTGATACCAATTAGTTGCCATATGCCTAGTTTTTTCCTGGAGCTGTCCGATTGTAATAGGTTTTTCTTGTATAAACAAGTCTCTTATTCTATACATACCTCTCTCTTTCCATTGTTTAAATTTTGTGTATTTATCTTGAAATTTAAATTTAAGGTGTTCTAATATAGGACATAATGGAGATATACGGGGAGCGAAGATTATAATATATTTCCTCCATATCCGGAGTAATTCTTTAGTAAAATGATTCCGTATTTGTTTCTCATTTGTCAAGATTCTTTCTTTATATAAATATACATCCAATGACCTTCCTTATTCTTCTCTCTCCATTCTTGCCCATTCAGGAGTCTCGCAATCTTGTATAAGTTTGATTACTTTGGCCATTTGGAAAGCTTCATAATATTTTAGTAAATACGTATGGTAATGCAAGCCCTCCATTTCTACTTGGGCCCTACTTAACTGTATTTATAAATCTCAGGGATTTACTTTTCCCTGAAATAAATTTTTCCATTATCTTTTGCCATTGTTTTATCTTTTTCGTTTCCAATTGTAGAGGGATATTTTGAAATAGAAATAGAAGTTTTGGTAGGATATGAGCTTTTACTATTGCAATTATTTCCAATAGTGTTAGATTTAATCTTTTCCATTTTTTAATTTTTTCCTTTATAGAACTAAATACTTTTTCATAGTTCCTATAGACTAGTTGCCTTATATTTTTTGTTATCCAAATCCCCAAATATTTTAAACTTGAATAACATAGGCCTAAACCTGTTCTTTTCTTGATTTCTTTTTGTTCTAGGATAGGAATATTTATGCATAGCAATTTAGATTTATCATAATTAATTTTTAATCCTGTATAACATTTGATTTCTTCCTATATATGTTTCAGTGTTTCTATACTTTCCATCGGGGATTCTAGAAATAAAAGTATATCGTCACCATATAAATTAATTTTATGTTGTTTATTTCTAACCATTATTCCCCCAATATTAATATTTTTTCTAATAAGTGCTGCAAGTGGCTCTATGGTTAGTGCAAATATTAATGGAGACAAGGTCTCCCTGTCTTGTTCCTCTATATAATTCAAATTTTTCAGATTCAATACCATTTATTAATATTGAAACTCTTGCCCCTTCGTATAGCTTCTTTAGAACACTGATAAATGTTCCACCCGTATTCATTTTTTCTAATAATTTGAACATATACCACCATTCCACGCAGAAAAGCTTTGAGGGCGTCTAATGAGAGTATTGATACCTTCTGTTTTTTTTTTCCCTGACCCAATGTGTATAGTATTTAATATCTTACGAATCGCATCTGACATTTGTCTCGCTGGCATAAATCTGTATTGGTCTCTGTGAATATAATTTCTAATGAAGCTATTTACTCTTTGTGCCATAATAGATGAGAATATTTTTTTATCTTGACTCTGTAAATTTATTGTCCTATATTTATTTATTTATTTATTTATTTAACTTATATGCCGCCCACACTACCCAAAGGTCTCTGAGAGGCTTACAACAGTTAAAATACAATAAAAAGACAAAACAATTAAAATGCAATTAAAATATATACTCTAAAAATTGCCATCAGGACCCACAGTTGATATTATTTCAATTAAAAGCCTTCTGGAACAGGAAGGTTTTGACCTGGCGCCGAAATGTCATCAGCGTCGGCGCCAGACGAATCTCAGTTGGGAGGGCATTCCATAGTCTGGGGGCAGCTGCCGAAAAGGCCCTTTGTCTACAAGCCATCCCTCTTACCTCCTTGAGGGACGGCTCTTTCAAAAGGGCCCCCTGGCTAGATCTTAACTGCCGGGTAGGTTCATATGGAAGGAGGCGGTCCTTCAGGTATCCAGGGCCCAAGCCGTTTAGGGCTTTATATGTCAAAACAAGCACTTTGAATTGGTCCCGGGCAGCAACTGGTAGCCAATGTAATTTAAACAGAATCGGCTTGATGTGTTCCCTAGCGGCCCCACCACTCACCAGCCACGCAGCTTGATTCTGGACCAGTTGCAGTTGCCGGACCATCTTCAAAGGCAGCCCCACGTAGAGCGCATTGCAGTAATCTATGCGAGATGCTACCAGTGCATGTGTAACTGTCATGAGACTCCGCTCATCCAGGTAGGGCCATAGCTGGTATAATTTCCGCAGCTGAAGGAAGGCGCCCCTGGCCACCGAGTCCACCTGGGCTTCCAGTGTTAGACTGGGGTCCAGGAGCACCCCCAAGCTGCGGACCCTGTCCCTTAGGGGGAGTGTAACCCCATTCAGGGCAGGGAAATGGCCCTCCAGCCTGTCCGGCGAAGCACCCACTAACAGCACTTCCGTCTTGTCTGGATTGAGTTTCAATTTATTAACCCTCATCCAGTCCATTATCAGGTCCAGACACGAGTTCAGCACAGAAACCGCCTCACCTGGATTGGTGGAAAACGAGAGGTAGAGCTGAGTATCGTCAGCATATTGCTGACTCCTCAGCCCAAACCTACTGATGACCTCTCCCAGTGGTTTCATGTAGATGTTAAACAGCATGGGGGACAGTATCGAGCCCTGAGGAACCCCATGACATAAACGCCATGGGACAGAGCAAATGTCCCCCAGCACCACCCTCTGAACATGGTCAGCCAGGAAAGAGCAGAACCACCATAGAGCGGTGCCCCCAACTCCCAACCCAGCCAGCCTATCCAAAAGGACACCATGGTCGATGGTGTTGAAAGCCGCTGAGAGGTCCAGGAGTATCAACAGGGTCACACTCCCCCTGTCTCTCTCCCGGCAAAGGTCATCATACAGGGCGACCAAGGCAGTCTCCGTACAAAAACCCGGCCTGAAACCCGATTGAAATGGATCCAGAAAATCCGTTTCATCCAGCAGCACCTGGAGTTGCCCGGCCACAACCCACTCCAACACTTTGCCCAAATAAGGGAGGTTCGCCACTGGTTGGTAGTTACCCACCAGCCTTGGGTCCAGGTTAGACTTTTTAAGGAGTGGCCGAATTACCGCCTCTTTCAAGGCGGTAGGGACCACTCCCTCTCTCAAAGAGGCGTTCACGGCCTCCAGGACCCAGGTGCGAACCCCCCTGGCAGATCTTCCAATTAGCCAAGATGGGCAAGGGTTGAGCGGAGTGGTGGTAGAACGGACAGATCCAAGCACCCTGTCCACATCCTCAGGTCTCAACAATTGAAACTCATCCATTAATACTTGACCTAAGCATGGCACACTGGACACATCCTCTGATTCTGCAGTAACGGTGGAGTCCAACCCACTGCGAATCTGAGCGATTTTCCCCTCAAAATGAATGGCAAATTCATCACAGCGAGCTGATGAGCAGTCCGGGACCTCCACCAGATTTCCCGGTTGAAGAAGATCCCGGACCACCCGAAACAGCTCTGCTGGATGACATTCTGAGGAAGCAATACGGCTGGAGAAATATTGCCGTTTCGCCAGCCGTATTGCCACGAAATAGGCCCGATAATGGGCTCTAAGTCGTGTTCGATCGGACTCCCAGCGGGATTTCCTCCACCTGCGCTCCAGCCGTCTCCCCTCTCGCTTCATCGCCCGCAGTTCAGAAGTATACCAAGGAGCTGTCTGGACTCTGCGTGCAGGGAGAGGGCGCTTAGGCGCAATCGTGTCAACCGCCCGGGTCATCTCCCTATTCCATATGGTGACCTGAGCTTCGACAGGAGCGCCGAACATTTCAGACGGATAATCCCCCAGAGCATTCAGGAAACCATCTGGATCCATTAGTCTCCGAGGGCAGATCATCTTAATAGATCCCCCACCCTTGCAGAGGGGAGAAGAAGCTAATAGACTAAACTTGACCAGGAAGTGGTCTGACCATGACAATGGGGTCACAACCAGCCCCTCCACATCCAAACCACCATCTTCCAGTCCCGTTGAGAAAACCAGGTCCAAGGTATGGCCCTTCTCATGTGTCGGGCCGATGACACATTGAGACAGCCCCATGGTTGTCATGGCGGCCATGAAGTCCTGAGCCGCCCCAGTCAAGGCAGCCTCAGCATGAATGTTGAGGTCCCCCAGCACCAACAGCCTGGGAGTCCTCAACACCAGGTCCGAGACTACCTCCGTCAGCTCAGGCAGGGAGACTGTTGGTATGCAGCAGGGTGGGCGGTACACCGACAGAATCCCCAGTCTGTCTTGTAAGCCCAACACACAATACAGGCCCTCAAGACCTCCTCTCAAAGGGATAGGAAGCCTGGTCAAGGAGATAGAACTCCTATAGACTATAGCAACTCCCCCTCCCCGACCCTCTGAGCGACATTGGTGCTGGACCGAGTACCCAGGCGGACACAGCTGGGAGAGGGGAACACCACCCTCCTCTCCCACCCAGGTCTCAGTAATGCACGCCAGGTCAGCACCCTCATCCAGAATTACATCATGGATGAGGGCAGTCTTATTTTGTACTGACCTGGCGTTCATCAACAGCACCGTGTGGCTCGAGGGTTTGCTGATATGGTCACCTGATACCACCTGGTTGGGGGTAGGACTAGAAGAGGGGATATATGTAAGATATCTAACCTCTCTTCTCCTACGTGGGCATGTTCTACCCCCACCGCCATTCCTTCCCCTACCCAGCACCACCTCAATGGCTGCCCCCTCCAACGCCCTCCCCCCTTCCTGTTCCCTCAAATCCACTGTGGGTCTCTCTTAATTGATGGCAATTAATCACAATTTAAAAATAAATTTTAAAAAATAAAACCCTTCTAAAGCCCCTTCTCTCCTCCCCCCCAGCCATGTGGCTGATGTTGAGAGGGGGTGAGGCAGCCAGGAGCAGCAGGGCCCAGTCCTGCAAAAACAGAGGGAGACCAAGCCTGCTCCCCCAGAAAAGAGTTGGCAGCCGGCAGGAGCCCAACCACAGTCCCCCTGTCTCTCACACAGTGAGCTGTGGCCGGCAGATAGTCTTCGGTTCCTCCTGAATGCAGGAACGCTGGTCCGGTAAGGTCCCAAGAGCAGCTCCGGCTTAAAAGCCCTCTCTCCCCCTGAGCCAGGTGGCTGATGTTGAGAGGGGGTGAGGCAGCCAGGAGCAGCAGGGCCCAGTCCTGCAAAAACAGAGGGAGACCAAGCCAGCTCCCCCAGAAAAGAGTTGGCAGCCGGCAGGAGCCCAACCACAGTCCCCCTGTCTCTCACACAGTGAGCTGTGGCCGGCAGATAGTCTTCGGTTCCTCCTGAGTGCAGGAACGCTGGTCCAGATATGCAGATGGAAATGTAGTGTCTTTATCTTGTTTTGGGATAGCTATTATTCTCGCTTCTTTCCAGGAGTCTGGAACTTTTTTCCCATTCATTATTGAGTTATATAACCCTAACAAAAACATCATTCAGTTGCCAGAATGCTTATGATTCAGTGACCTTGCTCAGTTTTAAAACCAACTAATTGTTTTGGTATATTTAAAAAATGTTTTTCAATGACAATAGTAAACTATTTCCAAACCACACTTTCAATATACTTTTGTTTTAAGGGCAACTTTTTCTGCACTCCCTTAACTATATTTTAACAGCTCATACATATATAATTTCAAATATTGACATATGCAGGAGACATGGAAGTATTGGGTGATGAAGAGATATCTGAGTAGGGTGGGGTTTTCACTATAAAAGATGATGGGAGTGAGGAAGAAGGACATTGATGCTGATGAAGAGGAGAAATGTGAGAGGGCAAGAGGAGAAGACAACTGTCCAAACTCAAGAGAGGTAGTGGACTTCACCTTTATTGACCTGCTTGTTATTAGTCCCCACAAACCATTCCAGATTACATCCTTGCCAAGCTTAAGTGAGTGAAGAGCTCATCCACCCCATCCGAGATGTTATGGTGTTGCAAGCACCAAACCTGTCAGCTTTACCCCAAGGAGGACTGAGGATGGTTGCCTTCTATGAACTTGGGGTGTTTGTGTGAACCTGGCTGGGGAGAGCTGACTGTGTCAGGGATTGAGTAGGGCCAAGGGAAAATGAATTCAACAACTCCCAGGCCCACCCATAAGGACTTGAACAAACTCAGAGTGGGATAAAAGGCTAGAAGAGACTGAGAATCTGTACAGTATTGCCTGCAACTAGACAAAGCCAGATTGATGGTCTGGATCTTACGTTACTCTGCCAAGGACTTTTCAATATCTCCCTGCCCAGGGAAAGCCTGGGGTGGCACAGCAAGGCTGACATTTGCTATTATCAACCCTTGTTTTCAGAGATTGTTTTGTTCTTTTTCTGGGAACATTTATGCTCTTCTTCTAGCCCTGCAGAAAGAACATTTGTATGTGGTGTATGCTGGTATGTCCCTGCATTGTATCTTCTTTTAAACGGCTTCATGTGGGGAGAGAACAGGAAAGGGTAAATACGCATTACACGGTGCCCAGAACAGTAGGGTGTAAAAAAAATAGCTTGCTTTAAAAGGAGTTTCCCCATGTTACACTCTTCTTGAAAGCCTCAGGAATTGTCTTTTCAGTAAGTGTGGTAGGTATGGAGTGTTTCAGACTGTTATGGAAAAGCAAAACAACAGCATATAAACATTAACCTGTGGATTCAACCCTTTGTAACTTGGAATGATTTCCTGAGCAGATATCTGTCTCAGACTGAAGAAGCTACTTCGATGAGTAGAGAAACATTTCAACCTAACAAGAAAGAAGTCCAGTTGCCATGACTCAACTTCCAGATTCCTGAGCAGATGTACCTCTTTGTAAATGAATCACATCCACATTTCTTTAAGTTTCTATTTGTTAGAGAAATACACTTGGGACATTGTTGCCCTGCAAGAGACGAGATTGCCAGACTCGGGATCTGTCAAAGAAAAAAAATTCTCATTCTTCTGGCAGGGAAAACCATTGAATGAGACAAGGGAATATGGTGTTGGCTTTGCAGTCAGAAATACTCTGCTGAGATCCATTGTTCCACCTACTGTGAGGAGTGAAAGAATCCTGACTCTGCAGCTCCACTCATCAGTGGGACCAGTCACCCTCATTAGTGCATATGCACCAACACTGTCATCCACAACAGAAATGAAAGACAAATTCTATGACGATCTGGCAGCTACTGTCAAAAAAGTCCCTGTGAGAGAGCCACTGTTCATTCTTGGAGACTTTAACGCTAGAGTTGGTGCTGATCACAATTCTTGGCCCACTTGTCTAGGCTGTTTTGGCATTGGGAAGATGAACGAAAATGGCCAACGCTTGCTGGAGTTTTGCTGTTATTATGCTCTTCGTGTCAGCAACACATTCTTTAATACGAAGCTTCAACACAGAGTTTCCTGGAGACATCCAAGATACAAGCATTGGCATCAGCTCGATTTGATCCTCACTAGACGTTCTAGCCTTCCTAGTATTACAATCACATGCAGTTACCAGAGTGCTGATTGCGATACTGATCGCTCCCTGGTGTGTAGTAGAGTAAAACTGCGAACAAAGAGATTGTATCACACGAAAAAGGAAGGAAGACAATGTATTGACATCAGCAAGACTCGCGATCCAAGAAAAGTGGAGGAATTTGCCCAAGCGCTTGAGTAAACCCTTCCAGGCCCGGCTGGTGCAAATGCACCTGAACGATGGGAACATTTCAAGAACGCTGTTTATAACTCCGCCTTGTCCACATTTGGCAAGAAGACCGAATATGACGGCAGACTGGTTCGAAGCCCATTCGGAGGAGTTGATGCCAGCCATCGAGGATAAGAGGAGAGCTCTAGCAGCATACAAAGCCTGTCCTAGTGAGTACAACTTGCAGGCTCTTTGAGCTGCTTGTAGCAAAGTCCAACAGGCTGCCAGGAGATGTTCCAACGATTATTGGCTTCAGCTCTGCTCTCAGATACAGATAGCAGCGAACACAGGTAACATCAAGGGACTGTACAACGGTATCAAGCAGGCTTTAGGTCCAATACAGAGGAAATCTGCTCCCTTGAAGTCTGCTACAGGTGTGATCATCCAGGACCGAGCACAGCAGATGGAACGCTGGGTGCAGCACTACTCTGAGCTATATTCCAGAGAGAACTTAGTAACCGAAGAGGCATTAAATAACACCAAGTGCCTGCCTGTCTTGGAAGAGTTGGACAGCGAACCAACTTTAGCAGAAATAAAAGTGGCCTTGGATTCCCTCGCCTCCGGCAAGGCACCTGGGAAGGATAACATCCCTGTTGAAGTGCTGAAGTGCTGTAAAGAGATCATCACCACCGAACTGTATGAAGTCTTTCATCTTTGCTGGAGGGAAGGTGGAGTACCACAGGACATGAAAGATGCAAGCATTTTCACATTGTATAAGAACAAAGGAGACAGGGGTGACTGCAATAACTACTGTGGCATCTCTCTTCTCAGCGTTGTAGGGAAGCTGCTTGCCCGTGTTGTACTGAAGAGACTCCAGGTGCTTGCAGACAGAGTCTATCCAGAATCACAGTGTGGATTTTGAGCTAATAGATCCACCACTGACATGGTATTCTCCCTCAGACAGTTGCAGGAGAAATGTAGGGAACAATGACAGTCACTCTTTGTGGCCTTCATAGATCTCACAAAGGCCTTTGATTTGGTTAGCAGGGATGGACTTTTTAAAATACTTCCCAAGATTGGATGTCCACCTTGACTACTTAACATCATCAGGTCCTTTCATGAGGAAACAAAGGGCACTGTAGGTTTTGATGGCTCAACATCAGATCCCTTTGACATCCGAAGCGGAGTGAAACAGGGCTGTGTCCTCGCCCCAACCCTGTTTGGGATCTTTTTTGCTGTCATGCTGAAGCACGCCTTTGGAACTGCAGCAGAAGGTGTCTATCTCTGGACTAGATCAGATGGAAAGCTCTTTAATCTCTCTAGATTGAGAGCAAAGACCAAAGTCCAACTGAAATGCATGCAGAACTTCCTCTTCACCGATGATGCAGCCATTGTTGCCCACTCTGCTGAAGACCTCCAACAACTCATGAATTGTTTTAGCAAGGCCTGCCAAGACTTTGGACTAACAATCAGCCTGAAGAAAACACAAGTCATGGGCCAGGGCGTGGACTCACCTCCCTCTATTACCATCTCCACACAAGAATTGGAGGTTGTTCATGACTTTGTGTACCTTGGCTCAACGATCTCTGACATGCTCTCCCTAGATGTCGAGCTGGATAAACGCATTGGCAAAGCAGCTACCATGTTCTCTAGACTCACAAAGAGAGTATGGCTCAATAAGAAGCTGACGGCATATACCAAGATCCTGGTCTATAGAGCCTGTGTCCTGAGTACACTCCTGTACTGCAATGAGTCCTGGACCCGTGCACGGCAGGAGAGGAAGCTGAACACCTTCCATATGCGTTGTCTTTTGTGCATTTTTGGTATCACCTGGCAGGACAAAGTTCCAAATAGAGTAGTCCTAGAACGAGCTGGAATCTTTAGCATGTATACATTACTGAAACAGCGATGTCTACGTTGGCTTGGGCATGTTGTGAGAATGGCTGATGGTCGGATTCTGAAAGATCTCCTGTATGGAGAATTAGTGCAGGGAAATCGCCCCAGAGGGAGACCACAGCTGCGATACAAGGATATCTGCAAGCAGGATCTGAAGGCCTTAGGAATGGACCTTAACAGATGGGAAACCTTGACATCTGAGCGTTCAACCTGGAGTCAGGCGGTGCATCATGGCCTCTCCCAATTTGAAGAGACCCTTGTCCAGCAGGCCGAGGCAAGGAGGCAGTCCCGAAAGTAGCAAAATCAGGGAGCTGGACAGGGGACAGATTGTATTTGTCTTCAGTGTGGAAGGGATTGTCATTCTCGGATTGGCCTTCTCAGCCACACTAGACGCTGTTCCAAGTCCTCCATACAGAGCACGTTACCATAGTCTCTCGAGACTGAAGGATGCCTAATCTAAATCTAACGGGATAAGAATAGTAATTTTCCTAAGTATAGCAACCTAAGGCTGAAAGGAGGTCAGTACAGATCAGAGCAGATAAAGGACATTCTAAAAAACCTAAGGAGGTACTTGTCCTTTGCTTGCTCTATTTTTCCTCATGCAAAAACATGCATCTTCTTGAGTGTAAGCTCAGTTGTACCAAATCATCTACAACAATTTTAACATGTGCTGTGGTCATTATTTTTTACATCTTCTACAATTCCAGTCTGAGAATCTTCTTTTTTTCCCTGTTGTTTTCTGTGGCTTCACACCACAGTAATTGTGCCATTCACACATATTTTCTCTACTTTTGTGTGCTGCCTCTCAAATGACAACCACTCCTAAATTCCTGCATTACGTTTGGGGGCTACTATAAAAACTCATGAAAAAGGATTCATTTCCTTGGACTATCTCTGTCACCAATAAGGCAAACAGACACCTTTCACTCTGCTGTAGCTAAGGGATGACTTCCTTCTACACTTAGAAATACAGTCTTGTTTATTTTGGTGACACTGTAAAAACCAAGTGTCATGGCACTGGCCAGTACTATATGTGGGTATGATGTCTTGCAAATGCCAGCCTTAAAAGTAGTAACTAAATATTTCTACCACTGAGACATGTTTTTGAGTACAATACAGACAAAGTAGACCAGCATTGGTTCAAAATGAGTTAGTGTTCACTAGCCATGTGGTGTTGGTCAGCATTAGTTTGTGAGAGGCATGTCTGATGCAAGCCTTGTGAAGCTAGTCTATGGTTTGAGTAACAGTAGAATTTTATGAGTATAAACAAAATAAAAATAAAAGAACAAATAAAAAAGACAAAAAATGTGGTGGCACCTTAAAGACTAATGGTTATATTTTAATATGAGCTTTTATGAAGTCCACAAAAAATCACAGTTTTAATTGATTTTGCTTCCTCAATTTTAATTGATTTTGCTTGACCCACTTGCAAAATCACCTTGTTTAATATCTCACAAATCTCCACCAGTAATACAATTATTATAGTCCGATCTAATGTATTCTTGAAGGTTTTTCTACCTACAAAGTGATATATTGTATTCTTTCTGACCTTGCCTATCTATTTATCTCCATCTTTTAACTATATTCCAAATTTTGATTCTTGCCTAATATCCTAATAGCTTTGTCTCCCTCTCTCACTCTCAGTTTGTCAAAAGACTACAATTTCATACTGATGAATTCTTTGTGATGGTGTCTCTTCATTTGCACTGCATTTTCCCTCATTTGTAATTTCACAGGTTTATAACTACATAATTTTCTTTAATCTCACCTTGCTTTAGGGGTCCAATCTTAAACACATCTATTCACAAGTGGTTTCTATAAAAAGCCACCAGTACTTGCTCATGAACAGGTACATTTGAGACTGCAGCCCATGGGGCTGTAATTGCTTACAAAAGTATAAAACAGAACAATGCCAAAAAACACCCCTACATTTTTGCCCAAGTCACATTTTTAACCCATATACTGGACTTCTAGGCATCCCTTGTAATTTATTAAAATATGTCATACTCAAACATGTCATAAAATGAAACCAAATTATGAGTGCCAGAAATCTGAAGAAAGTTCTCCACAGGTCAAAAGAAAAATATATTATTTTTCTGAGTTCAAAGACCTCATTTAGCAGGATTGCTATAATTACCTCAGATTTCCACAAATTCCAAGGCTATGAAGGTTACAAATAAGAGCAGCGTTGTCAGCTGGGGGGGGGCACCATCTTGTATTTAAGGGAAGATGTTGCTAGCGAACCAGCAACTGGTTCCCCCTCAGACATTTTTTTTTTGAACTGAGGTAATTAATCAGTCTTTTCTTTTCTTTTCTTGCCAACAAAGGCTCTACAAACTATTAGGCTCTTTCCTCACATGTGTTGTAAGTCATGCATTGTGGTTTTGATCCTTGGTCCTCTATGGACTTCATCCCTAAACCTACTTGACTGGGTCCACCTCAAGCTGGGTCTACCTCATACACTGACGAAGTCGCTGCCAAGCCGAGGCTTTGGGCAGCGCGACTAATGCTTTGCCCCCCCCCACGGATGGCGCGAGACTTTAAAGTCCCACGAGAGCTGTTCAAAGAGGGGGAGAACGCCAAGTTATATAAGGGGCGTTCTCCCCTCTAACCGTCCTCTTCTTTTTCTTGCATTGCACGAGAAAGAGGACTCTGCTTGCTGGCTTACCTTTGCTGCATCACTGCGAAGATCGGTGTTCCAGGAGAACGGGAGGGCAGCATCAGCTCCCTCCCATGGTTGTGTTGTCTTTTTTAATTTTATTGCTTTAGGACAAGTCTTCAATATCTTTATATTTAGTTAGAGCGGGCTTGTGGGACCGGAGTAGAAGCAGGTGTAGCGGAAGTGCGGCTGTGCCACACGTGCTTAGGCGCGAGCGGGTCATCTGCGATTAGGCTGCCAGGCCTTATTATTAGTAAAAGTAACTTTAACATAAACATTTATAGATAGATAAAGTGCTGAAATAAATTAATTATTGTTGTTGTTTAGTCGTTAAGTTGTGTCCGACTCTTCGTGACCCCATGGACCAGAGCACGCCAGGCCCTCCTGTCTTCCACTGCCTCCCGGAGTTGGGTCAAATTCATGTTGGTTGCATCGATGACACTGTCCAACCATCTCATCCTCTGTCGTCCCCTTCTCCTCTTGCCTTCACACTTTCCCAACATCAGGGTCTTTTCCAGGGAGTCTTCTCTTCTCATGAGATGGCTGAGGTATTGGAGCCTCAGCTTCAGGATCTGTCCTTCCAGTGAGCACTCAGGGTTGATTTCCTTCAGAATGGATAGGTTTGTTCTCCTTGCAGTCCAGGGGACTCTCAAGAGTCTCCTCCAGCAACACAATTCAAAAGCATCAATTCTTCAGCGGTCAGCCTTCTTTATGGTCCAGCTCTCACTTCCATACATCGCTAGTGGAAAAACCATAGCTTTGACTATGCGGACCTTTGTCGGCAAGGTGATGTCTCTGCTTTTTAAGATGCTGTCTAGGTTTGTCATCGCTTTCCTCCCAAGAAGCAGGCGTCTTTTAATTTTGTGGCTGCTGTCACCATCTGCAGTGATCATGGAACCCAAAAAAGTCAAGTACTAAATTGACAATAAGATTTTAATCATAATTAATTATAATTAATTTAATTTAATTAATTAATTAATTAGATTAATTTTGGCAATTATACAATCAAAATAATTAAATTGGTAATTAATTAGGGCAAATTGATCAAGTGACTGAGTGCCATAAGGGGATTAATTAATGAGGCTAAAATTCATTATACTGTTTTGTAATTAATTAGTAAATGACAAGTTGTAAAGGTTAAAGCTTATAAGGCACCACGACTCCACACCCCCTATACACATTTATCTGGTGTATTTATTCTCTATGCTAGGGGGTGCTAGAACTACAATTGGTGCAATTGTAGGTGTTTTGATAATTATATTTAGGGTTGTGATTGATTAAGACCAGGGACAAATTCATACTAATGGCGTTGAGGAAAGGCCAGGACAACAGGAAGGGGAAACAGCCGGCCAAGAAGAGGCCAGCACCACAGGTGTCCCCTCCTCAGTCTTCTTCAGATGAGGAATCCTGGCCTGTATGGAAGGAGCTTCAGGAAAAGATTTCAGCCCTAGAGGCTGATAGTCTGGCTAGGCAAACCCCGCAGCCAGCTGAGGTTCAATTGCGCAGGTCATCTAGGGAGGCTAAAAGCCACCACAAGGCAAAACTCGAGGCTTCAGCTCATGATTTAATGAATCGGTTTGCTGTACTTGAGGCGGAGCAGCTACCTGAAGGAACCACCAGGAGCGAGGCTGAGGGTGCTGCATCAACACCTAAGTCACAGCGTTCCGAGAGGGGAGGAAGGTCTTCAAACTACAGCAACGACTGCATCAACAACCGAATGTCAGGAGGTCCAAGAAGATGTGATTGAAGTCTGCCCTGACAGCCAATACACCGGGGATGGTCCAAGCCTGGCTTCAACATCTTCAGGTGAGTGGAC
Organism: Intellagama lesueurii; assembly: GCA_037013535.1. Lineage (NCBI taxonomy): Eukaryota > Metazoa > Chordata > Lepidosauria > Squamata > Agamidae > Intellagama > Intellagama lesueurii. Next base: position 116,772,402 of record JBAJHW010000003.1, read on the forward strand.
CGCTACACCGGGCACCTATGCACTGACCCCCGCTTGGACTTGGGCCCGTGGCGATCAGTTCAATCAGACTCCATTTACACCTTACACTACACAAAATGTGGGGCTTCCCAACACAGCGTGGCCATATGCCACTCCACAGCTTAGTGGATGGGGCATGCCATACCCCACTTTAGCCCTAACAGCTCAAAACAATACCACAACTAGTGTAGGGGCGTGGCCTTACCCTTCAGTAACCAATACAGTCTGTAATCCCGTCCCTTTGTGCGCTCTTCCATATGGGGATTACTCCATGCCTTTGGGGGATCACCTTACCCCGGCAATTAAAGAGAAGATCTAGAAGGATGAATATGTTGATTTATTTGACCTATTAAACAGAAACGTAGAAAAGAAGGATTTAGATAAGGAAGATGAAACGGACAAGGAGAGGCAGAGGCGAAAGAAACCCGAAAGGAATTGGGCAAACTGGCTTCCAGGATTTTTGATCTATGCAGGTGTGATAGTCAAAGCCCAAACATGGAGGGCTCAATCGCTATTCCAATATTTAGATACAATATACAGGGTGTATATTGACTTCACTGGGATGGCGTGGCTTCATTATGATGAAGCGTTCAGGATGCGCAGCGCAATTCATCCCAACATGTGCTGGGATGAACCCCAACCTGGATTGTGGCTGCAACACATGACACCCGCTAGGCCAAACATAGGGGAGAGGTTCAACAGCGGACATTTAAATACAAAGTCTGCCCTTGGACAAAATCCCCGCCTTGGAGCGGGGCAGGCGGTTCAACCCTGCATGTGTTGTTGGGAATATAATTCCAAGGGTTTTTGTTCCAAAAGACCATGCTACTTCAAGCATTAATGTAGCACATGTGGAGGTTGGCATCCCAACTCAACATGTTTTAGAGCCGGAGCTCAGAGACAAAATAAAGGCTCTGAACGTGGGGAAAAACCCAGCAATGGCAGGGGCATGCCTGGAAAATGGGCCCAGCCCAATTAAGATAGTTTTAGAAGCATGGCTAATACACTACCCAAATAGAGAAGATGCTAAATACTTATTAGAAGGATTTAAATATGGTTTTCGAATCCCGGCCTTGGGGGAACGCAGCGCATACATTGCGCAGAACCTCCGATCAGTGCGGGGAATGGAAAATGTAGAAAAAGTAAGATAAGGAGATGACGGAGGGAAGGGTCCTTGGCCCCTTCCCAATGTTACCTATGGAGAATTTGAGGGTCTCACCATTGGGTATTGTGCCCAAAAAGGCGCAAGGAGAGTTTAGGCTTATTCATCACCTCTCTTTTCCGGAGGGAGCATCCGTTAATGACACTATCCCTCCGGAATTGTGCACTGTAAGATACACCTCTTTGGACGAGGCTGTGCGCATGGTTAAGAAATGTGGAGTGGGGACTGAAATGGCGAAATGCGATATAAAATCAGCATTTCGACTTTTGCCTGTGCACCCCAGCGATTTTAACTTGTTAGGATTTCAGTTCCAGGGCTCATTTTACATTGACAGGGCCCTACCGATGGGTTGGTCGATATCATGTGCTGCATTCAAGAAATTCAGCACATTTATTGAATGGAAACAGGTGTACGGTGGGTTGTAAGTCCACGGCCCATTACCTTGATGACTACCTTTTCTGTGGTAAACAGAATTCAGGAAAGTGTAGTTTTATTTTGGAAAAGTTTCAGGCATTAGCAAAACAACTAGGATTACCACTAGCTGAAGAGAAAACGGAGAGGCCTAATACGTCCCTCACCTTTTTAGGGATTGAGTTAGATACAATTCAGCAGGCATCTAGACTGCCCAACGATAAGTTAAAAGATTTTAGGACCAGGATAGCAATGCTCTTGCAGAAGCATAAGGTGTTGCTGAGGGAGCTTCAGCAAATAGTAGGGCATTTGAATTTTGCGTGCAGAATTGTGGCACCGGGGCGCCCTTTCCTCAGATGATTGTGCACTGCTATGCGGGGTCTTCATCGGCCATGGCACAGGACAAGAGTCACACGAGGAATGAGGGAAGATTTATTAGTATGGAGCCAATTTTTAGAAAAATTTTATGGTATCTATTTTTGGAGAGGGGAATTGGCGTTAAAAGCTGAATTCCAAGTGCATTCTGATGCAGCAGGATCTTTAGGATTCAGTATTTACTTCAGAGGAAAGTGATGTGCAGGCACCTGGCCCGAAGAGTGGCGAAAAAATGGGATCACCAGAGACTTGACTTTTTTAGAATTCTTCCCTATAGTTGGCGCGCTTTGGCTATGGGCTGAAGAATGGTCAAATTCTGTGGTCCGTTTCTGGTGCGACAATCAAGTGGTTGTTTACATTATAAACAACCTCACGTCGCATTCTGAACGGGTTATGACATTGGTTAGGGCATTTAAATTGCAGGCATTGCAATTTAATGTTTTGGTGCATGCCCAGCACGTTCCAGGTCTGGAAAATAGGATAGCTGATGCATTGTCGTGTCAACAGATTGACCTGTTCAGGGAGCTAGACCCCGGAGCCAAGGAATTTCCCGAAGTGCTGCCCCCGGAGGTCTGGCAAATTGGCGTGAGGATGCATCAAGAGCGATAAGTTTGGCTCTGGCACCAAGGACAAGGAAGGGTTATTCGGCCATGAGTATGGAGTTTCAGGAATTTAGGAAAGTGTTCGACCTCGAGCCGGAATGGCCGGCTCCGGTGGAACACTTACAACAATTTATGGTACATTTAAATAGAAAGGGACTGGCACCCGGAACCATTCAGGGCAGGCTGTCTGCTCTAGCCTATTATGTGAAAGTCAATGGATTTAAGGATTATTCAGGGGACTATCACATAAAGAAAATGATAGAAGGGTGGTCTAAGGAGAGAGGTAGGATTCAGGACACAAGGGTCCCTATTTCACCACAGATATTGGAGCACATTTGCCAGCAGTGGGCGATCTTATGCAAGGATGATTATGAGAAGGCCCTTTTCTAAGCAGCGTCTTTGTTGACGTTCTTTGGGGCCTTTAGAATTAGTGAGGTGGTTGCATCAGGAAAGGAGGATAAGTCTAGGTTAGCCCTTCAATGGCAGGACATTAAGGTGGAAGAGGGAAAGGTACAAATCCTTATTCGGCGATCCAAGGCTGATCAATTAGGCAAGGGTACACAAATCACATTAGGACAGTGCAGCGTAAGCAACATATGCCCTGTTAAAGCCACACAGGCATATTTGAGAGTCAGAGGACACTACCCAGGATATTTTTTCCAACATACTGATAGGTCGGCTCTATTCAAGGTATGAGATTTGGTACCCACTCTTTTGGAATAGATGCAGCTTCTACAGCGGCTGCTATGGGTTACAGTTCAGAAGAAATTAAGAGACTGGGCCAGTGGTCATCCTCCAGTCATCGTAGATATGTGAGAACATTACCTAATGTATAGGCAGGGGCCTGGTCTGATTATGTCTCCACAGGTCCTTTAAGGTCGGTAAGACGAAGACACATTGCAATAATCGGACAGTTATATTCATTGGGCAGGGCTTTATGTCACTGCATCCCCATGGGGAAGCAACCTGGGCCTTGGGGCCGGCACACAATGTACATGGAAAGGACTGCGAGGCATGCAATGGATTCAACTGTGCAGGTTGGCAGCCTTTGGCCAGTCTCCTCCAGATTTATTGGTCGTGCACCTTGGTGGTAACAACTTAGCCAGGCATCCCGGTAAGGCTTTGATTTTGGACATCATTCGGGACCTGAATTGGTTGAAGGCCAGGTACCCTGTTATGAGGATTGTGTGGTCCACGAGCATTCCACGATTGGTGTGGAGAGACGCCAGGTTTTTCCTCAACGTTAACACGGCTCGCAGGAGTGTTAACCGTGAGGTCTGCAGAGCAATCTTCAGTGGCCTTGGATTGGTGATCGGTCACCAAAGGATCCGGATGGATAGGCCTGGGTTTTTTTGGAACGATGGAGTCCATCTGTCCAATTTGGGTTTGGATGTCTTCCTGGAAGAAATCCAGGGGGGTCTGCTTGTTGAGCTCGAGCGGCTCGATGGCAGGCATGGGACATAGTGTTGCTAGTCCCTATGCTGTGGCTGGTAGTGCGGAAAAAACAGGTATTTCTCGGTGAGTCCCACTGTAAGATCAGGTAAGCTAACAGCGCATCGGACCTCCCAGGGCTGCGGATCGTGTGATTACAGCACTTGGGGGGAAAGATGCGCTGGGCCACCACTGGACCAACAGTCATCAAGTAAAGATGGCTTGAGGTCTGGGGGTGTTTTATTAGCGGCCAGCCGGGTTCCTGCTGTCCTTAAGACCACGAGAACCTGGGGCCAGGGACTCGCCCATATGATTACTGATTTATCTGTTTCCACACTACAGCAGCCCCCCCTTTGCCAATTGATTGGCAAAAATTTTCTGAATGATTATCAATAAAGTGTGGCCTGTGTTTTAATCCATATCACTTGTCTCACGTCTTTATTCCGGGGTTGGGGGGCAAATACGTATGCAATATTGGGTTGTTTTTTGTTTTGTTTTTTGCTTTTTTGCTTTTGCAAATATGGTACAGTAACCTCCTTCCAAATAGTACTTCTTTTCATAAGAGAAACTCTTTTCTCTAATGAGGCACTTTCAACAGGCATTCTTGAAACTGAAATTGAAATTTCTATGGGCTACAGATTTCTAGCTCCAAAAAAGTAAAGTGAAAACGAGACCCATGTTCCTGGCGATAACAAAAAGAGCTGCATAAACTGTCCAACTTCTAGAGACAGGAGAACCTTTGCCTCCACTTGTACCATTGCTGTACTCCACATTGACACCACCTCTCAACTTACAAGAGGGTTGCCTCAGAATAGCAAGCAGGACAACTTAACTAACTGCCTGAAATATAGGTAAGAATAAAATTCTTTCTAAACCTTCCTCACTTCTTGGGACTGTGTCTTAGCTTAATACTAAATGCTGAGCATCCTAGTGGCATTAATGTAAATGTGTATAGATTGTCATTGCTAATAGTGGCTAGTTGATGAGATGCTGGGCATTTCTCAGTCAGATGCCTGGTCACAAGGGTGACTATGCAAGCTAGATGCAGTACAGCACCTCATCAATTAGTCACAATTAGCACCAGCACATTAAATAAACCTTATGAGAACACCAATAGGATCCCAGCTAAAAATTTTTTTAAAGTAAGAATAATTACAATTATTTATTAGGTGCATCACTTGATCACATTATTTTCACTAATCACAAATGGATCTATGAAAAGCAATTCATCCAGTCCCATGTGGCAAAGAAAAATGATTTCCTGCTGATATTTGGCTAGCTCCTTTCCTCCTGCTAAGACATAATGTGTGTTTAGGGTGTTCATATGAGTATGAGTTTCTCCTCATTAGATGTATTGACTTGCACATGGAAAAAGCAGTGAGAGACAGAGTCTTAAGGTGATTAAATGAATTATGATAAAATGGACTATTCTGTGTATGACTAAGGATGAATGGAAATAGCTCCCAAATATCACTGCACTGACTACAGATGTTCTAATGGAGGTTCCTGATTTTTCATGCAGCTTCCTTCCTATGGGCTGCCAGGCTAGACACCCACTAAGAAAGATGCTGTGCTGTCACATACTATTATTTGTGCATGCATGATGTGGTAGCGGGGCTACCAGTGGCCGCTGAAGAAAACTTTGCTTTTCCTGATACTGTGAAGCCACAGTGGTGGCAGAAACAAGGGGTGTGGTGGAAGGCTCCCCCCCTTGCTCTTTTGATCTCTTTATCCCAATATTGAGCCAAAAATTCTGGATTGAGAACATTCAGTTCAATCAGAACTGTAGATGGGGAAAATACCATTTTTGCATTCTGCAAGTAGAAAACCTGGTTGCAACAAAGGTTTTTACTTGAGTCCTAACTGCCACTTTCTTAATAAACCACTGTATAAATCTGCCTGGGCTCAGGATCATCACCAAAGACTTTGCTGTCCATCTGAGAATTAGAAAAAGATCTGATTGTCAGGAAACAGGAGAAGGATCTTCTTATTTGTGACATTCATGTTCTTAGGATTCATTCCCCAGGATAGGCCAACAAGCACTTCCTCGTACAGTTTTTCTTTTCTTGAATGCTATTTGATAGTTCACACTCACAGTCATTTTCACATAGCTTGTGCTGGGGAACATACTTGTGCATTGTGACACACAGATTATATTAAATCCCCCCCCCCCCCAAAAAAAAGAAACCCTACAGATTATGAATGTGGGATATTGTGCTTCTGTATCCATGATTCAGAAAGCCAGAAAAAGGCCTGATTTTGCTGCACAATATTGTAAAAAAGGATGGCAAACTTTACAGAGCAAAGCACAGCATGAATGTCAGCAATCAAGATGGTCTACAGATTACCCTCGTGTGCTTTGGACATATTTACTAGGAAGAAGGCACTGAATGATATTCATTAGGCTTACTCCCTAGTTTATGGATTCAGGACAGTTGCCTCTTTTTTAAAGAAATCTAAACCGAAATCTGTACTTTATGTTTTCTGTATAAATAGTAAATAATGTGAAGAATGTTAAATTCACACTTGATTCCTATGCATGGTTAAGTGTCTGTAAGTCATTACGCTATCATTTCAAAGTAGTTGTATTCGTCATGACACTGTCAAGGCTTATTACAGAAGAAAAGAATGTTTATCAGGGCTGAGAGGATAATAAAATGCCTCTCTTCTACAAGAGAAAGCTTTATTTTTATTTTATTTTTTTAATGTAAAGAATGGGTAAGATGGAAGAGGGCCTCATCTGGCCTCCAGACCAATTAATGAGTTGCACTGGTTTAGAATGAAAATTATAAGGGGAGATTCAAGTAGCTCTCTATAATTGTTCCCAAGGCAGAGAAAGCAATTATTTTACTAGGGTCCCAAGTCAGCCATTAATTTTGCTTGAAGCACTTCTTCACTTCAACAAGTGAGTTACCAGGAAAAAAAAAATCTGATATATTTATTAATTGTACTGTGGTGCTTTACTTGATGACAAGCAAAGTATATGGACATGTGTACGTGCATGCACATGAAGAGTTTTACCAGAAACATAATGCATGATGTGTAGAAAGTAACTGAAGAGAGAAAGACAGAAAAGGCTGCAAAATGAATGTGGAAAACTGTCTGGTAGTGTCAACGATCTACTTCTTTGTAGGTCCACACAAATGTTTGTTTGTTTGCTTATGCATTTATGTATGTATTTATTTATGTTTATCCATATTCATAGAATCATGAAATCATAGAATAACTGAGTTGGAAGGGGCCTATAAGACCCCGGAGTCCAACCCCTTGTTCGATGCAGGAATCCAAATCAAAGCAGATCTGACAGATGCTTGTCTAATTTTCTCTTGAATGCCTCCAGTGTTGGGGTACTCACCAGCTCCTGAGGTTACATTGGTTACATTGTCGAACTGTTCTAAAAATTAAGACAATTTTCATGGTACTCAGCCTAAATCTGGCTTCTTGTAGCTTGAGCCCATTCTTACATGTCTTGCACTCTGAGATGATCAAGGACAGATCCTGCCCCTCCTCTGTATGACTACCTTTCAAGTATTTGAAAAGTGCTATCATATGTCCCCTCAGTCTTCTTTTCTCAAGGCTAAACATGCCCAGTTCTTTCAATCTTTCCTCATACGGCTTGGTTTCCAGTTCCCTGATCATCCCTGTTGCCCTTCTCTTAACTTGCTCCAGTTTGTTGGCATCCTTCTTAAAGTGCAGTTACTGGAACTGGACATAGTACTCTAGACAAGGCCTAACCAGTGCTGAATAGAGGGGAAGTAGTGCTTGACAGGATTTGGAGATTATATTTTTATTAATGCATCCAAAAATTGACTTTTTTTTTGCAATTACATCACACTGATGGCTCATATTCAGCTTTTGATCTACAACAATTCCAAGATCCTTCTCACTCATAGTATAGCTGAGCCACGTATCACCCATCTTGTAACTGTGCATTTGTTTTTCTTTTTTTCCCCCCTAGGCACAGAACTTTGCACTTATCCCTGTTAAATTTCCTTCTGTCATTTTCAGCCCAGTGCTCAGATTTATCAAGATCTTTGTTTCTGTCTTCCAAGATATTAGCTATTCCACCCAATTTTGTATCATGATTTCAGAAAGAATAGGAGGTGGAAGCAACCACTGAATAATTTTCTGATTAAGTCCTAGCCAACTTACATAAAAAATCCTGAAAAAATATGTGTTCTAGAATCAATGTTAATTCATAGTAATAAAATTATCTGTCTGTCTCACATATCTCTTATACACATGAAAAATGCTGTGTCAGAGTCACAGGAGAAGAAATCTTTGACATGTTGGAATTTTAGTTAACTCTGATTTCTAGATTTCATTGTAAAAGAAAGTAAGATGTATAATAGTTCCACACAAGTATATCTCTGTTGAACTACTTTGAATTTCATTATTCCCTCTTAAGAAATTTATAGTTTGGTGAGGTATTGCTAGCAGAGAAAGGGCTTGGGGATGCAATCAACTGAATTCTGTAGTGGCAATTTTAGTGCATGGGAGTGGACAAAAACTCTCTAACAAACTCTGATTATGTTACCAAACTATAAATCCCAATGTTAATTAGAACTGAGTCAGGGCAATTAAACTGATATTCCTGTTTGGTACACAGGCATCTGAGTAAGAATTTGTTAATTCTAACAAACAGAGTGTAGGAAAAAGTGAGACTGGCTTTGATTAAACACTTGTCTTGTTTTTTTCACTGAGGCCACTCTGATGAGACAGTAGTCTCCATTATTGATCTGAATAATGTTGGAGAATTTGGTTAATTCCTTTTTATAGTTAGCTGAGTATCAGGTACTTGCAATAATTGCAAAAAGAAAATGTGACAGAATGGCTTAAATCTCAGTAGCCCACTCTTTTTCGCAGTGACTAGAACTTTATATGTTAAAATCACTCTGGAAGCACTTTAAGTGGGACAGGTCATCAGGACATTTGGAATCTCATGTCATCAATATGCGGTTGATACTGTATGCCATTTTGTCTCACCTGCAGTGGATGCAGTTGAACTGAATAGATTGAAATTGAATCCAGACAAAATGGAGGTCTTCTTGTGGGGCAGGGGGATCATCTACCTGTTGTGGAGGTACTTCGCCTAAACTGGATGGATTCACACTCCCTATTGTGGATCAGGTATACAGTTTGGCCATAATTTTGGACCCAGCACGGACCAAGGAACAACGGGTTTCTGTTGTGGTCCATTCTTCCTTTTTCAGCTTTGATAAATTGCCCAACTGTGTCCTGATCTAGATGATGGATCCCTAACAACATTGGTCTACACACTGGTAGTCTCAAAAATTGACTACTGCAATGCCCTCTATGTGGGGCTCCCTTCAAGCTACTATGGAAGTTTCAGGAGGTTCAGAATGCAGCAGCAAGGCTGATTGCTGGAGTGACAAAATTCAATCATATAATCCCAAGCCTGGTCCACCTGCCCTGATTACCAGTCCACTTCCATGCCAGGTTTCAGTTTATGTTACTAACATATAAAGAAGTCAGAACATCTTCTTCCAAGTTCTGCTGCCTATCTTACTCAGTCCTACCAAGACTCACACCTGCAGATGTTGACACCAAGAGAAGCCGGTAAGACAATAATGAGGCATAGGGCTTTCTTGGCAGTGGCACCACCCCCCTTAATGCCCTCCTGCAGGAAATACATCAGGCATCCTCCCTTCAGATCTTTATGAATCTCCTAAAAATTGAACTTTTTATAGAATCATTTGGGAGGCCCTGTTTTGTCAATGGGAGAAAAGAGGAAAGAAGAAAAAGAAAGAATAATAACTAGAATGCTTTATTATCAATTTACCACCGCCTGTTCTGCTGCATATTGGTTATAGTTATTTACAGTATTTCTTTGTAGTTGGTTGATTATATAATATATTTGACCGGTGTACTGTTGTAAACCACTCAGAATAGCTGGTTTGCCAGATGGGCAGTATAAAAATCAATCAAACAAACAAACAAATAAAACAAAGGAAGCAAAGCAAAGAAACAGGAGGAGAGGAGAGAGCAAGCCAGAAGTGGAAAAAGAATGTTACCAATGGCTTAGTGGCAAAGGAGAATCCCTTTAGAACCTTAAAAAAAACCCTCCCGCTGATACCCAGTGTTAGAAAGCATGCAAGATTGTTATTACCTCAACCAGTAAGATATATCATAACATGTACTGAAGGTAGCATTGGATCCTCAAAGATTAGGCAAGAAATTGTTTTAGGTATATGGGTTAAGTCACTGTCATCCACGTCTTCCTTTTTCCACTTGATAAACTTTTCTATCATGTTTCAGATAGGAGAATCTATCAACTAACTAGTAGGATGTCTTAGAACATGAATACATTGACAAGTATTCTGCTGTACTCTTGCAAGAAGTTTCCAACACACAGCAGTTTTTACATTAAAAAAGCGTAACAGTTGAACAATTTAGCAAGAACCATAAATGGTAATGGTCAGAATCTTGTCAAAAAAACAAAAATGATTTTTAACAATGCAACCCTGTTCGTGCCTATTCAGAAGTAAACATTACTGAGTTCAATGCAGAGCTCTCCCAGAAAAGGGTATACAAGATCTCAGCACTGAATATTTTACTACTCCCCTTGTTGTACCGCAGATGTACAATCATAACACTGATCATTACCACTGATACTCCTCTTATCATGCCTTTGCTGTTGGGCATTCTGACTTGGGTTGATGGAAGTTGAACAACCACTCAAGAGGGGAGGTAGATACTGTCTTTTAGTGAGCAACCCTTTAATGCAGAATGAGGATCAGATTTCCATGTTGGGTGAGATACAAGCAATCCTCACTTAACGACCTACCTGTTTAATGACCAGTCAGACTTGCACCCATCTCAACCTCTTGTAAATGTATGCTTGCGTCTTTGCCACGCCTCTTCCCAACAGCACATGACTTATTACTCCTGTATTGCTCCTTGCTTATCAACCAATTTGCTTAGCAACCTAGTCATAAGAACAGAACTCGGTTGTTAAATGAGGAGTACCTGTAATATGTTTGAGCCAAAACAGATCACTAAGCTCAGTGTATTGTCAGCACATCTTTTTGAATATCCTTGGCGATACCATTCTATTCTATTCAAAGAATTACAGCATAGTCAGAGATTTCTTCTTTGATGATAAAAAAAAAAACAAAGGGGTAAAGAACAGGTTGCCAGCTCCTGCCAACCTAGCAGTTCGAAAGCATGCAAATGCGAGTAGATAAATAGGTACCACCTCGGTGGGAAGGTAACGGCGTTCCATGTCTAGTCGTGCTGGCCATGTGACCACGGAAACTGTCTTCGGACAAACGCTGGCTCTATGGCTTGGAAACGGGGATAAGCACCGCCCCCTAGAGTCGGACATGACTGGACTAAATGTCAAGGGGAACCTTTACCTTTACCTTTAAAGAACAGGAGAATTAAGCATATGGAAAAAGAAAAACATAATAAAATATTGGTTTTGGACCAAGTATCTCACATTATTTAGCAATATTTTGTCATGAACCACTTGAGTGAAAATGGATCTATAGATATATTGTCAGGTTTTATATGCTGGATAGCTCAGTGGTTTAGGTATCCAGCTGCAGAGCCAGAGGTTGGGAGTCTGATTTCCCACTGTGCCTCCTGTGAGTACAGTCAGCCTGAGTAGCTTTGGGCAAGCTGCACAGTCCTTGGATGCCCCCCAGAAGAAGAGAATGGTAAACCACTTCTGAGTATTCTCTACCTGGAAAACTATAAAAAAGGGTTACCATAAGTCAGAATTGATGTGACGGCACAGGATTATTATTTATTATTGGGTTTTTTTAATGTATAGGACCTAAAGGTGCCTTTTCTTGAGAATTTGGAGAGTATCAGAAAGTTCTGAGCAAGATAGGCCAAGAGTCTGCTATGAGGCAGCTTCAAATGGCAAGTTCTACAATTCTGATGGTTGAAGTTTTGGTCTCCTTTTGATTTTGTAAGACTGAACAAGGAATAAAAGGGTTACTTTGTGCAAATAGCACTGACCTTTGTCTGATGGAATACATGAGCTGCTCAGCTGCAGGGATGTGGTGCTTCTTTGAACAGAATGATCTACATTCCCTCCCTCCTGTCACAGTTAATTTGGCATATCCATGGCTTGCAGCATAGTGACAACCATGAAGTCCTGTGTGGCCATGCACTTGTTATAAATGTGATGAAAAAAATCTTTCCCCCCTTCATGTTAATCTATAATGTGTCCAAAGGGAAAAAAAAGTACAGCCTTATAGCTTTGATTTCTACTGTGGAATGTAGCAAGCTGTTTTTGTATTTTGTCATACTAAGCAATCTATTCCTTCACTGCATCATATTATATTAATTATTCTGAGCTGCTAGTGTACACATAACAAGCTTTATTTGAGCTTACATGGAACATTAAGTATCCCCTAAAATATGCAATAGGAAGTAAATTTCAATGCTGAAGCTTATAGAGTCTTTTTTTTTTTTAAGAAATGGTCATGCTTCAGTTGACCAGTGATGTGATTTTTCAGGGGCTGATTGTATAATCTGTAAATCCAAAATATCTCACAAAAGGTTAGAAATGTGTTTGCTTGATTCCACATGCCACACATACTTAGGTATCTAATGGAATGGAATAACCAGTTGCTTGTGAAGTCTTTGGTTTTGCCCTACACAATATGCAGTCAGGATTACTTGCTCCTGCAAAAGAATTCCCTGAAATTTATTTATTTATTTGTTTGTTTGTTTGTTTATTTATTTATTAGATTTATACACCACACCATCTGGCAGCCAGGCCACTCTGGGCGGCTAACAACAACAAGACAAACAAGACAATATTAAAACACAATAAGAATAAAATAATACAAACATTCAACAAATACAATAACTAGTAGGATAAATTAAAACAGATGGCTATAAAGATGGTAGAAAGTAAGAATATTCTTACAGTTATTATATGAACACTTGGGCAAGCAACTGAAGAAGGGGGACTAGGTCTCTTTAAACCTTTCTCCCTCTCTGTCCTTATACAGGCATTTGAAGAAAAAAAAATCACTTTCCTTTTTCCAAGCTTGTTGCTTAATTACAAATTGGAATAATCCTGTCCAGACTTCTAGAACACTATGGAACCCATGTTCATTTTGCTGACATTTTATACAGCATTAAAAATAGGTGAATGTTTCAACTTTGGATTGTGTTCACATTATTCCTTTTTAACACAAGAGTGAGTGTCAGGTTATTTCACATGTACACATACATATGTGCACAAATGCAGAATTCAACATGATCTGCAGCTTCATGTGTATGTTTGAAGTTGTATACAACTCATTAATGCAATGGCAGATTTGCTTTGTTATGCACATAGAAGGCAAAGGGCATAACATTCAGACAATTCTAGCTGATAGTTAACAATTCACCATTGGGATTCTCAGAGATTTGTGCACACTGGCTCAGCACATTCTTGAGAATCTGAGCAGAGACTTTTTAACTGCTAGAAGCAACTGAATCCTATACTGTTTTCTTTGCATGTAGCAAAATGATCAGTTTTCAGCCAATGTGCCTCTGCAAATGAGAGTGTACTCATGGGGTATCCTATTAAAACAAAGATTGAAAACCTGTGGCCATTCCGATATTGCTTAACTACTATCCCTGTCATGTCCAATCACTGACTATGATGGCTAGGACCTATGGGCACTGAAATCCAACAATATCTGGAGAAGTACAGGTTCCCCACTTCTGCTACAACACATGTTGGGTCATAGGTTGGATGGGTTCAAGTTTCCAGTTACCTCCTATTCCATTGCTGATGGGCAGGCCATGCAAATGGATGGGCAAAAGAGAATGAGAACTGCAATTTTCTTCTCTATAACTGTTTCTCCCCAATGTTGCAATGCCACTTTGCTAAGGACTGTGTACGGCTAGGAAATCAGAGCAAATAGTATTGGTCCTTCTTACTAGATCATCCTGTTGATAAGGAGCTCCCAGGCTGCTGCAAATATTTGAAAAGAGGCCATCAATCTCAAGTCTAGCATGAATTGCCTGTTTGTTATTAACATATGAATTCTCACTGTCAACTTTCCTATTCATATTCCCAGTTGTGAAAATTAAGACTACTGGCCCTTCATAAACAAAGTCAGCCTTCATACATCATACAGCATGTAGGGATGGGGGGGGGGGGAGAGGGAGAGGGGGATTGTGCCAGAATTTTTCTGATGATGCAGAAGAAAAGAATGTGTTCGGAACGTGAACCTGCAAAGCAAAGGAACTATTATGGTAACAAATGATGACAAAATTTATACAAGCACATCCTTGTTACTTCGTAGCTTCCTATAAAAAAGCCCCTTGGCTAGAAAACATTGTGACATGTTGAACCATTTGAGCATAGAAATCACCCACTGGCCAGCTATAAAAGGGAACAATTAGTTGTGTCTGTCAAACAAGGATCTCAAAAGCATTTCTATGGGTTGAAAATATCCAGTCACAGCACATTTTAAGATTTAAAAGGGGAGGCAGAATAGGAAATGGTAAGGATGGGGATGCTACTTTGTATACACATAGAATACTAATGTCACTTTTTTTTTTAAAAAAGATGTATTTTTATGGCTTTTGTAAGTGTTTCATCTGACTGTGAACTAATCACAAGTCTGTGGTTGCCATTTACAACGAATGTCTTGAGCAAGTGAAATCATAATAGTATCACGTACACCTGCTTTCCGTATGAATCAGTTCTAGATGAGTGGATTTTTAAAAAAATATATGGCTACAAGAAAAACAACAAAGAGTCTTATGGTGCTGAACTGCTGGATAGCTCAGTGGCTTAGGTCTCTGGCTACAGATTCAGAGGTTGAGAGTTCAATTCCCCACTGTGCTTCCTTGACAGGGGCTTGACTCAGTGATCAATCGGATCTCTTCCAGCTCTGAGGTTCTAAGATTCTAGAATTCTAACATGTTTATTGACCAAGGTTTTGAAGGAGGCTGGCTGACTTCAGCCATTCTTAAAGAAAAATAGTTATTTGGTCCAGTTGGACTCCAGTTTCCAGCCTTAGTCTAGGAATTAAACTGTCCCAGTTGCCTTCTTAGGCAGGCATCTTTTGCTCAGAGATATGGGAGTATTGCCCAGCTGGTTCTGTGAAATTCCTCAGTAGTTTTTGTTAACCTTTTGAATGAATTGATTAAAATTGAAATAGCTGACACTGTTTTTTGTTGTTTCTCTCCCTATGTCTTATATCAGTTTTAGGGGATGATCCTGGGGGACTGTTTTTCTCTGATGTAGTGTTTGTGTTGCAGGGTTCTACCATGACCCTTGCATGGTTGAGTGTCTACATGAAACCCTCAGGAGATTTTGACTGCTCTACTGTTCTTCCACATCACATACAGTTTTTGCTTATAGCTCAGATCCAAAGAAATGTGAGCCCAGCTCTGTTTGCAAGAAGGAGGATGCCTTTGTAACCCATTTGTCCTCTAATCCCCAAGCCCCTCATGCAAGTAAGGGGACTTTCAAAATAGGGAGTTACAACTGTGCATGAGAGAGGAAACCACTGTAATCTAAGAGCTCATAATCATCTGTGTTGACTGTACCCTTATTGGTGATACATAGGCTGAAATTCATTAGTAAGTTACAACTAGAGTAGGCCCATTGAATCAATGAAAGTTAAATAGGCGTTGACTTACCATATCACCCACTGAGTCAATGGACCTACTGTACATTAATTATGACTTATTACTGGATATCAGCCATAGAGGTATTTGCACAGTATGAATTCATTCCAATTTGGGTGAAAATGTATACAGTGTTCTGACATTATAGTGCTTACATGAGTAAGTACTTATGTGATCTGACATTTCCATAATATATAATTCAGAACTTCATAAAACTGCTGGATGACTCCGTTGTTTAGGTGTCTGACTATGGATCCAAAGGTTGGTAGTTCAATTCTCTACTGTTTCTCCTTGACAGAAGCTGGCCTTGATGATCTGAAGGGTCTTTTCCAGCTTTGGAGCTCTAAGATGATGATGATGATTTAATCAAATGTATTCTCGAAGGCTTTCACGGGCAGGGTTCGATGGTTGTTGTAGGTTTTTCGGGCTGTTTGGCCGTGTTCTGAAGGTTTTTCTTCCTAACGTTTCACCAGTCTCTGTGGCCGGCATCTTCAGAGGACAGGAGTCAGAACTATTGTGGGATAGTTGAGTATTTAAATACTGAACTATCCCACAAACTGCACCAGAGCACAGACAGAGTTCTGACTCCTGTCCTCTGAAGATTCCGGCCACAGAGACTGGCGAAATGTTAAGAAGAAAAACCTTCAGAACACGGCCAAACAGCCTGAAAAACCTACAACAACCATTTAATCAAATGTTCAAAAGTTTTAGAAATGACCAGGAAAGAGGGAGAAGAATTTGCATTCTTATGAAATCTTTCTATTCAAAATCAAGCATATTTTACCTGTCAAGGTACACTACTTCTGATTCCCTGTACTCTGTCCCTTACTTTTGTCTTTCTAGTCATAGATTATTTCATCCCTGATCATTAGTTTACTGATAAGTATGCCCTTGCGTTTGTTTAGATAATGAAACAGAATGGTCTAATTCCTTCCAAATCAGAAGAGGTCAATTACATTTGGAGAATAATGTGGCCCTTGATTAAATGTGTTTGCACATTTTATAATCTTATTACTATTGAATTACATTTGGTGTGTTTTAGAGATATGCCAAGCCAACCTAAGCCATTTTATCCAAGTAACTATTGCATTCTGGCCATCCAGTTCAGGGCTGGAGAAAAATATATGAGAGAATCCAAGAATCTTTGGAGTAAAATCAAGCCATGCAGTTCTCCAAGGTAAAATGTGCAAGAAAGAAAGATAAGGAGTAAGGCAGTTTAAAAACAACAAGGCACTACAGAATCATTGTTCTAGTATTGTTGATCTTTAAACTTCAACTATGGTAAGCTACCAACATGAATTTGACCAAACTCCAGGAGGCAGTGGAAGACAGGAGGGCCTGGCGTGCTCTGGTCCATGGGGTCACTAAGAGTCGGACACGACTTAACGACTAAACAACAACAACAATGGTATTTTATGACAGGGGTTGAGAGACAATTTTTAAAGTGGAATTGCTTTGTTCATAGCCTCAACTGTGCTCCTTTTATCTGATATTTCAAACCACCCCTCACTTCCAACCATTTTCAAAATATTTGTGTATTCATACAGACTTAATGCTCTTCTTTTCAGTCCCATCCTCTTTCTGTGTCCTAATCTTTCTCAGTTCTATTTGCTAATGTTATCTTTTTTATTATTAAGGAAGAGACTAATAAATCTGCAAATAAAATATTTTAACAACCACATGAAAATGCACAGTCAAATATGTATTTATCACAACACACACACACACTCTTTTTAAAGTATACTGGCTGGATCTAGCTGAAAAATTATGCCAGTATAAGTGATGAATTATTACAAACTAAGAACACAACATAAGTGTTTGCTGTATTGCACTTATATCCACATTTACTCTTAATCAGTAGCAATTTGCCACTGAGATTTACATTGATGGACTCATGCCAACAGACATAACCCAAATGATCATTTTAATATGACTTGATGCATGCTTTCAAATTAGTCTTTTTTGGAATGCTTGAATAGGGCTCATGTACTTTCAGGAGGGGAGATGTAACCTAATGCCACTTAAAATCCAGGCAAACTCTACTGTCAATCTAAAAAAAGTCATTGATCAGTATCTTGTTGCGTAGCTCCAGCAGCACAATGGGAGTGATATCATTAGCAGGCTCAGATTGCTAATAAGTAAAGTGTTTGTCGTTCAAATGTGAGTTGTATATGACTTGAATGCAATGACTTTGCACACAAGGTCACTCACAACTGAATATCAAAGCAGGAAAGCTGATGATCTCATCCCCATTGTGTTGGTGGAGCTACCACACAGGATTTTGGCCGTAAAGTCTGCATCTGAATATTCTTGAGTATTCTCAGTTGCCACTCATTTGACTTGTTCAATAAGCATGAATTACCTTGCATTTAAAAATATTGACTTGTTCATTTGCAGAGAAAAGTAGATGAATTTTTCAAGTAGTTGGAGAGCACTTTGCATGCATTTTCTCACAAATATGCTAAATGTCAAGGATGCTAGCCTGGTGCTTCCCTACAACTTAATTTCCATTGATGCAATAGAAGTTATGACTGAATACAAAGATTAGCCTTAAATAATGGAATATGGTAAGAAGCTGATCACCACTTCAGAGAACAGTTAACCTCTGGTATTAGTAATGGGATGTATACATCATGGTAATGTCTAGAGTCTAGGTCCAAAGCCCTGGCTATCATTCACCCATTTAATTCTTTTTCTCCCCAACAGCTTCTTCAAGGCAGCTCACAACACAACATCATACTAAGAGCTATTAGATAAATTAGACCACAGATTCAAGTAATCCATCATCCTGTTTCCAACTGTGGCATTCTGGAAGAAACATAATAATAAATATAGTTATCAGGAATAATATCCTAAAATACCTTATCAGGCTAAGTGGGCTGTACATCTTTGAAAGTTCACATTGTAATGAATCTGTTAGTTTTGAAGGTGATATGTTTTGTTGTAGTATAGCTTCAAAAGTTTGTCAATAAGAATAATTGAGAGTACCCACAAATTAAGGCAAAACTTGACTTTCCAAACAAAACACATACATGTGCATGCACAGACTTTGCAGCTGTTGCCAAAATTGCAGCCACATGTGATGTTTGCCATCACCATGTCTTCATCTGCAAACCCAGAAGACTTTTAACAAAATCCCTTGCCAAACGTAGCTGCCATGAGAGCAGATAAGAAGCAAATATCCCCTGTTGCATCTTAGCTGCCTGAGAGGTGGAGGGGATGAAGAAGTGGCAGCAATAATGGGTCATTTGGCTTGGTGAGCATCTATAGGGGCTTCTGCAACTCCCAGAATGCCCCTTGTCATTGGTGTTCCTTCCAGGCCAATCAGGGTGAGAAGGGTTGGGCTGTGGATGGGACCTTTAGGAGTGGACCAGAAGGAAGAAGTTTTCCCTCTGGTTTGTTCCTATAACATAGAAGTCTGAAGTCAGCAAGTTTTGGAGCTTCCCCACTCACTACTCCCCACTCACTACTCCATAAGGCTTCTATAGTATGGTGGAGAAATTGAAGGCAGGGAGGTCTGTAATATCATTATATCTATGTCACTTTTTTTCAGCATGGCATTGTGGGGCATTTTAGCTGGGTCCAGATGGATCCAGATGGATGGGCAGTGTGCTTATATCCCAGTAGACTGTGAATTCCCTTAAGGGATCTTGTGTTGAGGCCAGTCAGGACTCCACCTGACTTAGGTCAGTCCTACTGACTTTCACCCATGTATGGAAGGGGACAGAGGTATGGAGGCTCCTGTCTGTGGGCTGCCTTGTGACTGGGGATGGTAGAGTTCCACACCAGTAGCTCCCTGATAGATCAGGGAGAGACCTTGATGGAGAAGGTTACTCAGAGAGACCAGAGAATCCAGGAGTTTGTATAGTAAGACAAAAGGGTGCTGGGTGAGACACAGGAGGGAAATGAGTGAAAGAAAAAGAGGAAAAAGAGGAAGAGCCAAAGAGAGAGAGAGACGAAGAAATCCAGGAGAGGAGGTATGAGGATATAATGTATAAAAGGTGTGTGTGGAAATGACAGAGAGAGGAAGAAAAGGTTCAAAAGACGTCTGAGGAGGTCAGCCAGGGGAGAAAGAGATACTGGAGAAGATCCTGAGACAGAAGTATACCATTTTGATGTTGAGCTCCCAGAAGACCCTCAGGTGAGTGGGCATATATTTATAAAGAAGGCCCATGGACCGGGGTGTTGGTGCAGTTTAGGGTCGCTAAAGATGAAGTGGGGAAATACCTCAATCCTAAAGCGCCCTATAACCCTTTGTATTGGGGAGGAAGAGAGAGAAGGGAAAGACACTGTTTGGCTCAAGAGAGACAATGAGAAGGGCTGCCTTCCCTTACAAAGGTATCGTGGTGACAAGACTCAGGGAAAACCCCAAAACCCCTATTGGGCAATATCTCAAAGAGAATAGAGGACAAGATATACCTGGATTGAGGTGGACTTTTAAACCATCCCTGTTGTGGCAGTCTGTGCTTGGAACAGTCCAGGCAAAAGGAATGCAACCCAAGAGATGTGTTCATTATCATCAAGAGGGAATAACAGAAATCGACTTAATGTTAAAGAGGCAAACGAATTGAGTAGCCAAAGTGCGAGCAGAACATCTTTTGGTTGAAGTTGTAAAGAGCATTTCTACACATTTAATAAAACCTGTTTCATTAGTTCATACACCATCATCTTTTATGGAACATAGAATGGAACTATAACTATTGACTCTATAGGGATCGGAGGGCTAAACAACCCCATATACGAGACAGTCCACTTAGTGGCCCAGAACACTATTGTTCTAATGGGCTCCTTGCATCCAGGATAGGATGGTGTCATCTGGTGAGAGCCACATTGGCTAATGCCTGGAACCTTTGTTCAATGCTGACCCCTTCACTTGGGATGAAAGGTAACTCAAGGAGACATGAAAGCCTGTCACCCAGTGAAGGGGATATGAATAACATTCAAATGATTATGGGCAGAGGAAGATACAGTGTTGGCACTGCAGTTTTTAAATCTAGAAGAATGGGGGACAGATGATTGAAGGCTGTCCCCTGTTCTAGCTCTGTTGCCAGCTGCCAGGCTTGAGGTAACCCACTCAGCCAGCCTTCCACTCCATCCTTGATGTTGTTAAATGCCAGACCTGCTTTAAACAAAGCTCAACTCATTCAGGATTTGATCTTGGATGAGGGTGCAGATCTGGCCTATATTATTAAGACCTGGGTGGGTGCATAGGGTGGTGTAGAACTCTCTCTAATTTACCCAACCAAGGATCCCATCCAGCATTAAGGTAGACTGGAGGGATGTGGGGGGGGGTTGCCATTGTCTATAAAAACACCTTGGAGGCTGTCAGGCTCTCTGCCTTGGCAATCCCAGGTCTAGAGGCCTTCCATGTGATGATGGGAACCAGAGATGGATTTGGATTGTGGTGTCTACTGGGTTCCCCTCAACCCAGCACTCTCCTTTCTGGAACTGGCAGGCTTCATCTCAGCAGCACTGTTGAGGTCCCCCACACTGCTTGTGCTGGGGGACTTCAACGTCCATGCCAAGGTTGAGGTCACTAGACCAGCTCTTGAGTTCTTGGAAACCATGGCTTCATTGGATATGTCTCAATATGTCAATGGCCCCACCCATGTGGTGGGTCATATGCTAGACCTGGTGTTTTCAACAGGTCAGGGAGAGAGTGACCCAAAGGTGACTGACCTTGTGTCAGTCCCCCTGTTGTGGTTGGATCACCACTAGAGATGGGGGTATTCGTATTTGTATATGAATACAAATTCACAGGTGGAGATAACGAGGGTCCAGCCCCATGGGGCCGGACTGTCCAATCATGATTCCGCTGCTGACATGAGCTCAATGGAGCCTTCTTATTGCTCCATTGTCTGCAATGGATTTGCCACTCTGTGACCTGGCAGAGAGGTTCATCATCCCGCCTTCTGCCAGGACTGGCTAATCCATTGTGGACAACGGAGCGATAGGAAGGCTCCGTCGAGCTTGCATCAGCGGCGGAATCGTGAGTGGACAGTTTGGCCCCATGGGGCCGGACCCTCGTTATCTCCACCTGTGGGGGATATTCATATTCGCATACGAATACCCCCCTCTTTAATCACCACCTGATTAAACGCAGTCTCTCAGTGGTGCTCCCCCCTGCAGGACAATGGGACACATTAAAATGGTCCACCCCAACATGCTATTGCATCCAATTGGTTTCCAATGTGTGGGATACCAGCTGATTTAGTTGGCATTCTGTTGAAGCTCTGGATGAAGGATGGTATGCTGCTGCTACCAGGGCTGCTGACACAATCACATCCAAATACCCCCTCCATTGCTGAGCCTGCCCAGTTTCTTGGTACAATCAACAGCAATTGGAAATGGAGCAGAACAAGAGGAGGCTGGAGAGCATCTGGAGGTGCGTCCCGAAGGAATCTAATTTAAAAGCCACAAAAATCACATTGAGTATCTATTTAGCTAAGGTGAAGGTTACAAGGAGAATATACTTTGCTACCCAGATAAACGAAGTACAAGACTATCAGGCCAAACTATTCCATATAGTATGTGATTTATTCAGGATTGGTCACAGTGATAGGCCTCCAAGTACTATTTCTTGTGACCAATTTGTGGATTTCTAAAACGTAAAGTGGAGGCCATCCACCGGGACATCGACCACCATTTTCCTTCAGCAGATTGAGCTGAGATGTCCACTGCACCACCTTGCCCAGTGAGTTTAACACAATTTCAGTCTGTGACATCAATGGAGGTTGACAGCATGCTTGATCGCTGCAGGGCCACCACAATCTCCCTAAATCCTTACCCAGGCTGGCTCATAAAAGCTGCCAGGCAAGAGTATGGGCCACTGCTATTATTAATGGGTCTCTCCTTGTAGGCAGGGTTCCCTGAGCCCTCAAGGAGATGCTCATTAGGCCCATTCACAAAAAAACTAAGTTGGCAGCAGGTGACATTAAGAACGACAGACCTGTCACCAATCTGCCTTTTTAAAGCAAGCTATTGGTTCAAAATTGGGAAAGGAGTATGACAAGGCTGTATATTGTCTCCCTGCTTATTTAACTTATATGCAGAATACATCATGCGAAAGGCTGGACTGGATGAATCCCAAACCGGAATTAAGATTGCCAGAAGAAATATCAACAACCTCAGATATGCAGATGATCCCACTCTGAGGGCAGAAAGTGAGGAGGAATTAAAGAACCTCTTAATGAGGGTGAAAGAGGAGAGTGCCAAAAATGGTCTGAAGCTCAACATCAAAAAAACTAAGATCATAGCCACTGGTCCCATCACCTCCTGGCAAATAGAAGGGGAAGATATGGAGGCAGTGACAGAGTCTACTTCTTGGGCTCTATGATCACTGCAGATGGGGACAGCAGCCATGAAATTAAAAGACGCCTGCTTCTTGGGAGGAAAGCGATGACAAACCTAGACAGCATCTTAAAAAGCAGAGACATCACCTTGCCGACAAAGGTCAGCATAGTCAAAGCTATGGTTTTTCCAGTAGCGATGTATGGAAGTGAGAGCTGGACCATAAAGAAGGCTGATCGCCGAAGAATTGATGCTTTTGAATTGTGGTGCTGGAGGAGACTCTTGAGAGTCCCCTGGACTGCAAAGAGAACAAACCTATCCATTTTGAAGGAAATCAACCCTGAGTGCTCACTGGAAGGACAGATCCTGAAGCTGAGGCTCCAATACTTTGGCCATCTCATGAGAAGAGAAGACTCCCTGGAAAAGACCCTGATGTTGGGAAAGTGTGAAGGCAAGAGGAGAAGGGGACGACAGAGGACGAGATGGTTGGACAGTGTCATCGAAGCTACCAACATGAATTTGACCCAACTCCGGGAGGCAGTGGAAGAAAGGAGGGCATGGTGTGCTCTGGTCCATGGGGCCATGAAGAGTCGGACACAACTTAACGGCTAAACAACAACAACAAAATTGGAGAGAGTGGTGGCCGATCAACTACAGGCACTCCTGGAGGAGACCAATGCCCTCAATCCATTCTAGTCCAGGTTCAGACTGTGTCATGGCACGAAGACAGTATTGGTCAATCTGAAGGGTGATCTTTTGAGGGAGACTGACAGGGGCTAAATGTCCCTGTTGGTCCTCCTCAATCTCTCAGCGACATTTGATACCATTGACCATGGTATCCTCCTGGGGAGGCTCTCTCGGTTGGGGATTTGTCCTGGCTCCAGTCCTTCGTAGAGGACTGTTCTCAGAGAGTGCAGTTTGGGGAGATGATGTCTACCCTTTGGACTCTTAATTGTGGAGTCCCATGGGGCCAAGCATCTACTTGCTGTTCAAAATCTATATGAGGCTGCTGGGGGAGGTAATCAGGAGTTTTGGAGCTTTGTGTCACCAATACAGGGAGGACACCCAGCTCTATCTCTTCTTCCATCCTTCTGCAGAGAATGCCATCCCGTCCCTTGACGCCATGCTGGGGTTGATGAGGGATAATAGACTGAGGCTGAACCCAGACAAGACAGAATTCCTGCATGTGGGTGCCCCTAGTGCCTGTGGATTGGGGACCTCCCTCTCTTTTGAGAGGAGTATTCTCTCTGCTAAGGATGAGGTTCACAGCCTGGGTGTACTTCTGGACCCAGAGTTATCAATGGAGTCCTAGATAGCATCTGTGGTCTGCTCCATCTTTTCCACCTGAGGCAGATTGCCCAGCTGCACCCATACCTTGATACCTGGTCCCTCACCATGCTGGTCCATGAACTGGTAGTCTTGAGGTTAGAGTACTGTAATGCTCTCTACATGGGGCTGCCTAAGAGGCTGCTACAGAAACTTCAGTAGCTCCAGAATATGGTGGCCAGACTATTGAGTGGAGTGAAAAAATACCATAATATCTCCCCTACTCTGGCCGCCTTGTGCTGGTTACCCGTTTGTTGCCAGCTTCAATGTGATGATGCTGACATACAAAGTCCTAAAAGATGTGGGTCCTCAATACTTGGCAGAACGCTTCCTTTCAATGAGATCCACCTATCCAACACAATCTTCTCAGGCTGGGTGATTGAGAACATTGACCCCAAAAGAGGACTGGAAAGAGAAGACCAAAAATTGGGCCTTCTTGGTGGTTGCTTCCCATCTCTGGAATAATCTCCTGCCTGAAATTCACCTGGCCCTTTCACTGGGAATTTTCAAGCAGTCCTTGAAAACATGGCTCTTCAGACAGGCCTTCCTGGAGCTTATAACATCATAACACAGTGCTTGTCTCAGCGTTCATATTATCAGTTCTGTCACCTTGCCGTTAACTTACCTTTAATCATTTTTAGTTAATTTTATGTTGTTTTATGTTGTTTTGTGTATGTGTACTGATGTTGATTTTGATTTTCTTCAGCTGTTATGTTTGTTCTTTATGTTTACTGTTTTTAAATTGCAATATATTATGTTACTGTGTTGTAAACCACCCACAGTGCCCTTGGTATCCAGATGGGCAGTATAAAACCCTAAATAAATAAGTAAATAAATAAATAAATCTTATTCTCCTTGCATACTAGAAGGAGTCAACATCTTATGGATTTGTCTTAGTCTGCACTTCTTGGGTTGGCTGTGGGGCAGATATAATGTGTATTATTCAGATGTTACATCTACATAGAAAAATGTGCAAATGTTAGAGATGCAGTTACTGCCCCAGTAATATCCGCACAAGGCATTTCTCTGACATCCCATACAGTTATCAAAAAGGCCTTCACTATGTTGTATTACATTTATTTATTTACTGGCATATTTAAACAATGCTGAAATTCTACTATGGTACAAAAAAATTCTTCCTCATGATTTGATACACATCAGTTACTTCTTAGCATTTTATTCCTGACTATTTTTATAGAGATTTATCAAGGCAGCAGAAAAAGACATATATTTCATGAGACATTTAGGTTAGACATGAATTTATGCCAGAGCATGCACTGACTATTATCTAGAAAAAAACTCTGATTCATCCTCCAAATGAATTTTGAATTTGCCAAATCCCGCCACATCTCTCTCTCTCTCTCATTGTTATAGTTATGCTTAATATGCTAAATAGATTGGGGTGATGGATGAAGATTTTGGATGAAAATAATTTGTCATAGATGGTAAGTAATAATTATGGTTTCTTCTTTCTTTTGATAAAGTTTTACAATGGAAGACAAACCCAAACAAAGTAATAATGGGGTGGGGGAGATGACTTAGAGCAACGATAGACATTTTAGAAGAAATAAAATAAACACAGGCCTGTTGCAGCTCATCAAGTGATATGGCAATAGTAAGTCACTTATGTTTGTGTCAGGTTTCATTAAGGTTGAGCTAAACCCTTCTAGCACATTTTATGTGGTGAGCAGACTGAAAGGGTACACAGAAGGAAAAGGAGAATTGTGGTGAAGAGATGCTTCTTCAGAGTTTGCTGTATTTAGTTAAAAAGATATGTCTCTTTCACTTGGTACATAATATGAGTTTTACTGGTCAGGGGAAAGATTCAGATATTCCTTACATGCCTGTCCATTTCACTTCATAAGAAACAATTCACCCCAGTGTTTTCTTTTTTTAAAATACATTTTAACACCAACCTTCTAGAATTCCTGAATTGTGGTGAAAAATTAGAAGACTGACTAAGTTACATGTTACAGTTTTTACACAAGGCTGCAAGATACTTGGCAGACAGCAGTTATTTAGCTGCATTTTTACTCTATTACAACTTCCTGAAATGTTGACTAAAAGCTTTGTCTGCTCCTATCACCAGCTATTGACCAGACAGAAAAGATAAGATGGTGTATCAATATTCCCTGAATAGAACAGATTGGTGATTTGCAAGCAGGTAAGCTGCTTCATGGATATGAACAAAGGCTTGCTGACAGAATGATCGCGCCGCCAGGCACGGAGCTGCCGTGGCGGGGATGCTTTGCCCTCTCACCTGGAGAACGGCATCACAGAGTGATGACATCGCTCTTAGGGAAGGGAGGAGGGACAGAGCCTTTAAGTGTCCCTCTTGTCTGGCCTCTCTTCCATCGGCCAAGCAAGAGTGAAGCCATGCTGCCCCAGCGAAAGTGGTTTCGCTTTCCCCGCATGCAGCTGAGTGAGGAGTCTTCGGATTTTTAGGTCGCGCATCGGCGCAGCCCCTAGTTCTTAATTTTATTATTGGAGGGAGAAGAGCGGAGAGCCTTCCCCCCATTTTAGCTTTTTTTAAAAAAGGGGAGAGAGGAAGAGGTGTTGTGAATGGGACTCAAAGTTTTGAATGGGTTTAGTTTGAATGATTGAATGAAGTTCATTTAACGTAGGGGTAAAAAAAAAATTTAAAAAAGAGGAAAAGAAAAGAAAAGAAGTAAATTGATTAAATCAGATAGCTATAAGCCAAAGATGTTATTAAAAAAAACCAGGAAAAAAAGGTAGGGTAACAGTATAGCCGCACCCACCCTCCTGTGGTTTGGGGCTCAGCCCAGGGTCGTTGCCCAGCAGATATATTTAGAAGGAAGGAAGGAAGGAAGGAAGGAAGGAAGGAAGGAAGGAAGGAAGGAAGGAAGGAAGGAAGCGAGCAAGCAAGCAAGCAAGCAAGCAAGCAAGCAAGCAAGCATTTGGATTGGTGGCTACACCCCCTGCTGGGCTGCCCGATAGTGATTTCACAATATATACATGTATATAAAGAAGATAAAAGGAATTTTAGATTCATAAATGGATATTTAGGAAGAGGCAGGAATTTCCTCTGACCTCACATACATATATATTGCTCTATTAGGAAAAGAGTTTCTACTTCAGCAGGAGCATAGTTGGTGGCATCAGTGGGCGGCGGTCACCAGCCCAGAGGAGCAGACCCATCAAGGTACATGGGTACCGGCATTCAGGCACTAGCCAACAGGCGTCAGAGGTACTTTCCATCAATGCTGCAGTACCAGCATTGCCAGTCATAAGTGAGTCTGCAAACATATCACACACGACACATATAGAAGGGATGTGGCCTTGGGGGGAAGTTAGCCTCAGATGACTGCCAATTTTTTCTGCCCAGCAGCATAGGGAGGGGTTCACCCGCTGTGGGAGTGCCTGTACCGGAGTTGAAGCTTTGGATGGCACCTTACCCGCAGCAGTCCCTTCCTAGTCCAGCGCCAGCTGTCTGGATAATTCGGTGGTTTGGGTATTGTATGCAGAGCTAGGTGTTGGGATTTGATATTCCGCTATGCATGTTGCAATTAGAGCCACCTGTGTGGCCTTGGGCAAGCTCCAAAGTCCCTGGATGTAATCGCCTTGGGTCTTTTTTCCTGTGCTCTGGCGGGTCAGGTGTTTCAACCCCGCCTGTAGCTGAGAAGTAATGCTAAGGGTACGTAGCCAAAAAGCTTACATTTTTCATCAATAATGCTCGATATGCGGTGCCTAGTAACTGGTTGCTTTCATATCAAGATGAGGGACAGCTTGACATTCTGCAGGATGGATTCAATATGGTTTTAGGATCCCTGTACAGGTAGTCAGGGTGGCTACTACAGCAAATAATTTGAAATTAGTGAAGGACTTGTAGATATTAGAGAAAAGCTTAAGAAAGTTAATGCTGAGGTGCGGACGGCTGTACTTTTCACTGAGCCACCAGTACCAAATTTGCAATTCTCCCCATTGGGGGTGGCCCCTAAAAAGGTCGTGAGGGATTTTCATCTCATTATCATTTACCTTAGCCAGCTGGGGAGTCAGTCAATGGCAGAACCGGAGTTACATTGTTGTTGTTTAGTCGTTAAGTCGTGTCCAACTCTTCGTGACCCCATGGACCAAAGCACGCCAGGCCCTCCTTTCTTCCACTGCCTCCCGGAGTTTGGTCAAATTCATGTTGGTAGCTTCGATGACACTGTCCAACCATCTCGTCCTCTGTCGTCCCCTTCTCCTCTTGCCTTCACACTTTCCCAACATCAGGGTCTTTTCCAGGGAGTCTTCTCTTCTCATGAGATGGCCAAAGTATTGGAGCCTCAGCTTCAGGATCTGTCCTTCCAGTGAGCACTCAGGGTTGATTTCCTTCAAAATGGATAGGTTTGTTCTCCTTGCAGTCCAGGGGACTCTCAAAAGTCTCCTCCAGCACCACAATTCAAAAGCATCAATTCTTCGGCGGTCAGCCTTCTTTATGGTCTGTCACGTTTCCGGGGGTTTTAACAGGCAAAAGTCCAATAAACCAGTCCAATATCAGAAGTCCAGAAGATGCAAAGCAGATACCAAAATGCCAGAGCCAAAACACAAACCGTAGTCAGAAGTCAGAGTCCAAAGCCAAGGGTCCAGAAAACAAGGTCCAAGATGAGCAGGAGCGTGGATGCAAGCCAGGGTGTTGACTTGTTGCTTCCACAAGCTTGCAAGCCTCTGGGTGCAGATTTTATAGCAACAGCAGTCATCTAAACACCTCATCCTGCTAAAACTCAGGGCTGATCGACCTGATGTTCCTATGGGAAGCATTCATGCGGGCTTCAGATCTTTGTGTCATGAGTCCTTGCTGAAGCTTCTCCCTCACTCTGGCTACTGGGGGAGGAGAATCTGGTGGTGATTCAGCTGCCTGCGATTCTGATTGCCCAGCATTCTCCTCAGCTGTAATTAACCCCTCAGATTCCAGATCTTCTTCGGCTGAACTCATGACACTATCCCCCTCCTCAGGGCTCCCCCCTTCAGATGGGCCGGGTCGATCAGGATAGGAGGCATGGAACTGTTGTACAAGGTCGGGGGTGTGTACGTTACTTGCGGGTTCCCATGATCGATCCTCAGGGCCGTAGCCCTCCCAGTCCACGAGGTATTGAAGGCGTCCCCGGTGGATTCGGGAGTCTAGGATCTGATGAACCTCGTATTCTTCCTCGCCATCAACAAAAACGGGTGGAGGTGGAGCCAGAGGTGGAGGTCGGGCAGGGTCCGGTGCTGCAATAGGAACAAGGAGGGACCGATGGAAAACTGGGTGAATACGGAGAGTGGCTGGGAGTTGTAACCGAAAAGCAACAAGGTTGATTTGATCTGTGATTAAATAAGGCCCCACAAACTGAGGGTCCAACTTGCGGGACCGGCCAGGTCGGCGGAGATAACGGGTGGAAAGCCGGACCTGGTCCCCTGGTTTCAGAGGTGGCCCTTCTTGCCGTTTTCTGTCAGCCGCTGTCTTATAGGCATCCTTAGCTTGCTGAAGCTGCTCTCGGAGTAGGTCTTGGAGAGCCCGCAACTCGTGTAAGTGAGCATCAGCAGCAGAAACTACAGTTGACGGCAGGACAGCCAGGAAAAAACGAGGGTGGTACCCATAGGTGGCTGCAAATGGGGTCTGTTTTGTGGATGAGTGTATGGCGTTATTGTAGGCGAATTCAGCCAGGGGTAGCAGGGTAGCCCAATCATCTTGCTGATAGCAGGTATAACGACGGAGATATTGCTCAAGAGTGGCGTTAGTACGCTCAGTCTGTCCATCTGTTTGGGGATGATATGCTGACGACAAGTGCACTTGGGTATCCAAACTGGTGTGTAAGGCTTGCCAGAACTGGGAGGTGAATTGGGAACCACGATCAGAAATTAAGTGTGTCGGAAGCCCGTGTAGACGGAAAACATGGTGAAGATAGAGCTGGGCTGTTTCAGGAGCTGTGGGAGGCTTGGAACACAGGACAAAATGAGCCATCTTGGTGAACAGGTCCACTATTACCAGAACACAGGTATACCCTTGTGATCGTGGGAGATCTGTGATGAAGTATAGAGATACTGTGTCCCAAGGGCCGGCTGGTACGGGCAATGGTTGTAGCAGCCCTGGAGGTTTGGCTGGTATGTCCTTGGCTCGATGACAAACCTCGCAGGAATCAACATAACGGGCAATGTCAGCTCGAACCCGGGGCCACCAGAATTCCCATGCGAGTAAGTGCAGAGTTTTGTATCAACCAAAGTGTCCTGCAGGAGGGGAATCATGGGTCAGATAGAGCACATTGGTTCGGAGGGGCCCTGGAGGAACATACAGGCGTCCACGGTGTAATAGGAGACTCTGGTGGTTAGTAAAGTCTCCGGCAGGGCCTTTTTGGAGTTCCTGCAAGCGTTGCTTGGCCCAGGGATCTTGAGCTTGGGTGGTCCGAATTTCTTCAGCCAAGGACAAGCGAGTTGTAGTGGCTGCGAAAACTGAAGGGGATAGGATAGGTGTAGTCGGAGACTCTTCAGAGGTTGGAACAGCGTATTCTGGTTTGCGGGACAAGGCATCAGCTTTCCGATTCTGAGTATGCGGGATGTAGGTAACGCGGAAGTCAAACCGGGAGAAGAAGAGACACCACCAGATCTGGCGTCGATTAAGGCATCGGGCTGTCTGCAAGTGTTCCAGATTCTGGTGGTCCATCAAAACTTGGACAGGGTGACGGGCCCCTTCAAGGTAATGCCTCCAGACCTCGAAAGTGGTTTTGATGGCCAAGAGTTCCCACTCCCAGATGGTGTAGTTGCGTTCTGGGGGTGTGAACTGCCGGGAGTAGAAAGCGCAGGGCTGCAGTGGCTGTGAGGGGTCCTCCTACTGGGACAGCACTGCACCCAGAGTGACACTGGAGGCATCCGTCTCCACAGTAAACGGTAGTCGGGGGTCCAGATAGCGCAGAATTGGCTTGGTGGTAAAGCGGGTTTTTAGTGTGGTGAAAGCATGGTCTGCCTCCGGAGTCCAAAGAAATGGCTCTTTGGGCCAGAGGAGGCGGGTCAGCGGCGTGGTTATGTCCGCGTAGGCTGATATGAACTGGTGGTAACCGGGACTTCTGCCAGGTCAGAACCGACTCTATTTTCTTTGGGTCCATCTGGATCCCTTGGGGAGATACAATGTGACCTAGGAACTCAACTTCCTGCAAGTTGAAGTCACACTTCTCCAGCTTGGCATAGAGTAGGTGGTCTCGTAATCGTTGTAAGACCTGACGAACCTGTTCCGTGTGCCGAGCGGGGTCTTGGGAGTAAATCAAAATGTCATCCAGATAGATGATCACAAAGCGATCAAGCAGGTCCCAAAAGATGACGTTCATGAACCGCTGGAACACAGCCGGAGCATTGGTTAGACCAAAAGGCATGACCAGGTATTCATGCTGGCCATAGCGAGTTCCAAAAGCCGTCTTCCACTCGTCGCCAGCACGGATTCGCACCAAATTATAGGCGCCACAGAGGTCCAACTTGGTATAAATACGTGCCCCCTTAAGGCGATCCAGGAGCTCGCCGATCAATGGCAGATGGTAACGGTCCCGAATGGTTATTTTATTCAAGGCCCAGTAATCATTGCAGGGGCGGAGCTCTCCGCCCTTCTTCTTAACAAAGATAACGGGTGCAGACAGGGGTGATGTGGATGGCCGGATGAATCCCCGTTTCAGGTTTTTATCAAGAAAGGCCCGCAAGGCCACGAGTTCTGGTTCAGACATAGGGTAGATCCGTGCCACAGGAAGGGGTGCCCCAGGCACCAAATTAATAGCACACTCATAGGGTCGGTGCGGGGGTAGCTGGTCAGCCCCCTTCTCCTCAAAGACACCAGCAAATTCCTTGTATTCCAAGGGTATCATGGGACTATCTGTTGACCCTGCTGCAGCCAAGGTAGCCGGTGGACCCAGATGCGGACACAGGTCCCTGAAACGTAACTCCCCTTGTGCCCAGTCCATCAGGGGGTTATGTGTTCGGAGCCAGGAAAGTCCCAGAATGAGCGGGAAATGGGGCATACGTGCAACGTTGAATTGTAGTTGCTCCTGATGGTGTTGGACCTGGAGAATGATCGGATGGTTTCCTGGGTCACTGGGCCGGAGCGGAGGAGATGCTCGTCTATGGACTCAACCAGGGTCGGGGGCTCTTTATCCTGTACAGGGATCTGGTGCTGTTTCACAATGAAACAGCGGTCGGCTCCAGCCACTGCTGTTTTCCAAACTTGCTGGCATATTGAGTGTAGCACCTTAACAGCGTCATCTTTTAAGATTTTAAATAGTTCAACTGGAATGCCATCACCTCCACTGGCCTTGTTGTTAGCCATGCTTTCTAAGGCCCACTTGACTTCACTCTCCAGGATGTCTCGCTCAAGGTCAGCAACCACACTATCTGGGTTGTCCGGGACATCCAGATCTTTCTGGTATAATTCCTCTGTGTATTCTTGCCACCTCTTCTTGATGTCTTCTGCTTCTGTTAAGTCCCAACCATTTTTGTCTTTTATCATGTCCATCTTTGCAAAAAAAGGTTTCTTTAATAGCTCCAATTTTATTGGACAGATCTCTGGTTTTTCCCTTTCTATTCTATTCTTTTCCTCTATTTCTTTGCACTGTTCATTTAAGAAGGCCCTCTTGTCTCTCCTTGCTATTCTTTGGAAGTCTGCATTCCATTTTCTGTAACTTTCCCTATCTCCCTTACATTTTGTTTCCCTTCTCTTCTCTGCTATTTCTAAGGCCTCGTTGGACAGCCACTTTGCTTTCTTGCATTTCCTTTTCTTTGGGATGGTTTTTGTTGCTGCCTCCTGTACAATGTTACGAGCCTCCATCCATAGTTCTTCAGGCACTCTGTCCACCAAATCGAGTTCCTTAAATCTGTTCTTCACCTCCACTGTGTATTCATAAGGGATTTGGTTAAGATTATACCTGACTAGCCCAGTGGTTTTTCCTACTTTCTTCAGTTTAAGCTTGAATTTTGCTATAAGAAGCTGATGATCAGAGCCACAATCAGCTCCAGGTCTTGCTTTTGCTGACTGTATAGAGCTTCTCCATCTTTGGCTGCAGAGAACATAATCAATCTGATTTCGGTATTGCCCATCTGGTGATGTCCATGTGTAGAGTCGCCTCTTGTGTTGTTGGAAAAGAGTGTTTGTGATGACCAGCTTGTTCTCTTGACAAAACTCTATTAGCCTTTGCCCTGCTTCGTTTTGAACTCCAAGGCCAAACTTACCTGTTGTTCCTTTTATCTTTTGACTCCCTACTTTAGCATTCCAACCCCTATAATGAGAAGAACATCTTTCTTTGGTGTCAGTTCTAGAAGGTGTTGTAAGTCTTCATAGAATTGGTCAGTTTCAGCCTCTTCAGCATCGGTGGTTGGTGCATAAACTTGGATTACTGTGATGTTGAAAGGTCTGCTTTGGATTCGTATTGAAATCGGACTTTCCTTTCACTTCCAGGCACGTCTGCAGCTGAGTGTCCTTTCGGCTTTGGCCCAACCACTTCATTAGCTCTGGAGCTACTTGTACTTGTCCTCTGCTCTTCCTCAGTAGCATGTTGGATGCCTTCCGACCTGAGGGGCTCATCTTCCAGCGTCATATCTTTTAGCCTTTTGTTTCTGTTCATGGGGTTTTCTTGGCAAAGATACTGGAGTGGCTTGCCAGTTCCTGCTCCAGGTGGATCGTGTTTAGTCAGAACTCTCCACTATGACCTGTCCGTCTTGGGTGTCCCTGCACGGCATAGCCCATAGCTTCTCTGAATTACTCAAGCCCCTTCGCCACGACAAGGCAGCAATCCATGAAGGGGATTATCCAGCT
Organism: Intellagama lesueurii; assembly: GCA_037013535.1. Taxonomy (NCBI): domain Eukaryota; kingdom Metazoa; phylum Chordata; class Lepidosauria; order Squamata; family Agamidae; genus Intellagama; species Intellagama lesueurii. The sequence goes on from JBAJHW010000003.1 coordinate 116,806,399, forward strand.
GGGGAATCAGTCAATGGGAGAACCAGAGTTACATTGAGGGGGCTGCAAGAAGTAGGTCCCCTTAACTTTGTGTACAAAGCAATTGCTCATGACAGGGCTTTCTTGGAAGGAGGTGTGAAGCCATGAGTGGGTTAACAAAACTCGCACCACAGACGGTGACTTTCAGTGGGTACGAAAACTGCTCTGTGCATCTGGTTACAGTCTTAGATAATTTTATTAGAATTTCATCCTGGAGAGATGAGGTGCGATTAGGAGCAAATTTTCATGTCTAATCAGATGCTGCTGGGTCAATATGATACAGTATTTTAAGGGTCAATGGAGTGCCGGCTTATGGCCGATGGCATGGAGTGACTCCGAAGTCACCCGTGACCTTACATTCTTGGATTTTTGTCCAATATTGGGAGCTCTACGGTTATGGGTTGACATTTGAGCCAAATTCTGCTGTCAATTTTGGTATTGGCATGGTGTGGTCCATGCGGCACATATTCTTATATCAAGAGATGGAGTGCCGGCATATGGCTGATTGAGTGGCGTGACTCAAAGTCACCCAGGATCCTACATTCTTGGAATTTTGTCCAATATTGGGAGCCCTATGGCTATGGACTGACATTTGAGCCAATGCTGCTGTCATGTTCATGAGGCAAATATTCTTACACCAAGAGATGGAGTGCCGGCCTATGGCCGATGGAGCGGAGTGACTCCAAAGTCACCTGGGATCTTACATTAATGGATTTTTCTCCAGTATTGGGAGCCCTATGACTATGGGCTGACATTTGAGCCAATTCTGTTGTCACGTTTTGGTGGTACACATGGCATGGTCCATGTGGCAAATATCCTTACACCAAGAAATTGAGTGCCAACCTATGGCCGATGGAGCGGAGTGACTCTGAAGTCACTCCGCTCCATAAATCTTACATTTATGGAGTTTTCTCCAGTATTGGGAGCCCTATGTCTATGATCTGACATTTGGGCCAATTTGGCCATCATGTTTTGGAGTGACAACCTGGTGGGGGTCCATGTGGTAAATACCTTTACATCAAGAGATGGAGTGCCGGCCTTGGCCGATGGAGTAGCGTGACTTCTAGTCACCTGGGATCTTACATTCCTGTACCTTTTTTCTAATATTGGGAGCCCTATGGTGTTCGGCTAACATTTGGGCCAATTCGGCCATCATAATTTGGTCTGACAACATGGCTGTGGTCCATGTGGTAAATACCTTCACAAAATCCCAGAGGGTTACGCGATTGGTGAGAGCCTTCGCGTTGCGTTGTTTGAGATATAACCTTGTGTGGCTTGCCATGTGCCTGGCATAAATATTGAGCTGGCTGATGCCCTGTCCCGCCAACAGATCAGCCAGTTCATGGCGTGGGCTCTGGGAGCTCAGGTTCAGCCTGAGATATTGCAGCAAGAGGTATGGGGCATTGGGTGTGAAGCCAACAGTGCAATCAGTTTAGCAATCACTCCTAGTGCCAAGTGCAGCTATAAAGCTGCTTGTGAAAAAAAATTGTACTTTGCAGTGGTGAAGGCTTGGGTGGACCATGGCATAGAACAGTTGATCATGTACAGCAGTACAGAGTCTACCTCCATGGTACATGTTGGGTGCCCCGCACGATTCAGGGGAGGATGTCAGATCTGGCATTTTATACCAAGGCGCAGGGTTGTCCTGATCTGGCAAGTAATTCCAGATCAGAAAAATGATTCAGCATCGAAAAAAGGACCAAGGTCAGCAGGAAGATAGGCGTACCCATATATCCCCCAAAATATCCTGTTTCAACCGGGTCATGTTTAGGACAACATTTGCAATGATCATTATGAGGTCAAATTATTTAAAGCAGCAACATTTTGTGCATTCTTTGGGGTGTTTAGAATTAGTGAGTTGGTAAGGGCATCAAAAACAGATATTTCAAAGATGGTGTTACAGATGGACGACTTATTGGTCTCCGAAGACAGAGTTGTTCAATCTTTGCCAGTCTAAGACAGATCTATTAAGGAAAGGCCAGGTTATAAGTTTAGGGCGTTGTTCACTTGAAAACCATTCACTTGAAAAACCAAAAGCCATTTCTGACTATATGAGCTAAGGTGAACCCAGCAGCGGATTTATTTGACACAGGGATTACATGCCCCTCACAAGATACCAATGCTGGATAGTCACTTCCCATGGGCTTCAAGGAGCGGGCATAGTGGGGCAGAAAATTGGCACCCCCCTTTTTCATATAAGTGCAGTATCCACAGCAGCAGCTGTGGAGCTGATAAAGAAAGGAGGAGCAGATAAAGAAAGTGGGAAGGTGGTCCTTGTAAAAGTTTCAGAACCTATGTACATTCCCTCCAATAATAGATGCCTGTGTTTGTTTTCTCTTTCAGACATTGAGGAGGTTAACACTCGGTTGTGAGTTGTTTTGCTTGGTCATAGTTATATTCCCTGGGCGGCAAAGTATGCTTTGCGGAAAAGTTGGGGCCTTCATTTAGGCCTGGGTGCTCAGGTCAAATTGGAGTGAAAAGGAATGAGGGGTATGCCCTGGGATGAGCTTTTTTGAACTGGTGTCCCAGTGTATTCGAGGGGCGCCCCCCCCAATATATATTGACTTTCACCTGGCGGGAAATGACTTTGCCCAGAGAACAGGCAAGTCTTTGATATTGCAGGTGATTGATTAATTGCAGACCATAAAGGCCAATTTTCCTGCATTGCAGCTGGTATGGTCGAACATATATACCAAGAATGGTATGGAGGGCTGATTGCGACCCTAGATGCATTGACTGCACACACCATGAATGCTGGACTCAGGTCAATGTTACGACATCCTGACATAAGGGTTCACCAGCCAGAATTATACAGAAGTGATGAGTTCACTTGTCAGATATTGGTTTGGGACTTTTTCTGAGGAACCAACAAGGGGGCCTTAGGGCCGAAATTTTTGGCTTTTGTGGCAGGCTTGGGGCATATAAATATCCCCATGCCATGGTGGGTAGTGTGAGGATAAGAGTCGGGGTGAGTTCATGAAAGACACATGGTGCAAAATATTCCATCTCCCCGTCAGGTGGAGCCAATAGGGCCTCTGAGGAGAGGTGGTTTTTTCATAAGGGGACCTCCCGGGCAGCAGTTCACCTAGGGTCATGAGGCTCGGTGGACTGAGACAGTGGAGGGTACCCCTATCAACAGGCACCTGAAGACGTGCTGTATAGATGACAGCATGATTCAGAAATAGGAACTTGTCCTGCTCTAGAATTGTCCGGGGGTAAAGGCTACACCAGATTTGGAGAAATATTGCACTATGTTAGGCCCCCTTGTAGATGGGGGATTTAGTTTAAATAGTTAATAAAGTTGTGGCCCAAGTTTTAACCCAACAATCTGTGTGTCATCTCTTTATTTCGGACTGGGTGGGCAACACCAGTTGCATTGTGTCGTACTCTTACATGAATAAAACTGGCCTTTGCTGTGTACTAGGTGGGAAAATGTCAAAAAAGAAAGAAAAAGAAAAAGGAAGAATTATGTCATCCCAACCTATCTCATTCCTCTAGCTCAGGATGGACAATTTCCACTGATCCAGGGGCTGCCCATTCCCATCCCTGAATGTTGGAGGGCTGCTGTCAACCTTACCTCACCAACTCTTCTTCAGAGAATGAAGCTGAGGACAATATACGAAAACAGGAGGAAATCAAGGCTGAGGAGGATCTTGAGGTGATGGCTGGCAGCCCTCTTTCAGAGGCACAAAGGATTGAGAAGGCCCAGTCCTTTCAGGAAATGATGACAGCCTGGTGAATAATGATGAAGAGAAGGTGGTGACTCCAGATGTTAGAGCAGAGAAAATAAGAAAGGTAGCATGGGTCTTCTCAAAGTCAGATACCTGCAACACACAATTAATTACAGTCAGGTGAGGGGTCTTGAACCAAGGTGAATGAATGCTACCATCCCACACAAATGAAGACCACTGGAAGCAACCTTTGTAATAATCACATTCTGTTGCAGTTTTGAATTTTGGTTAAATTCTTCTAGCTACACAGCAGAAGTACAGGGAATCACACAGCAGAATAGTTTTAAGTTCCCTGGATTAGTCCACCCCCTTCCCTCATTAATTGGCAATTACAATCTCAATAACTCACTCTGAGACATTTGGAATAGAAATAATAAAAGGTTTCATTTACTTACACTGAGCAGATAACAGCAAACTCAAAATGACCGCTTTGAGCAACAGGCCTTAACGGACTTGTTGATTGACAGTCACTCCAGCCTAGAAAGATCCTTCCCAGCCACACCTACCACAGGCAGCATACGAGGCTTCAAAAACTCCAATACATTCTTCTCTTGCCTCTCCCTGCATTGCATCTGCTTCAACTCCTGCCTGTAAGTTTGGACTATTTGAGAGCTGTTCCTGATTGCTTCTTTTTGGCCTTCTTGGATTGTTATGTACATGATTTTCAGTTTGGCTCTCTGACGCCACTCTTGCATGTTCTTTGAAACTTTGCTTTGGCTACTCTGTGTTTATCCTGGACTGGTTACTGCCTCCTTCTCACTCCTTTTTAAAGTCACTTGCTGCCTTTGAATATGGCAGAAGTGCCCACTGCCATGACCATCACCCAAAAACTGCCTTTCCCTACCCCTGCTTTCACTCCTCCCACTGCTGGAATGCAGCCCACAAACTTTTCCCAAACTGGAATTTAGATCATGGACCAAAAAGTGTTTCCCAACTCTGATACATATCATCCCACACACTTCCTATCCTAGTATTGATAAACCCTAGATATTCTTAATGGCACCAGCAATGTTGCACTATGTGTCTTCAGACCATAATTTTGGGATTCAAAACAAAAAGAGAATACTATGAAGAAAACATGAATTTGCTACAACTGGGTCTGGTGAACTTCATTTCTCAGTGTAACTTTAGTGTGTGAGATGATCTATTTTAGTATAATTATGTGTGAAACTAGGTTTAGGAGGCTTAATTCTTCCAGGAGATGTTTGTTCATGTTCACCAGTCAGCTCAAGAAGGTGGATATAATACCACTCAGCTATGTAAGAGTTTCAGCATTTTTCTTTGAGCAGCTAATCGTCTTGCCATCCGGTCCTTCCAGATGGCCAGAAAATGTTGAAAAGCCATTTGATTAAAGTCATGGCTTTGTGCCTTCTTCTTTCTCTGCAGTAGCCTCTTTCCCAGTTGCCGAAATCCAAAACATAGCTTGATTGATAAAGTTGGGGAAAAGATGTACCCCACTTGTCTTTGTACAGTAATCCATAGGGACTGACTGACTTTCGATTGAATTTTATGGATTTATTGAAATACTAAGCTGCAAAGTGGCTTATTACATGATAGATAGATGTTTCACAAAAATTCAAGGGAAAAGGAATTTATAACTGAGATTCAAATAATGAAACAGCACTATAAAAAAACTAGCTATGCTGATACAATATTTAATCAGCCCTTGTCTCTGGACTGTGTAATGTAAAGCTATCACAGGAGCATTTCCCAAAAATCAAACCTGGTCAAAGAAAAGGTGTCCACTTTCATTAAAGCTAGTGTATCAAGAATTCTCTACTTCACCAAGTGGAGGAGTGTGCAAAGTGTTGTTACTATGGGAATTGCTCAGTTCTAGGAAAGGCCATTCCCTGCATCAGATCTCTGGAAGGCACAAGGCACTAGAGTTTCCATCTTTTAGCTGGCAATCTTTAATGCTCCACCTTGCTGTAGAGAAGGTGTGAGCTGGTGCTCTCCAGGGCAATGAAAAAAGGACATCATATGATGAAAATGTGAGTAAATCTTGGACAAGATGTCAACTTTTGTTACTGATTCTTTTATTCGGGCTATGATGGGGCTGAGCTAAGGAGCCACATTACATTTTTTTTTTAAAAAAACCCTCTGGTTTATGAATGCAGGATATTGTCCTTTTGTACTAGGATTCAAAATGCCAGGAAATCACCCAATATTGCTGTACAATATTGTAAAGCTTGGCATCCCTTTTTCTGCTGGCCACTTGGGCACAATATTGCTGCACAATATTGTGCCCAAGTGGCCAGCAGAAAAAGGGATGCCAAGCTTTACAAAGGACAGCCTGAATGTTGACAGCACAAAATAGCAGCAGTTGAGATTAGAGATGGGGACAAATCAAAAAAATGGTGATTCGTTTTGATCTGTTATTCATCAAGGTTAATGGATCAATTAATATGAATACAAATATTCTTCGACAAATCGATGGATCAATCTGTCAATTCATCTGCAATTTAAATGGCTATAACACTGGCCCCCAACCACCTAGAGACACCAGAATTGCAGAGAAGTGTCATCAGATGCTTTTCTACAACTCCTGAAAGTTTGGTGAACATTGGATCATGGACCTCCGAGTTATATAGTCACAAAGAGGACCTCCCAGGAAAGCTCCCCCCCAGGTACCTAGAGAATCCAGAATCACAACGGAGCTTCCTATGGCTTTCCCCAACACACCTGCCAACTTTGGTGAAGATTGGATATCGGACATCTGAGTTATTCACCCACAAATTGGGTCCCCCCAGGAGAGTTTACCACACGTCACAGAAGCCCATTCTGCCTACCGGCTGCCAATCAGCTGATCAGAAGCCAATAGGCAGCCACCCCCCCCCACAGCCAGCCACCCCAACAACCTTCCCCCACACCCCCTTCCTTTCCCTACCTTAGTCCCCACCCCAGTGGTGGTGAACCTTTTTGGGCTTTCATGCCCGAACTGGAAAAAACAACAACAGCGGGTGGTGTGCCGCGGCGGCGGCGGAACCAGAAGTGGCGGCGGAAAGGGGAATCCCAGCACGGAGGTGCCTTGAGACCCCACTCCAGATCTGCTGCCAGCACCAGCTGCTCTGGATCCACCTGCCAACGCACCAGCACCACGGCTGCAGCCGCCTTCTCAGGTTTGGCTGCACGGGGGGGAGTAGCGATCTGGCGACTTATGGCTCGCGTGCCAGCAGAAAGGGCTCTGTGTGCCAGCTGTGGCACGCGTGCCATAGGTTTGCCATTGCTGCCCCACCTCATTCCCATCGACACCCCCTTACCTTAATAGCTGCTGCTGAGGTCTCCATCAGGCCTTCACAGTCATGGCGTGTAAAAAGGGAGACTGGCTGCCCTTTGCAAAGATGGTGGCTGTGGCTTCATTTAGGGTAGGGAAGCTGCAGCTGCCATCTTTGCAAAGGGCAGCCTGGATTCCCTTAAGGCAGGCTAAGGGAATCCAGGCTGCCCTTTGCAAAGATGGCAGCTGCAGCTTCCTTACCCTAAATGAAGCTGCATCTGCCATCTTTGCAAAGGGCAGCCAGTCTCCATATTTACATGCGTGGCTCTGAGGCCAGAAGACCTCGGCAGCAGCGATTAAGGTAAGAGGGTGTCGGTGGGGATGGAGTGGGGTGGCGTGGGGCCTCAGGTAGGGAAAGGAAGGGGGTGTGGGGTAGGCTGTGGTATTGGGTAGCTGTGTGGGGTGGCGGCTGCCTTTCTGCCACCGATCAGCTGATCAGCGGCTGGTAGGCAGAATGGTGGTTTTTGTTTTTGTTTTTTAATACGAAGGATGAATAAAAATGGGTAAATATTCATCCCTTCATATTCATGGGGGTCTCTGGAACCCACAAATACAGATTGATGAATATTTAATGAATCGGCTATATTCGTCGGAAAAAGTGATCCGTTTTTATATTTGTCCCCATCTCTAGTTGAGATGGTCTCCAGTATGCCCACTTGTGCTCACTACTATTCAAAAAGTGACACCAAGAAAGGGAAAATCCCAGAACCTGACTCCTTTCAACCCAAACACAAAACAATTGTCAAGGCTGTTTTTCAACAAGTGTGAACTTTTCTGAAGTTAGAATTTTAACAGTAGAAATGAACATGTCAATGTGGAAGTAAGTCTCATTGAGATCAAGGTATGCAGACATATAGTTTCAACTAGGCAAGGCAATCATATTTTATATTGATGACAGAAGACCCATTTGTGGAACAACCATCACATCCGAAGCCTCACTGGCTAGGGAAGGAAGCAGCATTATCTCTTTCTTCTTCTTCTTCTTCTTCTTCTTCTTCTTCTTCTTCTTCTTCTTCTCATTACTGCAATCTGTTCTATGTAGATTTGTGCTTGTTTTTGGGGCCTATCAGGAAAACGAAGGAGGTTAGGATGTCTTAGATGTACACCTGTTTCCGGAGCCTTCACTCCACTAGTGGAACACCAGCAGAAAAACACTTACACTAAGCAGACCAGGGGATTCCAGATGTCCCAAAGGTTGACCTGTTGGTGTCCTCCAATCTGTGCCAGTAGAGTGATGCTGAATTCTATCTTTTAATGGCATTATATGTTCTCCTTTCTTCTACTGTTCACTTGTTCCTTTCATATTTTATTCTGCTATTGATTTATTCATCTGTACTGTGTTTTGTCTTAAACAAATTGTCAAAGAGAAACTCACACATACAAATGTCATCCGAGCATCCAAGATTGATTTTACCCACATCATTGAGACAGGCCCAAGTCTCAATGAGTCATTAAGTGGCAGTAGATATTTTACTATAGTCCTGCTAAATATTGGCAAAAGGGGAAAGGAAAAGGAAAAATTGTAACATTTTGTAGCACATCAAAGACTAGTCGACTTACTTCACTGTAAGCTTTTGTAGGTGTAAAAGAAGTATAGAAAAGTTGTGCACAACCCCATGCCGCATTAATTAACACTTGCATCAGCATTGTGTGTGCTAATCATGCTGATGTACTTAGAAAATGATTTCAGTCAGCATTTTTTTTAAATTTTCACTTTTTTTCCTAGGCAGGTAGGGATCATACACTTTATGATCCTGCTGGGTTAGAATATTAAATTAAACCTACAGAGTAATTTAGCCTAAATTTAAACTTCAGTTAGATCCACAGGGATGCTCATGGTCATTTCCCAGGTTGTTCTTGTTGTTTTAAACAATGATGTAGATTACAATGCCAAAAATAATTGTCTAAAATTTAAATTGTAACAGTCATCACTGAGCCTGATGTGGCATAGAGACAACATCCCCTTCTAATATGTGATCAAGCTATGGGCTTGATGTTTGATAATTGGATTCAGGAGAGGGTCCACAGTAGGTACGAATAGATCTGTTAAGTCAATTTCCACAGGCCTTTCAATTTACCCATTTTGTTGTTTATTCCATGGCAGTTCTTAGCACATTTTAACCTGGAGTGGGGTGAAGGGAATATAAATTTTGTGTGATATTTTAATCAAATGGACCCATTAATGGGCATATTTCCTTCCAATCTGTATTTCTACATATTTTATAAACTGAAGCAATATTTCTGTGTATTTTTTAGACATGCCCATTTCTCCCTTTTGTGGAATTCACTGCAAACCCTAAAATGTATACAGATTATGCAAATTGTGTCTGTTTCTGAGTGCAGCCAAGGACATCAAGTTGAATAGGCAGATGTGGGTGCACATTTTGGATTATGCACACATCCGTAAGTTCCTCACACATCCCTAACTCATAGAACAGCCCCAGAAGAAGAGAATGGTAGACCACCTCTTAGTACTTTATACTAAGAAACCCTGAAGAGGGTTGCCATAGGTTGGAATTGACTTGACAGCATATTATGGTGGTGGTGGTGATAATGATGGTGGTGATAAGTATGAGGACAATATAAGATGCCAGATCTAGAAGATACCTTAGGGTGAGACTCTGGAGAACTATACTAGTCAGAGTAAATTAGTACTTATCCATATAGTTCAGTGTTCTGCCTCAGCACACGGCATGTTTATAGGTTCACTACTATATCATCATTTAAAAAAAAATGTATGTGCATATCCCACCAAGACTGGATTCTCCGGTGAACATGTTGCACAACACCAGATGAATTTCAGATTGCTTTGCTAAAGCTTGAAACATAAAATGCAGCCATTTCATTTTCATTTTTTGCCGCCCAGAGTAGACCTTTGGTTCTTAAAAGACAATGTGGACAAAATGGGCTTGTTCACATAGCCATTCACATATGCCCAGATTCTGATGAAAGGAATTGTTATTCTCCCAAGGTTTAAGTCAGTGGACCTGATAGTTGGGTAGTGACACAGGCAAGTATTGTTGCCAAGTGACTGCTATTTCTGTTATTTCTTGACACTAAAATGTTGGCAAGAAAGTTAAGCCATTTTTCTTTGGATGTGGAACACATTGTGATTATCTTTGACTCTGTCACCTTGAGGATGAATTACTGCATTGTGCTCTACGTAGTTACATAGCAAAATTAATTTAACAAATAGACAGAGCACAAACAATGCCAACATCTAGGCCATTGTATAGATATTGGCACACTGGGAAGCTGGATGATCAAAGTGCCTCCTTTGTATCTGGGGAGCACTTCAGAAGGAAAGCTCCTAGGACCACCGAATCAAAAGTCATTGTGCAACTATTCTGTTTTTTAATGTGTCATGTGGGAGGTAACAGTAGAAAAACACAGGGTGGAGGGTCACCAAATGAAAAATATGTTGAGTGAACCCCAAGTAAAATTCAAAGGCCAAAATCCTGTTACTGAGATATATCTGTAGAAGGCAAATGATGTAGCTCAGAGCATATTCCTGCAGGCTATTAATGAGTTCCTGCTTGGATTTTCTGGCTAAAATGAAGCCAGCAGACGTGCTTGCTAAAAAAATTATTCATTAATTGCTCACAAGAAGACATTGCAAGTTATGATAGTTGCCTTCCACAGGCATAATTGAACAACAGGATTTTTGCCAGTTTGGAGGATAAAAGCATCATTTTAGGGTCTAACCAAGCAGGGAATATATAAAAACTGAGTATATTTTTGCATTTGGACTTGTATACAATTATTATACATAATATTATATTGTATTATAGGACAGAAGAAATGAAATTCAGCACCTGGGGCTTGCCTGCTACATTACATTTTATCACTAGCACTATTGCAACATGTTCCATGTGTCCTTTTCTTTTTTCTGTTTATTTTTATGATGTATTTAACAACTTTCCAGTATCCTGTTGCCTAAATGTAGAATAGAAGGGCAATCAGGTAAACATTCCCCCTTCTCCATCAGGTTTCACGTCCCACCAATAACCATGTGACTCTTTGACAGGAAGCCTACTGGATGTGGGTGTCACATGTTTCTTCTTCTGCTTCTTGTTTAACCAATAGGATACTGGTCAATGACTTCCACCATCTGCCTCCAGCATCTCCATCTCAGTGTATTAAATAAGGAGGGAAGTAAGGGTGGGCAGATGGATGGACTGGCAGGATGCAATGAACAATAAAAAAGAAAAAGTTAAAAGGAACATAGTCTTCAAAAATATAAAGGAAGAAGAAGTACATGCTGACAGTAGAAGCTAGTTTGCACAGAATAATTGTTACTGGATATTTCAAACAAACAAACAAAAAACCCTGCCATTCCGGTGTAAAAATCTGTAAAGAATCCTTGTTGTGGAGGTAATTTTTTAAAAAAAGCATTGGTCTACTGAAAAAGATACAGAGTTCTACTACCGTGAAACATCCCTCTTATCTACTCATGCATCCCTGTATATCCAGAGTGCTTGATTTTCTGCATGTGTCCTTAAAACTGATAAAAAAAATTGGATTGAAATGCTAAACAAAAATATTAAACAAGCATCTTGTGTGGTTCTGATCTGAAGATAGCCTCACACCTATGCCACTTCAATGCATCCATAGGACATACACACAGAATTAATACTAGAGGGCAGACAATTATCACGTACAGTAGTTTCAAGACACTGAGACTGAGGTACCGATATATACAGTAGTGTTGTGTTTGGTTTTTTTGATAAACTTAAAGTGCACATCTGGTGTAGTGTTCCGGATGAATTTCAAAGCATTCTATCACTGAAGTATTTGAAAATTGAGGACATAATTCTGTAGTCTTCCAGTGTCAAATGTTGTCTCCCATCTGACATCATTTTTCAACACATATTCAAAGGAAAGGAAATCTTTTTTTCTGTCAACAACTGTCAAGAAAGCTGTCAGGGCTGTTTTCTAGAAGGGTCAGAATCACTTTGCACTTTTTCAGCCTGCATCCACTCATGTACACTTCCTCTCATCTCTCAGTTATCCTGAAACTCAAACTTAGCCCTTCACATTCACATACACAGAGCTTCACACCCCAGTGCTGAATACCGGGAAAACAGCTGAGCAAGAGAAGCTTGGCTACAGAGGTCTGCTGCTGGGAAGATGAGCATGGAACTGCTGACCAGTATTGGGGAAGACATCATCAAGTTAATCTTCAACTCAGTGCTCTTTCCTCACCTCTACTCCTCACTGATCATATGAGAGACAGAGGGAAAAGTAATGCAGTGTAGCTACGCAATGTTGGTGTTCTGCTACATGACTGGTTGCACTTCCAATGGCAGATGCTTTTCAGTGCAGTGTGCTCACATTCTGCCTAGATTGATCAACTAAGCATGACTTGATCGGCACCAAGGAGAATTGGCAGCTGCCTTAGCAACTGGAATCTGTTGCTACTCCTCTCCAATACATCCTCCACTAACATGTTCACATCCCATCTTCACAAAAGCCATGTGAAAATTCAGTAAAAACAGAGGTGGGAGGGGAAAAAAATGTAAAATAAGCCTCCTATTTTCGCTTGGCCCTAATTTCAATATCAAAGCAGACATGCATTTATGTGTGCACATATTGAACTACATTTCTGCACTGTATTTCTCATATTTCCATAATAAAAGAAACCTTGATCTATCCAATTTTGCAAATGAATTGAATAGCTTTTGAATTTCTTTAAGCCAAGGTAATTTTTCCCTTTTACTAGCATATTTAATTTTCTCAAGAGTGTTGCTTCGTTTTGCTAACACGCTGATTTTCCAAAGGAAGAAGGCTCCAGTTTTCCATTGAGAAAGTTGTCACCTAGGCAATGAAATACTAATATCTGTACATCTGAAGTGAGATTTATTCAGCCTCAGCATTGAGGTCATCTTGAAAACTTAGTGTAAATTATGAAGATGGAAAGTTATTGTTTTTAACTGTATTTTGGTATTACTATATCATGAAACAAAATAAATGAACAAATTCTTCTACTAACCAACTATATTAACTATGAACTGTCTGAACATACATCTTAATCCTTATTTCCTTACATTTATGACATGGCTGGGCAACTTCCATAAGTCCAATGACTACACACATACTGCACTTTGGAGGCTGCACCTATGCTCCTCAACTCTGAAAAGAAAAAAGGATTTTAAAAGATTGGGGTCTGCAAGAACCACACTTGAAACCATTGCAGGATAGAAATTCTGTGGTTCCCATTCATTTCAATTTATTGTTCTGGTCCATACATGTACAAACATAGAGATGAACGAGAATCCCTCAACACACCAGCACCAATCAGGCAAAGATAGTTACCCAGAGGTCATATTGAAATCTCACTTTAACAAGTGAGATGTTAAAGAAGTAGTTTTAGAAAATAACAGGATTATATGCAAAATTTCTTTTCATTTATATGAAGTATACATGTTGGACCCACAATTTTACCCACTGTTAAATGAGCACAACTGGTCCCAATCTAGAGGAGGTTATTCTTATTGAAATTAGTGAAACTTAAATTAGCTCTGATTAACATTTATCTAGGTAGCAGGTCAGGCCAAAGCAAAAAAAAAAAAAAAAGGAGATAAAGGCTAATTGCTACAGTATATATTTGCTGCACAAGCATGCAGCAATACACTGTACCTGCTCTTTTCCCAGCTACTGTGAAGATCACAGCTAAGCTGAAGGGGAATGTGGAAGACTGAAATAGTGGCAGATGATGTCCAGTCCCTTGCTACTCAGAAAGTTCTCTGGCTTTAACCCTGTGAGCACTGGGTCCACTACACTGCAATTCAAAAAAATGTGATTTGTGTTGCATGTTGTTATACTGGAGTGTGTACCATGTTATACAGGGAAATGAAACTTGGTTAGCATGTTTGATGGAGCTTACAAGCCCCAAATGTTTCTGACTGGGCAACCAACACACACCTGTGATTCCTCCTATCATTATACAAATAGTCATGGGCATCCACCAAAGCACAGACAGGCAGATGTGACACCTTCAGCAACACTGGTGTCTGGGCTTCGCCCATCTCTCTGTGACCTAAACATATGTGGGTGATGCGTGTCCTTTCTCTTATGATGCAGCTATGATTCTGCAGCCATGGACAGGGGAGGCTAGCTGCCTGAGGCCACAACTTTTGACTGCCATGAAAGGTCAGCAAATAGTTATTTAATTATTATTTGTTTTCATTCACTGCCTGGAAGAGGAGAGGTATTTAGGGTGGTGGCAGCTGTGGTTGTGATTGTTCTCCCTCAGCTGCTAAAACAACTAGGCTTTAAGTTCCATCTGCTATGCGGAGAAGGAGGTTGTAGTTACTTCTCAGGCAGAAAAATTGCTTGGGCTGTCTCAGCAGAGACAACAGCATTCAACACACAGAAGGACATAATCTGGATTATAGGAAGGAAAATGTGAAGAAAGACAGAAAAGTGGAATGGAAAATAGCCCAGAGATGGCCAGGGAGAAAGTGACAGAGAAGCCAAGCCAAGAGAAATTTGAACTAAAGGGGCAGATGCTGAAAGATTTAAGATAGGATTCAAGAAAAGCATCTAGTCCCTGTCCTCCAGCCCCTGGAGTTGTTGTTTCTAGTCAGCTGGGAGGGCCTGGTTTGTTCCATCACAAATAGAAGCATATCCATGGCTTCTGAGCTCTGAAAGTTCCAGAGCTCAACTGTTTTAACAGTCTTTCTCTGTCATCTTTGCAAGAGGCAAGAAAGGAAGAAAAACCTAACTGGTTTAGAGGGAAAGTCCAGCTGCCACCACAACCTTTGCCACCTGAGTTTCCTTTTCTTTCAGATTATGAAAACAGAAAACACCAGAGGATTAAGAAGTTGTCCAGACAAACATATTTGGTGCTCCTAGAAAGATTTCAAATGGGAAGATGTGGCCAAGAGCTATAGAAAAATGTTGTCCTACAAAGATCTTACATCTACAAAGATCTTACATCCTAAACCTGGTTGAGAGCACGTTTCTAACTTTGTAATATCATAAACTTTCTGCCTTTAAAATCTAAAAATAAGATTTGAATCTTCCAGTATGGATGAATTCTAGTTATGCTGATTGTAGTGAAGTTTGATTGTCTGGTACAACCAAGATCAAAACAGCAACATTTGAGCCTCTTCATTTGTTCCTGATCTAGAAGCGCTGCTCTTACTTGTGGGGGAAATGACCATACTGTTGTGGCAAGGCACTTATAGTAATAATTACCTGATCTGTCAGATTTATTGTTGTTAAAAAGTTTCCACTTCTATGGAAACTATTGTATAAGGAGGCGAGCAACAGAAGGAAGGAGGAAGTGGAGATGGAGGGAAAACAGCTTTGAATCTGGAGAGAGAAAATGGATGAGGGAAGAGCCCACAGGAAGAAAAGGAAGTACAGGATGAGAAGAGAGAGAGAAACTCCAAAAGTGTGAAGTGAGAGTGAGGAAAAAATATATGAATATTAAAGAAAACGCCAACAGAAATGTCAAAGAAGAGAATTCCAGCGGGGGGTGGGGGACAGAAGCAATTACGCTGTATTGCTTAGACCAAATGTTTCCTTCAAGCAGTTTGGCCAAGAATGGAGTTAGGAGAGGAAATTCAATATTTCAGGGAACCACCACTCAATTCAATATTTTAATGTAAATCAGTATATTTGGAGGTACATCATTTGAGTTGCATTATGCATTTGGCCAGTGCATCTTCTAAACTAGTATTGGACTCCAGAGGTAAGGAAGTAGTCGGCCTTGCTCCACTGGTTGGCTCTTGTAAAGAGAGGTCCACGTAAGGTGTCTGGACACCCCAGGGAAGGACTTCTTTCATCAGAAGGCCAGAGATGGTTCAGTGATAAGAGGCAAACTTACTGTGAAGCTACCAGGTCAGGCTTGCTTGCAGATCTGCCTAGCAAGGCTCTTGTGAGATGCCAGCCTTACTTACTTGGTGCCACCCTGAACTTCATGAAAGATATGTCTGGTTCCAGTAGGTGGGATGGAACTGTTCCAGCACAGCTATGTGGAAAACCCTGTGAACAGGTGAGTATAAACAAGTAGTGCTGCTTATTCAGGTATCACAAGACTTTGTTGTCCAGGTTGCTGGAGAGGTAAGTATTCCTCTGTCTCACTCAATAAAACGTCTTCAGATTTCTTTGCTCATTATCAACCACACAGGATATTGTCTTATCACATCTGGTCAGGGTAGATGATGACAAGAATGATCCAAGCCCCAAATCAGTACAAGGTGTGAGTTCTAAAATCTTGCAGATCTAGCAGGTAAAAGAAAACACTTGGAAATTCTAAAATGCATGTGCAACCTTACATTTTCCAGGTCCTTTAAATATTGAATAATAACTGTGTGCATGATGGATTTATTGTTGCAGAATGTCCAAAGTTTCAAGGCAAATGATGGTAAATTGCCCGGTGAAGCCACAGGCACAGTTAGTGATGGCAAGAGGAATGCAGTCTGGTTTCAGAACAGGTTATGATAGTCCAAACCCTGCAACACACACCCCAGTCCTCAGGAACAGGAGTATCAGAACATGGCAAGAAGGTTTTTTTTCCCCTCAATCCTGCAGATGACTAACTAGTAGGTAAAAGAAAAAACTTGGAATTTTAACATTTATTTGAAACCTTATTATTTCAAGATCCTGTAAATACATAATAATAATTGATTGTGTTTGTGATGGATTTATTGTTGTAGAATGTCTGAAGCTTCAAGGTGAATGATGGTAAAATGCCCAGTGAAGCCACAGGTACAGTTAGATCTTGTCTCTGCTTTTTTGCTGTGTTGGAACAAAGTTGGGCTAGTAAGAGTTCCTTTGCTCTTGGTTTTATATTTCTTGAATGTTTGTATCAGTTTCAAAAGGAGACAACAGAAGCAAGAAAGAAGAGATGGAAGAGGAAGTTTAGCAGTGATGCAGGGGAGAGAAAACTGGTGATGAAAAAGAACACAAGGAGGAAGAATGGCAGGGGTAGAGAAAGGAAAATCCATCTTCAAGAATGAAAAAGAAGAGTGAAGGAGAAAATGAGGATTGGTCAGGAGAGTAATGATGTTGTATTAACAAACAAAAAAACAAGTACCAAGACCTCTGGGAAATTTACTGAGGCATTTCCATACTCATCGTGCTTCTGATCTTTGTCCCTTCTTTCTCCTTCCCTCATTATCTGTTTATATAGCCAGGAAGAGGTGATCCCCAGCATCCTCCTTTGTGGCAACCAGTTTGGGCTACCAAAGAAGGAAGGGAAGGAGGGAGGGAGGGAGGGAGGGAGGAAAAGAAAAGAAAGCAGATGAAGACACTCCTAAGTCAACATTCTAGATGAAGAACAAAGAAAAACTCATTAGCCAGGAAAAGCAACCACTAGCCAGGAAAAGCAACCACATCCAAAGGAAAAGGTAAGATGGTACTGGGACATGGTCCACATTGTTTATTTTGCCCCTGAAGCAAGAATGGAAAGGTAAGGAGATCTTGTGAAATCTGTACCACCACTAAACATCATGGACCAGGAAGGTGAAGCCTTGGTGGGTGTCTCTTCCAGTCTATTTTTGGCCTTCTCACAGGCAGTTTCTCAAAGCCATGCACCCTCCAATGTTCCTGTGTCTCTGGTTCTGGGGGAAGGGAGGAATGTTCTCTGGACCAGCACATGGGAGAGCATTCTCACACCAAGCCCCTTCCCCCGGTTTTTCTATGACTGAATAGCCATGCATCGTGTTGCCCCACCCCATCTGGCAAAGGGGAGTGATGGCAAGAGAAGTACAGTTTGATTTCAAAACAGGTTGAGATTGTCCAAACTTGCAGCACACACCGCAGCCTTTGGGAACAGGAGTATCAGAACATTGCAGCAGGGCAAAAGCATAGCAACTGATCAGCCCTTGACTGGAGCAATCCATTCCTAAACATTCCATTGGATATTCTCACATTCACTTTGTACCTTCCTGCCATCAGACTCCCACATATTTTCCTTTCACTTGACATTAGCTCCAAAGCTGCTATGAGTTGTGGATCGCATGCTGGTGGGTTGTACAGCAAGGAGACATGAATCAACCAGACAGTGGGGTGAATCCTTTGAACTAAGCTGCATGGAACTACTTTATAACAGTTAACCATAAACAGCAGTCCAGTGATGGCTAATACATACATTCAGGGGAATGCATCTTTCCTGGCCTTTTTCTCTTCACCCTTTTTTAGGACTGTCTGTGCAAACAAACCTGCAAAAAGAAAAAAAAAGTGTTTAAATTCCAAAGATTGCTTCTGCTTTTAATATGATTTCCTTTTTTAAAACAAGCTATTACAATTGGACATATTTCGCCACTGTTTCAAGATATAGGATCAACCTCTCCTTCACCTTCCTCTGGGCATCCAGCAGGGGTCACACACATTTGACTATATGATAATTTCAACAACTATCATAATCAAAACATAGGTGAAAACTGATCTTATAAAATATGCACAGTTTTTAAGGTATATCTTTTAAAAGATATATGGAGAGAACTGAAGGGGGATGAAAGAAGGTTTACGTATTATTATTCTGTACATAATAGTTATTCAAGAATAGACTTTATGTTTATATCGCAAAATTTAATTTCAAAAGTAGTAGATACAAATATTAATGTGATAAAAATAACGGATCATGCGTTGATGATGATGGAGATGAAAGTTAGGAAAGACTATAGAGAAGCTAGAAGATGGAGAATAGATTCTAATATTTTTCAGTACATAGATGTAGTGGATAGAGTTAAGAAAGAATGGATGGAAATATGGTTAATTAATGAAGCAGGTGGGAGTAAAATAGGAGTGTTATGGGATATGATGAAAGCAATTTCGAGAGGAATTGCTATAAGAGAATCCTGTAGAATAAAAAAACTAAGAGAAGAAAATATAAAAAAATAGAAAAATCAATAAAAGACTTAGAAACTAAATATTTTATAGATAGAGATAATAAGAAATTATTAGAGATCCAAGCTAAAAGGAGGGAGTTAGAAAGTGTGGAGTTAGAAAAGGTCCAGAGGGATTTAATGTACTCGAAGAGGAATTTCTTTGAATATAGTAATAAAAACTCAAAGCTTCTAGCTAGAATGGCTCAAACTAAAAGATCAAAAAATATGATTGGAGTGATCAAAGATAAATCAGGAAAGAATTGTAGACTAATGAAGGAAAAAATAAAGATACTACAAGAATTTTATCAAAACTTATATAAAGGTAATAGTACATCGAAAGAAGATATAGAAAATTATATTAAAGAAAATGTTAAGAGTAAACTACTAGAGAATGATAAAAGAGAATTAGAAAAAGAGATAAAGGATGAAGAGATTATAGAGATCATCAACAAACTAAAAAAATGGTAAAACTCCAGGCTTTGATGGAATGGGATCAGAATATTATAAAGCTTTTAAATCAATACTGATCCCCAAGTTAAAAATACTTTATAATGGGATATTGGAAGGAGAGAAAATACCAGACTCTTGGAAACATTCATTAATAACTCTTATTCCAAAACCCAATAAAGATTTGACAGGCCCAAGTTCATATAGACCTATTTCATTATTAAATCAAGATGCAAAGATAATTACTACAATCTTGGCAAATAGAATGAACAAGTTTATTACAAAACATATTGTTGTTGTTTACTTGTTAAGTCTTGTCCGACTCTTTGTGACCCCATGGACCAGAGCACGCCAGGCCCTCCTGTCTTCCACTGCCTCCCGGAGTTGGGTCAAATTCATGTTGGTAGCTTCGGTGACACTGTCCAACCATCTCATCCTCTGTCGTCCTCTTCTCCTCTTGCCTTCACACTTTCCCAACATCAGGGTCTTTTCCAGGGAGTCTTCTCTTCTCATGAGATGGCCAAAGTATTGGAGCCTCAGCTTCAGAATCTGTCCTTCCAGTGAGCACTCAGGGTTGATTTCTTTCAAAATGAATAAGTTTGTTCTCTTTGCAGTCCAGGGGACTCTCAAGAGTCTCCTCCAGCACCACAATTCAAAAGCATCAATTCTTTGGCAGTCAGCCTTCTTTATGGTCCAGCTCTCACTTCCATACATCACTACTGGAAAAACCATAGCTTTGACTATGCGGACCTTTGTCGGCAAGGTGATGTCTCTGTTTTTTAAGATGCTGTCTAGGTTTCTCATCGCTTTCCTCCCAAGAAGCAGGCGTCTTTTAATTTCATGGCTGCTGTCACCATCTGCAGTGATCATGGAGCCCAAGAAAGTAAAATCTGTCACTGCCTCCATATCTTCCCCTTCTATTTGCCAGGAGGTGATGGGACCAGTGGCTATGATCTTAGTTTTTTTTAATGTTGAGCTTCAGACCATTTTTTCTGCTCTCCTCTTTCACCCTCATTAAGAGGTTCTTTAATTCCTCCTCACTTTCTGCCATCAGAGTGGTATCATCTGCATATCTGAGGTTGTTGATATTTCTTCCGGCAATCTTAATTCCGTCTTGGGATTCATCCAGTCCAGCCTTTCGCATGATGTATTCTGCATATAAGTTAAATAAGCAGGGAGACAATTTACAGCCTTGTCGTACTCCTTTCCCAATTTTGAACCAATCAGTTGTTCCATATCCAGTTCTAACTGTTGCTTCCTGTCCCACATAGAGATTTCTCAGGAGATAGATAAGGTGGTCAGGCACTCCCATTTCTTTAAGGACTTGCCATAGTTTGTTGTGGTCCACACAGTCAAAGGCTTTTGCGTAGTCAATGAAGCAGAAGTAGATGTTTTTCTGGAACTCTCTGGCTTTCTCCAGAATCCAGCGCATGTTAGCAATTTGGTCTCTAGTTCCTCTGCCCCTTCGAAATCCAGCTTGTATTTCTGGGAGTTCTCGGTCCACATACTGCTGAAGTCTACCTTGTAGGATTTTGAGCATAACCTTGCTAGCGTGTGAAATGAGTGCAATTGTACGGTAGTTGGAGCATTCTTTGACATTGCCCTTCTTTGGGACAGGGATGTAGACTGATCTTTTCCAATCCTCTGGCCACTGCTGAGTTTTCCAAACTTGCTGGCATATTGAGTGTAGCACCTTAACAGCGTCGTTTTTTAAGATTTTAAATAGTTCAACGGGAATGCCATCACCTCCACTGGCCTTGTTGTTAGCCATGCTTTCTAAGGCCCACTTGACTTCACTCTCCAGGATGTCTGGCTCAAGGTCAGCAACCACACTATCTGGGTTGTCCGGGACATCCAGATCTTTCTGGCATAATTCCTCTGTGTATTCTTGCCACCTCTTCGTGATGTCTTCTGCTTCTGTTAGGTCCCTACCATTTTTGTCCTTTACCATGTCCATCTTTGCACAAAAGGTTCCTTTAATATCTCCAATTTTCTTGAACAGATCTCTGGTTTTTCCCTTTCTATTATTTTCCTCTATTTCTTTGCACTGTTCATTTAAGAAGGCCCTCTTGTCTTGCCTTGCTATTCTTTGGAAGTCTGCATTCCATTTTCTGTAACTTTCCCTATCTCCCTTGCATTTTGTTTCCCTTCTCTTCTCTGCTATTTGTAAGGCCTCGTTGGACAGCCACTTTGCTTTCTTGCATTTCCTTTTCTTTGGGATGGTTTTTGTTGTTGCCTCCTGTACAATGTTATGGGCCTCCATCCATAGTTCTTCAGGCACTCTGTCCACCAAATCTAGTTCCTTAAATCTGTTCTTCACTTCCACTGTGTATTCATAAGGGATTTGGTTTAGATTATACCTGACTAGCCCAGTGGTTTTTCCTACTTTCTTCAGTTTAAGCTTGAGTTGTGCTAGAAGAAGCTGATGATCAGAGCCACAATCAGCTCCAGGTTTTGTTTTTGCTGACTGTTTAGAGCTTCTCCATCTTTGGCTGCAGAGAATATAATCAATCTGATTTAGGTATTGCCCATCTGGTGATGTCCATGTGTAGAGTCGCCTCTTGTGTTGTTGGAAAAGAGTGTTTGTGATGACCAGCTTGTTCTCTTGACAAAACTCTATTAACCTTTGCCCTGCTTTGTTTTGAACTCCAAGGCCAAACTTACCTGTTGTTCCTTTTATCTCTTGACTCCCTACTTTAGTATTCCAGTCCCCTATAATGAGAAGAACATATTTCTTTGGTGTCAGTTCTAGAAGGTGTTGTAAGTCTTCATAGAATTGGTCATTTTCAGCCTCTTCAGCATCGGTGGTTGGTGCATAA
Source organism: Intellagama lesueurii (assembly GCA_037013535.1). NCBI lineage: Eukaryota > Metazoa > Chordata > Lepidosauria > Squamata > Agamidae > Intellagama > Intellagama lesueurii. The sequence goes on from JBAJHW010000003.1 coordinate 116,828,531, forward strand.
ACCTGGATTACTGTGATGTTGAAAGGTCTGCCTTGGATTCGTATTGAAATCATTCTATCATTTTTGAGATTGTATCCCAGTACAGCTTTTCCCACTCTTTTGTTGACTATGAGGGCTACTCCATTTCTTCTACGGGATTCTTGCCCACAATAGTAGATACGAGAATCGTCTGAATTGAATTCGCCCATTCCCATCCATTTTAGTTCACTGATGCCCAGGATGTCATTGTTTATTCTTGCCATCTCCTGTTTGACCACCTCCAGCTTACGAAGGTTCATAGATCTTACATTCCAGGTTCCTATGCAGTATTTTTCTTTGCAGCATCAGACTTTCCTTTCACTTCCAGGCGCGTCCGCAGCTGAGCGTCCTTTCGGCTTTGGCCCAACCACTTCATTAGCTCTGGAGCTACTTGTACTTGTCCTCCGTTCTTCCTCAGTAGCATGTTGGACGCCTTCCGACCTGAGGGGCTCATCTTCCAGCGTCATATCTTTTAGCCTTTTGTTTCTGTCCATGGAGTTTTCTTGGCAAAGATACTGGAGTGGCTTGCCAGTTCCTGCTCCAGGTGGATCGTGTTAAGTCAGAACTCTCCACTATGACCTGTCCATCTTGGGTGTCCCTGCACAGCATAGCCCATAGCTTCTCTGAATTACTCAAGCCCCTTCGCCACGACAAGACAGCAATCCATGAAGGGGATATATTAAATATATTAAAGAGGATCAAAATGGGTTTTTAAAAGGCAATCAAATGGAAAATTTAACTAGAAGGGTTTTGAATATTGTATATAGTATAGAAAAAGATAATTCAAAGGCAGTTATTTTATCATTAGATATTTTTAAGGCATTTGATTGTGTAGAATGGCCAACATTAAATATTCTTTTAAAGGGTTGGGGGTTTGGAAAGAAATTTAGACGGGCAATAGATCAATTATATGTGGAGAATACTTCGGCAGTAATTGTTAATGATGGGATGACAGAACAGATAGCTCTAGGCCGAGGCACTGGACAAGGTTGCCCTCTTTCTCCAGTTCTGTTTTGTTTGATTATTGAAATGCTTGCCAATGCAATAAGGAACGATGATTTGATTGAAGGTATGGGTGAAAATAATAAAATAAAGATTAATTTATTTGCTGATGATTCCCTATTGACAGTGAAAAACCCATTGGAAAGTATAGATAGAATTAAAATTCATTTGGAAAAATTTGGAAAAATAACTGGATTACGCGTAATTTGGCAAAAATCTGAAATAATGTTGTTTAATCATAATAAAATAGAACAATAAATGTTTGCTGATAAATATGATTTTAAGATATATAAAACAGTTAAATATTTAGGTATAGATTTAGTAAAAGATACTCAAAAGATAAAGGAACATAATTATAATAAATTAAAAGAAGAAATTAAAAAGAGATTACAGGAATATACTAATTTAAAACTTTCTTGGTTTTGAAGGATTGCATTGATAAAAATGAAAATTTTGCCAAAAATTATTTTTTTATTTAGAATGTTACCAATACAGCTAACAGAGGATGATTTTAAATTTTGGCAAGGAATGATTAATAAATACTGTAATTAAGGGAAGAGAGACAGAATAAATAAAAAGTATTGGTATAAAACAATGAAAAAAGGTGGTATAGGTATACCAAACATAAAAAATTATTATCTGGCTAATCAGTTGAGATTTTTTGGGGAAATTATATATAATCCAGAAAGGTTAATTTGGTGGGAAATGGAATCATCAGAATTACAGGTAGATATTGAAAAATATTTATTTGGTACGATCAAGAAATATAAAATAAGCGAAATTAATAACCCATTTTTAAAGACAATGTTAAACATCTGGTATAAGTATAGAAATAATTTATGTCCGTTTAATTCTCCATTTGGACTAGTCACTGAAATAGAGAATCTTCCTGTCAATATGAAAGTTTATGTGGAATTGTTTAAAGAAAAAAAGTGATTAGATTAAAAGACTGGTTGTATAAAATGAGATTGAAAGATCAAATGAAACAAATCCTTCAGAATAAGAATATTTCATGGTTGAATTATTTGCAATTAGAAAGATGGACTAATGAATGGGTAAAGAATTATAATAAAGGTAGAGAATATACGAAGTATGAACAATTTCTATTATCATATGAAGATATTCAGGTGACTGATTCAGTAAAGGGAGCAGTGAGTAAAATTTATAGATTCCTGCTTGACTTAGAAGAAGAAGAGAGTGAGAAAGAAGGATTGAAGTTAGTGTGGGAACAAGACTTAGGAAAAAGAATAAATGATGAAGAATGGAGGAAGATGTGGAAAATGAGGATTTTAAGATTTATGTCAGTGAGAATAAGAGAATTTTTTTTCAAATTGGGTTGAAGATGGTATTTGACACCAATAAAATTGAATAAAATTAATGCTAGTTATCTGAATGCCTGTTGGAAATGTGAGAAGGAAATTGGTACATACTTTCATACGTGGTGGGAATGTGAAAAAGTACAAAGATTTTTGGAAACTAATTTTTAAAGAACTAAATGATATATGTGAAAAAGATATAGAATTTAATCCTGAGATTGCTCTGTTATTGATATTTGAAAACGTGGAATATGATAAGATGACTAAAGAATTGATTACTAATTTATTGACAGCAGCTAGATTAATAATAGCCAGGCAATGGAAATCAAAATCTGAATTTTGAATGGAAGACTGGTATAATGAAATATGTAATATAGCTATAAATGATAAGCTAACTTGTAATTTAAAGGTTAAGAAAGGAGAGATAAAAAAGAATAATTTTTATGATATATGGGGTAGATTTTTGGAATATGTGTTAACAAGAGGAAAAGGGAAAGCTCCAAATCAAGAATCAATGCAGTTCTGGAGAAGAGGACAATAAAAGAAGAAGAATATAGATGGAGGAAGAAGAGGATTATTGCAAGAGGTCCCGTCTATGGTGGTGGGGAACACAGTTAATTTGTATTTTGGTTTATGTATTTTATGTTTATGTTTATGTTATAGTTAAAATAATTTTAAAAAATTATTTAAAAAAATCAGGAAGTAACACACTTCATAAAGTAACATACTTCAGAAATCAAGAATGCTTACCATGTGGGCATAGGATATCAGAATATGTCAAATCATAGGAATTAAGTATTTACTTCTCTGATATTTGTACTGCACACATAGTTACATGGGTCAGCTGAAAGTTTTTTCCTATTGACTCATGGCTTAGTAATACATTACACTTGAGGCAGCATTGCTTCAAGATAAAGGATCCGCATCTCTCTTAGTGAGGCCTAGAGGTGGCCCAGTTTAAACAACTTTGTGGTGAAGAAAAACATACTGCTATGTAGGTGAGTATTCCGTAAGTTCACAGGTGTCTGAATATAGTTTATGTGAGTATCTTTGGGCTATTGAGGTAACTATTTCTGCATTCCACTGGTCCAGTTGCATCCCTCCCTCCAGCTTCTGTGCTTTCCAGCAACTGTGCCTGATGCTTCATGGCATCAGGTGAACGTGGACGCATGATACCAGAAAGCTTCATGACTTGGTATTGGAGCAAGCTGAACTATCAGATAATGGATCAGATAATGCACTACAAGGTAGATGACACAATGCCAAATTAAGCAAATATCAGGTACTTTTTTTTTGCATAATTACCTTTGGTCTAGATGGGCGGGGTAGAAGTCCAATAAAATAAATAAATAAAAATAAACATTGTTGTAAGAGATTTATTCTTGCAGAATCTCAGACTCTAATTGAGAAAGGCACATAAGTTGTCCTATTAACCCATAACTTCACTAGATATGAGATATGTAGAAACCATCCCATCAACACAGAAATTTTCACAACTGCTGATACATCTCCAGAGATGGCCCCCAACACAAGCAATGATACCGCAAGCCTTTCTAAGTCTCTTCCATTCACTCCCTTGGCCACATCATTAGTCAACTTATTTTGTTACAGAATCATGGCTTTTATTCCAGTTTTAGTGGTGAAAATGCTGCAAGGAGATATCTACTAAGAGAAATGAACAGCTTCACTTCACCTGGACTAAAAGATGTCTTCATAGCCCACAAAGATATTCTTCAGCTCCTCTTCCTTGTTGCCAGATTCTCCTTTTCTCATCCTTTTACAAGCCTGAACTGAACACCTGTGTCTTTATTTTCTCTGCAGCTCTGATTTTGTTCAAAAGTGCAAAAACTTTCTTAAAACCACATTCCTCATAGAGAATGAAGGTTTAAAGGACATAGCTGTCCAGGAAAAGCAAGTGTCTCTAGGAAAGCTGAGACCTGAACCCAGCCTTTCTAAGTCTCTTCCATTAACTCCTTTGGCCACATCATTAGTCAACTTATTTTGCTACAGAACAAAGAAATAGTGAGGATAAAATGATTTCTAGTGATTTGTTCAATGCTACATTTGGAACAAGTTCAGCAAGTAATAAAAGTTCAATGAACAGAGCAACTTCCAGTCAATGAGATTTATAAATTCAGGTAGAAATCAGTTGATCCTGTTATGTGCTGGATGTCTTCTAAAGACATTAATAGAGAAGTATCTCAGCATCTGTATTGATCTCCCTCAATTATTTTCTCAGATGCAAAACTGTCTTTCCTCTTAGGATTCACTGAATAGGTTGCAGCTTCTGGGGTTAATGGTAAGGAGATCAAGAAGTCAGCATTGTCTTGAAATCTTTTTTTTTAAAAAAAATATGGGTCTCTCCAAGAAAATATAGAGAAACAGAGGTTTTATGACATTGTGGGACAGTCATCAGACCCAGACAGGAATTGAAGTGCCTTCCACTCAAGAAAAAAGGTAGGGAACACCAAGTGTTGATCATGAACTCACAGAGGGGTAAGTAAAACATAGTGTTATCATCACACAGGGAGTTCCAGGTCTCAGTGATTCCAGTTTCAGACTGGGCATTGAAGCAGACAGCGTGGAGGACACGAAACAACTATTTTCCTGTGATGCCTTTTATGAATTTCCAAGGCAATCGAGCCACAAAGTTTTCTATTGTACAATATATTTTCATTCTCACTTACTTAACACAGTTATCCACATGTATTCTGCATTATTTCTTTGTTAATTAACAATTACAGGTAAAACATAACATAAGCGGCATAAAATACACTCCATTTTCCCCCTCTTGTTCTCAGTTCACATTACCTCATTGTTCCTTTGGTTATACTTTCTGGTTTATTCTTATCTTAACAGTAGCTCTGTTCTCAAGCAAGCTAGTTGTTTTGCAAAGTGGTGGACTTTTATTATAAACATTGAAAATCAAGCCTTTCACATTTTCAGCAGCCTTTCAGGGACTTTAAAAAAAAAATCTTGCTTTCCAAGACAAGCAACGAGGATGCATTTGAGATATCCCTTCTGATTATGCTTCAAAAAGAGATCACTAAATTTGCTCTCCTGTTGCAGATGTCCCTCCTCAGGAGTCACCTGTAAAAAACAACATCACACAAAAAGGGGAGGGGGCTTACATTTTGTTGTGCACCTGTGTCCATGATACATTTTCTAACAATGTCATCTGTATGCAGATCTGAGGGACTAATACCTTAAACCTTCAACAACTCAGATCAAGAACACTGCCCCTTTATGTATCGTTTCATTCCTCCTAGCTGGCACAGACTGCTATATATCCTATAGAACCACTAAATTCGTTAAACTAGCCATGGAAAGAACGTATTGCCTGCTTCACAAATTCTTCAAGTTAATTTTACATCTTGTTAATTTTTTTGAGAATGCTTTTTTAATTATTTTATTACTATCATCATATTATTTCATGCTTTTTATGGTTGTTTATAGGCATTTATATTAGACTTCAAATACTGTTTTAAAGACTGGTCTAATCTATGCACTTGCGTACAACCTGATCAGCTATAAAGCAATAAAATATGTATGTTGTGCATCCAAGTGAGCCTCACTTCAGGACATCTGAAGAGGAGCTTGTCTTCCTGAGCAGAATCATCAGATGATTCCCCTTTAGGCACATAACCTGTGAGATGTAGTGTGCAAATGAATAAGCCGCTGCTGAGCTGGGGCTTCAGCAGCGTGGCTTATCTTTGCCATCTTCCCCGGAGGACGCGAGATCTCTGTTAAGTCTCGCGTGAGCAGCTTTAGAAGAGGGGGGAATGATTTAAGGACTGTTTCCCCCTCTTCTCTTCCTCTTTCTTGCTGGCATTGCTAACAGAAGGAGACTCACTGTTTGGATCTTGACCAACTGCATGGTGGTAGCAAGGTCCTCGCAGTTCATCGGTGGATTGAGGGGCAGAATCAGCTTCCCCCCTCGGTTTGGCGGACATTTATCAGAGGCGATTGTGGTTCAATTTTGTTTACCCTATCAACGGATTTTGAGTTCGACCTAATTGTTCGGTTTACTTTCTATTTAATTAGTTAATATTTTATTTGGTTTAGTCCACTGTGCTGAAGGGGGGGTATGACAGCGGCGCTTGCGCGCACCGCGCAGCCATGCTAAAAGCCCGTCGTGAGCATAAATACTGGGGGGATCTGCTGTTTATTCCAAAGTGGGCGTCGGGGCAATTAATCGGTGGAATAAAATTTAATTGTACAGTCCCCGTTACTTGGCTGCTGAATAGGAGGCAGCTTGGTTTGGCTGTTAGACTCAGCAACGAGCCGCGCACCAACCCCCTCCCCCTCCCATGTTTTTCAAAGCATCTTTCAAGCCTCTTTTTGAATCGAGTCCGTTGGCCGGTTGGCCATAGCTGATCTACAGAGTAGAGTGGCCCAGAAATTTAGTTGTTCAGTAGCCCCTTTTACTTGGATAGTTTGTTGGAGGCAATTTGGACTCGTTCTAATTTAGGATACATTTGAATTAATTGGATATGTACAGGCATTGATTAATAAAAAAAAGAATAAAGGAAATTTTGGTAGAATAATCAATCAAATCACTGGTGGGATTGTAGGCAGTAAGTAAATAAAGTGCTGAAGCATCAATAACATTTTATTAACTTAATACTGTATTGATTAATTGATTGATTTTGCATATAGGTGGCAAGATAATTAATTAATTGAATTAAAAAAAGAGGGGGGATTAATAGGGGACAAGCAAATAGTGGGTAATTAATTAATTAATTATAATTCATTTTTAAAAAAAATTAAATCAAATTTAATAATAATTACTAATATTAATTACATATTTATAAATTAAAATATAATAAGGGATTTGATAAAATGATTACACATTTCGCAGTGTTGTCTGGGCAAGCCGGGTATTGCTTCACGTACTGGAGGCCGGGATCCTGAGGTCTTGGTTTTTATTGGCCAGTAGTAAAGTTAGAATGCAAAATGGCCCCGAGGAAGGGCCAGGGGAATAAGAAAGGAAAACAGCCGGCCAAAAAACGACTGGTACCTCAGGTTTCGCCGACACAGTCTTCGTCTGATGAGGAGTCATGGCCCATATGGCAGCAACTCCAAGACAAGATTACTGCCCTTGAAGCCGCTAAGTCGGCTAGGGCAACCCTTCAATCTAGCAAGGCGCAACTGCGCCGGTCAGCTAGGGAATCCAAAGGTCACCGTAGGGCTAAGCTTAGGGCTCTAGCAGACAACTTAATGACTAGGTTTGCAATTTTAGAAGTGGAACAGCATAATGAAGGCACGTCGGAATGGGAAGCTGAGGGGACAATGGTCCAGGCTTCACATCGGGACACGGACAAAGAGCGGTCCACTCCAATTACAGTAGTGTCCAGCACGCTGGCCTGGAGCAGACAGGAGACAACGGGTGAAGCCGGTCGGGATGGCACAGGGGGCAGGGATGAGCCAGTCATGACGCCTTTGTCAGGTGAGTCCTCTAGTGCACGCGACAGTTCACCGCAGTTCCCGGCATGGCCTGGGCCAAGCACGGGGCAAGCACCTGCACCTGACACTTCCATACCATTTCCGGCTTGCCTTGGCCAGGCAGCAGTTTAGCCGCTGAGCAGGGCTCGTCATCGACACTGCTGGCATGGCCTTGGCCTGGTAGTGGCCAATTTACTCCACAGTCCTATCCAACATACAATACGCAGACTTTTGGGGCTTCTAGCGCTTCCTGGCCCTACACGAGTGCCCACTTAGGCAGCTGGGTTGCGCCATTCACACAAACTACAGCACCAGCCCCAGTAACTCCGGTGGCTGGTGTGGGTGTTTGGCCGTACCCTTCAGTTCCGGACATGGGTTATAACACCATACCCTTACAAGCTTTACCATTTGGGAATTTGGCTATGCCGCTGGGTGACCATTTGACACCAGCGATCAAGGAGAAGATCTGAAAAGGAGAGTATGTGGATTTGTTTGAACTATTTAATAGAAATGTAGAAAACCATGAGCAGGATAAGGAAGATGAGAGGGACAAGGAGAGACACAGGCATAAGAGGCCAGATAGGACTTGGTCTAATTGGCTGCCGGGTTTCTTAATTTACGCTGGGGTGGTTGTACGGGCCCAGCCTTGGCAGGCATTGTCCCTATTCCAATATTTGGATCTTATTTATATGGCATATGTAGATTTCACAGGGCAGGCATGGCTTTCTTATGACGATGCGTTCTGTATGAGAAGTGCCATTCACCCCAATTTATGTTGGGATGAGCCACTGGCCAGCCTGTGGTTACAGTCAATGACCCCAGCCAGGCCCAATTTAGGCGACAGGACAGACAGTGGGCATTTGATTAGGAAGGCAGCCATGAATGTGACTCCCCGTGTAGGCATGGGGCAGGTGGTTCAACCCCGCCTGCTCTGCTGGGAATACAACTCAAGAGGTGTGTGCTCAAAGAAACCGTGTAGGTTTTGGCATGAATGCACAGTATGTGGGGGACAACACCCTAGTGCCACATGTTTCAGAGCCAGTGCTCCGAGGCAGGCAAAAGGCCCCGGAGGGGGAAAGAAACCCAATAGTGGAGGGAGTAACCCTGGTAAAGGGGCCCAGTCCTATTAAAATTTTAGTCTTAGAAGCATGGCTATGTGACTATCCCAGATGGGATGACGCCAGTTATTTACTATTAGGTTTTCAAGAAGGCTTTAGGATTCCAGCGGCAGGGGGCCACACAGCATTTTTTGCAAAAAACCTTAAATCCATACAAGGTATAGAAGGTGTAGTTCAAGAAAAAATAGATAAAGAGGTACATGAGGGGAGGATGTTGGGACCATTCACAACACCTCCTTTGGAGACACTGCGGGTCTCACCTCTAGGAATCATACCAAAGAAAGCACCTGGTGAGTTTAGGCTGATCCATCACCTGTCTTATCCTGAAGAGGGCTCGGTTAACGATGCCATCCCTCAGGGGCTCTGCACTGTCCGCTATAGCTCCTTTGATGAGGCGGTTAGCATGGTTCGTAGGTGCGGTGTGGGGGCAGAATTGGCAAAATGCGACATAAAATCTGCATTTCGGATTTTGCCAGTTCACCCTCAGGATTTTGACTTGTTAGGATTCTATTTTCAGGGTTTTTTTCTATATAGATAGAGCACTGCCTATTGGCTGCTCAGTTTCCTGTGCAGCTTTTGAACATTTTAGTTGTTTTCTCGAATGGAAGCTCAGGACTAAGGTGGGATGTAAAAATACGGCCCATTATCTTGATGATTATCTTCTCTGTGGTGAAAGGAACACAGGAAGGTGCAAATTTATCTTAGATACTTTCCGAGCAATGGCGGAAGAACTAGGTCTACCTCTAGCCGAAGAAAAAATGGAAGGGCCATCTTCGACCCTGATGTTTTTTGGTATCAAATTGGACATGGTTCAACAAATGTCAAGGCTGCCACAAGAAAAATTAGCTGACCTTAAGGTTAGGGTAGCTTCAATGCTACGAAAGAAAAAAGTGACCCTGCGGGAATTGCAGGAGATGGTTGGACATCTAAACTTTGCCTGCAGAGTTGTGGTGCCGGACCGTGCCTTTCTGTGTTGGTTTTGTAGTGCAATGCGGGGGCTGCATCATCCATTCCATAGGACCAGGATTACGTTTGGTATAAGGGAGGATTTAGAAGTTTGGAGGCAGTTTTTAGAAGATTTCAATGGCATTTCCTTTTGGAGAGGTCAGAGAATGCTTAGGGCTGAATTTCAGGTCAAGTCGGACTCTGCAGGCTCCTCGGGTTTTGGTATTTATTTTAGAGGACGGAGGTATGCCGGCAGGTGGCCGGAGGAAAGGCACCAAGCAGATATCACCAGAGATCTGACATTTTTAGAGTTTTTTCCCATAGTCGGTGCTTTATGGCTTTGGGCAGGAGAATGGGCCAACTCAGTGGTACACTTCTGGTGTGATAACCAGGCAGTGGTCCATATTGTTAACAACCTCACGTCCCAGCCAGAGAGGGTCATGGCCTTGGTTAGGGCATTCACATTACGTTCCCTGAAATTTAACGTTTTGGTACAGGCCAGACATGTACCCGGTGTTGACAATAGCTTGGCTGACACATTATCACACCAACAGATCGAGCGGTTCAGAGAGTTAGAACCAGGAGCCAATGAGTTCCCAGAGACTCTTCCCCCAGAGGTCTTGCAAATTGGTGTGAGGATGCAGAAAGGGCAATAGGCCTGGCCCTGGCACCGCGGATGAGAAAGGGGTATTATGCAGTGAGTATGGAGTTCCAGAAATTTAGAGAATTCGTGGTTAACAGATTTGGCCCTTCAAAAAGAAGGAGTTCAAGGTCTTAGATTTGGTACACATTCCTTCAGAATTGGTGTGGCGTCCATGGCGGCAGCCCTCGGTTACTGCCCAGAGGATATCAAACAGTTAGGACGATGGGCTTCATCCTCTTATTGTAGGTACATTAGGGCACTTCCTAACGTCTAGGCAGAGGCCTATTTTGTTTGTGTCTTGCAGGTACCACGGTGGTGGCCAGGAGAAGACACATCGTGATCGTGGACCACAGCTATGTTTTTTGGGCAGCGCAGTACGCTGCCGCATCCCCATGGGGGAGCAACCTTGGCCTTGATGCGCGGGGCCATATTGAATGGAGAGGGCACCATGGAATGCTGTGGGGCCAGGTTTGTCGAGCGGCCACTTTTGGGAACCCCCACCAGAGGTGTTGGTGGTACACCTGGGTGGCAATGATTTGACACAGCACACTGGAAAGGCCCTGATCATCGATGTGATTCGTGACCTCACTTGGTTGAGGGGCACATATCCTGCCATGCGCATTGTTTGGTTGACAATCATCCCTCGGCTGTCATGGAGGGATGTGAGAAATTTTTTACCCGTAAACACTGCCTGACGGAGTGTCAATAGGGAAGTCTGCAGAGCTGTTTGCAGAGGCCTGGGATCGGTGATTGGTCACCAGAGGATCCACTTGGATAGGCCAGAGTTTTTTCAGTCAGATGGTGTACATCTTTCCGAACGAGGTTTGGATGTCGTCCTTGAAGCCTGCTTTTGGAGCTGGTTCAGCTTGATGGCGGGCATGGGACTTTGCTTGGCTAGTCCCTATGCAGTGGTGGTTAGTGCAGATTAAACAGGTATTTTGGGGAGTCCCATAGCAATAGCAGGTAATTATAGCTCATCTGAACTCCCAGCACTGCATATCATGCAATTACAGTGCTTGGGGGGGGGGAAGATGCGCTGGGGACACACCCGGACCAACAGTCAACAAGGAGAGTGGCTCAAGGTCCGGGGTGGTCAAATTTGGGCCGGCAGAGTTTCTCACTCTCTTCATGGCTGGGAGAACTTGGGCCAGGGACTCGCACATTGGTTGGGTAGAAGGGTCCGTTTAGACCTACGTTTTGAAACCTGAATCCGCACTACAGCAGGACCCCCCTTTGCCAAAGGATTGGCAACAATGATTATATTCAATAAAGTGTGGCCCGTGTTTAATCCATATTTCTGGTCTCGTGTATTTTTTCCGGGGTAAGGGGGAAAAGACTTACATCTGCATCTAGTTTCATTGCAGGGTTTGCTGGGGAAGATGAAAGAAAGAAAAGGTGATGGTTGCATGACAGGAAGAAGAAATGTGATCATTCAGAAAAAACAAGTCCACATCTTTTCCTCACACATCTGCTAGTCCACTTATTTTGTTACTGAGAGAAGAAACAATGGGGAGCAAAGGACTTCTGATGAAGACATGGAGGGATCTCCTATCATGGTGGACAAGGATCAAAGAGGAGCTTCTTGTCAGCAACTCTGTTGGCATCAGCTGCTTTACTTAAGTTTGGTGGGCAAAGATGGAGGAGAGAAGAAGTGATGCTTGCATGGCCGATGTAAATAAACATGATCAGCTCCTGGCTTTATCTTCTCTTCAAATGACTCACTCTGGTTTGTTTGAGAGCGAATGATTTCTGGCTATTTGTTTTTCTTTCAGGCTTTGCTTCTGAAGCACAACAGTGGATCCATACAATGCTACATCTGGGATACTGTATGTTGGGTGAATAATGAAAATTTAGTGAGAAGAAGAAATGACACTCAATTGGATTTATGAATCTCATTGCAATTAGATGTCTTCTGTCACTTTGTGGAGCTTTGCCTCAAGATATAGGATCAGTGTCTTCTTTTGTGGAACCCATCGGTGGCCCTGTTTAACCAACTTTGTGGTGGAGAAAGACTTGTACTGATAACAGGTATTTGTTATATATGTGAGTATCTTTGTGTGTCAGTTTCTGATGATGCCTAACTTCCCCAGGAGTCCTACAGAGATTTTTAGACCTCCTAGGCAAAGAACAGAAGTCTTTGTACAAGTTTTATTTCTACAAAGCTTCCAGGTTACAAAATTCAAAGACAGCAAGTTCAAAATATATTGAAGACATTCACACAGTTGTATACCTCTGCACCCTATGAACCCAAACTTTTCTGAATATTGATAGGGTTATTGAGGTATTTTTTCATTCTACTGGCCCAGTTGCATCCCTCCGCCCAGCTTCTATGCTTTTCAGCAACTGTGCCTGATGCTTCATGACATCAAGTGAATGCAGGTGGAGAATACCAGAAAGCTTCATGGTCCAGTATTGGAGCAAGCTGAATCTATCAGGAAACTCTCAGGAATACTGATCATTTAGCATTAATGCCTTGAACTGCACAATCACAACTCAAAAATGAACCATGTGCCACTGACCGCTTGGTGTATATTCATAAAAACATGCAAATAATGTTCCAAACATTATATTGAAAGAGACTGTCGCTGGGTAAGTAATTTTCAAGAACGGTGCTTTCTAAGACACAGCAACAAGGATGCATTTTGGATATCCCTTCTGAAGATTATGGTTCATAAAGAGACATAGCTATATTTGCCTTCCCATTATAGATGTCCCACCTCAGGAGTCACCTGTTAAACAACATCACACAACAAGGGAAGGTGATTTCCCTTTTGTTGTGCATCCAAGTGAACTGCACTACAGGACACCTGAAGAGGAGCTCGTCTTCCTCAGCAGAATCATCATCATCACCATGTCATTCCCCTTTAGACAGATAACCTGTAAGACATAGTGTGGAAAAGACTCACATTTGTACCTAGTTTCATTGCAGGTGAAGATGAAAGAAAGAAGAAGTGAAGGCTGCATGACAGGAAGAGGAAAGGTGATCATTCAGAGAACGCATGTCCACAGCTTTTCCTCAGACATCAGCTAGTGCACTTATTTTCTTACTGAGAGAAGAAAGAGTGGGGAGGAAAGGACCTCTGGTGAAGATATGGAGGCATCATGATGGACCAGGATCAGAGAGGAGCTTCCTGTCAGCAATTCTGTTGGCATCAGCTGCTTTATTGAAGTTTGGTGTGCAAAGGTGGAAGAGAGAATAAGTGATGCTTACATGGCCAATGTAAATAAAGGTGATCAGCTCCTGGCTACAACTTCTCTTCAAATGACTCACTTTGGTTTGTTTGAAAGTAAATGATTTCTGGCTATTTGTTTTTCTTTCAGGCTTTGCTTGTGAAGGGCAACAGTGGATCCATACAATGCTACATCTGGAATATGTTGGGTGAGTAATGAAAGTTCAGCAAGGAGAATTTATGAATCCACATAGGAATGAGTTTACTTTATAACTTTATAATGCACTGGATGCCTTCTAAACACAGTAATAGAAAAAGAACAAGGAAGAGGCCATGCGATCCCCAAGATTATACAAATGTAAGAGTGGGTAATAACTTCTATTGAAAGTATCTCATTCTCTGTACTGATCTTTCTTAATTATTCTCTCAGATGCAAAACTATATTTTCTATTACAATTCACTGAACAGGTTGCAGCTTCCAGGGGCAATGGAAGGAGAATGAAAGAAATCAAACGGTCAGCATTATCTTGAAGGAGTAAAAAAATGGGCCTCTCCAGCAGAATACAGTGAAGGAGTTTTATGACCTTATGGGACAGTTATCAGATCCAGAAAGGAACTGAAATGTCTTGCACACAAGAAAAAAGGTAGGGAATATCAAGTGTTGGTCATGAGCATACACACGGGTAAGTAAAGCATGGTATCATCATCACACAGAAGAGTTTGTCTTCTTGAGCTGAATCATCATTATCATCATGCAATTCTCCTTTAGGTCTAATAACCTATGAGATGTGTGGGAGAGACTAATATTTACCTAGTTTCATTGCAGGGTTTGCAGAGGGTGGTGAAAGACAGAAGTGATGGCTGCATGACATGAAGACTAAAGGTGATTGTTCACAGAATGCATGTCAACAGCTTTTCCTCAGATTTCTGCTAGTCTACCTATTTTGTTACAGAGTGGAGAAACAGTGAAGAAAGGGCCTCTGGTGAAGACATGGAGGTATCTTCTATCATGGTGGACTAGGATCAGAAATGAGTTTACCATAAGCAGCTCTGTGGGCATCAGCTGCTTTGCTGCAGTTTGGTGGGCAAGGATGGAAGAGAGAGGCTTTGCTTACACAACCAATGTAAATAAAGATGATCCCTCCCAGCCACACCTTCCCAGCAAATGACTGACTATGGTTTGTTTGAGAGGCAACGACTCTACATCTGGAACATGCTGGGTGAGTAATGAAAGTTCAGTGAGGAAAACATCTGACACTCAGTGAGATTTATGAATCCACGTAGGAATGAGTTGGTCCTTTCATGGGCCGGATGCCTTCTAAGGACAGTAATAGAGAAAGAACAAGAAAGAGGCCACGTCGTCTCCAAGATTATGCAAACGTAAGATTATACAGTTTACAGATGTAAATTGTGAAATGTAGCATGGAAAAGACTCACATTCGTACGTAGTTTCATTGCAGAGTTTGCAGAGGAAGGTGCAAGAAAGAAGAGGTAATGGTTGCACAACAGGAAGATGAAAGGGAATTGTTCACAGGATGCACATCCACAGCTTTTCCTCATATGTCTGCTAGTCATTTGCTTGAGAATGAATTAATCCAGCTGTTTTCCTCCCATTTCAGGCTTTGATGAGACAAGGATGTGGGACCAAGTAGTGGGTGGGATGAGAGGAGAACATGTCACAGCATTCCCTGTGGACTGACTTAGAATTGGTTGATCCCATTACAAAGGGCATCACTTCAAAGATGAGAATAGGGAAGTAGATATTCCATTTTTCTTATTGTCTTTTTTTGGTTTGCAAACTGTCTTCTTTGCTCTGATTCATTGACTCAGTTGTGGCTGCCAAGGATGAAGGGTGGTCATGGAAGAGACTAAGAGACAACTTGTTTTTTTGGAGGAGCAAGAAATGGGTCTCCTAAGCTGAGACATTTTAATCAGAGACAGAAATGTTATTTCACCTTAGGATTGTCTTCTGATCTGGGCCTGAAACATCCTCCACAAAAAGAAGAAAGCAAGAAGCAGTTATGAATGGCTGCTATGTCCAAGCTCACAAAGAGGTTAGGAAAATATCACAGTGACCGACAAAATATTCTAGATGTGAGCTGTTCTTAATTGCATGGAGAGTTTTTCTGAAAATCCATGATAGGCTGTTGCAATGTTTCAGTTCAGAAGCAATCTCAAGAGAAAGGGGATTCAGATCTGCTTCAATCAGAGCTGGGCCTTTTGCAGAATGATCATTGAAGTTTTCAGGCTGATAGAGAACCAATCAGCAAGACAGACAGAATGCCAAAAAGAAGGAAGAAGTGGAACCTGAATTGAGAACCTACTGGAGAACAAAGAGATGTCAGCCCAGATCCGGAAATGCATGGGACTTAGGAAAATTCAAGGGATGTGTTTCTCCTTCGCTCAGCAAGTGTTATGTGAGTCAGCTTTTGCAGGGGCCTAAGGGAAAAGTGTGGGCCAGGGAACTTCAGATACTTAGTGGCAGGGCTGATTTTCCAGTAGTAGAGATACAATGGCCTAACCCAAATAAGTACCATCTGCCTTGGAGGTTCTGACCCTTGCAATACCACTGATTGCCTCTTTGGGGTTGGGAAGGAATTTTCCTCCAGGGCAGATTGACCAGGGGATCCTGGAGGTTTTTTCCTTCCTCTGGTCATCCAGCAGGGGTTACAAACTTTTGACTATGTGATAACTTCAAAAATGTTGTAATCAAAACATACTTAAAAACTGAACTCAGAAAATAAGTACATTACCCCAAATTGACAATAATTATAAACATGAAATATCCATCTTTTTTTAAAAAAAGTAACATACTCCAGAAATCAGAAAGAAACACACTTCATAAAGTAATATACTTCAGAAATCAAGAATGCTCACTGACATGTCAAATGCTGCTCATTGCCAAAGAGGAAATCATAGGAGTTGGATATTTACTTATTTGTTTTTTATACTGCATACATAGTTATGAAGGTCAGCTGAAAAGCTTTCCCTGTTGACTCATGACTTAATAACACACTACACTACAGTATATATATGAAGAAAGCAAAAGGCAAAGAAAACTGCAGAATTTCCTTATTCAGGTGGTTTCTTCTTTTTTCAATATGACCTCCATCCTCATTACAATACACTTCTTCTGGTTAAAACCTATTTCTCTCTTCATCAAGGAGATATTTTGAGTCACTGCCTTTTATCCATTGCTTCACTGCTGCCTCCACTACCTTCCCATTTTTCATAACCATTGCTTTTCAAGTTCTGTTTTGTCGGTGGGAAGCAGGGGAAATCATAAGATGTGAAATCAGGGTTGTAAGGGAAAGTTAAGGGTTTGAGCTGGGTTTAAAGTTTGAGTTGGGTTTATGTTTGGGTTTGGGGCTAGAGCAGGGTGGACTCCCTTCTCAGTTTTGCACTGGCTACCAACTGAATTTTCATTATGACATTGAGTAACAATCTTGCATCAGTGCAGGGCAGGTAGGGAGTCATGGGCAATAATAGATCAATATTCAGAGCATCGAACTTTTGGCCAATCAAACAGAAAACTTTTCAGCAATCTGTCAGGATTGTAATACCTATATAACTGCTTGCCCCTGTAGTTAAAGGACCAGTAGAACCATTGAGTAGGAAGATGGGAGAGAGAAAGGAGTTTGCTTCCAAATGGCCCTTGCTGGCATGCCCAGGGTAACACTGATCACCACTTTGGGGTCGGGAAGGAATTTTCCTCCAGGGCAGATTGGCTGGGAGACCCTGGAGGGTTTTTTTGCCTTCCTCTGGGCATCCAGCAGGAGTCACACCTTAGCCTCTTGGATACCTTAAATAAGTGTTGAATTAAAACACATTGAAACTTGAACTCTGGAAAAGAAAATATGGTTCTACTGGAAAGCCAATAAAAGCCACAAATTTGGAAAACTGATATTGCCTCTTCTTCCCTTTTTTCTTTGTTGCCATAAGTGCTTGGTTGATAAACCCCCTGGGAAAGGTCAGCAGTTCATCCAAAATATTTCTCCCCCCACACCCAATTTGGAGGGCCTGCAGAGTGTGAGAAAAATCAGGAAAAGGTTGTGTGATTCACAAAACAATACAAACGCAGGAACAGGTGACACCTTTATTGGACCACTAAAGAAAAACAAACAAACCATGAGCTTTCAATGATAATTCATCTTCTTCAGGTTGTGCACCAAGTTCTCATGGGTAGCTCCAAAATTATATGCTTTTATTGAAGTCCCAAAGTCTCACAGCCATTGGGCCCAGGTTAAGCTTCTTAGATGGAAATGGTTGCAGTCTGCAAGAGGCTGGGGAGGGGTTTGAAGCCACACCCGGCCCCCACAGGCCTCTTGCAGATTGCAGCCAATTTTAAACAAAATACCATGTACCCTTTGAAGCTGCTCCCCTCAGAATGGGAGCGGAGCAGCTTCAAAGGTCTCTAAAGTTTCTGCTCCTGGTGCTTGATCTTTAAAGTAGATTTGGACCAGCCAGCCTCCCAAATAGAGCACTGTTCTCAGCAAAGGGACGGTTCCTCTATTTGGCTCATTCTAAAGGTCATATTAATAGGAAGCCTCTTATCAGAATTCCTGTGGCATTTCTTTAGCCATGAAATGAAAATTGGGATGATAAACAGAAAGGAAAAAGCCCTTAGTGAGAGGGGAAAGTAAGTCTGTATTATTACCGATGTGATATACTGTGCTGATTTCTCCACATCATATGGACACATCATTCCTGTGTGCATGGACATGAGGAAGGTGCCAATCCTGGGGTTTGCCTCTGGTTCCCTCTCTGCACCCCAGTTCCTTTGGCTGATTCCAAAGCACTAATGATTTGCTAAGACAACAGAAGCAAGTATAAGTGTCAAGTTAGAGTTTTCATCCAGTCGCTTAAGAACTTCTTAAGATGCCAGTCCATTGTCTGAGACTCTCACTGAACTCCCAAGCTGGAGTCTAATGTTGTTTCACTCCCCTGGCCAGTGCTTTGAGCTATGTGGGATCAATTGATTCCAAACAAAAGGTGGAATCCAGAGCTTACTAAACTTAGTCATGGGATTGATCCAACTGTTTTGGGTTTTTTGTTCTGCTTGGCTTTTTTTCTCCCTTTCCCATTTATTCACCAGTATACATTTCAACATTTAAACTTGCAGAATTTCAGCTGTAGGAGCTAGTTCTGCAATCCATCAGGGTGTCAGTCGTGTGCCTGCCTGCAGTTTTTAACTATCCTAATGAAAGTGCTGTGACCCCTCCTGTTGGCTCAGCAGATTTCTCATCTTAATTGTGAATGCCTGGTAATTCTTTTCCTTCCTTCTCTGTAGGATTTATCTGTTGGGCACTGAAGAAACACTAGAATCAAGGTGCTTGATTAGATTCTCCAGAACAGCAGGGGAGGCAGCACCCAGCTAGCAAGTCATCAGGCTGCCTTCTCCTGCACTTCCCACAGACGTAAAGGAAGCATCTCTTCTGTTCAAATGTACTGGCATAGGGTGGGCACCACTGGATTCTGGGCACTATGGCCAGCTGCGCATTTCCCCCTCTTTATGGTTGGGTTAGCCATGCACAGTGAACAGGGTGAACAAGTTCTCACATGCCGAGTCTTCAACACCTATCAGAATGTTTGCAGAAGGGAAGATGGTGTTCAGTAGTGGCTTTTCATGTAGGAGTAAGACAAGCTGTACAGGACTTTCCATAACCAAACTCTTAAAGGTACAGGATTTGGGGTGTCAGGTCAACAGCATACTGTTCTCTGAGAATTCAGGGCTAAAATCTGAGACATGGAGGGGGAATTGTAACATCACAGCCATGTTTCTGGTCCACCTGGTTGCAGAAAAACAGCATGAGGAGGTCTGAGTCAAAAGTCCAAGCATCTGGGGATAACCTCATGAACAAAGTGAAATGGCAACCCAAGGTCAAGGATGGGAGGCCATTTTCAAGTGGCCAGTCAAGTTAAAAAAAGGGGGCTCACAGCTGTTGCAGTTTCCACCACTTCTGCATCACCTTGCCTATAGCATACACAATGTATGGACAGTTTTTTCAGGCCCGACCCTGCTGCTAAGGTTCATTGCATGCTGACTGCAAGCATGCAGGGAGTCCAGCCCACAGAAGAAACCCAGGAGCTTCAAAAATCATGGCTCAATGCCTGTGCCAGAAGTCAATCTGGTGAGTTTGGGTCAATTCAGTCAATGTTGCCAGAGGATTTAAAACCAACACTCCTGGCTTGACACTGCAACCTTCATTTTTGAATTTGACTGAGTCATGGTTTTTGGAACTCTTGATTGTTTTTTTGTGAACTATATTCTAATAAGTGGCATCCCACCTTATGAAATTCTCTGAAATCTGTTCATTATTTTTTAAAAGTAGTCTAACAGATATATTGTCTTCCCTTGCCTTTGGAAAAGGGTATGGGACAAGATTTCCTAAATTAAAGTCCACGGTGCACTGTAACCCATTAAAACCTATACTACAAAATATTTGTTAGGGTCAAACCAGACAATATGCTAAGCCTGCATTTAGAAGCTGTAGTCCTTCAGCTGGTGATTAGAGATGGGCACAAATTGAAAAATGAATTGCAAAGTTCTTTAAAAAATCTCTAATTCATCAATTTGTATTTGTATGAATCATTGGCCCCGACAAATACAAATGAATGAATAAAATGAATTTTTAGCAATTTTTTATTTGTTGGGCTATAAAACACCAAAATTTGCAGGGAAGCTTTCTCTGATTCTCCTCTACAAGATCTCCCAGTTTGGTGAAGATTGGGTTTTCCCAAGCCAGCTACTAAAGGGCACTTTCCTGAAGGGTCTCACTTTGTCGGTGTATAACTTGGATGTCAACGCAATATTCACCAACCTTGGAAGGATTATAGAGGAGAGTTAGGAGAAACTATCCTGCGATTTTGGTGTCTCTAGGTGCTTGTGGGGAAAAAAAATTATACGGTTTTAAAGCCAAAAATGAATTGGCAAATCAATTCAGCAGAAAAAATTTTGTAAATTCATTATTTTGATTTCCTCAACATTGATGAATAATGAATCAAAATGAATCACAATTTTTCTGATTTGTGCCCATCTCTACTCGTGATATATGGCTGTTTTCCAGGTCTTGCGATTAACCATGATTTGTTTTGTGACTGGTCTGTGGGAGGTAAACACGGGCCTTCTTTGGAAGTCTAATGGCTGAGGAATTTCATCGCTGGAGGGAGAACATGAGAATTACAGGGAATCCCTATTTCTCTTAATGCCTCATCTGAACTCCAGCCTTTAAGGTTCCCACAAGAAGCTTTAAAAAAGAGAGAGAAATTAATTTGTACCTTGTCTTTCTGTCAAAAAAGGAGTTCTAAGGCAACCAGTTAGTGATGCCTAATGGCATAGTGGATGACAAGGTCTGGATTACCCCAAAATAAAAACAGAGCAATTAAAAGCACAGCAAAAAAAAAACACCAAAAAACAAAAACAAAAAAACACACACACATAACCAGCATTCAAGTGGATACACGCCCTTCAACAACAACAAGAAACAAACAGCCTAGGCCCAAGGCCTGCCTGAATAAAAATCAAAACATAAAATATTGCATATACAAGTTTTAACTAAAAACCTAAGTATCTGTTAAATATCAGCACAGTATGTATGCTGTTCCCAATACTGCTGGTTTGTTTGTTTTGGGGGTTTTTTTAGCTCTGACGGTGTGATTTCTGAGATCTGCAACTGCTTATAGTACTGTGTGAAATTTCTTGATATTGTTCCCAAAGACTACAGGGACCACTGAAGTGTGTTTCATCCACAAGCGAGATGTTTCAATTGTCAGGTCTCTGTATTTTGTTCGTTTTTCTAATTCTTTATTTTCAAATCTGGCATCCCCCAGAATTGCAATGTCAATGATCCAGACATTTCTTCATTGTATTACTACTATGTCTGGTGTGTTATGTTCAAAGTGTCTATCAGTTTGGATCCAGAAATCCCACAAGATCTTGACTTCCTCATTTTCTGACACCTTCCCTATCTGATGTTCCCATAGGTTTTTGGAGGGTGGCATTATTCAGCTGGGAAGCCTCTGCAGATGTCCCTGTCTCCCATCTGAGAGGTGGGGACACCCCCAAAGGCTACCAGACTGGCTGACAAACTGGCTAACCCCCCCAATGCAAAAATTAAGCATACAGCTGGCTCTGGCCAGCTGTCTGTGCACATATGCCTGCCTCTCAACTGAGAGGTGAGCACCTGTGCTGATACAGAGATAGCAGACTGGCTCCTGGAAAAGAACAGGCTGCTATCTCTCTGGATGCCAGTGGAGGAGGTGGTAGAACAAAGTAAGGAGGCAACAGCGGGGCAGTGGGAAGAGGGTGGGACGGGGGGGGGGGGAAAACAAACCAGGAAGTTCATTAAATCTGGAAAATTTGTTAATTTGGGAAGGTTTGAGTTTTCTGGTTTGGACAAACACAAACCAACCCAAATCAACGAATCAGCAATTTTTGACAAATTTCCTGATTCACTTTTATATTCATCCCCATCTCTAGTACTGAGCTGTATTAGTGCTGATTTAGAGGTGGAAGCTTTTCATTTTCTTTCTGGCACCTTATGTTTACACCTTCATGCTATTAAAAACATGTTTAAAATACTCGGCCTGAGAAATGCTGTTTATTTAAGAAGCAGAACATCAAAAGTGATAATAACAACAAGAACAACATAGGAAAAAAGGTATGTAGAAGGAGGATTGAGAACAAATCTCAAGATCTCTAGTTCTCTGAAACAGAAGCATGTTGAGAAAATAATTATCTACTCTGAAGCAATAAAAAAATGTTCTAGTCCAGCTCTGGTGTATAATTCATCTCCTCAATAATCAAATTCTGACTTCTGAGGAGCTTTTGAATGGTCATTCTGGTGTCAAATGCTGGTGCTCCTGGAAGCTAATCCTCTTATAGACAATTTACATCTCATAATAGATAATCGGCCACATGTCATTCTCATTTCACTGTAACAGAGGAGAACATGATTACTCTGATTGCTATAATAATAGAAAAGGGTGAAATCTCAAAGGGTAGCAATCTTTTTTTTTTTTTTTTTTTTTAAATAATCATAGATTAAACATGAACCTTCCGATTTGGTTCTTTTTTCCACCTCTTGAAAAGCACTACTTTTCTTTCTAAATAAAATTCTGTTTCTCAAATGAGGTGCCTGCTTTGAGACCCTCTGGTGCTGACCACTACAATAGATTTGCATTTTCAGTCTTTTTGTGAAACCTGTCAGCAGTAAAGTGTCTCATACCAGGCACCACATTTTTGCTGAGCTTGAGCTGTATTCGTCAAACTTAGGGACAATGCCACAGAATTATCACCAATACTAACCCCATTTCATTGGTGGGATTCCAACTTTCTAGACATACCTTGTGGCATGTCAGCTGTGAATAGAAAAGAAAATCCTGACTTGATAGATCATTGTGTAATCAGGCAAATTGGGCTATGTGGGTGGAATCTTTCATGATCAAGGTGGCTGAGCTTGGCCTTGTAGGGATCCAGCACATTTCCACATGTATATTTTTGTGCATTGATGCAAGATGCACAGGATTGAAAATGTGATAAAATAATAGCATTGTAAAAAAATACTAGTATTGGATGGACCCTTCATGTCCTCAACCTTTCCTGTTTTATTTGGTGTGTGTATGTGCTTAGCTTCACAAATGGGGGAAAATACATGTATTTTATGCATATCCAGCATAAGTTGGAGAAAAACAACAACACCTTTTTAGCAATCAGTCAATCAGTCAATCAATCTATCAATCAATCAATCAACAAACTTCAAGGAAATGCAACCATTTAAAGACTCTGCAATACAACAAAGGTGTGAATTGCTCTTGAGAGGCCAAGAATATCTTAACAATGAGTGGTGACATTCTTGAAAGAAAAACAATAATCAGCATTACAGAATTTGTAACCAAGTGCGGGTGGTTACTGATGATGAATGGGTGGGTGGGGAAAATAGCCTTCCATTGTTTTAGTAATAACTGAAGATGCAAAATATATACATCTTTAAACATGGATTTTTCCTACCAAGATGGAGCTGTGCTTTCTTTCATAGTATGCATTTAAATCCATGTTTTTCTCAAACACATTTAAATTTATTATTTTTTCTCTCAAAATGCATATCAACTCTGTATCCTGATAACATTTTAACTACCAAAAACAGATCTGAGACATTCAGAAAATTGTAAAACCTGTTACATTCAGATCTGGATATTAGTCTAAGAGGTACGGACTTATTAAATTCTTTGTGCATGCCTTATCTCAGCATATTTCCTTTGCCTTTTTAACCAAGTTTCTAATAGTTTTTACCTCCCAGTAAATAGCACATTTTGGGATTTACTATACTCAAGCAGATTTATGTGGAAACTATTTAGTGTTTATTTTGCCACAGGTTATTCTCCAGCAATAAATATTTCTAATACTGGGTAAAATACTATCCCTTCCCGGAACTTCACTGAATTATAAATCCCACTCTAGCAGTTGCAGAACATTGCAAAGGAAAAGAGAATCAGTGTGCTGTACAAAGGGGTTCTGAAATACTCTGTGGGATTTGAGTATTCTTCTGCCACCTCAGAAAAACATTGCAACAGACTACAAACACTGGTGTTTTAATTACATTTTTTTGTTCTTGAATGTTTATGTAAGGCTTAACTTTAATTAAACACACTACTGCTTTTAACATTATTAGATCTTGTCACCATATGGCATATGTTGTCTGTCATGATTTCTCTAGATCAGAGAGTAATTTATGACTAAGACAGTTTCAATCCTATCCTGCCCCAATTTTAATTTTAAAAAGCAGTAGGGTGAGGGAGAACATCAAACCATCTTCATTCAGATGTTCTCCTATATTCTAGTTTTTTCCTCTTCCCCACAAGGTTTTTAAAACACTACTAACTGGAATCAGAAGGACTGTTCAAGGCAACTTCCCCTCATATCTCCCACACTATCTCTCCCAGCCTATGTCATTCATAAAGGCACTCCTCTCATGCTACTAACATTGATGGGTGTTTTTTTTTTTGTGGCTACTGGTCCTTCCATTAGACCAGCTCTTTTGGATTCTGCCATTTATTTTGTCCCCATTTGTGTTCTGACTGGTACTCATTCAAAATCCCTAAAGAACCCTTAAAATACTACAAAAAAGCAGAGACAAGCCATGGTAGATTAACCAAACAACACAACTTGAAAACATAACTTTAACAGGAACCACTCCCATCAGAAAAAAAGGGCAACATAAAAAAAAATACACCACTCCTTCCTACAAATACCAGGAAAAGCAAGGAAGGAAATAAAGACAATAATATAGTCACAGCCCCTCCCCAACAAAAATGACTTGAATATGGGAAAATCTATCTCCTCCCTACATGTATTTCTTTTCTTTTGTTCCTTGAGTCAACTACCAACAAATAGCAGCAGGCAGCAAAATAATCTAGGAAAGGCAGCGGGGAGAAAAACATCCCAAATAATTTGAGGGGTCAAAAATACAATCCAAAGAAGACAGGCTGGCACCGTAGTGGGTGCAGAGGATAAAAAAATAAATTCAGAAAAAAGGCAAAAGCAATCTATAGGCACAGATGGGCAGCACAGTCAAGATGGAAGGTATCATATAGTTCAGCAGCACACCAATCCAACCCACAAGGGAAGACTGAAGCAAATAACATCTTCATTGGGTTCCAAACAATCCATGTCTTCTACAACTCAAAATTTCCTGTCCCCTTCCCCACATATTCTCATTGGCTGCTGTCAGCAGCTCCCTCTATGCTGTTTGATTAAAACATTCCTGACTGAACTAACAGACAGGAGGTGAAGGAAAGGGCAAATGAAAGATGGAAAGAGAAAGGAATCACAAAAAGACTTCATGATCCTCTCGTTTATTAAAAGAAAGCATCTGGATTTCAGGGACACTCTTGGAATTTCATGAAATAATCCAAAAAACAAAACAAAATAAGAGCTTATGTTTTTCCCATTTGTGTTGACCCACAAATCCTATCCCTTGTGTTTTCTTGTTCTCTTTGTCTTTTCCCCAGAACTTCCAGTGTAAGATCTCTCAGTCTGTCTCACTAGCACACAAAGAACAAAGGAGAAATTAAAAGGGTGACTTGCTCTGTGTGGATGTTGTTCTTCCTCCTGTTTGATTTGAAAGGGCAAAGGCTGAGAGCCGTTTTGAACTCTTTTGAGATTTCTGCTCCACCTTCTTCTCTGTTACTGGACAGGACATATCCCATGGTTTGTCAGATGGGGTTTAGGATGCATGCATGAGTTACCCTGATATATCTGTGTTGCTCTAGAGTAGTCAGAGAAGTTCCTGGGTCAACAGTATTGTGGGTGAGTGGATATAAATCTTCTAAGGCTAAACAATTCTGCTTTCCTGAAAGCCATCTAGTGAATTAATATCAGTGGTGATGTCTGAATTGTAGATTTTCTATCCCAGAAATGAATGAAACTATATTCCGTGGTGTTGTAATGTTGTTCCTGCCACTTAGAAAGTCTGTGGAATTCCACACAATCTGGCACTTTCTCTAATTGTGAAAATACAAATTCTATCACATTTCCAGTTGGAGGGGTGGGGGCTGTAATTCAAAGCAACTGAAAAGAAAGTGTCAAATGAATCTTTGTTCCCTAATGTGTTTTTCAGTGTTTTCTATCGGCAATAAATAGAATTAACCACTTAAGAGAACCAAGGGCTGTGCCAATATTAGTAAGGATAATGCATTAGTGATGAGGAGCAGTCACTCTTGAAGACAGGGTGATGGCAACTGCAACTTTCTCTTGCTGATCCAAAGCAATGAGTAACAACAGAAGTTACTTTTTAAAAGTAACATTACAAGTTCTGCCCCATTGCCATGTTATCTTACATGAACTGAATCTCCCTTCAACAAAGGGAGTGCCACTACCATCTCTGGGGTGAAATGAAGGCAGATGCATCACCCACTTCTTTGCTGGTTTTTGCTATACCAGTCGGGGGAATTCTGCAAGAAGAACAATACTTCTTCACTGGAACAGGTGCCCTGTAGGCTAGCAGTTTTGAGCTACTGAAAAGAAAATGCCCTAGGCTTCAAGACAAATATCTATCCCTTTAAGGATACTTTGTAGCAAAAAGTGTAGATTTGGAGACACAGTCTTGACCTACAGGTACAAAAGTCCTCATCTGAGTTTCACAACTTGTCAGAGAAAGATGTTCACATGGAATTCTCCTAAATAAGTCATTATCCCATGCCACTATTCTGAAAGTTGTCTTTATGATATGATAGTTCCAGATATTATATAGTTATGGCTGAAGACAGGTTTTCATGTTATCTCTCCCACAAAAATGAACAGTGGAGATTGCTTTTCTTTCTTAGCAATTTTTGTGTGTGTTGCTATTATCTATTGATAACTGCCATTGTACCTCTCAGTCCTGCCATTATCTGAAAGATTGAGGTCTCTACTTGTATCTTTATCCAAATAGATAATGTACAGAAACAAAATAGGGTGAAAATTGTGATTTAGTGGGTAGAAGTAGCTTTAGTGGAGCTCCTATGGTCCTGGAATGTGCCCAGGCTTTAGGATAAAATGGGCAGACATTTCTTCAAGAGGAAGAAGCCTTGAGATGTAGTTTGAACTTCTGCAACTGATTTCAGGTGCAGCTAGAAGCAGTATAGTTGAGCTTTCATCATGGAGCCACTTAAACTGCTAGAACAACTCAGCAGTTTATATATTTATTTAAAATATTTTAACCTTCCATTGTCCTTAAAAAGGACCCAACGTGGATTACATTAGATATGGGATATTCGTATTCGTCTCCTGGGGGCAAATATGAATACAAATATTGTCACTACAGGTGACTGGGTTCTTTGGTCCCTCCCCCCAGAACCATCCCAGTTCACTCACCAGGCTTTGCATGGTGTGAGTGACCATCATCGGTAACATTGAGCCAATCAGGAAGTAAGCTGGCTGGCACTTCCCCACCTCCCTGCGGTGCTGACCACTCAGCAGCTGGGTGGGGGAGACTCATCATCCTGCCTCCTTGCCAGAGTGGTCAGCAGCACAGGGAGGAGGGGAAGTGCTGGCTGTGCTACTTCCACGATTGGTGTGATGTTACAAATGACGGCTTTGCACACCACGCAAAGCCCAGTAAGTGGACCAGGATGGTTCTGGGTGGAGGGAATAGATCTCCATGCCATGCTATTCATGCTTTCAAGGATATGAATACAAAGTTCCCGTGTCTAGCTTTAATTATTAAAAATAAATATTTAAAAGCTAAAAACAGTAAGTATACAAATATTAAAAAGAATCAAACAAATACCATACTAAAATGGCAAGCAAAATCAACACCAAAGCAACAAGGCACAACAGTCCATTTAATCAATCACTAAGGGAAAGCCTGTCTGAGGAGAAATCTCTTTGTCTGCTTTCAGAAGGTCAGCAAAGTTTGGGCCAGCCTGGCCTCCTGTGGGTGGGTGTGTCCAGAGTCTGGGTGCAGCGACAGAGAAGGCCCTCTCCTGTGTTCCCACCAAATGCACCTATGAAGGTGGTGGGACCAAAAGAAAGGCCTCCCCTGATTATCTTGAAACCTGAGCAGGCTCATAAAGGGAGACATTATCCTTCAAATAGGATAGACATTATCCTTGGACCCAAGCCATTTAGAGCTTTTCAAGTTAAAACCAGCACTTTGAATTGTGCCTGGAAATGGATGGGCAGCCAGTGGAGTTGCTGCAACAAGGGTGGTGATGATTATGTGATCCCTGTAAACAGCCCGAGTTAACAATCTGGCTGCAGTGTTTTGGACCCATTGAAGTTTCTGAGCATTTTTCAGATAATCCAGCAGGGATGTAACTAAGGCATGTGTCATCATGACCAGATCAGATCTCTCCAGGAGTGGGAGCAGCTGGCACACTAGTTTTAACTATGCAAATGCTAGGAATTAATTATTATTTAATTATATATACATAGGATGGTAAAGAGGAAATACCTAATTAGCGATAGTTATACAGCTGTGGTGGCTAGTGGTAACGCTACCAGGAGATTGAATTGGAGAGGCTGGAATGGCTTTTAGGAAGGGTCAAGGTAATAAAGGGCAAGCTGCCTGCAAAGAAGCATGTAGCCCCCCAAGTTTCTCCTCCTCAATCATCTTCTGATGAGGAGGTGTGGCCCATATGGCACTAGCTCCTAAAATAAATGAATAAATAAATGAATAAATAAATGAATAATAATAATAATAATAACAACAACAACAACAACAACAACAACAACAACAACAACAACAACAACAACAACAACAACAACAACAATAATAATAATAATAATAATAATAATAATAATAATAATAATAATAATAATAATAATAATAATAATAATAATAATAATATAATACAGCATTAGAAGCTGAGAGAGCAGCTCGAGATGCCACGTCACTCAGAGAGCCACAATCTCACCGTTTGGCCAGGGATGCTTAGAGTCACAGGAAAGCTAAACTTCAGGCCATTGCAGAAGATTTATTGTCTCGTTTTTCAGCCTTAAAGGATGACTGTGTGGCCTCACAGCCATCCTGTAAGGGAGCTGATGCTTCAACAGTTACGCCTCAGTGCCAGAGCGAGGAGAAGGAGCAAGGTTACGATCCATCTGAAAGCGGGTGGTCAGCTGCTCGGAGGCGGAGCTGGCAGGATGTTGGGGAAGAAGCCATTTGCATGGAGGATCTCAAACAGACTACATCAGATATAGCACGTGAATTTGAGGCTGCACCTAACACGTTCACAACATTCCCTGCTTGGCCCTGGCCAGGCAATGGTCAGTTGGATATGCCTGTACACACACCACTGGGCGTATTGGGTTCTGGGGTTACAGGTACACAGTGGCCAAGTGCAAGTACACCATTAAGAAATTGGGCTTCTCTGTATGCACAGGCTTCCTTCCCAGCAGCTTTTTTGGGGGTCCAACCGCAGAATTAGGTGTCTGGCCATATCCGTCAGTTCAGGACACGGGCTATAACGCTGTTCCCCTTAAGGCTTTGCCTTGTGGGGGCCATGCCTGCCATCAGGCAATCATCTTAACCCAGCGACAAAAGAAAAAATCTGAAAGAAGACTGTGTGGACCTTTTTAAGCTCCTTAATAGAGAAGTTGATAAGAAGGGCATTGATAAGGATGATGAGCGGGAGAAAGAAAGACGTAGGAGGCACAGGCCAGACAGGACCTGGGCTAATTGGTTGCCAGGTTTCTTGACTTACACTGGGGTAATTGTGAGAGCCCAGCCCTGGTGGGCCCAGGCCTTGTTCCAGTATTTAGATTTATTCTACAGGGCTTATGTGACCTTGCGGGGCAGGCTTGGTTGCTCTCTGTGGAATCATTCTGTATGCAGAGTGTGATTCCTACAAACCTGAGATGGAACGAGCCGCTGCCGGGCCTTTGGTTGCATTTATGACACTTGGCAGGCCAAACCTAAGTAATAGTTTCGACAGTGGTTATCTTATCTGCAAAACCTGGTCCGAATTTGAGCTCCCGTGCTGGCACGGGGCAGGTGGTTCAACCTGCCTGCTCTGTTGGGATTACAACGCCAGGGGCACGTGCTTGCTTAAGGCTTGTCATTTATGACACAGGTGCTCGGTCTGGGGGGCCCAGCACCCCAGCACCTCATGTTTTAGAGCCAGGGCACAAAGAGATATCAACAAGGACCCAGGAGGTAGCAAGAAGGCAAGTAGAGGAGGGGGTTCTTTTAACATAGGGGGCCAGTCCAATTCAGGTCTAAGCATTGGAGAATTGGTTGCTGGACTATTCACAGCATGCAGACACACAGTATTTGGTGGAAGGTTTAAGGTTTGGTTCTAGAATACCAGCCTTAGGTGAGTGCAAGGCATTTTTTGCCAAAATTTGAAGTCAGTGAATGGCATGGAAAATATGGTTTGGGACAAATTGGAAAAGAAGTGTTAGGAGGTAGGGTTTTGGGACCTTATAAGTATTCCCCATTGGAGAACCTTCGGGTATCGCCCTTGGGTGTGGTACCCAAGATGAATAAGGGAGAACATAGACTCATTCATTACTTGTCTTACCCAGAAGGGGAGTCAGTGCATGATGCCATTTCGCAGGAGCTTCGCAATGTGTGCTACACCTCCTTTTATGAGGCAGCGTGTATGGTCCGTAGATGTGGAATTGAGGCGGAGCTTGCGAGATGCAACATTGGTCAGCATTTCATATTCTCCCAGTCCATCCATTAGACATTGTCCTTTTGGGCTTTTATTTTCAAGGCTCTTATTATATTTATGGGGCCTTGCCAATGGGCTGTTCCATTTCCTGCGCTGCATTTGAGCAGTTCAGTTCATTTTGGAATGGAAGCTCAGGAGCAGAATAGGTTATGAGAACACTGCCCTTTGTTTGGATGACTATCCTTTTGTGGTGAAAACAACACCGGTCGCTGCTGATTTATATTCGAAACCTTCCTAACAATAACGCAGGAGTTGGGGTTGATATTAGCTGGGGAAGAAACAGAAGGGCCAGCTGCGGCATTTACTTTCATGGGAATAGAATTAGACAATAGGCAACAAGCCTCCAGGTTGCCAGGGGACAAACTGGAGAACCTTAGGTCTCGGAATTGTCTACTTTTTCATCGAACCCAGGTTGCAAAGGGCATGCGTTTAGAATTACAAATTTGGAGTCAGCTCCTCGCCGATATCAGCTTAGCTGATGCACTATCATGCCAACAGACCGATCGGGTTAGGGAGTTAGATGCAGGAGCCCAGGAATTCCCAGAGGTTCTTCCCACGGAGGTTTGGCAAATCCACATGTTGATGTAGACAGCGTGATAGGCTTGTGTCCTGACCCGAAGATGCTAAACTGGTATTTGTCAGAAAACATAAGATTTCAGGAGTTTAGAAACCTAATGGGCTGGGAGCTGATTTGGCCGCTCCGGTGGAGCACTTGCAACAGTTTATAGTTTATTCACATAGGAAGGAACTGTTGATGGGATCCATAAGAGGAAAGTTGTCAAGAATGGCTTTCAGGCCCCGACTTGGGGATAGTAGAAGCATACCTCTGACTTGGGCATTAGGAAGCTGTTTGCAGGCTGGAGTAAAGAAAGGAGTCGGGTCTAGGATACAAGGTACCCATATCCCTAGCATTGTAAAATTGACGATAGATGGCTTGCCATCTGTAGGGATGGGTACGAAGCAGCATTATTTAGGGCAGCATCACTGTAACGTAAGTTGATGCATTAAGGTTTCGTGAACTGGTAACTAGAGGAAAGAGTGACCTGACCAAGTTAGCACTACAGTGGCAGCATGCTAGGCGAGAGGATACTATGGTCAGGTCGCACATTCACCAATCCAAGGTGACCAGCAAGGTGGAGGTGGCGATCTTACTCTAGCACCATGTTCTATAGTGGAGCTATGCCCGGTAACAGTGGAAGGTTCATATTTGGTAGTCAGGGGGCATTGACAGGATTACTTCCTTGGCACTATGACGTTCTTCTTTAACAGAATATCAGTCATGGGCGATCATAGACATGGCACTGCATTAGGTGGGAATTTCAGGCTTGAAAATCTGGTGCATGTTCAACTGCAGCCACCCTAGTCTGCCATCCTGAAGATATTCAAAGGCTTGGAAGGTGGCCATTCAATAGCTTATCGTGAATATGTCAGAACACTCCCTCATGTCTGGGCAGGCGCCTAGTTCTTTCTTGTCGTTTCAGGTCCAGTAGTGATGGCAAGGCGGCTACACGTTATGGTGATTAGCAGCATTTGGCTGCAAGTCCCATTTGAGTTTTAATACACTTGGGAGGTAATGGTCGGGCCTGTATAGTTGAACGGCCTTGATCTTGATGCACTACGTGACCTCAGACAAATGAGGGCAAATGGCCCTGTTATGGGCATTTTATGGTCCACAACCATCCCGAGGCTTGGGTGGAGAACAGAATGCCGAGTTCAGCGGGTTAACACTGCGTGGAGGAGTGTTAACAGAAAAATACGCAGAGCTGGATGTAATAGCCATGCATCAGTGATTGGTCACCAAGAGATCCACGTAGTTTGGCCCGAGCTCTTTTGGAATGCCCAGCGTGTTAACACTGCATGGAAGTGTTGACAGTGAAGTGTATCGGGCAGTGCTCAATGGCCTTGGTTTGGTGAATGGTCACCAGAATCCGCATGGAGAGGCCTGAGCTGTTCTGGCATGGCCAGTGGGTTAACACTGTGTGGAAGAGTGTTAACGGTGAAGTGCATCGGGCACTGTACAATCATCTTGGATCGGTGAATCGTCACCGCGGAATGAGCATGGCTTGACCGGAGTTACGATGGAGTGCACCTCTCAGACAGAGGTTTGGAGTTATGTATTAAGGACATCCAGGGGGGCCTGCCTATGGAGCCTCGGAGGCTGGTTGGCGGGCATGGGACTTAGCGTTGCTAGTTCCTATGCTGTGGAGGGTAGTGCAGATAAAACAGGTTTCGGTGAGTCCCCCTCACAACCACAGGTAATATATAGCTCATCTGATCTCCCAGCACTGCGGATCGTGCGATTACTGTGCTTGGGGGAGAAGATCCACTGGGGCCACTCCTGGACCAACAGTCAACAAGAAGGAGGGGGCTTGAGGTCCGGGGGTGGTCAAATTGGGGCCGGCCGGGTTCTCGCTGTCTTCATGACTGCGAGAGCTTGGGGCTTGGGACTCTCCCATAGTTTGGTAGGGGGTCCATTGAGACCCCTCTGCAGAACCTGATTCCGCACTACGGCAGGACCCCCCTTTTTCATTGAAGAGAATTATGAATATTCAATAAAGTGTGGCCCATGTTTATTCCATAACAATTGTATTGCGTCTTTATTCCGGGGTAAGGGGATAATGAATTGGTGCAACCCAGAACGATTTCTGCCAGATAAGTGAGGCTTCATTTTTCAACTCTCATACTGGCTGAAACACTAATAGTTACACTAGGAATAACTTTCTGATAGATACATTGCTTCAGCCTTAGCACAAGTGGAACCTGCATTTTGTGGCTTTTATTTCCTGCTGCTACAGTGCCTCATACATGGGGTATGCTAAAGCAGCATTGTGTTCATGTTCTTAAATTCTACATCCTGTATATTATATGTGTATCGTTGAAACTAATACTTTTTTTTCAGCTGAAAGTAACAGAAAGGTGGTAAAAGCTGAGATATAACGAGGCAAAGTACATAAGACTTTGACAGCTGATTCCTTCAGCCATAATGTCAGGCAAATTGTTTCCCCAAGTCATTTTCCCATGCCACAAGAATTAAGATGCCTATGAAGGAACCATATTGGTGGGGTTCCTGACATGGATAGAGTTGGCTATTCCTTCTCATGCACACAGTTCCTCTTGAGAGAAGGAAGGTATTCATGTGACTAGGACAATGTTTCATCTTTCATGATTACAGTAGCTAGAAATCTATGCTATTCTTACTGCTGCCCTTTGTCCTAACTTTTGTCTGGACTCTGCAGATTACAGACTGGGCACCACAGGGAAGACACAGACAAAGGTGGAGGCAGCAGTTGCATTTCCAAAGGCTGCCTCAGATGTTGCCCTCCACATCATTGCTCTTGCTCCTCTGAATATATACTGCTGACATACATGACATAACACAGTCAGCAAACCACTGTTCTGAGCTTCCCAGCTCCAGACATAAGATATTTGCACCCTCCCAGATCTGAAAGTTCAGGACTCTCCTCCTCCCTGCACTCTGCTGCTACTGGAAAAGGAAGAGTGGAATGTGTGGTAAAGAGCTATTTAGTAAATGCCTGTTCTGGGGAGTACTCACTGACCAAAGGCATGGGGGGCATCCAATGATATTATCACAATTTGAAGTTGAACTGGATATTTTCTCCATACTTTCATGTCTCTGTGACAATTCCCAGAGCCAGACATTTAAAAATCAGCTGTCTGCCATTCCTCTCCCCTCCACCTTCTCTGCAGGTGATGTGTGGGGAAGGGAGGGGTGTGGAGGCATTGCATTTTGCCACCCACTGGTGAGGGGGTATGGGAGCATCTTCCTCTCTGGGGCTGGAGGAAAGAAACAAAAAACAGACTCCAAGAAATCTGCTAAGAAAGGATTCATTTAGGGGGCAGACATGCATTTTTAAACTGTTAAGCAGTTTGTTTCCAATCAGGCCCTCCGTGTGCTACAGATGACAGGGAAAGAAGACTAGGAACAACATTCTTTTGTGGGAACGGGTGACTTGTGTGGACTTGTTTGCCAATCTCAGCTCACCTATCTCTGACTCCTCTGCAAGATTATTGTAATTCTGTTCAAATTGTGGTTGCATAGTACCTGTAATTATGATAATTATGTGTAATTGTGATTATATTAAAATATGTTAGCCCAAAGTAGCATACACTTTGTGACATTGTTCTCCGTTTTGGAAATCCTTGTCCTTGATGTCCTTCTTTTAAGGTGATGCAGCTACCGCTAACCTATTCAGAATTCTTACCAATGGTAGTTTCCATTTTCTGTACTGAAGTCATTTCACCCACCAGCATTCTTGACTTCATGTCTTTCTACCTTTGTTCAGGAAGCCTAGCCAACAGAATGCCATGGTGATTCACG
Organism: Intellagama lesueurii; assembly: GCA_037013535.1. Taxonomy (NCBI): domain Eukaryota; kingdom Metazoa; phylum Chordata; class Lepidosauria; order Squamata; family Agamidae; genus Intellagama; species Intellagama lesueurii. The sequence continues at coordinate 116,863,684 of JBAJHW010000003.1, forward strand.
GAAGGATTCAATCTACCTTTTCAGGATCATTAACTGTTCATAAACTTCTGGAATTCTCTTTTGTTTCTTAAATTCACTCAAAAGTGCAACAAGTATTGCTCATGACTACGTATTACTCCAGGTTTAGAGGAGTGAATGCCTCAAAATGAATGAGTAAGAGTTAACAGTCCAACTAAGGAAATCCATTTGCTCTAGTAAACCTAGATGAGCATGTTCTTATTGCGTACCAGATGGCACAGCCTCAGTCCCATGGCAGCAATTATGAATACATTTGCCACCATTACATATAAGCAAACAAGTCTTAAGTGTCTTCTGTAAAGCATTAATGGCAAAAGGATGCATTTCTGAGCAAATGCATCTGCTGTTACACACAAGGCCTACTTGCAGTTGGCAATCAAAGTTTAAATTGATAGAATAAGCTGATGTGAGAGTGCAAGTCAGTGTACCACTTCTCTCTAATTATATCTAATTTCTGAAATTCTAAATAAGCTGTTGCAGCTAGATTATGTTTTGAATGCTAACTTGGAGGAGAATCACAAGAACCACATAGGGTAAACAAGAGTTACCCTTACAAAAAAGAAGTGTCATATTGACTCTAACATTTTGACTGTATCTGGGAGCTTCAGAGAACTTGCTTTGAAGATTGGGGCATTGTTTCAATAATTCTGAGCTTTGTACTCTACAGGGCCATTAGTTTTTAGCTTACAAAGGGCTCCCACATTTTTTTTCTCCAGTAGAGACAATGATTGGGTCAAAATACTACTCTCTGTGTGTAATCCAATGGGATGTATGTTTTCTTTGTTATCATTTCCCACATAACAGAAATTGTTTTATGTGTTTAACATGTTCTAATTGTTTCAAAGCATTTAAGCTGTATTGGAGTTTTTTATATGTTGGATTTGCTCCCCGCTGTGAGATCCATTGATTTAGTGCAAGTGAGAAATATTTTACTAAATAAAACAAATCTAAATAATTTTGTATTTCATTTGTGGGTGATGAGTATCATCAAGGTGGTACTAAATGATCAACATCCAAGGACAAGAAGCTTTGGCAGGGGGCAGGATCTTAGAATGTTACTTTTCAAAAGTCAGAATTATAGTTACAAGGCTTCAAAAAGTTAACTGCCATTACATTTTCAATTTTAAAAAAGCAACACTTTAGTGTTTCTCAAAAGTAACTTAGATATTTGCTTTAATTTCTATTTAAAACCCTACTTGAATGCTATAAGCTACTGGCCTGTGATGGTAAGCACGGTATCCTCCACCACGTTACTATCACCTTGACATCCTCAACAGAGCATCAGCTACCAGACAAGTTACCAATCGAACTATTTGATATTCTTCCACCAGTATTTAACAAGGCCACATGTCTGTAGCTTTCAAAGTAACTGAAAAGTTACAGTACAAAAGGACTGAGGTAATCCCTCACTGAGTTACAAGAATAAGCTCTAGGAGGGAGGAGTAGGGCAAGGATGGCACAATGAAAGAAGAGGTGCATTCACCCTTTTCCTGCCCATTACTTTCTTCACTAACCAAGGTTCTTTTCACCCATGGTTTCTACTGTTCAAAGTCATTCCCCTACAAACCACTCTTCCTTAGAAGAAACAGTTGCCAGGAATCTGTTGCACACATTCTCATGTGCTGTGTCTGTCCAAAGATGGGTATAATAATTTTATGTCTTCATAGCACTGCAATTTTTTTTTCCTGACGAGTATAAGGGCAGTGATTTCAGGCAATGCCACATTCTGCTCTGTCTACTCACTGAATTCATGGCTTGGGTTTCCTGGTCAATAGCATCCCATACCTTGAGACTTGAGGACAGACTATTATGATGTCACAGACATGTGGTAAACACTGGTTGGGAGGGAGCTGGAACTGTTTTTTTTACCATCTCATTGTTTTTGTACTACCTAATTGTGAAAAAAGTATGAGGAAAATCCAGAATTTGTGTAAACGCTGGCTCATGAGGTAATATGGCCACCCAGAAGAAGGGGAAAGCCAATTTTTGGGGAGCTGGAACAACTTATTGCCAGCTAAGAAACACTGAAAGAGGGTACCCAAGCTTAGAAAACACCTCACACAGAAACATTAGACTTTCTCTTCTGCAAGCAGTTCTTACCATAAGATTTGCCGCTACCTGGAGACACATGGAAGCAGAGTGATATACAAGTGGAAACACCTTTTGAAAACCTCTGTTGAATGGATCCAATGGATGCACAGCAGGTGTCATTCACTTTTTTTTGCCGTGGGTTCAGGTAATGTATAGAGTGAACATGTGAAAACGTCCTAAGCCAAAGACACATGGTGGGATCAGGTTTCATCACTATATGGAACATCAGTTAAAGAAAACAATAACAATGAAAATGCTGTGTGAGTCTGGAAAATACTGCTGAGCCCCAGCTTCAGTGAAGAAGTATAATAGATGCTCTGTGACAACTCGTATTAATTGTGAATTCTTAAGGTGAAGGGTCATAATCATAGGAAAAAGTTAAGAGCCTTTTGAACTTTTGACAGTCCTAGTGTGGGATTTCATTAAAACCTGAAATGTTCTCTATCTTCTATTAGTGGTGTAGATTGGGGAAATCTTCATTTAAAAAAATGAAAATCATTTAAAACTTTTTTATTGATTGTTTTTCTAGGGTGAAAATTAAATCTCAGCAAGAGTTCTTAGTTTTTATAATGGGCTCAGCAGTCTGAGAGCCAAGCAAGGTTTCTGTAAAGTATTCACAGAAGAATATACCAGAAAGACAAAATAAAACTTTGATAATAAAATTGTGAACAATGACAAAGAACATAACCGTGATGCAGACACTGTGACCTTGCAACATGAAAAAAAATTGACAACTGTTCATGCTCTCAACACAGACAGATATGCATCAGCTCCATTATTTTATGTTCATGTGGCCTACTACAGCTGGGGAGCAGCACAGACTAAATGCTGAATTCAAGTGGAATTGGGCTATTTCCGTCAATTGAGGGGTGCTCCAGATAAAAGTGAATTCCCAGTATGGTGTAGTGGATAGAATGGTGGACTAGGACTCTGGGGAACAAATCACTCCTTAAATATCTCACTGACCTTGAAAGCCCTATTAGGGTCACTATAAGTTGGTTCAAGCTTCACAGGACAGAAGACACACATACACCAGATAAAAGTGAATACCTCTGGCCCCATTCTTGTGTGGATCAGGGGTATCCTGGAACAGAGGTGATGATGATGATGATGACAATGATGATGATTTCTTGATTTTTGGTGAGAGTCCAAGTTTTGCATTTATGTTGTTCCAGTAGCTTTGCAGCAGCCTGTCCTGGTTCCTCAACAGGGTCTGCTGAGCCCTGTAGTCCATTTGTCACCAGATGCCCAGGGGCTATAGCATCTGATGCTGTCCTTGTTGACCCAGGCAATGACCCAGGCAGTATGGATGTCTGTTTATTTCCTCTCATCATATGCAGTTGGTCTGGCTTCTCAGCTGAGACAGGTATGGCTTGAGACCCTTCAGCATAAGCTCTCAACCTCATTGAAGCACGCAAGCCCCTCCACCTTGACAAGGCCTGTGCCCATGGAGGGGATGATGATGATGGAATAGAGTAAAAAAAATGGCAACATTATAAAATCGCTATCAAGTGATGAAAATTATAAATACCTCAGAATACTAGAAGCAGATAAAATTGTGCATACAAAAGGTAGAGAACTGACAGAAATAGAACATATCAACAGGCTGCGGAAAATCTTAAAATCAAATTTAAACGGGAGAAATGCATTCAAAGCCATAAACACATGGGCTGTTCCAGTAATTAGATACCCAGCTGGAATAACAGATTGGACTCAAAATGAGTTAGAAAAATTGGATTGAAAAACATGGAAACTAATGAATATGCACCATGCACTACATCCAAAAAGTGATGTGGACAGATTATGTTTACCACGAAAAATCGGAGGCCATGGATTACTGCAAATACAGCAGGTCGTAGAGGAGGAAAAAAGAAGTCTAAAAGATTATATCAGCTCAAGCACAGAAAAATTACTTCAGGCAGTGAAAATGAAGAATATTTTGAAAACAACAGAAACAAAGGCTTAGTATAAGAAACAACAATTTGAAAATAAATTAAAAAACTGGAAAAATAAACCACTACATGGACAATACCTGAGAAATATTGATGGAAAGCATAATAATAATTCAACACGGGCATGGCTAAAACTGGGGATCCTTAAGAAAGAAACCAAAGGCTTGATTTTTGCGGTAAAAGAACAAGCACACCAAACCAACTAAGCTCAGATCCAAGGAATTCATGCTAACAGCAAATATTGACTGCCAGGAAAAAGATGAAAGTGTGTCACACCTCATCTGTGAATGTCCAAAGATTGCACAAACAGATTACAAAGTTAGACATGACAGAGTGACAAAATTAGTGCACTGGTCGTTATGCAAAAAATATAACTTGCCAGCCTCAAAAAACCCATGGGAAATCAGGTAGATAAGGTGTCAGAAAATGAGGAAGTACAGATAAAACATGACACTATGTATAGAATTGAAAAGAAATGAAGAGGAAATGTAGGAGAGAGGATAGAGAAATGCATGCCTCATATCTACTCTCCACCTTAGAAATGGAAACAGCAACTTGTAAAACATTATGGGTGCATGTCCTCCAAGAGCTGCTAGTTCATGATAACCTTTGCTGAAACACTGGTTAATAGACAAGAGTCTTCTTTGGCTAAGACATACTCCCAAAATATGCCTTAGCCCAAGAAAACAGCAGCTTCCTTTTTTAATATATACTTTTTAAAATATTGAAAATTTAGATTAGATTAGATTAGATTAGGCATCCTTCAGTCTCTAGAGACTATGGTAATGTGCTCTGTATGGAGGACTTGGAACAGCACCTAGTGTGGCTGAGAAGGCCAATTCGAGAGTGACAATCCCTTCCACACTGAAGACAAATACAATCTGTTTCCTGTCCAGCTCCCTGATTTTGCTGCTTTCAGGACTGCCTCTTTGCCTCGGCCTGCTGGACAAGTGTCTCTTCAAAATGGGAAAGGCCATGATGCACCGCCTGCCTCCAGGCTGAACGCTCAGATGTCAAGGTTTCCCATCTGTTGAGGTCCATTCCTAAGGCCTTCAGATCCCGCTTGCAGATATCCTTGTATTGCAGCTGTGGTCTCCCTCTGGGGCGATTTCCCTGCACTAATTCTCCATACAGGAGATCTTTCTGAATCCGACCATCAGCCATTCTCACGACATGCCCAAGCCAGCTTGTTCTAGGACTACTCTATTTCGAACTTTGTCCTGCCAGGTGATACCAAAAATGCGTCGGAGACAACTCATATGGAACGTGTTCAGCTTCCTCTCCTGCCATGCACAAAGGGTCCAGGACTCACTGCAGTACAGGAGTGTGCTCAGAACACAGGCTCTATAGACCTGGATCTTGGTATATGCCGTCAGCTTCTTATTAAGCCATCCTCTCTTTGTGAGTCTAGAGAACATGGTAGCTGCTTTGCCAATGCGTTTATCCAGCTCGACATCTAGGGAGAGAGTGTCAGAGATGGTTGAGCCAAGGTACACAAAGTCATGAACAACCTCCAATTCTTGTGTGGAGATGGTAATAGAGGGAGGTGAGTCCACGCCCTGGCCCATGACTTGTGTTTTCTTCAGGCTGATTGTTAGTCCAAAGTCTTGGCAGGCCTTGCTAAAACGATTCATAAGTTGTTGGAGCTCTTCAGCAGAGTGGGCAACAATGGCTGCACCATCGGCAAAGAGGAAGTCTCGCATGCATTTCAGTTGGACTTTGGTCTTCGCTCTCAATCTAGAGAGATTAAAGAGCTTTCCATCTGATCTAGTCCGGAGATAGACACCTTCTGTTGCAGTTCCAAAGGCGTGCTTCAGCATGACAGCAAAAAAGATCCCAAACAGGGTTGGTGCGAGGACACAGCCCTGTTTCACTCCTCTTCGGATGTCAAAGGGATCTGATGTTGAGCCATCAAAAACTACAGTGCCCTTCATTTCCTCATGAAAGGACCTGATGATGTTAAGGAGTCTAGGTGGACATCCAATCTTGGGAAGTATTTTAAAAAGGCTATCCCTGCTAACCAAATCAAAGGTCTTTGTGAGATCTATGAAGGCCACAAAGAGTGGCTGTCATTGTTCCCTACATTTCTCCTGCAACTGTCTGAGGGAGAATACCATGTCAGTGGTGGATCTATTAGCTCGAAATCCACACTGTGATTCTGGATAGAGTCTGTCTGCAAGCACCTGGAGTCTCTTCAGTACAACACGGGCAAGCAGCTTCCCTATAACACTGAGAAGAGAGATGCCATGGTAGTTATTGCAGTCGCCCCTGTCTCCTTTGTTCTTATACAATGTGACGATGTTTGCATCCTTCATGTCCTGTGGTACTCCACCTTCCCTCCAGCAAAGACAAAAGATTTCATACAGCTCGGTGGTGATGATCTCTTTACAGCACTTCACCACTTCAGCAGGGATGTTATCCTTCCGAGGTGCCTTGCCGGAGGCGAGGGAATCCAAGGCCTCTTTTATTTCAGCTAAAGTTGTTTCACTGTCCAACTCTTCCAAGACAGGCAGGCACTCGATGTTATTTAATGCCTCTTCGGTTACTACATTCTCTCTGGAATATAGCTCAGAGTAGTGCTGCACCCAGCGTTCCATCTGCTGTGCTCGGTCCTGGATGATCACGCCTGTAGCAGACTTCAAGGGAGCAGATTTCTTCTATAATTCAGAATTATAGCCCTGGAATCATAGTATTATGTTCACATGCTATATTGTCATGTTCCTGCATCTAACAATTTTTGCCCAATCAGAAATACAAAATTTTCAGTTATCTGAGATAAATTCAAAATGGAACCAAAGGGTGTGTGTGTGTGTGTGTGTGTGTGTGTGTGTGTGTGTGTGTGTGTGTGAGAGAGAGAGAGAGAGAGAGAGATACTTGTTAAATCTATTTATGTTTCCACCACCATGAACCTCCAAGCAATATATAATTATATACAATCCAATAAAGTGTTTATTTTTTAAAAAATTTTAAATTTTTATTTAATTTATTAAACAAACATCCAATCTGAACAACATAAACCTAACACCACAATAAAATACAATTACATAATACACCAGTGCCACCTTCACCCTCAGGGCTAGCATTAATAATATTTTTAAAATTCATTCAATCCATTTTCTCTCAAAAAATTCATTTTTTCTTCCCTCGGTGTATACCCTTTCCCTCTCCGAAATACATAAAGTGTTTATTTCTGAAAGATAGATAGTGACTGTGTGGGAAATTGCAACCAATCACTTAATAATAGGATTTCTAATGTGAAAAAACAGACAGTTACCTATTCCACCAATTCATTCACAATATTCAGCCAAAATGTAGCACCTTTCTCATATAGATGGTATGTGAAGGTAAAACTCAGTGGAATACATTGGCCTTTTATCAAGTGGCAATTTGAGGGATTTATTGTGCTTCCAAAGGACTCACTTTTGATCTCAGACTAAATATGATACAGTGTAAATATTACTCTTTAAAAATCCAGTGTAATTGAGCTTTCAAGATCAGGATTCATATCTGGCTGATAAATTAAAAGGTTGATTTTCATAGTTTAATTAATAATCAGTACAGTCCTGTAGAGATGTTCAGGCTATATAGAGATAAACCAAGTAATTATGCATATTATCATGAGATTTTATATTTAATCTCAGGACCTCCTAAAGATTAGATGCAATTCTGAATACAGACACTTTCTCTATTTATTTGTTTGAAGTTCCAGTGCTTTGATTTGAAAAAGGATCTTTGAATTGAAGGCTGCTTGCCTCCAAAATGAATTGGACTCAGTTATCCCTGTCTAAAATCAAATTCAGAGCTTCCTGGTTTGGGCATTCCTATATTTTCCTACAGGATGTGCTGGCCTGTGGGTTAAACTGCAGAAGCCTCTGTGCTGCAAGGTCAGAAGACCAGCAGTCGTAAGATCGAATCCACGCGACGGAGTGAGCTCCCGTCGCTTGTCCCAGCTCCTCCCAACCTAGCAGTTCGAAAGCATGCAAATGCGAGTAGATAAATAGGTACCACCATGGTGGGAAGGTAACGGGATTATGTGTCTAGTCATGCTGGCCACGTGACCACGGAAACTGTCTACGGACAAACGCTGGCTCTACGGCTTGGAAACGGGGATGAGCACCGCGCCCTAGAGTCGGACATAACTAGACTAAATGTCAAGGGGAACCTTTACCTATACTTTCCTACAGGGAGGTGCAGATAACATCCACTTTAATTTGATCTGAATTGTGTGTGCTGTCAAATCAGAACTGACTTCATCATCATCATCTTAGAATTGCAGAGCTGGAAGGGACCCTATGGATCATCGAGTCCAACCCCTGTCAAAGAGGCACAGTGGGGAATCCTGCTTCTCTTAGTTTTCCAAATAATTTTGGAATCTGAAGCACCTCCTGATAACTTGACTTCTAACTAGCCTTGGCTTCACCTTCACAGGCTAATTTTCATTTGCCTATGTAACACTATTTTTTTCTCTTTTAAATGGCCAAATGTCTTCAGTATTTAAAAACAGTGCCATTTTCCATGGTATACTTGACAGTTTCTCCAATTTGAAAGGGAATGAGTTTGATCAAAAATGACTGTGAGTTTATGAACCATGTATTTCTTGCCCACCCACTTCTCATGAACCTTTCAAATAATTACTAACTAAAACAGATTTCTCAGTTTATTAAGCTTATCCTTGAAGCCACATTTCATATAGAAGGCTGTCAAAATGAAGTGTTTTTTTTTAAATTTAAAACCTTGTAATATTTTTATAACATATAACTGCAAAAGGCTAAAGGCAAACATCTTGCATATTTAAAGCCATTTTTAATGCCTATCTATAAATACATTTTAAAATATTCACTGAAACACACACCCTTGAATTTTCATTTTGCCATATGTTGCATTTGATTGGGCTGAATGTTCAGCATGTTCAGTGTGAAAATCTGCCTTTTTAAAGAGGTGGTTTCCAATACTGCCTTGAGTCCCTTGTTTGAGAGAAAGGTGAGTAACTAACTAGCTAACTAGCTAAATAAATAAATAAATGTAAGCTTCTTTCAGAAAAATGTTTGTATTGAAAGCGGCAGTTTTGGGTCTCAGTTGTGGCATTTTTATTTCACATTAGTATTTCTAGAGTGCCCTTGATTTTTCATTAGCTTTACAGTAGCTTCGTTTTATGTGAGTGTATTTATTCAGTCTACTCTAAAGGTAGGCAGATATACTTAACTTCAACTGTTTTCCTGTTTAATACCATTAACTCATCATGAAGGTACTAAATGAAATGTCATAACATGAGCATGGTTGACTTGATGTTACATGTTTTACTTTAAAGCTGTGTAGAAAATTTCTCTCACAAGACTTTTGTCCATTCTTATTCAGTTTGGTTTAATGGAAAAGAAATTTCCTGGGGGGGGGGGGCATCAAAATGGAGAAATTTCAGAAATATCATTAGGGATAAGGTTTGGGATTCTTAAGTTTGCTTCATGTGATGGCTGTGGGATGTGTGTTAATGTCTGGACTTCCACTGAGCAATCAGATAGCAACTTCCCCAGTTTCCCACACTTTACCGTATTTTTCCGTGTATAAGACACCCCCATGTATAAGACGCCCCCCCCCCACTTTTCTAACCCAAAATTTCTTTCTTTGCAAGAAAGTGGAGGGGGAAAGGACTTCCTGCTTTCCCCCTATATGTTTGTTGCAAAAAGCAGCTTTCCCCCTCCACGTTTTGCAATAAAAATGGAGGGGGAAAGCAGAAATCGCTTTCCCCCTCCATTTTCTTTGCAAAACATGGAGGGGGAAAGCAGGGATCAAAGCGCTTTGATCCCTCCCCCCTCCTTACTTCCGAGTATAAAAGGACCCTCAATTTTTCCTTTAATTGTTTCAGGAAAAAAGTGTCATTTTATACATGGAAAAATATGGTAATTAAAGCCTGGGAAAGATGGCATAAAGAAAATTCATCCACAGGAATTTATTACCTCAAGAAGTGTGGGTAGTCAAGGAAGCTGCAGAATTATGACATTTAATAGAAAGAAAGGGAAAAAATAAAACAAAACAAATACAGCACTTTGGGCTACCCAGCAAGGTTACAGCACTCACAAAAATATAATACAAGTTTCTCCCCCAGGGCTTGGAAAAGTCTTTATTTGGACCCCAAGGTCCAAAATCTCAATGCTGAAAAACTCTCTCAGGGCTTCGGTCTCCACCTCATAATAACCATCAATGTAAAGAATTTTTGCCCATTTTGTGCATACATGTTGTTAGGGGATGGCTGAACTCGTTCTGAGAAATTAAAAATGGATAAAACTCCACAGTAGATTATTTGTAGATGACAGATGATTTCACATTAACTGAAAATATCAATGATTACTTACTGTTAATAGCTAAAATTAAAACTTCTTGGATATGAAATTGAATACTGCAGTCTTAGTATCATTTATGCCTTTATTTATGTTTCCATAAGCAACAGCATATGTTATTATTGCTTGTATATTGATATATACAGGTACAACATAAAACTAATAATGTGTAGCTTAGAATTAGGTGTGAAGGAATTAAGGCTTACGACCCTAGAGTGATAACATCTGTATGGTGGTCAAGTTGGTAAAATCTGTAAAATGTTCTTGCTGACCAGCCTAGGCATGAATGTTGTGGGAGAAGTGCAACACTGGTGCGCCATCCTGAGATAAGCAAGTTGGAGAGAACATCCTGACTGTGGTATGGATGGGAGAAATTGAGTTTTGTGATGAGTAGCCATTGTACCTGGAATGTGGTCAATTGGCTTTGGCTGATATAGCTAAAACCAATTAAAATCTTCCCGCTGATTGGTGGACTCTTACAACAGTGAACTGCGGGATGATGAGATTTAAGGAAGATGGTTAGTTAGCTTAGTATCATCCTTTAGCCTGCAGCTTTCCTACTCCATCTTGGAGCATCATTATGAGTTAGTACGCTCATGCTATCTGCTATGAAGAACTTTGTACATGCTTGTAGGTATAGCCTAGCAAGTTAGTTTTTCATTGTTTTCTGTGGGGATAGCCTCATTATGCCTCGAGCACTGTACAGTCCGCTTATGCTACCAAATGATGGATTTAGTAATCACTGCTGAATTTTTGGAACTTTTGTCTTATGTCTTGCTACTTTTGCTTTTAATTTAAAAAATAACATTTTACCCAAGCTGTGGTTTGTTTAGACAGCTGAAGGTGTTGAAGGTACTCTTTCCTGTGTCTGCTCGGAGATCATGAAATATTTTGGGTTACTTTAAGTTTTATGTAGGGTTGGTTTGCAACCAGATGCAACAACCTGTTTGTGTGTGTGTGTGTTTTCCTTGAGCACCCAAGAGTAGGAGACTCAGAGTGTGCTAAGGAAGGCACGGGCTCTCAGGAGGCTTTTCCCAACAATTAGTGCACTGGCCTCCTGGACCTAACCCAGCCAGGTAAAGAAGACAGTGTGACTGAATGGTCAGAGGATCCCCTCTGAGTAACAAGCTGGGTAAACAAGCTGTTCCTTCACTTAGATGCCCATGAAAATTATGCCTGGAAGGTCACTTGTAACTATCTTAATTATATCACAAAGCAGTACACCACTGTTTTATTTAATAATCCTCATACACTAGGATAATGATACCTGCTTGGTTGGTTTCCAGTATATTTTCTGACATCACTGAGCATTCAAACTAACTGCTGGGTATTAAAATGCCCATGTTCAAAGGAGTGATTGTGTGTGTAGAATTAAGTGTGCTCTAAAGCCAGAAAAAGTCAAGATGGGGAGGAAAAAGTAACATAAAATAAGATTAAATTTGTTAAAATATGCCACTAATGTTCTTGTGGGTATTTTCTTACCCACAATGAATTCCAGAAAAATGAAACATTTTCCTAAAATGGGGCCAGAATATGTCACTTCTGCTTCACATCAAAAAAGAATATCCAACATTTTAAAAAATCCTAATAGCTGGAACAAAACTTATCGCAGAGGCAAAAACCAATATGTTTCCACCCAGACATGTTTACTGGGTCATCTTTTTTTTCCCCAGACATTTTTTTTCCTTTTGCTTTTAACAGGGAGGTGGAATTGTGTATGATACATAGCCAGCATTTGTGGACATTGTTCACTGCTGTGCAGGTGAAAATGTTGCCCCATGTAGGTCATCCAGTGACCTACTTTCTGTGAACATTCGGCAAGGCAAAAGTGCTTCTGAGGGATTAAAACATCCCATTGTGGTGTAGGACTGTTGACAAAGATTATAAAACTATTCTGTTTCCATAACTGGGAACCTAATGCTGGGTGAGATATGCATAGCTTGTATCCCTGGATTATGAGCTATACTATATAATGCATACAAAATCCACCAGCTCCCTTCCCTGTGGACTGTGTGAGTGTGCCCTCTTATTTATATTAAGTGCTTCTTTTAGGAATCCACAGATTCATCATTACTCTGAAAGTGAGCAAAAATAGTCAGATTTTCTTCCATTTGTGGCATACTGGCAGGACTGGACTCAGGAAAATGGACAAGGTTTATAGCGAACTTAACCCCTTTCCAAAGTATCAGAACAACGTACAGTACAGTACCCTAAAGCACCCTGCTTTTAATTATGAGAAAGGATAGTCTACCTTGTTAAATACAGGATGGCCTTTGGAGAGTTGTTGAGCTTTCAGTTCTGAGGGTCAAAAGAAAGCTATCCCCCATTGTTCTAACCAAAAAGTGACTTTTTCTTATGTCTAATGGGCATGCACCAGATCAAAGGCTATATGAAAAATGGTGACAAATCTAATTACAGTGTGATCCTTGCCTGCATGTTCAATAGTTCTTCCTCCCAGCTTTGTAGGTATAGGATTTAAGCCTTAATACATGCAACTGCTGCTATATTCCTTAGTATATTTATTGAGGTATGTTAAATCTGTATCAGCATTGAAACTGCAGATTGCTTTTGTTGTACATGTTGTCTAAGCCACATTTTTCTGTGAAACTCTAGAAGAAAACAACAAAAAAAGTGTTTTTAAAAGCTCTGGGATAATATTTACTTCAGTGAAAGTTTCAGCCTACCACAGATTACAAATGTAAGGGATATTTGGAATCCAGCTGTGCAGTATATAGCTCTGTACTGCTAATTTGAAATTTCAGTATGTAAACCTGGTATGATAGGTTTCATATTATTGTTTCAAAACAGCAATGTTTTTAGTTAAAGATCCTTCTTCTTGCATACATATAGAAAATTCATCCTTGATTAGGAAAAGAGAACAAAACACGTTTTGCCTTGGTGAGGCAACAAAAAAGTTATTCTGTAGACTCCATTTTCCCATTTCTTCCTTTCTCTCTCTCTTTTTTTCTATATACCCCAAAGTCTTGACTCTTTCTCGGGAAGATTTTAGCACCTGTAGGGAATTTACTAATGAAGCTGGAGGCTACCTAGAGGAAGAAAGCTTTAAAGTCAGATTGCCATTTTGACAGTTGGAATATGTAAGCAATAAAAAGGTATATATCATAGTTAGCACACCGTCCTGATGTTACCTTGAAATATGTTGAACTTAATTGCTGTGCTTCCTCGCTTTCCTAAAGCTTACGGGAAACATCATTCAAAATACAAGCTTCCCTCTTGTAATAGATTTCCATTTATGCCTAGTTTCAAACTGGAACAAAGTTGTGAAGTATGTTTTAAATGTTTCTGTAGCACTGGTATTATTCCTTTGCAGTACTTGTGGGGAAGGAACCAAGACACAAAGTTTAGTGGAAGGCTTCTGCTAACCATATTCTTCTATCTTGGAGAAGACATTAAAATGTTGGTTTAACATTCTGTGACTCCAAAGTAAGACAATATGTGTTTGTACCATCTTTGAAACTACCATCAGAATGCTTCATGTAGAACATATTACTGAGAGAAATGGTCAACAAATGCAATTCTTCCTTTAGGAAATAGGATATACACTACGAAAAAAGTCGGGTTAGTCCAACTGGAATTATTAACTGTACTGCTCTTTTGGATTGATATCTTATATTATAGGAAACAGGAAAGCTCCACTTGAGAACTTTCCTGGCTGACACACTGGGAAGTTAATCAGCAGCTAGTTAGGAAAGGAAAGCAAGGAGAAGCACGAAGTATTACTCTAGTACCTCATAGGAAGAGAATTCATCATGGTCTCCCATTACATAGAATGTGAAACCTCTGCACCTCTCACCATATGTGTTCATAGGCACTATCCCATAATTCTCCAGTACTAGTCTAGCGTAGATCCTGTCGATAAGTCAGAAACAACAGAAAAACTATCAATTGTAGTTCTTCTGCTCAATAATTTGCAGTGGTCTGCCTTGCAGTGGTAGTGTTAAGAACAGCTGAAACCATACAGCTCCCTCAGAGCATATGGAACAAGGAGTCTGAAAGGCTATATAGTATTAAGGGAAGTGGGAAACAACCCTATAATCTGTGGAGGAAATAAGGGAGACTTTTCTCCTCCTTTCCCTTCTCTCTTTCTCTTTCTCTTTCTTTCTCTCTCTTTCTCTGTCTTCTTACTCTCTCTTTCCCTTGCTTTCCATCCTTCTGCTTCCCCCAAGAAATTAGAGTCTTCATTTTGCCTGTTTTTTTAAATCCTCCTTTCTTTTTTCTGTCCTCTGCTCCAAATTTGACTAGATGGGCGGGCTAAAAATGTAATAAATAAATAAATAAATAAATAAATCAATTTGGTTCACAATAAATACATACAGCCTACAATCATTCTGCCAAATATGATTCTGATTCAGGAAGCCAATAAAAAGTTAATATGTTTTTCTTGAACTGCCCTCTCCTCACAGAAAAGGCTTACAGAATGTAGATTTGACTAATCACACAATATCAGAAGTACCCCTCTAATAACAGAAGCTCCACATTACATGCTAAAATAAATCTATTAAATCCAATATAGTGACAATTTAATCAGGTAATGGATCTATGAAAACATCCCCAACTGAAATAAACAGAGAATTCCAGCAATATTAGGTATCTCTGTATTCTTCAGAATTAAAAGGATGATAAACAAACTGAAAAGTTACTTGAGTCAAACAATTTATCACCAATTCGTATGACAAATAAAGGAATACTAAAGAATCCTATAACAGATGAGTTATTTAAAAAATGGGTTATTACAAAGTTGATAATAGGTAAATCATCTAGAGTGTTTGGATTCAATCGGCAACTCCAGAAAATTTGCTAGGTGTCCCTTATCTTTTACATCTCTACATTGACATTTTATCAGGCAAGGATATCCCAAATATTTGGAAAGAATCTAGAATAGTGGCAATTCCAAATGAAGGTTCAGCCTAACACTGGTTTCAGCATATCAACCAAATTCCCTGTTAAACCAAGATTTCAAATCATTTACCTCAATATTGGCCCACAAAATTAATTCCTTCATCACAGAACATAAATCCTGATCAGGCAGGGTTCACCACGTAAGCATTTTTCAGATGCAGTTTGGAGAGTTCCTTAATATTATTCATAATGGGCATAAATACAAACAATACTGTCACTTGCTTAAGGCATTTGATATGGTAGAGTGGCTCTAGCATTTTATCCTCCTAAAAAGATTAAATTTTGACTCCAGCTTTATGTCACTTCTACCAAAAAAAAAATCACATTGGCTCCTCAGCATTAAGGAAGCAGCAATTTGGTGGTTATTTTTAGCTATTAAAGGCTTCCTCCCCATCCCAAAGCTCCCAAAAGTTTCTCCAGTGCAAAAGGGAGCTGAAGGGATTCTGAGAATCCAAAAAGAAGGATAGGAAGATTTGAATTAATTGAAATTAAAATTTACCAGTGCTGGATGATAACAGCATCCACCTTGCATGGGGCAAACTTACACAAGAGGGTTCTACCCAGTATGTGAGTACAGATAGCACAGAGATTGTCCCCCACCCAGACCATTCACCAACTTTATCTTTTGAAACACACATTTTAAATGATCAAAATCGTATTTGCTCTCAGGGCATTGGACTGGCTATATCTTCAGTGGGAAGAGATGGTTCTGTTCAGCACTATTATTATCCAGCTCTGACATGGTTATGTTTTTTAAAAAAATAATAATAATAATTTGAAAGGATTGTATCTAGGTAAATACCTCTCCTGAGCTTTAATGGTTTAACTTTACATATGCACTATCTTACCTACCAGCTTTTATTTTCCACTTACCAAACTTCTCACTTAAAGTGATTCATCCACCCTTTCATGCCCACTCTCTCTAAAACCAAATTCTAAATTGGCAATTGTCAAATGCTCCCACAAAGCTACTTCCTCTTTGTTTCCTAACAATCCTTCCCATCCTTCCAAAGACTATGATTGGCTGGTTTGACAAGCCAATGAGAGGGCAGACACCAAAGCTATATGACACAGTGACTTTGTTACCTCAGCAAAGAACAAGATTCTGTTCCCACCTTCCTGGACTAGTAGTTGGATGTTATTTCAACACTTGTGATGTACCAGTGTACTGCAATGCTCAAGTTTTCAGAGAAATTCATTATTGTTCCCCATCATATACAGACAAACAAGACTATCTTCCTTCCCCCACACATGGAAGGCAGGGTTAAGATTTCCCTTCCCCTTTCCCTGTCCTCTGCACAGCACTTTGTATTGGGCAAAAATCTCCATTAGTGCAATCCAATTACTAATTAAATTTGGGTGGGGGTGGTTTCTTTGAAATCATGGCTGTGGAGAGATAGCATAAGCCCCTCTTATGCACACATAGCAGTAGCAATGACTGTTCTACTCTTGTAAGTGCCATGTATGTATGTATTTCAACAATACATTGGCCAAAATCCTTTTGTTATTTTATGCCAGTGTATTTCACATGATATAGCATTTTGTGATGAATTCCCACAAGTGAAGAAGGCCCTGTAGACATTATCTGTTGCACTGTCTTCTTATCTTGCAGTGATTCACCACTGTTTGCATTACGCTTACAAGCATAACTAAAAGGATTTTTCCTATTGATCACATACTTGGTGTTGTATGTATCCAAAATGCCAGAGAGGCATACATTTGAAATGCCTCTGGGCCAATCTGCATAAAATTGGATTCCTTTTCCTTTAAGAACACACAGAGCAAGTACAAAAGGACTGGATTTCCTAATGAAAATACAAAGAACTTGTCTGATGTTCCAGGTTTTTAAAAAACCCATGAAGCAGTTATTACAGATTTGTGCAGTCAAGTCAGTAATGCCCCTCCCGCCAAGCAAGGATAACTGCAGTTCCTCACCCTTGTCTATAAAGATGAGAGAAGCAAGGATTTACACTTTTACTCCTGAAAAAAACAGGGAAAATAAGGACATTGTTTATTTTTTAAAAAATGTAACTATAATGGAAATTAATTACTTGCAACTGTAACAGAAACTACAGTGGTGCCTCGACTTACAAACTTAATTGGTTCCGGAACTCCGGTCATAACTTGAAATGGTCGTTGGTCGAAGCACCATTTCCCATAGGAATGCATTGAAATGCAATTAATCCGTTCCAGCCAAAGAAAAAAATCACACACACAAAAAAAATCACTGCAAGACCCATCAGAAACGTGATTAATCCCTTCAAGCAGATCGTGCAAGATCCATTGGAAATGCAAAGAAAGCAAAGCAAAAAGCAAGCAGATCATGCAAGACCCATCGGAAATGGAGGGAAAAAAACCCAAAAAGCAACCAAACCCTCAAGACCCATTGGAAATGGGGGGGGGGGGGACCAAAAAGCAAGGAAACCCCCCCAAGACCCATCGAAAATGGGGGAAAAATACCAAAAAACAAACAAACCCCCCAAGACCCATCACAGCACAGAAACATCACCCCCCCAGCACAAAACCACGCTGCAAAACCCACCCAGAACAGTTTTTAAAAAGCAGAAAGCAGCACCTTACCTTACCAGACAGTCCGAAGCCTCCTCCGATCGCACTCACTCTAACAGTTGGGGCGAAAGAGCTACAAAGCAGCAGCCTCTTCGCCTACCAACGGTTAGCAATTTGAATTCCCCCCCTGTTTCTCCTGCCTTTTTCTGTTCGTAACTGGAAGCTCCAGCCGCAAGTCGAATTTTGCGGCCGGAGCTGGTCGTAACTCGAAATGGTCGTATGTTGGGACGTTTGTAAGTCGAGGCACCACTGTAAGTACTTTTTTTAAAAAGAGTTTCTCAATTTCTGTATCTATGGGGGCCGCTGCTGCAGCCTCAAGGACAAACCTGAACAATATACTCTGCACATTTTTATGAGATGGGATGCACCCATATTTCTAAGAAATTCTGTTGTAGGAGAGAATGTTAATTAATTGTAGGGAATATGTATCCTATTTACCTTCTATTTGACTCTCTCTTATTCTGGAGTTCCTTTCTTAGGAGCAATAAACTCTATTTTGTATTCTTAAAACATTCTGTATCAGTCTGTGTTTCCACCTCTCAAGCTGCTTTGAGGAGGATACATTTCAGTTTCTTTCTGTTTTCTGGTTAGCAATGGTTCTAACCGACAACTCAACTCTGCAGATAAAGCAGACTCCATGCACTAATCATTGATACAGTGATAAAGAAAAAACATATGAAGCAGGTGTTCTTTGCAAAAGTGATTTAGCAGCCAGTGCTTACAGAATGGGACGTTTGTTTGTACATCATGTTCCCAAGTGGATTATGATTGAATTGTCACTCAGCTCTGAGAAGACTTGAAACAATAAAGTCTACTGAGGTGAAACTCTTTCAGATATGGGCACAAGAGACATTTAAGGACTTGTTTGAGAAAATACTGAGAGGAACTAGAGACCTGTAGAACAGGAGTTTGTTTTCATGCCAGGCATGCACAGCAAAGTCATATGGATCATAATATTGTGACGTATTCTTTCGGCTTCAGCTTCTTTTACTTTTTGCACAGAGATTAAAAGCATTAATAGCTACACTTGACTTCGTATAGGGTTTGTGTTGAAGCTCTTGATTCAAATGCAATACATTTCAGCCTAATCACCTTGAAAAAAGTAAGGGTTTGGTAATAATGGGGAAAGATTCCAGTTCAGAGGCAGAACATTTCCTTTCCATTCAGGAAGCCCTGGGTTCAGTCAGGAATTCCAGAGATACACTGCTAGTTAATATAGACAATACTGAGTTTGAGCAGTCAAAAGTCCGAACCTGTACACAATATTGGTCTTTGTAAATGAATATAAAAGCAGAGAGGAAATGGCTTACAGCAGAGGGTGTTCACCCACTTTCAGATGAATTTGGACTATACAGTCAGGCTGGCTGGGATTGCAAGGAGCTGGACCACCTGAGAATGGGCCTCATTTCCCAATGCTGAATCAAAAGGGCAAGTTTATATAGAACTCATGAAGGTATATATTCAAGAGAAGTGGATAGCTGGTATGGGCCCACACCCTACTCACCTTTAGGAAGTAGGGATAGAAAATATACTTCATTATCTTCTTTGTTCTTGGCAGTTTAGGGTGCTGAGATATGCTAAGAATCTTGGAAAGAAATTTTTAAGTGCAGTGATAGCAGACAAAAAGAAAAGAAAAATAAAGAATAAAGAAGACAATAATTTGTGGCACCTTAAAGACTAACTACTGTATTTTAATGTGAGCTTTTGTGGACCAATCCACTTCCTCAGACAGTGAGATTCCTAAGTGCAGGAAGACTCCTTACCTCCAGTTGAGAAGAAAAGCTTTCTTCCCTACCCCTGGCAAAGGCCTTGTCTCTGTTTCTTTCCCGTTGAGAAGCCCAGTGTGCACACAGTAAGTACAAAAAGACTGAGTGATTGTTCAGAAAGATCTAAACAAACCAAGTAGTGCTTCGAGTTCTTAAATGAAACAATAACTGGCCCCTCTGGAAATTCTTCAAAATATGCACAATTGCAGAAACTCCACAAATTCTGCAGCTCTGTTTCTTCAAAAATTGGCCAAATTTCTGCAAAAAAAAGACAATTCTGAAGACAAATAGTTCTCCTCAAAGATAGGATTCTATTGAGTTGTGAGAAGTTCCTCACCAGAATGTTCTGGATTCTTTGTCCAAGAATGGAAATGTGAGGATTTGCATCTTTAATAGGGAGAATATAGGGGTAAACTGTTTAAGTAGCAATCCAGAAAGCTGGTAGAACAACATGTGTTAGTTATACCACTTAAAATGAAAAGGGGATTGCAACTGAACAACAAATGGATTGGTCTTTTAGGAGGGCAAACATACCAGCTGGAATTTTGGCCCAAACAAAAAATTATAACTTTATAACCATTCACACTTGTTGAAAAAAGCCCTGATAATTGCTTTGTGTTTGGGTGAGAAATGTTTAGCTGATGAAAAAAAGGAATCAATTTCTGGGATTTCCCCTCGTGTCTTGTTACTTTGTGAATGGTAGTGAGCAGAAAAGGGTATCTCATAGACCATCTTGATTGCTGCCATTGGTGTTGTCAACATTTAGGCTGCCCTTCGTTATGTAAAGCTTGCATCCTTTTTCCTGTTTGCAATGTGGGCATGCTATTCTGCAGCAATATTGGGCTGTTTCCTGGCTTTTTGAATCATGCACAATATCCTACATTCATAAACGGGAGGGTTTTTTGAGGAATAGATATAGATATAGATGTAAATGTACATGCATGTACATTTACATGTACATATTTTTTTATTTATGTTATTTAAAATATTTTCACCCCACCTTTCTCCTTGAGAATGACCCAAGGTGGCTTACAGCATTGCAAGACAATATTTAAAGTTGAAAACAATTAGTATACAACAATAGTTATCATCATTAAAAGACAATATTTAAAGCTAAGAACAATGAGAATAAAGAGGCAGCTTACATAATTAAAAGGCAATATTAAAGCTAAGAACAAAAGTATACAAATATTTAAAAAGAAAAAGGCAATACCTAATTGAGAAATGGAAAACACAAAAATGGAAAACACAAGTAGTACTAAAAATCTAGTCAAACCAATAATGCATAACAATCCATCTAAACATCTCAAACAGGTAGCTAGTTATGGAAGGAAGTCTTGCCTGCTTGTGCAAGGACAGTAAAGATGGGGCCAGTCTGGCCTCCTCTGGGAGGGAGTTCCAAAGTCTGGGAGCAGCAACAGGGAAGGCTCTCTCCTCTGTTCCCATCAGATGCACCTGTGAAGGTGCTGGGACCACAAGAAAGGCCTCTTCTGATTATCTTAACACCTGAGCCAGCTCATAATGGGAGACATTGTCTTTGAGATAGCTTGGACTCAGGCCATTTAGGGCTTTATAAGTTAAAACATTGATACTTCTTTCCCTTGTTTGAAGGGCTGATTGAGAAACTGCCCACAGCCAAATTCATAGATACATTAAACAAGGAAATAATAATTATATTTTAATTGGTTAATTAATGCTAACCTCAATGTCTTTCAAATTGTTTCTTCCAGAGTGATCAAGCATACATGCCCATCAAACCTTTCCTTTTTAAAAAAAATCACAGTGTTTATCTAAAACAGGCACTCTTCTTCTGACAAATCTGCATTCTGTGTACAGTTTAGTTTGTCTGAGAGTCTTCACCTGATAAGCCTCCTGCAATAATATATTGTGTAAAATTGCTTTCAAATCAAGGAAGAATGAGCTTCACTTGAAAAGTATTCACAAAGTTTCAATTAGATAAGAGCTGATGGTTACTTAGAAACAGTAACGGAGCAGCATGACATGTCATTTGTTAATGTCAACAGTTAAGATTGTGATATGTCATTTGATCAAGTACCATTTTTATTGCAGCTTCCTTTGCAGGTCTTCCTAATATTTTTTTAGAAACGGAACCATTGGTGAAACTGGAGGCTACAGATGACAGGGAATTTGTATCTTACAGACAGAAACAACTTCAGTTGCATTAAAAACAAGCTGAGTTATAAATGTTATGTCCCTTCCTTCTTTCAGTGAGCCAAGACCAGTATATTAGAGCCTTATTTTTTTTATAATCATACCTAGTCATTAATGCTAATATGTTTCTGACATACCTGCCAATAGGAGTGCTTCAGGATTTTGATACCTACTCTGATCCATACTTCCTGGACTATTACACATGTAATAATTTAGTTACTCACCAGGTTTTGCACTTTCTGAGTGGCACTTTTTCCCCCCTCCCAAAATATATAAAATATGCATTTTTAAAATATATATTTTAAAATATATATTTTAAAATATATATATTTTAAAATACTTACTTTGAAGTACCCAGAGAGTTTTTTATTGCTGGCCAACCTATAAATATATCGAGCAAATAAATATATTACTTTGAAGTGAGTATTCTGGGGGGGGGGGGGGATCCAAAAATGTATACTTTAGAACATACATATCTTATAAACATGGACTGGAAATGTATTCATTCTTTCTTAAGTGTCATCAGAAGAGCAGAGCTCAAAAATATTCTTCTGAAAAGCAGTTAGTTGCCATTCCAAAGCATCTCCACCCCACAGCAGTTAATTACTGATAAGCTGACAGAAACTCTTTTCTTTCCCAATTCTCAAAAATAATTGAATTATTTTTTCAGTTATTGTTTTAAAAAAGATGGAATGCTACAAGCTACTAAACTAAGGTTTTTTTAAAAAAAATCATTCTCCTCCCATCCACTTTTCTATGACTCTAACACCTAGAACAGGGCATGGTATAAGACCATGAACCACAGTATGCATGTGATCTGGCTCCTCTACACTACTGGGTGGAATGTAGCCACACTCTGTACCTATGAAAACAGTTACAAAGTTAGAATTGCACTGCTAAAGGAGCACAGTCATGTCTTGTCAAGTTACATTCATAATGTAATGCAGTTATAATTCAATTATGGCAAAACAAACAAATACACACAAAAAAACCCACAACCCTGATTACATATAATTAGAAATTAGTTATTTCAAACTGTGCATAATGAGTAGGCCCATCTTTCCTCCCAGTGTCTCAGAAAATATGTCACCAATATCATCATAATGCAATTTCCTCATCTCCCCAAATGGCAGAGAGTGAAACATAAAAAGGGCAAAAAACTGAAGAGTGTAATGATACAAGCCACCCATTTTATTCTACATTACAGGGGGAAAGACCATGGAGATGTTGGTTTGTTATTTCCCATATCAGTAGCACATGCCCGATAGCATCCAGTTGTGTCCCTGCTCTGGGATAGGTGAGATAGATGAAGAAAGAAAGACAAAACTGAGGAGAGAAGAAAGCAAAATAACAATGGAAGAAATATGGGGGGAAGGAAGTACCTGTAGTTTTACTTAAGATGGGAATGTAAGCAAAAATATCTATATGCTTGTTCATTTTTTCCAGTTATAATTCCTATACGTAATGAGGTTCTGCCTTGTCACAGAGTGCATATCTTTGCTTGTTGTGTCCTTTTGCAGGAAAAGGAGGAATGGCAAGATTATTCTTTTTGCCCTGTGAGAGCATGAGGTATTTTGTGTTGCTCTTGATGAAAACGTTTTTGTGAGTGAAAATGCTTTTGTGTGTGAAAACTAAGCAACACCATACAAATAATTTTTTGACACAGGTTTCCCAAATCGTACAAAATGATGATGGTTTCCACTTTGCTGCATATACTTTTCAGGATTCAGGATAAGTTGCTTCCTGGAGAATGGATGTGTGAAAATACTATAGCCACTTCAAAACATATGCATTTCCAGACACAATTCCAAGGGTTTTGCATTACTTATAGAACCTTAAATGGTATGGAAAGATCTAACACATCCTCCTTATACTATTGTCAGTGACCAATACACTAATTTTGAAAAAGTAGCTTATCAGTTACTCATTCTTCGGAAAGTAACCTCTTAATAACATATTGTTTCTCTCTGATTGTAATTTTGATCTTTTTTCTTTTAAAGTAAACATACATTTAATATCCAAAAAGAACACACTACTGTTTCAAGAGTAAATGTTATCCATTACTCTAAAAAAGGGGAAATGATATTATCAGTTTTTACATTATTTTTAGAAACTGGTTGTTGCATTACTTATAATGTGTTGGGTTCCAAGTTCTGCCTCTCTCCCATAAAAATGTGATTTGGCTCTCCCGCTTTTTAACTCTTGACGTAGGTGAAGAGAATTTTTGTTTCATTAACCTTTGTTTCCAGTGTCTCCGTTACCTCAAGATGATTAATAATCTGCTATGCTGTTTCTGCCATACCTTCTTCTCTCTCTTTTTGTTTTCTAATTGTTCATTGTCTAATTCTGTTTTGGATTTTGTTTACCACCTTGAGTTGGTCTTTAGCAGTTTTCAGGTGGTGAATTATAATGTCCTTAATTTTGCCGCATTATTAAAAATATTGAAGATTTACCAGTTTGTTCAAATCGAGGTTTCACATGTTGAAAAGCCTGCAATTTCACCTTCAGGCCAGCTATAACAGTAACACAGAAAATGGAAAAGTAATGGCTGACTCCAAGGATATAGACTTATCAGTCAACACTAGAGATGGGGACAACTCACCATTTTGGCGAGTCATCTTGCTTTGTGAGTCGTCAAAAGTTGATGACTCACGAAGCACGAAGTTGCCCCCATGAAGCAACAAATAGCGAAGTTATTCATCAATTCATGGGGGGGTTATAAAAAAAGCACACCCCTACTGCCACCGCCCCCTGCTACCACCACCCCACTGCCGCGCCGCTGCTGCCTCCCTCCACCCGCCACCCCTGCCGACACCCCCCTTCCTATTAAAAAAATAAAACAACAATCATTCTGCCTACTGGCCGCCAATCAGCTGATCGGCAGCCAATAGGCAGTCACACACCCCCACAGCCACCCCCACAACCTATCCCATCCCTTCCTCTCCCTACCTTAGCCCCCCACCCCCACCGACACCCCGTTACCTTAATCGCCGCTGCCGAGGTCTTCATCTGGCCTCCCAGCCACGGCATGTAAAAAGGGAGACTGGCTGCCCTTTGCAAAGATGGTGGCTGTGGCTTCATTTAGGGTAGGGAAGCTGCAGTTGCCATCTTTGCAAAGGGCAGCCTGGATTCTCTTAGCCTGCATTCCGGTAGGCAGAATGTTTTTTTGTTATGGTAATACGAAGGACGAATAAAAACGGGTAAATATTCATCCCTTCGTATTTGTGGGGGGTCTCTGGAACCCACAAATATGAAGGGACAAATATTTAACAAATTGGCTATTTTCGTCAAAAAAGCCGATCCGTTTTTATATTCGTCCCCATCTCTAGTCAACACTGTTTGAGAGATGCAATTCTTTACAGCAGAGACTAGGATCTAGGGCAGTGGTTCCCAACTTTGTATCCCCAGATGTTCTTGGACTACAGGAGTGCAACCTTAGTTTCATTTCACTTCAACCATGTTCTTTCTTCTTCTTCTTTGATCTTTTCTACAGTTTCTACTTTTGGGTTCAGCAAGAAACCAAACATTTCTTTCTAATTTAGTCTTGTACCATCCAGAAAAAGAAATCAGTTTATCTTTACACATGTATTCCTATACACGTCTATGGAGATACAAGCCCCATTGAGTTTGATGGCTTACTCTTGTGTATGTTTTTAGAGAATTGTAGCCTAAAATATCTGTGGCCATCATTCACCGTCTTTGATATGACGATCTTCTTGGTTTGAAATCAGCTCCTAGGCATTCATCTACTATCCCAGGTTTCCCTAAGATGAATTTGTGTTCTCTAACACAGACTTCACTTGCTCCAGGTGCAAGAAAGATTACGTATCAGAAAAATTATTAGAGAAGAAAACAGAACGATCCCCACAAAATGGCTGATTTGCATTGAGGTTTTTACTGTTGAGAAATGGCTTGCTGGTAGAACTGTTATACAGCATAAAATTCATACTTTTAAAAAACTTTTTGAAAATAACTACAAACCCAGCTCTATTCACTGATTAAATATTCCTTTTCACCTTCAGTAGATTGTGAAATGAAAATCCTGCTAAATCATGAAACTGACAGTTCCCTTCTCCTCTTGCATATTAAGAATGGAACTACTCTTTACAGAATCAGATGCTCAAATCTCTGAGGTGGGCCATATTTAGTGTGTGGGAATTCAAAATGACAGAGGAGTGTGGGCAAACTGCAGTTGCGAGGAAAAAAGTGGGAATGTGACATCTGTCGCTACATGATTAGAAGTAATTAAAGAGAAGCAAAACACCTGAAACAATCACTTCTGAACTTTTGTGTTGGTGCCTCCTTGGATTTACAGCCAGTTTAATGAGCTCACTGGCATTTTTCTGTGGTGCAACAGCAACATCCAGTGGTCAATTCCTTTCAATATGGTTCAATAGGTTCTTTACCTATCACAGCATTGTTATATACCTGATGATGGTTGCTAAGATTTGGAAAGGTATTAGTAGAAATATAGTCATAGTAGAAAAGAAAGTTCATATATGCAAAAGCCAGTACATTCTGATGTGATGTGCAAATCAGTTGCTTTGTTTATGGAAGACCTTCCTAATGAGCCACTGAAGAAGACAAGCAAACAAAAATCTGCACAAGCCCTGGAATACAGACAATGAAACAGGATTTAGGTATAAGGGCCTCATCTGTATTAGTAAACAAGGATTTGTAACAGCTATTAAGGCAACCTAACATTACTAGCTCACAAGGCAGAGAGTTCAGATAAACCCCCAACTTGCTGCCCATTTGGGCAATACCATCCTTGCTCAATGGACCACATTCATAAGTTACTTATTTGTACCTTTTATTGACTAGCTAACAGAGGAGACCTTGTGTTTGCCACCCTATACTTTCTGGGCAGTATGTGATGAGCTGAACCCCCTCAGGACCCAAGAGATGATCCTTACCAACTTCCTCTCAGCCTGCAGGCAGTGAGAACTATTTATTTATTTTATATATTGTCCTATTAGTGCAAGCACCTCTCCAGGTGGTTTACAGGTTAAAACTTAAAACCCTGAACAGTTACAGTCAAATGCAATATAGCAATGTGTGTGAGTTAATTTCCATCAAGTCAGAACCGACTTATAGTGACCGTAATAGGGCTTTCAAAATAAGTGAGAGATGTAAGGAGTGGTTTTACCAGTTCAACTCCCTTAGTGAGTTTCCATGGCTGAGCAGGAAGTTGAACCCTGTTCTTCAGAGTCCTAGTCCATCACCCTATACATTACACTAATTAAATCATAAATTAAAATAACCCTATAAAATCTAAAATTCATACAAAAAAAATATATAGCAGCATCCAGGAGACTCAATTTTAAAAGGCAGGTTTAAATAATTCTGTCTTTAGTAGTTTCCTGAACATAAGGAGGGAAGGAGCTTGGTGAGTCTCTGTTGGTAACTTGTTCCAGATACTGGAAGCTACCACCAAAAATGCTTTATTCCTTGAAGTTGCTTTTTTGGCCTTACTCCATGTGGCTACTTTTAAAAGCATTAATTGAGAGGAGTGGGTGGAATGGGTAGCTGATTTCTGGGAGAGACATTCCAGAAAATATTGTCACGTTCCCGGGGGTTTCAACAGCAGAGTCCGATAAGCCAGTCCAAGTTCAGAGCCGATACCAAAATGCCAAAGCCAAATCACAAACCGTAATCCAAGGTCAGGGTCCAAAGCCAAATCACACAGTCCGGGGTCAGAGTCCAAAGCCAAAGGTCCAGGGAACAAAGTTCAAGGTAGTCAGGAGTGTGGATGCAAGCCAGAGATTCGACTTGTTGCTTCCACGGATTTCTAGCCGACTAAGAGCTGTTTATATAGTAAAACAGCCCCTTGAGCTGCTGGAAGCTTTTCCATCCTGTCAGTACTCAGGGCTAGTTGATCGGATGTTTCTGTGGGCAGCCTTCGAGCGATCTTCTGACCTTCTTGTCATAAGTCTTCCCCGAAGCCTGGCCCTCAGCCTGTCTACTGGGGGAGGAGAATCTGGGGGTGATTCAGGTGTTTGCGTTTCTAATTGCTCAGCATTCTCCTCAGCCACAGTTAACCCTTCCGGTTCCAGGTCTTCAGCTGCACTCATGACAAATATCGAGGTCTAAACTGTTAAAATAGGTTCCTCACCAAGATGTTCATGTTACCTCCCAAGGCAATTGTACAATCCACCAGTTGGGATCCTGAAGAAAAAAGGGAGTAAATCAAATCAATGTTTTTATTTTATTTTATTTCTGACATTTATATCCTGTCCAACACAGTGGAAACCATTACTTTGGATAGTCAGTACAAAAACATATTAAAAAAACCTCTGGTTTATGACTGTGGGATATTGTGCTTCCATACCCATGATTCAAAAAGCCAGGAAAAGGACCCATATTGCTGCACAATATCATGCTCATGTTGCCAGCAGGAAAAAGGATGCAAGCTTTACCTAACAAAAAGCAGTCTGAATGTTGACAACAGCAGTGGCAGCAGTCAAGAGGGTCTACAGAATACCTTCTTCTACTCACTACCATACACATTTGTTGAAAAACAGCCCTGGCAATTGCTTTGTGTTTTGGTGAGAAGAGATTAACTGATGAAAAGGGGAGCCAGCTTCTTGGATTTTCCCTTGTGTGGTGTCACTTTGTGAATGGTAGTGGTGCTGGGGGACTCCTGTTCAACACCTTGACCATTAGCCTGTGGAGTGTCTCAGGGTTCCATGATTCCCTGTACTATTTCACATGGACACGAAAAATCTGAAAGAGGTTGTCCAGAATTTTTTGGTCTGGTACCACCAGTATACTGATGACACTCAATTCCATCTGCTTTTTAAGATCTTCCAGGAGGCCCTTCTTTCAGGCCCTAATGTGTGGTCACCCAGCACCCCCCTCCCTACCAATTTCATCCTAGAATCTCCTCAGATTCAAAACACCAAGAAATGGTCTGACAGTGCAACACAATATCATGCCTGCATTGCCAGCAGGAAAAAAGATGCTAAGCTTTACAAAGCAAAGGTCAACCTGAATGTTGATGACATCAGTGTTGGCAGTCAAGATTCCCTCTTGTATTTATTACAGTTCACAAAGAGACAGCAAGCAAGAGAAAATATCAAAATCTGGTTTTTTTAAATCAGTTAACCACTTCTTGCCCAAATACAAAGCAATTGTCACAGAAGTTTTCCAACAAGTTCTCTAGGTATCTATTGGTATTTTGTGTGTCAAATAAATAATATTTATTTTTACAGCTAAACTATTTTGGAAAGGTCATTTGAGTCCATTTTTGCATTTTTCTTTTTAAAACAGTTAACTAAAAAGTAAAGCATTGCTAAAAGTGTACAATGAGTGAAATACGACTTTTTATTTTAAAAAATGGCTGGACATTTTACATATACTGGTGTATCTCCAGTGGTGTAGATTTCAGTAATCAGCTTAGTAATTGGTGCTTGCTTTTTTTGTGCCACATGACTTACTGTATTTTTCTTGTTATATGTTACATGACTATTGTGTAACCAGGAAAAAAAACTAGTATTTTAACTGGTGGCTTTTTGCCCCTGAAATTTATGCCATTGGAGGTATGCTGACAGGCATAAGTAACAATATAACTTTTTTTTAATTGATTTTACCATATTTGGGTAGAAATCCAGTAGTAAACTGCAACTAGCATAGGCCAATTGAAGCAATGGAACTTATGGAGGAGCTGACCAAACAAATTGTCACTGATTCAAGGGGTCAACTTTAATTGTGACTTATTACTGGATTTCAGCCATAGTGTTCCTAATATGGTCACACATTGGATCTGTACATTGGTGTACTGCTAAAAACAGGGACATTGTGTCTCAATGCTAATTCTGTGAAGAGTACAGAGAAAACTTTTTTTTGGAAACAACTCCGAGAATCCCTCAATCATCCCAGCTATTCTTGATTCTGGGAGTTGTAGACAAAAAAAATAAGTTTTCCAAATTCTGCCTTTATGGCTGCTAGCTGCAGAGAAACCTGGTAGCAGAGGGTGTTAGCTACTCACCATTACTGGTATTCTTGTCCAAAAAACAAACAAACAAAAACACCTTTGGTTAGTTCTGGTAAGAGGGATAGTTCTCTGACTTTTATTTTTCTGGGGATTTGACAGAACATATATATTGATTATCCCTTGCATCAGTACTGTTATTAATACCTTTTTTTGTCATTGTCTCAGTGATCTGAACTTTGCTTTCTCTGCATCTATACATAATCTCAAGAGCACTTCTATTGCCATCCTACCTGTTCATCACTCACACCTGATTTCACTCTAGGCTTGTGCCTGAAGAGTTAAGAAACTCACTAGAAAGGATGAGCCAGTGATGCACTGCTGTGTTCAATTAAGATTTATGGAGAGTGCTGTTAATGGGCAGCAGTCAAGGACAATGGGAGGCAGTGTTTGGAAATGAAATAGATGGATGAAATAGACAGGGTCATGCTGAAGGTGCCTAGCATCTTGAATTAACAGAATGACAGAGAAGGAGAGAGAAAACAGAACACGGATGAAAATATGGCTGTTCTTGTTCAATGCTGTTGCGTCCCCCTCCCTGCAGATCTGTGTCATTTTATAGTCTGTATAGTTTTATCTCAGTTTTTTCTTCTTTAAAAAAGAACATGTTCTTTACTCCTGCATTAAAACATTGTGATCAATTAAGACAAGGATGGCTAACTTGTCTAGTCTACCAGTTCTTTGGACTTGATCAAGCCAAGCCACTGCATGTTAAAATAAAGTTCAACTCAAGTACCTATATGAGCTTCAGTAGTATGGAGGACATACATTTTGGTGATAATAGCAAGCTGCTAGGAAAGAGGAGGTAGGAGTGATTCATGGCCTACACTGGGGTGACCACCCCTCACTTGATCCACAAAGAGGGAAGGTATATTTGCCCCAAGGAGTAGAATTGCTGGTGGAGGTGTAATGTTAATTTTTAGTTAATGTGGAAGCAGGCATATTGTCACACTCCTTCTCTCTGATACTGATGTCAAACCTCTATCTTGTCACTTGACTATTGAGGTCTCTTTAAATCACCACAGGAATAATGTTTTCTTTAATAATCTTCACTTATTCCCTCTCTTCCTCTTTTGCTTCCACAAACCTTTAGCTGTTCCTATCTGAATGAAAAATTAACCCTTCACTCGGGCCCTTATAACACTCCAGTGAGCCAGCCCTCAGGAATTGAACTCAGCTTGAATAGAAGAGATAATGAAATATCTCTATTAAAATAATAGTGTGTGTGGGGGGAATATTTTCTGTTCCTAGTCTTTGAAGTTATTCAGCACATTCTTTCATTCTGTTACCTCTCCCCTTTGCTCTCACTTGAGAATATAACAAGAACAATAAGATTTTTGTGCAAATTAAGCAACACTGCACAAAAACTGCAAAAATACTTTAACAAAAATTGCACAAAATGCCACTAGCTGCTGAGTTGTTGCAGAGACGTTTAAAGATTAGGAACATTGAGGAGGGTGTTTGCTTCTTTTTTAAGAAAAGCCAATCCTTATACGCTTGCTTGTGTTTCAAATGGAGAGAAACTCCTTTTGGGCAGATACAATTTGTGGAAATTGTGGAACTTCTGATGTACAAAAAATAATGCTGTCGCCTAAGAGTGAGGAATCTTGTGGGGCTTGGAAATTCCTCTCCGAAACATATCGGAGATGAGAATGTAGAATTCAGCAAATGTTCTTTATGTCCTCCCTTGTAAAGAGTAACATTTGTTTATTTTTTTCTTTTCTGTTTTTGGATGCAGCCCACCACTTTAAAGAGATGTTTTCAGGAACCTTCTCTAATTTAATCAGTGTTTTACTTTTCAGTTTTTAAAGCAATGAAATAATTTTAAAAAACACAGTTATGAGTACTGAGTAGCAATAACAACTATGCAGTAAATCAAGGTTATGAAAAATAGTAAAGACCTCCATCCATTTGCTAGTCCCAACCAGAGTCAAATCAATTGCTGAATGGTAAGGCAGTGTATGACCAAATCCTACTGATTCAATAGAGCAACTTTAGTTTGCAGTAGAAAATGGATTTAGGCCAAAGATCCTTTTTAAAACTTTCCAAACTCCGTTATGCTATTGTTCATCCTCTCTCTAATTGTACTCATGTCTTGGAATGGCAACTGGAATATAACTATGGTTCCAGCAACAGAATGCTGGCTATGGGTAGGTAATGGACATGTGGAGTAGGATTGAGGAACTTTCTTCCCCTGTACTTGAACTGGCTTGGGTCATTTCCTTTCCATTCTTTTCCTTTCATTTTACCTTCCTTGTCAGTGATTGAGAAAAGGTGAAAAATATGCAAACTCTTTGGATTGGGATGGGAAAGATTTGCCTATTCTACCTAGAGATCCACTCAAAAGCCATTCACACCCCAGATTTCCCCCAACACCATTTTCCTTGCCTCTTCTACATATCTTTAGCAAAGGAAAGGCAGAAAACCTTCCACCTTCCTTCCCCTATCCTATAAATGATGAGCGAGAGCTTGCTGTGAGAGAAGTGTTTCTTCAGAAGTGTTCATAATTGCAAAAATCAGGCAAGCACACACTACATCCCAAGTTTTGAGGTTAAAAAATCATGACAGGGAAGATAGCACAAACCCAAGCACCATTCTTGTATCTTGTGTGCCAGTCCTCATTATCAAGCACTTTTCATTTACAAGAAGATGTTCACATCTACCATGGCCCATTTCCAAACAACTTTACTGATTTTTTTTAAAAAAATCTTGTTCTATAGAAGTGAGAAAAGAACTGTAAAACCTTGATAATAAATAAAGGTTTCCAGCCATTGACTCTTAAGCTAATGGAAAGTTTCTTTTAACTGACTGCTTTTGAAGACTTCACTTGCATTAAATATATGCTCCAATTTTATTCCATCATAACCTGGTAGGAAGCCACGTCTGCATCTAGATGCACATGCTGTGTTTTACATTCTTCTCAGCTTTTACTTGTCAAGGGTTGCATACATGTAAGCTGCAGTGCTAAAGACGAAGGAGATGAGTGTTATATTTTAAAAAGAACCCTGTAATCATTATGCACTCTCTCTGTAGCTGCTTCACCTGTTCTGTAAAGGATGTCAAAATTCCAGCTAAGCTGCAGTGGGGAAACTACTTGCTATATCAGCTGGAGTGCAAGTTTCCAGGCTCTTGGGATGACTCTGTAATTCTGTTTCAAGGAGCCTGAGACAACACAGCACAGAGTTCTGCATGTGACGAAGCAGATGTTTTAATGTTCCAGCCTTATTAAATCACAAATGCAGTGCCATGCTGGGAGGGCATAAGGACTACAGCTCCAGTAACAATTATATTCCCAACTACTGAGTGCCATGTCCACTTTTCAAAAAACCTAAGGGGTGCATTTCTGGAAGGATGTCACTCCGTTTGATAGCTGCAGCTGGTTTCCACCAATCTATGGTGCCAAACTATCATGATTTATGACAACTCACCCATCTAAATCAGAATAGAGAGCACATTCCATGTACCTCCTGGTTTGCTATGAGCAACAGCAAGAGGTGGGAGGGGGGAGAAATGAAAAGAATAGGCCATTTTTTTTCATTTTACCTTCATCATATATTTGTACATATTTTCCTCAAGTTACACAAAAGGAAAAGTAGACTTGGATTTTTCATTCTACTGTTGAATGACATGTAGACTTTTCTTTGCTTGTTGGTTGAAATCCAATTGAACAATTATACCAGCAGAAACTGCATATTGCTGCAATTTAAGAAGTCATTTTAAGCATTTGCTGTCAAGCCCAAGTCATATGATTGTGGTGCAACAATAAATTCTTTGCAATGACTTCTTAACTTGTGACAATGCACAGCTGAGATTCTACGCACTTCTTTTAAACACATCAATCTGTTACTTTACAATTACATTTCTTACTTGCTCACCTGAGAAGCAGACCAACTGTGGTCACTAGGCCTTACTACTGAGAATGCACTGCATTCTGAAGAAACCATGCATAGCATGTGAATCAGCGTTTGCACTTCCTTTGAACATTTCTTTTTTAATTACCAAGACATCTAGAAAAAGACTTCTTTGAGCCTAAGATGAAGGTCTCCAACCAACTTTGTAAAGGTTGACCCTCCTGGAGATCCAAACTCATTGAGTGCAACCACATTCTTCAGAGGATCATACAGTATTTAGTGGTGTAAAACTGGCAGTGTGTGAGAGAGAGCCAGTCCATGTTCCTTAGAGTTAGTAGGAAAGCATGTTCCAAACCATATTTTACACTTGTTCAGAAGTGTCTGATATCCAACCAAATCATCAAGAGAATATTCTAATGACTATTCCAGAATGTAAATGGGGGTGTGCGTGTTGTTAAAAAGATTATACAAATAATCCTTCAGGGCCTAGAAAAGCCCAGATGAAATGCACAAATATCATCCATCACATCGCCATGCTTCTTGTCTTTTATATTTTATGCCTTTAATTGTAATTTATTGTATTTGTTTTTACTGCACTTTATGATTTATGCCCCGATTGTATTATTATTATTTTGTATATATATATATATTATTTTGTTATTCTGTTGTTTGTTTATCTGTTGTAAACCGCCCAGAGTGGCCCTGGCTGCCAGATGGGCGGTATATAAATAAAATAAATAAATAAATAAATAAATAAATAAATAAATAATAATAATAATAATAATAATAATAATAATAATAATAATAATAATAATAATAATAATAATAATAATAATAATAATAATAATTGCTGTAGCAGATTTCCTCAGCAGCATCAATTGAACCCTCTGGTCATTTTGGACCACAACTTCCATTAGCTCCAGCCAAAATGATCAGTGGTCAAGAAGGATGGGGCTTGAAGTCCAAAATCCGAGTGGGTACAAGATTAGGGAAGGTTGGTATAAGGTATGATGTATGAGAGTAAGTTTTCCAAGTCTACTTCAACTGTTAGTAAACATTAATATCTTTCAAACAGTGTTTGCTATCCTTCTTCACTGCACACTTGAGGAAGCAATGTGCAGTCTAATGTATTTTTTTAATATAACTGATATGATTAATAAAAATGCCACTAATTCAAACACTTCACTGTTTACATATGTTAAACCCCAAAAACACATTGATTGGGAAGCACACTCAAATTTCCTTTATGCACAACTTTGCATGGATAATTCCCTTTTCCTTTTCTCCAGTGTTGCTGTCCTGTCCATATATTAAGCAGGCATGTGAAAAGAATGACTATGTGCACATAGCTGTGCACATGGAGGTGCACCACATGATGGTCTCTAGCTCTGCAGTTTCTGAGAGCATGGAATACATCTATCTATGCAAATGTACATGGATAGGTATTCTTTTTCACCTGATCCACTTAATACTTGCCTATGTGAAGTTCACTGATCATATGAGCTCTTGCAGATGACAATCCCTCTCTCTCCAGATTTGTATCTGTAGAGGCATATTTCATGGAGAGCTTCCTCAGGAGTGAATGCCAGTCAGATATACTGAGTAAACATGCTCACAGATCTTAATTGTTCCCCACAGAATCTCTCATGATGGCTCCTTGGACCTTTGCAGTTGTGGTTCCCAATTCAGACTGAGCATTTCTGCTGAGCCAAGTTAAAACCAATAGAATTTAATTAGCTGTAAGTAATCTGATCTCAGTTGACTGTAAACAACATTAGCTTTCAGTGGATCGAGTTCACAGATTATAATTTCCTTCAATGAATTTGTTTTTATAAATGATATACATGATTTAATTAATAATCAGAGATTGATCAGGATATCTGTTTTTTGTTGTTGTTTAGTTGTTTAGTCATGTCCGACTCTTCATGACCCCATGGACCAGAGCACGCCAGGCCCTCCTGTCTTCCACTGCCTCCCGAAGTTGGGTCAAATTCATGTTGGTTGCTTCGATGACACTGTCCAACCATCTCATCCTCTGTCGTCCCCTTCTCCTCTTGCCTTCACACTTTCCCAACATCAGGGTCTTTTCCAGGGACTCTTCTCATGAGATGGCCAAAGTATTGGAGCCTCAGCTTCAGGATCTGCCCTTCCAGTGAACACTCAGGGTTGATTTCCTTCAAAATGGATAGGTTTGTTCTCCTTGCAGCCCAGGGGACTCTCAAGAGTCTCCTCCAGCACCACAATTCAAAAGCATTAGTTCTTTGGCAGTCAGCCTTCTTTATGGTCCAGCTCTCACTTCCATACATCGCTACAGGAAAAACCATCGCTTTGACTATGCGGACCTTTGTCGGCTAGGTGATGTCTCTGCTTTTTAAGATGCTGTCTAGGTTTCTCATCGCTTTCCTCCCAAGAAGCAGGCATCTTTTAATTTCGTGACTGCTGTCACCATCTGCAGTGATCGTGGAGCCCAGGAAGGTAAACTCTGTCACTGCCTCCATATCTTCCCCCTCTATTTGCCAGGAGGTGATGGGGCCCGTGGCCATGATCTTAGTTTTTTTGAGGTTGAGCTTCAGACCATTTTTTGCGCTCTCCTCTTTCACCCTCATTAAGAGGTTCTTTAATTCCTCCTCACTTTCTGCCATCAGAGTGGTATCATCTGCATATCTGAGGTTGTTGATATTTCTTCCGGCAATCTTAATTCCAGCTTGGGATTCATCCAGTCCAGCCTTCCGCATAATGTATTCTGCATATAAGTTAAATAAGCAGGGGGACAATATACAGCCTTGTCGTACTCCTTTCCCAATTTTGAACCAATCAGTTGTTCCATATCCAGTTCTAACTGTTGCTTCCTGTCCCAAATATAGATTTCTCAGGAGATGGATAAGGTGGTCAGGCACTCCCATTTCTTTAAGAACTTGCCATAGTTTGCTGTGGTCCACACAGTCAAAGGCTTTTGCATAGTCAATGAAGCAGAAGTACATGTTTTTCTGGAACTCTCTGGCTTTCTCCAGAATCCAGCGCATGTTAGCAATTTGGTCTCTAGTTCCTCTGCCCCTTCGAAATCCAGCTTGTACTTCTGGGAGTTCTCGGTCCACATACTGCTGAAGCCTGCCTTGGAGGATTTTGAGCATAACCTTGCTAGCGTGTGAAATGAGTGCAATTGTACGGTAGTTGGAGCATTCTTTAGCACTTCCCTTCTTTGGGATTGGGATGTAGACTGATCTTTTCCAATCCTCTGGCCACTGCTGAGTTTTCCAAACTTGCTGGCATATTGAGTGTAGCACCTTAACAGCATCATCTTTTAAGATTTTAAATAGTTCCACTGGAATGCCATCTCCTCCACTGGCCTTGTTGTTAGCCATGCTTTCTAAGGCCCACTTGACTTCGCTCTCCAGGATGTCTGGCTCAAGGTCAGCAACCACACTATCTGGGTTGTCCGGGACATCCAGATCTTTCTGGTATAATTCCTCTGTGTATTCTTGCCACCTCTTCTTGATGTCTTCTGCTTCTGTAAGGTCCCTACCATTTTTGTCCTTTATCATGTCCATCTTTGCACAAAATGTTCCTTTAATGGCTCCAATTTTCTTGAACAGATCTCTGGTTTTTCCCTTTCTATTGTTTTCCTCTATATCTTTGCATTGTTCATTTAAGAAGGCCCTCTTGTCTCTCCTTGCTATTCTTTGGAAGTCCGCATTCAATTTTCTGTAACTTTCCCTATCTCCCTTGCATTTTGTTTCCCTTCTCTTCTCTGCTATTTGTAAGGCCTTGTTGGACAGCCACTTGGCTTTCTTGCATTTCCTTTTCTTTGGGATGGTTTTTGTTGCTGCCTCCTGTACAATGTTACGAGCCTCCATCCATAGTTCTTCAGGCACTCTGTCCACCAAATCTAGTTCCTTAAATCTGTTCTTCACTTCCACTGTGTATTCATAAGGGATTTGGTTTAGATTATACCTGGCTAGCCCAGTGGTTTTTCCTACTTTCTTCAGTTTAAGCTTGAATTTTGCTTAAAGAAGCTGATGGTCAGAGCCACAATCAGCTCCAGGTCTTGTTTTTGCTGACTGTATAGAGCTTCTCCATCTTTGGCTGCAGAGAATATAATCAATCTGATTTCGGTATTGCCCATTTGGTGATGTCCATGTGTAGAGTCGCCTCTTCTGTTGTTGGAAAAGAGTGTTTGTGATGACCAGCTTGTTCTCTTGACAGAACTCTATTAGCCTTTGCCCTGCTTCGTTCTGAACTCCAAGGCCAAACTTACCTGTTGTTCCTTTTATCTCTCGACTCCCTACTTTAGCATTCCAGTCCCCTATAATGAGAAGAACATCTTTCTTTGGTGTCAGTTCTAGAAGGTGTTGTAGGTCTTCATAGAATTGGTCAATTTCAGCCTCTTCAGCATCGGTGGTTGGTGCATAAACTTGGATTACTGTGATGTTGAGAGGTCTGCCTTGGATTCGTATTGAAATCATTCTATCATTTTTGAGATTGTATCCCAGTACAGCTTTTCCCACTCTTTTGTTGACTATGAGGGCTACTCCATTTCTTCTACGGGATTCTTGCCCACAATAGTAGATATGGTAATCATCTGAATTGAATTTGCCCATTCCCGTCTATTTTAGTTCACTGACGCCCAGGATGTCAATGTTTATTCTTGCCATCTCCTGTTTGACCACATCCAACTTACCAAGGTTCATAGATCTTACATTCCAGGTTCCTATGCAGTATTCTTCTTTGCAGCATCGGACTTTCCTTTCACTTCCAGGCGCATCCACAGCTGAGTGTCCTTTCGGCTTTGGCCCAACCGCTTTATTAGCTCTGGAGCTACTTGTACTTGTCCTCCACTCTTCCTCAGTAGCATGTTGGATGCCTTCCGACCTGAGGGGCCCATCTTCCAGCGTCGTATCTTTTAGCCTTTTGTTTCTGTTCATGGGGTTTTCTTGGCAAAGATACTGGAGCGGCTTGCCAGTTCCTGCTCCAGGTGGATCGCGTTTAGTCAGAACTCTCCACTATGACCTGTCCGTCTTGGGTGTCCCTGCACGGCCTAGCCCATAGCTTCTCTGAATTACTCAAGCCCCTTCGCCACGATAAGGCAGCAATCCGTGAAGGGGCTGTTTTAGGATCATAGAATCCCCCATCTCTATTTATTTCAGTAGGTTTTTGTCCATTGCACAGTAGTCTTTTATATACGCCTCACTAATGTATAACACTGTCTGGTTTTACATCTGTCTGCATTAATCTTTTGGCCATATGTTATACAGCAAAATTAGGGGGTAATGGTTTGCTGCAAATTCTGCTTTTCTGAACATGCCAGGTGTCGCGATTTGACCCTTTTTGGATCCGACACCTCTGGAACCTATGTGGCGTTGGACCCTCTCGTGCCTTGGTCTGTCCACCTAGACTCAGACCTCAGAGCACACCAGGGCAAAACTGATCTCTTTCCTTTCTTCCACTGCTGCCACCAGGAGATCCCTAGATCCCCATAACTCCTTTAGAAAGAATCAGGTCCACTCTTTAATGAAATAGAAAGATCTTTAGTTTATTTGCTTATTTGTTTCAGTATTATAATATTCAGTTCTATTCCTTCTCCCTTCCAGTCACTGGTCAATCACTTCTCAGATCTCCTACTATTTTCATCAGTCTAATCACAATCACATAAATCTCTGAACTCTCTAATCAAACTCCTTCCAAAACTCTGATCTGATCTCCTCCCCCCTCAGGCTCTGCCTCTTATACTCTGCCTCTTGGCTCCGCCTCTCAGCAACATAAATATGCATGACTCACTCTAAGCAAACCTGAGCCATGACCACATTTAAAGGAGAACGCTACACCAGGCTGGGCCAGAGTCATATAAGCATGTGTCTCTCTGCTGTGCTGGTTTGTTCATTTTACAATGGTGCATTAGGAATAGATGTTTCCACCAATCTATCTTCAAGTATGAAGAGGTGACATTAGATATCTCTTGTATCAATCACTCCATTGTTTTCAGTGATTATATTTTTCAGGAAACAAAGTTTTTACCTGTGTGGATACAGGTTGCATTTTCGGAGTAAATGAAAACAAGCAAAATAAGTCCAAAAATCTTTCCTTCCATTCACTTCCAAATAATGTCATAAAGTTATCACACCCTGTTGAAGTGATTACTATACTAAAAGTCAAGCTCCTTCATTTCATAACTGCTCATGTTTGCTGAGGACACTCTGCCTAACAACACTTGATGAAAAGTTGACAAAAATGGCAATTATTGTCATTGGTGGGAATTGGGTTTCAATAATTAAGCCGAGCTCTATTAAAATCCACAATTTCATGCCTCTAGTTAAGAATGTCTGAGGAATTCAGTCTTTGTGATCTCCAGTAGGAACTAATACAGCCTGTATCTCTGGGAGCAATGTGCAGGTTGGAACTGAGTTATCTACAAACATTTGTACTTTCTAGATGTTATAACACTGTTCTGAGAGTTTCTAAAAATCAAAATATGTTTAGAAATAGTCCTTCTACAAAAAAGAAATGTCTACAGGTGCATTTTTTTGTTGGGGGGATAAACAAACATTTAAAATGTTCATCAAAATATTCATATGAATAATAATTTTTGACTAGCTTTTTTCAAAGCAGATTGATAGACTATTGCACAAATTGGGCAAAACTGATTCATAGGTGATCAGTGAAACTGGAGGAAATAGATGTAATTGACAAATCTTGTTTTTTCTCTAGTGAACACAGACAACAGAAAGAAGCACACAAACAAAAGCTGTCAGCTATTATGCAGCTTTGTTCCCTTTAGAATATAACCCAAACTGAGGAAGGTAATTTTTCTTAGCAGATACGCATCTTTAGGCATCGGCCCTGCATCTCAGACACAAATGTTGTTTCCATTAAGCTTCTAGTGAGATTGTGAATGAGTATGTGTATGTCCTCTAGACCCAATCCTCTCTGCTTTTAGGTCCTTCCTCTTCATCAGACCACCAGACATCAGTACAGGGACAGGGAAGTTGATCTGCATATGGTCCTGCTGAAAGAATTCTCTTTGCAGGGGGATGAGAACCTCCCGAGCCATACAGCAAACTATCATTTACAGTCCTGGACTCTTACAGGAGAAAGGTGCCAACCTTTCTTTGACCCTCCTGAAGGGTCAAAGAGCCTAGTTCAGGAAACAAGAGGTAAGGCAAAGCTACCTCCTGATCCTATAGAACAATGGTATGAGTGATGGTGGAGATGAACCAACTGTCCCCATTGCTGGGGAGCATTCCCTGAGAGTAGGGGATTCTTCTTGAAACAAAAGCCTTCCTCCTGAATAAATCTTGTGTTGAAGTGCTTGAGGCTGAGCTCTTGGTGGGCCCACAACAGCCCTCTTAGAAAATTCTTTCAACTTGGAAGAGCTGAGAGAACAAACACTTGTACTGAGATCTTATCAACCATTCCTTACAAAGCCTGCTTCTTGGCCTCACTGCCTATTTGGGGTCTGAGTTTGGTTTCTATTTCATTTTCATTATGAAACTCTTCTTGCTTGCTATCTGGTTTTCTCTGCTCATGCTTTGATGTCAGAGAATCTGGATTTATTTTTGTGTTGACTGTTGTTTGGATTCACTTGTTCTCTGGTGGGACACAAGTTCAGCTTAACTACTTGATCTGCTGCAGAGTTACACTTTTTTGGACTGTCTGTTCCTGTGTGGCTTTCCCACTATTGACTTTTTCTACCATAGCCTTCCTAATCTTAGAAGAAGGCAACATATGGAGTTACTCTACTCAGGCAAGTAAATACCTGACAACAACCATCCTTTGGACCTAGCTCAAACATGAAGGATGTGGAGAGATCCACAGACTGTTTGCACAGAACCAGTTCTGCGGTCAGTGGCTGTTGCAACCTCTCTGGGCAAGTTGAAGTGACTAGGAATATGTTACTCTTCCAAACTGAATCCTGTTGAGCTTTCCATTTTTAATCTAGCAATTTATTCCAACTCATTCTAAATGGGGTTTACATCAGATTTCAAGTTCCCACCCCATCTTAGAAATTGTTGTGCACTTCTGTTAAGGATGTAAATCCTTTCTTGTCTCTTCCTCACAGGAAAGGATGAGGAACAACAAAGTCATTCTTCTTGCCCCACAAGAAGCTTGCATGGTTGACAACAAAAGATAAGCAAAACAAGAGGGATTTTTGGGGGGCCGTGGGGGGCATAAATTTAGCAGAATTGTGCAAATGATGCTTTAACCTAAATAACATAGCTGACACAACATTAAAATCATTGCTCCTTTGTTGCATGTATTTTTAAGTACAGTGGTGCCTCGACTTACGAACATCCCGACATACGACCATTTTGAGTTACAACCAGCTCCAGCCGCAAAATTTTGCTTCAACTTGCGACCGGAGCTTCAAGTTACAATAAAAAAAGGCAGGGGGAAAAGGCAGGGAATTCAAATTGCTAACCATTGGTGGCGAAGAGGCTGCTTCTTTGTAGCACTTTTGCCCCAGCAGTTAGAGAGTGTGCGATCGGAGGAGGCTTCGGACTGCCTGGTAAGGTAAGGTGCTGCTTTCTGCTTTTTAAAAACTGTTCTGGGTGGGTTTTGCAGCGTGGTTTTGGGCCGGGGGGGAGTTATGTTTCTGTGCTGTGATGGGGCTTGCAGTCTTTGTTTTTTTTTGGGGGGGGGTTTCGCATTTCCGATGGGTCTTGCAGGGTTTGTTTGCTTTTTGGTTTTCTTTTTTTGCATTTCTGATGGGTCTTGCAGGGTTTGTTTGCTTTTTACTTTGCTTTTTTTGCATTTCTGAAGGGCCTTGCAGTGTCTGTTTGCTTTTTGCTTTGCTTTTTTTGCATTTCCGATGGGTCTTGCAGTGTCTGTTCACTTTTTGCTTTCCTTTTTTTGCATTTCCGAAGGGTCTTGCAGTGTCTGTTTGCTTTTTGCTTTCCTTTTTTTGCATTTCCGAAGGGTCTTGTAGTGTCTGTTTGCTTTTTGCTTTGCTTTTTTTGCATTTCCGAAGGGCCTTGCATGGTTTGTTTGCTTTGCTTTTTTTTCTCCCTTCAGCTGGAACGGATTAATCGCGTTTCCAATGGGTCTTGCAGTGTTGTGTGGGTTTTTTTGGTGATTTTTTTCTTCAGCGGATTAATTGCATTTCAATGCATTCCTATGGTAAATGGTGCTTCGACTTACGACCATTTCGAGTTACGACCGGAGTTCCAGAACCAATTAAATTCGTAAGTCGAGGCGCCACTGTATTGGAAGCGCTGGAAAGGGTGTATATGTCTCTTTTTTCAATCATCTATTGTTATGTTTGCTCCGCCAGGCGCAGAGTTGCCGTGGTGGGGACGCTTTGCCCGCCCGCCCAGAGAACAGTGTCACAGAGCGATGACGCCACTCTCAGGGAAGGGGAGAGGGGCAGAGCCTTTAAGAGGTGGTGCCCCTCTTGTCCGGCCTCTTCTTCCTTCAGCTGAGCAAGAGGGAAGCCGTGCTGCTCCAGCGAAAGTGGTTTCGCTTTCCCTGCATGTGGCTAAATGATCTGACCTTCTTCTTTCATATAGCCTCTTTTGCAGATGTTTATTGCAAGTTCCCACTTGTCTGTGTATTATCAGAAAGCTATGTATGATCAGAAATGAGGACAATAAAAAGAAGTAAATAATTTGTCTTGTGAGGTTCAAAGCAGGATTTATAAGGTTACTGGTCTGGGACTATTTGCATGATACAGGAGTATGGACAATATAAGTTGGCCTATAGAACATATATTGAAACTTTTCTGGAAAAATGTGTGAATGTTCATTAATAAATGGCTGTATTTTCAGGATGAAGTACAGATGGGAATAGAGACACAGTGTTCTTTGTCTTGTCTGACTACCTCTAGTCCAAGTTTTTGGACAGTTCACCTTAACCCCAAGTCTTTGTCTGAGCAAGAAAAGTGAAGAGCTTGCCTTGTTTGTAACTTTTCAGCAATGTGAACTGAAATTAGTTTCTATGAGAGGTCACATACAGCTTTTTTTCCTGTTTGCTGTTGGAAATAGTATGATTAGCTGCCTGGGCCAAATTGTCCTGCCACAGGATGAAACTTGAACCTTTTCCATGAGATTCCATTTCATTGAGGATTCTATAGCTCCCAGCCACTATATTTGATTAAGTGTGACACCTAAAGTTTATCTCCTGTTTTGCTGACAGAAATACTGTTACCTTGGTCTATTCCCCCCCCCCCCCCGTTCTATGTCTACAAAGAGGCCTTGCCCAAGACAATGGACAGATCTATTGGACCAACAGCCAGTCTTTTGTCTATCTTTTGAGAGAGGAGACATGAGACACCTGTTTCATATTGAATCTACATACTTCATCTTGACTTTCTGGCAGTGGTAACATAACATATCTCATCTTTCCTAGATGTGTAGCTTACATATTTCATAATACTTTCATAAGCACACTAATTTCACTGAAGATTGTAATTTGTTGGAGATTCCAAGTACTAGTTTCTGCAGGCTGTGTAAGCTCACCTCTATCAAGCATCAACAGAGAGAAAAAGAAATGGCTGCCCAAGGATGAGGAAGTTGTATGTGTGTGTTTGAAACAGTACTTTCCTAGCTTGTATCCTCACAGTTTATCTTCATTCATTGGTTAGGTAGCTGAGGGAAACTGGGCAAATGAAGCCTAATATAGCAATACTGTTTAATGTAGTGTGTGCTCTGCTTAATGAAAGTATATTCCTTAATGTTTATTCATCAATCATTCTAATCTAATTTTCTTCATTTTAAAATAGAACGGCTTTTCAAGGTACCCTTCTGTAAAGATTCACATTTAAGATAAATTTAATATTAATGAACATAAAGTTTAACATACAA
Source organism: Intellagama lesueurii (assembly GCA_037013535.1). Lineage (NCBI taxonomy): Eukaryota > Metazoa > Chordata > Lepidosauria > Squamata > Agamidae > Intellagama > Intellagama lesueurii. The sequence goes on from JBAJHW010000003.1 coordinate 116,908,140, forward strand.
AAATATGGGTTGTGCTGAAATAAAGCTGAAAAAATAGTTAGTGTTACTTTAAAAAAGAGAAAAAGAGAAACACTTGAACGTATCAATATTTGTTATTTCATGAAAACAATGAAAATGTTTCTCACTTAATATAATCTTAGAACTGCAGAGCTGTAAGGGACCCTATGGACCATTTTTGTCTCTGTAGCCAGATACCTAAACCACTGAGCTATCCAGCAGTTATGTAACATAGTGTTAAGATAGGTAAGTCATACAACAGTAGTAGTCATTTTAGCATAATTTAAGTTTCAAATAGACTTCCAGACAAATCAAATCAAGCTAGTTGTTAATATTACTACTAATAACTTACTATTTTTATGTTCATGGCATTGGATATTGCTGATTTATTATTAAATACTTTTCACTTTTCATAATATCAAGCTTGGCTTTTATTTCCTACCAATAAGCTGCATGGCATAGTTTATAAGCCCCCAAATGGGACCCATTTTGCAGCCAGAAATCTAAGTATTAAAAAAACACATTGTAGCAATAATGCGTCATTCAGGATATCTGTGTAATATTGGATAGGTGAGGTAGAAAATGACAGATTATTGCTATTTTTTTAGTAACTAAATCTAGCTTATTTTTTTCTTTATCCATAAAGCATGAATGAAAAATGACCAATAGGCAACAATACAATATATTGAAAATCAATGTCAAGACATAATTCTGAGAAATCAACAATTAGATTGCTGGGGAAGCAAACATGCACATCACACAATATGATTAAGAATGCAGGTAGATTACTTGCATTGCAATTCTTATCTCCATATATTATGAGGGATAGCACCAATCTTCAATTTTGCAATTTACCACAGCCATTCAAGAGGAAGGCATCAATGAGATATGTGTGTGTTGTGCTGTCCATTGTGAAGTGGTCAGCGTTTTGGCTGTCCATTAGTCACTTTAAATATCCAGTGTTTCAAAAATAATTTGATGGCTTTGGTGGGAAAGACTGAAAGGGCTGGACAACTCCTGAAGGCAGAAATGGAAGAGTAACATTTGGTGGGGGGAGACAACATCTGTCCACAAAAGTGTTGTAACCTTCACCAGGAAGATAGCAAAAATTGTCTACCAACTGAACTGAAGGTTGAAGGTCCAGCAAAGATAGATGGATGCATTAGAAGGAACCTAACTGTATATTCTTCTTGTAAAACCTGGATATCCCAGAGGCAACTTGATGAAATAACCTACTTGCAAAATGTGTGTGTGTCGCTGTGGTGGTATTAACATTGGGTATATGAAGCCAACCCTGCTATTTCATTTTTTGCATGACCTACTGTCTTGTTTTTTTCTATGATCTATTCTTCACTTTACATAAAGAAAGCTTTTTTAAATATGAAACATCAAATTTGTTCAACCCCATTTGCCATTCCTTCCATATTTTACAAGCTGCGTAAGCCTTGCTATTAAATTCACTGTTTTGTAGGGGCGTTATTTGCTATTTGAATAAGAAATAGACAGAGAGGATCCAATATTGTCAAATATAACTTGCGTTATCCTATGTGCTTTTCATTTCCTTTCCCTCAGCTTATTACTTTTTAGTTTCCACATTCTTAGAACTAGCTGAGCTTTTTGAGGGGATTTTATCCAAACAGTAGAAAAGGATACTAGCAGTAAGTTTAGTACTTTTCAACATGTAACAAAACTGTGCAAAACCCCCAAGCCCTGAAATGAATAATCTCTAGAAGTACATACACTTTTCTGAAAAGAAATAAATGATTCCAGTAGGAAATGAGAAATTTTAAGTTAAACTATAAAACCAAAAAGGCCTATATAATGAAAATTAAATTAGATGGGATTTGTCACAGTCACTGATCAATGGCTTGTATGATACTTGCAAGTATAAGGAATTGTTTGTCACTTTTATTGGTAGCTCGCAGGACAGTTCAGCAGTAGATGAGTTTTTTTCTGATGTAGTAGGGTGCTTCAAATGGTCATGTTGTTTGGGGATTATGGATGTTGTAGTGTAATACATCTGGAGTTTGATGTATGGCCAAGGCTGCTTTAAATATTGCCCCCAAAGACCTTTGAAACACAGGGTGAACCTAGATATGAAAGAAATTTACTGTATTTATATGAATCACGTATTTAGTATGTTCTCCTTTCCTCGGTAATCACACTTGCAAATTAAGCCTGTGGTCACCTTTCAAGAGCCAGTCACAAAACACAGCCCATTATATGCAATGTCTGTGGGTAAGGAAAGTCATATGCTATGATAAGCAGATGTAATAATCATCCTTGTCACAATCATCTTAGAACTACAGAGCTAGAAGGGACCCTAGGCACAGTGAGGAATCAAACTCTCAACTTCGGCTCCACAGCCAGAGACCTAAACCACAGAGCTATCCAGCAGTTCACATGAGAAAAACCTTCTATCTTTGCTGGACCCACAGATCTTGTGAGAACAGAAACACACAGTTTGTGAGCTGCTATCCATTATTGTTTTAATTCCTTTGTCCTTTTTGAGTTTTTAAAATAATTCCACATTCCTATCCCATTGTGCATTACACATTGCTAAGCTCTTTGAGAAGAATTGGAAGGCATGTTGGGTACTTCAGAGACTGTAGGAGCTTCCAGTTCAGATGTTACATTCCTCACGTAGGTTGTCTGCTACACATAATCTGTCAACTTTCATCAACAGTTAAAAAAAATTGAAAGAGAAGCCTGCTCAAATGCTTTCACAATGGAACAATGTCTATTTTAGGGAATAATGCCTTTGAGTGCTCTTTTCACTCTTCTCTTTTGGAGCCCAGATATTAGCATATCTCTGGGGTTTTTTGGGAGGGGTTGTTTGTTTTTTGTTGTGTTTTTTTCATATTCACAACCCACAGGATATCTTTCCTGCAGCCTCTGATAACTGTTCTGAAAGTCTTCTCATTCTTTAGCCACAATACAAAAAGGCACAACAACTTTGATTTCGAGTGTCTCAAATCTTTCCCTACTTGTCTTTTAAAAGGGATATATTCAAACTTATCTCCACATTTGTCTTCCATGACTTTGGCTTTGCTTTCTTCTGTTAAAAACCTATTTGTTCTCTTTAAATCATGTTATGTCAGAAAGAAAACTTTGATCCCTCCCTTCACAATTTAATCTCATTCCTAAATATTTCGTTAACTCTGTATGGGTAAGTTCCAATATAGCTGTAATTAGGGGTTGCTGCAGTTTTCACTCTGTGCCCTATAATCCTTACAGTGAGATTGGCATCTCCTGGTTTTCACCCAGGGGCTGATGGGACTTGTGGGCCAATAGAACTCCCAGCCCTTCTCTAAATCATGAAATGACAGCCCCCATCATCATTAGCTTCTGGTCATGCTGGTCTGGACTGATGGCACAGTTGCTCAAAACATCTGGAAGACATCATGTAGAGATGGCTGGCACAGGGGTAGGCTGTGTCCCACTTCTGCTTCCTGATCACTGCCCTACAGTCTATAATCAAGTGAAGAACCAATAAAGGCCAAAGCATGAAGGGATGATGGGGGTTCAAATGTACATACCAAAAAAGTGTTATCTCTTAACTGGAAAAGTTGTCTTGTGGTACACATGCTTTCCCCAAGGAAGGCCATCGTGGATGTTAATAATATAAATTGATGAAGATGTTTTTGTGCAAAAATATTTGTATGGAGGAAATTGGGGCTCTCAACTGGTTGGATCTCTTCCATCATGCTTCAGATAGTAGGAGATGATACAGACTGTAATGTGATTTGCACATCAAAATCCATGGAGTAGTGAGAATGCAGATAAACATATGTAGTACTTGTACTGAAACTTACAGGACTTCCAGAATATTGGTTTATTTATACCTTTTCACTAATATATGAGAAAAGCATGCATACGATACTGAGCCAAATAGGTTTGAGGAACACTCTATTCTTGTTACAGAAACCTGCTGGCTACTGTATAACACACCAAATTATGAAAGGGTTGCCTAGGTTTCAAACTTTGGGCCCAAGGGTAGGGTTTTGGGGTCCCTTTGCCTTATGTCAGTCTTTAGACTTGCAGTTTCAAGGAATGGGAGATTGCCTACCTGGAACCCAAGGTTTTGGGGTCATTCTCATCAATTTAGGACATTTTTAGACATGAACAGAAGCATTCTCTCTTTTTCTTTCAATAAACTGCATTTTATTACAGCTGCTATTACCAGAATTCTCATGTCAAGTTTTAAATTCACCACAGAGTGTCTACTTTGCCTGCATGATGTATGTGTACTGTCTTATAATTGTTGTTGAAGGAGCCACTCCTATGACATAATAAAGCCCTCCCCCTAGATCTCAGACTTTGGTCCTCTAATCTAAAAGAATGAGGTGCTGTTCACCTGGCAGCTCCACCAGAAGGTGTCTGCAAAATTCAAACCAGTTTCCCAGGCATTCCAGATCTTACTTTAGCAAATAGCTTTGAGCACTTTTCCAGAAAAAGTGTATACAGTGAGTGAAGAAAAGGATGGTGCACCAGGTCCCTGCCTTACTCTAGGTCCAGTCTATTGACCAGAACAGACCATATATGTTTAAAAAACAACCCTCCCATTGGTGTTAGGACTGGATTAACTGATTGCATGAAGAGACTGAGGATTCTACACACAGAGAGCTATAATTTTCAATTGAAATTGCACAGAACAGGAAGAGGGCTTCCCTAATACAATTCAGCTCTTTCTCCTCCTCCACATGTCCAGTATATATGTTTTGTTTGTGCTAAAAGGAATACCGATATGGTACACAATCAAGGTAAAGCAATCACATGAAGGTGGTATACCTTCATTCTGAAAAGATTTCTGCTAAGCCTAGAGTAAAAAAGGATGGGTCCTGGTAGGCACTAAGGAAAGCACAAGGGACCTATGAATGTGGTAAGATAGTACATGCAAACAAATCTGCAGAGGGTGTGGTGCTGTGCAGTCACTGCACTCCACAGCCATGCTTAGCTGATAGAAATATGTGGAACAGGTGTCAAAAGATGGAAGATGGGACATTTTGCCAACATCTGTAGGAGGATAAAGGAAATGCAAAATGTTATTGCAATTCCTCAGATCCCTGCAGTGTGACAGAATTATTCATAGAATGAATAAAAATGCACAAAATAATAATAATAATGATAATGATATTGCATTCTACACCAGAGTGCATTCCAATAAAATCAATAATATTAAGCCCCATTAATTTTCTTTTTAGCCATCTAGTAAGTGCATGCTTGGCCCTCCCAACTTTATAAGTTTATAAGCTTTGTAAGTTTGCTGCATATTTACCATAGGCACTCTTTTTTTCTCTCTCTCCACTGAAAATTAGATTTCACATAGAATCTTATAAAAGATGGGGACTTTGTTTGATATCCATTAGATTTTAATTGCACTGTGCCTCCAGTGTTTTGGTAAATGCATATAGAGAACAAGGAATACTGGTAGCTTATTGTTTATCATTCTTCTCCATTTTGCCACAGTTTTCACTGAATTGCTGTCTCCCTCTTTTTATTGTCCTGTTTTAATAATAAGAAAAGCAATTTAATAGCTTTATTTTCTCCATACCCAACAGAAAGGCTCTTCAGTGGCCATCTAATGTCAGTTATGTGATGTCTCCTGTCTCATAGATGCTATAATAATAGTTTTTGTGGGTAGATGCATTGAAATACAATTTCTTTCCCAATTTCTTACAAACAAATAAAGTAGAGGGAGTAGACTAAGACTAATGTGCATATAAATTAAAAAAGAATGTTGGACTATCTTTGAGCAAGTAAATGTAGTTGCATCAGTGGGGGTAATTCAGAATGTTTTCATTTAAATCAACTTAGTCTAAAATGACATGAAACAAACATTACTTAATCATCAGAATATGTATGTTGTGAAATATGTAGGAACAAGTTAATTCCAATGGTGTCATTATACAGTTAATTGCCCCCCCCCAGCCCGGAAATAAAAATGCGAGACACAGGTTGCTGGGTTAAAACTTGGACCACAACTTTATTAACTATTTAAACTACAAGGGGGCCTGAACATAGTGCGGTATCTCTATAGTCTGGAGTAGCCTAGACCTCCGGACCATTCATAGAGCGGGGCAAGCTCCTATTTCTGAATCGTGCTGTCAATTGTATAGCACACCTTCAGGTGCTCTGTGCTAAAGGTACCCCCCACCTTCTCAGCCCACCAAGTCTCGTGACCCTAAGTGGGCTGCTTGCCAGAAGGTCCATCTGTGGAAAACCACCTCTCCTCAGGTGCCCGATTGGCTCCACCTGATAGAGAGATGTCATAGTTCTTGCACCACGTGTTCACTGTGAACTTACCCCAACTCTTTTCTTCGCACTACCTGCCACAGCCTGGGGCTATTTATATGCCCCAAGCCTGCCACCAGGGCCGAAAATCTCAGCCCAAAGGCCCCCTTGTAGATCCCTAAGAAAAAGGCCCATGCCCAATTCTGATAAGTGAACTCCATCACTTCTATACAACTCCTGCCGGTTTCCACGTATGTCAGGATGCCAAATGACCGATCCAAGACCAGCCCTCAAGTGAAATTGAGGTGTTCTACCACCTCCTGAAGTTCCTTCAGTGTAACTTTGGTACACTGCAGCAAGTTCCGGATTCAAATCCTAAGATCCAACAATTTACTATCAGGCAGCCTACTGGATTGCTGAATAGTGTCCAATTCAATCCCTAAAGGTAATTACTGTAGCTGGGCCTTCTGTCTTTTCTTCTGCCAATGGTACACCCAGTTCCCCCGTGACAATCTGAAAGGCTCTCATGAGGGACACACATTGTCCAGTCCCTGGCTTCTCACAAAATAAAAAATAGTCCAAATAATTAACAACATGGGAAAGCCCCGCCCTGCGCTTAAGGGCTCATTCTAAAAATGTGCTGAAACATTCAAAAGCAGCACAGGAAATCGAGCATCCCATTGACATTGCCCTATCCATGTAGAAGAAACCTTCGTATTGGAAACCTAATAATTCAGAATCATCAGGGTGAACTGGGAGCAAGCGAAAAGCTGATTTAATGTCTGCTTTTCCTAGTTCAGCACCTTGGCTGCAGGATCTAATCATCCTTATGGTGGCATCGAAGGACGTGTAACAGACTGTACTAAGTTCTTGGGGAATTTTTTCATTCACTGACTCCCCTGCTGGGTATGATAAATGATGGATGAGATGGAATTCTCCTGATGCCTTTTTAGGGATGGCCCCCAGAGGAGAAACACTGAGGTTAGGTACAGGGGGCTGCCAGAAAGGTCCAGCCACCCTTCCTTCTGCCACTTCCTTCTCAATCTTTTGTCTCACCAGATCTTCCATGCCCTTTATGGATTTAAGATTACTTGCTAAAGTGGCATGCCAAACACTCTGGATGGGGATTCTGAAACCAAACTTAAAACTGTCTGACAGATAACTGGCTGCTTCCTTATCTGGGTAGACAAGCAACCATTCAGCCAGTACTGACAACTTAATTGGGCTGGAGCCCTTTTGCAGGCGCAGCTGTACCAGCTGCCGGCCTCTTTGGCCCACCCCCATCCTTGTTTCCTCCTGGGCCTGAACATCCTCTAAAGCAGGATGTTGATCCTTGCGTACCCCCACATATGGAGCACTGGTGCCTAAACCTACAAGGTTTTCTGTTGCAGAAACCTTGTGCATTAAATTCCCAGCAAACCAGGCGGGGTTGAACCACCTGGCCCACCAAAGTGCGGGAAGCATTAGAATTGATTGATTTTTGTATCAAGTGCCCACTGTCAAATCGATCACCCAAAGTGGGACAAGACGGGGTCATGAGCTATAGCCAGAGCCTGTGATGATGCACATCCCAGTGCATCTGAGGGTTTATTGCAGCCATACAAAGCCCCTCATCATAGAGAAGCCAGGTGTGCCCAGGGAAATCTACATATGCCCTATATATGATGTCGATATACTGGATAAGCGCAAAGGCCTTAGCCAGATATGCCTTTACAATGGTGCCAGTATAAGTCAAAACTCCAGACAACCAATTTGCCCAACATCTTTCAGGCTTCTTTCTCCTAAACCTTTCCTCTTTCTTAGTATCCTTCTTTTCTTTGATTTCCCTATTAAAAAGCTTGAATACATCGTATTCGCCCTGCCAAATCTTTTCTATGGCGGCAGGTAGTAGGTGGTCATCTAAGGGTAAGGACTGGTCACCATAAGGGAGTGCACTTCGTGGTACAGAATTATACCCAGTGTTCGGGATTGCTGGATAGCTAGATTGCTGCAAACCCTCCAGAAAGCCAGGTATTTGACTAGGAGAAGATCACTGTAGGTATGGTGCCATCCAAGGCTTCGAAGCCGGTATGGGCCCCACTTGGTTGGGAGGGCTAATGCCAAGCATATTATGCACTAAACTGGCAGGAGGAGGAGAAAAAACTGGTGAGTTGACCTCACCCCAAGGCCAGGTCCCTTCGGACTGGTGTGTATGTTGTGCAGGTGCAGACTCACCTGGAGCCATCTGAGCTGGTGATGCTGAGCCGACTTGAGGAAGTTCAGCCACTTGCTGGCTGGTACTAGGGATGGCACCGTTGAAACCCATCTGCCTGCCAGCCAAGACACCTGTTCCTTGATGAGCCCGATCACCCTCCGCTTGGTCACTCACTTGTGAAGTTGGTTCCATAATAGGCTCCATCATGCCCAAGAGGATAAGCCCAATTAAAAAACCCAACAGCCCCACCTAGGGTTGTACCCCTCTGTTGTTCACCCCAATTCCTGATATTTAATTAAAACTGTCACCTATAAACAATCCTATGAAAAGTATTATATTTTCTTTCTTTCTTTTTACAGTAAGCAAGATTAAACAATAGACAAAACAGAAAACTGATGAAGAATAAACAGAGCACCCACTAGAACTCGTGAATTATAACTCCCCCCCCCCACAAAAGTCCCAAACACAAACGATTCAACTCCGAATGAAGGAAGGGAAAGGGGGGAGAAGGGGGGTGATGATCCTTTGCCTTAATTCCCCCCACTTAACTCCCCACACAAGGCACGAAACAACAATGAATTAATTAATAAGTGAAAGCAGCTCTAAAGAGCACAGTAAAGAATAAAGAAAACCAGCTGGGTTGCACCAATGCACGACCCAAATCCGAAGATCTGTAAATGGCCGCGTGCAGGGAAAGCAAAACTGCTTCCTCTCTGGCAGTGCAGTTCGCCTCTTTCCTTGAGAACAGCAAAGAGGCTGAGCAAGAGGGACCATGCTTTTTAAAGGCTTCGTCCCTCCTCCCATCAAGAAGCGGCATCATTCACCCATGACATCACTCTCCGGGCAGGAGAGCAAAGCCTCCCTGCCATGATGACTCTGCACCATGGCGGAGGGAACATTCCCTTAGACTAAGCTATGTGATAATTTTATTTCTGTTCTTTTTTCCTAATGATGGAGAAAAGCAAACAAACAAAATCATCATCATCATCATCTATGGATCATTGAGTCCAGCCCCTGTAAAGGAGGCACAGTGGGACATTGAACTCCCAACCAAACCTAAACAACTGAGCTATCCAGCAGTTCATGCAATTCAGGACAGAATCCAAAGAATTCAGGATACTGCTCATATCATATTCCAAGAAGAATTCTTTGTTCCTCACAGAAATCATTATAGAAAGTCCCTTACTTTCTGAGAAATGGTTTTTCCAAAGACTTCCAGGAGCTTAACAATCTTTGTGCACATGTGGTAGCACGTCCAGAACCCATTTGGGACACTAATAATGTTTATGTCAGTTTCTAATGTGTTCTCATTGAACCTTATATCAAAACAGTTATTTATCTATTTACTTACCTACTTACCAGTACCTACCCACCTATCTATCTGTCAAGATTAAAGTGTGTGTAAACTATATGGAAAGAAAGTTTATGTTTGTGTGGTAAAGCAGAGGTAGTCAACCCCCGGTCCGCAGACCTGCGCCGGTCCGCAGGCTTCCTTTAAGTGGGCCGCCAACACGGATCTCCCCCCCGCCCGCCTGCCTGGGGGGCGTGTCGTGCTTGCGAAGCACAACACGCCAACCCTCAAGCGTGGGCCCACTGCCGCCTTCTCCCCTGCCAAAACACACACACACACACACACACATGCCCGCCCCCTCAGCGTGGGGGGGGGGCTGTTGCTGCAAAGGCAATCGGCCGCAGGAAGAAGTCATCGCCTCCCTCCCCCTCCGCCTGGCCTATTTTCCACCAGCCAGGGCGGCGCATGTTGCCAGCCTGCTTTGCGGAGCCGATCAGGGTGGGGTGGGAGAGAAAACGCCGACTCGGTGCAAAGGCGAAGGCGCCACCACCCAGCCTCTCACTCGCTCCTGCCCCGGATGCCTCCCGGGCTCCAGTTTGTGGGGATCAGCAACAGGGCGGCCCTTTTCCCGAGTCGGCATTTTCTCTCCCACCCCGCCCTGATCGGCTCCGCAAAGCAGGCTGGCGACACGCACCGCCCCGGCTGGTGGAAAATAGGCCAGGCGGAGGGAGAGGGAGAGGGAGGGAGGCGATGACTTCTTCCTGCAGCCGATCGCCTTTGCAGCAACAGCCCCCCCACGCTGAGGGGGCGTGTGTGTGTGTGTGTGTGTGTGTGTGTGTGTGTGTGTGTGTTGGCAGGGGAGAAGGCGGCAGTGGGCCCGCGCTTGTGGGTGGGCGTGTCGCGCTCCCGCGCATGCGCGCAAGTGTGACACGCCCCTCTGCAATTGCGACACACCCACCCGTGAGCGTGACATGCACACCCACAAGCACGGGGGTGCCCCCGCCCCCCCACCGGTCCGCGCACGGAGCCCGCACCCCCCAAACGGCCCGTGGTCCCAAAAACATTGGGGACCGCTGTGGTAAAGAACATGACAACCTGAACATTGTTCATGTAGTTTGCATTTACCAGTTAACTGAACATTATATCTTGTGTGTGTGTGTGTGTGTGTGAGAGAGAGAGAGAGAGAGAGAGAGGGAGGGAGAGAGGGAGAGGGAAAGAGAGAGCAAGGGCTCATATATAAAGCCCTTGGATATTATTTTTCAAAATAACAGTCACAAGACCTTATACCCATGCATACTCTTGGTTGGTGCTGGGAAGGATACTGATTTATGTAAGGCAAACAAAAAGAAAAAGAAAAAGAAAGGCTGTGAATTTCATCATAAGTGTCTTGTCTCTTTTAAGAAGGCCAATGTAAAGTCATCCTTCCACTCAGGCAGTGCTTCAACAGCAATGTAAAAGGCAACACTGGCCGTTTGCCCAGCTTGAAGATAAGGACAAACCCGGAGAAAGAGGCCCTATTCCTAGATTAAATGACAACCACTAAACTTTGTGCAAAAGTTTGGAGGAAGGGGTTGTCCTTTTGGTGGCAGCACACCTCTGTAGAGAATGTGTGTGAGTGCCACGTGGGCCAAACAGAGGCTTATGTCTTTTGGAATGCCTTGCCTATCTTTATCTAACCTCAGTCAAGTTTCTGAAGAAAAAGCCTTATCTATCTCATTCATATGTATTTGGTGGAAACTTACATAAAGTGCTCTATTTGCTCTTGCTGAGTTTTTCTATGACCATCACATCTTGCATGTAAATAGGAAACACAATGGTGAAGAAAGATTATTTTTCAGTGAGTTGATATTTGGAGACAACAATCACCAGTGCATGTAATAAGAAAAATTAAAAATTCATTGAATTTTTTACACAGTCCTAACTCAGGAGTTTTGAAAACAAGTGTTTCAATCAAAGTATGTTTTACTTTTAAACTTCATCTTTAAACTAAATTTGGTGCTTACTTTGAGAAAAGGGGCACTGCATTGATTTACATAATATACATATTATCACACATCCCACCCTGTAACATTTAAAACATGAGAAATGAAAATGGGTTTATCTCTATGCATTAAGGGAGCAAGAAGCACAGTGATTAAAGAGCTGCTCTGAAATATGTTGCTGAATCAGAGTATGGAAAGATATTATTATTATTCTAACAAAGCAGTTCACTGTGGAACTTGTTCTAAAGCCAAAGGTAGTAGTCCATTACTGTAAATGTAAGAAATGTTTTCTAGCATTTTTGAAACTTAAGATTGATAAGAAAATGGCATAAAACATGAAAACAATCAATCCAAAATGCTCCAAAAATCACAAAAAGAAAAAAAAACCCTGTGAAAACATTACTCATTTCAAAAAGAAGTAAAATCAGTCCCACCCACTGCATTATTTTTGAGACATAAGATTGTTATATTTATTACAAAAAAGAGTGACAAGTTAGATGTAGTAACATTACTTTTACCATGTTATTTCCAAGCTCGGAAAAGAACTCCCAGAATGATTGTATTTATAGTAATCGCTTCAAAACATCAAGTATTCAAAAGCTATTTTTTACAAACTTGATGGATGGAACCTGTTTTTTTTTCAGATGCCAAAGTGGAAGCACGCTTAATCCTTTCAAGGTTTACATCTAGAGTAAATAAGCATTCCTGCTGTTAATGTCCTTTTTTTTCTGGACACGTCTTCTCCGAGCACCTAATCCTGCTGTGTCTCACCACTGAGCTTGCAGATGGGAAAAATCTTTCTGGTTCACTTTTTCATTCATAAAATGAAAATCATTAAACATCAAGTTGTTTCCGTTCCAAATAAGAAGCAATTTGTACATTTTGAGAAGATCACCAAAAACTAGCTGACACTAAACCTTCCCTCATCTGCACCAGCTAAATCAAATAGATACGAATGCATGCATTTTATTTCTCTGCCATCTTTTTCTCAATACTGCTATTCCATATCTCCAGATTTCAACATGAATGACAGGGAATTTTTTATTTTTATTTTTAAATGTGGATGTAGTAGAAATCAAAAGCTGCATCTTTGCCCACCTGGGTTGAGAACTTTGAGTAGTTTTTAAACAACAGGGTTTGAACTCTTATATATCTAATCATATTTGTGGCGCTTAATTGGTATTTTTGTTTCTTTTTTCTTCATCTTTAACAGTTACCTGGCAGATAAACACAACATGAGCTACAGAAATACACCTCTCAATTTTGAGATTAGGTGCACTGACTAAATTTTATCAGGACAAATGGCTGAGAATGTTATTCAGTTCATGTTTTTAATAAGAACTGAGCAAAATCACATTTTTTTCATAAATGAAATTTATAAAGAAATAGAATGTGGGAGAAAGTGAAACTGACAGATACACCCATTGTTAAAAGTTTAGCACCACTGTTATGGCTGGTCACAGGAGTTGTGAATAAATCAAGCTTTGCCGCTGTGTCTCTTAGCAAAGTTGATGAGAGTGTAGGGACATGATCTCAGGCTGACCACTAGCAGTAAAATATATGTGTCTTCTTGGCGATTAAGATCAGCAGAGGAGGCCCTCCTCTCGGTCCCATTGCCAGCACAAGCACGGGAGAGGGCCTTATCAGTGGCAGCTCCCAGACTATGGACTGCTCTCCCTTGGGAGATCAGGATGGCCCCTTCCATTTTATCCTTTCGAAAAAAGCTAAAGACCCATCTCTTCAGGCAGGCTTTTAACAGTTATAACTGAATCCCTGAACCCCATTTAAGCAGATAATTTTAATCTTTGTCATGTCTTAATGTTTTAATCTTTTAATTTTATTTTAAACCATATATTGTTTAATTTGTCTTTTAATATTTAACTTATCGTGTTTTTGAATTGTGTGAATTTTAATGTTGTGAGCCGCTTTGGGTCTCTTGTTGGGAGAAATGCAGCATAATCATCATCATCATCATCATCAAGTGAAATTCTGTGTTTTCTCTTCCCAGTTTGGTTAACCAGTTTGGTATAATTAGACTGATTTCAGCTGAAGATCCTGTCAGAACTTGCACATGACTCAGTCACCTGAGAAATTCAGGCCCTTCTGGTCTCTGATCAGCTGACTGGCCTCCACTGGTTTTCTAGTATAAAAGTGGATTTTACTCATTTGTTCTGGATCTCACATTTTGGCTTCACTTTTGCTTTTCAGTTGGTTTTGGATTTTTGTCATATGTCATATGTCCTAAACTCCTGTTCATGGTGAATTCTATATAATAAATAATAATAATCTGTCGTTAAGTAAAATCTGACTTATGGCAACCCTTTTCAGAGTTTTCTCTGTATGTAGGTATAATTAAGTTGGATTGTTGTTTTTACTTCTGTCTATCATATATCCAAACCAATTCTCTATATTATTTGGATTTTGCTTCTCTTTTTTTACATAAATGCATAAAGTTTTCGTAAGTTGTGTGTGTGCATAAATAAGTTATGACCTGAATAGTTCAGGCAATGCCTCTTTCTATATATACATATTCCATCACTAAAATCGACTGCAGGGACTTATCTTCGTCCCACCATTGACAGCAGTTTGTCATATGGAGATGTGGGAGGGGGCTTTTTCAGCACCTGATTCAGGGATGCTCAGTGTTGGTTGGCTGGCCTCAACTGGAGGCTTGATTGGCACAACACTGCTTTTATTTTTCACCAGAGCCTTTGGGTTTTAATGGTCTTGGCTTGAGTAGGTGGTAGAGGATTTTTGGGTAACATATATGGTTATAACTAGGTGCATGCACTGCCTTAGGACTAGTGTGCAGAACTTGACCAAACCAGAAGTATCTGTACAGTTCCAAGGTGACTACGCTGCAGAGGAAGACATCACTGTTCACCCCTGGAGTGGTGAGTCACCACAATGGATCCTTTGGCATTTGTAGGGCTAAGATTATCAGTGATTATTTCTCAGCCCCAGTCCTATAGATGGCTGGGTGATATTGCGGGTTTCATCTCTGAAGTTGATGACTGCCTTTCCTTTTAATCAGAGCATTGATTGCTCATCAAAGGAGCACATTCAGAGCCACACAAATTGCTCACGGGTTCATAGAATCCAGTTTTGAACATTATTTTGACAAGTGCAACACTTGCAACTATGGTTCTCCATAGGACACTGGGCATCTTATATATGAACATTTACTGTTGTGCAAAACAATGACTGGAACAATGAACATATCTAATTTTTTTTGGACATTAGTACACTCAAAGGCATACAAGATCAGTCCTGAGCCCTCTCTTTGCACAATTTGTTCTACATTTAACTCCACATAGAAAAAGGACACCAGTTGCTTCTCAATGCTTTCATTCCCCTCACAGTGATTCTACAACTTGACATGGAATTAATCACATACCACTTGAAAGGAAACTGAAGAAAAGACAAAGCTTGTTTTCAGAGAGAGCAGCTATTGGAAATAATATAAGGGAAAGGGAACCAGTGCTCAGGCAGCAGGCCTTTTCCTCTTATTTCCTTTTCCAGCAACTTACTCAATGCAACTGGAGAAATGTAGCGAATGGGATGTCACATTTATGTGCCCTCACCGAAAAATTTCAGACTGAAGAAATCTGATGGAGTGACCTTTGGAACGAAATGGGGATACAAATCGTATCCTCTTTTCATTCCTTCACATTTTCATATTAGTAGTCTGACAAATGCATTTACCTTCAACAATTCAAAATCCTCCACAAATGCAAAAGTATTTTTATGTGTTGATTGTCTAGAGCAGAACTTGAACAACATATCATCTCTTCTGCTGCTAAAAGGAACTTGTGCTCATTGTATATTGCACCCCCAGCAAAGGGATTTTTGTGTGTTCCTTCAGCAGTATTAGCTGGCT
Organism: Intellagama lesueurii; assembly: GCA_037013535.1. Lineage (NCBI taxonomy): Eukaryota > Metazoa > Chordata > Lepidosauria > Squamata > Agamidae > Intellagama > Intellagama lesueurii. The sequence continues at coordinate 116,923,718 of JBAJHW010000003.1, forward strand.
GACTGCACGTACGTATTAAGTGTGTGTGTGTGTGTGTGTGTGTGTGTGTGAGAGAGAGAGAGAGAGATAGAACATTTTTGTCAAGTGTTAATTAGTTCCTGATCTAAGTTCATACTTTAGAAAAATGTAAATAAAAAGGAATGTTCGAGTGCACTGAAATTCATACCTTTCCTTTGACAACTCAAAAACAACGAATGAATTAAAGAACCAAAATACATGTCTTCAGGAGAGTCTCACAGAAAAATATGCATATTTTTAAAAGGACACATAAAAGCACATTATGTTGTTGGTGGAAACATTTGCAGAAATGCTCCTCCTCAGAAGTGTCCGTAAAACCCCTGCATTAGGGGAACATACCACAAAGATAGGTATGAATTTTCATGCTGGCATTTGGAGAGGGGGGCAATTTTGCAATGTTTTCATACTGATAAGAACACAGACCAAAACAAACTTGCACTTGGGAAAAGTGATATTTTGATGAAATCAAAATTCATAGATCTATCAATTTCGAAAACACATATATGCTGTCTGGGTAGCTCAGTGAATTAGGTATGTTTCTGTGGAGCCAGAAATTTGGAGTTTAATTCCCTACTGTGCCTTCCAAGAGAAAAGCCAGCCTATGTAATCATGGGCAAGCTGCAAAGTCCCAGGGTTCCACCAGAAGCAGGGAATGGTAAACCACTTCTGAGTATTCTCTACCTAGAAAACACACAAAAACATGTTCTGCCAAAGAGCTGGATCCCATGAACCTTGAGGTTCCTTGTAGCTCTCCAGTTCTAACACCTTATAAGAAAAGAAAATGACTCTAAGAGGAACATTTGAATCTAGGATTGCCTTTACATTCCTTACCACAGAAATATCAGAAAATGAAATGAAGTCCTAGCAAATGTTTAAATATACCTTAGCTTTCATCCTGAAAAGGAAATACTGACATTATTTATGTTAAGAACATTTCTTTCATAACCATCTACCAACATTGTAGCCATTGTAGCCAACACCAAGATGTCATCAAGGTAACAATTTTATTTCTGAAGATGGTAGGAACCCTAATCAAGTCCCCCCCACAAATAACATGGAGACCAGAGCCTCTGTGGATAGCAGAGATTCTCCTGTTTAGTCTGTCACCCTCCAGATTAGAAGACAAATCCCAGAAGATGTGGACTGCATCATGACCATTAACTTACAGGGTTCCTCAAGTCTCCATGCTGTTCCTATGTCTTTAAATATGTACATGAAGCTTCAAGAGGAGGTCAACAGTACTTTTGGAATCAGATATCATCAATGATACCCAATTTTACCTATTTCTCTTTTCCATCTGATACCAAGAAAGCTGTGGAACTACTACAGTGCTCTCTATATGCAGTGAGCGAGTAGATTTGGTTAAAAAAAAGAGAGACTCAATCTAGATAAGGTAGAAGTCCTTCTGATCATCAGAAGAGCCAAATGAAATTGAAATTATCATCTATTTTGAATGGGGCTGCACCTCTCTAAAGGACTGGAGCTTGGGTATATCCTTGGACCATTATTACTAGAAATCTATGTGGTTCCTTTGGCCAGGGATGACTCTGGCCAGTTACAGATAGCTCATCAACTTTGGCTCTTCCTAGGGAAGACAGATCTGACCTGAATGATCAAATCCTTAATTACATCCTGACTAGGTGAGTGCAATGCATACTATTTGGGCTCCCCTTAAAAGACTTTGCAAGTCACAGCTAAAGCAAAATGAAGCAGCCCAGAGCTGCACAGTCCTAGAGTGTCACCAGAAGAAGAGGCTGGTGAACCATTTTGGAATTCCTTATATCTAGGAAACCACGGTGAGGGTCATCATATAAAAGGTTACTAATCCATAATTACGAATGGATTCGGAGTCTGTTCTCCCCCCTCCCATGTTGAAGGGGATGGTATTTTGGTGAATTTTTCAGGAAGTAGGAGAAATTGTGGGAATTGTGAATAAGAGAAGACTTTATTAGGAAAGTGGGAGCAGCACTTCCTTCTCCAAATCCTATTTTTTTCTAAATATCTACTTGTTCTAGCAGAGCAAATGGTGGCAGAGCTCTACCAGCTGGGAGGGGGCACCATTTTCTTCATAATGCCATGCTGCAAAGGCACTACATGGGGATATTCCAGAGGAAATGAGGAAATGTCACTTTCGTTTCTGATCGGTTGCTGCTTTGGAAGCAAGGAAGAAGCAATTGATTTTCCCATTCATTTTGGGGTGCTAAGGAATGGCAATCTTTCACTCCTGATTTTACAGCAAGCCATTCACTTCTGGCTTACCAATACATGTTTGTCAACCTAGGCATGCTCTGTAGAATACTGATCTTTATTTAAGGAAAAATGCATGCTGTCACCAGCATAATTAGAAAAATTAATCAATTACATTTACTGCACCTCTGAGTGCAGAAAATTTGGCAACAGATTGAGGGGATCAGGTGATTTGACTTTGGCAGGGCTAAGAAGAACAGATTGTAGGAAGGGCATTTTTGTGTTTTACTTATGTATTGCAATTATAATTTGTTCTTGCTTCAAAGAACAGAGAGACATGGTGTCACCAGATGGTCCCCAACCAAGCTAGGCTATACAGACAGATCTGCTTAGCTTCAGGAATAGAATCATGGGCCTATAGAATCTAAGGTAGATAAATAACTGTGAAGAAAAATAAAGCCTTACAATGTTTGGTCAATGAATAAATGAAAATAATTCGATTAAACACAAAAAAGCAGCACATAAGCCAGGAAAGCAGTTGGAAGCTATTCCACCAATTTTTCAGTAACTGAGGATGCCACTTTTTTTTTAACAGTATAGGAGGGCACAAAAATTTGCATGAGAAGCCACACAGATCATGGGCCACATGAGGCTCACACCTCCTATATATCATTTGTACCTTTTGGCATACATACCATACGTATAACACTGAGATCCACACCATAAAACAGGTTCCATAAAACCTGTGGCCCTCCAGATGTTGATGGATTTCAATTCTCATCAACTCCATCTTGCTTGATCAATGATGAGACATGATGGGGGCAATATGGCAAAGATTATATATTAGACATGAGATATTCCTATTCATCTCCCAGGGGAGACAAATATGCATATTGGAACCACAGGTGCCTGGGTCATTTGGACTCTACTCCCAGAACCAGCTGGTCTATTTACCACTTGCTGTGTGGTGTGTGACGCCATTGTCATTCACAGCACACCAATCATGGAAGTAGCCCAGGTGGCACTTCCCCAGCTCTCTGCACAACTGACCAATCCAGTGAGGGGGCAGGATGACAAGTCTCCCTGCTCAGCTGCTGAGTGGTCAGCTGTGCAGGGAGGCAGGGAAGCACTGTCCGGTCTACTTCTATGATTGGTGTGTTGCTAACGATAATGGCTGCAAGTGCTGTGCAGTGAGTGGTAAGTGGACCAGGTGCTTCTGGGGGAAGGGCCCAAATGGCCCAGACACCTATGGTGCTAATATTTGAATTAGTCTCCCATGGGATATGAATGCAAATATCCCATGTCTATTATAGTTGTTCTTCCAGCTGCATTGTATAAATTGATCAAAGTCTTTTGTAAAAGGCAAACGTTTTTCTCTTTGCATTTTACTATTTTCTTCCTCACATAAAATATACACTTAAATATTTCATATAATGCTGTCATTCTTTTGTGGTTGGAAAAAAAAACCCTCAGCATTTTATACTTAATCGGAGAAATCTAACATTCCAGTTCACTTTACTTCTATTTTTATGAACCTTAAAAATCTTCCTTACTTTCTTCTTGTAGTTCTATTTTCTCTTCCTCTAGAAAGGCCATTTGCACCTAATCCTCCCTTTCCTGCAAAGCTAATCCAGCCCCTAATTGAACAGCTCTGCTAAAATCCCTTTCCCCACATTCATTCTTTCCTTTCAGAGCTAAAAAATTCATTGGGAGGAAAAGAGAGCAACCGTAAGAATGCGAGGCCATTGTCCAAGGGAGGTTTTCAATATTATTGAAGAGCCTTTTGTTTATTGTGTCAAAATATGTGTTAAGTATAAGCTGCGGTGGGATCATACAGAGGTAAAAATGACTTCTTAAAAATAATGGTTACAATGCAGCGTTTTTCACTCAGGGCCAAACTACATGTAGCAGACAGTAATATTTTCCTTTTCCTTTTTTGCTTTACAAAATGCACCTGTGGAGCTTCAGTCAAAAGTATAAGAAACCCATACAGGGAAAAGCTTCTTAACCTTTATCCTTTCTATCTGTTTGTTACATAGATTGCTGAAGTTGCTTTTCACCCTTCAGGGGAAAAAAAGATAGTGGGCAAGCTTTTTAGAAGATAAAAGAGCAGTTGGAAAGAAACAATTGAAGTGTATATGGAGGGTGGCATTTGGTCTGTGAAGAAAAGACTATTTCCAGTTAAAAAAAAAGATGTTTTCTAAGAAGAGAGTGAGAAAACAGGCTACTACCACTGGTTACACTTTTCTCTTCTTCTGAGGCAAACTACAATGAGTATAATGTGCATATTCAGCTATTGTATACCTTTTCTTTTCTCCCCTGACACTGTTTCTGCAGCATCTCCCATGGGTTCATATTAATACTGCTTTAGTTGTCTTCCTTTCCCACAGTCGGTGGGTAGCCCTTCCTAGAGCAAAGATGTTTATATGGCTATTGGCTGTAACAGCTAAATGGACCTTATTCAGAAGCTTTTGGTCTCTGGTTATAGCCAAGAGATTGAGAATTATCTGGAAGCTGAGTCATGGTAAGTGGACTTCTTTCTTATTAGGTTGAAATGTTTCGCTACTCATCCAAGTAGCTTCTTCAAACTGAAGAAGCTACTTGGATGAGTAGCGAAACATTTCAACCTAATAAGAAAGAAGTCCACTTACCATGACTCAACTTCCAGATAACCTCACCTGGATGACTGAGAATCTTCACAGATAGCTTGAGAATTAATGTGGTTGTGAAAAACACACTCTTGAAAATCTATATTCACCTGTCAACTCAACCACACACTCACAAGGCAATCATAGGCAACTGAGTGTTCTCTCAGTTTCAGCCACTTCTGCAATACTAACATGATGATACAGTCTCATCTTTGAAAAAATATGAAAAAATTATTGATACAACTTATGTGTTTACCTTGAACTGTGGTCTATAGGTGATGATGGATGGCTTTTGAGATCACCAAGATACTTATATTTGGAATAAAATAGGACTATTTCATGTTGGTCTATTAAAATTATGCCTTAATGTATCCACAGGATAAACTTGTCAGCCTTATGCAATAAAACAATCTCCATATTAGTATTTACATTATAGAATGAAAATGTATGCATTTCTTGCCTCTAATTATGCCCTAAAATTTATCTAATGTGCTCTTTTCATAGGAATGGTCATTTTGAATTTACAGGTCCATCCCAAAAGTCAAGGATTTTTATTCAGCTGCCACACTCAGCACTCGGTTGATTGGAACAGTATTCTCATCGTAGTCGTACATCAACTACAAATATCATGGCTGCCCTTAGGTCCCCCAATTCAGTTCTAGTACTGATTTGGCTTCCTTGAATGAGACCTGATCTGATGGAACCCTATCTAATCTGCCCTGTCATGATATTCACATTCTGAATATCAGGAACACTCCTCCCCCCACACTTGTTTGAATGGGTACATGCTAGTTCCTGTCACTTTGGGGAAGTTTAGCAAGACACCATGAAATGTGGTGCAATGGTGGATGTCAAATGGAGGATTCACAAGGCCAAATTGCAGGTGCAAAGCTTTTCAGGTTTGTAGGCCAGCTCTCTTCCAAGCTTGGTTGTTTTGTCCATGTTGTCCCCTTTTTCCTTTTCATTTATGCTGCTCACTGTTCTTGCAAGTTGTTCATTACTCATTGCAGAAAGGGGCATCCTTTCTACTGGAGATTAAGTCTGGAGGCGTAGAAAAAGGGCTTTCTTCACCCCAATTCTGCTTGCTCCCTCACATGAGGGTTGGCAACAATAGCTATCTTGCTAGACCTCTGCCAGCAATGGCTTAGAGAAAGGCTAAAGCAAATTAAATGGTAGTTAGTATAGACATGGGATGTGCAAATAGGATCAAATTACTATGTCAGTTCAGTCAGAATTTCTTGTCCTACAAATGACAACAATTTTGTTTTGAGCTGATTTGTAACCCATCTAATTTGATTTGTATCCATATATTTTCTACATATTTGTATGTGTCCAAAGAGTGAGGACAACCATGACAATGGGGAAAATAGAAGACTCTGATCTGGAATGGAAGATAGAACTAGAGATGGAGGTATTCGTATACGAATATCCCCTCACAGGTGGAGATAACGAGGGTCCAGCTGTCCACTCACAATTTCACTGCTGACGCGAGCTTGATGGAGCCTTCCTATCACTCCGTTGTCCACAATGGATTAGCCACTCTGAGACCTGGCAGAGAGGCTTGTCATCCTGCCTTCTTCCAGGACTGGCTAATCCATTGCAGACAACAGAGCAATAGGAAGGCTCCGTCAAGCTCGCGTCAGTGGCAGAATCGTGAGTGGACAGTCCGGCCCCATGGGGACAGACTCTCTTTATCTCCACCTGTGGAGGGATATTTGTATACGAATATGAATACCCTCATCTCTAGGTACAACCCAATGCCATCAACTGCAGCTTGATTTCCAATGTGCAAGCAAATCTCCTACCAGTTTTCTTTGTTGATTTGTTCCTTCCCTCCTTCTGTCTACTAGGAGTCATGTAATTTTAGTTAGTTTTGGTCCTATTCCTACCCCGCTCAAATCTCACATGTCACAAATTCACTTCCAGTAGCTCTGTGACTGCACTTTGTAGGACAGCTTTGGCTTTCCTTTCCTTTTTTAATTTTATTAATAATAAAACACAATAATATGACAACTAAAAAGATAAAAACAAAAGCAAATTTCATTAACAAAAAATATAAAAAATGATGAGAAACAAATTTAAATTAAACATAAAATACACAATATATACTCCATCCCGTGCACCCCACCAGTTTTGGCTTTTCATTGTCACTTTATTTGCAATATAATTCTACTTTGGGCTTCCTGGTTCCCTGGTGATTGGGGTTACCAAGAGCCCCTTGGTTTTTCATTGGTGCTTCATCTGTCAGTTTCCATCTACTTTGGGCTTCCTGGTTCTGAGAAGTCTGTGATTGAGGTTCCCAGGATAGATTGGATTTTCATTGGCACTTCAGTTGTCAAACTCATTCTGCCTTCAGTGTTACAGCATTGATTTCATTTTTGAGTAAGAATTTTGTTGTTGCTGTTTTAAATTTTTCAGTTTTGCAAACACATGAAGCACCACAATATTCACTGATTTGGAAAACCCTGATCAATATGAGCGCTACTTCTGGCTTCCTTGTTTCACTTCAAATCACTATGGAAAACAATAAATAGACTCAGTTTACTTCAGATTCCAAATGATTTCTGAATCTGAAACAAATGTATAGTGCAGACCTAAGCCTTATCTTAAATTAAAATACTGTAATAATAATAAAAAGGCTACCCCTTACCACAACTTCAGCTAACTAAAATTAATAACAACAAAACCTCTGTGAAGACTTTTTTTTCCCCATGAAGAAGGGGACAGACATTTTTAAGAAAAATGATGTTGGCTGTATTCAGTGGAATCAATCCAGTTTTGCTCTGTACCATGAAACCTAATCCAAGGTCTCTGGACTTTCAAAAGATGCTACTTTTCCTTGTTTACATCCCCAGAATGCAGTATAATATCACTAAAGTTTATGTCACATTGTATTGCCTCACATTTGTGCAGTTAAGTCAGGGCGACATGGTATAACAGGAAAAGTGAAGTGGTGAGAAGTAATTCTCTATGACATGAAATGTCACTGAAGAAGTGCCGAGATGAAGATCAGAACATAAAAAGTGTTCCTCTCCATCACCTCTCTCTCAATTTGTCTTTTCAGTGCTTGGCAAAGGAAGATGATCTGACCACAAACTCCAGGAAAAGTCTTGATATTGCTCCACAATGTAGTGCTCACATTGCCAGCAAGAAAAAGGATGCCAAGCTTCACATAGCAAATGTAAAGCCTGAATGTTGACAACACAAATGGCAGCAGTCAAGATGGTCTACTCTACAGGATAGCCTTTTGTCCTCACTACCATTTAAAACGAAGGGACATGGTGGTGCTGCGGGTTAAACTGCAGAAGCCTCTGTGCTATAAGGTCAGAAGACCAGCAGTCATAAGATCGAATCCACGCGACATAGTGAGCTCCCGTCGCTTGTCCCAGCTCCTGCCAACCTAGCAGTTCGAAAGCATGTAAAAATGCAAGTAGATAAATAGGTGCCACCACGGTGGGAAGGTAACAGCATTCCATGTCTAGTCGCACTGGCCACGTGACCATGGAAACTGTCTTCGGACAAACGCTGGCTCTATGGCTTGGAAATGGGGATGAGCACCACCCCCTAGAGTCAGACACGACTGGACTAAATGTCAAGGGGAACCTTTACCTTTACCTTACCATTTAAAACAAATCAAATAAATTGAAAAGACCAGTATTGCTTACCTTGAAAGAGAATGGTTGAAAGAATCCAAGCTGCAGTGGCTGAAACATTGATCCTCAAAAAAGGCCTTTCAGAAGGAAAACAAAAACAAAAACCAACTGCTTTGTTATAAGACTGAGCATGCATGGTGAAGGCTTGCCAAGCAAACAATGAAATGTATCATATGGGGCAGGGAGAACTATTGATCAACAAAAGTTCACAGCTATTAAGGAAGGAGTTAAAAATTTGGGTTTGCTTTAAATAGAGTAGTGGAATGATAGTCTTCCAGAAAGGGGGATATTTCACTATGTATCTCCAGGGAATTAGTATACAATTTTGTAAAGCATATTGAAAGCATTTCTGCATTTCAAAAACACAAGGTAGTTTTATTTGTCTAGCCATGAGTATTTTTAGTTAATATTCTCTCATGATTTCTGGGACCAGATTCCTGACACAGTTTTTCAGGGGAGAAATCTGTTCCAGATCTTGGGCAATTTGAACTTTTGAACCTGTCAGTCAGAACTCAATTGACTTTTTAACTCCTTCCTGGCCAAACAGGGATTTGTGCTTGCGACGGTATTCTCTGTCTGGTTGTAAAAATATTTTTAATATATATTTTTAAAAGAATAGAGAACAAATATTCAGAAGCTTACTCATTTAACATGTGCAATCATTGTTTTTGGTTTGTAGCTATGGATGATCTTACTCAATATTAGCAGAGATTTGGTGCCTATACTCTGTCATAGTTTTAAACTTTCCATCCATCTTCTCGCTACACAGTTGTCTGGTAATTAAGAAAAAAACCTTCAAAGATGTTAAATGATATCAAGTAACTTCTGGTGTGCAGTGACTATATGAGTTAATAACCTCCCAAATGTCCTATCATTCACAGCTCTACACAGATCCTACAAACCAATAACATCACATATTATGTTGTTCTCTCTTTCTACTGCCCCCTCTTCCTAGCAATATTGTTCTTTCCAGTAAGTTCTGCTGAAATCTTGCAAACTAACCGCCGTGCCTTCCTTTTTTGAGACAATCTGTCTCATGTTAGGTCTTCCTCTCCTCATTCTCTCCCCCCTTCCCATTTTCCCCAGGCATATTGCATTTTCTGGTCCATTCTGTATTTTCATTATATGTGTATGTTAGGATAGCTTCAACTGACTCATTTTTCCTCTAGTGCAAGCTCAGGCTTCACTTGATGTAAAACAATGTTTACTTCATCTGAGCATGTTTTCAGAGGTTTTTTGACTCAACTCAAAATTAGAGATACAAGTACTTACTTATACATGAGAACAAATGAAAAAGACCCATACATTTTTCTTCTTACCTTCAAGAGTGCAAGGCATCTTCTTCTAGTCTTGCCAAGAGTTTGTGAGAATAGTTTTTCATTTATGAGCATGGGTTTTTGCACAAATATCACTAATACCACAACTGATGTTTTTATGGACTTTTAAGAACTAGAAATATTGAATGCAATTCCTGGAGCAAACATCCAATTCCTCCATGTTTGTTGCATGAATGTTTTGTTTCTCAAAGGGAAAGGACATTTATTTCACACAGAAGGAAGGAATAAAATGAACTCCATGGCAATGTCTTGAACTGCATGAGAGGAAACATGTGGATCTGAAAATGCCTTCTGAAGGTGTCCCATCATGTTGAAACAGCCTAAAAACTTGTCCATACTGGGAACTTTGGTGTGGTCCAATCTGTGCTTAAAAGGTTTTTATCTTCAGTGTGCTCAATTTTAACTCTTGCTTGAACAACATTTCTGTTCACATTGGAGTTCATACTATCAATTCTCTTCTCCTGTGCTATAGGTCCACACCGAGACACATCACACACAGATAAACACACACACACAACAGCCCCATGACAGCAGAAAATCTGGAAAGATTCTGCAAAGGGAAGATGGGGTGCCAGCAGGGAAGTGTGTGTGTGTGAGACAGAGATCCCATTTTCCCTACAAAAATTGACAAGCACATTCAAAGGGCTGCACCTGATGTGGGTGCCCAGGCAGTGTCCATACCCCAGGCAAAGAGTTGCCTGCTTGGTACATTCCTTTCCTTTGTTTCCTTCTGCCTTCCTTCATGCCCTCACAATGCTGTTCTTTTGGGGGGGGGGAGATCCTGCCAAGATACTCACCTTTCTCTTTTGGTTAGCCCCATCCAACAGGTCTTGGTGAAGCACCCACTAACTTTCTCTTTCCCCTTGGTAGACTCCTCCTTTTCCTTCAAAACAAACAGAAAGAATAAAGAGAAAGAACTGGGGAGAGAGGAAAAGAAGCCTTTCTCTCTAGAAGAGAGAATAGCCTGAGCCTTCTCTGACAGCAAGCCTTGTACCTTGCTGTAGTGTTATGGACAGAAGCCCCTGCATAGGGAACCTGAGGCAGGCCAGCCCCTCTCACCCAGAAGCAGAGCATGTTGGGCTGGGGAGAGACAAAAGGACAGACAAGAGGGGGCACTCAGCTACCCAGCTAAACAGACTAAACAACAAACAACTGTGCCAAAAAGAATGCATGTCCTACTGCTGTGCCAGAAAGGTGTGCAACATCTCTTAAAGGGGAAAGATGGATCGATCTACATAGAAATGTGTGTACACATGGTCTTTTTGTTCATTCAGAACCATGTGATCAGCTATCCATTTACTAATGTATATGACATTGTCGGCAAGGACAAGGAAATTAGCCAGTATTCTTCTCATCTCTACTCTAAATCTATATGAATAACATTTTAGGAGGCAAAAGAAAAAATAAAGACAAAACACATTATATCTTTCAATTTCTGTAGCAAGAATTCATTCCAGGTTTATGCAGTGATTGATATATTTATTTGTTTTTGGATTGGCTGCCAGTAGTAGTTGCTAAGAAAAGAGGAGGGGATAATTTATAAAGTTCCATAATCACTGTGTTTGAAAATGGGTGATCTAAATGTTACAGCAAACTTGACGAAAATGAACAAATAAAGGGCTCTGGAAAACTAGTTAAATTTTCCTCCGGAGGTATGCAGTGAATTTCCACTTGCTGTTTGCAGAGGCATACACAATTATCAAGCCGAGCAGAAAAGACATCAGACATCCTTGTTTAACAGAAAGCTTTTTTTAAAAAAAAGTCTGTGTGATATTGTCTAAACATTATGTTTAAATGCCTGATTGTGTCCAAATCGATGCAAATTGCTAATCCAGTTAATCCAGTTAGAAACAACTGGCCCTTTTTAAATGACAAGCTATTCTAGTATCTGAAGATACTATTGCTTTGCCAGGCTTCTCAGCTGGCTAATAGCAAGCTGAGGATTGGTTGACAGCTGCTACAGAAAATTGCTTTCCCCCCCTTCCTTTTGCTGTTCCTTTTCTCTCTCTTTTGTGTCTGTGTGTCCCGTCTTGCCTGTTGCTATCAAATGCCTCAGTTTAATGCTTTTCTGGCTTCAGTTGCATTTGGCTCCAGTTTCCTCTCTAAGCTATCTGCTTGCCTCTGATATTGCTACAAGCCCAATATAGTGTATGAGTCCGAATGAGTGTATGAGCTGGCTTTGGGGGAAGCAAGCTTGGTTGTGCTCCTTGTAACAGCAGTTCTAGTCAGGCCTCAGTATGTGGCGGACATCAAGGGCTAAGGCCTCCCCTTGGCAAGCAGTACCACCCAGAACAGTGAGTGTTTGTTTCAACATGGTTGCTTTCAGAATTATTTGTACAACTAAAATAGAAAGAATTTTAAAATTCAGAATGTAGTTCATTAGTAAATTTACCTCACTTCACCTGGGTTAGAACCCCATTAGTATCATTGGGAGCACAAATATTAAAATTTACAAAATTTTCCTCAGGAAAAGGTTGTTTTAAATAATAATTTTAAAAATTGCAATTACCCTTTTCTTAGTGGAGGAAGTCATTCTGACACCTGCAATATGTCCAAGGTGAATACAGAGTTGTTCTAGGTAAGAGCCTTGTGGCACAGTGGTTAAACTGCTGTACCGCAGCCAAAACTGTGCCCACGACCCAGGGTTCAATCCCAGGTAGTCGGCTGTGGTATATCAACAGCATGCTTTGCTTCTAGGGCAGTATGGACCCCTTAAACACACAGACACAGACACACACACACACAAGTTCTGCTTTTGAATTTATTTAGATGAAGAGTTTAATAGAGATCTATCCTGCTCTGGCCACTTTCTCCTAGGCCTAAACCAATGGGATGGTGCTCCCACCAAGTTTTTGTTTCTTTGTAGCAAGCACAACTCCTTCAGGACCTATCTAATGCTTCTTATCATATTGTTAGGAAAATGTGCAAGCAAGTAAACAATAATTTATGGAGTGTGTGTGTTGGAAAACTCCTTTTCAGAGCTGGGAACGTTTTCTAGACTTAGCAACCTGCAGCATGCCCAAGGCAAACACAGACTGTTCAAGTAAGTGAATTACTGCCACACAACCATCACCAGTTGTAGACACTTGTTTCAGAGCTGGGAAAGTTTCCAGCCACAAACAAAGCAATGAAAAAGGAGTTGCAAAAAGTTTTTGAAATGTGCAAAATAATATATATTAACAATTACACCCTCCATAGCCAGTAAGTACAGAAAAAATAATACCAATCAGTGTCTGTGCTGGTCTCATACCTCAATTCCATCTTTAAAATAACAACAATCTTACTGACATGAGTGCAGGTTAGGATTAAAGCTTACTGAACTAATATTTGAAAAATGGTTTGTGTGCTCAAAAATAATTTTTAAAGCGCTAAGCATTGTTTTGATAATGAAAGATATTATGCATTAGTAGCAATGGGATAATTAAATAATAACTCTCCAGGATACATATCCTCTGTAAAAGGAAGGGCCTTTTCTTTTCAGACATAAAACTGAGAGTGTATTACCTCTGAACATATGTAGACAGCTTTCTACATTTCAGTAACTTTTTAAAATGTCGCTTTAAAGTTAACAGTACAATTCTATTCAGGTCTACTCAGAAGTATGTACCACTGAATGCATATGAAAATATAGGATTGAATATATTCCTAAAGACTGTTTTTCCTCATTCAACCCATCCCTCTTCTCCTCCACACATAGCAGGCAGCAGGAATCCAAATTCTCATTCACTAGTTGAATCTCTCTCTGTGTGTGTGTGTGTGTTTCTGTTCAGTTCTTAAAACAACAACTCTGATTTATGAATGGGATATTGTGCTTCTGTAACTACAGTTTAAAACAACGGGAAATGGCTCACTATTGCTGCAGAATATTGTGCCTGCATTGGCAGCAGGAAAACGGATGCCAACCTTTATATAGCAAAGGGCAGTTTGAATGTTGACAACACTAATGTCAGCAGTCAAGATGATCTACAGGATACCCTCTTGTGTTTGCTACCATTCACACTTGTTGAAAAACAGCCCTGGCAGTTGCTTTGTGTTTGGGTGAGAAGTGGTTCACTAATGAAAAAAGGAGTCAACCTCTGGGATTTTCTCTTCCTTGGTGTCACTTTATGAATGATAGTGAGCACAAGCCAGTATGCTGTAGACCAGCCATTGTCAATCCTTTTTGGCCACAAACATAAACACAATATGAAAGAAATATTGACTGAATCAGGATTGTATAAGTCACATAATGAACCTTATAAGGTGGTGTGTGAAGAATTGTTTCCAGTCTGTTGCTCCAATCAAATGTGCCAGGGCCCTGCAGGGGGCCATCCGGCTCCTGTTGAGAATGGCTCCTCTAATGGACAACATGGGGGTGGCTTTTTTCCTATATGTTCTTTGTTTAATTTGTTTTTGTATATGAATAAACCATAGATGGCAAGCAACTGAAACAGAGCAAGTAACAAGGTTGTAGAATGCCAGAATTGTAGGTCTTCTTTTGTATAATATTTGAATAAGACAAAAGAGTATCAGAGGAATTAAAATGTCCAGTTGTGCCACATGGTGCATGGTGATGTTGCTGTTTGAGACACTAAGACAGAGTGCTGGTTTTATTTATGACAAAATGGTTAAAATAAATGCATTTGCAGCTTAACAGCAGTCCACAAATACTAGAAAGCAGAAAATGAGATTATTATAGAAGTTGGGATGTTCAAATACGTAAGATGGAAGGTTCATTTTTAAAATGGAGATTTGTATTGTTAGCATAGAGCAATCAATGCTAGAATATTAACAAACTTGTTTTGCTCATGTGTGGGTTGTTCCTTCTTTTAAACTTTGCTAATTTAAAAAAAGAACACTGATGATTTACCAAGCAGTTTTTGAAACATTTTTATAATTAGATATTTATACTCAGTGATTTCTATATCTATTGGACTTTAATTAGTTGTTCAGTCTCTACGAGAGAGTTTTTAATAAGATTTTGAATTCATTTGCTGGAGCCTCTATTAGAAGTGACTTTGTAATTAATTGTCTATCAGAGAAAAAAAGATAAATGAACAAAGAATGGGAAAACACTACCAGGCTATTAGATTTTGTTTGTTTGTTTCAAAGAGCTAAGTATTGCATGATGAACATCAAGATATCTTATCTGGTTCCTCTAGTAACCAGAATAGGAGGATGCACTGTGACAATCTGTGTAAAAGTCAGAAAGACCCCCTCACATTTTTAGAACCCCAGCCCTCTAGAAAATTGTGGGGGGTGAGAGAGACTTTCTGCAACGTTGGGAGAACAATCTAGGTAATATGTTTTTTCTGAGTGTTTACTTTTTAAACTTACATCTATATAATTTGGTGAGTGTAAAATAGGCAAACCAGTTCAGTTCTCTTCTGCCTGTGTTCATCCACAAATCCTTTCCATTGCATTTTTGCATTTTAAGTCTTAAAAGCAAAATAAAACAAAAGTATTACAGAAACATAAACAAGCAGAAAGTGCTACACAAGCACAAACCTGAGTCAGATGCAGAGCATTTTCCATCTGCATCAAAATGTGGGGGGGGGGGGGATTAGCAGTAGGATTGGAGTTAATTTTAGATTCTCGTGTACACAACTTACATTTTTTGAGCTGACAGTGGCAAAATATTGTTTCTTTGTTGGGATAAATTTAATCTTTTGTCTAGAGAGGTCCAAACTTTGGAATACTATTTACATCTTTTGAGGTGACCAGGCCATAGAATGCTAGCAGTTCAAGTCTCATTTTGTGTGGACTCTGCAACAAAATATGACCTTGGAGGAGTAAAATCCCATGTATTCATGGATGATGATTGGATATGTTAAAATGCATATGTATTTCAAAATACAATTTCTTTCAAAACAGACATTGTTTCTTTTCCTTGTAATGGCACTTATCTTCTTTTTTTACAATTTTTTTCAAACCAATGATCCCGATACAAATTTCACTATCAAAACTCTCAGTACAATCTTCTCTGGATCTTCACAGACTCTGTAAACAGAGTGCTTTGTTTATTTAACAAACTGAAACCTTATGCCTTCCTTGAATTAGTTACTCAATCTTTTTTCCATTTTTCCATTTGCAAAGTTGATAATTTTGGTTATCAAAACATATTCCTTGTCCTCAGACATAAAGGATACAATATGTACTATATGTGCTTGTTCACTTGTTTGCTTGTTTGCTTGTTTTAAAATTTCTATACTTCATCACATTTGGTTACCCTTATTCTGCTTTCAGATGGCATTAATCTGAGGCCAGTAAACAGAATTTACAAAAATGCAAACTACAGCAGATGGCAGAGATCCAGAATCAGAATCTCAAACAGTTCAAGTCAAGACAGTAGTCAAACAAGAAAACAAGGAGAGTCCAAAAGCATTGGTGGGCAGTCCAGAAGTCACATATCTAGCAAGGAGTAAGCAGCAAAGGTCAGGAATCAGATATAAAGCAAGAACCAGAAGAGATACTATATTCAATTGAGATAAAGCTCCATACCAATATTTATAGAGTCAGAATGCTGGATCTGCTGATGAGCCACACTTCGGGTTGCCATTGCCTCCCTCCCAGGATATCGCGAGACATTTGAGTGGGCTATTTAAGGGCTGTTCCCCCCTCCCTCCATCCTCTTCCTTCGCTGGCAACAGAGAGGATGGAGCTCAGCTGCTTGGCTGCAAATTCGAGCTGCGTAGCATGGTTTCGAGGCCTCCACGATTCCGTGCTTGGAGGTGGGGATAGCATCGGCTCCCTCCCACGGTTTGCCTTATGCTTCTTTCAGCTCTTCAGTTGAAGAGCTATTATTGGATTGTTAATAATGAATTATTTTACAGCTTTGAAAATTATATTTTGGATCGGATCGAGCGTTACTACCAGTGCTAGGTGGGGTGGGCATGGCCACTCGGGCCTGGCCAGGCCGAGGCCTGGGCACCCTATAGCCCCTTTGTTATAGCGTGGAAGGAGATTGTTCATGTTTATATTGATTAATAGTAGTTATGACTTGAATTAAGCATCAATTAAATAAATAAAAAAATAAATAAATATATAAGTGCAAAAAACCAAACAAACCATGGAATAAGGGACAGCTAACACGATGCTTTCATGCGAAAGGCTGGACTGGAGGAATCCCAAACTGGAATTAAGATTGCCAGAAGAAATATCAACAACCTCAGATATGCAGATGATATCACTCTGATGGCAGAAAGTGAGGAGGAATTAAAGAACCTCTTAATGAGGGTGAAAGAGGAGAGCGCAAAAAATGGTCTGAAGCTCAACATCAAAAAAACTAAGATCATGGCCACTGGTCCCGTCACCTCCTGGCAAATAGAAGGGGAAGATAT
The DNA here is from genome assembly GCA_037013535.1 of Intellagama lesueurii. Lineage (NCBI taxonomy): Eukaryota > Metazoa > Chordata > Lepidosauria > Squamata > Agamidae > Intellagama > Intellagama lesueurii. The sequence goes on from JBAJHW010000003.1 coordinate 116,940,880, forward strand.
GGAGGCAGTGACAGATTTTACTTTCCTGGGCTCCATGATAACTGGAGATGGTGACAGCAGCCACGAAATTAAAAGACACCTGCTTCTTGGGAGGAAAGCGATGACAAACCTAGACAGCATCTTAAAAAGCAGAGACCTCACCTTGCCGACAAAGGTCCGCATAGTCAAAGCTATGGTTTTTCCAGTAACGATGTATGGAAGTGAGAGCTGGACCATAAAGAAGGCTGACTGCCAAAGAACTAATGCTTTTGAATTGTGGTGCTGGAGGAGACTCTTGAGAGTCCCCTGGACTGCAAGGAGAACAAACCTATCCATTCTGAAGGAAATCAACCCTGAGTGCTCATTGGAAGGACAGATCCTGAAGCTGAGGCTCCAATACTTTGGGCATCTCATGAGAAGAGAAGATTCCCTGGAAAAGACCCTGATGTTGGGAAAGTGTGAAGGCAAGAGGAGAAGGGGACGACAGAGGACGAGATGGTTGGACAGTGTCATCGAAGCTACCAACATGAATTTGACCAAACCCCGGGAGGCAGTGGAAGACAGAAGGGCCTGGCGTGCTTTGGTCCATGGGGTCACGAAGAGTCGGACACGACTTAATGACTAAACAACAACAACAAACATGATGCTTAGTATGTATGGTGTAAGGGTAGGAAATGGGTTTCGGTCACAGCTGTTTGGCACTCAGCCCGCTTTGCCAGCTGGCTGGTAGGGACGCTGGTGCCTTAGGTGGTACACACTTGCTAATTAGAATAATAATTAAAAAATAATTAATTTGCTTTAGTCATTAATTACCTTATAGGATTTGGTTATTTAACTAATTGATTTTAGTGTTATGAGTAAGGCTGTTTAGGCTGCCCACACCAAGGTGTGTGTGGGCTTTTTGTAGCAAGTAACTGATTGTGTTGCATAATAATTACATCTTTGAAATTAATATTTGGTTATATTTTATACTAGTAATAATAAATATATAAGTAACTACCTAAATATATATATAAAATACATCAACACATACTACAAATAATCATTCAGAGTTTCTTAATTCATATTGATTGGGAATAATAATAATAATAGTAATAATATTAATATAATAGGAGCAAACCTATAAAAAGAAATTAAATTAAATTAATACTAACAATTATAACTATTTAAAAGCAATACTAATAAATAAATTACATATATCACTTAATAGTAGTACAGCAAGGCAAGGTTTTAGCTGATTATAGTGTTTCACTTGCTGACGGTGTGGGAGGCTAGGCTATAGCTGCCTGTTGAGTTGGGTGTGTAGAGATTTGAGCTAAAAGGTAGCAATGGCTTCCCGAAAAGGACAAGGTAACAGAAAGGGGAAGCAGCCTGCCAAGAAGCATGCAACTCCTTAGGTTTCACCACCTCAGTCATCCTCAGACAAGGAGTCTTGGCCCATTTGGCAGCAGCTGCAGGGGAAAAAATGGCTTTAGAAGCTGAAAGAGCAGCGCAAAAGGCTCAGCAGCTTAGTGAGGCACAACCACGCCATTCAGCTAGGGAGGCCAAGAGTCATAGGAGGGCTAAGCTCAAGGCCATGGCAGATAACCTAATGTCTCAGTTTGCTGCTCTAGAGGTGGACCGGCAGACCACCGGGCCGTCCAGAAGGGAAGCAGATGGGGCAGCAGCAACACCTCAGTGACAGAGCGAGGAGGAGGAAAGAGAGACCCAAACGCCAGAGGCGGTTGGTTCATCGGCATCGGCGGCAGGCCGGCAAGAAACGATGGATGAGATGGTTCCAGGTCATCAGCACAGCAGGGATGAGCACGTTGCAACGCCACTTCTGCCATCAGGTGAGCTAGCCAATGCACCAGACACTCTTCCAATAGTGCCTGACTGGCCATGGCCTGGCAGTGGGCAAGTTAGTTCACCTTTCTACACAGCATATGACACTCAGAGTTTTAGGGCTCCAAATACTTCTTGGCCTAGTACAAGTACACAATTGGGCTGTTGGGCCACGCTGTATCCACAGGTTACTTTCCCAGCTCCACCGAGTTCGACCGCTGGTGTGGGGGTTTGTCCATATCCATCGGTACCAGATACTGGCTACAACACTGCACCTTTAAAGGCATTGCCATTCGGGATCATTCTATGCCCCTTGGTGATCACCTCACCCCAGCAACCAAGGAAAAGATATGAAAGGGTAAATATGTGGACTTATTCGAGCTGCTGAATAGAAATGTAGAGAAGGATCTGGATAAAGAGGATGATAGAGATAAAGAGAGGCGTAGAAGGTGTAGGCTGGATCCGACATGGGCGAACTGGCTCCCTGGTTTCCTAATTTACGTCGGGGTTGTAGTGAAGGCTCAGCCCTGGAGAGCTCAGTCTTTGTTCCAATATCTTGACCTTATATAGAGAGCGTACATAGACTTTGCTGGGCAAGCATGGTTGATCTGTGATGAATCATTCCACATGAGAAGTGTGATTCACCCAAATTTGTGTTGGGATGAGCCACTGCCAGGCCTCTGGTTGCAGTCTATGGCACCAGCCAGGCCCAATCTCAGTGAAAGGTTTGACAGCGGACACGTTATTCGTAAAACTGGGCAAAATCATAATCCCCATGTAGGAGCGGGGCAGGTGGTTCAAACCCGCCTGCTCTGTTGGGGCTATAATACAAGGGGTGCCTGCTCCAGAAAGGCATGCCGCTTCAAGCATGAATGCTCAGTGTGTGGCGGCTAGCACCCCAGCTCCTCAGAGACAAAACAATGACCCTGGAGGTAGCAAAAAATCCAACGGTGGCGGAGGTAACCCTGGAAAATTAGGGTCTCCGTGTTAGAGACATGGCTACGCGATTATCCCAAGACGGAAGATGCTGGTTATATATTAGAGGGTTTTAAGTCTGGCTTCAGGATTCCGGCAGTGGGCGAGCATAAGGCTTTTTTTGCACAAAACCTGAAACCAGTAGAGGGAATGGAAAGCATAGTTCAGGAAAAGATCGCCAAAGAGGTGAAGGAAAGTAGAGTATTGGGGCCGTTTCCAACTGCTCTGCTGGAAACCCTGAGGGTTTCACCAGTGGGAGTGGTGCCCAAAAAGGCCCAGGGATAGTTTAGGTTGATACACCACTTGTCCAACCCAGAGGGGGAGTCAGTTAATGATGCTATCCCTCAGGAGCTTTGTACAGTACGATACACCTCCTTTGATGAGGCGGTTCACATGGTTCGCAAGTGTGGAGTAGGGGCGGAGTTGGCAAAATGTGATATAAAATCAGCTTTTTGGATTTTGCCAGTTCATCCGCAGGATTTTGATTTGTTAGGTTTTCATTTTCAGGGATCTTTCTACATAGATAGGGCTTTACCTATGGGCTGCTCTGTTTCATGTGCAGCATTTGAGCGATTCAGCTGATTCCTAGAGTGGGAGCTCAGGCGTAGAGTGGGTTGCAAGAACACAACCCATTATTTGGATGACTATCTTTTTTTGTGGGGAAAGGAACACAGGAAGGTGCAGATCTATACTTGATGCCTTCCAATCAATGGCAGGCGAGCTGGGCTTACCCCTGGTGGAGGAAAAGACAGAGGGACCATCTACGTCCCTTACGTTTTTAGGAAAAGAACTAGACATGATACAACAGACATCTAGGTTGCCGGATAGCAAATTGAGTGACCTTAAGGTTCGGATTAGTCTGATATTACAAAGGAAAAAAGTGTCTCTAAGGGAGTTACAGGTGATCGTAGGTCATTTGAATTTCGCTTGCAGAATTGTAGCACCAGGTCGCGCTTTTCTGTGCAGGCTGTGCGAAGCAATGAAAGGGTTCCATCGCCCTTTTCATAGAACAAGAATTACATGTGGCATGAGAGACGATTTACAAGTATGGAGTCAGTTTTTAGCCAAGTTTGATGGGATATCCATTTGGAGGATGGAGATGATGCTTAGGGCAGAATTCCAGGTTGAGTCAGACGCAGCAGGTTCCTTAGGGATTGGAATCTATTTCAGGGGCCGGTGGTGTGTCCAGCAGTGCCCGAAGGAAAGGCACCAAATGGGAATCACCAGGGACTTGACATTCCTGGAATTTTTTCCAATAGTTGGCACCTTGTGGCTTTGGGCACATGAATGGGCCAACTCAGTTGTGCGGTTTTGGTGTGACAATCAAGTGGTGGTTTGCATAATAAATAACCTCACATCGCACTCTGAGAGCGTGATGGCATTGGTGCGCACATTCACATTGCGTGCCCTGAAGTATAACATTCTGATTCAGGCCCAGCATGTCCCAGGCATTGACAATAGTTTAGCTGATGCATTATCATGCCAACAGATCGATCGGTTCAGGGAGTTAGATCCAGGAGCCAATGAGTTCCCAGAGACGCTTCCCCCAGAGGTCTGGCAAATTGGCGTGACAATTTGGAAAGGGCAATAGGTTTGGCCCTGGCGCCAAGGATGCAAAAAGGGTACTCGGCAGTGAGTATAGAATTTCAGGAGTTCAGGAACCTAGTTGGTTTGGAGCTGACATGGCCTGCCCCGGTGGAGCACCTTCAGCAATTTATTGTGTATTTAAATAGGAAAGGACTGGCGCCAGGATCCGTACAGGGCAGGATGTTGGCACTTGCCTTTCATGCTAGGATTCAGGGGTACCAGGATTACACATCAGATTTCCACATATGGAAGATGATTGAAGGTTGGGCTAAATAAAGGGGTACGGTTAAATATACGAGGGCACCCATATCACCAGTATTGTTGAAGAACATATGTAAACAATGGGCTGTTCTCTGTAGGGATGATTATGACGCCGTTTTGTTTAGGGCAGTGTCTTTGTTAACGTTCTTCAGCACATTGAGAATTAGCGAAGTGGTCACTACCAGGAAAGGAGATAGGACCAAAGTAGCCTTACAATGGCAGGATGTTAGTACAGTTGACAGAACAGTGCAGATTCATATTTGCCGATCCAAGACCGATCAGCGAGGGAAAGGAGCTGATATTACTTTAGCGCATTGCTATGTTGAAGACCTATGCCCAGTAAAGGCAGTTGAGGCATATTTGAATGTGAGGGGGCCGGGACAAAAGTATTTCTTTGTGCATAGAGATGGCTCCCCTTTAACAAGATACCAGTTCTGGAAGCTGACGAACATAGGATTACATAAGTTGGGAATTCAGGGCTTAAAGTTTGGCACACATTCGTTTAGAATTGGTGCAGCATCTACTGCAGCGGCCCTAGGTTACCATCCAGAGGATATAAAGTGGCTTGGGCGGTGGTCTTCTTCATCTTACCCCAGGTATATCAGAACACTACCTCACATCTAGGCAGGTGCCTGGTTTTGTTTTGTCATTACAGTTCCGGTTGCGATGGTGAGGCAGAGGCACATCATGATAATTGGGCACGGTTACGTTTTCTGGGCAGCATGATATGCTGCCACATTGCCATGGGGCAGCAACCTGGGCCTTGGAGCTAGAGCCCAGATTGAATGGAAAGGGCTCTGTGGAATGTTATGGGACCAATTTTGCAAAGTGGCTGCATTTGGTCAGCATCCCCCCGATGTATTGGTAATACACTTGAGTGGCAATGATCTGGCCATGCATGGTGAAAAGGCCTTGATCTTGGATGTAATATGTGACTTCACATGGTTGAGGGCAACGTATCTTGCTATGAGCATATTAAGATCAATGATCATACCTCAGCTGGCATGGAGGGCTGTGAGGCACGTTGGGTGAGATAATACTGCACGGAGGAGTGTTAACAGGGAAGTATGCAGACCTGTCTGTGGCACCCTTGGATCGGTGATTGGTCACCAGGAGATCTGCGTGGATAGGCCTGAGCTTTATTGGCCGGCTGGAGCTCACCTATTGGATGGAGGCTTGGATGTCTTCCTTAAAGACATCAAGGGGGGCCTGCTGTTGGAGCTTGATAAGCTGGATGGTGGGCATGGGACTTAGCGTCACTAGTCCCTATGCTGTGGCAGGTAGTGCAGATAGAACAGGTTTCGGTGAGTCCCATAGCAATATCAGGTAATGTATAGCTCATCTAACCTCCCAGCGCTGCGGATCGTGTGATTACAGTGCTTGGGGGGAAAGATGCGCTGGGGCCACTCCTGGACCAACAGTCAACAAGAAGGTGGCTCGAGGTCCGGGGGTGGTCAAATTTGGCCAGCCTGGGTCTCGCTGTCTTCACGACCGTGAGAACTTGGGGCCAGGGACTCGCCCATTTGTTTGTTAAGGGGTCCATTGAGACCTCTGCGCTTAAACCTGATTCCGCACTACGGCAGGACCCCCCTTTTATGGTGGGTAAGATATGATTATTTAATAAAGTGTGGCCCGTGTTTTATCCCATAATTCTTGTCTCACATCATTATTCCAAGGTGGGGGGCAATCCCTGAGCCCTCCCCTCTGCTTCAGTTATTTGGATAAATGATTTGAAATTTTTGCTGCAAGATTTAGCCTACAGAGCTCCCTGGAAGGAAGAATTTCCCCTCAAAGAGTCCTTTTACTCCTGAGGAAGCCCCTTCTCCCAAGTCTCCCAAAGAGACTTTCTCAGCAGCCTAGCACTTCTTCATGTAGCCTGTTTCTGATCCCATGTTTTAACTTGAAGCACTGGTGTGAGCTGGGAAAGGGTCCAGTGACCTCCAATCCTGCCCCAGAATTGCCTTTATTTAGAATTTCAGGCTCTTGATCTCTTGAAGGTCAACCACCATCAGGGGAGTTGACTTCCTGCATCTTGGAGGTTCCACCATCAGCTGGAACCAGCAACCTCTCACCCTTGCTGAGTTTCAGAGCCTCAGTACTAGACAAAGCATCAGATGACAATGAAATGGATCTATATTAAAATTAGTTAATTTTCCCAGATGGAAGTTTATGTTTAATTTATCATACTCCCCTCTAAAATGAATTAAATGGGCAGTTCTTTAACCATGCATCTAACATCTAATACATAATGAGTCAAATAAAAGAAAAATACTTGTGACATACGGCATTCTATGCTAAAGTATAAAACGTCTAAATGTATTTACATATAAACTGATTGTCTCAAAAATTACTACTGAAACACTTATTAATTTAATCAATTTGTTCATTGACTAATCAATAATTCATTCATTGAAAAGAAAAGAGGGAGGGATGGGAAAGCAATTCATCAAATTTAAAGCAAGACTTATTTATGAATCAGCAGTTCATTAGCAGATCAGTGTGACTTGATGCAGTTAGTCAAAACTATATATTAGCCATAAATGTATATTATTTATTTAGCTCTTTCATTATGGTGGCCTGCCAAACTTTTCCGGTGGGGGGGTGTTAACAGAAGAGGGAATCCCAGAAAAATAATGTCTCAACTAAAGTAATTTTTCATTTATTTAACAACTTAAGAGGGGAAGATGTATTTCTGAGAAGAATAAAGCAGCTGTGCCTTGTTAGTAAGCAAAAGTTTTGAAGTTATGTCTGATTCAAAAAAATAAAATAAAAATAAATCAGAAAATACAGTTTGTTGGTAATTCCCCCAAGTGCCATATTACGTCTGAGTAAAGAAAACTATGATATCTAATTTGTAGTCCAGCCAAATTATTTGCTCAGTATTTGAGAAGAGTTCTTGGGCTCCTTGTTTGGTGAGCTGTTATGAGTGGCTCAGAAACACTTTAACTCATTAAAAGAGAAAGAGAGAGAAAAATAGATTTTGTACCATGAAGAAGCATGACACTACACCAACAGAAAGCCTACATTTTTATGGCTACCCAGTGATAGAAGTGTACTGTACATTCAAAACTGGCAAACTACCAGATGGAACGCCATGCCAGTATAACAGAATATCCATAGGCTTCTGTCAACCTACTTCTCTGTCCTTCACTTCCAGCCAGGATCAGGGCTGCCAGCAGTGATCCAGAAGCATTTTATGAAAATAAAGACTTGTCCCCAAGTTCAGATATTCCCACAAGCTTCCCCATTTGAAACAGAGTATTATAATGCCTTGGAAACTGAAGGGGGAAATAAGAAGGTTTCAATTAACTTTTATTAAATATAACCATCAGTGGATAACAACATCATCCTACTTACATGGCATAAAGTTATGCTAAGAGGATTGCAAGCACTGTGTTGACCACATTTGCATTTTCTCTTGGTTTCTTTATTTGAAAGTCTTACCAATTCCTGGATTCCTTTCTCAACATCACAGGCAAGGTCTGCATACCTCCAGACTCAATGTAGGGCTGTAGCAATTCTAGATGCATACCTGCTAGAAGGAAAGATTAGATTAGGCATCCTTCAGTCTCGAGAGACTATGGTAACGTGCTCTGTATGGAGGACTTGGAACAGCGTCTAGTGTGGCTGAGAAGGCCAATTCGAGAGTGACAATCCCTTCCACACTGAAGACAAATACAATCTGGCCCCTGTCCAGCTCCCTGGTTTTGCTGCTTTCGGGACTGCCTCTTTGCCTTGGCCTGCTGGACAAGTGTCTCTTCAAAATGGGAGAGGCCATGCTGCACTGCCTGCCTCCAGGCTGAATGCTCAGATGTCAAGGTTTCCCATCTGTTGAGGTCCATTCCTAAGGCCTTCAGATCCTGCTTGCAGATCTCCTTGTATCACAGCTGTGGTCTCCCTCTGGGGCGATTTCCCTGCACTAATTCTCCATACAGGAGATCTTTTGGAATCTGACCATCAGCCATTCTCACGACATGCCCAAGCCAACGTAGACGTCACTGTTTCAGTAATGTATACATGCTAAAAATTCCAGCTCGTTCTAGGACTACTCTATTTGGAACTTTGTCCTGCCAGGTGATACCAAAAATGTGTTGGAGACAACGCATATGGAACGTGTTCAGCTTCCTCTCCTGCCGTGCACAAAGGGTCCAGGACTCACTGCAGTACAGGAGTGTACTCGGGGCACAGGCTGTATAGACCTGGATCTTGGTATATGCCGTCAGCTTCTTATTAAGCCATACTCTCTCTGTGAGTCTAGAGAACATGGTAGCTGCTTTGCCAATGCGTTTATCGAGCTCAACATCTAGGGAGAGAGGGTGTCAGAGATTGTTGAGCCAAGGTACACGAAGTCATGAACAACCTCCAATTCTTGTGTGGAGATGGTAAGAGAGGGAGGTGAGTCCATGCCCTGGCTCATGACTTGTGTTTTCTTCAGGCTGATTGTTAATCCAAAGTCTTGACAGGCCTTGCTAAAACGATTCATGAGTTGTTGGAGGTCTGCTAGAAGGAGACAGCTTTTGAAAATGCAATATCAAAGGTTGTTCAGTTTCCAATTGTGTGGGAGTTTAAAAAGGCAATGGCACAGTGTTTGGTGGGAAAAACCATTGGCTACTGTTTGGTTTGATATTTACTATGACACTCTGGTAACATTATCTTATGGGCTGCTACAGAAAAGTCATCATACATATAAAAATAAACCATTCAAAAGTAAATGGAGACTTTTTGTGGGGATCTATTAAAGATAGAACAGGCAAGAGGTGTAATATAATGAAAGATAAATTGAAGATTTCTCAAGAATTTTATCAGAAATTATATAAAGGAAACAATGTACTGAAGGAGGATATAGAAAATTATATAAATGAGAATTTAAAAACTACATTATTGGAATGTGACAAAAGAATATTAGAAGACGAGATTAAAGAAGAAGAAATTGCTGAAGTCATTAATAAACTGAGAAATGGTAAAACACCAGGTCCTGCTGGATTGGGTCCAGAATATTATAAATATCTTAGTTTCATTTTGATACCTAAGCTAAAAATGTTTTATAATAAAATATTGGAAGGAGAGACAATGCCACCTTCTTGGAAACACTCATTAACGATTCTTGTTCCAAAACCCAACAAGGATCTAACAGATCCAGGATCTTATAGACCTATATCTCTAATAAATCAAGATGCTAAGATTTTTACTGCTATATTAGCAAATAGATTAAATAGATTTATAGCAAATTATATTAAAGAGGATCAATGTGGCTTTATAAAGGGAAGACAAATGGATAATTTAACTAAGTGAGTTTTGAACATTATATATGAGGTAGAAAAGGAAAAAACAAAGGCAACTGTTTTATCACTAGACATATTTAAGGCCTTTGATTGTGTGGAATGGCCAACATTAAAGCTGCTTATAAAGGTTTGGGGATTTGGTAGAAGATTTATTGGGGTTATAGATCAATTATATTCGGATAATACTTCAGAAGTAATAGTTAATGATGGTTTAACAGAGCGGATTTTTCTAGGCTGAGGTACAAGACAAGGCTGTACACTTTCATCAATATTGTTTTGTATGATTATAGAACTGTTAGCTAATACAATGAGAACTGATGAATTAATTAAAGGATTAGGTAAAAATGATGCAAGTAAGGTTAATTTATTTGCTGATAATTCATTATTAACTATTAAAAACCCATTAGAAAGTATGGATAAAATTAAAAATCATTTAGAAAAAATTGGGGAAATAACAGGATTAGCTATTAACTGGCAAAAAACACAAATAATGATGTTTAATTACAATAAATATGAACAAGAAACGTTTGTAAATAAATATGGTTTTAAATTTGTAATTATATTAAATATTTAGGTATAAATATAGTTAAAGTGATTCAAAAATTAAAGAAGCAAAATTTTAACAAATTAAAAAGTGATATTAAAGATAAATTGCGGGAGTATTCTAAATTGAAACTATCGTGGTTTGGGAGAATCACTATGATCAAAATGAAAATATTACCAAAAATTATTTTTTTTATTAGAATGCTCCCAATACAATTAGAAGAAGAAGATTTTAAGTATTGTCAGGGATTAATTAATGGATTTTGTAATCAAGGTAAAAAATCAAGAATAAATAAAATATATTGGTATAAGGCTCAAAAAAAATGGAGGTTTAGGTATTCCTAATATAAAAAAATTATTATATAGCGAATCAACTAAGAATTATTTGAGATATTATATATAACAAAGGAAGGTTAATTTGGTGGGATATGGAATCCTCAGAAATAAATGGGAATATTGAAAAACATTTGTTTAATGTAGTAAAAAGAAATACAATAAATCAGGTGAACAATCCTTTTTTAAGAAACATGTTAAATGTCTGGAACAGATATAAAAAGAAGTTTTGTTCCTTTGCTTCACCACTAAAACTAGTGACCAATATAGAAAATTTCCCACCAAACTTGAAGGGTTTAGCTGATTTGTTTAAGGATAAAAAAGTTGCCAGATTGAAGGATTGAATGATTAAAATGAGATTGAAGGATCAGATTATAGTTAAACTTCAAACTAATAAACTATCATTGTATAATTATATCCAATTAGACAGATGGACAAATGAATGGTTGAAGACTAATGGCAAATGTAGAGAATGTACTAAGTATGAACAATTTCTATCATCACATGAAGACATGCAGAAAGATGCTTTGAGGAAGCGAGTAGTAAGTAGAATTTATAACCTAATTTTGGAACAAGAGGAAAAAGAGACTGAATTAGAAGGTTTGAAATCAATTTGGGAACATGATTTAAAGACAGAAATTAAAACAGAGGATTGGACAAAAATTTGGAAGATGAGAGTTTTAAGATTAATGTCGGTAAGAATAAAGGAATTTGTTTAAAAATTAGTTTAAGGTGGTACATGACTCCGGTGAAATTGAACATAATAAATTCAGACTATTCTAAGGCCTGTTGTGTCAGCTTTTTGCTGGTAATGTGCAGAGTTCTGTTGGAAGAAAAATACACACACGCTCTTCTTCTTCAAAGACACGTGTATTTACAAATATACAAATATACAAAGTAGCAGACCTTCGGCGTGGCAACAATATAGAGGCAAAGTGCAGAGAGGATAGCAGAATATAGGAAGGAGTAGAAGATACATTTACAATCACACTGCTCACTTATATATTCTTAAGCAGATGCTTCTGTCCAATCACGACAGGTGTTGCATCATCCACAGACGTTGCATCATCTTTTTCACAGTCACTGTGACTCAGCACTTACACAGGTGATCATCATGGCAGCTTATTAATATTACAGTCTGGACCTGTTCAGGCCTATAAAATTCTCAATACTCTGACATGTTGGAAATGTGATGAAGAAATTGGCACGTATTATCATATGTGGTGGGAGTGTAAATTGGTTAAGAAATTTTGGAAACTGATTTTTAAGGAAATATGTGATATATTTGGAAAAGATATCGAACGTAATTCTAAAATTGCTTTGCTGTCAATTTTTGATAAGATAGAACTTGATTATTGCTCAAAGGAATTGATTTCTAATTTTATGACAAGTGCTAGAATATTAATAGGTAGATTCTGGAAAGATAAAAATGATATTAAATTAGAAGATTGGTGTGACGTTTGCCCTCGTGGCCCCTGCTTGTTTACCCAAACACAGAGCTCACAAGGTGAGCTCACAAGCACGCCCTCTGATACGCTGCCACCAGTTGATCTCTTTATCAACTTATTTTACTTAGCAAAGACGAAGGTCCATCCAGTACTGACTTTTCAACAAAACAGGTTTATTAATTACAGGTGGTTTCTGGAATAATTCATAAGCACATTCTTCAAGATTCATCAATCATCAATATTAACCTTCTCTATTAATTATCACAAGTTACACTCTAACTAATCACTCCTCAGGCCCCCAAACTATCTTTCTCTCTCTGATTCCAGACTCAGACTCTGACTGACTCAGACTGACTCTCCTCTCAGGCTCCGCCTTTTAACATCTCTTTCGGCCCCGCCTCTTAACCATATTAACATGTAACATAAATAATGCATAACTTACAACGCATAACTTAGGGTGAACGCTACAATTGGTATAATGAAGTATGGGACATTGCATTATATGATAAATTGACTACTGAACTTAAGATGAAAAGAGGGGAACTAAGTTTAAATATTTTTTATGCTATTTGGGGTAGATTTATTGAATTTGTATTAGTGAAAGGAAAGGGGAAAGCCTCTAAGCAACAATCAATACAATTTTGGAAAGGAGGTTCGTAATAAAAGTATTGCTCCAAAGGGTTCCGTGGGTATGGGGGGTGCACTGTGTTTTAGACTGTATTAGTAAATATCTTGTATTCTTGTATTTGTTTTGGAAATTTAAAAATAATAATAATAATAATAAAGAGACTTTTTGTGGGGATCTACACCACGTTTAGTCTTAGTTTTATTGTCACTGAGGCAAATAATCATCCCAAAGAACTGAAAATAAGAGAAAATATATATGTGATGCCTTTACAGCCCTTATTTTCACTCTGAAGAACAATATCTGATATCATTCACTTATAGCAATACAACATTTTGGAATGTTCCATCTCTTGTCTTCTATAATATAGATGCAACTGCCTTTATGAGTACAATACCTTTGGATGCATATCAAACACATGAAGATAGTGCTAATAAGTGTCTTATCTGTCTCTTTATCTGTCTCTACATGCATATCACAAGAAGACTAGTCAAGTGTGCATAAATCCATTAAAGTAATCTAATTTTATGTTACTCTGTGTGTTAATAACAAAAATCAGGCCATAGTAAACATCCTGCCATTCAGGACAGCAGAGATCTCTACAGGAATCTGATGCTGCTCAGCAAAAGATGACCTCTGTGTCAGTACACCTTCATGACCGTGCAACTGCCAAGTCAGCTCAAAGCAATTACATTTGATAATTGGAGGCAACAGTCGGTCATGGTTTTTGGAGCAAATTCAATTTCATTAGCTTAAATCCTATTGCTTTGTTCTGCAAAAGATGCAATATCCAGTCATTCCTTGCCAGCATTTAGTGAGTCCCCACGGGGATTCTTGAGCATGCACCAAGCCAGTAAGTGCATGTGATTTGTTGATCGCCAGCAAGAAATGACTGCATATTATGCCTTCTGCCTTCTGCATGCAACGAACAACAGGATTTCAGCTATTGCCATGTAGCCATTCCTCTGTTAGAAGGTGCATGAAGAAACCCATTGGAACTATAACATTATCTGTCAAAAGGCATTTCACACCCCACATAGGAACCATTAAGATCATTGTGTCCACAGACATATTAATATGAAACAATGAGTTAGTTATATACCTCCATGCTAGTACAGATAGATCTGAAATATTCCATTTCTTTAGAGTATGTGACAGCTAAAGAACATGGGTTGGTGGAAGAGTTTTATTGGACATTCATTTGTGATGTCCCCAGAGCTGACTTTTTGCTTTAACAATGGGAATTAAACTGCACTATGCTGCCATATTTTAGCCTGATCTGCCATATTCATTTCTAATAATGGTTTTCTTTGGGTGGGGTGAATGAAAACATTAAGCAGAGCAGAATGAATGTTCATGGCAAGTGGGTTAACAGTCACTTTTTATGGCCCTAGGAATAAAGTTTAGCCAAAGATGACTCGTTAGTTGTTGAATTATATTTGACTTGAACTTATAATTCCTCTCCTTAAAAAAACCTGTACTGTAGAAACCACATTTGCTAGATCTGTGGCTCATACGGGAGGAAAAAAATATATTTTCCTGATATATGACATGATTACTAAACCCAGACTGCAAATATTCAGCATGAACAGCAATCCAGAGATAACTCAGATGTGTCAGATGGCTCAGTGGTACAACAAGCTAGCCAAAAGCACTTGCTTAATGTACAAGATGTTAAAACAGCAAAAGATTTTGAAGAAGTTAGTTTCACTTGAACCAATGTTACTTTTGATGTAAATTTATTTGGTAAATTTAAGTAGCTTGCAAGTTAAGATCAGTAAATGCAAGCGAAGCAGAAAATGAGAAGTGTTATTATATATGGCTTCATGTGGAAAGCAAATGAGCAAGTGAGATATTGGAACATCAGTTCTGAAAATTTATTTGTTACCATTAAATGTTATATATGGGGAAAATAGTTAACTGCTGTTAATGCTTAAAACTGAAAATGTTTAATTTGTTGTATTAGCACCATTAATTTGTTAATTAAATCACTAGTTTAGAAATAAACAATGAGATAGCAAGAGAATGGAATACTGATTGTAACTACTGATTCCTAGTGGCACATTTGTTATTGGCTCCTTCAAAAGTGTGATTTCTGTTGCATCACAGTTGTGCTCCCCAATCTGACACTTGTTCCAGATGGAGTACAAATCCTATAATACAATTGCTAGCTGGGGATGGTGAGATCCAACATGGGTGAAATACGTCATGTTAGAAAAAGTTGTCTCATGATCTGCAGCGCTGGGAATTCAGATGGGCTATAACCTCCCCTGCTCTCCAAGGGGAACTCACCAATCCATCTGCATTCCGCACTACCCACTAGTGTGACCAAAGGCAAACTCCACCCATAACTACCCTGTTTTCCCGGAAATAAGCCCTAGTATGATTTTTCAGGATGCTCATAATATAAGTCCTACCCCAAAAATAAGACCCAGTTAAGTGAAACCCTGCCCTCCACCATTGTGCAGCAACTAGAAGAAGATGACATGACTGTATTTGAATAAATGTAGATTGTTGTAACTTAAAAAATAAAATAAAACATCCCCTGAAAATAAGCCCTAATGCGTTTTTTGGAGCAAAAAATAATATAAGACCCTGTCTTATTTTCCGGGAAACACGGTAGCATCCCTGATGCCCTCTATCAGTGTGGGATAGGTGAAAAAGCCCCACTCCTGCCGGTCAATCAGGAAGTGGGTCAAAAATTCCTATCCAACCCCTGAAGGCGACTAGTAAAACTTACACTAGAACAAAGGGTGGGCAGGTGGGTTGCAAGTCTTGAAAGAGGCTGACGTAGGGAAGGAACAGCTATAAATAAGTTGCTCCTTCCCCCTCCCCTCCCAAATTGCAGAAGCACAATTGATGTGTCTCACATTATCCCAGGAGGGAGAGCAAAGAGGCTCTGCTTGACGAAGCAAGCTCACCAGTGGAGCTCACCATTGTGAATAGTAGTGAGCACAAGAGGGGATCCTATAGACCACTGGTCCCCAACCTTGGGCCTCCAGATGTTCTTGGACTTCAACTCCCAGAAATCCTGGCCAGCAGAAGTGGTGATGAAGGCTTCTGGGAGTTGTAGTCCAAGAACATCTGGAGGCCCAAGGCTGGGGACAACTGCTATAGACCATCTTCACTGCTGACATTTTTGTTGTCAACATTCAGTCTGCCCTCTGCTATGTAAAGCTTGACATCCTTTTTCCTGCTGGCAATGGGGCACAATATTGTGCAGCAATATCAGGACATTTCCTTGCATTTTGAATCATGGATAAATAAGCACAATATCTCACAGTCATAAAATGGAGGGTTTTTGTTTGTTTGTTTGTTCATTTTAGAAGAGTTTTAGAAGAGTTTCAAGGTTTTTTAAAACTGAAGTTCACATACGCATATACCACACACAAATTCCAACAGAAACTTCCCTCATGTAGAATTACCCATACTAGAGGATTTAAAAAAATGATCACATGGTCTGTATTATGGTTGATGGGGGAGGACAGAAGTAAGAACAGCTGCAATATGGCTGTACTCCCTCTGTGCCAAAAAT
Organism: Intellagama lesueurii; assembly: GCA_037013535.1. Lineage (NCBI taxonomy): Eukaryota > Metazoa > Chordata > Lepidosauria > Squamata > Agamidae > Intellagama > Intellagama lesueurii. The sequence continues at coordinate 116,957,272 of JBAJHW010000003.1, forward strand.
ATTTGAACAGCTGTTTTGGACTTAATGAAATGGTGAAGCAAAGTTGTGAGTAAATACAACACACACAACGGAGAAACATAGACACCCTTTCACCTCTAAGGCACACTAATTTTGTCATGTCTGTTCTGCAGAATGCAGACTAGAAAGCTATGTTCCAATTTCCAAATCCTTTCCTTGAGTTAGGCAACCTGAAGAAGAAAAGCTATATCGAATCATAAACTCTATGAACATGTCGAGAACATGTTTTCCAAAAGAAAACACTTCATGGTTTTGGAACCTTGTTATCTATTAGAGCTTTTCTCCTTAAGGCAGTCTATCCAGGCAGCCCAGTTTTTTAATTTATTTTTCTATTTTATTAGACTTCTACCCCGCCCATCTAGACCAAAGGTCTACTCTGGGCGGCACGATTTTTCCAGGCTTCACGATTGCAAGTTGTCACCCTTAGAGAGGCCCAGAAAACAATCACTCAGAACTGGATTTTCTCAGTGGTGGCCACAACGCTAGGCAATGCATTGCCTGTTGATGTTCACAAGGCTCCCTCCCTTATGACCTTCAGGAAATAGGTGAAAGCCAAGTTTTTCAAAGAGGTATTTGGTAACTTGTTCCCCCTTTGGTATTTTTGAAGATCCATGTGTTTTTAAATGGGTTTTACTTGTCATTGCCTCTGGAGTTCTTTAGTCAGTTTTTTAATTGGGTGTATGTGCTGCTGGGCGGGTTATTACTTTTCTTTTTCACTGTTAGCTGCTCAGAGTAGTGCTCTGTTACTGGATGGGTGGGATAAACATGTGATTAATTAATTAATAAAATAAATAAATATGTCCCTTTGCCTTTGAAAATAGAAAAAAAGTGAGAGCTGGGAGCTAGCAAAGAATGTCACTGGAAACTAAGGTCAAAATCATCCATCGTATGTGAAAAAAAGACAGCAAAAAAGACAAGGGTGAAATAAGTTCATTTGAAATGTAATGTTGGAGGTGAGTCTTACCACCGACAACCAGAAGGGCTGGCTTTGCCAACGCACCTCACTGAGGCAGTGGGGGCCCTTTATCATTCTTCCCAGAGAGAGAGAGACAAGTGGGAATGTCTATTGGTGTACCCAGGCCTCCTGGCTGAGGGTGGGAGCTAGGAGTCCTTATAAGTCGATCCCACCCCCCAGCCAGCAATCTCTTTCCAGCAAGCAGCCCAGCTCTCTGCCCTATGGGTCTGATGTGAATGTAGCTGGTCATTTTGGGCAGGATAGGAATTTTGGTCCCATTTCACCTGATTGATATATTGAATAAAAGGTACCAGGATGGGGTATGGGAGGTGGGCCCTGGCCACTGCCAATCTAAAGTTATGAGGCTTGGGCTCCTCCAGTTTTAAATGGCTGGGTACAGGCTGGATGGCATGGACCCAAGGACCCAGCTATGCAGGTCACAGCAATCAATGTCCTACTACATGCAACACTTACAGAGGACATTCACACAAACAAAAATTATGGGCTTCTGTTGTCCTATGAAGTGGGATCAAATAGCTAAAGTTATATCAGTACTGGAATCTGTATTAAGTAAAGGTTTAAGGCTGAGTAATCTGATCTTGTTTCATAAAAGTGTTGTCAATGCAGACAATTTAGCAACAAGCTTTGTATAAAGTTTGATCTTTATCAAGTCTTGGCCTTTTATCTTTAAACGGTAAATTCTGTTAAGTGTAATGATCAATTTCATGATGCCTTTTCTTTAACCTATGTTTGTGTTTGGAGAAAAAAGTTATTGGTTATATTTTGAATTCCAATTGATGATTAGCAGATCTTGGAGTACCAGAAATTGTTAAAAAAAAGATTGGAGGGGATTAAGTACAAGCTCTTTAAGCTATTCGCCTCCAAATTAGGACTGTTTTGTTAAACAAATATTGAAGGCTGAATTAAAAAGTAATGTTTGAGTTAATAATAACTAAAAAATTATTTGTTGGAGGGAGTAATAGGTCAGATTTAGTTATTCTTGTAGAGTTGGATACCACTCCTTTAAGTTCTATGAGACAAAGGGGAAAGAACTTGGGATTTAATGTTTGTTTAACAGAATGGAAATGAATCTGAGAGAATTTTAAATTTAGAAAAGGGGCAAGTAACAATAGCTTTTCAGTTTCTGTTTGATAAGTATTTACCAAATTTGACAAACCCTTTGATGTTTAGAATAAAAAGGAACTTAGCGGGGTTCCCGCTATATTTGTGTGTGTGTGTGTGTGTGTGTATGTATATGTATGTGTGTGTGTGTGTGTGTGTGTGTGTGTGTGTGTATATATACACACACACACACACACATACATACATACATACACACACACACACACACACACACACACACACACATACACACACTGTATTGGACATCCCGACCAAGGGCTTTGAAATATTTAACTTAAAAGTAAGTCTAAGATGGTTTTGATTCATGAGCCATTATATGTTTTATCATGGCTAAAAAGGATACAGAATAGAAATGATTGGACAAAATAAAGAAGCAAAAGCTGGTATTTTCCCAGCTGAATCTGACTGGATTCCAACTTCACTAGTGCATTTAAAAAAGTGAAAGAAGAAAAGAAATCAATGGGATCATTTGTGGAGTGATGTACTTTCCAGAGCAAGTCAGAGTAAGAGACAGTTGCCCTCTGCAAGCCTGAAAAAAGACTACTGAAGTGCCTTGATGGATTTCAGACAATCTTCCAGAGAAATGTAGCAGCCACAGACTGTTATCTGTGGCAAGGAATGCACATCTTTAAACTGAAAAGTAACAGAGGCGTGTAGAAGGAGGGGAGGGAGTGTTGTACAATGCTAGCATGAAGTACTTGAAAACAGGAAGGCTTTATTTTTTAGAAGCCTTCCTAGTTTTGTACAGTTGCTTCACATGGTATATGCAGAGGTTTCAATAATATAAAAATGGCATGCCTTAAGTCAATTCAGACTTATGGTGACCCTTTCCAGGATTTCTCAAGTACAGAATACCCAAATGTTATTGTTGTTGGGCTTTCCCCCCCTATTCTCTTCTTCTGGGGGTATCCTGAGACTTTGCAGCTTGCTGAAGGCCACACAGACTGCCCTAACTCTCAGGAGGCTGAGTGAAGAATTGAACTCCCAACACCTGGCTCCATAGGTAGATACCTAAACAACTGAATAAGAGCTAAATTATATTTCTGTCCCACTAGGAAATGCTCAAGCAAGCTTAAGAACAACATGAAGTATGATAAAAACAACTAGAAACAAATTAAACTGTAACATAATTAAAGCGCAAATAAAACTAAGAACGTTCAACCCCACCATTTTAAAATCTACATTTAAAATCATCACAATAAATTGAACACAGTTAGGACATATGCAGCTGCCCTAACCATGGAGATTCATAATACGATGTAATTGACTGAACTTCCCAATATCACAGAGTAGCCAGGCAAATAGAAAGACCTATGGCTGCCATTTCATTAGCTATTCTAATTCAAGAAAGAGAAAGGAAGAGAGAATAGCTCTGGGAAACTGGGGCTAAACAAAGAAGTAGGCAGAGGCCTGAAAACTTCGACTGTGATAACAGTATGGCAATAACCCAAGGGAAGCAGGGAAGCCTGAGGGAGAGGTTCACATGCACATCCAATACTCAAAATTCATTGGTCATTCAATAAGAGGGCATCAAGATACTTCCTTTTGACAGCTACAGAGAAGCTCTTTTCCTGAATGTGTGATGGGTGTTTGTCAGGGAACTGGGTGCTGGAGCATGGCTCCAACAGTGGATGTGGCTTTTCCACACATTTTATGTATTATTTATTTATTTAAAATATTTCTATCCCACCTTTCTCCCAAAACGACCCAAGGTGGCTTACATCATTAAAATAGTATTTAAAAGCTAAAAACATTAAGTATACAAATATTAAAAAATAATTAAACAAGTATATCAAAATGGTAACTAAGATTAATATTAAAACACATTTAAGACAACAGAGCACAACAATCCATTTAAAACCCCTCTCAGACCACCAGTCATTAAGGAAAAGCCTGCCTTGTTCATGGAAGATATAGATGTGTTACATGAAAACCAGTAAAGGAAATTGGGAACGGTGTACTCTAATTAGAACAACAGCAGTTTGTGGTGGAGATATTTGAAAAGGGAGAGAAAATGAAATAAAGAATAAGCAGGGAAAGGTTTTTCATGGAAAGAAGCCATGTTACACCTGATTTGGCTTTTAATTTTAATTTAGAAAACTAAGAGCCATACATTGGCATATGTTACACAGGCCACAACAACAATTTCTGTGGCTTTCAGTAATAAGGTGCAGGGCAGAAACTCCAAATCAAAAATCTGTTTGCACAAATTTATTACCATTGTGTTTTAATTAAAAGTTTTTGAAGTTCTACTACCCAAACCTTGAATCTAGACTTCTTTATTCTTACACGTTTGCATATGAAAAGTCTACAACATTTTCTTTTACAGTGAAAACGAAAACAAAATGACTGTTTGAATTCATTAAAAGTAGCACATAAACTATGATTAGAGATGGGCACGAAGCACCATGAACCATGAATTGCCCCACCATGAACCATGAATTGCCCCCCCCCATGACCCGAGGAACAACAAATCAATTCGTCCTTTATCGGGTCTTTTTTTTTTTTTTTGCTTTCTCTCAAGGGGAGGGAAAGCAGGGATCAAAGCGATCACACAGCGGCTGGGGGATCCCTTTGATCCCTTCCCTCCTCTTTTATGCCACGCAGGCATAGGAAGAGGAGGAAAGGGGAACCAAGCAGCTGCGGGATTGCTTTGATACTTTCCCCCCTTCTCTTGTTAAGCCCCGTGGGGCAAGAAGGGAGAAAGCAGGGATCAAAGCGATCCCGCAGTGGCTGGGGGATCCCTTTGATCCCTTCCCTCCTCTTTTATGCCACACAGACATACCCTGTTTCCCCGAAAATAAGACCTAACCTGAAAATAAGTCCTAGTATGATTTTTCAGGATGCTCGTAATATAAGCCCCACCCCAAAAATAAGCCCGTTAAGTGAAACCCCGCCCTCCACCCTTGTGCAGCAACCAGAAGAAGATGACGTGACTGTATTTGAATAAATGGAGATTGTTGTACTTGAAAAAAAAATCCCCTGAAAATGAGCTCTAATGCATTTTTTGGAGCAAAAATTAATATAAGACCCTGTCTTATTTTCGGAGAAACACGGTAGGAAGAGGAGGAAAGGGGAACCAAGCCATCCCCCAGGGGGGTGAGATTCCCTTCAGGCAGGCTTTAACAAGGCACCCAAAGGGAAAATCCCTCTCTGCATATGCCCCTGAGGAACAGCTGATCCACGGGGGCATAAGCAGATAGAGAACGAAGGGACAAATATAAAAGGGTTATATTTGTTGCTTTGTATTCATTGGGGTCTCTGGACCCCAAGAATATGAAGCAACGAATATCTGATGAATCAGGGATATTTAACGAATGTCCTGATTCATTTTTATATTCGTCCCCATGTCTAACTATGATCTCTCCAGGATGTCTGTGGCTAAACCTATTACATATAGAGCACAAACAATGTTTTCAAAAGTTGCAGCCTTCCCCTTGAAAAAATGCAAATAGTACAGTGGTTGCATTCCGGGCATGCTTACACTCATTGCCAAAGTTCAGAGAAAAGTAACTAAAAACATCTGCATTACAAAATATAAGATGTTATAAATTATATAATTCAGTGCATTCTATAAATATGCGATATTTTAAAACAGAGCACTGAATACATTCTTAAGTGTCACTATAGATTTATTCATATGTTTTATTTTATTTTTAACCCAAGGGCTGAATAAACATGTTGTTGTTGTTTAGTCGATTAGTCGTGTCTGACTCTCTGTGACCCCATCGACCAGAGCACGCCAGGCCCTCCTGTCCTCCACTGCCTCCCGGAGTTTGGTCAGATTCATGTTGGTCGCTTCGGTGACACTGTCCAACCATCTCGTTCTCTGTCGTCCCCTTCTCCTCTTGCCCTCACACTTTCCCAACATCAGGGTCTTTTCCAGGGAGTCTTCTCTTCTCATGAGATGGCCAAAGTATTGGAGCCTCAGCTTCAGGATCTGTCCTTCCAGTGAGCACTCAGGGTTGATTTCCTTCAAAATGGATAGGTTTGTTCTCCTTGCAGTCCAGGGGACTCTCAAGAGTCTCCTCCAGCACCACAATTCAAAAGCATCAATTCTTCAGCGGTCAGCCTTCTTTAGGGTCCAGCTCTCACTTCCATACATCGCTACTGGAAAAACCATAGCTTGGACTATGCGGACCTTTGTCGGCAAGGTGATGTCTCTGCTTTTTAAGATGCTGTCTAGGTTTGTCATTGCTTTCCTCCCAAGAAGCAGGAGTCTTTTAATTTCGTGGCTGCTGTCACCATCTGCAGTGATCATGGAGCCCAGGAAAGTAAACTCTGTCACTGCCTCCATATCTTCCCCTTCTATTTGCCAGGAGGTGATGGGACCAGTGGCCATGAGCTTAGTTTTTTTGATGTTGAGCTTCAGACCGTTTTTGCGCTCTCCTCTTTCACCCTCATTAAGAGGTTCTTTAATTCCTCCTCACTTTCTGCCATCAGAATGGTATCATCTGCATATCTGAGGTTGTTGATAATCTTAATTCCGGCTTGGGATTCCTCCAGTCCTGCCTTTCGCATGATGTATTCTGCATATAAGTTAAATAAGCAGGGGGACAATATACAGCCTTGTCATACTCCTTTCCCAATTTTGAACCAATCAGTTGTTCCATATCCAGTTCTAACTGTTGCTTCCTGTCCCACATATAGATTTCTCAGGAGATGGATAAGGTGGTCAGGCACCCCCATTTCTTTAAGAACTTGCCATAGTTTGCTGTGGTTGACACAGTCAAAGGCTTTTGCGTAGTCAATGAAGCAGAAGTAGATGTTTTTCTGGAACTCTCTGGCTTTCTCCATAATCCAGCGTATGTTAGCAATTTGGTTTCTAGTTCCTCTGCCCCTTCGAAATCCAGCTTGTACTTCTGCAAGTGCCTATGAATAAACATAGGCACCTGCAAATCATTCCACACCAATGTTCATGTAGTGCTTTTATATCTAATTGCCTTCCAAACAATTCAAATTGCATGTACACATGGATTGACCCATATCAACTTAGCATCAGGAGGATCATTTTCTCATGTCCCCTTGGGCCAAACCTTTGGACCATATTTCCCGATATGCAGAGACACATAATAAAATGGATTAGAACTTGGAGCAGGAAGACTAGACAAAATGATATCCTAATCACAGTAAACCATCCCTATGGTAGCACAACATTGAGATTGACATCATTGTATCAGATACTGGACCCAGTGGCCATTTATGACATACTGGGTTAGATTTAGAATTAATCAGGATATTTATCTGATGACAATTCTTATTAGCTATAAGCTTTCTTTTAAAGTAATCACATGATCATGAGAATCAATAAGGTCCACCTCCACAGGTACCTTCCTTAGAACACCTATAGAGAGCCCTCCATACATTCAGAAGTGTGTGTGTGTGTGTACCTTTAACTAGGGATGGAAATAATACTTGTTAAATTCTCCATGCTCATCAATTTAGAGTGTCTCAGGCCAGGAAATTTCAACAAGAAATTTTAAAGCACCACAAGATACCTCACCTCCAGCTGAGAGTTAGAAAAAATATATTTTCCCCTTCAAGGACTCTATAATCTGCATTAAAATGTCTCCAGAGTCCTTTCCCTATGATAAACAAAGTACAAACACATACCAACAGCCTGCTGTGAAGAATTTGCACTGTATTTTCTAAACAAAGATTCATTCTGACATGGATGCTGTCTTTTATGCAGGTCCTTTAGATATAACTGTGGCTCCTACTTGTCCTGCAATAATTAAGTGAATGAACACTGGGAGAGGTTGTCTGGAGTTTTGGAGTCCATTGCCACCAGTATGAAGATGACGCCCAACTCTTATCTTTCTTTTCCATGTAACTCCAAGGAAACTGTTCTAGATCTAAATCATTGTCTGTCAGCAGTAATGGACTGCATAAGGGTAAACAGACTGAAACTTAATCCAGACAATACAGAGGTGCTCCTGATCAATCAAAAGGCAGATCAGGGAATATGGACTCAATCTCTGCTGGTTTACCCTTCCCCTGAAAAGCAGGTTCTAAATTTGGGGGGACTCCTTGACTCATCTTTGAGCCTGGAAGCCCAGGTCTCAGTGGTGCCCAGGAGTGTACTTGTACAGTTGAAGCTGGTGCAGAAGCTGTGCCCATTGCTTGAGATGTCCCATTTGACAACAATGACACATGCCTCAATTATATCCTATTTGAATTACTGCAACATACTCTATGTGGGGCTGCCTCTAAAGATAGTTTCAAATTCTTATCTGGTGCAAAATGTTGCAGCTAAATTGAGGCTGGTTACAATGACTTCACTGCATTCACTGACTAGCAATCTGATTCCAAGCCCAATTTAAAAATGTCCATTATGACCTATAAATCCCTATGTAGCTTGGGTCCAGACTGACAAACTGCATCTCCCCTTATAATCCTCCTTGGGTCTTAATATCTTTAAGCAGATCCTCTTCTTGGTCCTGCCCTCTTTGACAAAGATAAGAGATAGAGGGGCCACCTTGATGGCAGATCCCATGTTATCAAATGAAAGGAGAAGAGGGGGGGATTGGCTACCCCCTCTCTTCTCCTTTCAGTGGCAATTGAAGACCTTTGTGTTTAGACAGGCTTTTAATATTTAATTTTAAGATAGCTAGATGTCCTATGGTTGCTGCCATGGTATTATTTTACACTTTTTGTGTGTATTTCTCCTATATCTCTGAGGTGGTGACAGTGAAAATTTGGTATGCATATCAGAGAAGCCATGTTGATGTGCCTTTTATTACTGTTTTTTTTTTAAAAAAATTCTGATTAATACAAATTTCTGTAGCACATAATACCATTAGCTGAATCACTAGGTGGATAACTCTAACATCCAAGAGATTAAGAAGTCTCCTGATGACTAAGGATCTCCACAAGAGAAGGAAGCTTAGGAGTTTTAGTTCAATATTCACACATGGTTTTGAATGGTATCAGAACCAGCCTATTAAAGCTGTCATCCTCATTTGCTGAAGGCACTTCACTTCTACTGGAACATGAAAGGTTCACCTTTTTGTGTAATCCAGATGCCTGGTGAACCTTACCCCTCTTTCCAATGAATTAAAATATGCACAAACACACATTCTGCAGATGCACAGCAAACACATCTACTCTTCAAGGTAAGCCCTGATCCAAGGCCAGAAATTCTATAAATCCCCCATAAACAAACAGACAGACGAACACCTGCCTCACTTTTCTGACATTTTCTAAGTACCACACCGCTTTTTTCCTGAGAGGAAAAGACAGAAAGGTCACACTTATTTAGCCTTCCTCAAGGATATGCAATCCAAAATTCTGTTTATGCATATATAAATTTACTAGGCATCACACTGCTGCAACAGGAAATAATGCAATTCTGTTGCACAATTGGCCACATGATTCCCATTGGAACTGTTGCACAGTGCATCAGCAGAAGCACTTCATGGATAGCACTTACATCTTGGCACCAGTCCAGCTACTGTGAGCATCATAATGAGTTATGGTGGCATAACTATGGTACACAATTTTAGTCACTATCTGAGAAAAGCCAACATTGTTGTGTACTAAAGAACTATTTGGTAGTTGCATTAGTACAATGACAGCATGAGAAAAGAAAAAAGAGAAGCCCTCCTTAAATAGAACATCTGGACATTTGCCAGTATTAGGCATTAATTACATGGAATGAATAAAATTAATTAGGAATTATGCTTAGGAAATAATTCAGTTCCTGTTAGTTAAACAATTCTGTAGCTGTTAGATTTAGACAAAGTTCTTTGAAAGAGAAAACAGAATCAAACAGTGAATCCTATTCAGACATTCCATAAGGAAATAGTATGGAATCATGGGCAAAGAGAGAGTTTTAACCTCATCCTTTGCCTGTTACATTTTCCATGAAGCTTAGGAAGTGGATAAAGCAGCCATGAAAGGACTTCAGGATCAAAGGGCTGCGATTGTGCAGCCTTTACCTAAAGGGAGCCTTCCCTTCCTTTTTGCTAAGCCTCGTGGCTTCACAAAAGGCAAGGAAAAGCGGCGGTCAGAGGGAGCCCTTTGATCCCTGCTTTTCCCTAAGCTCCATGGCTTAGCAAAAGGAAGGGAAAAGCAGGGATCAAATTTTCTAATTTGGAGTTAGAAAAGGAGGGGTCATCTTATACATTGGGTCGTCTTATAAACGGAAAAATACGGTAAGACAGTAAGATTCCTTTCCTTTCCTTTCTTTTTACAAGGGAATTCATCTTTTTTAGCACTGTGTTTTAAATTTGTTCAAATGAAGATCTGTACACATTTTAATATACAATATATCCAAATTTAATATATACAATTTGATATATGTTTTCCCATTGAATAACTCTCAGTATGTTACTGGGAACAGTTTATAAATGTATGCATTTTTAGCTATTGATATATATATATTTAAAAATCTATGCATTATTCTATGCTTCTTTTATTTTTCCAAAACACATTGCAAGCTTCACAGTCATGTGGATTTCAGATACAAGGTATAAGGATAATAATAATAATCTTAGAAGTGCAGAACTGGAAGAGAACCTATGGATCATTGAGTCCAGTCTCTTGCAACCAGACACAGTGGGGAATTGAACTCCCAATCTCTGGTGCCACAGCCAGATGCCTAAACCACTGAACTATCCATGCATTGTCAGTGTTAGTGAGTTGAGAGATGTGAAACTGATAGTTTCTGAAAGACTTACAAACCTATAGAAAGTATTTTTCATTCATACCCTGTTTCCCTGAAAACAAGACCTAACCTGAAAATAAGCCCTAGTATGATTTTTCAGGAAGCTCGTAATATAAGCCCTACCCCAAAAATAAGCCCCAGTTAAGTGAAACCCTGCCCTCCACCATTGTGCAGCAACCAGTAGAAGATGACATGACTGTATTTGAATAAATGTAGATTGTTGTACATGAAAAAAATAACATCACCTGAAAATAAGCCCTAATGCATTTTTGGGAGCAAAAATTAGTATAAGACCCTGTCTTATTTTTGGGGAAACATGGTAGTAAAAATACCCACTTTCACACAACTTGCAACAGCTTACAGTCCGATACACCAAAGCCTCCAAGCACTGTCTCAGTGATGCCATATTTGGTGACATATCTCCTGATCTTGTACATCCATATAACCCCAAGAAAGAAGGCTTCTCCCTCTCCAGGAACAGGGGCTACCTCACAACATGAGGTGGCAGCAACCATATAACTCTGTCCCTGGGACTCTTGCCACACAAATTCTATCAATCATATCTGGTGTATAGGAAACTCTGCCACCTCGTGACTGTAGATGGTATTGTAAGGGTTAAAGACAATGAGACAAGTAAATGAACTACAGTTGATTAACACATTTTTAAAATACCTTCCCAAGTGATCATCCTTAGTTCCTTTGTATGCATGCTGTTTTTCAGGTATCTGCATTGCATGGTCTCAGAACTATGGTTTTGACTGACTAACAGACACATTCACACCCTTTTATTATTATAAATGTATATGCATAACATTCTTATATGGATGAAGCCCTCCTGACTGTGCTCTTGGTCCTGAGAGTTCCCCACCAATCTAGGTTTCATTCATTATGCTAGATTTATGCATTGCTGGGGCCATGTCATAGCTTGCTTCCAGACTCATCTGTCAAGGATGTTATTAGCTTGTGTCCACAGGATGCCTCACTCTTTATGGCTGTCAAGAGTTATGCAGGTCAAAAATTTACTGTCTCCTTCAAAAGGGTTTGATTTATTAATCATGCAAGATATAAGTCGGTATTGCCTTCATCTACTCAGTCATTACAGATTCCTTCCAGCATGAAGCTGTAGCCTGCAGACTTACAAAGAGATAAAATGTTGTTGCTCACTCATGTAGGTCCAATGAATTTAGTGGAAATGTGTTATCGGTGACCTGAAACACTTGGCTGAACAGCAAACATTTCAGACAAACATCTAGTCCTTGGATAGAAACAGATCTAAGGCTGAAACCAGTAAGGCATGTATTTGTGAAACAAATGTGTTATTGCTAAGAAAGAATCTGATCACTATGAATTGTAATACAAGCCAATTCAATTTTGCTCTCTCTAGATTAATATGTCAGCCAGAATGTACAGAATCACTTGATTTTGCATGTCCCAAATACTCCCGTGTAGTTTTCAGTGCAAAAATGTATCAAAATACTTCTTGAAAAGTCATTTTTGAGCTAAATTACATTTAGATATGTGAATTCAAGTACGTATTAAATCGCAAATGGTTGTGCAATTTTTATTTAATACTGTAGGTTAGTGCAAAAATGAGATGGAATATGAATACAAACTAAACTGATCCACCTTTTATAAAGATTGCCATGTGATAACCAAACATATCATGCTTCTTATCTTTCATTTTTTCTTTACTTACCTGTTGACAGTATTTGCATCCAATTTTCTTGTTTGCTTTTAACCAGAGCACATTGCAAAGAAATGAAGAAAGCATGAAAGCGTTCAGAGTAATAAATTTAACCTTCTTCCAATAGTAATTTTTTTAAAAAAATAGATCACATAAGTTATGAAGTATTTTCTGCAGTGGGTTAGCTCATTAGAATAGAATAGAATATTTTCTTCCTAATTCGGATCAATCTACTGACAACTGTCACTTCTTCTTTGCTGCATGATGTTTCTCCAACAAATCTCATATGACATTTTGGCTGAAATCCTGTTAGTAGCTAAGCCAAATAGTAGTTTTCCACCCATTCCTCCTTAGTAAACAAAGCAAAATTTCAAGGGGTAGACATGCACACTGGCTAGTTGTATGCAGATGCCTCCCACCCCCACCCCCCAGCATCATGGCAGGGGAACTTTGCTTGCCAAAAAGGAATGGATGGAAACTTGCAATTTGGCTAATGTTACAAGCAGGATATCAGCCTTCATGTTGGAAAACATTACTTTGACTGGACCAAAACTAATGTCCCAGTGGGAAAAACCTTGTTAATCTATGTTTAATCGAATACATGTTTACTTTGCAGAATACACACAGATAAAAACATACAATGTGAAAGAACAATCTAAACTCATAGATGCACTAGCTATTCTGCTGACGCAACTAGATCTGCAAGCACAGCTGCTGGACTGGCGAAAATCAGCCGGAAGAAGAACCAAAACGGGTGAAGAAGGGGAAGAGTGTAAGACGAGCAGTTATGCCAGACCCAAACCCTTCTTAGCCTAGACTTTCAGCACTATGTTGGCACAATGTTAGGCCAGGATTAGGCCTAAGTAATTTCCTCCATCCCTAGGCTGGGAGGATTTTGGATTCTGCACAGAGGTCTTAGTGTTACCTTACCTGACACTTAGCCACCTTGACTAATTAGGATTGTGCCCTAAGTTATATTATACCATTGTCAAGAGCACAGTAGTATGCACTAGGGTGACTTCATTGGTTAGTCCCAACTAGTGTTGACCCATTAAATCAATGAGACTTTAGGTATGCTGATGCTTACTTTAGTCCTATTAATTTGAGGTGTTGGTTCTAGTTGGGACTAACATCTGATCTGAAGCCTGCATGCAGTCAGATTTCAGACACTTGCCATGTACAAATGGGTGGAAATGCATACCCAATCATTTTAGTTATTTCTATAGAATGCATACAAAAGTGGGCACAGTTCTTTTAAATGCACAAAAATGTGTGTGGCATTTCAAACAAAAAGGAGAAAGAAGCCTCACAACCGGATATAAAATCAGGATGACAGAACAGCTAGGGAAGAAATGCAACAAAAACAAGACTGACACATTTTTTCACATCTTTGAAATCTACGTAGATGCAAAGTCTGAATGTGTCTGGTACATAGTGCAAACATGGGTATCCCACAAGTACTTTTGTGAAGTGTGAGTGGTGGCAGATTGTACTCAGTGGCAAACCTGTATAGTGTGTGAGGAAATGAAACAACCCAGATTGAGAGCTGCAAAGCAACACCTCCTAAGCAGGAGATACAATGATGGGTGGGGTTTTGAAATCTTCCCCTTCTCTCCAAAATAAATAAGTATAAAAATAAACCGAAGAATCCCTTAAATGGTGCATGCAGTGCAAAGAGAAAGGATCTTGCTTTGCTTCCCACTTCCATGAGCTAAGATTAGAAAATATATGATATTTTTAGATAGTCTGCACACAGGATGTGATAATATTTGCTAGAGGACTTAAATAATGGAGACCTACCTGCTGGCAATTTATTCTTGTAGGGTATCAACATTATCACTCAAGCCAAAAGGTGTTACTTCTGTGTTTTTGATCCTTTCAAGTGCTTGGCACCAGCTGCAGTGTTGATTGCAAAAATGAACTGGCTGGCACAGCTAACCTGTAACTGTGTTCCCTTTTCATTTGACAGAAAAGGCACTTTAGAATGTTTATCCTCTGCTGTACGGGATACAGAAAAATTGATGGTTAAAAAAAAAAGCTGCATCTGTGCCAGCAAAAGTAGGAGAAACACAATTTACACTGCAGCTCCATAGGAGGAGACAAGAGGAAGGAGGACAGTACGTTATTTATTATAGATGGACTAGAAATGCATATTCCCAGAAAGTACAATAAAAAATAATGGATAATTTTTCATTTGAAATCATGTCCATTGTAAATACTTCGAATTAAAAGTGCTGCTGCTGAATAATGGTTAAGACCATAAGTTATGATCAACAAAAGTCCCCCCCCCCCACTTACATCTTAGCTCAGCAATCACCTCACTAGCTAGTAGGGTTGCCAGCTCTCAGGGAAAAAAGAATCAGTGGGCTGCCTCACTGGCTTTTGGTCCAGACAGTACAAAAGCTCAATAAAGGACATCTCCTCCCATGTCACTACACAGACTGTCAGTGCTTTTAGAGTGCTGTGCATAACAGAGTTCAAAATCCGAGCAGTGCTTTCATTGTGCTGTTGTGGAGGAGAGGGAGGGAGATGAGACACAAGGTTGGGGAAAATTAACTACACTTATCTGAGTTTACAGAAAGGCCAGAAATGGGGGGTGGGGGAGGAAGCGAGCAATACTTACTTGAGAATAGAAAAAGCCAACAGGGGAAGAATGCTGCTCCTTGTCCAATTAACCTAAATGCATAAAGTGGATTACAGCTAGAACCTGAATGTCTAAATGTGGGGCATGGCCTGTGTCCACCATCCACTTCCAACTGACCCTCTCTGTATAATGGACTTGCATCACGTCCCAAGAGAATGCCACCAGGATTATCTCCTTGTGACGCAAAATTGTTTGCATCCCTTTCCTTCTCCCTGTCCCTATTCCCACCATATTTTTAAAGAGAAATATCAATACAGAAGCCATAAAAATAAGATAGGTACACCCACCTGACAACATCACACCAGTGGTGAATACACAGCAACTGTAAAAATTAAGTTACCAAAAGGCCAAAGAGGCCACATGGCAGGGGCCCGAAGGAAGGCAAAAAACATCCCTGACACTTAGTAGCAACCTGCTCAGTATGGGAAAAAATCTCTTGTCAGTACCATAAGAATGGAAGGAAGGATTGCACTAGCTCCTTTGGATAGCCGAGCATAAGGCAGGAAAACACAATCATGGAGAGATCAGCCCAGTCTTACTAAACCCTCCCGGTTGCACACAAAACTAGCTCCTTCTGAAGTAACAGTCCCTCTAGGAGCACTCTAAAGTAGAAAAGGTATCTTCTATATAGTTACCATCTGTAGTTATAGTCAGAAGGGGGGAAAAAAGATTGAGTTTTCAGATATGGAGAGAGTCTCCATGACTACTTCTCACAGGATGGAGGCAATCAAAAGACAGCAGATGCAAACAAACAGGAAGAAGGGGCTGGTTGTGTGCCAGAGGCAGGAAAAAGCTTTACCTGTCAAATTACTTGCAAAGAACAGTCACCTGAGGCTGTCCATCCCTCTCCAACTGTAGGAAAAATCAGTATATCATTCCTGACCCATTATAACAGCACCTGATACCTACTGTATATACTTAACCATTGCTGCAAATTGCTGCTGCTTGCAAGAGGAAGTGTCCTTCTGGACCCAGCTTGATGAGATGCTTAGGCATTTCTGAACTAAGGCCAAAGAAGAAGTAGTGGACAAATGGTTTCAGGGAAACAAGGAAGAGAGTATTTTGTTTAGGTACAAGGGACATCTGACAATGGATGATGTATTTGCTGAGGCTTCATGCTTTTGTGTAGTTATACCTTGCTTTGATCAGCACATGTTATATGTCAACTATAGTTAATGATCTTATTATGTAATAGATACATGAATATCAAGGAACAAATAGTTTGTACCCACAATAAGATAATGATTAAGTAAGTCTTACGTGATTGAGTTACTATAAAGAGGCCTCAGAAATGACAATCAGGGAGGCATATGATTTGGAAATCATTCCCTAAGTCCTCCTGTTCTGAGCAGAACATTGCTAATAAACTGGACTCTGAGCTTTGCTGCCTTTGTCTGTGTGTGTTTCTCTCCCTCTCTCAGGTATAAACCAGACTTGCCAGAGGTAAAATGAACAATAGAGCATTTTTCAAACACCACTGATACCTTGCATTAGTGCATGATATTTTTCGAACACTATAGTCCCCATTCCCACCAAACACAATGATGAGCTCTGCTTGGCATCCCTTCTACTTCACACCATGTACATAATTACACATTGAAAGTTTCAGTAAAATGCTTTGAACACCATACAAGAATTAACAAAGAAACTCATTGTCAGAGGTGATGAGTGAATCCTGTCTCTTCCTACATATGGAAAGCTAGAGTAACATTGAAGCACATTGAAAGTTCTGAAGCCCATATGAGTTTTAGCAACATAAATATTCTATCTTTGGTGGAACAAGTGAATCTCTGTCTCTATTAAAGAGTCTCTCCTAAAGAGTTCCAAAACCATGGTGAGGATTCTTGGCTGTTGGATGAATTCTCTTCTAAGCTAGACCAATTTTTTTAAAATATCACAGTTAGTGTGCTGATGTGCTGCATTGAGTGGTGGGCACCATGTCATGTCCTGTGTGGTATTTTGTTGTTGTTGTTGTTTAGTCGTTAAGTCGTGTCTGACTCTTCGTGACCCCATGGACCAGAGCACGCCAGGCCTTCCTGTCTTCCACTGCCTCCCGAAGTTTGGTCAAATTCATGTTGGTAGCTTCGATGACACTGTCCAACCATCTCGTTCTCTGTCGTCCCCTTCTCCTCTTGCCTTCACACTTTCCCAACATCAGGGTCTTTTCCAGGGAATCTTCTCTTCTCATGAGATGCCCAAAGTATTGGAGCCTCAGCTTCAGGATCTGTCCTTCCAGTGAGCACTCAGGGTTGATTTCTTTAAAAATGGATAGGTCTGTTCTCCTTGCAGTCCAGGGGACTCTCAAGAGTCTCCTCCAGCACCACAATTCAAAAGCATCAATTCTTCAGCGGTCAGCCTTCTTTATGGTCCAGCTCTCACTTCCATACATCACTACTGGAAAAAACATAGCTTTGACTATGCAGACCTTTGTCGGCAAGGTGAGGTCTCTGCTTTTTAAGATGCTGTCTAGGTTTGTCATCGCTTTCCTCCGAAGAAGCAGGCGTCTTTTAATTTCGTGGCTGCTGTCACCATCTGCAGTGATCATGGAGCCCAAGAAGGTAAACTCTGTCACTGCCTCCATATCTTCCCCTTCTATTTGCCAGGAGGTGATGGGGCCAGTGGCCATGATCTTAGTTTTTTTGATGTTGAGCTTCAGACCATTTTTTGTGCTCTCCTCTTTCACCCCCATTACGAGGTTCTTTAATTCCTCCTCACTTTCTGCCATCAGAGTGGGATCATCTGCATATCTGAGGTTGTTGATATTTCTTCCGGCAATCTTAATTCTGGCTTGAGATTCATCCAGTCCTGCCTTTCGCATGATGTATTCTGCATATAAGTTAAATAAGCAGGGAGACAATATACAGCCTTGTCGTAATCCTTTCCCAATTTTGAACCAATCAGTTGTCCCATATCCATTTCTAACTGTTGCTTCCTGTCCCACGTATAGGTTTCTCAGGAGATAGATAAGGTGGTCGGGCACTCCCATTTCTTTAAGAACTTGCCATAGTTTGTTGTGGTCCACACAGTCAAAGGCTTTTGCGTAGTCAATGAAGCAGAAGTAGATGTTTTTCTGGAACTCTCTGGCTTTCTCCATAATCCAGTGCATGTTAGCAATTTGGTCTCTAGTTCCTCTGCCCCTTCGAAATCCAGCTTGTACTTCTGGGAGTTCTCGGTCCACATACTGCTGAAGCCTGCCTTGGAGGATTTTGAGCATAACCTTGCTAGCGTGTGAAATGAGTGCAATTGTACGGTAGTTGGAGCATTCTTTGGCACTGCCCTTCTTTGGGATTGGGATGTAGACTGATCTTTTCCAATCCTTTGGCCACTGCTGAGTTTTCCAAACTTGCTGGCATATTGAGTGTAGCACCTTAACAGCATCATCTTTTAATATATTAAATAGTTCGACTGGAATGCCATCACCTCCACTGGCTTTGTTGTCAGCCATGCTTTCTAAGGCCCACTTGACTTCACTCTCCAGGATGGCTCAAGGTCTGCAACCACACTATCTGGGTTGTCCGGGACATCCAGATCTTTCTGGTATAATTCCTCTGTGTATTCTTGCCACCTCTTCGTGATGTCTTCTGCTTCTGTGAGGTCCCTACCATTTTTGTCCTTTATCATGTCCATCTTTGCACAAAATGTTTCTTTAATATCTCCAATTTTCTTGAACAGATCTCTCGTTTTACCCTTTCTATTATTTTCCTCTATATCTTTGCACTGTTCATTTAAGAAGGCCCTCTTGTCTCTCCTTGCTATTCTTTGGAAATTTGCATTCAATTTTTTGTAACTTTCCCTATCTCCCTTGCATTTTGTTTCCCTTCTCTTCTCTGCTATTTGTAAGGCCTCGTTGGACAGCCACTTGGCTTTCTTGCAGTTCCTTTTCTTTGGGATGGTTTTTGTTGCTGCCTCCTGTACAATGTTACGAGCCTCCATCCATAGTTCTTCAGACACTCTGTCCACCAAATCTAGTTCCTTAAATCTGTTCTTCACTTCCACTGTGTATTCATAAGGGATTTGGTTTAGATTATACCTGACTAGCCCAGTGGTTTTTCTTACTTTCTTCAGTTTAAGCTTGAGTTTTGCTATAAGAAGCTGATGATCAGAGCCACAATCAGCTCCAGGTCTTGTTTTTGCGGACTGTATAGAGCTTCTCCATCTTTGGCTGCAGAGAACATAATCAATCTGATTTCGGTATTGCCCATCTGGTGATGTCCATGTGTAGAGTCGCCTCTTGTGTTGTTGGAAAAGAGTGTTTGTGATGACCAGCTTGTTCTCTTGACAAAACTCTATTAGCCTTTGCCCTGCTTCGTTCTGAACTCCAAGGCCAAACTTACCTGTTGTTCCTTTTATCTCTCGACTCCCTACTTTAGCATTCCAGTCCCCTATAATGAGAAGAACATCTTTCTTTGGTGTCAGTTCTAGAAGGTGTTGTAGGTCTTCATAGAATTGGTCAATTTCAGCCTCTTCAGCATCGGTGGTTGGTGCATAAACTTGGATTACTGTGATGTTGAGAGGTCTGCCTTGGATTCGTATTGAAATCATTCTATCATTTTTGAGATTGTATCCCAGTACAGCTTTTCCCACTCTTTTGTTGACTATGAGGGCTACTCCATTTCTTCTACGGGATTCTTGCCCACAATAGTAGATATGGTAATCATCTGAATTGAATTTGCCCATTCCTGTCTATTTTAGTTCACTGATGCCCAGGATGTCAATGTTTATTCTTGCCATCTCCTGTTTGACCACATCCAACTTACCAAGGTTCATAGATCTTACATTCCAGGTTCCTATGCAGTATTCTTCTTTGCAGCATCGGACTTTCCTTTCACTTCCAGGCGCGTCCACAGCTGAGTGTCCTTTCGGCTTTGGCCCAACCGCTTTATTAGCTCTGGAGCTACTTGTACTTGTCCTCCGCTCTTCCTCAGTAGCATGTTGGACGCCTTCCGACCTGAGGGGCTCATCTTCCAGCGTCATATCTTTTAGCCTTTTGTTTCTGTTCATGGGGTTTTCTTGGCAAAGATACTGGAGCGGCTTGCCAGTTCCTGCTCCAGGTGGATCGCGTTTAGTCAGAACTCTCCACTATGACCTGTCCGTCTTGGGTGTCCCTGCACGGCCTAGCCCATAGCTTCTCTGAATTACTCAAGCCCCTTCGCCACGATAAGGCAGTTATGGGAG
Organism: Intellagama lesueurii; assembly: GCA_037013535.1. Classification (NCBI taxonomy): domain Eukaryota; kingdom Metazoa; phylum Chordata; class Lepidosauria; order Squamata; family Agamidae; genus Intellagama; species Intellagama lesueurii. The sequence continues at coordinate 116,977,559 of JBAJHW010000003.1, forward strand.
GATCAGCAAGATAGCACTTCTTCAGCTGTCTTCTAAAGTAGATCATCCAAGTGACCAAAGCAGAAACCAGAGTGAATGAAAAGAGTCTAGGTAATCAGTTTCCTTCAAGAACTTCTGAAGTTGGATAAGGTTTCTCCAGAAATTTCATGGACAAAGTTGAGGTTTAAAAAAAAAAAAGAATGTGGGGAAAAAGGAAAAAGAAACTGGAAGATTCACTCCTCCAGGCCTTTGAGTACTTGACATGTACATGTCTGGCTTTGGCTCCCTGAGTATTCAATCATGTTTTTGAAGCTGACTTAGGATTCTAATTTTCCCTCCTACCTCATGAGTTCCTTATCTTTAAACATACAGGGCTGACACACTGGGTATAGTTGCTATGCTGTGCATAGCTCTGTGATGTATACTTACTGAATGTCGGCAGTGGAGATGACAATTGTTTGAACTTTTTTAAAGTTAATGAGGAAGGAAGCAGAATTGACAGGAGTTACTTAAAGCAAATGCTCAATATGCAGAAATTTCCCTATTGAATTTCTGACATCTTTTATTAAAAGGTGCCTTGGTATCAAGACTGTACACCACCATTCATCCCAGAACCCCAACGTTGGCATGCTTTGCTAATTAGTGGGATCTTATCCAGCACTAGTTTCTTGTAAGTGATATTTGGACTCTGGTACTTCATTCCTATCAGCATTGCCTCAAGGCTGTTGAGCTGGACCTGATAGTTTAGGGACTGTACTATCACAGGTATGTTTGGCAGGGCCAATTAAAAATGCAAAATGGTAGTAATCTGCTCACAGGCTGAAACAATCAGGTGCTTTAAATGCTTTGATGAATCTAGACCTCAAGCTTTTCATTATCTCTCTGCAAGATGCAGAATTATATGAAATATGACGGATGAGTCTTCTGACAGTCTCAAAACCTGAAGTTTGCTTTGAAGCGGGAGGCGAAGAAGTTGCTGAAGGCCAGTCAGGATTTAGTTTTGAACATTTTCTTGAAGCAATAAAAGTTTCACCAGATATACATAAATTGCTATGAGTTCTTTTCTCTTTACTTGAATGCATGGTAATAAAACTATTCAGCAGTTTATGAAATGGTTGGTTAGAGGAATGGAAATTCTGTAAATAATATTACCTTCAGAACAGTGTGAAGTATTTGGCATGTTAGACCTTGAGTGTTTTAAAAATGAAATAGCTAAATGCTTCCTGAGTCAATTTTGAAATGTCTTATTAACTCTGGTGGTTGTAAATCCTTTTTAAAGGATTACAATGGAATAGTGCAGCAATTTGCATAAAATTAATAAATCTTCAACTAGACTAGACTCAGCTTGCAATGCAGTAAAGCATACTAAAACTTTGATTTCCTGAAAGGGCAGACTACATTGTTAATAAAATCATTTGAAATGTAAAATTTATTGGTTGCATCTAGACAAGTGCACACATTGTTTCTGTGGTGTATTGTTCTACATGTATGTGCACGTGCATCTGGCTGCTGGAAAAAAGAAATATAAGAGATGACATTTAAAATAAACAATAAATAGTTAATAAGATGTCAGTTTCTGGGCAAATCTACATGTATTGCAGAATCAAGTGATAACAGTCTTGAATCTAGCTGTGCATGAAAGGCTTTCTCAATTTCTCCACTATATTTGAGGGAAGAGAAATTCAGGAAACAATTTCACCATATTTCACAAGGGGAAGGAGAAATTCTTCAATAATTTCACAGAGGTCGGCATCATCCTTAGAAGCAGTTATCATGCAGCTTTGTTCTTTTCCCCCAACACTTCTTTTCTTTCCTTTCCCCCCTGCTCGTTGGTATAGTAGGTGACAACAACCACGGTGTTGGATATTATTTTGCTTCACAGTATCTTTTACCTATGGTGCGGTCACCACCATAAATGATGGAGAAATTGTTGTAATAATCCTGCAAGGTGGGCCTTCTATTTCTAGGTTAATCAGAAAAAGAAAAGCCTTAAGATGTTTCAGAAAAAAAAATGTTTTCTGAGAAATTTCACCTTGCACTTGTCATTCTTCCCCAGACCTTTCAAATGTTTCATTTTAAGAGGTCATTGCAGATAGATTTTGACTCTGTTTTAGTTGCTTACAATACAGCTGCTTCTCTTAAAGTCCTGTGCTAGGTATTAGGGAGGACAGTGTTGTCTCTGGCTCCAGTGAAAAAGAGTTAAACTACTGCCATGGTAAGAGATTTGCTGTCTCATTCTCAGGGCCCATTAGAACTTACTTTGGTTATATTACCCAGGGTACTATATCAGTATAAGGTACCCAAACTTCTTTAATTTTTTTTTTCATATTATACCTTTAACCAGCACTCTGCAGCTTCCTTAATTGTTCACAGTTCCTGGTATGAAAAAGCCCTGTGATAGGAGTTGTATTGTGATGTCTTCTCCAGGGCTGTGTGTGGGAAGTGAGGGGGAGGGCTGCCAGATCCCACCAAGATGATGGCACAGGGAAAACGAAAACATATGGTATATGCATACTTTCATTAACAACATGATCAGTAAGGTAAGCACAAGAATCCTAAAGTTCAGCACAATTCATATACAAACTCTCGACTAGAGGCTTCTAGTCACAATCTCTGAGGTAATCTTCATCCTTTCTGGGTCAAAATAGAACTGTTAAAGCTAAAGTTGCAGGTGCTAATATGTTATTAGGGAACCTAGGACCCTGCAAAAAGTTGTGGAGGGCAACTGAAAACTAAAGTTTGGAATGGAGATCCCAGGAACAAGATTCTTCGAAGAATCCCAGCCACTGAGACAACAATGAGAAACACAGACTGAAAAGGGAATTCAAGGAAAGACCCTGGGAAGGGGGGGGGGGTAATTAAGTTTATGTCTTTGCATGCATGCATGTATGTGTAGATACAGTTGGCTCCAGAACATGAAATGGCTCAGCACAATGTTTCAGGTTCCCACATTGTCAACCAAATTGCTTCCTTATCTTCTGTGTGAAATACTTCAGTGAGATTTTGACAGATTTGCACCATGGGCAGTCAAAAACCTGGAATGAACAGCCCTTGGGTATATGGGAAGGTCATTTTTGCTCACAGTTATTTTGTGTGTGCCAAAGCCAGCTGGAGAGCTACAATGGGTCTATCATATTGAGTGAATCTCTGCTTAGATCCATGAGCCAGCAAGTCAATATGAAGACATGAAGCAGCAAGATGGTATGACCTAGAAAAGAAAAGCTCTTGTCTAGAAAATACGAATTAGTAATAGAATAAAGAAGATTGCTAGGAAGGATTATGAGAGGAGCACTGAATGCCAAGTGAACCCTGTGTTGATCAGAGGCCAGTTTAAAAAAGAACTTATCCATGATTGATGCTCTTGAATTGTGGTGCTGGAGGAGACTCTTGAGAGTCCCCTGGACTGCAAAGAGAACAAACCTATCCATTTTGAAAGAAATCAACCCTGAGCGCTCACTGGAAGGGCAGATCCTGAAGCTGAGGCTCTAATACTTTGGCCATCTCATGAGAAAAGAAGACTCCCTGGAAAAGACCCTGATGTTGGGAAAATGTGAAGGCAAGAGGAGAAGGGGACGACAGAGGATGAGATGGTTGGACAGTGTCACTGAAGCTACCAACATGAATTTGACCAAACTTCGGGAGGCAGTGGAAGACAGGAGGGCCTGGCGTGCTCTGGTCCATGGGGTCACGAAGAGTCGGACATGACTTAAGGACTAAACAACAAAATCCATGATTGAAAAGTGCAGCACTGGATGTCCAAACTAAAGGGTGTTACAGACTTCATATTAGGAGATATGGGTAGCATAACGCATCATGAATCTACCCATGTTGGGTAGCTTCATGATGGACTATAAAAGAGTTTGTAGCTTAAAACTGGGAATGAAAAGAAAATTATTTCTCAAAGCTGCATCATTGAATCAGAAACAACTCACTAAAGGCTGCCCAGGTGCTATGGATGCATTGAGATTATCCCATGTTTACTGGTTAGGTAAATTTAAAATGTAATTCATGGGTTACTCAACCAAGGCAGTGAAGAGGTAGTCAAAGAGGTACTCCAAGACATCCAGAGGTCCCAGGTTTTGGTTACAACAGATTTGATTTGGTAAAGGTGTAAGAATGTACACAATTCCACTGAAATGAAGGTAAGAATATAAAAATACTAATGTCAGGCTCCCCTTGCTGCTGGCTGCCATGGAATGCTTACTTACTCAGGCTTTCATAGAACCGAAAGAATATTAGACTTGTTTGCTATTGTGATGCCAGCAGAAATACATTATTTAAGACCTATGTTTCCAAAATTCACCATGGCTCCATCGAATTTCTCATGCATGCTAGGTGTAGCCAATATGCACATCTGCTGGGAGACATAAAAGCATTGCAGCAATACAACAAATGGAGAGAGATAACCAAGCAAAAGAAGCTAGATATCACCCCTTTACTATCCAAGGGAAAAGGAGAATTTACAGGTGTTGATTCTGTCTCTCCTGCACATCGGCATATGAAGTTACCTTATGTTTAGTCAAGCTACAGGCATACCTCAGTTTATGAATTTAATGCGTTCTACGGGATGTTACGTAATGAGAAAATTTCATAGACCGAAACGCGGATTGCCACAGGAACGGGGGTGGTGCTACAAACCTGCCCGCACAATGCATCCTGGGGAAACTTTCTTCGTACTCCGAAAAATCCCGGAAAAAAAACATAAACTGGGGCATTATTTTCAATGGATTTTGCTTTGTAAACAGAAAATTACATTAACCGAAGCATTCGTAAACCAAGGTACCACTGTATTGGCCTTTCTGATCTAATAAAATGTGTTCTAACTGACAATAGTTCTCACAGCAAAAATCTTTTACACCCCCTTTTTTCTCATCTTATATCAGGATGAACATTCATGCAGTACACTCCTGTACTGCAGCGAGTCCTGGACCCTTTGTGCATGGCAGGAGAGGAAGCTGAACACGTTCCATATGCGTTGTCTCCAACACATTTTTGGTATCACCTGGCAGGACAAAGTTCCAAATAGAGTAGTCCTAGAATGAGCTGGAATTTTTAGCATGTATACATTACTGAAACAGCGACATCTACATTGGCTCGAAAGTGTCGTGAGAATGGCTGATGGTCGGATTCCAAAAGATCTCTTGTATGGAGAATTAGTGCAGGGAAATCGCCCCAGAGGGAGACAACAGCTGCGATACAAGGATGTCTGCAAGCGGGATCTGAAGGCCTTAGGAATGGACCTCAACAGATGGGAAACCTTGACATCCGAGCGTTCAGCCTGGAGGCAGGCAGTGCAGCATGGCCTCTCCTATTTTGAAGAGACACTTGTCCAGCAGGCTGAGGCAAAGAGGCAGTCCCGAAACCAGCAAAATCAGGGAGCTGGACAGGGGACAGATTGTATTTGTCTTCAGTGTGGAAGGGAGTGTCACTCTCGAATTGGCCTTCTCAGCCACACTAGAGGCTGTCCCAAGACCTCTATTCAGAGCACGTTACCATAGTCTCTCGAGACTGAAGGATGCCTAATCAGGGTGAACATGTGACCCATAACAATCATGTGTCTCAAGCTTCAGTTTTGCAGCCCTAGCAGCCCCATTTCCAGAGGAAAAGGGAGGAGGGGAGAAAGAGAGAGAGAATCGCAGTCCAGCAAGTTTTCAAGAAGAGTGACTCTCCTTAAACTACGTTGCACCTTGTTTTTATAAAAATTATTTGTGAAATGCACAGGTAAGAGCATTGCCCACCCAGCCCAGAATAATGAGGCGAGACACAAGAATTGGGTTAAACTAGGGCCACAACTTTATTAAACTTTTTAACATTATTTTCCCTTTTCCACAAGCCTAATATAGTGCAAAACCTGATCTGGATCTGGTGTTGCTTTTGGCATCCGAGCCAGATCTTCCTCAGGTGAGTTCCTGGCACTGAAGCATGCTGTCCTCTGTACAGCACGTCTTCAGCCACCCAGCTATCAGAGTACTCCTGGTGCCTCAGTCCACCTGTGTCTCCTGACCCTAGGTGCACCACTGCCTGGGATAGCCCCTTACATCCCTTCCTTCCGACACCAAAAATTCTGGATCTGCATTGCAGGGAGGTGGGATGGCTGGCACCCTCTTCAGGTGCCCCCATGGAACTCACCTAAAGCTCCTACCTTTCGCACTACCCACAGTTGTGACCTAATTAAACATGACCATCCTAATACTGGAGGCTCAAATCCCCAGGGAGTAAGACTGGGATGGGCAAAATCCCACCTGCCCCCAATCATGTGCCAATCATGGGGGCAGGTCAAAATTTCCTATCCGGCCCTGAAGCAACCAGCTAATATCATCCACACTTCCCCAGGGCAGGTGGGAAGGCCAGTAGCTCAGCAGATGCAAAGAGGCTGAGGCAGGTGCAGTCAGCCTTTTAAAGGCTGTCTTCATCTCAACCTCCCACTGGCCGCAATGTCACTTTCCTGCACTCACCTATGTCTGGGTGGGCAGGCAAAGGACCCCCACTGCTGCAGCTCTACAAGTTGCAGAAGGGACCCTTTTTCTTGTGGCTCCTCTCTTTGTGGGCTGTAATTCACATGACCAGTGGTATACTTGTTGCAGAATCAGGTTTTTTTTACTATTCCTACAACAGTTCACAGAAATGTTAGCCAGCTGGAGGGGAAAAAAACATTTGCACAATTGTCCTTTTGTCTGTGGAAGACCTCCGCAGAATTTTGACCAGGATTTTTAGCAATTCAGTCTCCAGACACTTCTATTTAGAGACTTGAGAGGTGGTGATACAGCCCAGAACAAGTCCAGGGGAGGAAAAATGGCTCAGGAAAACAGTGAATTTGACCTCCATGGTGTAAGTGGAGCTGTCAGGGATAGAGCTCCTATGGCATTCTGCATCTAGCTTTGTGCTCTACCACCAAACTATGATATTTTTTTTAAAAAAAATTCATCCCAAAAAGCTAGCTGGTGTTAATACTGTTTTTAAAATCAGTATATACTCATTCAGGCACAGGCATCAAGAAATAACATGGATGGCACCTGCTTGATGCACAGTGACACATCCAGTTAGGCCCTAAATGTTTGGGGTTTACTCTCTGAAACCCACTTTAAGCTTTCCCGCTTTATGGTCCTTAAATGGATTTGAACTACTCAAGCTGATGGATTGGAGTAGTCATGGTTGTTGAAAGGATTGCCAGTCTAAAGCTTGTTAAGCCAGAATGTCTCACATTCAACTTTATAAAGAGGGCCTAGTAAAAGAGTCAGAAGAGATGGCTGACAAAAAAAAAAGGGTGAAGGGTTAGCCTGTATGCCCTCCTCTTACTTTACAGACCGTTAAATAGCATTTTAAAGACAGCCACATAAGAACCAGGTTTTATTGGCTTCTTAAGTGGTATCGTTTGGAGCAAGGCAGGGAGTGGACTGTCAGTATTGTAATTCATGAATTTCCTTGTCAACAAGCCTTGATAGCAATGATGTAGGGTATGGGAGAGAGGAGAAAGCTCCCTGTGAGTCGGTGGGGAGCCTTAGGTGTGGGACTTCCATATTTTTGGACTACATCTTCCAGAATTTGCCAGAAATTCCCCCAGCCAGGGTTCTCAAAGCTGCAGAAAAAATGAACAAACAAAGTTGACAGAGCTGTTTTCATGACTCCCACATGTCCTTCTGCTGAGAGCTGTCATTGCCTCTAAAAAAGGAAATTGCTAGATGTGACAAAGCTTCATGGGAGCTACAAGAGATTATGGGATAGGTAGTCTCTATAAAGGATGCCTCTCATAAAACTATCTGTTTCAGAATCCTTTGCAGGTCTCACGAAGCTTTTCCATGCCTAGCCATTTCATCCTTTACAGGCAATAATAACTTTGGGGGTCCACAGAAGCCCATATGTGAGAAATGAAAACTGCTCCATAGAGTTTGATTTTTTTGGCTGCAGCTGCCAAAATTCTAACTGGGGGAATTCCTGGGAAATTCTGAGAGTTGTAGTCTAAAAAAATCTGAACATCCCATGACTAATAAACCTACAATCTCCAGCAGCATGCGTGGTGACTGCTGTTGCTCAGGCTCCTTGGGATGTGAGCTCTAGTATGGATAGGTGCAATAGCTGTTGCTCATGAATCTATCAGTGTGCATCTCAACTGTGAAGTTAAGAAATCAGCATAGGCATTTGCTGTAGTTACCAGTTGCATGGCTTGGTGGGCAACAGTAAATGCCTATGCTGACTTCTGAATCTGCAGTAACTCACACCTGAGATTTACACCAGTGATGTTATGCCAGTGCAATATTTCTGTTGGATTCTGGGCATTTTTTTTCTTTCATTGAGTAAGAAAGAGGAACCTTTCTTTAGTATCTTGTCTTCTTTTTGATCATTCTAAAATTTATCAGTGTCACTTTATTTTGGTGACAGTATCAAGAGAAGGATGCTGACCCCTCTGTAGATATATTTATTTATTTATTTATTTATTTATTTATTTATTTATTTATTTATTTATTTATTGTATTTTTACCCCGCCTATCTGGTCAGACGACCACTCTAGGCGGCTTCCAACACACATAACATACATGACAAATAATGTCAACACACATAACATACATGACATATAATGTCAGTAAGGGGACTGTGAGATTGCAGACAAGACAAAAGCAATTGATAACTCCTTGCAGGTCTTAGATTAATAATTGTCTCCCTGAGAATATTCTACTGCTGGTGTTTAACCTCCTGACTTGTTCCTCCACTTGTACGTAATTAGCTGTACACAGAGATGCTCATTTATGACAGGCAAGACCAGTTGTACATTAGGCAGAAGGTGGTGTCTCGCTCACACTGTTTTTCAGAACCAGGAAATGGCAATATAATTGCTGCATGACAGTGTGGCAATGGTATTGTGGGGCAGATCAAATCAACATTCTATAAGAAAATTCTAAAAATAAGAGCAACCCTGTGGCGATCGCCCACATCACTCATGCCATTCATATTCATGAGCTGATTTGCATGAACCTATGAGAGGACTGGAGAGGCGGAGTCAGCAGCTACATGAGGCTTGGCGGGAGAAGGAGGAGTCAGATAGGGTTAGTTAGTCAGAGAGAGAGGGAACAGATACTGAGAGAAATAGAGCTGGTTAGGAGAATAGGTAGAGAAGGTGGTAATGATACCGGAGCAGAATCAAACTAGATTTTAGTATAAACCTTAGCAGAGAAAACACAGGCCTCAGAGAAACTAGGCCCAGGAACATTCACACATAGCTCAGGCAAATAGAGGAATATTCACACATAGTATAGAATGTCATTGTAACACTTTCATTTTGCCCATCCTCCTTTTGACCTGGCAGATGGCCTGGTCCTGGAATGCAGGCAGGAGGAAACCAGCCATGACAGGCCAAAACATTCACACCAGGGAGCCGGAGAGTGAAGCCCATATATCAGGGCCCAGGAAGGCTACCCATAAACATACCAAAATATAAGATTATTTCCCCAGAGATTCAGGCACATCTTGGGCATAGGCCAAGGACACATGGGCACACAATCTGCATATCTATAGGGAACCAATAGATCAGCGTAGTTGGCATCACTACCCAATGAGGGACTGGATCCAAACTTGGAGTGCAAATGACCAATAGAATTGTAGCATTTTATGACTCTTTGTTTGTATCATTATAAAACATATGTACACTGTATTTTCGGGGTCTTCTCTGCTTTTAAGAGAAGTCCCAGCTGACCTTTTATTTGCTGCTATTCAAATAAAATTGGGCCTTTGGTTCAGCTGTTGCATCTATGCCTGATTCCTTGCCAGAGAATCTCAGAACCCAGGTTTGGCCGGGTAACAGTAATGATATAGCAAGAGAAAAAGTAGTATGTACTCATAGAACTACTGATGAATTGCTTATGTATAACGTGTATCTGAAGAACTTCTGTTATTATTCAATCTGCTTCACTCCAATAAATAAGTTCTGTTTCTGTTCACAAGACAAGTGTTCTGACAAACGTCATTTATATTGTGGATTGAGGTAATCCACTGGTGGCAGCGAGAAGAAAACGCGACGTGAGCCTTTGTGAGGGAAAAGACAAGCAGGGGGCCACTAGGGCAAATGCCACAAACCCAAACAAAAATTTATACATTCTGAAGTGTGCTGTGGATCAGCACCAAATTTGGCACAGTTATAGCAAACAGTCTGTACTTGTGCTGTGCCAAATTTGGGAAAGTGTGAACAAAGGGTTTTCAAGTTACAATTTATTAAAAAGTAAAACTGTCCCCCACTTCACAAAGACATGATTCAAAACTACCACAAATTTAAAACAAATTTAAAACAAATTTTCAACAGGATTGAAAAGATCAATCCTGCTTATCCTGAAAGAGAATTGGCCCCACACACCTGTCTTTATTTGGAAAGAATCCAAGCTGTAGAGGCTTAAATATTGGCCCTCAAAAAACTCTTTCAAATGACAGAAACAGTGATTCAATATAACACTGAGCATACAGTAGTATAGGCTTTCCAGGGAGAGCTTCTCAAAGGGTACACTGTGGGTGGGGAAGGGGAGGAGAGGAACTGCAAGTCAACTAAAGTTTACAGCCCACATCAAAAGGAGAAAAAAAAAGGTTTGTTTTAAAGAAAGTGACAGTCCTCCAGAAAGCAATTGTCAAGGCTCCCCCCCCCCCCAATATGGATAGAGAAGCACAAAATCCTACATTCATAAACCAGAGGGTTTTCTTTAAAGAACTGTTTTTTTCTTGTCAGAGAAGAAAAGAGACACGTGGGATTTTCTTCATCATATGCCCAAATAAAACGGGTGGCTTGTACACTGTACACATTGACTCTGATGAGTGGCTGTGACCAAGGCCCCCAATGCACACACTCACACACCAGGATCTCCCCAACCCCTGCAAATAGCCAGCCAACCCAAGTCTTATGGAAGATGCTATGCCTTCCCAGGCTCAGAATGTCCTGGATTCCATAGCCAACAACAGCCTTGCAAGGTAGACCAAAATAAAATTTAACCAGGTACCTAATTTAGCAGAGACCCAGGTGACCAATACTGGTTTTAGGAGCATCTTGTTCCCCACCACATTCTGAAAAAAGGCACATTAATATGGATAATTTTAATTTTATTAAAGAGTCAAAAGAACAAAGCCAGTCTGTTTTACTTCCTCATAGGACCTAAGAATAAATGCTAGCAGGTTTCTGAGCTCACACAGAGTGTGAGTCTCACTAGCATAGCAATAAGTTGAAATTAAAACCCCAGTTCTCACACTGTTTCTGCTGTTAACCATTATACCCTGTTTACCCACATTCAGATGACACGTCAGCCCTTTTCAACTTTCTTAGCATCTTCCAGAAAACAAGTGATTCTTCCTATACTCATTTTGTTTTTCCACAGAAATCCAGCTGTGAGTTGTACCCACTTGGCAACTCCTCTTTTCAGTTGATTCTAGGTGGCCTTGAGTTAACTCCCTATCTTTTGAAAACCAGCTGGCCCTCTCCTGGGAATTGTTAATACTCCTTCCTAACTGGCACCAGTCCTCTCTTTCATCAGCCACACAGGACACAAACAAGATGGATCCACTTTGGCTCATAGCAGTTATTCACACTTAGCTGTTGTTTACATTTAAGATTTCTTCATAGTGGCAGTGATGGATTGGCTGTTCTTCTCAGGGATAAAAAATGTATTGGGATGGCTCTGGTAATGAATATTATCAATTGTCTTCACAGTCTCCAGTTCTACAGATTATCCTCCCCCCCCCCCCAGTTTAATTCCAGAAGAAAAATAGAGAGAGATCATCAAGCATTATCAATTGCTGCATTGCATTTGGGCTGGAATTCAATAGGTCTAATTCAATTAGTGTACCATTAAGATAATATTAAAATGTTCCAGAAAGAAGCTTATTAAAAAAATCTTCCGTGTTCTTTTAAAGGGAAGTGTTGTAAAGTTGTACAGGCTGGTTGTATTACAGATTAATATGGTGTTCCTTAACATCTATCCTGCAGAAATTGTTAACCAAAAAATGGACATGTCCCACAAATTATGCTTAATGAGACTGTGAAAAACAGGCACTGGTGTGCTTTTCCTTGGAGCAATTTAAAGTTGCAAACTCAGAATATAAGGTTTTTGAATCCCCAGAACTCCTCTTTGCACAGAATGTAGCCTTCTTTTCTCTTTCGTTCATGTTCACCACCATTACCCAGAAAATAAAATCTCACCTGTAATCAACACATTTCAAAGGCAGTTTGTACAGCCTCAGTTACTATTCTGGGAACATCCTTTGCTGTGAACAGTAGAAGTAATGTGAAGCTACACAGAGGCTTCAGTTCTCTGATAAATGAATTGGTTTTGTCCCTCTGATCTCATCATTTCCCAGGATAGTACATCTTATTTTGGTAGGATCACAGTGTACTGGCAGACAGGACAGCACTGTCAGTTGATTTCTCAATTACTTGTATAATGGATTCCATAAACTGTAAATTGCAATAATGGTGGAAAGTGGGAGACAGCAGTGATAACACTGGGTTCTCCTGATAATAGTGAAATGGAAGTACAGAAGGCAGTCTTTCTTTTTAAGGTATTCTAGCTGTACATATATCCCATCTTAGTTGTGGATATGCACGCTTGCATTAGTGGACATCCTATCCTACTCTGTGTCCAGTTTAATCATTATCATCCTCATCCTCACCAACATTATTTTTTAAAGAATAAAATTCTTCTTCTTTAAATGTTGTGAAATTGTAAATGTCACCTGAATGCCTTCCCTATGCACACTAAACCATGGTTACACAGTGTTCAGTTCATTCCTGAAATGTGCACTCTCTCCCATGTGCACTTTTCACATCTGTAAGTTCTTTTAAGACATATTCACAACCACACATCAACAGAAGAGTTCTGGAATGCAAGTGGAATCTGCCACATGTAAGGGCTGGAAGAGTGCAGATCAAGAAAACCTTGTCAGGCCTTGGTCTCAAATTGGATCTCAGGCATCCCAAATCTTTATGCACATTTCAGAAGGAGCCAGTGTCTGTTGTTTATTCTTGCATTCCACCTTTTCATAGTACTTAGTGAAACTAACTGCATGTTATGAGGTTTCGCCTTTTTTGATCCCACACACTGGCATCTGGTCATATGGAATTAGTTGGAATATCCTGTGGCTTTTTATTTATCAGTCCAGATCCTCTTGCCCAGTTATGTTGGAGGAACATAGATGGCTTAACTTGGGGGGGGGGGGGAGAGAACTGTCTTAAGTCAAGAAATCAATGTAAACATTGCCTATTGCATACTAAGTTGAGTGTCTCCGTGTGCATCCAGTAAAGTTAATGGTGATTTCTTAACTTGAGGCAATCTATTATATAGGTATGCAAGAGGATTTTGGTCATAGTTCATTTACTTAAAACATTGTTATACCACCCTTCATCCTGTGATGCAGGGGAGGTTGTACATCAACAATTCTAAAAAATATGCAGTAAAGTCATTCTCTGTCAGGCTTGCTGTCCCATCTGGCATTTGTGAGAGATACTCAATAATACTAGTTTAAGTAAATGTGGGACTTGGAGAAAGTCTGGCAATGTTTTCCTTTCCAGATGAGAACTGGGGAGGAGACTGAGGGGGCATCTTTGGCCATTTACCCCTCAATTTACATCAGTCTGGGCAGAGATGAATTTGAATTAAAACCTGGAAACTACATGTTGGAAGGCTCAATGTTGGGCAGATTGTTGTGGAATCATCTTTTCTGACCAGGAGATAGTTTCTTCTTTTCAGCCACTAAGGGTGCTTTAAATTTGTCCCTGATGCATTACACATAACTTTTGTACATTTTCTCTCCAGTATAATCTCCTAATTTGATGCAAAGAGGAGCTCGTGGGGATGTCAGTTCTTCTCAGCTGAGCACCCTAAACATCTCCACACATTTTCTTTCTTTCTTTCTTTCTTTCTTTCTTTCTTTCTTTCTTTCTTTCTTTCTTTCTTTCTTTCTTTCTTTCTTTCTTTCTTTAAAAAGGTGGTTCAACTCAATGCTGAAACACACTATCACTATGGGGAATATAGGGGAACTAAGTTTAAAAGAGAGAAAGAGAAAAAGGGGGTGAAAATTGCCAATTAGCACCTTGTTATCATCTTAAAACAGATTCTACTACTTGAGTTCCATGCAAATTGAATTCTCTGAATCCTGCAAATTGTCACCTGGACAGCTACAGTGATTCACCTGGGAAACCCGATTTGATAAACTGAATACTCACAGTATTTTCTCTGCTATGCAGTCATACAGAGGGTATGAGAGCTGGGAACAAGACTACAACAAGTGGCAGGAATGGCTGTCCCTCTCATTATTCCACACAAAGACAACGTGGAGCTTGCCACCACTAGTCCACACACTTTGGTAGGCAGTCAGGCACCCATTCACTTGCTCAGCAGTTGTTAGTTTTTCTGTAAGATTTCTAAGTCCTGCACATATTTGTACTACTTATTGATTCCTGACAACCAGTCAGGCATTTATCATTGAATAGAAATGTGACTTTTCACATGGCAGGACAAAATTGTGGCTGTCTTATTATTTGGCAAGATTTTTGCAAGTCATCTTTCAGGTCACCCATGGAGAACAGCAGTACAAGTTTCCATCAGCTATTCTGCTTGTTAGAGATGCAAAATGTTCCCTTCTTTGCATAAGTCTTGTTTACAGACGAAAGAATTATGTTTCTCGCTGCCCTGAAATTATTGGGTTTTAAGCAGGTAATGAATTCTCTCAAACCACTTTTTGCAGGTAATTAACAAGCTGGATAATCTGCCAGAAACAGGCTTTAGTACCTCTGGGTGCTAGTAAATAGCAGACATTTCTAATCCTGTGCATGGCTAGAACTGAAAATAATGAATACAAAAAATTAGTATGCAGATCTCGCCATGATGCATTTAATGATTTGCAAACAACAAGTCATCATACAAGGGCAAAGGATTTTTCATTTGCTTGTAGGGAAAATTGAGTTTTAAGAGGATGATGGTGGGAGCACAAATTCTGGACAACATAGAAGACAAACTCTTCTTAAATACATGTGAGAACAGAAAGCAGAGAAACTGGTTTTGGATGCATTTGGGCTACTAATGAAACTCACTAAACATGCATGCCCTGCACAGTACTATACAAGTGCTTCAGCTTCCACATAGAGGTCCCATGTGAGGCTATTTCCCCCCAGTAACCTTCTGTCTCCAATGAACTCCACAGAGCAGATAGGCAAAAATGAAGGCCTGATTTGTAGAGTATAGGCTATAGGAGGTTCTGAGGTATCTAGGAGTGATATACAGGGATAATGGAGTTTCTAAGCAACAGAACCCCATGTTGCCCAGAGAGGCTATTCTGCCTTTTTAGAAGCCCAGGGGCAGAATGCTTGAAACCTCACACACACACTACTCCATTACATCTGTTAGTTTCATTCCCCCCCCCCCGCTGAACCTCATCCTAAATAAGCATATATATTAAGCTACCTCTATTCAACTCGAGAAGCAGTATATTAAGTATTTTTTGAATTGTCTTTAAAACTGAATGATAAGAAAATAATCTCCAGTCCTCTGCATATAGGTTTTGCTTTTTGTCTTTCAGTGTGAGCATCAATAAAGTGAAACAAAATATTTGCACATAACAGATGGAATCCTCTTGCACATTTATGCAAACAGGATAACTTTTAGATGCAAATTGCTGTAAATTAATAAATCCCTAGACACATTATCTGTTGTATGTCAAGTCATGTAACTCAGTGTGTAACAGATAATCTCTGTGGAGGTTTCTTAATTTACGGTAATTCGTTTCCAAAAATTATGCCATTTGTGTAACTGTGTGACAGGGTTTCAGCCAATGACAAACAACTCTGAAGTTAAGGTGTTTTTATTTATTTTTTCTTGGCAGCAAATTTAGATATGAGAGTATCAAAAGTAATATTTTCCAGAATAGTCCTTTATTGGAGAAAACTTAATAACGATGACAGCTTTAGAATGAAGCACTGTTGACCACAAAAATAAAGATGATATTCTTTTCCTCTTCACAGTTTGAAACAGGGAAAGTGAGATTGTTGGGTGCAACCTGTGGGTCTGTCTATCTATCAGTAATGTTCTAGTTGTTAACACCAATACCCTAAAATGTATACTCAGCTGAGCTTACTACATTCAATGGCACTTATTCCAGGGGTTGATATGACTACTGCTTGAAACTGTTAATAGCTTACAGAAGCCAGTATTAAAGCTTTAAAACAGTTGAGAGGGAATCAGTAAACCCTACAAAAGAGTACAACGCTCCCCACTGTAAAATATGATTCTTTATTCCATTCTACCCTAGTTATTGACATAAAACAGAGGAAGAAATTATTCTGGAGTTATGTTCTTGGTTTCTGCATCACGTGTCAGTCATCCATTTTTCAGTTTCCTCTTCCTTCTGTATGTTAACAAAACCCTACCAACAGTTATGAGGTATCAGGAACATGTTTAATGCCAGCAGGGAAATCAGTACATACACACCCTAAGCCTGATAAGCAGAATGTATGGGATAGCCTTAAAGATGGTTACACAAAGCATCATAAATAAGTAATAAAAGCTTGTATTCCTTTCAAGCATTCCTTGTCACAAATCTTTCTTTGAACTTCCTCCTTACAGAATATTTTGTGACATTTCCTTTGCATCTGGCATCTGTCCAAGTCATGCATAAGATGCCTGTGTTAATTGTTTTATGATATACAGTATCAGGCAAAGTCCAAACAAACAAACCACCTTTAAAAACTAACTATCATATTTTAATGTAAGCTTTCATGGACATATTCACTTTCTCAGACGTATGGAAACAGAATGAAATGTTGAATGAAATATCAGTTTCACAAGTAGAACTTTTAAAATATTCATTGGCTCTTGGGTTTATGGTATATCTACATGCAGTAATTTATGGTACTGTTATAAACTTTCCTCCAGGAGACAGAAAACAGACACCAGGTCTGAGCAAAGATGAGTAGAGAGAGAGAAGAGAGAGAACAGGTGAATGAGGGGTTGGAAGACTGGGGATTCAGTTAAAACTCAAGACAGGAGAAAAGGAATATATAAAAGTAAATATAAAAGTGAAAGAAGATAGCAGAGGAATCTCTTTGTTAATGTAGGGAATATTAACAGTTTTTATCTTTGAGCCTTGTGGTGAGAGATGAGCTTGGTAGTTATGATGAAAATAACAGTGGCAGTAGATAACAGCAGAAGTGTCACATTTGATTATGACTTAAGAAACCTAGGCTTCTATTCAACCCATTTATATGGGTGTCCATCATGTGTATAAATTTTATCTCAGCTGTTTTCCCTTTGTATTCTTGATTTGTAATTATTCTGTTTTAAAATAGGGACTTTCAAACCTTCTAAAGAGTGTCCTGGTAGACTGAAATAGTTGGAGAGTGATTTCTATGTGTTGTGGTTTCTGATGTCAGATTTGTGATCATTGACCTGTTTTCAGAGAGATTGTCCTGTTTGTCCTATGTCGAGTGCAGAGAGGCGTTGTTGGCAAAAGATGGCATAGATCATATTAACTGAGGAGGAAGTGAAACTGCCTTTGATATTGTATGTGGCATTGTTAGGTCCCGTAATCGTGTTGCCAGAATAGATGTGTGGGCAGAGTTGGCATCTGGGTCTGTGGCCGGGTTTACTCCCCCTGTCTGTGTTGCTGTTTTGTGATCCATTGTGTATTAGTATTTGTTTGAGGTTGGGGGGTTGTCTGTAGGCAAGTATGGGTCTCCCACCAAGGGCTTTGAAGAGTGACATGTTCTTGTCAAGGATGGGCTAGAGTTCATTTAAGATGCATGTGAGTGGTCACAGTTGTGGGGTGTAAGTGACAACTAGCGGTGTTCTGTCATTCTGCCTTCTGGATCTTTCTTGCAGTAAGTTACTTCTGGGTATGCATCTTGCTTTGTTGATTTGTTCCTCAATCATATGTTGTGGGCACTGTAGTCTGAGGAATGCATTTTGTAGATCCTTGAGTTTGGAGTCTCTGTCCTGAGTTGAGCAGATGTGATTTTATCTTAGGGCTGGGCTGTACATAATGGATTTTGTTGTGTGTTCAGGATGGAAGCTGAAAGAGTGCAAGCAGGTATATCAATTGGTGAGTTTCCAGGTTTCATGATGCCTTTTTTTAAAAAAGGGATGGCATGTGTCTCTGCATTTTGTAAGAAATTGAGGTTTCCCATAATATATTGGGCTTTTCACACACAACAGGATATAAGAAAATATATTTCCTATTTAGCACATTGATATATTTACTAGTACATTTATATAACTGCAAAATTCTAACACATATAGTTATATCTCAAAGTTTACATTGAGGAGGAATCTCTTCACTAGTAAAACCACTCCTTAAATAGTTCACTGACTTTGAAAGCCCAATTAGGGTCACTATAATTTGATTCTCACTTGATGGCACATAACAAAAACAAACCCAGCTAAAGCTAGTGCAGACTGAGTGAGTACCTGTGGCAAATAGAAATATCACTGTAAAACAAACTTTGGTTGTGGGGAGACAGGGAGGAAAAGAGCATTGTGAGGCAGAAATAAAGATCTGAATACTATTTAGCTTGCACAGTATGAACCTCGAATTATGCATGATCATTTTGGCTGTTGGAAGCTCACTTGGACGTACGTAGGTCATGTGCTCAGTTGATCTCACTGAGAGGGTGATTATATGGCATTTAGCCCACTGTTTGGCCTGCTGCAGGGACAGGCTGGTTCATTCCTAAAGCTGGTGACCAGATAACTTCTTTGCTAGAACTACCAGCAAGCACCCAAAGTGTTCCTAACCACCCCTTTCTGGATCCCTATCAGTGGTGGGTTCCAAACTTTTTGACACCAGGGACTGGTTTAGTTGAAGACAATTCTCCCAAGGACCGTGGTGGTGGTGTGCATGCGTCTGTGCGTGTGTGCAGGGGGTGCAGGTGGGGGGGTTGCATGCGTGCATGCATGAGGGAGGTGGGCCGGTGACCGTGTGTGCATGCAGGGGGCGGGCAGGTGTGTGTGCAGGAGTGTGTGTGTGCATGTGTGCGGGTGGGTGGGAATGCATTCATACACACGCACATTCCTTCAGCCCCCAAAAATCTCTCTCACCAGCCCAGTCCTTCCAAGGCCACGGACTGGTACTGGTCCACGGCCCGGGGGTTGGGGACCCCTGCCTATCAGGGTCTTCTATTTTTATGGTGCAGGCAGGACCATTCCATTTTGGTTTGTTTCCAGTGCACACCATCACTGAAAACAAACCAAAGTGACCCTTCTGCTGTCAAGTTCTCTTCTCTTTGTAATTCCCATATTGTGAAGAGGCTTAAGAAAAAAGCTTAGCCATTTAATGACACTGGGAAATTAAATACTTCCTCTGCTCCTTAATTGGGGGCAGCAGCAAAGGAAGTAAAAAACAACAAACCACTGTGTTAGGGCATTACTGATGGATTGCATCACATATAAAAAAATAAAAGGAAAATTGCAGGCAGGTTCAGGAAGGAGCAGAGGAACTGTTTAATCTTGCAATATCATGAAGTGGCTGTTTTCTTAAGCCAGTTCATGATATGAGAAATTCAAAGAGTAGTGAGGGACCAAATAGGATTGTTTGAGGTGTATATGCTATTTGGATGTAAGGATCATACCAAGTGGCATACCAGACCTTGACTTGACCTCTAGCAACCCTATTTAACCCACTCCACCTCATTCCAATAAGTACTCAGGTAATGTGTCTGGCCTCCACCCCAGAAAAGTATATTTTTTTTCTCCAGGTGCCAGAGAAAGCCCCAATCAGCTTCCTAAAACAACCTCTGTGAAGGGAGTGGATGAGAGACCTTAAAAAGGCAATGGACAGAGACATCTTTGTTTCCTTTTTAAAAGGGCAGTGAAAGGACACTTTCTTGCTTTTCTCTTTCCCCTCTCCCATCTTTTTCCCTGCATTTGCAATTAGTGGCTCTACATCCACAGATGTTGATTTAAGCAATGACTTTGCAATAGGAAAGGCAAAGAAGGATCACTCCTGTGATAAAAAGCATACTGTCTATCTCTATTGCCACCAACACAGTGTCTTTGTGACACTCCTAATTTTAGTTTCTTTCCCCCTCTTCTAACTGTGGCATATAAACGCCAGATTTAACACAAGGAATCCATCCTCTTTGCCCTGCTAATGCCTCTAGGTTCTTTGTTCTATTCTCAAGGTGCCCCTAGAAAAACACACAAATATCCCTGATTCCAGTCGTATGTACACATTTGCCTGAAGACAGTGCCCATCTCTAGATAATGGAAGTAGTGAGGTGTGTTACTTGTGTTTAATGTGTGGGTAAAACATGCCCTAGGAGTAAAGGGTGGTCTTGTTGATTTTAACAATTTCATCATTGATCTGTTACCATCTGATTTTAGTAGTCTTTCTCTAAGAGTTGAGATTTTAAAACAGACATGATTTAATATGCAACATCAATATTCCTTACCTGAAAGCACTCTACGAGTGCTCGTATTAGCATTGTATGATTATCTGTCCTCTCTCTTTAATTATCAAACTCTCGCACACACTGCTGTGTTATTTTCCTTCTAATTAGTTTTATTTGAAAAAAAGCAAATGCTGTGCTCCCGGTTTTCTTACTCTGAGCATGCAATTACCACTGATCTACTGTATAGGGAACTGAGTCGGATCCTGGAGTAGCTAATGATCATGTCAGAAAATAGTTGGTTCATACATTCTGAGTGACCACAGAAATTATTTGGTGGCCTGCTTCTGGGTTTCTTTCTGAGTTTTTTGAACACAGTTAAACTAATGCTGCTCAGTCCTTTGTGAGAGTCTTTGTGCAGTCTTTCAAGTCCTAAGCTCAATGGTAATTCAGCAAAGTGATCCTTGCTATGCTTATGCTCTCTAATCACTCATGTATCTCACCATGACATCATTCTTGCCAATTTCACTGTTATGATTAAAACTGGAAGCTGTTTAAACCTTTAACTACCTACCAAGCTTGCCTTTAACAATCATGCCAGAATTCACAATATGGGTTTCCTTTCTTTTTATGACACTACCCATCTCTATATTATGGCGTATTCTTCGTAAGAGGACTCAGTCTGCAAATTCCGGAATTTTGTTGGTTCCTTGGACTAAACTGGCAAATTCCAGGCTTCGGGCATTTTCCTACTTGGTTCCAAAGCTGTGGAATTCTCTCTCCTGGTATCTTCACATGGAACCAGAGTTGGACAGAGTTGAAAACCTAATTGTTCAACTTGTAGCCACAGGTGTTAGGTGTAGCGATGTAGGGAGAGGTCAGCAACCAGTGTATTTTATTTGAACATTTTAGCTGGCTTTTAGCAGTTGGTTAATTCTTTTTAGTCACTGCTTATTTTGAGGAGTTTTATGTTAATATACAGGGTCATATAGATATAGATATAGATACATACACACACACTTAATATTGAGGTTGTGGTTAAATGTGAAATGTGATGCATATTTGTACATTATTGATTTTAATGGAATGCACTCTGGCATGGAAGACAATAATAATAATAATAATAATAATAATAATAATAATTATTATTATTATTATTATTATTATTATTATTATTATTATTATTATTATTATTATTATTATTATTATTATTATTATTATATTACTTCAGTGGTCCCCGTAGTCATTGCGGCTTTGGGAACAATATCAAGAAATTTCACACAGTACTATAAGCAGTTGCAGTTCTCAGAAATCACACCATCAGAGCTACAAAAAACAGCAATATTAGGAACAGCATAATATTGCACCAATATTTAACAGATACTTAGGTTTTGGGTTAAAACCTGTATCTGTTATATTACACCAGTCAATGTTTTTATAATTTTGACTGTGCCTAGTGTTTTTTAATAATAATAATAATAATAATAATAATAATAATAATATGCTGAATCAAGCTCTTAGTAGATACAGGCATGTTATCTGTCATCAAGCCACTTCCAAGTTATGGTATCCGTAACAGGGTTTTCACAACCTCTGACATGTTCAAGGAGTGGTTTATCATTCCCATCCCCAGTGTGTGTTCATGTCTGATGGAGATTTTAATCCAAATGCCTTTAACACTTGGTTTACTACACCACACTGGCTCCCACATATTAGATCCATATTAAATATTAATAATAGCTACTATATGTAGGAGTGATCACAAAACGATAAGGCTAATGATGAAGGTGATCACAGAACAAAGAAAGGCTAATGATGGGGGTGATCACAGACAATTAGGAAAGCAATTAGCTTTAGAGAGAAAATGAAGAAGTCGACACGCAGATGTCCGCCAGCGGAGCCCCAGGGCGATGCCCTGAGAACTCCCTTTATTAACCTTAGCAAGCTTACACAGATTGTTGAAAGGATTCAGATAGGATACTGGTTACCTAATCGCTACTAGGATTGGCCGGAGAGAGCTATGCTCTAACTCTAAGGGGAAAGGCAGAATGAGGGAGTCGCCCCGCCCGTCAGGAGCCGCCGCTCCCTGCCAGGAGAGTTTGCTCTCATACTGAAACAGGAATGCAGCTGGCAACCTTCAGCAGGGTGTTCCTACAACTATATATCCATCCTTATTAAATATTAGTAATTCATACACTCCTTGAGTACAATTCATAATTAAAAGCATGGTCTTCAATACAGTAGGATTCTCATATTCACTCTTCCAATTACTGTGGTTTCAATCAACATACGTTATAGAAGTTGGAGTCCTATTAAAAAGCAATCTCAATAGCTCAGAAACTGCAAAATTGTGATGGAAAGGAAAGAAATTAAAAGAATATAGATGCAAGATCAGATCCTCCTCTTCTCCATATTTCTAGTTATGTGACATAACTGTTTTACCATAGGATGCACTTGCAGTTTATGTTCTGCTCTGACGAGGCGTGACCTTGGTAAACATCTCTATAAGCTTCACATAGATTTTACCTCCATCCCAGTCTTTCTAGGTCTTGACAATTATTGGTGCTAAAGAATGGGTGCAGAATCTTCCCATCATCTTCTTTCATCCACTTTCTGTACCATGCTTGTTTCTTCTGTGTTCCTTGTCCCTGTGCTGAAGTGGCCTTCTTTGAAGCTGCTCAGTCTGAAACTCTGTCTTGTGTCTCTGTCAAACACAAGATCCTGGAGGATGAGCTTGCCTTAGGTCATAGGCCTTCATCAATAGTATTAGTGTGTTCCTGCTTGATGGCAACATCTATTTCACAGGGACAACATTTTGAATGTGGCCTACCTTGTGGCCAACCACAAATGCAGCCCTTATTATCCCAGGTGACAACCATGCTGGTATAAAGTTGCATTTGTGACTCAACACTCATACTGAAAGACTGAAGCTTATTACTGATGGCTAGGTACTTTGAACAGTTGCCCCAACTTGAGAACAGACACTATTGATAATCACCTGATCTGGGTCAGAAGTTGCCAGTGGTTTTCTGATGGGTTTTCTTCCCCTTAATATTTGGTGTCCCTTCCAAGTGGGGGCAGCACTTAGTACAAGGTGGTGCATCCTCACCATGTCACAATGCCATCATATGACCTAATCAGTTTTTAACACACAGAGTCCCATCATAAGTTGCACTCCCATACCTTGGTAGCACTGCCACCTCAGTCTGGAACAGCTCAAGAATTCTATCTGCCATTGCTGTTAGTCAACATAGCTGTAAGCTGTTTCAGTGCCTAGCACCTGGAGACCCACCCAGAGACTGAGGCTTGCCCTGGGTGATGACAATGACAATAATGATGACACAGATACACTGTGTTTCTCTGTTCCTCCAAATTAAAGTCATTTATTAAAATTAGGGAGCTCAGATTCAGATTTCAGATTCAGAGGAGTCTCGCTCTTATTTGGATATGGCCTGAATATGTCCAAATCAGACCACATCTGATGTAGATTTGGGATCATTCACAAAGCCCACACCAAGTATTATTTGTAGAGATGTCCCATTTTTGTAGCATTTAGGTGCATATTTTCTACCAGGGCTTTATTCCCTTCAGGCAACAGCAGCTTCACAGAGTCTGGATTCAAGCTGTGATAAAAACTGTGCTGCTATGCCACATCTATATTCCACAATATTTTCACACATACCTGAAATGTATTGGAAACAGTAGCTTCATGTTTTAAAGTTTTTTAAAAATGCTTTCCTTCACACTGCTCTCATTGAAGAACACACACAGAAGCTTTTCAGTATGTGTCTTCCTTCCTAAAATCTGATAATAAAGAAAACCTGGATTATACAATTTTAAAACAGCTTGTTTTTCCACAACTCTTCTGAGTTTCTCTGGTAGGATAGAATTAACCATTGTATACAAACAATCATATATTTGACATTACTCCTTATAATGTTTCATTAAGTAATGTCTTGTCAATAGTTCTAAGGTGCTCATTTGAAGATTTGAATTCTAAATAGACTTCTAAAAATCTATTTTTATGGGATTTTGTTAGATTTTAAAACTTACATTATGTTTGAAATACGTAGAGGAATTTTGAAGTCATAGAACTAGCTAGTTCTTTGCTTTTCTCTCCCAAGAGGAGGAAAAAGACGAAGAATTTCAAATATGTTCTCATCACCCTTGAAAATGTTGAGATTTACTTATTACACAATCTACATAATTTATGCAAATTTGTGCAGATCTTGCAGAAATCATGTAACTTGCACAAATCACAGAAATTGCTCAAAACTACAAAAACTGCTGCCTTGTTGACACACAAACTCAAATACACTCCATGAGCAGGCTGTTGCTGATTTCCCATGGCCAGGTACTGTAAGTGCTCTAAGCCCCCAAAGAGGCATTTTCTTAGCCCATGTCTTGACCATCTAGTTTTTTTAAAAGCCTCTTTTTAACATAAAATAAGCAGTGGTTGCAATTTGGGGGTTTCAGGGGTATTGGGGCCATTGAAGTTACAGTCCAAAAGGAATACTTTCCTAATTCTTGGTCTTAGTGCCAACCATGAGGAAGTGTCCCTCATATATCCCCATCAACTATACCTTAGATGGTGTTAGGATATAGATATGTGCCTCCTGGGAAGACCTGCCTGGTAGTGGGGATATGCAAGCTAATGTGGGAATATACCATCCTTTAGATATCCCAGGCTCAAGTAACTCTGGACTGTACATTTTTAAAAGTAAGCTTATTTGTGAATCAAAATGAAACTAAAGCCCATGGAGCTGATTCAGGAAAGTAGTCATGTATTGTTTTCAGAAATTCTGCCAGTGCATTTTCCACTGTCTGGAGTTTGTGAACTCTTTTCAGTAATAGCTCTACAGGAATGACACAAATACTGTACATATATATATGTATATAAATTCCAGTATACATACATGTTCCAGTATACATACAGTATACATATATGTATGCATACATGCTCACTGGAAGGACAGATCCTGAAGCTGAGGCTTCAATACTTTGGCCATCTCATGAGAAGAGAAGACTCCTTGGAAAAGACCCTGATGTTGGGAAAGTGTGAAGGGAAGAGGAGAAGGGGATGACAGAGGACGAGATGGTTGGACAGTGTCACTGAAGCTACCAACATGAATTTGACCACACTCCGGGAGGCAGTGGAAGACAGGAGGGCCTGGCGTGCTCTGGTCCATGGGGTCACGAAGAGTCGGACATGACTTAACAACTAAACAACAAAATGCATGCATACATAAAGTGTTGCTGTACCTAAGGCTTTGGTGACTTTGGTCATATCCATCCTCTCTAGAAATGTGCATTTTGTATGCAATATATGTATGTCATTTGCGAGCACTAATTCAGGAGCACTGCCAAACTAATTAGCAGAATTTTCAAAGGTATTACAACCCCATTTTTTAAAAGGTTGGAATGCTGTTCATCCCTCACTAGTTTCAATGACCAAGACCACTTCAGAGTTATATTCTTCCTCACCTTTCTAAAAGCCCATTTTCCCCCCAATCTTCCAATAAAATATTTGTGGATTTGCATAAATTATAGTAAAACAAATTGAAAGAAAACAATCCTCCATTTGCAGCAGCCAGTACATAGAAAATATGCCATTGCCTCTCCAATCCTGGAAATAAGGAGATGAAACACAGGTGATGGGTTTAACTAGGGCCACAACTTTATTAACCCATTAATTGGTAACCTCCCACCTCTTGCAGAGGGGCCTACCATAGTGTGGATACCTGGGGCAGGCACTAGGGGTACCTGCCTACTCCTGCCCTGATCCCTCTTCAAGAGAGTCCCAAGCCCTGGGCTCCCAATGCTGAGATGTTGGTTGCAGTAGCACCCCATGTGCCCCTTGGGAACTCACCACTACTCACATCCCAGTCCACATAACCTGCCATGGCAAGGAGCTAGCCTTCGATAAGCTCCCTGCCCTCCATTAGGCTGAAAATCTCAGTTTATAGGCCCTGCTGCAGGTCGTCTAGAAATGATTTCCTGAGTCTGACAGTTGTATCCCATAACCCTGATATAGCTCTGAATGCTCTAACCTAATGTCCAGGTGCTGCACTGCCAAACCAAAACTGGCCAAAATGGCCTTACTAACTTCTCTGTTAACTCCTTGCCATGACCATTCTATGGACCTGGGGTCACACTCCATGTTCCAAACCAGCCAGGACAGAAGAGATGACCAATTATTCGGGGACCTGGCCATCTTGTCTCCATGGCTTGCCCATCACTCACAACTTGAAACAGCAATACCTTGTCCTTTATCTGGCAACAAGCCATTGCCTCCAAAATGAACAGACAATATATCATGGGGAAAATCCCAGTTGCCCTGAAGAATAAGGGATAAAATATGCCTCATGTTTCTTTCCACTTTAATGAGGCCAAAGCTCTGAGCCCCAGGTGCACATCCCATGCTGTTCTGGCAGCATTTTGCACCATCCCATACACGAAGTTGTGGCCATAAAACTGGATCCACAGCCTCTTCTCTGGCTGAAGTAAACCTGAAACAACAACATCAACCACCAGAAGGTAGCCACAGTCAAGGCTATAAGGGAAGCAAGTAGATACACCCAAGGCTATAAGGGAAGATGAAACATACATTGACAGGGGGGTTTCTGCACACCCCTTTAGATGAACTTGCTGCATCTGTCACTGTTCCCACGGCGACCTCCTGACTACTGACTGCCACCTGTGGCACTAGCAGCTGAGTCTGGATAGTCATCTGACATGTCTGGGTCTCAGCTGCTACATGCGTAGTCCTTGTCTCAACTGCATGTTCCACTGAAGTCTTAGGCTGCTGATTTTAAATTCAAAATACTCTTCATTAGTCCCACCACCAACTGGCACAATTGTGCTGTCCTCAGCTGCCTGGTCTTCCTGCCTGATTTCCTGGGCTGAGGGAGGGGTGTGGGGGTCTGCCTAGCCACTGCCCTGTCTCTTTCCAAGGCATGAAGCAGTAAATTCTGGCAGACCCTCAATTTTAAATGATGAGGATATTGCTAGTGGCAACTGGTGAGATACCTTTGCATCCCCATTTGTTTGCCCCTGATGTTGGACCCCATGGCAGTGGAGACTACCTGCTGGTCAGATGTTCAGTTGTCAATGCCATAGTCCATTGGGCCCAGGCTAGGGCTAAAGAAAGTGGAGTGGGGCACAGTTACACCCTGTCCCTAAGAGAGGATAATTTAAGCGGGGACAAGGGGGGGAGGCACACAACCCCTTACTTAAGCCTTTTCTCCTCAGGTCCCAGCCAGCAATAAGGAGGCTAGTTGGGCAAAATAGTGCAGGCACTTGCTGCACAACTGTGCCACCAGTGTGAATTGAACCTACCCAGATGAAGGAGGCCCCCTATCAGGCCCATGAGCCACTGGGGAAAAGAATATAAGGCTTCCACTATGCAGTAACGCTGCCACAAAATGCTGTCCTGGGACTGTTCTGTTGGTCCCGACCAATCCACAGCCCAGTCAGGCAGCCTTCTCCTCCCTGAGCTGAACAGCAGTTGAGCTGAGGTCCCCAGTACTGCCAATGTATTCTTGCTGCATCACAGTAGCTGCAGCTGATGCTGAGAGAAAATGAAGCTTGCCACAAGGTCTCCCCGTGTCTCCACATCCCGGGTCTCAGGCCCTCCATGGCCACAACTGAAGCTGCATAGCTAGGCTGCTCCTGCAGATTGGATGACCACCTCCTCACTTGACACCAGCCAGCTCCAAAAGGGCACTTTTAAAAGTGTTCAGCTCCAATCTTCAGTCAGCAAGTCCAGGCTCTCATTGGTGCTCGTGGCAGTCTATCTCCTTCCAAGTTGGGGCAGATAAAGTGTTCCCACCCACACAGTTATGCAACATCTGCAGAACCATGCTTTGTACATGTTTGGCAGAAAGATCTTAAAAGTGGGAAATATCTGAGAAAAGCAGAAATGGCAATAAAAGGACTGAAATCCAGGCTTTGAAGACTTAAGCCTTCCAAACACTAGACTTAAATAGATAAATCTGTTTATTTTGGATTCTGCCACATTTAATATTTTTAAAATGTTATTTCCACCCTTAATATTAAGAATTCTGTAAATTTTGGCAAATTCATATTGAAAACAAACTGAAGAGAAATGGATAGAGGGACCTGGAGACCTGGGTTCAGGAGATCTGGGTTCGAATCAATAGAAACTCACTAGAGGTGTGGAATTGGTAAAACCAGCCCTTCAGTATCTCACTTACCTGGAAAGCTCTGTTAGGATCACTATAGGTTACTTTTGACTTGATGGCACAACAATAACAAAAACAACATCTCACATAGTATCTGAACTACATCTGTTATTCAGCCCACCATTGATCTCAGATTCAAGATCACCAGTAGCCACATTTGAATGTTACTCAATCTGCTTTATCCAACATGTTAGTAGGGTTCCACCTCTTTCCATCATCACTTTTTCAATGCAGAAAATGATACTTTTGGATGTTTTCCTGCTTGTGTAGGTTCTTGCTCAGATGGAGAGTCTGCCCAAGAATAGAAACTTATCTTCTGCCAATGTGTTGTTTTCCACAGGAAGACAGCAATAATGGAAAAGAAGAGGGGCAAGCCACTCCACTGCTTATGTATTGTAAAGCAACATGAGTAATGCCTGAAGAGGGCATTGTTTTTGAAGAATATAGTAGTAATGTGCTTACCTCTACAGGAAATATTGGGATTGGTAGCAAAGTTTATCGCCTTTATCACAACAAATGCCCATTAATCACAAAACATTGCTTTTGGGCGTTCATTTTTGAGGATTTAGAGGGGCATTTTTCTATTTTTAAGTACTTTTTAATAGCAATTTAAATGTAACAGGGTAGGCACATATTGCTGATGAGTAAGATTAAAAAGTTATGCATAAGCAGTCGTTTACGTATCTGGCTGTGGATCCAGAGGTTGGGAGATCGATTCCCCACTGTGCCTCCTTGACAAGGACTGGACTGAATGATCCATAGGGTCACTTCCAGCTCTGCAGTTCTAAGATGACGATGGTGGTAGTGGTGGTGGTGATAAGCAATGAGTGATAGAACCAATCACCTTAATCCTATGTAATGGGAACAAATTACTATTAAAGGGCAATGTCCCGAACTCTATTTAGAAACTTCAGAGCTGGAAGGGACCCTACGGATCATTCAGCCCAGCCCATGTCAAGGAGGCACAGTGGAGAATTGAACTCCCAGCCACAGCCAGATACATTAATACAGTGCCTGTAAGCAGCTGTTTGGCTTTGGGAAACACCTTGACTAGGCTTATCACACTCACTTTGCAGAGGAACAGATTGAAAAGCTACAGAACCTCTCCAAAATGAGCAGCTAGATTTATATCATGTCCAAAAACTCATACTACACAAAACAAGGCTGCACGTGGCCAACTGCAACACAATTGAATCCATATGTGATATCATAGCAAAAGAAGCTTTAGTGTTCAGGCCTACACTGACATCCTCATAAAGAAAACTCTGCACACGGTAGGATGTGTGTAAAAATAACAGCTGCTGGCAAAACACTTCTCTTACTCCTTTCCAAATATCAATTTAGATGAGGAAAGGATGAAGTGGTGAATGGTAGCAGAGAGGATTCATTTACCCTCCTGCAAGATTAAAGATGTTCTGATTACTTCAAATTTTTGCTGGTAATTAGAAAGCAATATTCTCTGAAAAGTGTCTTCTGTTAATCCAAGTAGCAGCAGGAAGTACATAATTGAGACCCTGGTATGGCTTTACTCATAAAAAGCCATATTGGGATATCTGTTGAGGGATTTTTAAAAGAAGGAAAAATGCTGATCATTACTTCAACAACAACAAAAATATGTTTTGGTCATTTATGTATTATTTCTTTCTTTAAAAAATAGTGTCATCCCTCAGCTATACTTATTTGCACATGTTTCTTTTCTCATTCTCATTTTCTCTCATCCACATGTGCTTTGTTGGCTCATTTCCTGTTACACAATTCACTGATTTTTACCCATTAGAACCATGAAAACAAAGCAAAGCTACTAATTTTTAAGGAACCAATTGAATCAGAATGTAGAGGGAAGTAGATAGAAATCCCCAGTGAGTGCTTTAGCACTATGGGGCAGTATATAAGTCAGAACAACAGCAGCAACAACAGCAACAAAATAGTTCTTATTATCTTTATTTAGCTGAGAACATTTCACTTACAATGTTTTAATTTTTTAAAATTTAAAACATTGCATTTATACAGCACACTCCTGTCAGTACAATACATGTAGGATATGATCCAGTTAAGGTTAAGTTTGGAAAAGTACACTCCAGAAAAGATTCTTCCATGTCCCAGCCCAACTAGGAAGTACACAGAGATATATAAAAGTTGGAGAACATTGTTACTTATAAGGGAGGGGTTAGGCAACATGAAGCCTGCAGTCTGCATGAAGCCTTCACAGGGACATTGTTTCAGCCCCCCAGACCACACTAGAGCCCTCCCAATAAATTGAAACATCCCACACATTTTTAATCTAAAAATTGTTATTTATTTTTTCGCTCTTGGAGACCTCCAGGAAAGGAGGGCTTCAGTTTAGGAACCTTGAGGAAAAGGGCAAGACCTCCTACCCACCAAAAATCCCCCCCAAAAAAGCTGAAGTACCAATTTGTACCTGTTCTGCTTGCTTGCTTGCTTGTTTAAAAATGGTTCTTTCTGGCCATTTCTGAGGCTGCTGCAGCTCAGGGGTTTTCAAGACAGCAAGTTCTGTCAACATTTGTGTGTGTGTTTCCCTACCATTTTGACTCCTGAAGTTCCAGCTATGCCTGAAAAAGGTGATATGCTACCAGACCTGATCTCAGGAGGCAAGCCAGTCAAATGTACCCCAGATTTCCTGTACTGACATGGGAAATGGGTATGATCTCTGTACAGATGCAAGGAAAATCCATTTTAATTTGGAATTAGACAGATTGGTGTCCACACATCCACAAATCTCCTCAGCGTAGATGCAGTTTACACTCTGGATTCCTTACATTGGTGGTGTCAGGAAAAATGAACACATTTGAAAAGTACACATAGATATATGCACACATTTGAAGTGCTCTTAAATATAATTTAGTCAAAATTATTTCCAAATGGAACAAGGAGACATTTTCCTTCTTGTCTTCTTTATGTTCTTTCATCTTGGTGATTTCATTTCCTGGAAATTCTTAACTTAGGTAAGATATAAACTTAGCTGATACATTCATATCAGTACTTTTCACCCTTTTCTTAAAGGTAATGTAATAAAGACGCATAATGGTGTCACAGACAATGCCATAACCTGACATGCCTTTCATTTTTCCTATTACCTTTTCTCGCTGTCTCCAAAAAGCTTCTCAGTTCCATCACCAGCAACAAAAGGAAATCTTTGCAGAACATGTCCTTCTGAAGGAATGTGGGATGCTTACAAATGACTTGTGAAAAATGGTCCCTTTCTTCCTCTCAGGTGATATCTGTTCTTCAGAGAAACTCATGCCTGAAATTCTGGATGCTGAAGAGCATCTTTTTTGCTAGCCCCTTAGCCGTGTATGACAACTGTGTCTCTTGCAGACACGATAAAAGATGAGGTGCTAGGAGCTATTACTGAACAAAGTTATGCCATCCTTTGACTCATTTCCAGCACAAACTTCCTATTGGCTCGTTGCGTTTGGAGAAGTGTGTATTGTCACCTTTTCTCTGTTCTGCCTCAGGTCTCCGGACCAGTAGATTAATTATTATTGCATTGCTTTTTCTTCACACTGTAACTGGCCCAGTGGAAATAGGAAGACTGAGAGGAGGCTGACACAATCACATAGAGTGAAAGGTGACAGGGTTAGGAATGAAAAGAGTACCACTTCAGTTCAGGAGCTTAAAGAATGTTGTAAAGAAATGAAAGCAATATCATTTTTGGCAAGTGAAGTTCTGCTCTAATTTTGTGCTGGAAAGCTTAGGTTCCTACTTTAACACTGCAGTGTTAAGAAATATACATGCCTTTGTATATTTAACACCGAAGTGATTTAAAAAATAATAATAAAGCTCATGAACATAATATTGGCTGAAATCCTGCTGCTTAGTGTAGTAGGATGGCACTAGAGCAAGTTCATTCAATCCATGGAGATTTCATGAATCAACACCTTTGTAAGTCCATTGATTCAGTGGGCCTACTCTAGTAGTGACTTACTGTGCTAAGCAACAGGATGTCAGCCACTGTATCATAAAGCAATATGGTCACTGCATGTCATAAAAAATCCACCATGGTATTGAACAATGGAACAAGGTATGCTTCCCTGTCCCATCTCCTGAGCAAACCAAATGTAACAAAGAGTCAAACTGAAACATAAGACCATGGCCAAACATTTATAAAGTTTATAATTGTTTAAATTGTACATAAACTCATATATTGCTTTTTATAGTAGCTGTTTTGAAGATAAAAGTATAAAGAAACCATGGCAAAAGTTGTAAAACAATACAGCTCCTTTTGCAGGGAAAATGTGTGTAAAAAAAGCCATAGAGATATATGAACAACTGCATAATTGTACTTTTACTTGAATGAGAAGACAGAATAAAAAGGAAGAATGGGAAGACATAATAACCCACCTTCACATGAGAAAACTTTGCATTGAAGCTCCACACAGGACCATGGTCTGGATTATATGGTAGCTTCCCACCTAGGTGCTCTTTTCAATTCTTCTGGTTACAATATATGGGACTTTGTCAAAATCCACTACTTGAGTTTCACCACTTGCCTTGTTTTGTGACTGTGACTAGTCAGTAAGGTAGTTCCCACACTGGATGAATAACATGATGTTAGCTTCCAGTTTGAAAGTACTGTCTTGTTTGGTTTGACCCAGAGAAACAAAACAGGATGTTTTATGCCATGGTTGGAATAACTGCAGTCATGTGTGGTCATTTTTTAAACAGCTAGGATAACTGTAGTACATCATAATGTGTAGTCTACTAAAGTTTTCGAAAACAAAACCCCTATTTTGTTAATACATACCCTGTAGTGTGTGATCTTTTTTTGGTATGGTGCCTTGCTGGTCTGATTTGAGACCTACTTATTCTAGGGTTCTTTGCAAGAACGCCCATGACTGCTTAGTGTTCCACTAGAAATGAACAGTCAGCTGGACAACAGGCTTACTTATACCTGCCCATGCTATAGGAATACAACCAAACTGGAAATGAGGTTAACAGCATGATTTCAGCCTAAAGTGGAATTCTCTTTAGAAGAGGACCTAGAATTTGAAGTTGTAGAAGGGGTAGCCATGTTAGTCTGTGCAAGCATTATAGGTGAAAATAAAATAAAGATTTTTTAAAAAGACAAAAATGTGGTGGCACTTTAAAGACTAATTTTTATATACAGTGGTGCCTCGACTTACGACCATAATCCATTCCAGAAGATGGATGTAACTCGAAATGGTCGTAAGTCGAAGCACCATTTCCCATAGGAATGCATTTAAATGCAATTAATCCGTTCCGGCCAAAGAAAAAAAATCACCAAAAAAATATAAATCACTGCAAGACTCATTGGAAATGCAATTAATCTCTTCCGGCTAAAGGGGGAAAAAAAAGAAAAGCAATCAAGCGTGCAAGACCCATTGGAAGTGCACAGAAAACAAACGGAGCAGATCGGAAATGCACAGAGAACAAAGGGGGCAGGTCGGAAATGCAAAGAAAAGAAAGGAAAAAGCAAGGGAAACATGCAGGACCCATCGGAAATGGGAAAAAAACCCAAAAGCAACCAAACCCCCCCAAGACCCATCGGAAATGGGGGGGAAAACCCCAAAAAGCAACCAAACTCCCCAAGGCCCATCGGAAATGGGGGGGAAAACCAAAAAACAAACAACCCCCTCAAGAGCCATCGAAATGGGGAAAAAACCCCCAAAAAGCAACAAAAAACCCCAAGACCCTTTGGAAATGGGGAAAACCCCAAAAAACAAACAAACCCCCCAAGTCCCATGACAGCACAGAAACATAACCCCCCCCCCCAGCTCAAAACCACGCTGCAAAAACACCCAGAACAGTTTTTAAAAAGCAGAAAACAGCACCTTACCTTACCAGGCAGCCCGAAGCCTCCCTGCAAACATACACACACGCTCATTCAGAAGCAGAAGGAGGCAGTCCCAAGCCTCCTCCGACGCACACTCTCTAACTTCTGGGGCGAAAGAGCTACAAAGAAGCAGCCTCGTCACCACCTACAGTTAGAAATTTGAATTTCCCGCCTTTCCCCCCTGCCTTTTTCTGTTCATAAGTGGAAGCTCCGGTTGCAAGTAGAAGCAAAATTTTGCAGCCGGAGCTGGTCGTAACTCGAAATGTTCGTAAGTAGGGACGTTTGTAAGTCGAGGCACCACTGTATAAATATATTTTATATGAGCTTTCATAGACAAGTTCACTTCATCAATGTACCTCAAACAGAGGAGTGGTTTGGGGATGCAGTGGTTAAGAAAGTGTTGTTCTAGTTCAGTCATAAATATGTTTGCATATTGTGGGGTCATGTGTGTACTGATTAGAGATGGGCACAAATTAAAAAAATTAATCAAATGCATTCAAAAACTTGCTAATTCATCAATTCATATTCATATGAATCAATGCCCCCACTGAATCACGAATCAATTCATTTTAAGCTATTTTTGATTCATTGATTTGTTTGGCTATATAACATCCCCCCAGCCACCAAAATTGCAGGACAGCTTCCGCTGACTCTCCTCTACAATCCCTCCAAGTTTGGTGAAAATTGAGTTTCCCCAAGCCAGGGCACTTTCCAGGGGGGGGGAAACCCATTTTGTGGATGTATAACTTGGATGTCTGAAACCCAATCTTCACCAAATGTGGAGAGATTGTAGAGAAGAGTCATAAGAAGCTTCTCTGTGATTTTGGTGTCTCTAGATGTCTGGAGGAACTTTCCTGGGAGGCTCTCTTTGTGGGTGTATAACTCAGACATCCGGAACCCAAACATCACCAAAATTGCAGGGCTTGTAAAGAGTCAAGGTAAGCTTCTCTGTGAATTTAGTATATCTAGGTGTGTGTGTGGGGGGCATTTTATATGGTTTTAAATTTAAAAATGAATTGATGAATCAATTCATTGATTTGTCAGAAAAAAATGTAAATTCGTAATTTGTGATTCATCAACATTGATGAATCATGAGTAGAGATGGAGTTATTCATATTCGTATATAAATATGAATATCCCTGTGCAGCTGGACTTAAAGAGGGTCCAGCCCCACGGGCCGGACCATCCACTCACACGTCTGGCTGCGGTGGCAACAACCTTGCTCATCCTTCCAATCACTCCTGGAGCCCCGCTCTCTTCCTGCTTGGCTAGCCATTCCAGGCAGGGGGAGGGAGGACGAGTCTCCCTGCATAGCTGCCGAGTGGCTAGCCAAGCAGAAAGAGAGTGGTGCTCCACGAGTGATTGGAAGGATGAGCGAGGCAGCTGCCACCAGACACATGAGTGGACAGTTTGGCCCCAGGGGGCGGACCCTCATAAAGTCCAGCTGTGCGAGGATATTCATATTTGTATATGAATACCCCCATCTCTAATCACGATTCAAACTGAATCACCATTTTTCTGATTTCTGTCCATCTCTTGTACTGATTATAAAGAAAAGTTTGTAGGGAAAAGTTCATCAACGACTGTAAATGGCCCATCTCATTAACATCATTGTTACTCTACCATCTTACCATTGTTATTTTATCATGGTTAATCTATTACAGAGGTTGTCATATTCTTTATAGCACTAGTTTCTATGAAAGATCTGCATATCAACAACATTACCATCACAATGTTTAACAACCACTGACTTTCTTACCAACCTACCGCAACCTTGATGCTATGTATAAATATTTGCCATGATATATATCTCTTTTTCTTATGTCTGACGAAGTGGACTTGTCCACAAAAGATTCACATTTAAAAAATATAAAAGTTAGTTTTTAAAGTGCCATCACATTTTTGTCTTTTTTTACTCTTTATTTTTTAAATTTTGTTTTCACCTAGAACTTGATGTTTTCCTTCACAGGTGAATAGTTTGGGTTTGGGGTGTGTATGTGGGGGTAGGGGATAACATCAGGACTGCAGTATTGTGGTAGGTACACAACTTCTGATTAGCATTTCATCTTTCCCTGTGTTTTAGGGGACCACTCCTGGTGCCCCAGCAGGATGTATGCCCTCTTCCCACACCCCCTAGAGGGCACAGAGGAAACTGCAGCTCCCAGGCCTCAGGAGGGCAAAGACACAAGAGGACAGCCAGCAGGTCGAAGTGAAGAGAAAGAAGATGACATGGTCCTCCTGGGTAAGGAAGTAGGGGGCTAGACCCTGATGAGAGGAGTTGGGGATAAATGAGGAGAAGAGGGAAGAGCAAGGAGGCTCCTACACAAAGTATGACAAACTTAAGCAGAAAGGAGTGGGATGAGGTGGAGGAGGAACTGGGCCCTGTCTTTTGTGCCACTGAGGATGTGGACTGTACTTCCATATAGAACCTTTGGACAGAGGTCTGGATGGAGGTTCTGGTGGCTAAGGAAAGAGAATGGGGGGGATGAGTCCCAATTTTTG
Source organism: Intellagama lesueurii (assembly GCA_037013535.1). Taxonomy (NCBI): domain Eukaryota; kingdom Metazoa; phylum Chordata; class Lepidosauria; order Squamata; family Agamidae; genus Intellagama; species Intellagama lesueurii. Next base: position 117,014,397 of record JBAJHW010000003.1, read on the forward strand.
CCTGCCAGTGTCACCTGCTCCAGCACTGGCTCCATGGAGATCCTGGCATCTGGCAGGGCACCTTATTCTGACTCTGACTCAGCAAATGTTCTGGAGGTGCAAGCACCAAAAAGAACGCCAGAGATGACAACAGGAGGGGTTGGGGACCTGTCCCCTTCAGTGACAAGCCAGCACTATAGACGCTTTCTAAAGGGTTTGGGGTGACTCCAGCCTGTGCTGAAGGCCTGACACCACCCACAGACTGTGAAACTACCCAACTCCAGTGACAGAAACTCAGGGTCAGGAAGAGACTGGACTCCATGAGGGGCTAGTGATGGAAACTCAGCCCACAGTGGATTGTTGCAGTGGGGTGTGACTAGAGTTCACCATTACTTTTTACCTTGTTTTTTTCTTTAATAAAATGTAGTTCAACTATTTCTAGAAGTCTGAAATTCATGGAGGCCATGTCTGAAGAGAAAGCTCTCACCGTTGTGGCCAGAATGGGGGTGGAAGAACTCACACTATGGCTGTTATTTAATTTTCAGAATTAAAGAAGTTACTTGAAATTGCACTGTTAACATTTATTTAGTTATTTAAGCACTGACTTGGATCAATGTGAGAATTTCTTCAGGTTAAATAAACTGTATACTTAGAAAAACAAATCCAAGACATAAACCAGGAAAAGGTTCAACGCTAGTGAATACAGCATTATACATTGGCCCATGCATATAGTGCATTTTAACTTCCCACCGGGCTCTCGTCTAGTACATTTGTATAGCTTCTGGGGTGGGAGATAAAATTATTGAATGATGATAGCTCTCTTCAACCTTGTGCAACACCTTGAGTAACAAGGATGGTCTGTTATTCGTTCTGAGGTAGAAGTGAGCACTGAACTTTTCTGGGCAGTTCAATATAAGATTTCAAAGATGGTATACGTGGGCATTTTCTGTTGACCAGGAGTTTCTTACTCAGTGTCCATGCACTTTAATTCACTGCACTGGAGTTGTAAAAAGTGTTTTCTTCCAACCGGTCTCACATATAACTTTACCCTCACTCCTTCAATTTTAATCTTCTTTTCTTCTTTCAAGGTAAGATTCTGCCTCTCTTCCCTGGGAGCTTAAATTGAGTTGCCAGCTTATTCATATCATTGTGCATGCATACGGAAAAGTGTGTGTGCTAACATTTCAGTGAAAGCAGAAGTCTCCCCAAATCATGAAACAAAGAGCTGTATCATTCCTATTACCCACCTGCACATCTCTGTATCATTTAGCATGGCTCATTTTTAATTTTAATTTAATCCAATTTATTATTGTCAGATCAAGAGTCACTTTGACTTGTCTAACCTCAGTCAAATATGAGTCACATCATCTTTATTTTTACACCATGCAAATACATTTGTCCATCCACACTCAAATCTATAGTTGCATTTACATCAAGCTGTAGTTCTTAACAATCTTGTTTAGACTGTGTGCTGAGCCAAGAGATCGCCACTTTCATTACCCCACTTGGAGTCATCTCCCCAGGTGAAAAATGATAGCAAAGGAGGGCAGAAACAGATGTGAGAGAATGCTGGTAAGACCAAATCAAAATTAATATTACTGAAGGGATAAGTGAAGGAATGAAAATAAATGGGAGTGGAAAGAGCTGAAGTCCATCTCCATAACCATCAGTAGTACCACCAAACCCTACCCTAACTCTATTTGTGAGCTTCTTTTATTTTCATCTTTTCTTTCTCCAGACATCCTTAGCTGAAAGATAAAGGTAGAGTTTATAACGGTGAGAGCTATAGTGGAATGAAGGTATCTTACAGAACTCTTATTGTGAACAATAACAAGAAGAAATAATAATCTCTTCTTTAGAAGTGGAGACTGAAACAATAAAATTTCACATATAGTTTGAAAGATCTTGTAGACTGAAAGCCTGCAACCTGGGCCTTGATTCTGCTTTTAGGATATTACACCTTGTCAATTACAGATGCATCTTTCACATTATTCACTGTTTCATGCAGTTGTTCTGAGGCAAAACATTGCTTTAGAGCCTCTGCAGAAAAAGGAAGGGATGTTTATTGACTGTTTGAGATTACCAGTGAGTTTCATAGCTGAGCAAGTATTTTTAGAGTCTAACAGAATGAAATCAAACCCAATACTGTATACCCATTCAATCAGACATTAACCAATTTGCTAAACATGAAGTTTCTGTATTGTTCAGGGCCAAGCCAGCCATTAGCCCCACTGAGCTGGTTTCTTCAAGTGACAGAGTACTAGAAGCAGTAGCAAAGGCAAAGGCAAGAGTCCCTCTACCACCTCTTCACTGCCTGAGCTGGATCTACTGCATTCTGCCACTCTCTCTACCATCATTGTCATCATCACCAATACTGCCTACTTTCATAACCTGGCTGCTCCTGTGCTTGCAATGCTCATAATACCTTGGCTTAGGATCTTCAGGGTGAAGCATTATGGAGTGAGTAGCTAAAAAGAAAAGACTTTTTCAGGCAGCTAGGGATATCACCACCTTCTACTTCCCCTAGTGGTGAATGTTGTGGGAGTGGGGTGGTGCACAGAGCAGTGACAATACTGGATGACAGCACAAGATATCTTGCTGATATAATTCCACAAGCTCCAGGAGTTCATCTATTTCAGCAAAAGGCTTATGTTTTTAATATTTCCTGGGCATGTGCATTGAAATTCAGCAATATTTGGAATTCATAAACTAATGCCATATTCAGATAGCTCTGAATACATCTGAATTCAAATTTGATAGTTCCAAATTATCTATAATAATAATTCCTAATATTTAGAGTCCTAATTTACTCCTATAAATTAAAAATCAAAAAGCTAGGTTTCTGAGTACTAGCTGAAGAAATGAAAATGAAACCTATTTCTCAGACATCTTGGAATGATTTTCTGAAAAAAAAAATCCTAAATGAAAGGTCAGCATAGACGCTTATAAATCTGAGCATTTGCTGTTAGGATATGCTCTGAGGCAAGCCTGCGCTGCAGCTGTTTTCTCTTTGTTCTTTTCTGAACCCCCCACTAACATTTAGAATCTCTACATCCCTTTGTATATTCTTAAGAATAAGAAATTAAGAATAATATTTATGATTAGTTGATGCATGCATCAATACATTATAAAACAAAAGGGAAATGTTCTGTTAGGTCTAGCCCCCTTTGGAATAGATCAAACAGGGGACTAAGATTTTGTTATATATAGACAAATAGATTAAGTTAATAGATTTTGTGTCTTTGTGTGCATGGGTGATATTAATTGGAAATGTTTGTGTTCTGCTGTAGCAAAATCAGATACTGTTCTTCCTTCAGGTTGTATGAAATGTGGGTGTGGTAGAAGAAGTAGGCACTTTGGGGGAGGTGACAGGAATGCTGCCTGCACCAACTGCAACAGCTTCTACTGAGAAAAGGAGGAAAGGGAAAGGAAAAACATAGCCTACAACTGCTATTATAAGTCCCCCAAACAAAATCTATCACTCAGTTGCCTTGTTCAGCATTGACCCTATGAAAGAATAGCAGGAAGCTGTACAGGGTGTCTATAGCTCTGGTAAAAGAGGTGGCAGAGAAACCTCTGGATCAAGGTGGAACAGATATGAGTGCACCTCAAACATGTTCCAGTGACATCTTTGTACAATTCAGCCAGGGCAAGGGGCCAAAAAAGATGGTGAAGAAGGCACTTTTCTCCCAAAGAGCTGATGGGCCAGAGGAGAAGAAGGATGGCATCAGCACTCAGACTGACACCGTCAGCTTGGGCAGCAGCAGCATTGCTGCTATTTTTGTGGTTGGGAAAGAGATTTGTGAACAGCACCAGACATTGCCTTCCATATCCATACCACACAGCTCCACCATATTCAAGAACCTCTTTACCCCCAGCCCCGATTCCCAGCAAATCTCTCCTGTGCAAAGCAGCATGGTGATTGGTGGGAACTCCCCTTCAAGTACATACACATCTGACATGGGAGAGGATGAGTGGAATCAGGTGGGCACTATTTTGAAAGTATGTGACACTGAATCAACCCCATCCCCATCCCTGCAGCTGCACATGCTCTACTAGTTGCCAGAATTAACAATGGTGACAAGTTAGCAATCCCTGTTAGGAATATGCACTAAAAATGAGAGCTCCTAAGAAGTCAATAATCTGGAAGCCTTTTCAACAGTGTGCAACAGATGCTTGCATGTCTGAATGTATGAACTTCAAGGAAGTGCTCAAGTATGGGCAAGACATGAGACACCTCTCTGACAGCAGCTACCTGAGCACTCAGCACAGGGCATTACTGCTCATCCCTAATGTTTTCCTTTCCTCTTTTCAGTGCAGTCCTTGCTAAATAAGATCCCAACTACATATAACATTAAAGCTGTAGCACAAGTTGGGCCCCTCATTCTTTTTTATTCATAAATTCATGCACAGGATATACTGACCCACATTGTAGCCATATGGACCCCCTTTCCTTCCTTTAATTGTTTTTGTTTTTTAAGTCTTGGCTTGCAGGAGGAAGGGATGAATTTTTCAAACAAGTAGCCAATGGAAGTGTTTTAAATATTGTCTACTTATTTGTGAAAGTGACAGAAAGAAAAAATTCATCAATGAATTTAGCTGGAGAAGACTGTTGGTGATCACGGAACAAAGGAAAGGCTAATTGCCTTAGAGAGAGAACAAAAGAGTCGACAGCAGATGTCCGAGCCAGTGGAGCCTACTGGCAATGCTCTGAGGGCTCTTTTTATTGACTTAGCATGATTACATAATATGTTATGAGAGAAACAGATAGGATACTAGTTACCTAATCATAACTAGGATTGGCTAAAATAACCCTTTGATCTTATGCTCTACCTCTAAGCGAAAGGGCAGAAGAAGGGGCTACCCCACCTGCTAGCAGCTGCCGCATCCTGCCAGGAGTGTTTGCACGTCACTGGAACAGAATGCAGCTACAACCTTCAGGCAGGAGTTTCCCACAGAAGACCATGTTTGGTGTAAGCCAAAAATGCTACCATTGTGTGAGTCTGACCATTGTGACCTCTGAGAGTAAAAGGCAACAAACCGTGACTGTCAATCGAAGGATACATGGCATGAAATATCATAGTTCTGTATGACTAATAAAGTAAAAAGGGGAGTAATCATAGCAAGCTGGAAAATACAGGTCAAAATGACCATTGGAAAGTCCCAGAGAGAAAAGAGAAGTGGATGAATTTGTGAGATGTAATCAAGTGCCTTATAAATATTAGTAAATAATCTTAGGACGGCAGAGCTGGAAGGGACCTTATGGATCATCGGGTCAAGGAGACACAGTGGCTTCTGTATCATTTCCTCTTTGTCTTTGATTCTGGGACTGTATTGACCCAGGATACTCTGTGCCATTGGATGCAGGCTCTTACAACAGAATAAAATTACATATGAAGAACACTCTTTGTTTATTATTACTTTAAAATATTTCTAACAGTGCTCCTGATCTGAATCAGAGTCTTACTCACTTATTGTGAAACATCCTAATATCTAGTGTGCATCCTTAGGAGGGGGAAATCCAGCTTTGGTCTCCTATGGATACTTTTGAAAAATGGTTATTGAGAGCAAAACCATCTACCTTTGTGGAAGTTGTCTTGAGTAAAGCCAACAACCTGTATGGAAGATGAAGCAGGTATGTTTTGTGTGGTCCCTTCTCTAAATGTCTCTGCAGACAATTCCAAGGAGAGAGCTGTTCTAACAGCCTTGCTCTTGCAAGAGCAGACCCCTTTGAAACTTTCAGAGACTAATAACAAACTTATTAAATTGTAAACTTCGAAGTCTGTTTTGTTTTCTTGATTTTCTGAAGTGGCATTTTAAGGAAGCTCTCAAAGGAGCTATGCAGATGCAGGCACTGCGGTCTCACTAGTCAATCTCGTAAGACTGCAGCCATAAAACCAAGGAGCCTCACTGCCCTGATGTTTCTCAGACTTGCTGCTGCCACTATTGCTGCTCTGTGCAGCCACTCTGAAAGTCAGCAAGGGAACTGGCACTGCCCTGAAGGCCAGTGAGAGTCTGTTGCTGCTCCAAGGCTGGTGAGAAGTCACATGCCTGAGGCTGAGATGGGAGTCCTTATTTAACCCCTGTTTGTGGACCAGTGTGGCAGCCCTCAGGTCCACCAGTCAGCAGGGCACAGACCACCCTACCATACCAGCAATGGCCACTCATGACCCCCCACTGTTTGTTGTCTACAGCAACAATCAGCCTTCCAGTGCCCCCCACTGTGCCCACATAGAGTTGCCAACCAGAAAATTTGCACAGCGTGTGCTGCTGCTCTAGCAACAACCCAAACTCCAGGTGAGTCTGGTTCCCTCTATTCAGCACCCTTTCCCTCTTCATATAGTTATGATTCTGTAGTGAAAGAGATGGGGTAAGGGGGAGAGCTAGCTTGACATCCTAAACACATATGGGATCCGTACATTTTTCAGCATGACTGAATAGTGTTTATCAGCCTGAAGCACTTCACTGACTATAATGGCAGGGGGGGGGGGAGATAGTATGGGTTTCAGCACAGTGGGAATCACATATGCTCCTGAAACACACCTTGGAAATATTAATTTTTGTACTACTACTCCCAGAATTCTCTGGCCAGCAAAGCAAATAGCTATGCTGGCTGAGAGTTTCTGGAAGGTGTTGTTCAAAAAGAAGAGGGGGAAAATATTTCCAAGTTCTGTGTGCTGCAAACTTCTTGGAGAAAAGGAAGGGAGTAAACAAAATAAGAAGTGGATTGGCAAGACTTGGTCATAAAAACTCAGAACAACCACAGCTGTTGGTTGCTGCTGGGCTTATCAGTCCAGCTTGCTCAAAAGAAATAAGCATGCTTCAAGGTAGAGCCAGTCAGTTTGAAAGGCAGAAAAATGGAAGTGGGTAAAGGAAAAGTCTGCAACCCCAGTGAAGAGTGTCAAAGTTGTGGTTCAGAGTACACACTTTAATGGGTATGTGTGTGAGATGGTTAAACAAGGGGAAGCCTTAACTATCAACATCAGCATTGCTTTCTCTGATAGCCAAGTCAAGGGGAGGGAAGAAAAAAGAAATTAAGCTGGAGAGACACATCCATAGCAATGGAGAGCACTGTGACATATGGGTTATAAAATAAAATGCACATATGAAAATTGTAGCTCATGTTTTATAATCTAGTAAAATAAAATTTGGAAAAAAAAATGATGAGGCAGGGAAACGGCATGGGAGATTGTGTATCAGGAGTTTAAGATTTTCATAACTTTAATGGCAGACTCCAGCTAACTACAATAATGTGCCAAGCTATTTTATATTCAGAATTGCTACCGTATATAGTTTAGTGCAATCACCCATGGGGTCCTAGCTAACATTTCAATATTCACTGAATAATTAGCCAAACACTGCCTTTTGATACAATTTGGGGGATAGATGATTCCATTAAACATAGGCAATAGATTGTCAGCCTGCTTGGGTTTAAGTAGTCTCATCATTTCCTAATATTAGGAAGCATATGGGCTGTTCTTCTGATTGGAACAGAGGATGGTTTAATATAAGTGGTTTGGGCATATTTAAGGAAACGGGGGATGTGGGAATATCTACATCTGATGAACTTTTCCTTCATTATCTGTTCTCTAAGAATGTGCTTCCTTGTTACTAAGCTACAGAATGGATATAGAATGTACTGACTAAACACATTGGAAAATGTACAGCTTTGATCCATAAAACAAAGTTCATTTTTATTTGGTTGATTTCTAGTCTGCGTAGAAATGCCTCTTGTACTTGAACTCAGTGCGATTGGGCTGTATGAATGAGCTCATGTAAACTAGTACCTCCATAGTTGTGCTGATAATGATGTTCTTTTCTCATCTGTACTGTCGCCTGATGGTGGTGGTCATATGATGTTATAATACATAAACTAGTGCTTGCATAGATCTGATAATGATTTCTCTTCCTAATCCATTGCCTAGTGATGATGATGATGGCTGAAATCTCATTGCTTTGTGTAGTAAGCTGCAACTGGAGCAGGCCCACTGAAGAAATTGAGTTTATGCAAAAGTTGACTCACTAAATCCCCACTGATTCAATGACCCAACTCGCATTGCCCCCCTACCCCAGAATAATGATGCGAGACAAGTGTTATGGGATAAACATGGGCCACACTTTATTAAATAATCATATCTTACCCACCATAAAAGGGGGGTCCTGCCGTAGTGCAGAATCAGGATTAAGCACAGAAGTCTCAACGGACCCCTTACATAACAAATGGGCGAGTCCCTGGGCCCAAGTCCTCACAGTCGTGAAGACAGCGAGAACCCGGCCGGCCCAAATTTGACCACCCCCAGACCTCAAGCCACCTTCTGCTTGTTGACTATTGGTCCGGGTGTGGCCCCAGCGCAACTTTTCCCCCAAGCACTGTAATTGCACGATCTGCAGCGCTGGGAGGTCAGATGAGCTATACATTACCTGTTATTGCAATGGGGCTCACCGAAACCTGTTCCATCCTCACTACACGCCTTTGTGACCAAATATTTCCACTTCTCAAAATGCCAACACACCCCTACCAGTGTGGGATAGGCAAAAAAAATCCCCGCATCCAAATGCCAATCAGGATATGGGTCAAAAATTCCTATCCAGCCCCAAAGGCAACCAGATAAACTCACAGTAGTAAATAGGGTGGGTGGGTGGGTGGGTTGCCAGCAAGGAAGAGGATAGAGAAAGGTGGGAAAGCTTCTTAAATAACTGTCTCCCTCCTCCGCTATCTTAAATAACTCTCGTGAGACTCCTTTTGTCTCGCGATATCTGGCGAGGGAGGCAATGGCGACCCGCTCTGCCGAAGCATGGCTTGCCAGCGGATCAAGAATTGCCCCCCTACCCCGGAATAATGACACGAGACAAGTGTTATGGGATAAACATGGGGCACACTTTATTAAATAATCATAACTTGCCCACCATAAAAGGGGGGGGGGTCCTGCCGTAGTGCAGAATCAGGTTTAAGCACAGAAGTCTCAACGGACCCCTTACATAACAAATGGGTGAGTCCCTAGACCTAAGTCCTCACGGTCGTGAAGACAGCAAGAACCCGGCTGGCCCAAATTTGACCACCCCTGGACCTCAAGGCACCTTCTGCTTGTTGACTATTGGTCTGGGCATGGCCCCAGCACATCTTTCCCCCCAAGCACTGTAATCTCATGATCCACAGCGCTGGGAGGTCAGATGAGCTATACATTACCTGTTATTGCAATGGGACTCTATCCGCACTACCTGCCACAGCATAGGGACTAGCTAAGCTAAGTCCCATGCCCGCCATCCAGCTTATTAAGCTCCAACAGCAGGCCCCCCTTGATGTCTTTAAGAAAGACATCCAAGCCTCTGTCCGAGAGGTGCACACCATCACTCAGAAAAAACTCAGGCCTATCAGCACGGATCTCCTGGTGACCAATCACCAATCCAAGGCCATTGCAGACGGCTCTGCATACTTCCCTGTTAACACTCCTCCAAGCAGTGTTAACTCGCTGCACATTTTTAGCCGATCTCCATGCCAACCGTATGCCCTACAAATCAAATCAAGATACTGAAACAAGGACTACGCTCTCCATGGTTGAGCTTTCACTATATGCCAGCATATATTAAAAAACCGGGTAGCCAATTTACCCATGTCTGGTCAGGTCTACACCTCCTGCACCGTTCTTTATCTTTATTATCTTCCTTGTCAATATCCTTCTTCTCTACATCTCTATTCAATAATTCAAACAAATCAACATATTCTCCTCTTCAATTTTTTTCTTTGGTTGCTGGGGTGAGGTGATCGCCCAGAGGCAGAGCATGGCCCCAAATGGCAGTGCATTCAAAGGGACGGAGTTACACCTGGTGTTCGGTACTGAAGGGTAGGGCCAAACCCCCATGCCAGCAGTTGAACTCACCGGAGCTGGAAATGTAATCTGTGGGTATGGGGCAAGCCAATTCCCAAAGTTACTACTTGTGCCAGGCCATGGAGTAGCTAGTGCCCTAAATCCCTGTGTATCGTATGGTGTGCTGAAAGGTGAACCACCTTGACCACTGCTAGGCCATGGGCAGGCAGGCATTATTGGGAGAGTGTCCGGTGCGACGGCCATCTCACCTGATGATGTAGACGGCAGGTTCCCCGACTCATCCCTGCACCCTTGTATGCCAGATGTCACCTCAGTCATTGTCTCCTGTTAGCTCCTGGCCCCTGCCAACTGCCTAGCTGCCCCCGAGGTGTGCGTTTCTCTCTCCTCCTCCTCACTGTGCTGTTGTGGCGTCGCTGAGGATGCATCTGATGCCCTCCTGGACTGTCCAATGACCTGCTGATCTGCCTCAAGAACAACAAATGAGCCATTAAATTCTCTGCCATGGTCTTAAGTTTTGCCCTCCTATGGCTCTTGGCCTCCCTAGCCGAATGATGTGGTTGCTTTCCACTACTAGTTGGTACCTTTTGCGCAGCTCTCTCGGCCTCTAATGCCAAACATTTTTCTTGTAACTGCTGCCAAATAGGCCAGATTCCTTGTCAGATGATGACTGAGGAGGCAAAACTTGAGGGGCTACCCGCTTTTTTATATATATAAAAACCTCTTCCTGTTCTTTTCCAGGCGCAACTACACACTTATCTCTATGCACCTGGATCGGATTATGATACTCGCATACCTATGCTCTATCCTTAAGTAAGAAATACTGATTGAAATTATTGCTTATAAAATTTATGAATAAATTTATCCTCTTTATTTTTATTTATTTTTTAAATTATATTCTATTATAATTTATTCAATTTTAATACTATTATTAAATTAAATTATTATTCAATTATAGATTTTATAAGACTATCCAATATCAAAATAAATTCTTCTAATAGATTAATTAATTGGTAATTACTTGACTTTAACTTCTGGATTACTCCCTTCCCTCTTTTTTTTTTATATAAAACAATTGATATGCTCTGGGCTAAAGAACGCCCCCCCCCCAACTGCAGGTGGAGCCAACCAAACTAAGTTGTCTCATGATATTAAGGAAAAGATTATTTAAACCAAATCCAAGACCGCTATACAACTGAAGAGGGAAATCAATGTAAATAAATAAAATATATAGTAATAAGCAAATAACTAAGCAAATAACTAAATGAATAATACTAATTAATTTGAAAGGCACCGCTTCACTTGCCAACCCGCTGGCCGGGAAGGCTGAGCGCCTCCCAGCTGATCCGGGCCGCTCCCAAACCGCAGCCGGCTGCTTTTAACTATATTTAATAAAGACTAATTAAAAACTTCCTTTTCTTTATTTAATTATTTATTTAATTTATTAATATATATTATTTTTTAATTATTTATCTTTAATGATCAATTTATTTATTTATAATCAAATTGCCCTTGAGAATTAAGGGCTGGAGGGCGCCCAGGCGCCCGCCTGGCGAAGCCCCGAGCGGCGGCGCCAACTGCGGCTAACACTGTTCCCTCTCACCTCAAAATGAAATAACAATGAAAATATAGCTAAAAGAAAGAAAAGCGAATCGTGGGGGGGGGGGTGTGCCGATGCAATCCCCCCTAAACAGCGACGCCGTTCGAGCCTCGAAAGGTAGCTACGCAGCTACAATTAGCAAGCGAGTGGCAGAGCTCCATCCTCCTTCTGTTGCCAGCAAAGAAGAGGAAGGAGAAAGGTGGGAAAACTTCTTAAATAACTGGCTCCCTCCTCCCCTATCTTAAATCGCTCTTGCGAGACTCCTTTTGTCTCGCGATATCCGGCAAGGGAGGCAATGGTGACCCGTGCTGCCGAAACGTGACTCGCCAGTGGATCAAGCATTTTACTATGCTAAACAACAGAATTTCAACCAACATAAACTAGTGCCTGCATAGCCAGATTATGATTTCTCTCTCTCATCTGTTGTATGATGATGATGATGATGATGATGATGAATATGTCTTGCCTATGCTCTTTCAAGTGGTTTTAAAGGTTTATTTAGAGCTTTTGGAGTGCCAGAAAACACCGGTGGAGAAACAAACATGGGAAGCCCAAAAGAGGTGTTCCCTTTCATATAAAATGAAATGAGAGGCACAAGAAAATGAAACAGGTGCTTCAGATAGAACCTTTTTGCCATGTGCACCACTACGAAAGGGAGGAATAAACCTGCCAAAATTCAGACTGCTAGCTTCAAGATTTTTTGTCCTAGATGCCTAGATTAGTTTGAAAAAACTTGTAGGCTTAAGTAACCTTTCCCCTTCTGATTCCATTTGTGCTCTAGATCTAAATCAAATACGAAATTTGCTTCACTAGAACCAATTTGGTCATTCCCATTTGATCTGGATCTCAACTAAATCAAATGAAACCAGAATGACTTGACCTGGAGTTTTGAATTTGTCTAAATCTGGTGCAGAACCCTACAACAAATATGGTGTACCTGTGGCCTTTTGTTTGTTTGTTTTTGCCATGTGATACTTTTTTTGCCAAGGATGAAAAGTGTCTCATGTTTTTCAGTAAGCTGCAAAGCTGTTATATAAAGGCTGAAATTATGTTGTTTAATATAGCAAGGGAACAACCAGAACAGGCCCATTAAATCAGTGGGGATTTGGTGAGTCAACTCCTCCATAAATTCCATTGATTCAATGACCCTGTTCTAGTTGCAACTTACTATGCTAAACAACAGGATTTCAGTTGCTCTGATGTTGCGGAATCATAATGGTCTATACAGAGAGGGAGAAGGGATGCAAATTTGAAAAGCATCCACACCACACCCTCAACACACCATTATAAAATTGTTTATAAAGATGTTGGACTACACTAGGCCAAGGACAGGACCCCATGGTACCTCACATGTCTCCCCATGATGATGAGGGACCACACTCTTGGGGGGGGGGGGGGCAGGAGGTTAGTTTGGCACAACGTGTTTTTAAAAAACCTGTGCTTGCTCTTAGTAATCACCACTTTCTTTTCTAAATGCTAACAGATAGACAGTTTAATGATATGTTCTAGAGCCTTTCCTCATGTTTATGTCAAGGTGACCTGCAAGTAGTTGTTTGGATCCTCCCCCTTCTCCATTTTCAAGATGAATGACATTTTCCCATGGCAGCTTTTAGGGACCTGTTCTTAAGGTCCTGTTCTTAAAGTCAAAGATTGTGGACAAAGTGTCAGAGATTAAATCTCGACGTTCTTTTAGTACCCCTGGATGCAGATCATTGGGCCCTTTAGACTTGAATTCATTTAAATTAGTTAGGTATTTCCACATTATCTTGTCATTTATCTTAGGCAGCAGACATCTCATCCCTTCTTTTATTTTACTTGCATTAACTTGAGCTTTATTTTTCCTTTTGAGACAAAGACAGATGCAAAGCAGTTGTTCAGTAGTTCTGTCCTCTCTGTGTCACTCAATCGTATTTCTTCACCCACTCCATGGGGGGGCACTACTACTTCTTTTCCTTGCTCTGAGCTGAGGTGATAAGTCCTTTTTTTGCTGTTGCTGTTTTTTATTTAAAACTCACCTAAAAATCTGAGCTCATTCTGAGCTGTAACCCACCTGACCTTCCTACAAATATTTATATTCTTCCCTGGTGATTGCCTCCTCTGTTCACTTCCTATACATGCCCATTTTAAGTCTTAGCTCACCCAAAAGCTCCTTAGGCAGAAATGGCTCCAATTTTTCTTTGTCACAGGAATTTATTGTGATTGTGCCTTTAGAACCTCATCCTCAAAAAGCTCCCATTCTTCATGCTGCCTCCTCTTTGAGTTTTTCTCACCATGGAATCTCATCCAGTATGCCCTTAAGGAGCCTTGTGGTGCCATGGTTAAACCGCAATACTGCAGCCAAAACTCTGCTCATGACCTAAATTCAATCCCAGGTAACCGACTCAAGGTTTAGTCTTCCATCCTTCTGAGATCGGTAAATTGAATACCCAACTTTCTGGAGGAGGAAATGTGTAGCTTGTATGATTAAATTGTAAATCAGATTTCTTAAAGTCAAAAGTTGATGGTGTAGCACTTTCAGCTTTCCCTTTCCTTGGTATAACAGATCCAAAGAGGGACAATCTTATCCATTCAAAATTCTCAGTGTTTCTACCTCACTGACTACGTTTTCCCTATTGGTAAAGACCAGATTGAGAATTGATTATCTCCTTGTTACTTCTTCTACCTTCCAGAAGATGAACTTGTCAGCAAGGCAGATATCAGTGTAGTTGAAGTTTCCCACTACTACCATATGTTTCCTCTCTGAATGTTTGGTACTCTGATCTAGGAGGGTGTTATCCAAACTCATAAATCTTCTCATCCTTTACACCTGCAATGCTACTCTGCTGTAATTCCTGTTTACCATTTTAAGCTCTGAATAAGTTACACTCTTCAGTCACTACATTCCAGCAATGAGGCACATCCAGTTAGGTTTGTGTGATGCTTATTATATCATATTTGCTTTCCTGTGTCAAGAATGCAGGTTCATCTTATTTGTTTCCCATGCTCTGTACATTATTATAAAGATATTGGAAACTACAGGTCATTCCTTCATGTTCTTTTTTACTATCTTTTCCTGTCCATTCATTAGTTCCTGTTGTCAGCAGGGCAAGCAAGGTATTTCTGGTGCATCACTAACCCTTTTGTCTCTAGTACTTGATGTCTCTCTGTCCTCTAGAATGCCTTCTTCCTCCCTACAGAAATCAGTTTAAAGCTTCCTGGCCAAGTTTGGAAGGCTCCCAGCAAACACATTTTTACCATTACCTGTACAGTACAACTCAATCACTTTCAATATTCTTGACCCTCATCCTCTGCCTTTACTTTTGACAGGAAGGAATGATTTTTTTTTTAAAAAAAAAGTCTGTACCCCAAGGTCCTTTGCCTTCCTATAGTAATTTGTGATACATTGAAGACTGTATTTGATAGAATCATTTGTTCCCAAATGAATCAGAAGAAATGGGTGATGGTCAGTTGGCTTGATTAGAAAGCTTTCTGTCACATCCTTGATCTGTATACCAGGGAGCCAGCATACCTCCTGAGACATCCTATCAAGTCCACAAAGTACTGCCTGTGTCCTCCTCAGAAAAGATGAATCTACCACCACTACACATCCCTTTCACTTTGGGGAAGTAGCAAGAGTTTTTCCATCCACAGGCTACTCCATAACCACTTCCATGTGGTCAGCTGTTTGCTTTCCCTGTTATAGTGGGTCATAGTCATTGACTATGGGTAAAGGCTGATAATGTTTTTGTAGTTTCAGGGTCACAGTATGCTTTCAGATAATCCTGTTTCTCTGTTCTTGCTCATTAGAGACACACTCTGCCCCCCCCCCCCCGGTTGCTCATCTAAAAGAATCTGCTGATCTCTATTATATCCAGAAATGCTTCATTTTCCCTGAGGAGATGAAGTTGTGGATGGGTAGTCCTCAAGCTACTGTATCTTCTTTTCTCGGAAAACAGTCAGCTTGTACTTGGAGGCTTCTGCATTATCAGACAGGACAGCACATTCCCACAGGTGTTGCAGGTCACTGAGAAAGCTCCTTCTTTTGTTCTGAATCTGCAGTCCTGCTGTCCCTGAAACTTCCCCACTAAACATCCACACAAAATGCTCCTGTTTACTTACCTTACTCTCACAACCAAGTCAGTGACACACTCCCTCTCAGCATTTACTTTATCTTTGCTGTAACTCATCCCTCAGCATCATGTGCTTGGATAAGAGCACACGGCTACAAAGAGCCACAAACACAGAAACAAACCTGCAAACAGCTCAGATGAAGAATCAGCCTCAAGCCAACAGACAGTGTTCATCTCCCTTTTCTCTTCTACCCCAATGCAAAATTCCCTGTGCACACAAGCTCATATTCATAAGCTTGTAAACCTCTGGAGTGCAGCTATTGGCTTTCCACCTTGTGTTTTCTAGTTCTAGATGTCTGGGTGGAACATACTTGATTCTGCACACAGAGACATTTATTTCAACATGGGGTATCCACAATATATTGGACTCCTCAGAAAATATTCCATAATTCAAACATTTATGGTCTAAATCCAGTTGCTAGTTCCAGCCAGAGCATGCTCATTGAGCCAGTAGCCTCAGCTACTGATTCTAACTTGGATTAATAAGTGGATGTAGGTCTAACCCTCACTCTGAGGCAAAATTATTAATACTGGAGTACCCAACTGGAGATGGATGTGTTTTGGCACTGACTGGAAGTTCACACAAGGAGTCAAGGCTTTCAACAGCAAATGATTAAACAGAAAGTATATTTTTAATGAAATATGACATGAGGAATTTTGTTTTTGACACAGCAAAGAACTTCTCACCCCGAGTCCTGTGTGTTCTTGTCCATTCTGACTGAAGGTGGTATGGCAAACACACTCTTTCAAATAAGCCAGATCCTTCTGTGTAACCTTTCCGAACAAAACAGAAGGTGAAGGACAAGTTGTAAAGGATTGGTAGAAAAAATGAAATTCAATATTGCACTCTACTAACAGACTGAAATCTTATGTACATTTATGTAGGATTAAGTCTCATCACAACATCCTGAACACAGAAATTATGTCTGACTATGAAATCTAAGCAGTGTCAGACCTAGCTGTTTTTTGAATGCCAGGCCACTAAAAAATATGAAGAATTTCTGGGTCAATCTAGGAAAGAATTCTGCTTGAAACCTGGTCAACTGCTGCCAGTCAGAGTTGACAGCATTGGAGTAGAGATGGGCAAGAACTGCTGGTTTGGTGGTTCAACTTAGTTTGTTTACCATCACAACAGATGTTTGGTGGTTCTGTGCCCTGCCCACTCTTGGCAGGTGCCCACTCAAGGGTAGTGCTCCGAGGAGGTGGGGCAGGGAAGGTGGGACACTGCCTCCAAATGGTGCCCTGCTGGAGGGGGAAGAGTGCCGAACTGCCAAACACAGTTGTTGCAGCAATAAACAAACTGGGCTGAACAGCTGAATCAGCAGTTTGTGCTCATCTCCACATTGGGGTAGATGTACCAATGGTCTCACTTAGTATAAAGTCAGTTTCTCTGTTTCCATGTTCCTATGAATTCTATGGAATTTAGTCTCTGAGTAATAAAACTCTGTGTGTGGTTCCTTGGATCATGGCCAGAATCTTCTGTATCAATTTTTCACATAAACTGTGCTTCTGTGCAAGTATGATCTAGCTATAAATCCACCCAGTAGAACCCAAATGTATTCTTGAGGTGCTTACTGGCATCTGTGACTAACTCATATGAAGAATGCAAATACATTTGGAACAAACTCTTACCTTTGTTCAAAATGTATGGTGCGATACTTTGGCAATTTCTTCCATTGGCATTTGTGACAACATATTTTACTGTTAGCTATCAAGTATTATAAGACTTAATATACTTTTATCAGAATTCATAGATCATTGTGGTGATTACTCTGTGAGCAAATTGACATGAGTTATAGAACTGATATCTGTAATGGCGTTTTAGATGGTGCCTCACTAATAGCTTCCTGTAATCTCAATGGAATAATATAAAGTCAAGTGAGTTTTAACTTTTTTAAAAATCCCTTGAGAAAAATAATGGAGAAATAGGTAGAAAAAAATGAGTAGCCTGTGCATGTAGCATGAGAAGGCCTTGAGGATGCATTGTCAGCTATAAGTAGTAGTTAAACTTGGAAATAAATGATTGGTGGCACTGGAGGGATGCAAAGATGAGAGTTACCAAAGGTCCACAGTAGTTCAGTGTAATGTTGCGGTAAGTAGCCAGTAGAGCTTACGTCAGAAAAAAAATAAGTATAAGGGAAACAGCAATTACGTCTGATAAGCTGGTGCTAAAATTGGAAATAAATTACTGGCAAGTATAAATCCAAATGGAAATACACCACAGGGAACATAAAGCAGGTTAAACTTATACAGGAACAGAATCTACAAGTGTTATTTGAGTGGTGTTTTTTCTTAACAAGTTAAAAATGGGGTGAAAGCACATGAAGGAATTATAGTTCTGTCTCAACAAGTAGGCAAACATAAAAAAAAAAAACCCGGAATATTGCACTTGTGGCAAGTTTTGTGATCAGTTAGGGGGAAATTCTCAAAATTGTAGAGTTGTAAGACTATAGTGGTGTAAGGGACGTGGTGGCGCTGCAGGGATGTGGTGGCACTGCGGGTTAAACCACAGAAGCCTCTGTGCTGCAGGGTCGGAAGACCAGCAGCCGTAAGATCGAATCCACGCGACTCCAGTTATTTTATGTGTTTCAAAACCATCTTCTATATGCTAGGTTAGATTGAAGATTTAAGCTGTACAATGTCTTGCCAGGTTTAAAGCCTGCCTCTTCTGGAATTAGTGTGACTTGCTTCTGAACAAGCATGCTGTTTATTCTGAATTGTAATAGATTCATTCTGTGTTTTTATAGGACACTACCCTGTGGCAGACCATTCTTTTGAGTTCTCCAGTGACTGTGTCTTTCTTGAAAGTCAAGAAAGAATCTTCAGTTTTGAAGTAGAACGGCAACCATGTCTGTTAGACCATGATCTTTAGTAATGATATTTAATTAACAAACATGTTGTTAATTAGAAGATGTTCAGTTTCAGGCACTAGATGGTTTTATATTACTGAAGCCTTTTGGATAAGTAACATAGTAAGGAAATCGTGAAACGATGGGTCTCTATGACAGAGTGTCTGAGCAGAGAGACTGAACTGTAATTCCTCATTCCAAATACTCCACAGGTGTTAAAGCAGAAGATTAAAGCTCTGTTGTCAAATCTACTGGTGTATTTGTGGATAAAACGGTAGATGTAGATTCATTTTAGTAATCGAGAGAGCAAACTGATAATATTGTAACAACTTTACAAAACTATTAGAAGAATATAAGTAGTTTCCTGGCACTCCTACTTGTGGTTATGTGATGAAAACAAATCACATGTGGCTGGATAGGATGTCACAATATGGCCATGTGATGTCACAAAAAGGCCATGTACATGGCCATGTGACCAAAGCAAATTGCACATGACCAGAAATTATGTGTTTTGTTATTCCTCATGACCAGAAAGAGTGTAATATGTGCCATGTGACCAGAACTGTTTCCTGGAAGTAGAATCCTTTTGTATACTCCAGAACCAGTTCCCCAGACTGGAACTCGTGCAGCCTGTACTCCCAGAAAGGATGTGGTGCACCCTGGAACTAAAACCTTTACACTGTAACACACACATACCTTGATGTTGGCTAAAGAGAACCCTTTAACCCCTTTGCAAACAGTTGTGGGTCAATGGGAAGAGATTTTGGAACTCCAAGAGCCACTTGGATCAATGGGAAAAGAGCCATGTGAATCAAAATTATCCCACAGGGGTAATTTCTGCTTCTCCCACTGACCCTAGAATGTCATGTGGGGTCCACCCTAACCCATATTGGTGCTGTGGGTACACATGAACCCTCTCTATAAACTACTGTACATGAGTCAAGAGACACAACTTTTGAAGCATATTTGGCACAGGCTATTATTTTGCTTGGCCAGACAAGTTCTGAGGAGGGAACATAGTGATCCAAGCACACAGCCAAATCCTATAGTGCTAACTGAACCAACACCAGTTATGATGCCCAAACCATGAAAATGTTGTATCAGCACCAGTTCTGAGGATGACCTGTTTTGACCAACAAAAACCACACACAAAGAAAAAGAAGAGATGAACCAAATATGGTGCATCTTGTTGGAAGCAATTTCTCCTGAAAATGTTGGCATGCCTGTAAGCCTTAACCTCCCCTGCCAAAAAATAAACAAACAGACACACAAGCCTGATGGTGAAAACACTTGTGAGAACTGCAAAATGAAGAAAGATGTTGAGATAAAATCACATCTACTTTAAAATCTCTAGAAGTCTGGTGCAAATGCTTCAGCCATTCATGAATGTGGGGTATATTGTGAAGATAATGCTCAGAAGAGGCCAACAGAGGTCTGTAATATGGTTTCAGCAGGAAATATCCACTCTCAGGAATAGAGATACTGGGGGTGGGGTATGGGAGGGTTTGCACATACTCCTACCCACAAACATATTTTGGCAGGCATATAGATAATTGTAACGCTAGCTGGCGTCTATGTGTCTATGTTTAAATATATGCTTTTAAAAGAAAAGGCCATAGCTATTCTCCAAAATGGCAACTATCACAAGTCATCACTGCACATTAAGAAGGAAAGTGAGTACCTTTTTCTTGCTTCTTTTGAAGTGGACTGGGATAGACTGGGGAAAACGCAATGAAACTCAGCACTATGGGCAATATGTTTTCCACTGAGAATAGTATTTCCACACCACATACAAACCAGGTCAGTCATCATTGCACAAACATGTATGACACTTGTCTTCTTGAGTTTGTTTTTGTTTTATTTTTTCTTTAGTTTTTTATTTTATTTTTTAAAAAAATACAAAGTAGAGCTGTAGCAGACAGTTTTAAAGAGGCATAGGCATTTGACTGTCGACAGCACTGTCTTAATCTGAGGTCGGACCACTTAGAGCCTCCAGCAATCAGGTATGAATGACAGTTGAGAGGAATGAAAGCTACTTGTGTGATACCCAACTCTATCTTTCCTTTCCATCTAAATCCAAGGAAGATGTTTCAGCTCTAGATCAGTGTCTGGTATCAATAATGGACTTCTTGCTTGCTTGCTTGCTTGCTTTCCCTCTTGCTTTCCTTCTTGCTTCCTTTCTTTGTTTTACAGCATTGCACAATTTAAAATTATGGACATATATGAAATATAGGTAAAATTTAAAAAACAAATTAAAATGTTAAAATGATTAGATTATTTTTGACCAGAAGGGCTACTTCAATAGCATTATCTTGGCCACTTACTAGATCTTCTTTTGTACACATGGTAGGGCATAAATTGTATGCACCTAGGTGCTGAATTGAT
Organism: Intellagama lesueurii; assembly: GCA_037013535.1. Taxonomy (NCBI): domain Eukaryota; kingdom Metazoa; phylum Chordata; class Lepidosauria; order Squamata; family Agamidae; genus Intellagama; species Intellagama lesueurii. Next base: position 117,035,143 of record JBAJHW010000003.1, read on the forward strand.
TTAATTTTTCCACAATCACAGAAAATTTGTTCTATATCCAATTAGCCCCATTTTACTTGGTTATTCTTTGATCATCCTACTTAGCTTTAAAGTGATGTCCAGATGGTCCAGCAAGAGTCTTGTACTGGTGGGAGACACTCTTCGGCATTCATCCATTCAGCAAGGTGTATTGTTTTTGTCCTCCATAGGTATAGCCTAGCCTCTTCTGGTTTAATATTTAGAGCCTGAGAAAACTCTACCTTGATTTTTGCCATTGTCTAAAGGGTTGGTGTCCATGAAGTGGGTGGATTTGGTGCTGTATTGTGTTATTCCATTCATTATTTGTTAGCACCACTTTATGAACGTCCAGAGAGGAATGCCAGCCAAATAATAGTTGGGAAGTTGGGGAGTAGGTTTTTCAGTGGGGAGTAGGTTTCAGGCAGCCAGTAATAATCCTGCTTGGTTCATTAAGAGCTACATTCATGTGCTGACATGTGCTGAATTATACCATATGGCACTAGCATATTCTGCTGTGAAGTAGCACTGGGACAAAGCTGCTGTTCTTATTGTTTGTGGGTGTGTACCCCAATCTGACCCAACCAGTTTCCTATGTATGTTATTTATGGTGGCAACTTTCTCTTTGGTGTTCAGACAATGTTTTTTGTAGGTCAGGAATCAATCCAAAACTCTGTTCCAAAATCTTGCCTTCCTATATAACTTGGAACTTCCTCTCTGCTTCTCTCTTCTTTAAATGGAAGACACAAAGCTGTATTTTTAAAGAGTTTGGATTCAGCTGGCTGTTTTTCTAATATAAGGAAAGATCTTTTAATGCAGAAGTTAGCTAGTGTATGAGACCGTTGGTTGATCATTTGTGTAAATGTTCAAAAAATAATGGTGTCAGGACACTACCTTGTGGAAGACCATTCCTTTGATTTCTCCAGCAACTGTGGCTTCCTTGAAATTCAATGAAACGTCTTTGGTTTTGAAGCAGAATGGCAACCATATCTGTTAGACTATAATCTTTAGTAAGGAGCTAGAGGGGTTTTTTTTAGGAGCAATTGATGGTGGACAATATTATATGCTGCTGTTATAGATGGATTTTTGGTTTTATTCCCTTAGGAGACAATAGTTTGTAGGAGAGATAAAGGCACAAAACAAAAAAACTTTGTGGAGGGGAGCGTGTGGTGAGCTTGGAAACTGTAGGTACAAGGATTCCATTTTATCTTTAAAAAAACCTATAGCAACTTTCAGTATGCACATACATCAACAGCAATTGCTTGTCCCCTTGTTTGAGCTGCAGATAAGAAAACTAAAATAACATGCTCTCAGCAGGCAATTTCAGAAGAACTCTAGACTTCTTTTTCCTCCATCTGTTTGATACTCTCCATACGTAGCAAAGTTAGCCCATTTGCTCTGCTACTGTTCCAGGCTGTGAAGCAATAGCCTTCCTGTCTACTCCCTCACACATGCATACTCTCACTCTCACTCTCTCTCACACACACATACACACTTGAACTGTGAACAGGCACGCATGGCCACTGCAATGGCAATCAGAAAGCAGCAGTCAGAGCATTCTCACCCTCTTTTTTCTCTCTCACCCTCCCTCCCATGGAAATCTCTTAGGCTGTCCAGTTCATTACTGTCTCTGGCCAACACTGCAGGTGGAAAGAGTAACAACCAAACCATATGCTCCAAAAAATAGTCATGAATTACAAGGTGCCAACATTTCTGCTGCAAGCTACTTTGTAGTAGTTATACCATATGCAACTAATTATAAGTAACTCATTCCTTCCATGTTCTGAAGAGGCCCAATTGATTTGTCAAGTAGAGTGCATGAAAAGGTAAAGCTCTACACTGTGCAATGCTTGGCTGGGCAGTTCAGTCCAGCTGGTAAATTGGCTGCCTTATCTTAAGATGGAAGACTATAACTGTCTTCTGTCAGGGACAAGCTGTGACATGGTATTCATTAGCAGTTCATGCATATGCCGATTCTGGTTAGCCACTCAATCAACACAAGCACACAGCTTTGCTTGTTTGTAGTATGCCCTCTTCATCTATGAGCCTAATAAAAATCACTCCTGACAACCCATTCTATTAGCCTTTGGGGAGGAGAAGCCCTTATAGGTTCTAACATGAGCTAATAACACATGTGCTGGGATTTCCATTGGGGATGTAGCAGTCTCCACTCTTCAGCCATTGAGTTCCTAATGAACATCACACCAAAACATATTAATAAATGATGAACTTCTAAACATAGATTCAATGCCATGTTTAATTGGCCAACAAGATGGAGAGTGGATAGGAAAATGGCCACCCACCCTCCCTCCCTGCAAGTCTGGAAAGAAAGTTGTAAGTACTATTTCATATGATGTGTTATTTTGGTTGTGTAATGTGCTAACAACATTCCTTTTTGAAGTGTCATTATGTTAAACAATGTGACTGTCTTTCTGTGTACTGAGTAATGCTTATTTATTACTTTCAGTCTTTACCTGGGACAAATTGCATTTCAATGCAACCCCCCCTCCAAGTTTTCAATGAGTTGCTTTTTGAAATCATTACAACTTACTTTTCAGAATTGTAATATGTAGGAATAAACAAAACTTTTTAAAAAATAAACATCCAACCTCTGAACCTTCTCCAGAAAGGTGTGGAAGTTTGCATGAATTAGCCCTAGAAAAGTATGGTGTTTTGTGCACTAGCTCACCCCACACAAAGAGAAAATTCACTAGATGAATCAAAGTATGAATCAAGCCTATACTGTACAGCATCTAAATAGTGTCATTGAATACTTGGAATATGATTTGTTTACTGTTTGTAAAAATTGGTCTTAAAAGCTGTTCTAATTAAGCTTGCTATGTCTTTCTTTTTAAAAATTATGTAAAACTGTTTGCAGCATATAATCACCTCATATATATTTCACACACTGGTAGAATTTACAAATAACCCTCCATGTTCTTTCCAACTAAACCTTTTTTTAAAAAGTTTCTTTCCGCCTGTAATTGGATAGCTTGTGCAACATGTTTTAGCCCTGAGCAAAATTTTCTGATCAGCTTATAAACCTGAAAGTGAAGATTTATAAGAAAAAATGCAATTTAAGTTTACTTCTATATAGGTGTGACTACATAGGTGTAATTTAGGAGTCTGTTCTTTCCTCATGTAATAACTACTCATCCCTTAGGGGAAAGGTTTTTTTTTTCCCCTCACAGAAACTTCTCCAGACAATTAATGTCATTGAACTTGGGTCTCATATTTTCCCTTTTGAAGCCTGCTACTTTAACCTCTCAGATCCCAGACAGAGAATATATAAATCATATAACTTTTCGGAGGTTACTGAGATGATACGACTGAAGTGGTCTTATGCAGAAACTTATAGTCCTAGAAGATAGTAGCCTAGATATAAGGTAGAAATGATGCTACTTTAACTTCGGGATGCATCTCTGTTGCATACCATCTCCATTTCATCCTAAATAGAAATAGACTACGTTCAAGACTGTTAAAATTCAATTCTTTTTTTAAAAAAACCCTCCAGTGGGATATTGTGCTTCTGTACCCTCAATTGAAAACACCAGAAAATGGCCAAATATTGCTGCATAATATTGTGTCCACATTGCCAGCAGGAAAAAGGATGCCAGATTTTGCATAGCAAAAGGCAACTTGAACGTTAACAAGTTCTCCTCCAGAAAGTTGTTTAATTCCAACTGGCAGGGTCAAAAGTTCAGATCTCCCTTCCCATTTCTCAAGCTGAAACAATGTTTTTTAACTGTTTGTAAGGTTTAGGCTGGTGACCAGTTTGTGATTTTCCCCTTTGAAAGGGCTTTTTTCAGAGTTATTATTTCTGTCCCTGAAGGCTGGATTTCTTCCAAATAAAAAAAGTGGCTGGAAATAACCATTCTCTTTCAAGATAAACAAGTTTGGTCTTTTCAATGTATTTGATCTGTTTTAAATCTGCAGACAGAAAAGGTTGCCAATGTCTGCATGGAAGGAGAAAGAACAGTTTTACTTTAAAAAATATGGTAACTCAAAAACCTTTGCCCAAACTTTCCTAGATCAAGAGCAGCCTGTCTGCTACACCTGTACCACATTTGGTGCTGCACCAAAATCTGGTGTTGTTTAGGGTGCCCCTATGTTTAGAATTGCCTTGTGGAATGCTGATTTGCTCTGCTGAACAATATCTATAGCTGCACTCCTTCGCAGCAATAATGACACTGCTTGCTTTAGTGTGAGGTTTCCCTGTTCCTACTGAGCATTCCCAGGGGCATATTCTTAGTCCTGCTGTTGAATTCAGCTGCCCAGATACACAGTAGGAATGTCAGAAACAGGTTTCCTTAGAAGATACCAGTATTTTCATAAAGGATCAAAAAGCAGGAAAGACAGACAACAGATGTTCCCAAGTAAAGATAAATAGGTGCAAATGAAGGAAGTCAACCTAAGATTTTTTCCACAAAGGTATTCACTGTGAACTACATGAGAGAAGAGAGAGGAAAGTATTAGCAATGCAATGGCAAAGTCAAAGTCTAAGAGGAAGTTAGGCAAAGCCCAAGTTTAGGAACCAAAGTGAAGTATTGCCCTCTGGAAACTCTGCAGAAATGGAGCTACTTACATCATGAGGGAGTTCCACAATCAAGGTGTTGTTCCAGAGAAAGTCCTATCTCATATATTCACCATCCTAGAGTCTTGGACAGTGGGGGTGTACAACAGGCCCACACTGAAGATCTTAGTCTTGGGACAGGGACATGTAGAAGTCTTTTACATATCCTGGCCCCATGTCTTCTAGAGCTTTGTAGACCAAAACCAACACTTTTCATTGAATTCAGCACCAAATTCGAAGTCCGTACAATTGATTCAATATAAGTCTTAAGTCTGGCTGCCATATTTTGCATTAGCTGAAACATCTAAACACTTTTCAAGGGCAACCCCACATAGAATGCTTTACAGTAATCTAATCTGAAGATAATAAAAGCATGAATTAAAGTAAGGATGTGCAGGTAGGAAATGTTGGCATTTCTTTTGTTTTGAGGTCCTTCACCGGGGGGCCCTTTTCAGTTTCTAGCCCAAAGAAGATCTAAACTCAACTGGAATGGGTCCAAATATACAGTTTCCAAGATATCTTGGAGTTGTGCCGCTAGCTTCTATTGTAAGACAAGTCTCATGTACTCACTACTGAGGTCTGTATTCACTGAAAAAGGAAGTTTGGAAACTGGCTGCCAGTGACCTAGGGAGGTGGAATCTAATGACCGTGGGGTTTTTTTTTCAGCAGAGGCCCTAGGACTGCTGCTTCTTCTTATTTGGGGTTGAAATAACACTTCTTTTTGGGGGGAAAATCCTCCTTCTACCACCCCATTGAATAGCCCTCCTCTGGCAGCTCTTATCAATCAAGGTAGGCATTGACTATAAATAGGAAATATGTGTTTGGCTTTATTTCTCCAAGCAACATGTCTCTACCATCAGATTGAACAAAGTGAAAGTCATCATTCAAAACTAGACACATGCTTGCCTCATTTAGTATTAGGTATTAGGCATCCTTCAGTCTCGAAAGACTATGGTAACATGCTCTGTATGGAGGACTTGGAACAGTGTCTAGTGTGGCTGAGAAGGCCAATTCGAGAGTGACAATCCCTTCCACACTGAAGACAAATACAATCTGTCCCCTGTCCAGCTCCCTGATTTTGCTGCTTCCGTGACTGCCTCTTTGCCTCGGTCTGCTGGACAAGGGTCTCTTCAAATTGGGAGAGGCCGTGATGCAACGCCTGCCTCCAGGCTGAATGCTCCGATGTCAGGGTTTCCCATCTCTTGAGGTCCATTCCTAAGGCCTTCAGATCCCGCTTGCAGATGTCCTTGTATCGCAGCTGTGGTCTCCCTCTGGGGCGATTTCCCTGTACTAATTCTCCATACAGGAGATCTTTTGGAATCCGACCATCAGCCATTCTCACGACATGCCCAAGCCAACGTAGATGTCGCTGTTTCAGTAATGTATACATGCTAAAAATTCCAGCTCGTTCTAGGACTACTACTCTGTTTGGAACTTGCCAGGTGATACCAAAAATGCGTCGGAGGCAACGCATATGGAAGGTGTTCAGCTTCCTCTCCTGCCATGCACAAAGGGTCCAGGACTCACTGCAGTACAGGAGTGTGCTCAGGACACAGGCTCTATAGACCTGGATCTTGGTATATGTCGTCAGCTTCTTATTGAGCCATACTCTCTTTGTGAGTCTAGAGAACATGGTAGCTGCTTTGCCAATGCGTTTATCCAGCTCGACATCTAGAGAGAGAGTGTCAGAGATTGTTGAGCCAAGGTACACAAAGTCATGAACAACCTCCAATTCTTGTGTGGAAATGGTAATAGAGGGAGGCGAGTCCACGCCCTGGCCCATGACTTGTGTTTTCTTTAGGCTGATTGTTAGTCCAAAGTCTTGGCAGGCCTTACTAAAACGATTCATGAGTTGTTGGAGGTCTTGAGCAGAGTGAAAACATACCTCACTTCCTCCCTCAGCTTCTCTTCAAGAAAGAGGCTTAAGCGTTTCTGCAACCCCCTTTTAAAAGCTGAAACCCCGCCCCCTCAGCCCATGCGGTTAGAAAGAGCAAGGGTCAGCCTGAAAAAACATCACACCAAAGAAAATATCTACCCAAAACATACCTCACTTCCTCCCTCAGCTTCTCTTCAAGAAAGAGGCTTAAGCGTTTCTGCAACCCCCTTTTAAAAGCTGAAACCCCACCCCCTCAGCCCATGCGGTTAGAAAGAGCAAGGGTCAGCCTGAAAAAACATCACACCAAAGAAAATATCTACCCAAAACATACCTCACTTCCTCCCTCAGCTTCTCTTCAAGAAAGAGGCTTCAGCGTTTCTGCAACCCCCTTTTAAAAGCTGAAACCCCGCCCCCTCAGCCCATGCGGTTAGAAAGAGCAAGGGTCAGCCTGAAAAAACATCACACCAAAGAAAATATCTACCCAAAACATACCTCACTTCCTCCCTCAGCTTCTCTTCAAGAAAGAGGCTTAAGCGCTTCTGCAACCCCCTTTTAAAAGCTGAAACCCCACCCCCTCAGCCCATGCGGTTAGAAAGAGCAAGGGTCAGCCTGAAAAAACATCACACCAAAGAAAATATCTACCCAAAACATACCTCACTTCCTCCCTCAGCTTCTCTTCAAGAAAGAGGCTTAAGCGTTTCTGCAACCCCCTTTTAAAAGCTGAAACCCCGCCCCCTCAGCCCATGCGGTTAGAAAGAGCAAGGGTCAGCCTGAAAAAACATCACACCAAAGAAAATATCTACCCCAAACATACCTCACTTCCTCCCTCAGCTTCTCTTCAAGAAAGAGGCTTAAGAGTTTCTGCAACCCCCTTTTAAAAGCTGAAACCCCGCCCCCTCAGCCCATGCGGTTAGAAAGAGCAAGGGTCAGCCTGAAAAAACATCACACCAAAGAAAATATCTACCCAAAACATACCTCACTTCCTCCCTCAGCTTCTCTTCAAGAAAGAGGCTTAAACGTTTCTGCAACCCCCTTTTAAAAGCTGAAACCCCGCCCCCTCAGCCCATGCGGTTAGAAAGAGCAAGGGTCAGCCTGAAAAAACATCACACCAAAGAAAATATCTACCCAAAACATACCTCACTTCCTCCCTCAGCTTCTCTTCAAGAAAGAGGCTTAAGCGTTTCTGCAACCCCCTTTTAAAAGCTGAAACCCCACCCCCTCAGCCCATGCGGTTAGAAAGAGCAAGGGTCAGCCTGAAAAAACATCACACCAAAGAAAATATCTACCCAAAACATACCTCACTTCCTCCCTCAGCTTCTCTTCAAGAAAGAGGCTTAAGCGTTTCTGCAACCCTCTTTTAAAAGCTGAAACCCCGCCCCCTCAGCCCATGCGGTTAGAAAGAGCAAGGGTCAGCCTGAAAAAACATCACACCAAAGAAAATATCTACCCAAAACATACCTCACTTCCTCTCTCAGCTTGCCTCATTTACCTCCCCAGAATCTCCCATTGATGTTTTGCAAATGGAGCATGGTGGGCATCCCAGTAATTATAGAAGGAGAGAGGTCTATAATGAAGCAGCCCTATAATATTCTGAAACAACTCTGCAGGACTACACCATTCTGGCAAAATTTCTTTGCTGTCCTCACCTCTGCAACATAGGCTTTATAATAGCCCCTAAGCCTCATTTGCTTGGATTCATCCTGAGTCTTCCCCACCATCTCATTAATCATTTGAGCCAATGTTCATTTCACTGAGTTTGTCAGAAAAAAAAGGAACCTGTGCTCTATATCCATGTAGAAGATGCATATAAGCAGGATCAGCATGTTTATCCAGATTATATCTCTTGCCAATAACTGACCAGGTAGAAACAAACAGCTTTTTTCACCTGATATGGCTTCACTAGAAAAGCCGAGAATTAGCTGGGTGGTGGTAAACCAGGAGGAACAGTCATGGTTGCTACCTGAACTATTATAGGTTTCCCTCCCCATTACAAACGTTCTCCTTTCTTATTCAAAAATATTGGATGCACAACTAAACATGGGGAGGATGAGTTGAGTGTGTCAAAGAAGCTATGAGCAATGCCATTAGGGGGCTAGGGGTCAACCAAGGTGGAATGAAATCTGAGATGCTAGACTAAGATATGGCCATTGTCTCCAAGAACAACATCAATGATCACATCCACAGAAGAGAACTAATGACTTCACTGGTAATGGCAGGAGAGAAATTCTTGAAGGGGAAGTAATGGGGCATAGTAGTAGTAGAAGGTAAAGCTAGTGGAGGATCTGTCATAGAAAATAGTGGTAACAGTCAAGTTCACTTTTGTTAGTATGGTGCAGAAGTTTACAATGGTAAACCACTTTAGAATATTTCATTCCTCAAAAAACCTAGGATGAGGCCATCCAAAATGAAACAAGATATAGTGGTGGAAGATGAGATTTGCATCTGGGAAGGCATTCAGTCAGATACTAGGAAAGAGCAAAGGATAAATACTGACAGTGTTGCTGCTAACAAAGCAATTGGATTAAAACCTAATTGTCAGATAAAATAACAGTCTTGCATGCAACTTACCCCTAGGTTTCTGTAGGAAGGGAGCTTCACAACCTAACATTACTATGCCTTGCCACTAACCAATTAGCAAAGTCCTTTTTCTCAGGCTTGAAGCAAGCCCCTGCTCCCTCTTCCTGTTTGTATCCTTGTGTTGTTCTGTTTGCCCTCCCTCTTCCTCTTGACTTTGGAGTAGAGCAAACATGTAGCCTTATGCTCATGACCTCTGATCATTTGGCGAGCATGGTGGATTTCAGTCTCCCAGCATGGTTGAGACTTTCCACAAATGTAAGTAATTTTTTTTTCTGTTTGTACTTAAGCTATTGGTTCAAAGAGTCAGTCACTAAGAGAACAAAAGGGGTGGGTGAAATCTGGGACTTTTAGCTATTCTTCTTTTGTTTCTTCTGTGCTGCAGTTGGCTTTTGTACTTCATGCTCTGATAACTAAAAGGAAATAATAAAAAATTCCTCCAATAAAAAGTCTAGTTGCTGAAGTGCACAAAGGCAAAATGATGTTTTATAACATGTAATTAGAGCATGGAATGTGATACATATGAATTGAGGCAAAAGTAAAACAAAAATGAATATTTAAGCATACTAATACTTTGGGTGGGCAAATGAAAGTGGACTAGAATAGGACATTTTCAAATCAGATAATTGCAAAGTGTTTGTCTCCCAAAATGACAAACTCAGAAGAAATTGTGTGGCTCTAATAGTGTATAGACAGTAAGAAGCTATAATGAAAAGTCTGACCAGATAACATCAATCTGACTTCTTGCAAAGGCTATGAACATGACCTTAATTCAAGTCTACACTCCAACCACAGATGCTGAAGAATAAGAAAACGAAAATTATTACACATATGTTCAGGAAGAAATTGACCACACACACAAACAAAATGTATTGTTCATCAAGGGTGACCAGAATGCAAAAGTATGACATAGAGTAGAACCAGACCATGTAGAATATTTGGCCTAAGAGCCAGCAGCAAATGAAACAGGAGAGTGGCTCAATGAATTCTGCAAAGCCAACTACTCTTTTATTGCAAACACATGCTTCAGGCAACCTAATAAAAAATTGCACATGTGCATGTCACTGGATGGCCAATACAGAAATCAAATAGATTTATTTTATTTTATTTATTTATTCGATTTCTATCCCACCCTTTTAGACAAAGTCTACTCCGGGCGGGTTCCACCAAACATTATAATTAAAAGATTACATAATCAGAAGCAGAAAATGGAGAAACTGTATTCTTTCTGCAAAAACAAAACCAGGAAGAGAGTGTTGTGCAGACTATGAACTGTTAGTATCAAAAAAGAGAGACTAAGCTGAAGAAGAACATAGTCATAGTGCCAAAACATAACTCAAATAACATTCCCAAAGAATTTAAAGTCTATGCAAATAGCTGATTTGTGTTGCTGAATTCAGTTGACAATAAGGCAGAAGCACTGTGGGTTGGAATCAAATATATTGTTAGGTAAGTATGGTGGAATGGGACCTTCAAAACTACTTTTATGCCCACATGAAGAAAAGACTTGATGGATGACCAATAAAACTCTTAAAATGCTTAAAATCATATTACAAATATATAATACATGCATTATTTATAAATAATATGTAAAGGCTGCATAAATAAATAAGCCATGCTAGACTCCCCTATAGGTTATATATTATCACAACTCCTGATCAGCTTATGTATACTGGAGCAAACTGAAGAATTTCAGAGGAAAGTCTGTGCTTTGTAGATAACAGTAAAGTCTTCAACTGTATGAATCATGAAAAGTTGTGAATCATTTTGAAACCAAGCTTTCAACTGTTTTAATACATAACCAATACTCTGAACATGAGGTTTCTATTAGCAGATAATACAGAGAAACAAAATGGTTTCCAGTTGACAAAGGTGCCAGACAAGGAGATATTTTATCCTTCTATGTGTTTAATCTCTTAGCAGATCATATTACACAAAAAGTTGAATTAGATTTAGATGTGGAAGGAGTGAAAAATGGTGGAAGAAACATCAATAATTTAAGATTTGCAGATGACCAAATACTACTATCAGCAAACAGCAATGACTCAACAGCAATGACAACTACTGATGAAGGCAAAAGAAAGAAAGAAAAAGAAAATGGAAAAGCAGGATTACAGTTGAACACAAAAAAGACAAAATCATGAGCATGAAAGAATTACATAATTTTTTCTTTATCTTAATTCACTCATCAATCAAGATAGAGTTTTCAAGAAATCAGAAGAAGGCTGAAACTTGAGAGGGTGGTCATGAAAGAAGTAGAAGAGATCCCTAAGTATAAGACTATGTCTTCAATCTATAATTATAATCAGTTCTAGTCTGACAATGACCCATCAAGAGGGAAGAGGAGCACAGCAGGGCTGCTAAGGAGGATTTCTCAGTTTTCAAAGGAAGAATAGTCATCTGGAAAATAAGACTGCAAATCGGCTTCCAGAAAGTGTCAAGTTTGGGACATTTTGCCACTGATGGTTCTGAAAGTAATCTTTGTTGAAACTTTAAAAAATAGGGGAGGGAAGTAAAGAATGAGGTTAGTGTCTGTATTTACATACCATCTACGAGTTCTCCCCCCCCCCACATAGATTTCAGAGACATCATGGAGTTTGAATGCATGAAGAGATTCACTCAGTTTTTTGAAGCAGCATAATAAAGATGTATATTTTCTACAGAGAGAGAGAGAGAGAGAGAGATTCTGCAAGTATATTTAGAAATGCATTATTATGAGTAAAAAGTATTCTGACTTTTCATGCCATCAGCTTGGCTTTTTTTAGTGATGTTACCAAGCAACAGAGGTTATCTGTTCTGCTATTATTCTATACAATACTTGTGGTTTCAAAGAAATTAAATGTTAACTGCATAGGATGAAATTTCCCCCATGTACCATGTAACACTGATGGATATAAGCAACATACATTTAAAAAAGAGAGACATGCTAGACTCCCCTATAGATTATATATTACAAAAAACAACAACAACAACCTGCTGTCTGTCTTATAGCACAAAAGGAACTGTTCTCTCTCTCCTTTAAAAAAAGATTATTATGCAATAAACCTTATCAAGATTATTTGAGATAATGGGCATAATTAAAGTTGTATTTGTGATGTGTCCCTGAGGTTTCTTTTGATGCACCCTAACTGATGGTCTAGGAGGGGAAAAGACTGTTCTGCTATCAAGATCTGAACAAGTCCCACACATTGGCTTTTCAAAAGTAATTTCTTTTTGTTATCTAATAATTCAAAATCTGAATCCCACAAGACACTGAACACTGCATCTAATTTTATCACCAGCTTTTCCCTAGGGAAGCTTTGGAGCCAAACTACACAGACCAAATAGGCAGATTGTTGAAACATAATTTCTTAGAAGAAGTAGAGATGATTTAGCCAAATAGCACATCTTGATTCTGGAGATGAGGTGCCTTGAAGTGGTCAGCTGTTAACAAAAGAAGATCAGATTCTTAAAAGTTTCTGTGAAACAGTATTCAAGAAAGATACTTTGCACTCTTGGTTCACATTAATGATTATGCTGCTGCAGGTCTAATTTTCCTGTCAGGTAAGAATATGTCATGTTCAGAGATGATAGCAAAATCACCTCTGATGAGTCCAATGGAAAAATCATATGCAATTTGAGGCCTCACGAGTTGTGCTTCAGTAGCAGAAGGCAGTGATTTTCAATCTGCTGCTTTCAGGGAATGCTTCTTACATTAACTCGTTTGCTATGGTCATGTTGTGTGCTGCAGTGGATTTTGGGAAGTCTTCCAGAATGAACTCTCTTTTAATGCTGAATGTCAAATTATTATTATTATTATTATTATTATTATTATTATTATTATTATTATTATTATTATTATTATTATTATTATTATTATTATTATTATTATTATTATTTTGGAATTCATGGATTTCCACCCTGTCTACACATAGATTTCTCACCATGTCTACACATGACAAGCTACACTGGATAGAGATGAGTAAATGATTTTTCACTGAAGGTTTTCCAGTATTACTAGACTTGGGCTCAAGTTATAGGAAACCATATCTTATCTGAATATCCTCACTTTTAGAGCAGTACAACAATGGAACCCGTTACCTCATGAGGTGGTGAGCACTCCAGCACTGGAGGCATTCAAGAGAAAGTTAGACATGTTCCACAAAAGCTTACATTAAAATATAGCAGTTAGTCCTTAAGGTGCCACAACTTCTTCTTCTTCTTCTTCTTCTTCTTCTTCTTCTTCTTCCTTTTTTGCCTTTGTTTTGTTTTGTATTTCTCAATGAAATGCTTACACAGACTAACATGGCTAAACTTCAAAAATTAAAGTTGATTTAGATTCCCACATTGATTTGGATTTCTGCATTGATGACCTTATCGGCCCTCTTCCAATTCCATTATTCCACAATTTAATGACTTCTCCTTCAGGAAACCCCAGCCCTCATTTTCCATGGAACATAATAATTTCTTGGAATACAACTTAGAAAGTATAAGGAGATACAACAGGCAAATTGTGTATAAGATTTTAAAAAACTGTTGAAAGTCTGTTTCCAATAATTGTTCAATTTTTTTCCTGCATTATCTACATATTTATGCATTACTAGTTATCTATTATGTACTTTTTAGAATAATAAAAAAGTTATCTTACAATGCTCTAAGTTTGCATGAACTATTTTATCTACAGCCTATCAGATTCTATTTATAATAATCACAATCTATTTTAATATTATGAGAACATATCTACATAATACATTATACCATAGGAACATGAATTCATATTCTTTGTTCTGAATTTTTTCAGTTTCTTTCCTAAACATGAATTCATGATGATTTTTTTCAGCAAAGATAGACGTCTCCAAATTATCTCTAAGAAGATAGATCTAAAAAATGAAGTCACCTCCATAGTTATAGAGATATAGGTATACTAGAGATGGGGACAAATTAAAAAATGGCAATTCGTTCTGATCTGTTATTCGTCAAGGTTAACGGATCAACAAATACGAATATATGAATATTCTTTGATGAATCGATGGATCAAGCTGTCAATTCACCTGCATTTTAAACAGCTATAACACTGCCCCCAACAACCTAGAGACACCAAGTTTGCAGGGAAGCTTCCTCAGACGTATTTCTACAATTTCTGAAAGTTTGGTGAACATTGGATCACGGACACCTGAGTTATAGAGTCACAAAGAGGACCACCCCAGGAAAGCTCCCCCCAGGTACTTAGAGAATCCAGAATCATAACGGAGCTTCCTATTCTTTCCCGAACACGCCTGCCAACTTTGGTGAAGATTGGATATCAGAACTCCAAGTTATTCACCCACAAATTGGGTCCCCCCAGGAGAGTTTACCACACGGCACAGATGCCCATGGCATTGAGGGAGCTATATTTAGCCCCATCAGAATGAGAGGTCCCTTTGGAAGAGGCATGCATGAGGCATTGAGTTTGTCTTCAGCTCAGCACAGCATTACATTTGCCAGTGAAGTAGAGTTTGCCCTCAGGAGGACTGGAGGCAAGGAGGTATTTGGCAGCACAGCAGGCTTTTTGGCTCCGTCGGGCACTGAGGAAGTTGGCAACAGGAAAACAGGCTCTTTTGGCCCCGTCGTGCACTGAGGGAAAAGGCAGCAGGAAAGCAGGCTTTTTTGGCCTCATCAGGCACTGAGGTAGTTGGCAGCAGCAAAGTGGCGTGTCTTGCCCCATCAGGGCACTGAGGCAAAAGGCAGCAGAGCAGACTCTGCTCTTCTTCAGCAACATCAGATTTGCCTGAAAAGGAAAGGGTTTTGCCCCCAGGAGGCAACTGAGGTTGCTTGCAACTTCCAACAGCACCAGCAGCACCATCAGATGTACAGGGTCGGTGCTACTAACAGCGGTTAATCCACGGGGTCGCGGGGCTGTCAGAAACAGATCAGCTCTGCAATCTGAAGCCGGGCGATGGGGCAATGGGGTGACGCCTGGACAGGCTTGGATGGGGCAGAGCCCAGCTTTGGGTGTGCTAACGTGGCCAGACAGCCCTTTGTCTTGGCACATTATGGGCGTCACCCAACACTTTGCTATTGTATACTTTAGTTATGCAAGAGCAACTATTTATTCATTTTTCTTACTGCTCAGTCTGGGTCTGCCAAGACAGCTGGACGGCCCTCTTCACTTGTTCGGGGGTGCTGGGACCGGCTCTGGGTGTGCCAGCCAAGAGGGTTAGATGGCCCTCTTGGCACGTTCGGGTGACGCGCAGACAGGCTTTGGGTGGGGCAGAGCCCGGCCGCACTGCTACTACAACGGTTAATCCACGGGGCCGCTGGTGAGCTGAGCTAATTCGTTTGGGTAGTTTGTTCCAACTTCTGCCTACCTACTGAGTTGGCATGGGACTGAAAGCAGAGTGTGTTGCCCCATTGGGCACTGTGGTAGTGGGCAGCAGCAAAGTACCATGTCTTGCCCCATCGGGCACTGAGGAAGTTGACAGCAGCAACGTAGAGAGTGTTGCTGCATCAGGCACTGAGGTAGTTGGCTCCAAAGTAGGTGGGAAAGCATGTCTTAATAGGCATCGGGCACCAAGGCAATTGACAGCAAAGTAGGCTTTGCCCATTGGGTGTGTAGTGGCAGAAATCTTCAACATCGATGAGCAAGAGGGTGGCGGTTGCCATCAAGGTGGCATATGAAACACAAGCCTCCAGAAAGAATTAATTATTTAGTCAAGTATGGTGTTTTTGACTACCAGGAAGGGCTTGGGTCGGCCCAGCCCTCTTGGCACAGGGAAGCCAGGAGGACAGCTCTGGAAAACCAGATGATCAGCTCTGCAGTCTGAAGCCATGTGATGGTGTTGTTTGTTTTGTTATTGATGAAGAAAAGGGATGGTGGTTGTTGTTGGCACAAGATAAACTCTGCAGTCTCAAGCCGTGCGATGGGGCGACGCCTGGACAGGCTTTGGGTGGTGCTGGGACCAGCCTTGTTGATGCTTCCATGCCCAGATAGGTTGGGTCAGGTCGGGTTGGGGTGCTGAGCCGGAACCCGTTTGAAAGCATGCAACTGCAAGTGGATAAATAGGCACCACCTCGGTGGTAAGGTAGTAGTAACGGAGGTCCGTCGGGCACTGAGGTAGTTGGCAGCCGGAAAGTAGGCTTTTGGGCCCCATCGGGGCACTGAAGTAAGTTGGCAGCAGCAAAGTAGAATATGTTGCCCCATCAGGCACTCAGGCACATGGCAGCAGCAGCGTAGAGTGTGTTGCCCCATCGGGCACTCAGGCACACGGCAGCAGGAAAGCAGGTTTTTGGGCCCCATTGGGGCACTGAAGTAAGTTGGCAGCAGCAAAGTAGAATATGTTGCCCCATCGGGCACTCAGGCACATGGCAGCAGCAACATAGAGTGTGTAGCCCCATCGGGCATTCAGGCACACGGCAGCAGGAAAGCAGGCTCTTTTGGCCACATCGGGCACTGAGGAAGTTGGCAGCAGCAAAGTACCGTGTCTTGCCCCATCGGGCACTGAGGTAGTTGGCAGCTGGAAAGCAGGCTTTTGGGCCCCATCGGGGCACTGAAGTAAGTTGGCAGCAGCAAAGTAGAGTGTGTTGCCCCATCGGGCACACAGGCACATGGCAGCCGGAAAGCAGGTTTTTGGGCCCCATTGGGGCACTGAGGTAAGTTGGCAGCAGCAACATAGAGTGTGTTGCCCCATCGGGCATTCAGGCACATGGCAGCAGCAAAGTAGAGTGTGTTGCCCCATCGGGCACTCAGGCACATGGCAGCAGCAAAGTAGAGTGTGTTGCCCCATCGGGCACTCAGGCACATGGCAGCAGCAAAGTAGAGTGTGTTGCCCCATCGGGCACTCAGGCACATGGCAGCAGCAAAGTAGAGTGTGTTGCCCCATCGGGCATTCAGGCACATGGCAGCAGCAAAGTAGAGTGTGTTGCCCCATCGGGCACTCAGGCACATGGCAGCAGCAAAGTAGAGTGTGTTGCCCCATCGGGCACTCAGGCACATGGCAGCAGCAAAGTAGAGTGTGTTGCCCCATCGGGCATTCAGGCACATGGCAGCAGCAAAGTAGAGTGTGTAGCCCCATCGGGCATTCAGGCACACGGCAGCAGCAAAGTAGAGTGTGTAGCCCCATCGGGCACTCAGGCACACGGCAGCAGCAAAGTAGAGTGTGTAGCCCCATCGGGCACTCAGGCACACGGCAGCAGCAAAGTAGAGTGTGTAGCCCCATCGGGCACTCAGGCACACGGCAGCAGCAAAGTAGAGTGTGTAGCCCCATCGGGCACTCAGGCACACGGCAGCAGCAAAGTAGAGTGTGTAGCCCCATCGGGCACTCAGGCACACGGCAGCAGCAAAGTAGAGTGTGTAGCCCCATCGGGCACTCAGGCACATGGCAGCAGCAAAGTAGAGTGTGTAGCCCCATCGGGCACTCAGGCACATGGCAGCAGCAACATAGAGTGTGTAGCCCCATCGGGCATTCAGGCACACGGCAGCAGCAAAGTAGAGTGTGTAGCCCCATCGGGCACTCAGGCACACGGCAGCAGCAAAGTAGAGTGTGTAGCCCCATCGGGCACTCAGGCACACGGCAGCAGCAAAGTAGAGTGTGTAGCCCCATCGGGCACTCAGGCACATGGCAGCAGCAACATAGAGTGTGTAGCCCCATCGGGCATTCAGGCACACGGCAGCAGCAAAGTAGAGTGTGTAGCCCCATCGGGCACTCAGGCACATGGCAGCAGCAACATAGAGTGTGTAGCCCCATCGGGCATTCAGGCACACGGCAGCAGCAAAGTAGAGTGTGTAGCCCCATCGGGCACTCAGGCACATGGCAGCAGCAACATAGAGTGTGTAGCCCCATCGGGCACTCAGGCACATGGCAGCAGCAACATAGAGTGTGTAGCCCCATCGGGCACTCAGGCACATGGCAGCAGCAACATAGAGTGTGTAGCCCCATCGGGCATTCAGGCACACGGCCGCAGGAAAGCAGGCTCTTTTGGCCACATCGGGCACTGAGGAAGTTGGCAGCAGCAAAGTACCGTGTCTTGCCCCATCGGGCACTGAGGTAGTTGGCAGCTGGAAAGCAGGCTTTTGGGCCCCATCAGGGCACTGAGGTAAGTTGGCAGCAACAAAGTAGAGTGTGTTGCCCCATCGGGCACTCAGGCACACGGCAGCAGAACAGACTCTGGTCTTCTTCAGCAACATCAGATTTGCCTGCAAAGGAAAGGTTTTTGCCCCCAGGAGGTAACTGCGGTTGCTTGCAACTTCCAAAAGTACCAGCAGCACCATCAGATGAACAGAGTCGGTGCTAATAACAGTTGTTAATCCACAGGGCCGCGGGGCTGTCGGAAACAGATCAGCTCTGCAATCTGAAGCCGGGCGATAGGGCAATGGGGCAATGGGGCAACAAAGATGCTCGTTTAGAACTAGAAAGCTGGGGATTGCAACTTGGCTGCTGAGACCGCCTGGATATGATAAAGATAGCCCTCGGAGGTTTGGGGGGGTGGGCTTAGACAGGCTGGCCCCCTTGGCACAGGTTGAAAACCAGACGAGCTCTGCTGTCTGAAGCCGGGCGATGGGGAGATGGGGCCACGCCTGGACAGGCTTTGGGTGGGGCAGAGCAGACAGACCTTTTGGAATGTAGCCCAAGTGAAAAGAGCTGCAGGATTAGGAAATTGTTCAAATGGTCAGTAACATCGTTGACTTTTTGCCCCATCAGGCACTAAGGAAGTTCACAGCCGGAAAGCAGGCTTTTTGGCCCCATCGGTGCACTGAGGCAAAAGGCAGCCGCAAGAGACTCTGGTCCTTCTTCTGCAACATCACATTTGCCTGCAAAGTTACTTAAGTTTGTCCCCAGGAAGCAGCAGCAACAGCAGGAGAATAGGGTCCGACTGCAAGGTGCTACTAATGGCGGTTAATCAGGGTGGCCACTGGGCTACTCAAGCGGACGATCAGGAGTTCGAATCCATGCAATGGGGTGACCTGAGCTCTTGTCCCTTGTTCCTGCTTCTGCCTACCTACTGAGTTAAACTGCTGCTGAGCCACTAGGCTTGTTGAGCGGAAGGTCTGCCAACCTACTCAGGCAGTAGCCCGAGTGGACTTTGGAGCACCGTGTTGGCATGGGACGGCCGGACAGGCATTGGGTGGGGCAGCCCCCGGCCCTCTTGGTACGGGGATGCCCAGACAGGCTTGGGGGGGGGCAGAGGAAAAGGAAGAGTCAGAGGCAAAAAAAAGGAAACAGACTCTTGTCTTCTTCAGCGCAAAGGTAGTTCAGTTTGCCCCCAGGAGGCAACTGAGGTTGCACAACTGCAGCAACAACAGCAGATGAATAGGGTCCAAGGTGCTACTAACGTAACGGCAGTTAATCCACGGGGCCGCTGGTGAGCTGAGCTCTCGTAGTTTGTTCCAAGTTCTGCCTACCTACTAAGGCTGTAGAATAGCTAGGAAGCTGGAATGAACAGTCTGCTAGTTTTGGGTGGTCCCGAGACAGGCCCTCTTTGGCACAGGGGACACCTGGACAGGCTTGGGGGTGCTCAAGACAGGCCTGGTTGGTGCTTGGATGCCCAGACAGGCTTGAAAGCAGACTCTTGCCTTCTTTGGGAACATCACATTTGCCTGCATAGTTAAGTTTGCCCCCAGGAGGCACGTTTGCCCCCAGGTTGCACAACAACAGCAACAACAGATGAATAGGGTGGTACTACTAATGTAATGGTGGTTAATCCATGGGGCCGCTGGGCTTCTTGAGCAGAAGATCAAATCCATGCAACGGGGTGAGCTGAGCTCCCGTAATTTGTTCCAGGTTCTGCCTACCTGAGGCAGTAGGAAGCTGGAATGAACAGCCAGGAATTAGGAATGAAGCCCGAGTGGACTTTGGAGCACTAATGTAGCCCTTTGAATAAGCAGGCAGGCAGATAGGAAATAACTTGGCCTGATGAGCCAACTTCACCCAGCAGTCAAGATTTGTAAGGCCCTTGGCCCGATTCTTGGCACAGAATCAGCAGCAGGCAAGCCCAAGGCAGCTGGAGATGGATGCAGGATTCGGGGCCAACATGGACCAAGGAGGCTGGAATTGATGCCCGGTGAGGTGGGGGGACACCCACACAGGTTGCACATAGCAACAACATAGACTGTGGCACTGTGAGTTAAACCGCTGAGCCACTGGGCTTGTCCATCAGAAGATCAGCACTGCAGTTTGAATTTGTGTGACGGGGTGAGCTATGTCCTGTTGCTTTTCACCCAGCTTCTGCCAGCCTTCTGGGGCAGTAGAGAAGGCTAGGAGGCCGGAATGAACAGGCATGAATAATTGGAAATAAAGCCCAAGGAGGCTGGAATCATGAAATACGTATAAATATGCATTTCTGAGATTTTTCAGAATAAATGAATCAGCGGATACTGATCCTGGAGATAGGGAGGGACATGTCACACACAGCACATCTCAGGAGGAGGGAGCACATTGGTCAGGTTTGGGTGGGGCTGAACCTGGCCCTCTTGGCATGGGGACACCCAAGGAGGGTAGGACGCTGAAGTCAGCAAGCAGCATTTGAGAATCAAGCCTGAGGAAGTTGGAATGAGCACGCAGGCCTTTTGGAAGTAGAAGGAGCTGCAGGACTCGGAAAGTTGTCATGTAGCCAGCAACGTAGACTTTTGGAGTGGACCCATCGGGCACTGAGGAAGTTGGCAGCAAGGTAGACAGTGGTGCTGCGGGTTAAACTGCAGTGCTGCTGAGCCACTGGGCTTGTTATAGGTGCTGCTGCTGTTGTTGTTGTTGTTGTTGTCCATCTTGGTATGGGGGACACCCGGACAGGCTTGGGGGGGCAGAGCCTGGCTCTCGGGGAATTAGTAGCATCAACAGGAGAAAAGGGTCCAAGGTGCTACTAACAGCAGTTAATCCGCGGGGCCGCGGGGCTGTCGGAAACAGATGCTCTGCAATCTGAAGCCGGGCAATGGGGCGATGCCCGGACAGGCTTTGGGTGGGTCTGAGACAGGCCTAGGAAACTCACCTGTCACAGTCACCACCAACATCTAACTAGACTTGCTGACAACCTTCAAACAAACAAAGATGCTCGTTTAGAACTAGAAAGCTGGGAGGAATTGCAACTTGGCTGCTGAGACCGCCCAGATATAATAAAGCTAGCCCTCAGAGGTTTTGGGGGCCTGAGACAGGCTGGCCCTCTTGGCATGTTCGGGGATGGGGACAGGCTTTGCGTGTGCCAAGAGAGGGTTGGCTGGCGCTCTAGTCATGTCCGGGGGTGCAGGGACAGGCTCTGGGTGTGCCAAGAGGGTTGTCTGGCCCTCTTGTCACGTTCGGGGGTGACGGGACAGGTTCTGGGCGTGCCAAGAGGGTTGTCTGGCCCTCTTGTCACATTCGGGGGTGCCGGGACAGGCTCTGGGTGTGCCAAGAGAGGGTTTAGGCTTGGATGCCAAGAGGGCTGGCCTGGGTCTGCCCCACCCAAAGGCTGTCTGCGCGTCACCCCATCACCAAATCGCCTGGCTTCAGATTGCAGAACTGATCTGGTTTAACCCGTGCAAGGCAGGAGTTCTGCAAAACTTAGCCCTCTGGGACTACATAACCCAGCAGGCAGTCAGGGAAGCAGAAGGTGGAACTTGGTTATCCCGGTGAAGCAGGCAGGCAGGCAGGCAGGCAGGAAGGAAGGACTTAGTTGGAACTTGGCCCAAGGAGGCGACTGGAATCGGCAGCTGGATTTCTGACTGAGGGGCAGGTTGATAGGCCGGCAGGCAAGTAGGCAGGTCTTTTTTTTCCAGGAGGACTGGAGAGTGGGTAGGTGGGCAGGCGGGTGGCAGAGAGGAGGGCGCAGGCAGCCAGGCAGGCAGGCAGGGTGTTAAGGGAGAGACTGTCATTGGAACCCTACCTCTTTGGGTTCAGTGAAGGGAAGCCCAACAAGGGAAGGTTCACCATGATGAACGACAGTCTCTCCACAGTAATGGGATCAAAACGCGAGCAGCATGGTCGGAGTATGTCTCCGAGATGGGAAAACACGCGCTCGCTCTGGACGCTGGTGGGGGGGATGGAAAGGAGGTCCATGGCCACATTGGACAACTCCGGCCATATGACTAGTTTCCTAGCCCAGTAATGGAGGGGATATGACTGGTGGGGCTGAGCGGGCTCAGCCAAATATTCCCACACCATTATCTTTGCCGAATCCCCGTCAGCCAGCTGTCTTTCCTCTGAGGCAAGTGCCAAGGTCACCACAGAGCTCCAGTAATGTTAGTGGTGAATGGAGCCTTCACCAGGTGAAGTCCTTCCCTGTGGTTCGGGCAAACCACCCTGCCCCTCGTGGCCTGATGTTCCCGTCACCCCACGCAAGCGTTGTGCCCCCAACGCCCTGCGGACCTCAGTGGAGAGCTACATTCTCCACTCTTCGAGGTCTGAGGTGCGTGCTGCCAAGCCCCCCTTGATTCGAGGATCACACAGGCAGGCCATGCGGTAAGCTCTGTCGCTGTAGACAGGATGGAGTTGCTTCTGCACACCTGCCTGCAATCTCTTCACCAAAGCCGTGGTCTGTGGAAGGAGGGAGGATCCTGGTGCCACAACAGTCTCCAGGGACTGATCGAGGACATGAATCAGAGGGATGACCTGCCCCAGGCTTGCCGTATAACCACACAAGATGTCCGTGGTTTCCAGGAAGGGTTTGAGCACCTCCACCATCTGGGAGAGGGCCAGCCAATCCGTGGCACTGATGCCCACCTCTCTCCCCCCGGGCAGAATGGGCATGGAGGACATGTCCTCCCAAACGGCCTTCTGCTCCACCAGGCGGGACACCATGGTGTAGGTGGAGTTCCACCTGGTGGGCAGGTCTGTCAGGAGAACGTGGGTCTCCTGACCCAACTCCTCCTGCCTTTCACGCAGCTGGCAGGCAGCTTTCAGGCTGCGGGAGAAGTGGCCCACCAGAAGTGGCTCCCGGGTGCCTGCGTCCCACTCGGGCTTGACGTGGCTGCCCAGGCCAAGGGCATTGCGCACCACAAGGTGTAATTTGTGCGCCATTCATATGATGCCCACAAAGCCTGCCATGTTCAATGCCGCCAACATGTTCCGCCCAGCATCTATGACCATGTGGCCACGGTCACCTCCCCTCCAGTGCCCACTCCTGCAGCGCAGACAGGAACTCATCGACGATGTTCCTCCCCATCCCCTGAGCTTCCATGTGCCGCACCTGCAGCAGAACGGAGCTGTAGCCTGGGGCCAGGGCAAGGGCCTCCCCGTGCGGCCCTGTCGCCGATGCCCTGCCACTACTCAAGTCCTCTGGCTGCCACCAGTGGGCTGTGAGCAAGAGGTAGCCATGCTGTCCTCCACTCCACAGGTCCACTGTGAAGTGCACCTTGTGCCCCTGTAGCCGTGAAAAATGCTCATGGACCATCTCCCTCACAGAGTCATAGAGCGAGGGCAGCACTCTAGAACTGAGAGTTCTCCATGAGGGGAGGTCGTACCAGGGGGCAAAAAAAATGCAGCAACCATCAGAAGGCTTGGGATTCCACAATGGACAGTGGAAGTCCGAGCAGGGCGATCGTCTCGGCGACGAGACAAGTGGCCGCCTGCTGGGCCTTGCCCTTCGACCGCCAGCTGAGGGTCATGGCGTACCCAATGGGTGCCACTTCATGGAGCATGGTCTGCTTCATGCTCCCGGCCCCAGAAACCCCTGTGGCTGCCCTTTTGAAAGGAGGCGCCTCCTCCTACCTCCCTTCTGCCTCCCCTGGAGCTGCTCTTTTCCCTCTCCCAGACGGCACGGACGAAGTGCCTTCCCTGGACAGGAGCCTTGGGTGGTGCCTCTCCAGATGTTGGCGGAGGGTGGTGGAGGACAGATGCCTGGGGTCTGACCCCCTCCGGACCACCCTAAGGCAGGTATTGCAGTGTGCCAGCCATGGGTCATTGCTGAGCGTCATGAAATGATCCCACATGGCCCCTCTGCTATGTTTGCCCAAATGAAGACCCACTGCCTGCCCCTGACTGCTGGCCTGGGAAGAACTCTGTGTCCCAGGGGTGCTGCTGGTCTGGGAGGAGGGAACAGATGACTGTGGGGACAGGGGTGGGGGGGGGCTGTGAAGCCTGCCCTGCTGTTACTGGTTCCAAATTGGACTGGGGATCTTCGGAAACCAGTAACTCCTCAGATTCCTCTAGGAAGAGGAGCAGCAGTTCTTTTGGCACCTCTGGAAGCTTTGCTTCCGTGCCTGCCTGCAAGGCCACCGGAGGAGGGAGAGTGGCACTGGTTATCGTAGATGTGGTTGTGCACGTGGTGGTCGTGATGATGGTGCTGCTACCTAGCCTGCGTAGCTTCACAGCCTTCTTCCCCTTGGATTGCCCCTGAAGAAATCCCTTCATTTTCTACTGCCTGCCTAACAAACCAACTAAACAAATAAAGCAGTGAAGATTGAGGAACGAAACTAATAGAGGGTCAGAGTGTGTGTGTAAATTTTATTTTTAGAATGATGGTGGTGTAATTCTTTTACTAAAATGTGACCTGCCTGCCTAAACAAAGCCCCCCCCCCTCAGTATAATGTAATTAGGAAAATTTCCACCCCGACCCACTGTGGCAGAGAAGCCAAAAAAGTCCAAAAAGAAAAGCCCTGCCAGCTAAGTCTCACTGACCCCCCCCCCCAAATAAGTACTTTTGGAAGAAAAAGGAATGATGGATCCAGCCACCCACCAAATTCCCTGAGAGACAGAAGCCTCTCTAAAATTAACTTTTGAAAACTGAATAATCCACCCACCTAGACACGCACATGCACACACAACCAATTTTGGGAAAGGAAAAAATGATTCTCCTAAAATAAACTTTTGAAAACTGAATATAAAGGAAAAGAGATTCCACAGTCACACGACGACAGTTCCCCCCCCCCCCCCGGGACGATACACACACACACACACACACAAGCCTCCAGGGGAAAAAAAGGTTTGATTGATTTGAATTTGAAATAAAATTAAGCCCTTCCAAAGAAGTAGCCTAAACTACCTGAAATCCCTCCCCAAATTCCCAGTAAAGTTGATGATGATTGATGAATGATGATGAAAAAGAAAAATATAAGTTTTTGCTTTGCTGCCGCAAAAGTGAAACTGCAAGAGCACCAGCAAGCCAGTGAGCAGCAACTCTTCTCACTCCAGAGAGCACGAATAGAAGTGGGGAACGGCTGGACGGGAAAAGCTTATATGAAGCATCTGTAAAAGTAGATACACCTTTCAGCAGCGCTATTGGCTGCTGGACATGCCAATCCAGGATCTCTGTCCTGATTGACCAGAGCTTCGAATTGGCGCCAGCAAGCTCAGAGAGGCCCCCAAAAGGGGGTAACGAATATAGACAAATATGAACAGATCGATGAAAAAAACCGAGGAAATATTCGTCAAGCCATATTGTCCTGATTTAAAATTTTACAAATACGGATTGACGAATATATGACGAATTGGCTATATTCGTCAGAAAAACTGATCCGTTTTTATATTCGTCCCCATCTCTAAGGTATACTGATAAATATAGTGTGTGCATGTACATGAACACAATAACATACATCATGAAAGTATTGCTGGTATCCCCAGTAGTCATTTTTTGTAGCATATACAGTGGTACCTCGACTTGAGAACGTCCCTACATAAGAACGATTCAAGTTAAGAATGGCTCCGTTCGCAAAAAGTTGCTTCGACTTGAGAATGGAGCCTCGACTTAAGAACCAAAAAAGAAGAAGAAAAAAACCTTTCCTGCCCTTTTTTTGACCTAAGTTCACCTTAGGTCAAAAGAAGAAGAAGAAAAAATTCACCCCCTAGTGGTAGATATGGATTAACCGGCTTTGCATTAGTTCCTATGGGAACTAATGCTTTGACTTAAGAACAGCGCCTCGACTTAAGAACGAAAAACAGCAGATACGGATTAAATGGTTTTCAATGCATTCCTATGGGAAATGGTGCTTCGACTTAAGAACGTTTCGACTTAAGAACGCAGTCCCAATACGGATTAAGTTCTTAAGTCGGGGGTACCACTGTACAAGATGAAAAAAGACATGTATCCACTTTACTCCTTATAGGGAATAAGAAGATATAACTTACATACTTCAGTGTGCCATCTGAGCTGAAGCCTGTATCTGCTGTAGTTCACTTGAAATTGGCAGATAGCTTTTCTGGTAAAAGAAATTCCCTTGTGTTGGCAGAAATGCCCTTGTGCCAGAAGTACCCTCTTTTGCTGGCTAACCAGAGGATATCACTTGATGTTGCTCTGTGTTCTGTTGGCTTAAATCTGTCCAAAGAAGAGCTAGAAAATGGGTCAGAAAAAGCATTTTGCAAGACAAGAGCTGAGTTGTTCAGGATCCAAATCTCCTCCAGTCAAAGGAGAAGGCCATTATGCCAGAAAAATGTTAAGCTAAGATGGCAATATGAAGTTTCCACATTCAGATACCCCAAATGGGTTTTGTTCAATTTGCATATCATGGTAGGCTAGGGCTCAGAAGCAGCAGGCTGGCTCCTGGAAGCTGGGCTTGCTGCTTCTGTGCATGCACCCACTGCCCAGCTGATGGGTGGGCACATGCACAGAGGCAGTTGGCCAGGCTTCCCTTTCCCAGAAGGAAGGAAATGTTGTCCAATAAAAGGTATATTAAAATACAAAGGTCTGCATATATTGACATAAACATTTTAAATCATTGATTGTCTGAATTCTGAATTATTTCCTGGCTAGGCATCTTAAAAAACAAACTCTGCTTTTAACATTTTTAATTAAGGGTTTTCCAATGTCATGTAATACAGATGTCATTTATCTCCAAAGCATCTTCATTAATTCCAGTCAAATAGGGTATCCTGTCTATCATCATAGTCAAAGGGATATGTCTGAAGAAGTAGAGCATACACTGAAACATTTTTTTTAGTCTTTAAAGTGCCATAACATTGAGTCTTTTTTTTCTTTTTTCCCCTTTGTCAAAATTACAATCAAAAACATATCCATAGTTTTTAATTATATCTGTACAGCTCTTTCTAATAATTTCTGCACAAAACATTTCCATTATGCTCTAGGAAATGTATCTTTGAACTTGAGATTGGCACAAACTGGCACAATGGTAGTTCATGATGGTTCCTGGTTCATTGGTATCCACGAACCCCAAACCACACAAAATTATTTTAAAAATGAACTTATTTGTGGTTTGTTCAGCCTGGAAGGCTTAAGGTATTGTGGGAAGTATAGTTCTTTGAGAGTTCCATACACACATACACACACACATATGTATATGTCTCAATGAGCAGCAAAATTACACTTCCCACAATACCCTAAGCCTCCCAGGGAGCACTGGGGCAGGAAGTAAATGCCAGACAGCCTACCGTCCTACTCAGTTGGGCAGTGGCAGTGGAGGGGAGGAGGAGACTCAGAACAAGTAAGGTAGATGCTGGGGCTCATGAAAGGGGGCTTTCTGGGGGAGGGAGAGAACAAAGTGAAATGAAACACCAATGATGAAAAAGTTTGGCATTTCATTCCTCCCCCCCAAACCGTCCACAAATGGGGGGGGGAGGGTTGGTTGGCTTGTGGTTCATTTTGTTTCTATCTCTACTGTGAACCAACATTTTCATCTTACGTGGGACCCAGGCTTTTGGTCATCTCTGCCATGATCACAGAACCTAAGAACTGAAGAAATTTGTATCAATGTTTTATGGGCATCTTGTAGCAAATGACTGACTACTCAGTGAACAGAAAGTTAGACAAACTAGCAGAGTTGTAGCTAGCAAATGACTCATAGACTTATCTTCTGATGAAGGCTGACTTTGTGCCATTTGGGGTTTTGGGATTATTCACCATAAGAGGAAAATATTTGTACATGCTCAGGCCTTTCTGGAAACCCTTTGGATTTCCTGCCCTGGAACTCTTTTAGTTTTTATTGCTTTTCATTGGTTTGACAGTGTTGTATTTATTGTTTCTGTCATTCTAAGCTTCTCTTATTTTTCCAATGGACCTCATTAGGAGGAGAAAAAAGAACACCGTTTCCCCCCATTTTATTTTGCATGCAGTTAGTAGCATAGTTAATCAAATGATCAAGAGAATGTCCTTTCAAAGGTGTGAGTGTCAGGGCAAATTGATTCATGATTCATATTACATGCTGTCAGCATCCAGTGCTATCTTTTCTCTTTGCCCATGTCATCTGTTTAATGGCATAATAGCACTCTGCACTACTGCTTTTTCTCCCTTGTCAGTCACTTCAGAAGATGCTTTGCACAGGTAATTTCTCTTCTGTGGACTTCAACATAATACATCTGCGATTAGATGAAATTGACAGCTTAAGAACCTACTCTTTCCTCCTCTCTCTGTCTTTTTCTAAATACATTAAATATTCCTGCTGGTTTTACACTGTCATGCTGAGTTGGTCAAACTGAGGAATTTGAAAAAGATATCTGTGTGTGTGTGTGTGTGTGTGTGTGTGTTGGCTTCTTCAGCAACTCAGACTATTGCCTAATAAATAGAAGTCTCTTTTTATTACAGTAAAATGGCAAGATTAAATATTTAACTCACACATTCAGCTGCTTAACAAAATGGGGGAAGCACACAATAAGGGAAATTCCACTGGAAATTATTTTAAAAGTGTTAGCCTTTTGAGCTTCACTCTCCATAAAGTATTTATTTGTGAGCTTCCCCAATGGCCTCCCTCCATGATGACACCAAGAGTTGCTTAAAACTTAGAAGTTTTTATTAACAACTCAATTTAAGCAGGCTTGGCCAATGGGGCCGAGTTCAACTATGCAACAACTGGATGCCCAATAGTCCATATCAATGCTCAGGCCATCACCCACAATCCTCTGGAGGGCAGTATTATGGCAGAGAATAGAGGGCCTTTTCTGCCAGGCAAGGCATGCCACAGCAGGGATGTTGGATGCAAGCTGCTACCTCCTCAGCCTTGCACATCTCCCGATCAATAGTGTCTGACCGAAGGTGGTCCTCCTCCACTGCTGGTCCCTTCTTAAGTAAAAATCTGGCCATCACTACACCTGCCTTCTCCAAGGTATCTTCCAAGTCAGCGTTGTTCCTGCCCCAATCTATTAGGGAGCTATGTGTCAGAAATGTCAACGCCCAGCTTGCTGAGGTGGGAAGTCCACCAGCCTGGTCAGAGAAGCCCTCACAGGGCCCATATTGTTAAATAACACCTTCGTGAATTTCTTTCAAACAGACCCAAAATCAATTATCAAAGTAGAATTTCAGCAAAAGGTAAACATATAGCGTTACTCCCATCTATGGTTCAAATCCATATAGCCTTTGTTTTTGACAGATATCTGAATATATAGAAGGGTAGCCAATTAAATTCATACATTTCTGCATTGCATTGCTATAGGTCAAGGTTCCATGCATACCAAATCAAATCAGATGTGGAATACAAAAGAGTATCACATTACCTCTACACAACCATTATTACATTGTACCAATGGAAAACAAGGTCTAATGTGTGTTCTGTTCCACTGTTCCACTCTTGACCTTTTCAGATTTATTGGGAACATCTGGAAATACTTAACGTTACCTCCACAATTTTAAAACCTACTCTAAGGGGGAGGGTCTATGGTTCTAACATTCAAGAGCACAGTAGAAGAAAAAGGAAGAGCTGCATGCTACAGGAAAGCACCAAATATATAAAGAATAAGGCATTTCTGTGGCACTAGAACAAAATGGCATAGCCCAGTCCCATGAAAGGTTAGGTGGATATGAAAACACAAGAGATCAATATGTTTTGGTGTGCCTTGGTCTCCAAATGTTTACAACCTCGCTGGGTCCAAGATTTGGGGTTGTGAGGTAGCCAAACAGTATGATATTGTCCTATTCATGCTTGCATTTGTCCCTTGTTACTTATAAATATCCAGCTTTCCTCCCCTCTTCATCTTTCCCTTTCACTTGTCTTCCCAGTCACGTAATACATAGACAAGGGCTGTCTACATGTTAACATCATCAAAATCATGTGGGGGTTTTGTTGTTAGCTTTGTATCTGTTCCAGGTTATTATTATTTTAAAAAAGAAACAAACAACTGTATGTTGTTAAAAGCATATTTTTGACAAAGTGCTTTGGTGTCACAGAATTGTAGAGCTGGAAGGGACCCCAGAGTCATTCAATTCCGCCCCTGATGGTGTAGGAAAGCCACATGTAAAGCAACACTGATAGGTGCCCATCCAACGTCTGTTTAAAAAATGTCCAGTGAAGGAAAGTCTGCCAATTCCTGAGGTAGTCCATTTTACTATTGAACAGTTCTTACAGGAAGTTCTTCTTTATATTCAGTAGCAATTTCCTTTCTTAAAATTTGTTCTTCAGGCTAAGTGGAGAACTTGTGTTTCTGAAATTGCCGTTTGTATGCAATTTTCCTCTAATTAAATCTAAAGAAGGTAGCAGAAGTTAATGCTTGGAAATAATATTGTTTCAGTGTACAGAAACATGTTGAGAGCAAGAAAGGTGAGGTACATGTTGTAATAGAGTTTTGGAGGTATTCTTTCATTTCTGCTGAAAGAACAGATGCCAGCAGTTACTTCCAAGGAACAAAAACTGTTTATTCCGGGTACATGAGGCAGAGTCTGACATACTGTAGTAGAACTGCAGAACTGTCATAACCATGAACAGCCATCTTATCAATCCAATGCTCGAGCCGCTGCTGAGCCGAACTTCAGTGGCGCGGCTCACCTTTGCCTCCCTCCCCGAATAGCGCAAGACTTCTGGTATCACGAGATTAGCATAGGAGGAGAGGGGGGAACGTTAGGTTATTTAAGAACCGTTCCGCCCTCTCCTCTTCCTCTTCCTTTGCTGGCAACAGCCGAGGACAGAGTTTAACTGCGTGACTCCTTTTCAACTGCGAAGTAGGGTGGCGAGGCCTACCCGGATCGGCACTTGGGAAAAGGGGGGTAGCATCGGCTCCCTCCCGTGGTTTGCCTGGCTCTTCCTCTTTTAGATCTGGATTAGATTTAATTTATCAGAAATAATTTGTTTTATTTAATTTAGCTGCTCGAGTTTTTTAACAGTACTAAGGGGGCAGCCGTGGCCGCGCAAGTCGTGCGCACCGCGGTTCAGCGGGCTTGGCCCCCTGGGGAATTTTAGTAAAGCATTGATTGGTTGTTTGGGTCAAACGAAGGAATAATTCAAATAAATAAATAAATAAATAAATAAATAAATAAATAAATAAATAATAATAATAATAATAATAATAATAATAATAATAATAATAATAATAATAATAATAATAATAATAATAATAATAATAATAATAATAATAATAATAACAACAACAACAAAATGTAAAATTAAAGTAAACGAGGTTTCAGGCACGCTACCTTTGAGTGGGGCTTGTTCGCAGGGTGGCGGGGAGCGGAGTCGACCATGGCGCAGCTCATCTGTTTGGCGCGCACCCTTGCTGGTCTTGAAAGCATATCAGGCTTCGTTGCAGGGCTGATCTTCAGGGGCTGGGAGAGAATACAGTTGCTGCCTCTCAGCTGTTCGGCGCTCCGCTCACCCCCACCCACCTTAGGAGGAAACAGCGCCAGGATGCAAATTGAACCACTTAGGTTGTTAGCATTTATTTTTCCTTACGTATTGAGCTTTGTTCTATAGATTGTTTAACTTCAATAGTTGTTCCTAACCACATAAATAATTATATGATTAAATTGATCTCTGAATTTATTATTTAAAATTGACTACGCGAATCCAATAAGGATTATCATAGTTTAATGTTGCTGATAGCTATTTCAGAGTAATTAATTTAAATAAATGGATAATTAATTAAATAATCAGTTAATTATATTTATTTGAATAAATAATTAAGTAACATTCAATAATAGTAATAATCATAATAAATAAGTAATTAATTATAATACACATAGAAGCACACACTATTTACATTGACAATATTTACATAGTATAATTAATATACAGCAAAGGAAGGTAGTTACACTTCTCTGGGCAGTGGGTCGCAGTTGGGTTCTCCCAGCTTGCACCACGCAGGGCGGTAATGCATAATTGTGTTGCTCCTGCCTGAATGGGGGCCAAGGCTACATTGGCCTGCTGGGCGTTGAACGGTTTTGAGCTCGCAGCTCGGTTAGGGAAGCTAAGAGTCATCGCTGGGCTAAGCTCAGAGCTATCGCTGATGATCTCATGTCTAGGTTTGCTGTCCTAGAAGCAGAGCAACAGGCTGAACAGACCTCCAGACAGGACGCAGATGGCGCAGCAGTATCACCGCTATGGCAGTGCGTAGAGGAAGAAAGAGCGACCCCAATCTAGGCAGCAACCGGCACAGTGGTAATGGCGGTGGGAAGGCAGGATGTGCTGGACGAGACAGGTCCTGACCACCGTACAGAAGGGAGGATCCAGTCTCAATGCCGCCTTTGTCTGAGGCGGAACAACAGGCAGATGGGGCAACAGTAACACCGCTGTGGCAGTGGATTGAGGAAGGAAGAGTGACTCCAATCCCGGCAGCAACTGGTACAGCCGCAACGGTGGTGGGTAGGCATAAGGATGGACGAGGCAGGTCCAGACCACCAGCACGGCAGGGAGGAGCCTGTTGCAATTCCTCTGTCTGGTGA
Organism: Intellagama lesueurii; assembly: GCA_037013535.1. Classification (NCBI taxonomy): domain Eukaryota; kingdom Metazoa; phylum Chordata; class Lepidosauria; order Squamata; family Agamidae; genus Intellagama; species Intellagama lesueurii. The sequence goes on from JBAJHW010000003.1 coordinate 117,067,611, forward strand.
GTCACCCGTGGCACCGGACACCTCTCCACGGTTCCCTACCTGGCCTTGGCCAGGCAGGGGACAAACCATTACATCTGACAGCACTCCACTGTTTTTGGCCTGGCCTTGGCCAGGCGGTGGACAAACCACCTCACCCGGCACCTCCTCATCGTTGTCTGCATGTCCTTGGACAGGCAGTGGGCAATTACTTCACCTTATTATCCACCACATAATATTCAGAATTTTGGGGCTCTGAGTCCTTCACGGCCTTGTACGGGCACTGAAGTTGGTGGCTCCGTCATGCCATGCCCTCAACTTTCAATTCCAGCCCCGGTAACTCTGGCTGCTGGTATAGGCGTTTGGCCGTACCATTGGCCCTGGACACGGGGTATAATACCATGCCATTACAAGCCTTGCCACGTGGGGATCGGCGATGCCCCTGGGTGATCACCTCACCCCGGCAATGAGAGAAAGTTTGGAAGGATGAATATGTAGATTTATTTGAGCTACTGAACAGAGATGTAGAAAAGAAGGATCTGGATAAGGAAGATGAAAAAGACAAAGAGAGATGCAGAAGGAAGAGGCCAGACAGGACTTGGGCAAACTAGCTACCTGGATTCCTAATACACCGGGGTGGTAGTACAGGCCCAGCCTTAGTGGGCTCAATCTTTATTCTAGTACCTGGACCTAATCTATAGGGCATATGTGGACTTCGCAGGGCAGGCATGGCTTATCTATGATGGAGCTTTACGTATGAGGAGCGCGATTCACCCAAATTTACGTGGGATTAGCCACTGCCGGATCTCTGGCTGCAGTCAATGACTCCTGCCAGGCCCAACCTAGGTGACAGAACTGATAGTGGGCACCTGAGCAGGAAGGCTACTTTGAATTCGACTCCCCGTGCAAGCGTGGGGTGGGGGGTTCAACCCCGCCTGCTCTGCTGGGAGTATGACTCCAGAGGTGTGTGCACTAAGAAAACTTGCAGTTTCAGACACAAGTGTACATTGTGTGGTGGTCAGCACCCCAGTACCACATGCTTCCAGGCTGGTGCCCCGAGATGGAATAAGGGCCCTGCAGGTGGGAAGAAGCCCAATGGCGGCGAGGTGTAACCCTGGTAAAGGGCCCCAGCCCAATTAAGGTCCTAGTTTTAGAAGCAGGGTTGCGTGATTACCCTAGTAGGGGCAAGGCTAGTTATTTATTGGAAGGTTTTAAGGAAGATTTTAGGTACCAGCGGTCGGGGAGTGCACAGCATTCTTTGCCCAAAATCTTAAATCAGTATACGGTCTGTAGGTCGTAGTTCAAGAAAAGATTGCCAAACAAGTACAGGAGGGGAGAGTGTTGGGACCGTTTGCAACAGCTCCTCTGGAGACTTTGCAGGTTTCACCTTTGGGAATAGTACAGAAGAAGGCACAAGGTGAGTTTAGACTGATCCATCATCTATCTTACCCAGAAGGGGCGTCGGTTAATGACGCCATCCCTCAGGAACTTTGTACTGTGCGCTACACCTCCTTTGATGAGACTGTTCACATAGTTCGTAGGTGTTGTCAGGGGCGGAGTTGGCAAATGTGACAGAAAATCAGCATTCCAGACTTTGCCAGTTCAACCACAGAATTTTGATCTGTTAGGATTTTGCTTCCAGGATTTTTCTATACAGATAGAGTGTTGCCTATGGGCTGCCCTGTTTCAGGTGCAGCATTCGAACGTTTCAGTTCATTTCTTGAGTGGAAGCTTAGGTGTAGAATGGGAGGTTAAAATATGGCCCATTATTGGGATACTTATCTTTTGTGGTGAAAGGAGCACGGGAACGTGTACATTTATACTAGATACTTTTCGTTCAATGGTAGTAGAGTTAGGTTTACCTTTGGTTGAGGAATAAACGGAGGGAACAATCACATCTCCAATGCTCTTGGGAGTTGAAGTGGATGTGGTACAGAAAACGTCTAGGCCGCCAGACGTCGCGTTGGCTGACCTTAAGGTCAGCGTAGCCTGGAGGTTGCAAAAAGAAAAGTGTCCCTGAGGGAGCTTCAGGAGATGGTAGGACATTTAAAGTTTGCTCATAGAGTCGTGGCGCCTGGTCACGCCTTTCTGAGTGGCTTTCCAAGGCAATGAAAGGGCTCCATCGCCCGTTTCACAGGATTAGAGTTACGTATGTCATGAAGGAAGATTTGAAAGTTTGGGGTCAGTTCTTAGCTGATTGCAATGGCATTTCCTTTTGGAGAGGATATAAGATGCTTAAGGCTGAAATTCAGATCCAGTCGGCCGCTGCAGGCTCCTTCGGGTTCAAAATCTTCTTTATAGGCGGATGGTGTGCATGCAATTGGTCGGAGGAGTGGCACCACATGGGAATCACCAGAGATTTGACATTTTGGAATTTTTCCAACAGTTGGTTTTGGGCAGGTGAATGGGCTAACACTGTCGTACGTTTCTGGTGCGACAATTTGACGGAGGTCTATAATTAATAACCCCACGTGCATTCAGAGTATGTCATGACACTGGTGCAGGCTAGACACATACCAGGTGTAGATAATAGCTTAGTCAATGCATTATCACACCAGCAGATTGAGCAGTTCAGGGAGTTAGATCCAGGAGCCAACGAATTCACGGAGACTCTTCCCCCGGGGGCTTGGCAATTTGGCGTGGTGATGTGAAGGGACGATATGACTGGCCCTGGCACCAAGGACAGGATAAGTGTACTCGACAGTGAGTATAGAGTTTCAGGAGCTTAGGAACTTAGTTGATTTAGAACCTACGTGGCCAGGACCTATACAGGGTAGGTTATTGGCGCAGGCTTTCTACACTACAGTTCATGGTATCAGAATTATTCTTCAGACTACCGCTTTAGGAAAATGATTGGAGGTTGGTCTAAGGAAAGAGGCAGATTGAAAGATTCAAGAGTACCTATATCACCAGGGCTAGTAGAAAGCATTTGTAAGCAGTGGTAGGTTATATGTAGAGATGATTATGAAGTTGTTTTATTCAGGTCCGCATTCTTAATAACTTTTCAGCGCCATCAGGATTAGTGAAGGGGTAGCCAATAGAAAGGGAGACAGAACCGGAGTGGCTCTACAATGGCAGGATGTTTGGGTAGTTATCGGGACGGTGCAGATTCACATCCACTGATCCAAGGCTGATTAGCAAGGCACCCCCTGACATCTAGGTAGGGGCCTGATTTGTTTTATCTTGCAGACACCATAGCAATGATGAGAAGGAAGAACATCATGATCATGGGCCGTAGCTATGTGTTTTTTTTGGGGGGGCAGCTCAGTATGCTGCCACATCCCCATGGGGGAGCAGTCTTGGACTTGGAGCTAGAGCCCTTATCGAATGAAAAGGATGCCATGGGATGCTGCGAGGACAACTTTGCCGTGCGGCTGCCTTTGGTCAACATCCCCCAGATGTGTGGGTAATACACTTGGGTGGTAACGACCTGACCAGGATCTCCGGAAAGGCCTGATCCTTGATGTGATTCATGACATCACATGGTTGAGGGTTGCATACCCTGCTACTGACATCATATGGTCAATGATCATCCCTCGGCTGGCAGGCAGGGATGTGAGGCAATTTTGGCCCACTAACACTGCACGAAAGAGTGTTAGCAGGGTGGTCTGCAGAGCTGTCTGCAGTGGCCTGGATCGGTGATTGGTCACCAGAGGATCTGCATGGATAGGCCTGTTTTTTTCGGAACTATGGTGTACATCCGTCCGAACAAGGTTTGACATCAAGGGGGGCCTGCTGTTGGAGCTTGGTGAGCTCGATGGCGGGCATGGGACTTAGCTTGGCTAGTCCCTATGCTGTGGCGGGTAGTGCAGATAAAACAGGTTTTGTTGGTGAGTCCCATTGCAAACTCAGGTAAGCTATAGCCCATCTGACCTCCCAGCGCTGCGGATCATGCGATTATAGTGCTTGGGGGGAAAGATGCGCTGGGGCCACACCTGGACCAACAGTCAACAAGGAGAAGCTGGCTTGAGGCCCGGGGGTCGTCAAATTGGGGCCGGCCGGGTTCTCGCTGTCTTTAAGACCGCGAGAACTTGGGGCCAGGGACTCGCCTATTTGTTGATTAAGGGGTCCTTTGAGACCTCTGTGCTTAAACCTGATTCCGCACTATGGCAGGACCCCCCTTTGCCAAAGGATGGCAACATTGATTATGTTTAATAAAGTGTGGCCCGTGATTAACCCATAATTCTTGTCTCGCGTCTTCATTCCGGGGTAGGAGGGCAAAGAGGCATTGCTTCTTTCTGCCTTGCCTGAAGAAGCAATTGGCCCCTCCTCAGTATATTAACTCTCAAATCATCAGAAAAGGCATTAAGTTATGCTGAATTTGACAGTTTTCTGTGCAAAACCATGGGTAAAAAACAATTGCTGATACAGGGGAAGTCTTGGCAGGGAGTCTCTGTGTGGCAAATCCAGCAAAATTGCTTGGAAAATTTATTGGAAAATTGCTGAGATTTAGAAATCTTGCAAGCACTCCACACGTCCTAAGGGAATTGGTTCTTATCTGAAGAAGATGTTGTGCATAAAGATCTCTGGGTTGGAAGTATGGAATGAGTGAGTGAAAATATGATAGATTTTTACTGAACTACTGAATGTAGCAATTAGGCCAAATCTTCAGCTCCTTGGAGAAAGCAGGAATGTCCCATATTTGTACAGAGTTTTCATGTTCTGTCATAGGTGTTTCAGTTTGGTTCAAATGTCAGTTCTTCTGTAGTGAATAACAGACCAATAAGGCCCAAAGTATGCCCCAAATAACACTTAAGTAGATAAAATAATTTTGCTCCCATGCAGGAGAAAGAAACAATGAAGAAATATTTGCATAAATGGAAATGAAATGCTCAAGGGCATACACAAAAAGGCAAATCGTCATTTGTTAGTTAATAAAATCATTAATACAACCATATTGATTATGAATGTCCTTTCCCCCCTCAAATAACTGAATCATTAACCTTTATATTATAATTGTTTTCTCTCTGTAAAATTGAACACAACTGGTATTCTAAGATAATAATAAAACAGAATAATAATAATAATAATAATAAAGATCAAGTAAATGAGTGAAAATTAGCAAATATGGTTTTAAACTGTATTTAAATTACAACAAAAGGGGTTTCAAGGTTGCAAAGAGTCAGATACCTTTATTCTGATAGATAGATGTATAATAGGGAAGATGATTCATCCAGATCAAAATATGCATATAACAGCTATAGAGAAGCTGTTTAAGTGGCTCTCTTAATTTGGCAAAATGTCTACTTAATTAACCTGAGTTGCTCCTGTTAATTAATCGACTCTTATGTAAACATGTCATAGCCACAAAGTCTGATTTCTTGCTATTCATAGTGGAAGTAGCATGACTAAAGATAAGTGGCAGAAATTAAAACAGTGCAAACACTGCCTCAAGCATCCATTCTCTCCCCCCCTTTTTTTTGTTCCTTCTTACTGAGTATGAGTGGATACCATTAGCACAGGGCAAAGAAAGATGTGTGATTGTAGAGCCATGGAGAGAAAACGATCTCACTGTGAACATAATTTCCGCTCTGGATTCACAACTGGGGGGATGGGGGTAGAAGCCACAATCAACTTTTGTGATTAATATTGTTTGCAGAAAACACTGTCTCTCTGGAAGTGATCACATGGAGAGGGTCCATTGTGATCTGTTCCCCAGAGATCACATTATGCATTGTGAAATGCACTCCAGCCTGACTCTGATCCATGTCCAAGCTGAAGATCACTCCTGTTAAGGCAACCCTTCCTCAGGCACAGGGGTGCACCTCTGAAACCATTTGATCATATCCTCTGTGATGTTGGCACCCTTGTGATATCATAAATTTGCTCCTGTTTTTCAGAGCAATTTTGTAACTGTTTTGAAAATGTTGCCATTACTGCAGCTTTTTAGAAAATAGTTACAAGAACACCCCTGCTCAAATAGTTTAACTTCAGAAGGATTGTTTCTTTTGTGTAGTGCAGCTACACTTAGAGAAATAACTTTTAATTTATAATGACTTGAACCTTTCTTTCATTTTTACAACCTTGCATGCTGCCTTTAGCAGGTTTGGATGGGAGGGACCTTTCTGGGCTGGGGTGAATATCAATCTATCCAGCACTAACATTCCTTCCCTGCCTCTGAATTCAAAGAGAAATAATAATAATAAAAAGATCAAGTGAATAAGTGCAAATCAGCAAATATGGATTTAATCTGTATTTAAATTACAGTACAACATAATTGCTCTGTGTCTCTTTCCCTCTCTTGAGTCTGAAGTTGGTTGTTGAAAGCAGTCATGTTTGTCAGTTTGTTTGATCTGTTCAATTGTATGCAATGAAACCTTTTCATTATTTCTCCAACTAAAGTTTCAGAATGAGTTATTGGAACTGTAAATGCCAGTTAGTGAGAAAAGGGGTGGACTACTCTCGGGAACTTGAAAGTGTTTTGCTCTGTGAATCCCTACAGCTACAGAAATATAACCAGAAATTCAAAACTTTGCAACACCTTTAAGCAACAATACTTAGGACTCTTTACCTGTAATTTGTTGAGATTTTGATATGAAAATGTATTAAATATTAATGTTCTATAGTTAAATGAAAAATGGCTGATTTTACCTGAGTCACTGTACTGATTGTATTCAGGTGTGGGTATCAAGGATTAAGACTTAATGTTGTACAGCTGTGGTACATTATGAAACTTTGTGTAACAGAAAATGAAGTAATGTATTTTCTGATTGGTCACAGAACTGTACATAAGTCATGTGTAAAATGAACATCTTTATCTGCTGTAAGTCAGATCACTTTTTCCTATGCTGTGTGTTGCTTCATGTCATGTTATGCTGCCAGAGGAATGTCTATTCTCTATGTATATATGTAAATAGACTAAGTTGTTGGTTTTACTCTCTCAGTGTCATAGTGTCATAAGTATCTCTGCTAAACAATATCTCCTTACTCTGCTGATGTTATGAGAATACACATTATAATCAAAATTCTCAACATAATTTTCATTCCCATATTAATGAAGAAACCAAGCATTTCATGTCTACTGTCATCCTGTGTTTTCTGAACTGTAATCTACAAACCACAAATAGCCTCTGTTACTATTTGAACTGCTCTGCAGCTGGCCTGCCACAGGAAACAGTATCACATTTTCAGCGGCATGATTTTTTGTCTGTCTCTTTGTATGTTCCTACAGTGTTTATTTCTATATGTGGGACAGGAAGCAACAGTTAGAACTGGATATGGAACAACTGATTGGTTCAAAATTGGGAAAGGAGTACGACAAGGCTGTATATTGTCTCCCTGCTTATTTAACTTCTATGCAGAATACATCAGGCGAAAGGCTGGACTGGAGGAATCCCAAGCCGGAATTAAGATTGCCGGAAGAAATATCAACCTCAGATATGCAGATGATACCACTCTGATGGCAGAAAGTGAGGAGGAATTAAAGAACCTCTTAATGAGGGTGAAAGAGGAGAGTGCAAAAAATGGTCTGAAGCTCAACATTAAAAAAACTAAGATCATGGCCACTTGTCCCATCACCTCCTGGCAAATAGAAGGGGAAGATATGGAGGCAGTGACAGATTTTACTTTCTTGGGCTCCCTGATCACTGCAGATGGTGCCAGCAGCCACGAAATTAAAAGACGCCTGCTTCTTGGGAGGAAAGCGATGACAAACCTAGACAGCATCTTAAAAAGCAGAGACATCAGCTTGCCGACAAAGGTCCGCATAGTCCAAGCTATGGTTTTTCCAGTCGCGATGTATGGAAGTGAGAGCTGGACCATAAAGAAGGCCGACCGCCAAAGAATTGATGCTTTTGAATTGTGGTGCTGGAGGAGACTCTTGAGAGTCCCCTGGACTGCAAGGAGATCAAACCTATCCATTCTGAAGGAAATCAACCCTGAGTGCTCACTGGAAGGACAGATCCTGAAGCTGAGGCTCCAATACTTTGGCCATCTCATGAGAAGAGAAGACTCCCTGGAAAGGACCCTGATGTTGTGAAAATGTGAAGGCAAGAGGAGAAGGGGACGACAGAGGACGAGATGGCTGGACAGTGTCATCGAAGCTACCAACATGAATTTGACCCAACTCCGGGAGGCAGTGGAAGACAGGAGGGCCTGGCATGCTCTGGTCCATGGGGTCACAAAGAGTCGGACATGACTTAACGACTAAACAACAACAACAGCGTTTATTTCATTTTTTTCCTACAATGGACAAAAAAATGAAAATACATTGAATGCCATTTTGGATGCCAGCAGACATATATTTGAAAAATGACAGTTGGGGGGAAATGGATGTCAACAAACATTTTAAGAACTGACAGTTGGTCGAAAAGATTTGTAAATTATTTCTCTATACTGTAAACTTGTGTATGTGTTTTTTTAAAAAACTATATCTGATCATACAGATAATTGTACGTTGGGCATGGAGCATTTTTCATACTATTCAGTAATTGTGGATTCTAATTGACACTGGAATATACTCCACAACTCACATGCAATGGTTGTATGGTTTTGTTTTGTTTAGTTTTCAAAATCCTAGTGCTTAAGTGTAGTATGATTGAACTGGATTTGTGCAGTTTTAAATAGAACCCATTACAAAATGATCTGTGACCAACCATCTCTATTCTTTTTGCTAAAGGGGCAAATTGTAATCCACATGCTGAGTTCTGGCTTTTCAGCACCTACAAAAATCAAAGTTAGATTGCTATTGTACTTCAGACAGAAACTGTCTTTCTTTCATCTTCATTATGGATACAACTGTTTTCGTTCTGGCAACCCAGCGAGCCTATTTCTTGAAATATTGAAGTGTTGTTTAAAAAAAAAAAGACTGACACTCATTTATGTACTGACTTCATTCAGGTGGATTTTGCTTGTCCTCTAATTTCTATCACTTGGATTATGACATGGAACAGAGTTCATACTCCCAGAATCAACTTTTCCTGTATCCGCTCCCCTACTGTAGCTTCCAGTACCCTCCAGTACTCTGATCCTGCAGTTTAGGGACTCTGGAAATGGTGTGGTACATGAGGAAAGGGGGCACAGATAGAATTGGACATAGTCTGAAAACACTCAGCCTTCTGAACAGAGAAGCAACATGAGACACTTCTCTCTGTATATCTACTTGAAAGTACTACACTGGGATTAAGGCCCATTGAATATCCAGAGGGCAGAGATTAAAAAAAAATGCTTTTGGGGCTACAAACCCCAGAATGCCCAGTCAGGCTGGTTGCCAATATCTTGTTAATGGCTGAGGCAGGCTGTCTCAACATGACTAGACAATGTGTCAAGGATGATCAACTGGCCATGAAATATCATGTCTTCAGTACAAGAGCAATACAGAAAAGGTGCTTTTGTGGGGAATGGCGGTTGGAGGATGTGCAATGCACACCAACCATCTCTAGAGACTTTTCCTTTTGTAGTTTAAATGTATTCGTGCACACCTACACATACACACCACATCCAGAAGAACAGGCTCATTCTTCAGGAAGGCAAAAATGATTAATCAGGTGTTTCTCTGTTTAATACTTCACACAAGACCATATCAGTTTTTTGCACATTTACAGAAATAAGCCAATGCACAAATTCTCACAGAGACTGAAACCACCACCCGCGATGCCATTTCACACCAAAGAGAAATCTGTTTGCATTTTCATATTCACCAAGAAAGGATAGACTAGGTCATGATTGGCATACCTACCTCTAGAATACTAAAACTGACTGCCAATGTTTGCGAACGATGCCATTGTACTTTTAAAAATTTGAAATTCTTTTCAGCCTCACTGAAGGAGGCATGCATAGATAAACTTTGGTCATTGTGACTGATAATGTGCTGTACCTGATTGTGAATTATCTTTTTATTCCTGCAGAGATTTGCATTCATTATAATTGCAGAATGCCAAAAGATTAAATACTGAATCTTTTCCAGTGACATGTACATTTGATAGCATTATGCATTTGTGATTTAATGGTTTTGGGAAGCTTAAATTGTATTAAAGTTTTATTAACGGAGGATTTTCTCTGTGTAATTGAATAACTCCAAACACTCAAAGCTTACATGAATTAATGAAGATTAAAACCATACAATAAGTTACAAAGTGAGACTTAAATTTAAAGGGTAGCTCTGTATAACTTGAAATAAAGTTTCAGAGAAATTAATGCTAACAAGAGCCAGTTTGCTGTTTAAACATATGTATGTTTATATTCCACCCTCTGCTAGGCATTAGTACTAAAGCTTTATCTGGACAAGATATATTCTTACGATGTAATTATTTCAATGTGTAAATGTTTATGGTTTCATTTCTATGTCCTACCAGCAAGCATTATTTAATGTAGAAGAAGGCTTCTTTTTTGAGCCATTTTGCGAATCCTTGTTCCGTGAATTCTATTAAAGTCACATTCGTGCTCCTGCACAATTACAGACGGAACCTTATGAATTGTGCTAGTTGTGAAGTTCTGTGTAAAGCTTGGTCTATTTTATGAGAAAAGGTTTGTATTATAAATTAGTCATCTCTTCTAAAAAGAGAAAACTAAGCATCCAATTGGATGACAGACTTTTCTAGAGCACAGAGTGCTTTAACAACAGTCCTTTTCAGAAAATACTTTCCTATTATTTGGTTACAAACTGAAGTTAAAAACTATAGCTGAAATGTGATATGCCTTGTGTGCTTCACAATTATAACAAAAAAAACAGGACAAGAATATGGATCAAGTGTGCAGATCACACTGATCTACCAAATATTGAACTGATCATCAGCTTTGTATTCTCCTATCTCCTAGTACTCAATAGACCCATATATGAGCGTAAACCTTCTGTGTGCTGAGTCAAACCATTGGTCTAGCTAGGTCAGTATTGTTTTTGCAGATAAACAGAATGTTCCATAGTCTCAGAAAGGGGTGCAAGAGAAATACATTGGGATTTAATTACAGAAATATCTATTTCATACCTCCTGAGATTGGCAATAGAATGAAGTGCATCTTGCCATGTTCACACCTTTATGCAGCTTGCGATGCATTCTGAGACATGGGAAAACACCCTTGACTGTTGTCAGGCACCTGGCAGATCATCACAGGTGACTGGAGGACTGCATTCAGCATCTTTAGTAGGTCATAAATTGTGTAGGATTGCCATGGAAGTAATCCCTTGTGATCCCTTTTATTTCAGACTTTTTACTGCAGTTCAAGCGTGGCACACTGCATATAGCCTGTCTGCGTGTGAAACAGTCTTTTTGCAGCTTTGTCCTTGTCTAAAAAGGCCTTTCATTTCTATTACAATTGTTGATTATATAATATAATTGTAGCAAAAAGTATAGTGGCATGTTGAGAAAAGCAACAATTTTTGGGCGACATAAATGTCAATTGGGAGGATCTCAATCCAACGTTTTACATGAGGTTGTAGGCACTCCTCTGCTTGCATCCTAGACAAAGCAGGGTGAGTATGCATGAATAGGGCTCTCCCCCCCCATGTGTGCTTTAAATGGTTATATTGAGACTGAGACCAGACTAGATATAGGATATTAATTTCATAAATGCATTTGTCACCCACATTTATTTTTATTATATTTACAGGAACCCAATGAAAGACTGAGCAGCCTCAGAACTATGGCGAGGAAAATATAACTCTTTTACTCCCCTTCTAGATTGCTATTTGCATTTTTCTGGATCATATTACCAGCTTCCCCTGAAATTCAGAGAGTTACTTCAGCAAGATGGTGTTCATAAGAACCAAGGTGGGAAGCAAAAGGTTTTAGCTTCCCTTCTCTTTCTCCACAATCCCAAGAATGCTTAGGCATTCCCTTGACTACGGTTCATAAAATACAAGCCCTATTCGGTTGTGAACTACCTGGTTGTTACCAACACACTTAAGAGAGGAATTAGTAACTTTTCCTCAGTCCTGTGTCACTTTCTATACATGGACATTATAAGTCTTAAAAGGAGAAACACCTGCTCATAGGTAGGCTCTACGCATGAGCAAGAACTCTGATATTCCTAGAATCATTGCTTTTGTGTAGAGCCTGCGTGTGAGCAGCAGTGTCTCCTCTGCAGACATGCCACTTTCCAAGTAGAGAAAGCAACAAAAGAGAGGGGAGAGATGATAGTTACTCCTTTCTTAATGTGTTAATACCAGATGGGTAGATAATTACTGTATAGGGCTATGATGAAAAGTGCACATTAATTATTTCCATGTGTTTAACATCATGTCAAGTTTGCTCTGAATTTCTTTTCAATTGTTTTCTTCTTCCAAGTTTGTTCCACAGATTAATTTGCCATTCAATTGTAATGAAATTGAACTGACGTTAAAGAACACTTGCTCAAAAGATTTTGTGCCAAAGATCCAATCAATACTAGGAAGGAAGGAATAAAACTGGATTGCTCTTCCCCAATCCCCACAGGTTTATTATCCACACAGTTTTATCTTCTGCACAATGTTTCTGCTAATTTTAATATTTATTTTACATATTCCAACCTTTGTGAAAGACGTTTCTTTTCATGATGTAACTCAGTCCTGCCCATGATCAAATGTATTCCATTTGTAGTCCTCTTGGCATGGAGAAGAAATGGACAGTGATATTACAAGTATTTCCTAGTAAGCCTGGACACAAAGAAATATCGCCTACACCGGAATTATCTTTGCTGTTTCCTGTGTTCAGTTATTCTCAAGTATAAGCAAACAAAAGACAAACAAGGCAATAAATCAATGATAGATCTCTTTGCTTTAAGCTGTATTCAGGAAACAGAGGAGCTGAGTTAACAGGTTATGTAATAAACCTTTTGTTCCAGAATCTGTAAATACCGATGTACAGATCCCTGCTAGGCATTTACAATAAACTCTTTTTCCTTCCTTCCTTCCTTCCTTCCTTCCTTCCTTCCTTCCTTCCTTCCTTCCTTCCTTCCTTCCTTCCTTCCTTCCTTCCTTCCTTCCTTCCTTCCTTCCTTCCTCCCTCCCTCCCTCCCTCCCTTCCTCCCTCCCTTCCTTCCTTCCTTCCTATTCCTCAAAGAGCAACGGGCTATACTGGTGGCAGTTACAATCCTCAGGAGCTGCTATGCTCTATAAAGTGATCACTGCTGTGATGCATTTGCAATAGATTTGCATTCTAAAAACCTCTTAGGAATGCTGATTAAATGCATGCAGATGGCAATGCAAAATGATTATCTAACATTTTACATTATGTCACCTGCTTCTTTGACAGTTTAGCATAGTTCTTGATTGGCCTCTGCAGTCATTTGGATTCATTTTTTGTTTTGTTTTGTTTTTGAAGACGAATTATGTTAAATGACATGTGAAATTGTCTTATGGCAATAAAAGACTTCTTTCATGAGGACATTAAGGAGCAAGTGTTAACAAATGTAGCAATGTTTGTTTAAGGATGAACTCACTTCTGTGAAATCCCAGTCATATCAAAATTCTCTCTGTGTGTGTATGTGTATGTGTATAATCTCTATGAACAGTTCTAATTTCTGTTCCTGGAAACTTTTAAACATTCTTTTTTGTTCTGTATGAACCAGGAAAAGACACATATAGACACAGAAGCATCCATTTTAGCCCTTTAGGCCAAGTCACCTGTTCCAATAGATCCCTCAGAGCAGGCTTCGAGTGTCATAGAATGTTGTTGAAGGAAGTCCAGCTTCTCACAAAATTTCACAGCTATTTCACCTAAGTAATGGAATAGACAGACCCACATCCCTTTCACTTGTGCTTATTCATAGGTATGTTCCATCTCACTTTTCTTATTTCTAGGCCATGCCACTTTTGTACACACCAATTAATTAATGTTATATACCACTCTTCTGGCTGAGGACGCTCAGAAAAGCATACAACATTGTCAAGTTATGGCTTGGGCAGAGATGCCCACACTAACCATTCAGCCACACTGCCCAGACTTTCCTGGTGTGGGTAGATTCCAGGAGGGCCAGAAATGGAAAATCTTCCTGCTTAGTACCTTTCCCAACACTCTGCATCACTCTGACTACTTAGTGCTCTAGGGAGTTACCACCATTCCTCCAGTTTGAGCATCTAGTTTGCATGAATACCAAAATAACCACAAAATATAAGGAATTCGATAGGTGATCAAAGCAAGGGCGTTCTTTAGTAGTAATAAACCATCTTTTGCCAAAATAACCAAACTGCTGTAAAATTTTATTACGTAATTGAAGTTGTAGGAAAAAGACAAAAAGAATACAATTCCAAGTGGTTTCCAAAAATGTTTGCAAAAATCTAAAAGCATTCAAAAGTTTGTGGAGCTAATAAACATTCAAAAAAGTTTGAGGTAAAGGCAATTTCAGAACAGTTCCCACAGAAAATGAGAGAATTAACAATCCTAAGCTAATACTCACATTCAAGCAGAACTTCAGCATGGTTCCAGAACATGTGCACATATCAAGTAACAAAGCAGCAGACAAGCATAAAATTCTCCTAAGAAATACTAAGGTAAACTAAGCAAACTCCCCTTCCCTTTTTTATGCCCATTATCCACCTAGACCTTTTGAGACCATTCACCAATTAGGTGTTGAGTCACTCTGAACCTTCTCAAACAAAGTAACTTCCCCAAAGTAACTTCACTACTTCTCCCTCCCATCTCTTCAGCTGAAACCAATTCTACTAATTAGCTCATACCAGACTCAAAATCTTTGGCACTGAGAAATCCTTCTCACACAGATAAGACACAGATGGCAAAACCTACCAACTATAGGCAATTTCTCCCCCACTTCTGGCCTGCTCTTTCCAGGCATGAGCTAAAACAGGCCTATATTTCAAAGGGCAACTGAAACCATCATCTACCCATTTTGCAACCTCTTGACAAACATGATCAAAGCAATAAAATATATTAAAGCATATAACAAACATGCTGCTATGTGATGTCAAGGTGCCTCTGACTTATAGTGGCTGTATGAATGAGTGACCTCCAGAATGTCCTGTCATTAATAGCCCTGCTCAGCTCTTGCAGACTCAAGGCACTGGCTTTATTTCTTGAGTGAATCACAACAAACATAGCAATCTAAAAACAACAAGAAATACATTAAGAGGAAAGTGGTGGGGAAATGATAAAAAGCCTGCCAAAATAACTTTCTCAGTTTGTGTAACTTCTACAGCTAATTGATGAGATTCTCGGTGCATCTAGCCTGTGCAGTCAAGGATATGATTGAGACATGGCCCAGAATCAGATCAATTAGTCATGGCCAATTATGCAAACCTTACATGAACACCAATAGAATTTTCTCATTGCCATCTTATCTTTCCTCCTGAATCACTGCCAAAAGAGATAAGGTACTGACCTGCCACAGCTCCCACCTGTTTCTTCAGGAGGAGCACTGAATCTAAGAAAACACTCCAACTTTTTCCTTGGTTCACAAGAGGCACTCTACCCAATTCCATCCTGTTTTCCCATTAATCTAAGAGGGCAGTCAGTGAACAAAAAAGTCATTGGCCCGAATCTTGTTGCATAGTCATGTCTGCAGAACAGAGTAACTCACAGTGGCAATTTGTTGATAATTAACAAGTCCCCAGTTGAATTCCTGGTTGCATGTCAACTGGTGTGCAATGAGGAATCCAAGGAAGGACCTGTTAATTAGTGGCAATTTGATGCTTCAGGTTATGCCATTTCCCTATTGCTGGTATACTTATGCAACAGGATTTTGGCCATTGAAGTAGGTATTTCAATGCATATTTTTAAAAATATTGGCCAGAATCATATTGTGGTTCATGTGCAGTTTGCATAACTTTCCACAGAAAATTGCAGATAATTGACAGAGTTCTGAGGCACATCTTGGTCACATCCCTGGCCATGTATCTGACTGTGCCCTAGCACATCAACAATTAGTTGCAATTAACCCAGCACGTTTTGCAAAACACTGATAGAATTCTAGACACTGTCTTCAGAAAGACACATTTATTTGATTGGTTCGTTGTTTTTAAAACAAGAAATGTCCCAGAATATTTGGCAATCACAAAAGTAGTCAATAACTGAGTTCCTGTGTGCAGATTGGTTTTGGAGATGTTGATCAGATTCTATTCAAATCCATATTTGAGAAATTTAAAATAACATTTCTCAAGCATCCTTAAGTATTTTCCTATATTCCTGGTCTCTTCTTTCATGCACATAGGGAACTTATCGTAATCACTATTTCACTCCTTGGTTCTGTAGCATGCTGAAGTAATTTAGAAGCAAAATTTTGCAGCAGTATCACTCCTTACAGTCCTTTTCACCATGTTAACTGAAAGCTCCAATGGACCACAGTGTGCTCTCACTCTATTTCCCTTGCATTCAATAAACAGTGATAACACAGTGAGGTGTAAAGAGCAGTTCTGAAATCCATCTGTAATGGAGCTTTATTTTAGGAAAGATATCTGAACTGCTTTCAGAGGCAGTCTGTGTTCATCCCACTTTCCTCCCCTCTGATTAAGACAATGAGAGGATGTTCATCCAAAACTCAATGTTCAAATGCTAGCGAAATTTTTCCTTATGGAGAAGTTGTGTGACTTGTCAGTGATTAATGCTGCAGTGCTATTTTGCCTCACTGGAGGTGAGCTATAATATCTAATGTGGTATAAGAATCAATAAACTAACTATATACTTACCAGGCTATGAGGTTTCAATCTGATTGCTAATTAATTGCCTGTAGGACAATAAACCAATACTTGCTAAAACATATTCAGCTCAAATCCTCTTAAGGATCTCAGAGGCTGCCAAGCAGGAATAAAAAAATAATATATAAAAGTAAGCATGTCAGCATAAAAACTTATCACTCAGGTGTTTCCCCCCCCCCCCCATTTAAATGACCACTTACAATAGCAGAACATAAGCCCTGCTCTTCTTATCTTAGCTTCTTCAATATGATTCTGGGGGGAAAAAAGAAGAGAACAGGAATACATTGCTCAGAAGGAAACAGCTCTAGAGATGGACACAAATCAGAAAAATGGTGATTCGTTTTGATTTGTGATTTGTCGAGGTTGTTAA
The DNA here is from genome assembly GCA_037013535.1 of Intellagama lesueurii. Classification (NCBI taxonomy): domain Eukaryota; kingdom Metazoa; phylum Chordata; class Lepidosauria; order Squamata; family Agamidae; genus Intellagama; species Intellagama lesueurii. Next base: position 117,084,518 of record JBAJHW010000003.1, read on the forward strand.
ATCATGAATAATAAATTTATGATTTTTCTGATGAATCGATGAATCAATTCATCAATTTGTTTTTGTCTTTAAAAACATATAACCCCACCACCCCCAGGCACCTAGAGACACCAAAATCACAGAGACACTTCCCCTGACTCTCCTCTACAATACCCCCAAGTGTGTTCCTCAAAGAAAGTGCCCTTTCGCAGCTGGCTTGTGGAAACCCACTCTTCACCCAACTTGGCGTGATTATAGAGGAGAGTCAGAGGTAGCATTTCTGCAATTTTGGTGTCTCTAGGTGCCTGGGGGACCATTTTATAGGCCAACAAATCAATGAATCTAAAATTACTAAACATTAATTGATTTGTATTCATCGGGGCATTTATTTGTATGAATAAAAATCAACAAATTAGAATTTTGTATGAATTTTGCAATTCACGTTTCAATTTGTGCCAATCTCTAGACAGCTTGAAGGAGACAGCCTCCTCCTCTCCTTTGCAAATGAAAGAGGGCTAGAAAGGTATTTCTCGCTTTGACTTGTAAAGAAAGGAGTGTTGCATTAACACCTGTCTCTCTTTTCTTAACCCTGCTCTTCACAATACTTTGAAAATCTTTCAATACCTACTTCCTCCTCTTGATACTTGGACCTCTCTATTGTTCTATCGAGATATCACTTTTGCTATTTTTTTTTAAAAAAAAGGACAAGGGGAGGCCTGATTGCCCCAAGAAACAGTACAGAAAATGAATCAATACAAAATTAAGAGCAGCGTAGCCTGCTATAATGGTTCAAATAGAAATAAAATGAATCAATGCAGTTAAAAACAATGTGAACGTTCCTGCCAATATACATATATGCACTATGTGACGACTGGAAAAAAGTATTGGTACAACAGAGGTATGAAAAGAATCAGTATAACTGAGGTTCTTTTCTCATGTGTGATTGAGCCCTTAGGCTGCCAACTGTCTGGTTAAAAAGATTAGAGAAATATGCCTTGTTTGGTAGGCTATCAACTCCCACAAGATTTTTCACTCCTGCATGAGAATGAAAATATACCAGATTGTGGTCCCTCTGTATAAAGATTTGCCAAAGTACATATAAGAATTCAGATTTATACCCTGCCATTTATAGAAATGTTTATGTTTCATCTGTGCTATTAGACCCATGTCCTTTTGGCTTGTACTAAACCATTTCTAATGGATTACTGACAGATGATATCTCAATTCAAGTATTAAAATTAGGGCATTATGCGGAACATGTACAAGGGATCCCTCTACCCTGTTCTCGTCTGTCTCTGGTTTTGTCACCCTGAATGCATAGGAGACAACTAATATGAACAGGAGGTCAGATCACAGTATGCCATAAGCATAAGGTAAGAATATTTGGGAAAAGCATTATCTAGCTATAGTAAACAGTCACGGGAAATTATGCCTTTCAAGCAGCTTTCTTCATTGATCTTCTCACCTCCAACTTGAGTCGTAAGATTGAATCCACGCAACGGAGTGAGCTCCCGTAGCTTCTCCCAGCTCCTGCCCACCTAGCAGTTTGAAAGCATGTAAATGCAAGTAGATAAATAGGTACCACCATGGTGGGAAGGTAACAGCATTCCATGTCTAGTCGCGCTGGCCACGTGACCACAGAAACTGTCTACGGACAAACGCTGGCTCTACGGCTTGGAGACGGGGATGAGCACCGCCCCCTAGAATCAGACACATCTGGACTAAATGTCAAGGGGAACCTTTACCTATGCTAACTTACCCTGATGGAAGTTTAACAACATGTGGATATCCACAAGTTGCCCATGTCTCATATATAAGGAACAACTAATTACTACTTGAAAAGAAAGAGAAGATACCAAGGTAAATTCGAATATTCCATGATAAGATCTCCAGATTCAAAACTCTAATGCAAGTCTATGCAAATGTGGAGCCTTTCTTACTAGGATAACTTCAAATGCACTTGTCTGGACTTTGCTTAGTAGTTCAAAGGCAGTATATGATAGAGCCAGTGGGAAGGGAATATTTTCATTCCTGATTACATCTACTTCATGGTGAGTACAAAACTATACAAAATGATTCATCAAAGGGAGCAAGAGAAGATTTCTGTCACCAATGGGAAGATTGTGGGTGATCACGGAACAAAGGAAGGCTAATTGCCTTAGAGACAGAACAAAGGAGTCGACAGCGGATGTCCAAGCCAGCGGAGCCTACAGGCAACGCCCTGAGAGCTCTTTTATTTACTTAGCATGATTACATAGTACGTTGTTAGAATTCAGATAGGATACTAGTTACCTAATCATAACTAGGATTGTCTGAAATAACCCTTTGATCTTATGCTCTACCTCTAAGCGAAAGGGCAGAATAAGGGGTTACCCCACCTGCTGCCAGCTGCCGCTTGCTGCCAGGAGTGTATGCACGTCACTGGAACAGAATGCAGCTACAACCTTTAAGCAGAAGTTTCCCACATTTCCCCTTTTTCTTGTTTGTTAAGCAAAGGCACATATTCTTTCATATATTTGCGAACTACATATAAATCTTTTCGGCAAAGGCCTGAGGGCGATGCTTTGAGACAGGTAGTTATTATGGAAAAGAAGGTTGATATACATTGAATAAAGCAACAGCAACTTATAAGGAGTATGAGGAGTATAATTCCATACATTAACACAGTGCAAAGCCATCCAAAGTGGGGCAGCCATGACCACAAACTGTCCCACCAGGAAGGAAGTATGTCCTGTCTTATGTTATTGGCAAGCTGTCTAAGATGAGCAAGCTGATTATTTACTGCATGACTATTATCAGATAAGTTAAAGCAACAGAGATTAGTAAAAGACTCACAACCGATGTGATTACGCAACATGAGATAATCCAATGCGGCGCGGTTGTCTAAAATAGTGTCACGCAGTTGTCGTTGTTCCTGATTCAGCAGGGCAATAGCAGTGGAAGTGTGGTTAATGGTTCTAGCTAAGGAGCACACAATGTTGGCAAGAGTGCGAGAGTTACGAACAGCAAGGCCAGGAACGCCAACAACCGACGCAGCCAGTGAAACATATTTTGCTTTGGATAACAAATTAACATTACCATCACAAGTACTATCAAGAGACAAGCTTTCTCGTCTCAGCCGAGTCGAGGAGTTCTGCAAGGCAAAAAGTTGCATTAAGTTGATTACTAATCTACTAAAACAGCATTGTGTTTCTGACAGATTGGCTGGAATGTAGCTAAAAGTACATTGACCACATGTAAAAAACCACCCTGTAGGTAGGATGATATGTGCGAAATTATAAGAAATGTTGACAGCATGCGTACAATTCCATATGGCTTTGGTTGTAGAAATGCACGTCTCAGAGGAACAGTTGACTACTCTGCCACATGAAGTGTTTTCATTAGATGCTACAAAAGGGGTGTAGAGGGAAAAGGCATCAATGGGTAGCATTTTTGTTGTTCGCCCCCAGTCAGGAGAATTAGTGTACTTAATGATGGTGGCATTCAACCACTGTCCTAGCCAAGTGTCATTAGCAATGTCGCAAGGTTCTTTACAGGCAGGAATTAAGCAAGTTCCTAGTAATCCATGCATAGCATATGCCTCCTGCAGACAGAAGTGAGAGACATTCACAATTTCTGCCAACCTTTCCCATAAGTTAAATTGCAGACGGGCATGCAAATCCTCTCAAGCCTCTGCGACACCTATTGGAACAGCTCCAAGAATGAGAACACAACACAACAGTGTCACAACAGTTGGCATTCAGCTGCGAGATAATGGCTGCTAGAAAAGTTTCAGGAGTTTCCGGGATGTGCTGCAGATTTAGAGTTCTTTTTGCATCAGCACTCAGCGTCTTTATCATTATCCCCCAAGTAACTTTGGGCTGAGTGCCTTCAGGTCGGGCCAGGCACTTCCAGCGATGCGCAGTCATCTTGTCACACTCCAGAGCCATCGCTGGGTTGAATTCCAGAACGGGTTTTGCAGGTTGCAATGCCAACTCATTCTTCCCACGATATGGCCTCACACACCGAGCCAGGATCCACAAGGGACCTGTGGGAGTAAGCAAAGCAGCATAGCTGCGACCCCATGTTAGTAAAGGGTCTGGACCCTCCCACTGAGGGTCAGGAGGTTGCTTATAAGTTACCAGCGGCCGTTCCATGGGGATTTCTTTACGAAAGTGTTTCTCTACTGGCGACAACTTATGCTGACCTGCAGATACAGTTAAATGATTTAATGTGAACAATGTTATTGATACTACATCTGGAACATCTTGGGGCTTAATCCCTCTGTTTTTTGTTTGTTTTGAAGGGAGAAATTTAAGAGAGTGGTGTGCTCGTTCTACAATAGCCTGTCCTGTGCAGTTATAAGGAATACCATGAGAAAGTCAAATGCCCCATTCATTGCAGAAAGTGGTAAAGGCATGAGAGGTATAGGCAGGGCCATTGTCTGTTTTTAAGGCTGAGGCTGGCCCATAATTTCAAACGTACGTAAACAATGTTGTATGACATGGCGAGAGGTCTCGCCATGAAGACGGGTAACCCAGATGTATCCTGAATAAGTATCAATAGTTAGATGAACATAAGAAAGAGGAGAAAGGGTAGGAACATGAGTGACATCCATTTGCCAAAGCTGATTGGCATCCGTTCCTTGTGGGTTAACAGCATCAAAAGGAAAGGAAATGGGAGAAATGAAACAGGAAGAGCAGGAAGAGACAATGTCTTGAGCTTGAGAAAGCGGAATAGAAAAATGCTTATGGAGTTGTTTAGCACTCTGGTGAAAAAAGGAATGGCTGTCAATAGGGTTGGAAAAGAGGGGACACAAGGAACGAAGAGCAGAGTCTGCATGATGATTTCCCTCCGAGATAGCATCTTGAAATGCAGTATGAGATCGGATGTGAGGTGCAAAAAAAGGTTGTGATCTGGCAACAAGGAGGTTTTTTAAAGTCAGAAACAGGGAAAGTAAGGCAAAGTCAAGAGCAGGAGAAAGATAGGCATGTGACAGATGAGTGAGAATCTTAAATACATATTGAGTGTCTACAATGAGATTTAAAGGTTGATCTTGAAACATTTGAAAGGCAAGGATGACAGCAGCCAGTTCTGCATGCTGAGCAGAGCTCTGAATAGAAGTAAAATAGGTTTTCCAGGTTCCGGGAGGTTGCTGAAAGGTAATCATGCCTCTGGTAGGCGCACCATTGGTAAAAACAGTTAGTGCATCAGGGAGAGGAGTAGCAGAGAAAGGAGAGGAAAAGTGAAGGGGTACTTGCTGAATGAATGTTAAGCTAGGGTCTTTAGGTGGATTAAAACGTATGTCTCCAATATAGTCTGCAAAAGCAATTTGACAAGTTAGTGATGTAGACATTAAATGATCATGGTCAGCTTTGGAAATAGGTAAGTAACAACACAGAAGATCCCAACCTGTGAGTTGTTTGGCACGATGGCGTCCTTTGACTACAAGGGCTGTAATCGCATTTAGAGTGGAGTAAACATTTTGGGGAGGAGTGTTAGATAAATAAAGCCATTCTGCTACAGCAATGGCCTTGTCAGACTTCGGGCTACACAACAACCCAGTAGGCAGTTGGGGAGTGTTCAAGATAACCAGCTGCAAGGGACCAAAAGAAGGAATGCGGTTGACCATGATACGTCGCAAGGCTACCTTAATTTGATGTATGGAATGTTTCATAGCCTTGGTGATGGGTATGGAGTCAGCAGGAGACTGATGTCCCCGGAGTGCATTCAACAAAGGTTGCAATTCATGAATAGGAAGGCAGAAAAGTGGACAAACCAAATTTAAGTGCCCAAGGAACTGTTGCAACTGGACTAATGTAAATTGAGATGGAGTTTTTAGTTCTGGTAAGAACGGAGAAGATGTAGCTTGCAACAGTTTGTGCCCTAGATAAAGAAACGGAGGTGTGGTTTGTATCTTTTCTGGAGCTATGTGAAGGCCTTTTTTCTCTAAGAAGTTAGCTAGAGAATCATAGACAGTAGTGGGGAGGGATTGCCCAGCCACCAAAATGTTGTCCATGTAATGATATACAAGCAATTCAGGATGCTCCAAGCGAAATTGCTGTAGGGCTAGATCCACAAAGTGTTGACATAAAGTTGGGGAATTCAGCATTCCCTGAGGCAAGGTTTTCCACTGATATCTTTGAGTAGGTTGGGAATTGTTGTACCTTCAGGAAGTTAACAAGCGCATTCAGCCTATGGGCCCTTTACAATGCAGCTTACCTAATTGTTGTACACAGGGACTGTAAAGGCAAATTTTTCCCTGTCTTGCGGTGCTAAAGGAATTGTGAAGAAACAGTCCTTGAGATCTACTATAGATAGATTCACCCGCAGGAAGGACTTGCAGTATATTAGACCAGGTTTGAATAATTAGAGGTCCTTCATAATCCCCATCAATGATGCCTGGTACAACAAATAAACACCGTGCAGAGATGCTAGAGTGGGGGAGAATGAGACCCACAGTGTCTTTGGGTATTGGTCCATGATGTGCTGTTTTGACTTTGTAGATAGCTAGAGGGAATTGATAGTCGACCCCTTCGGCTGTGATCAAATCATGACCGGCACTTTTAACAGTACAGTGGTGCCTCGACTTACGACCACAATCCGTTCCAGAAAATGGTTGTAAGTCGAAATGGTTGTAAGTCGAATAAGCATTTCCCATTGAAATGCATTGAAACCTGATTAATCCTTTCCGGCTGTTTTTTGGTTGTATGTAGAGGCACCGGTTGTAAGTCGAAGCATTCCTTCCCATAGGAACTATTGCAAAAGCGGTTAATCCGTCCTCTACCACTAGGGGGAGAATTTTTCTTCTTTTAACTTAAGATGACTAACTTAGGTTTAAAAAAGGGCAGGAAAGGAGGGAGGGAGGGAACAATGGGGAAAAGAGGAAAGAAAGAAGGTCATCACTGGGGCACATAGACCCCTCAGACAAAGGTTTGTGCTGTTAAGCACAAAAAGAGAGAAGTAAGATAGAGAGAAGACAATCAGGGGGAGGATTTGGAGTCTAAAACACCTTTTAAACAAAACACTTTTTAAACCAAACCAAACACCTTTTAAACAAAACACATTTTAAACCAAACCAAGCACCTTTTAAACAAAGCACATTTTAAACCAAACACATTTTAAACCCACCCACCAACACCTTTTAAAACAAAAGAGTGGTCACTTAGTTTTTTGTGTCTTCTGGAGGACATAACAGTGACTTAAGGCTGGAGGATAGTGAGATGGTCATCACTGCGAGGTAGAGGTCCCCTCCTTTGAGTTATCATCTTCAGGGGTTCCCTGTCTCTGTCTCTTGGCTGCAGGCTCCATCCTGGTGAAAAATTTGTCCAATTTCAACTACTTCATCCTGCGCTGCAGAACCTTTCTGAAATGGCTGACCACGTTGTCGTTCATCATGTCCAAAACTCTTCCTGTCACAGTCCTGTTTGGGTGGTGCCTCTCAAAGAAGTCCTGGCACTCGTTCCATTTCTTGCAGATGGATCTTATCTCCTCACTGCTAACCTGCGCTGCCTCTTCCTCTTCCTCAGTGGAAAGCTCCTCCACAAGAGCCTTCTGCTGCTCAGTTTGCAGTTCTGCAAGTTCTTCTGTGGTCAACTCCTCTTTGTGGTCTTCAACCAGCTCCTCTACATCCTCCTCGTTGACATCCAGACCCATGTTTTCACCCATGGAGATGATGTCCCTCACCACCTGTGAATCAGTCACCTCAGTGCCATTGTCTGTGGCACATTCTGGCCACAGTTTCCTCCAGACTGAGTTCAAGGTCTGAGTTGTGACATCTTGCCAGGCCTTGTCAATGAGTCTGACGCAGTGGAGGACATTGAAATGTGTCTTCCAGAACTCTTTCAGGGTCATGGATGTCTCCTCAGTGATATTGAAGCACCTGGTGAAGAGTGCCTTTGTGTACAGCTTCTTGAAGTTGCTGATCACTTGCTGGGCTGCAGAACAGGTGTTGTGTTGGTGGGGGGAGGAACTTGACCCTGATGAAATCATACTCCTCGTCGAGATCATCCACCAAGGATGGGGGGTGTGCTGGGGCGTTGTACATCAGCAGAAGGCACCTTTCAGGAAGCTGATTGTCGGAAAGATATTTCTTGACAGTGGGTGCAAACACTTCATAGAGCCATTCCAGAAACAGCTGTCTTGTCATACAAGCTCTTGCGTTGGCCCTCCACATGACAGGCAGTGTGGCCTTGTTAACTTTCTCTCGGTGGAATGGGCAAGGAGTCTGGGAGTGGTACACCAGCAGAGGCTTGATCTTCAGATCGCCGGTGGCGTTGGCATACAGCAAAAGGGTCAATCTGTCCTTCATGGGTTTGTGGCCCTGCATTTTCTGTTCCTCCTGAGTTATGAAGGTTCTCCTGGGCATCTTCTTCCAGAACAGCCCTGTCTCATCACAGTTGAAGACTTGCTGGGGGAGGTAGTCTTCTTCCTTGATGAATTTGGCAAAGTCCAACTTGAAGGCTTCTTCAGCAGCATGGTCAGAATGTGCAGCCTCCCCATGTCTTATCACTCTGTGGATGCCACTTCTCTTTTGGAACCACCCCCTGTTGGCTTTGAATTCTTCTTGCGCTGCACTTCCGGAGGGATTTCTTTCCATTAAGTCACTGTGCAGCTTCTTCGCTTTTTCACAAATCATGGTTTTACTGATGCTTTCCCCTTTCAGCTGTTTCTCATTCATCCACACCAGTAAAAGTTTTTCCACCTCTTCCATCAGGGGTGACCTGTGCTTTGTTATGATTGTGACTCCTTTTGCCACATCAATTTCTTTCAAGACATCTTTCTTCTTTAATATGGTGGAGATGGTTAACTTTGGCATCTTGTATTCAGCGGCCAGGTCATTCACATGCATGCCATCTTCATGCTTTTTGATAATGTTCTTTTTCATTTCAATGGAGATGATCTTCTTCTTCCCTTTGCTCTGCTCTTTCTTTGGAGCCATGAGTACTGTTCAGAACACCACAGTACACAAACCCTAGGAGCCACAGAATCCAGCAACCATTATTCCAGCAAACAGATCCCCTCAGCACAAAAAGAGAGCATAGAGAGAGAGAGAGAAGACAATGGGGGGGGGGAGAGAGAAACTTGAGTCTAAGCCACATTTTACACCATGACAGCCAACACTGATCCTTGCAGAAAATGTTCTGATTTTAAAACAAAAAGACTTGGGAGTCTAAACTCCATTTTACAGCATGCCAGCCCACACAGACCCTTGCAGAAAATGTTCTGATTTTAAAACAAAAAAACCTTGGAGTCACATTTTAAACCCACACATTTTAAAACAAAAGAGAGGCCACAGTACACAAACCCTAGGAGCCACAGAATGCAAAAATAAATTTTACATTTTAAAATTACAGTCTAATTTTCACATTTAATTTTAATTTAATATTACAGTCTACTTTTCACATTTTAAATCCACACTGCAAGAGCCATCAGAGCACAGAAACATAACCCCCACCTAGCCCAAACCCAAGCTGCAAAAACCCTGTATAGTAAATACAGTGTACTCACCCAGAACAGGCAGTCTCTCTGTTTTAAAAAAGAAAGTCAAAAATCCAAAAAGCAAAAATTAAAAAAAAAAAAGCCAAAAAATTACAGTACGTACAGTACAGTACCAGGCAGTACCAGGCAGTCCGAAGTCTCTCTCCGTATCCACACTCTTTAACCGCTGGGGCGAACGAGGTAGCAGACAAACAGCCTCTTCACTGACCAACGGTTAACTGAAAGTTCAAATTTCCTGCTTTCCCCACCTTCCCCGTGTTTTTTTTTTTTTTTGGTCATAAGTCGAAGCTCCAGTTGCAAGTCGAAGCAAAATTTTACGACTGGAGCTCTTCGTAAGTCAAAATGGTCGTAAGTAGGGGCGTTCATAAGTCGAGGCACCACTGTAGCAGGTTGGATTTCTTGAACTGGGGTAGTATTCACTGAGTTCCCCCCACTTGACCCGGGGCTGGAGGTCCACCAGACTTGGAGTTTCCCGGTGTTGGAACAGACCGGCATTGATTGGCCCAGTGATAACCTTTCTGACACCGGGGGCATTTTTTAGAAGGGTGTCTATTATTTTGGGGGGTTGATCTACATTCCCGTTGGAAGTGCCCTTCCTTGCCACAGGAAAAACATTTACGATCTCGGGCGGGGTTCAAGGAGGTAGCCATGGCTGTGGCCAAAAGCTGTGTCTTGTGAGTTTCTGTCCCAATATTCTGACATAATTTTAGAATGGCAGCAATGTCAGCCTCAGGTTTATTGTAAATAGCCTGAAGGGCCGTTTTACAATCCATGTTAGCATTTTCAAATGCCAGCTGTTTCATCAAAATATCAGCAGCCTCAGTATTCTCCACCTGCCGTTCACTCACTCTTTGCAATTTGTTAATGAAAGACATATAGTCATCTGTAGGACCCTGACGCAAATTGGCAAAAGACCCTAAAGGGGTACCTTTGTCTGGGATTTTTAACCAGGCTGCTCTAACAATGTCACCCACTTGTGCCAATCCCCTGTTAGGGATGGTAAACTGCTGTGCCATGGTGACAAAGAGTCCATCTCCATTTAGCATATCTGCAGACACAGCAATATTGTTTTGTAAATTATCCATGGCCAGAATGGCAGCGGCGTCTCTCCATTCCTGCATAAATAGTACATATTGTGCAGGAGTGAGCATTGCTTTAACCAAGACTTTCCAGTCAGCTGGAATAAGATTTCCATTTCCTCGTAAGCCATCAACCAACCCAAGAATAAAACTGCTATGGAGACCGTTTTCAACTACACTTTTTTTCAACTCTTTAAACATGGCAAGGGGAAGACTTTCATGAACACGGTGTCCCTGATTGTTATGAACCACAGGACAAACAGACATAAGGGGGAGGGCGGCAGCAACATCCTCCGGGCTTCCTTGGGCCATAACATCAGATAACATCTGCTGCATTGATGAACGAGGAGCGGGAGGAGGGGGAGGAGGGGGAGGAGAAAGGGGAGAAGAGGCCGTTGGAAGAGCAGCAGGAGCTGTGTAGGAAGGAGGATTGTTTCTGTTTTCATGGAGATCTGGTGGCTTAGAGGGTGGCAAAATCTGAGGGGCTGTTGGAAGGTTAGCTAAAGACTGGGCTAACAAAGGGTTCACGATCTTTGAAATCGCATCCCGGCAAAGATGCCATGTATGGAGGACTTCAACTGGAGCAACAGGGTCTTTGTGCAGTTTATTCCCAATTTTATCCCAATCTGAAAGCTTAAAACTGCCACCTTCCGGATACCAGGGACAATAAGTACCTATTTCTTTCATTAAATCCTCTACTGAAGCAGATACATCACAGTGACCTTCTTTATGGAGCAAATAAATCAAGTCTTTTTTATGTTTAATTTGAAGCGCTGTAATAGTGTTTCCCATCTTCAACTAGTAATACTCACCGGGATCCAAAGAGGATGCGAGGACGCGTCTGGAGCCCTTGCCGGGTGAGGTGAGCTACTTTGATTGCCTCAGGCGATGTCCCTGTTCTGGCGCCAAATGTGGGTGATCACGGAACAAAGGAAGGCTAATTGCCTTAGAGAGAGAACGAAGGAGTCGACAGTGGATGTATGAGCCAGCGGAGCCTACAGGCAACACCCTGAGAGCTCTTTTATTTACTTAGCATGATTACATAGTACGTTGTTAGAATTCAGATAGGATACTAGTTACCTAATCATAACTAGGATTGTCTGAAATAACCCTTTGATCTTATGCTCTACCTCTAAGCGAAAGGGCAGAATAAGGGGTTACCCGCCTGCTGCCTGCTGCCGCTTGCTGCCAGGAGTGTATGCACGTCACTGGAACAGAATGCAGCCTTTATGCAGAAGTTTCCAACAGAAGATCAAAATAATTTGATAAAAGCTGACTTGAAAATGATTGGGAGGAAGCAACTGTCTTAAGTGGTGCAAAAATGGCGCCATCTATTGCCTAATGGAACCATTCCCCTTTTTATGGCAAAAAATATGTCAAATTCCGAACATCTACTATTATTAAAACAGTTCTTCAGAAATTGTCACATATATAATGAATCACCCTCAATTGCTATCTACAGCTGTAAAATCTGAAGGCTTTGAACTCATCTCTGCTAATGAACCATTGTCAGTGAGAAAGCGTTGTTCTAACCTTAGGGCAAATCTGAGTTCTCCAACAGCTGGAGTAGTGAAAGGAGGTTCAGGGATCAAGTTAGAATCTTCTATATAATTAGTGATTCCTCCTCCCTTAAAAGGAAGTGTCTAGCATAGAAACATGTTCTATTTTACACATGTTCTATTTTATATCATTACCCACGACAATCTAGGGAAATAAACTAATCTTCACATTTTTAAAAAACATAATCCCTCATGGTTTGGGGGATAGTGCCTGGAAAAGTATTTAGCTCCATTCTTGGCTGATCACTTCTGTTTAGAAGAATATATTAACATGGTTCTATCTTTGTGGTGTGTGTACCCTATAAGTATCTTACTTTGTGCCTGCCAGGCTCCTAATTTCTTTTGTTGTTGTCATCATCATGACTTTAAAATTGACCTCATGCACAAAGTGAAATACCAGGTTCCAAAATGATCTTTGTCATTATGTCCTTGCTTGGGACTTCCAGTACCCTAGTGAAAATCATTAGCAAGGTCTTGTGAAACAGGCCTCTATACAACTGAACCTCCATGCTGAAACTATTTTTTAACATGCTATGTAATCTCTGGTGGCCTGAAAGGTTGCATAACTGTTGTCAAATGATGTGTCCTTCCTCTAAAACTTCCCAGGAACGAAACCTTGGTGATTGTTGCATCTTACCATTCAGGGTCAATGTGAGTATGTAGCAGTACAGATCAAAGAAGACTTTCAGGAAAATATATATTATCTGCAATTAGTCCACTTTCCCTCTCTTATACTGTGACTTTCTCAGAGATACAAGCTTGGGCAATTACACTTGCAAATTAAGCTCATGTTTACCTTCCGATGACCAATCTTAAAACAAAGCTTTCTGTAATGCAAGATACAGAGTATGTGCTATAACAAATTGAAATATTTTGGCATTTAAGAAGTAACACTTCTAATGAGACCTCCATAGAAATTCTGCCTAAATGAAGGTGAATAGAAGGGGACACTTTGACACTTCCCAGGAAGAGGCAAAGCCAGATGCAATGACATCATTTGTGTCAGGATGCTGCTGGCATTGGATGTGAGGACTCGAGGGCTTATAGGCCCTCCCCACACTGATGCTGACCTCTTTTTCCTCTGCTCAGCCCATCTATCCACCCATCCTGTAGTTTCAGAATGAGCTGGCTGACGGCTAGGGACCAGATAGGAATTCTTGTTCTGTGTTCCCTGATTGATGTATTAAACAACTGCAGCTCAGGATTTATTTATTTTTTTGGCCTATCCAATTCTGATTATCTATGGGACACATGAGCTAACCTAGTGGTGTTGTCATTAACAAATAAGTAGTCACCACCCATGGCATATACTGTGGAAGAGATGGTTGGCAACAATGAGCTCCAGATGGTGCCAGTTGGTGATTGAGGAACCTCAATAGGGCACCTAGGATCATAAAAATTCTGGTGCCTGGGTGTACTGTAGGTCACCCTTTGGGGCCAATTCTGGTCACAACCAATTGAATGTCTTGGGGGGATGGGTTGGAAACAGGCCTGGGAAGGTCACCATCAATTAAGCTGGGGACCACAGCTGTAAATTACTGCAGGGAATTTCAACTTGGGGGTCACCCTTGTAGATTGGGAGAAGTGGACAGGACAGGTGGGGGGGATGTTCTGCTAATCATACTGCCTAGTTTGACCCTCGCCTTTCAGTGATGTCATATGGGAAGATGAAACAAAGAACTTTCACAGAGTGCACTACTCCTGTCACTTATACAACATTCCTCAAAAATGTCATGGATTTTTGCCCAAGAAAGAAGTTGCAAATTTTACCTCATACTTCTCAGCAGGCAAAATCAGGGAATAACTGTAGGCATTTTGCTGGTATTATCAGTGTTCTTTTGACCACTCTTTCAAAGAAGAAACATATAGCACCTACTCCCAACTTCACTTTATGTTCACTTATGTTACATTTAGTGATAACAGTTTATGTCAAAAACAACAACAACAACCCTACCCTGGAATAAATCATTTTAGACTATAATACCCTGGGTTTTTTTTAAGAAGCTTGAGAAGTTTTTAAAAAGGACAAGTTTTTATTTCTCTTTGTTAAAGACATCTTGTATTTCAAAGAAAATATTCTATTTTCTAGTTAACAAAGGAGAAAAGCCTGACTATTTCAGTCCTTAATATATCTGGCTCTTCTAATAAAGTAAAATGGGGAAGAAACTTGTCCTCAAGCCATTTTTTACCTTTGTGTAGAAATGGAATTTGGATGATTATTCAATTTTTGTGACTTCATCTCTCATACCAAGCAATATTGATTTCTCCTATTTTTACAATTTTTAAATTGGCTCTGTGCATTTTTGTTATACGGATTGATCCAAAGGTCCAACAGCCAAGACTACATCTGCTTTTACATATTAAAAATAAGTGTGGGCTGAGGACTTCTTTCAAGGAAGTAATGCTTTCAAGATGATTTTATTTAGCAATAAACCTGTTTGCTTGCAGCATGACAAACACAGCATATGTAGAGGTGTTTGTAGGACAATTCTCCTCATGTTCCAGTGCTAGATAGTTATTATAGCCTTTAGACACAACTATCTCTGCTGCCTGAGTAAGTAATTTATACAAATGGAAATTAGGGTTGGTGGCAAACTCTAGCTAAATTAGATTCCTCTTGAATGTGGAGAGTATACCCATCCATTTCACACTTGATATCATATCAGATATAGATCTGGACTGGATTCCTAGAGTCCTTGAATGGCATATCACACCCACTGAACTTGTCTAGTTTTGGAAGCTAACCAGAACTGGGTCTGATTAGTGTTTGTTCATGGCCACCACCATGAATGCCAGGGATATCCAGGTAGGACTAGGAAAACATCCTGCCTGAAACCTTGAGCAGTCAATGCTGCCTGTCCAGGTTCACTGCATTGGGCTATATGGACCCATTGTTGGAGTGGATATCAGCTTCTGATGCTATGAATGACATTTTGTCACCATAAACTAGACAGCATCAATGTCGCAAAGGGCACAGATGCATGGCTTTTCTTATTTTGTGGTTAGAGATGGGGAAAGAATTCAATAAAGTTAAGACTCTCAAGGGAAGTATCTATTTTGCAGCACCTGAGGCACATTGTGAAACAAAACACAGCATTTCTCAGACAAGTGCACATTTGTGAGGCTTCTGGGTGCATTTCAAAAAGGAAGTAGCTAAAAATTTCAAATGTCTAAAAATGCATGTATTTTGATTCTATGCACAGAGATGCTTTGGTTGATGAAAACAAGTATAAAAATAGACATTGAAATGTGCACAGGTCTTTCTTTCTTTCTTTCTTTCAGAAAAAAATGTGAAACCTCCACAAAGGATGGGACAAGGACCAGTAGAAACTGGTTCATTAATGTTGCCCAAAAATGGGCTGTGATTACATGATAAAATACCATGGGGCTTGTTATGGTTATATATAGGTCAATTCAAAGTATTTGAATTCAAAGTGCCATTGGCGCTTCCACATTTTTCAAGCTTTCATGATTTGAATAGACTTTTCCCTTTGTGATCAAGTTGATTTATTCATTCTTGGAAAGATGGATGGAGGTGTGTGTTGGTAGGTTGTGTTTCAGTGATATAGGCAATAGGGTGTGATGTTCAAGACCATGAGAAAACCCGCCCCCACGTTTTCCCCCCTTGATTGTCTTCTGATTTATTTTTATTTTTTGCACATATGAGATTAATGCTAGATCACCTTATCTTCTTCTCACTAGGACTGATATACTAGTTTAACCCTAGATCACCTTTGAAAAAGAATTTTCATTTTTTAAAAAATTATGAAGAGAACAGAAACCGCTCAAACAAAACAAAAGACGTTCCTGTGTTATGTGATATTTCTGTACACATTAAGAACTTTGAAATGCTGACACCTTTTCTGGAACACTGTACAACCCAACCAAAACCAAACAGCTTGACAGTGAATCATAAAATGATCAGCAGAGGTGGGACCAGAGGAAGGAAGGAAAAAGGGAGGGGCTGTGGACTGAAATGCAAATCACATTCATCAAGTGTGAACACTGAACTATCAAATCAATTCACAGCCCCGTGTGATCACTGACTTCAAATTCAGCTGTAACACAGGCTGAGAATCAAATTGCCACTGTAGTTGCAGCCATAGGCTCAGACCAAACCCAGCCACCTGATTCCTTTCCTCCAATTTACATATGGAAGCCTGCATATGCAAGCTTGCTTGCCTTCATCTGTGTATGTGTGTGTAGGGCACAAGCAGGAATGTATCTCTTTCTTTGTGAATGCCCATGTATGCCTTTACATATGAATATATACTTCTGCCCCAGCTCTGCTTCTCACCTCTTTCTCTACCCACTAGTGACTGTGATAATGTCTGCCCCATCATCTGCCCATTGTGGAATGCAGGTGGGATGGTAGGGAAGATAGATTGTGTTAGTGCAACTGCTAAATATGAGCCCCACACTTAATAAACTGTTGGGGAATTTCTCTACCTCCAACAGAAGTTTGGCAAAAGAGCCTTCTTCCATTTCTGTGCTGATATATAAGAGGGAGAATTTTAAGAGGCCACTGGAATCCCATTCTAAATATCATATAAATATTGTAGCCCCCAAAAGAGATGTATAGCACCAGGTGTATGAAAACACATATTGATGGAGTTCATTTCTTTTTCACTTCATACATAACTCTTGTTGGATCAGGGTGAGTAAATATTTTGCCATAAAATGAGTTAATACAAGCAAACATCATGTGACAGAAATGCTTGCAAGTAAACTTTTCTCAAAATAAGCCAAAATTGAGTCCTTCACATGGTGGGGGGGGGGGCAGAATATTACGGTCCATTATAAGAATTTTATTGTCAAATATTTTGCTGCAAGTAGTATTCAGAAGATCTTAGCTCTCTCTTTTTTCTGCTTGGTAAGTCAAAGCACATAGTTTAAATTGGGAAAGTTTAAGAGAAATGTTGTAAATAAGGATCCAAAAAACAGCAACCAAGGGGGGGGGGGACTACACCCACCCTGCAAACCAGAATGGAGCAAAGATTTCTTTGTTTATCTTTCCATTACTTCAAAGAAAGTTACAGCAGAAATGTGCTTTTAAAACAAATGGAAATGCTTTCCAAATGTTTATTACTCTGATGCTGCAGAGGAGCTGAATCAATTCCCAGTCCTTCTGCTCCTTGCAGAGAACTAAATGATAGCAGAAATTGCAATTTGAAAACAATATATAGCCTCACTGGAGTCATCTTGAAGTAACTATCTTGACATGCTTAACAGTTCAAGGAAATAGTATCTTCTTTTTGCTTCTAACAGCACAATTCTATGCACATTGACTTCTTCTAAGTACAATATATTCTATTCAGTGGATCTTACTCCCAAGTAAGCATGTATAGAATTGCAGTCTACATGAATAAGAGTCCAAGTTTGAAACTGAATGAAAAAAACCCTTTATGCCATTAATATTATACTGTTTCTAATTAAAACCAATATAGACTAAGAATTCATTATAGCACATTGGTTTAAATATGTGTACCAACAGAAAATAGGTACTTATAAATTAAATACCTGATGTGGCAAGTGCTTAAATTATTTCTGCTTCTCATATGTTTACCTGTTCAAGGGATTAATTAGAGACTTAAATCAATTGACAGAGGAAGAAAGAATCAATAAAAAAGTCAATCAGTCATACTTCACTTTTGGTTCTTTTCTAATAGCCAAACATGACTGCATGTAGTTTCTGTCTTCATGGGAGAATTCCAAAGCCATCTTTGAAAGGAATTCTAGAACTGCAGGAAGATGCTGTTCTACCATCCAGTTACCAGCCTCCAGGTCAAAACCATATCATCCAAATCATGGGTATTACAGAAGCCTCACTTGGCGGTCAGGGAGACAAAGGCTATTATTAGTGATGTAAAGACTGAATCCATCCCGTATAGTAAGTCTACATACTGGGTAGGAGGTTTGCCAGGGAAAAACTTTGGGTTTGCTTTTGTTTTGAGTTCTTTCAGAGGGGGCTTCTGTTTCAGTTTTGGGTTTTTCAGGCGAAGTCCTTTTGGTAAAAAGACACAAGTCTTTCAATTGCTTTTGTTTCAGTTTTCCCATTCTGGTTTCTGGAGAGTTAAGCCCTACCCTCAAAACTAATCCAAGAAAAGCAGAGATAAAGCAACTGGCAATCATCTACCCTGAAAATGAGCAATAAAAACAGTACATAAGAAAGAAAAATCAGTAATACACAGACCTATGCAGGTACTAACAAGTACAGTACACCCCCTTATCAGTGGGATGAGAATCTGTTGATTCACTTATCCACAGTTGGAAAATATTAAAAATATTAAAAGAAAAATCCCAAATATATATATTTCTAACAATGTTGTTACCAGAACTGACCACTAGAGGGAGCCAGAGACCATGCTATGTTTAGTGTTTGCTATTATAATAGTGTTCCCTATAATTTATATTTTTTAGCATCTGCCGGGGGCTTGGAAATGTTCCCCCACAGATACGGGGGTCCTACTGTACTTTACATTTCACGTTTATTATCGCATCACCATCCTCATCCATTCATCAGCAGGAAACAGCAAATATGAGAACAAATCATCATCATGAACATAAGCAAAATCAGTAAAAACAGTAAAACAAAGGACACCCCCCCCCCCAAAAGCATGGGATTCATTCATTTTCCAAAACCCTTTTAAAGACTCAGGCTTGGCACTCACTCCTTCTCTGAATTCTTATTGGCAGCTGAGCACCCTCCTCATGATACTCATAATGCTACTATAACCTGGCATATCAAATAAGGTGATTTTTGCATGCAAGGGTCAAATGGAGGTAATGTGAAATATGAAATACGTAAAAAATTTGTACAACTCATTATCCTGTCTATTGAAATCTCAGATCCTTTGTATTTTGAATGCTCTCTATTATAAAACCAGAAAATACTTCAAAAACAACAGGAAGAGCCTCTCCATTGGTGTTAACCCTAAGTCTCCCATCCCTAATACTGGGACAAAAAAGGAGTAATTGGATAATGGAAGATGTTTTTGCATGTGGAAGCATTCCTACTATTCTTAATCTTTCCCAGCCCTGACCTAACACCTTCCTGGTTTGAGTCCAATATATGTCATAGGAGCAGAGAAAAGAGGAGTGGGAGAAGGCATCACAAAAAGCATCAAAGCTAGCATTTATTAAAAGATAGATTGGAAACTGGTTGAGGACACAAGATTATGTGTGTGTAATAAAAACCTATTCATACGCTGGATTTTTCTATTCACTTTATTTTCCCAGTATATTCCCCGTGATTTCCAACAAGAGAAATAAGCTTTTCAATGTGCACAATCTCCACCTCAGTCACACACAAAAACTACATGATCAGCACAACTTCTAAAAACATCACATGAACCAGAGCCATAACTAACAGTTTTGGTGCCCTGTGGGTTTCAATGCCCTATGGGTTAAGTGTGGATCAGATGAGATTGATATATCTGTGGACAGGATGGAGGAATGGAGAGGAATGGACACATCTGAACACCTGAGAGCTTTTTTGGGGTTCCATGAAGAGCCTGCCTGTGTTGTTTCCTTCAAAACAATAATTTACTTCTGCAACTAGTTGTTATTATCCATTCTTGGCAGCTGGGTACCAAAAACTGGTGAGGAATGGTAGTTCCTTCTTGTTCATTTAATTTCTCCCTTGACACTCTTTTTTGCAGCGATCCAGCTTATTCTGCCATTTGTTTAACCTGTAAAGAAGGTTGCAGGACAAGGCCATTTGGCGACTCAGGACGAGACCAGTTCTGCTTCTCCTTGTCTCCTGAGAAAAATCAGTTTCAATGTTTACTCGGCCTCTGGCCAAGTTCAGCAAATGGAGAACAGAGAAATTCTCCAGGCTGGATTTAGACAAGACTGAACTGATGGTTAGCAGGCTGTGTGAGCTGTGAGGGAATAGAGGTAAACATAATTAATTATTTGAGTAATTCAGTTTTACAGCCTTGGTGCTTCTATAGATAGGATAGGCTCTACCTGATGGGAAGGCTGAAAACAATTCCTTCAGATTTGGAGCTGTCAACCCTCATTCATGACTTCATTACTTTAAGGCCTAGAATGTTGCTCTAAAATGTATTCTACACAGGGCTCCTTGGGATGCTTGCTTAGAGCTGGCAAATTCTTCCTTATGCCTGTACTTCAGGATACTGCAAAATATTGACTTCTTAACAACTTTTCAGCACAAGAGATGGTTGCTGTTTTAGAAATCACTATCATGCTTGGACCTACATAGATAAGTGTTTACATTTTCCCAAAGTGTAGATTTTCAATAATCTATTGGTGTTCCAAAGTTATGAAAACAGAAACATGATTTAAGAGGGCTCTGTTATGCTTTCTGCTAGTGGCTTAGACAGGCTTTTCTAAAAATTGCAGGTCTCTTTTAGGGCCTTCTATGGGATGTGGTGGCGCTTCGGGTTAAACCGCAAAGCATCTGGGCTGCAAGGTCGAAAGATCTGGTCCCACCTCTGCTGATCATTTTATGATTCACTGTCAAGCTGTTTGGTTTTGGTTGGGTTGTACAGTGTTCCAGAAAAGGTGTCAGCATTTCAAAGTTCTTAATGTGTACAGAAATATCACATAACACAGGAACGTCTTTTGTTTTGTTTGAGCGGTTTCTGTTCTCTTCATAATTTTTAAAAAAATGAAAATTCTTTTTCAAAGGTGATCTAGGATTAAACTAGTATATCAGTCCTAGTGAGAAGAAGATAAGGTGATCTAGCATTAATCTCATATGTGTAAAAAATAAAAATAAAAATAAATCAGAAGACAATCAAGGGGGGAAAACAGGAACTACACCAGCGCATCACAGAAAATGAGCTGCAACACCATGTAAGCATAGCTACAGTCTATCCTGGCTTTAGAGATTATGGTCAGGCATTTTTACCTGCAAGCTATCTGAATACTCTGACCCTTCCAAAATATAGAAAAGCTTTTACATTAGCAAAGTTTAATGTACTTCCTTCAGTCCTGCTGGAAGGCAGATACAAGAACATTCCTTATGAAGAGCGCTTATGTCCTTGTGAGGCTGGTGTGGTGGAGACGGTTGGCCATGTTCTGTTGTATTGCTCCTTCTACACTGGTTTCCGTGACACTTTTATTCATCCAATTTTGCAAAGCATCCCTGGAAGAGATGATGAGTACTATACATGCTGGCAGACCAGTGTCCATCAGTAACGATTAAAGTGGCCAGCTTCTGTGCAGCAGCACTAGTCTGCAGGCGAGAAATTGTGCCTTAATCCTCTAGATATATACATGCATGTATGCATATATGAATATGTATGTATTGGGGGTGGGGTTATGCTTCTAACAATTATCTATGGAATTTGTCTCCCTAAGAGTCTGCCGCACACAATGTATATTACAGTTGTATTGATACTGTTTATTCTTACGGAGTTGTTCTGTGTTATTCACATCTGATCTGTTGATCGTACAAATAAAATTATTATTATTATGTGGTGTCAGCTTGGGAGTGTCTCCTTCATGGTCATCTTGGTGCAAAAGGACATCAGCCTTCCCATTCTGTGACCCAGGGCAGTAAGTAATCCAGAGGTCAAATCTGGAGAAGAACTGTGCCCACCGAGCATGATGCAATTGCAGACATTTCATAGTTTGGAACTGCTCCAGGTTCCTGTGATCAGTGACCACCTGCACCATGTGTTTGGCTCCCTCCAGGAGGTGTCACCATTCCTCTAGGGCAGATTCGATGGCCAGCAACTCCCGGTCCCAGACAATGTAATTACACTTGGCTGGAGTCAGGCATGGGGAGTAGTAAGCACAGGGGTTGAGAAGGCACTGGGGCCCCTGGTACTGGGACAATACTGCTCCAACGGCACTACTGGAGACATCAGCTTCCAGAATGAATAGCAGGTCGGGATCCAGATGGACCAGGATGGGGGCTGAAGTGAAGGTGGTCTTCGGTCCCTCAAATGCTTCTTGAGCCTGAGGGGTCTGTGAAAATTTGCCCCCCATTTCCAGGAGGGCTGTGAGCAGGGCAACACAGTGAGAGAACCCTTGAATAAACCGGCAATAGAAGTTAGCAAAGCCCAAGAATTGCTGAAGAGCCTTTACTCCTTTTGGGAATTTCCAGTCCATGATGGCCTGGACCTTGCAACAGTCCATTTGTAACCCTTCTGGGGAAACAATATAGGCCAGGAAAACCATAGAGGTCTGGTGGAATAGGCACTTTTCCAACTTGGCATACAGGCGATGCTTCTGGAGGCGGAGGAGAACTGTCTGGACATGTGAAATATATTCCTCCAAGGTGTCTGAAAAGACCAGAATGTCATCCAAATAGACAACCACAAAATGGTCCAGGAGATCTCGGAAGATGTCATTGATGAAGTGCTGGAAAGTCGCTGGGGCATTGCACAAACCAAATGGCATAACCGAATATTCAAAATGGCTGTAACAAGGAGAAATGTCATTTTTCACTCGTCACCCTCTCGGATTCTCACCAGATTATATGCCCCGTGAAGATCTAACTTGGAAAAGAGGCGAGCTCCCTGAAGCCGCTCAAATAATTCCGGGATAAGAGGCAGGGGGCATCTGGTTTTGATTGTTACCTGGTTCAGTTGCCAGTAATCAATGCAAGGGTGCTATCCCCCATCTTTCTTTTTGACAAAGCAGATAGGCACCCCTGCAGGTGAGGTGGATGGGCAAATAAACCCTCTGGCTAGGTTATCTTTCAGGTATTCATGGAGAGCCTCCAGTTCAGGAGCAGACAAGGCATAGATTCGTTCAAAAGGAATCTCCACGCCGGGTGGAGATCAATGGGACAATCACAAGGCTGATTTGGGGGCAACCAGCCCCCCTTTTTTCAAAAACATCAGCCAGATCCTGGTACGGTGCAGGGATGGTAACTTCCGGCTGGGGGCAGTCTTCTGTTGAGGTTTCAGCTACTGCAACCACCCCAACCTTGACCACAGGACCCTGGAAACAGTTTTCCTGGCAATGGGAGGATGGGAAATGGAGCATCCACTGGGCCCAAGAAATTGCAGGGTAGTGTTCCATTAACCAGGTAATCCCTAGGATTACTGGAAAGTGGAGTGCTCTGATCAGATCAAATGAAGTCCATTCCCGGTGAGTAGAGCTCATGAGCATCCCCAAAGTTTCCATTTCTTGCGTCATTGGACCTGATGTGAGGAGGGTACCATCCAATCCCTCCACCAGTACAGGGACCGGCTTTGGCCAGCAGGGGATCTGAAACTTTTTCACAAACTTGATGTCCATGAAGTTAGATGAAGCCCCAGAGTCTATCATAGCCAGCCCTTCAAGGATAGCCCCCTGTAGTAGCAAAAATTGTACTGGTATCACAAAGTGTAGGGGTGAAGGCTCAGCTCCCGGTAGGCTACCCCCTACAACCGCAAGGAAAATGAATTTAGTCAAGGTGGTAGGTGCAGCAACATGGCCTAGCTTATCCTTAAGAGCAGCATTCAAGCCAGCCTGGAAATGGAAACACTGTGCCGCTTCATTCCAGGCAATATCAGCTGCAAGGCAGCGAAACTCAGCTGCGTAGTCAGCCACTGATCTGCAGCCCTGCCTTAGTGACTGCAGATCCAACTCCGCTGACTGCTGCTGGTTAGTGTCCCCAAACATCTGCTCAAGAGCCTGCAAAAACACAGTCAGACCTCCCAATGAGGCATGGTCCAGTTCCAGCAGAGGAGACACCCAGGCTAATGCTGGGCCTGACAGCAAACTGACCATCACTGCCACCTTGCTTTGTTCACTGGGGTAGGCATCCGGACACATACGAAAAAGAAGTTGGCATTGGTTAATGAAACCCCTTAACTCCTTGCGTTTCCCCCCAAAAATAGGTTGGCAAAGGGGGTGTTGGAGCCCAGACTGGCGATGAAGTTGCTGGCACATTCTGGAGTGCAGCAACCTGGGAATGCGGGCCAGGACCTCTGCTTGTAGAGCCTGGATGACATGGCTTACATCTGTGGACATGATGACCAGGTCGGGGTGCAAGTGGCCTCAGCAAACTATCAGGGTTCAGTAGAAGAGGCACCAGGATCCAGTCCAGAGCAAGACCACAGGAACAAGGTAGAACCAACTCCACAGCCCAAGCAGAGACCAACCAGCTAGGGTTTTGAGTCAAAACAGCAGCTGAGTAGGAGGAGGATGCAAATCATGGTCAGACAGTCAAGGGGTCAAAGCCAGGAGGAACCATATCAAGACAGCAGGATCCAGGGATGCAAGGCAAGGCAGGCAGGCAGGGCAGGAACAACAGCACAGCCAGAGACCTTCATTGCTGAAGCAAAGGCCTGCAGGGAAGGCCTGTTCTTATATAGCCCAGTCCTCAGCTTCCACAGGTAGCTCTCCTGAGGAGCTGGGCAACAGCCGCAGGGAAAGGGTCCAGTCCCGCAATCCTTAGAGAACCCCAGAGAGATGGGGCCGATCCTGCCTGCACTAAGGTTACAGGGTTCTGGCATGGCACCAGTCCTGACAGAAGGCTTTAAACCTGTCATATCCTTCTCCTCCTTCTCCAACTTACACACACCCAACCCCCCTTTCTATAACTTAAATCAAAGTCTCTGCTTCATGATGGTATCCAATCAGCATACAGTCCTTTGTTCAGAAGTTCACGGCCCTCTTGTAACTTTCCACTGTTCAGTCTCTTGTTCCCAGGCTGGCAAGCACTTAGAATGGAATGCAATGTTTATTAGTCTTGAGATGTGACCTTGGCTCTTCTCCTCTGAATTGACATAACAAGAGCTGGGTCTCAGGCTGAGATGAAAATACTTGTGGAACTCTGGAAAACAAGTACTACAAAACCCATATCCTCACAATCCCAAACCAGCTTTGGCTGAAGCTGGTTTACAGTCCTAATTTAAAGTGTGTTGCTTATAGTTTAAACTTTCCCAGCTGTGTACACATGTGTTGAAGTTTATTTTAGTCCCATATTTCCTCCAGTGAACTCAACATTTCTTGTTCCCTTCACTTTATCCTTACAACATCCCTGTGAAAGGGGTCAGGCTGACCAACAGAGTGAATGGCCCAAGGTTTTCCTGTTAATTTTAAGGCTCCATATGGGCCTTTGATTTAGGATTTTCCATATCAGAGTCCATCATCCTAATCATTACATTCCTCTTCTCTTCATTTTTCATAGACAGATCTCTACCCTTCTGAAGGGCTACACTTGGATGCTTGTACTTGGGCACTGCTGGGTCAAGAAACAATACCTTTGCATTCTAATTTTTTAATTTCCGATTCCTCGCTAAGAGAAAAAGACCTGAGAGCTTCTATGTTTCAGAAAACTACATAGACTTGTAGTTCAAAAGCCCTGTAGCATGCTTGTTAGCACTTGCTATCTGGTGTACAGAGTTCTTTATAATCCCCAATGAAAAATGACCTGCACCAACTCAAATACATCATGCACAGTGAGAAAAATAATTAGGAGTATAATATGGGGTAAAGTAAAAATGTGTGTGAGAGAGAGAAAGAGGGAGAGGGAGGATTCCTCTTATCTAATTGTGCCGTGTCTAGTTAGATGCCTTTAATCATAATCTGGTAGGGCCATTAGCCCAGTAGTTTATTTTGCTGTTAAAACACATTTTGACTAAGTGGCAATAATAGACTGCAGGAATGATAAGAATGCCCTTTAGGAAGCACAAAGGAGCCGAAAGAAGAGTAATTGGAGGGGAAATTCTTCATGACAAAATTATGCCATAAAGTTCAGTCTGGCTGCAGTGCTGAATTTTAAAGCCATTTTAGTTGAAAGAACAAACAAACAAGAAATATCTATCCAATGAGCAATTTGGCTGATCTCTAGCACTCAAGGCAACCAGGACGAGTTTGTAAGTGCATGTATCAATCAATCACAGTTTTTAGTCTTCCCTCAATGTCACCTGTAGCTTCCAGGTAGTAGCATTAACAAGAGCCTCTAGCAGCATCAAGCACCAACTCTATTTTTTTTTTACAATTTGTGAATGAAAAGTTTATCATATTCAGAATTTATCCTAGATGCCCAGCTAACACCTGAGTGACTTTCTAAAGTTGTGTTTCCCATAAAGTTGCATAACTTTCAGGTAATTCCAAAACTATTATTCAGTAGGGATGAGAGTTTTGGGTCTCATGGACTTCCATGCCCCAGAATCCACCTGCAACCCCAGGCAGAATTCTAGGCCAGGAAGAGCAGAAACCAGAAGGAAAAGAGATGTATTTCTGTCTCCATATTGTGTGTCAGCTGTAAGGTAGAAGGGAATGCCCATTCAGTCACATTGTTTTTGTTGTTGTTTAGTCGTTAAGTCATGTCCGACTCTTCGTGACCCCATGGACCAGACCACGCCAGGCCCTCGTGTCTTCCACTGCCTCCCGGAGTTTGGTCAAATTCATGTTGGTAGCTTCGATGACAATGTCCAACCATCTCGTCCTCTGTCATCACCTTCTCCTCTTGCCTTCACTCTTTCCCAACATCAGGGTCTTTTCCAGGGAGATTTCTCTTCTCATGAGATGGCTGAAGTATCAGTCACATTGCTTGCTGCCAATTGCATTGCTCAGTGGGTAGGGTAGATTTGCTATCCATTAGACTTTATAGAAGGAGCTTCTTACTGAACTACCCTAGCTGTGGAACACTGGTGTGATTCCCAGCAAGCAGTGTGACTGAGAAGTGTTCTCTTTTACTTCACAATTAATACACAAGTAGGGAAGCATAAAAGGGACGTGGTGGCACTGCGGGTTAAACCGCAGAAGCCTCTGTGCTGTGTAAGGTCTATAGATCTGCAGCTGTAAGATCGAATCCACGCGACGGAGTGAGCACCCGTCGCTTGTCCCAGCTCCCGCCAACCTAGCGGTTTGAAAGCATGCAAATGCAAGTAGATAAATAGGGACCACCTCGGTGGGAAGGTAACAGCGTTCCGTGTCTAAGTCGCACTGGCCATGTGACCACGGAAGATTGTCTTCGGACAAACGCTGGCTCTATGGCTTGGAAACGGGGATGAGCACCGCCCCCTAGAGTCGAACACGAGTGGACAAATTGTCAAGGGGAACCTTTACCTTTACCTAGGGAAGCACAAAGTGGATGCAGAAAGTCATCTGTTTTCTTTCTGGATTCTCCTCTCCCAGTCCCAGAATTCTGCCTGAGGGGTTGTAGGCAAATTCTGGGGCTGGAAGTCCTCAAAACCCAATATGTCTCCTAAAGCAGTGTTTCCCAACCTGGGGGGGGGGTGTCACAAAGTGTTTCCTGGGAGATCTCGGGTCACCTTATATGTGTTGACAAAAAAAGAAATGCCAGTGTAAAGATATGATTGCTGCCACACCCACAAGAAAGGGATTTTAACTATGACAAATCACCTCCAGAGAGCCTAAAGAAGGGGAGGGGGAAAAAGACCCCCACTGTAGCGTTCACCCCTTGTTATGCAAAATAAGTCATGGATTATTCATGTACTAGGCAAATGTGGTGGAGAGGCGGAGCTGAGAGAGAGGTTAAAAAGGCGGAGCCTGAGTCAGTCAGGAGTCAGTCAGAGAGTCAAGTTAGTCAGAGTCAGATGCAGAAGAGATAGGGATTGAAAAAGAGACTGGTTAAGATAAATAGATAGAGAAGGTAATTAATTATATGGCAAGAAGAAAGAGAGACCTGTGAATGATTTGCTTGTGTACAATGAACAACTGAAGAACATCTGTGATTATTAATAATTTTGGCTACACTTCAATAAATAAGTTCTGTTTGCATTAACCAGACAAGTGTTTGGACAAACATCTTTTATATTGTGGATAGAGATAATCCACTGGTGGCAGTGAGGGAAACAAAGACTGGAACCTTTGTGAGGGCACAAAACGTAGGTGCTTCATAGAGGTGATCGTCACACCCACAACAACAACAACCCCAGGAGAGGACATAAAAACAAACAGCCCCTCTCTTCTGCAGTGGGTGCAAAGAAATTTTCATGCAAGTTTCTTAGGGAGATCCTCTCTGTGTGAAGTTTTTGCCCCCTCCCTAGGTACCACAATGTCCTTCTGGCCCCTGGCCCATCTTTGAAGTCCTTTGCCTTCTCATCTCCCAACCTTTAACCTTTCCCAGCCGGTTCCTTTCTCAGTTTTGAAGCACTGGTGACAGAGTCAGTAGGAGGGAGCAGTAGGAAGGCAAGCATCAGGAGCATCAACAGTAGTACCATGTCATGGAATGATGATAATGGCCTATTTATGCACATATGGTGCTGGGCTCACAGGTTATTTGCTATTATAAAATAAGTTTGTGACTCGAAAAAATTTGGGACCGCTATCCTGAAGGGCACAGTGAGTTGCCCACCAAATCTATGTGCTCTTATTCTAGTGTGAACCAGCTAGGAGAGTCAGTGTACATCCCTAATTCCTACTTAGAACCAGACAGTTGAGGGGAGAAGTGACGTGGCTTGAATTTTTTCCAGACAAGAAAATTAATGAAGGTGGACAGACAAGGATTTACAAAATGACAACTCCATATGCTCATTTGGTAAATTAGTTTCCTGTCAAAATTTAAGAAAAGTAATCTGCACACTGTACCATGAATCTAAGCAAAGAGCTGAGTGGTTCATATTTTGCTACTGCTTCCCAAGAAGGCAAAAAAAAAAAAAAAAAAAAAAAAAATTAAGCTTATCACATAATTACATTATAGTAAGAGACTGGTTGACCATAGGACTATAGAATGAAATTATTTCCTTTTCTTCTTTTATTTTCTTTCTGGCAAAAAAGGGATGCTTAATGGGTGAAGGGGTTTATTTTTCCTTTCAATGTCCCCATATTAATCTAGCAATAATAATGTCTTTAATGTCAGAACCTTTATTAGGCATATACAAAATATCAATTTAACATATACGTCAAAATTAGAATTAGGCAAAATATAAATAAGCTCTGCGTTCCATTGTATAATGTTCCTGAGTATTCCGCAGTTATACGTGCTTGTCTGTTTGATCAATTAACTCCCTGGTTGCTCAGTCGTGAGTTTGTACCTTGTGGTATGTTGGCTCATCAGATTTTGCTCTTTTCCTCGTTAGGACGGCGTTAAGAAAGAGCGCCACCTTAGTGATAGTCTCCATGTTCGTAGACGACAACAGATAGAACAAAATGTTATTCGGGCTAACTCCTGGGGGTCCCATGACTAATGGAGTAATATAATTTGCCCTCAGGTCCTTGTTACTGGGGCAACTACATATTAGGTGCTCCAGGGTTTCGGGGGTATTCCTAGTACAGTCTCGGCACCAGTTTGAGCTTACATTGTGAGAAAATGAAGCAGCCAGCTCTTGTGTTGGCATGACGTTGCATCTTGCTAAAGTAAAGGCACGTTGCAGCTGGGGATTTTCCAGGAGAGCTAAGTACCTGGGCATCTGTCCAATTGTAAACAGTAGTTCGAAAAAAAGAGGAGAGCGTGTTCTGATGACAGCTGCAATGTGGTTTTGTCTTTCGATGTCCATCAGCCGTAATATCAGTAGTTTACAGGCATTATCAGGGTTGGCATTGCCCAAGCATTCGGGGGAGAGGCCTATGGACTGGGTTTTTTTATAAAAAAGACCGAGGCCTGTGCAAATGAACGAATCACTTAGCAGGGCTTCAATAAAAGGAGAGTGATCGGCCTTAAAAAGAGTAACAAGCCAAAATTTGCAGAATCTGACCCAAGCCATGTGCTCTAGGCTCAGCTGGCCTGCCTCTAACCGCAGAGTGGCATAAGCTACACAGTGGGCTACGCCAAAAAGTTTGTATAGGAACATCGATAGAATGCGTTCCATCTCATAATTAAAGGCTGGCATCCAAAGTTGAATGGCGTAAAGAAGATGTGGGGTGACCTTGGCGCTAAAAACTTTTAACGCCGCGGGTACATAGGAATTGCCTTGTACTAAGGTGAAACGAAGAATGGATTGAGCCAGAAGTTTGGCTGATCTGATGATTTTCGAACGTTGCTGTGTCCAGGTGAGTCTATAGGAAAAGGTCAAGCCTAGATAGTTAAAAAATTTAACTTGTTGGATAGGCTTGCCATTAAATAGCCATGAACGAGGTGTCCACCTTTTCTCGAATACCAAGATTTTTGATTTGTCGAAATTTAGTTGTAGTAAGTTGGACTCCAAGTATTCTATAGTAGCAAGTATCAGACGTCGTAAACCAATTTTTGTTCTAGAAATCAGGACCATGTCATCTGCATAGAGTAGCAGGTAAACTGGGGTGTTGTAAAGTTTAGGGCAATGGGAATCAATGTCAGCAAGATGAGGTGATAGATCATTCAAGAAAAGGTTAAACAGGGTGGGAGCAAGCACGCAACCCTGTTTAACTCCCCTGGTGGTGGTAATATTTTCAGTAAGATTGCCTTGATCATCATACCTGACTTGGCAGGATGTGGTCGCATATAGACGTTGGATCAGGAAAAGAAGTCTGTTGTCGATTCCCAGCTTATTGAGTTTTGCCCAGAGAAGGTTTCTGTTTATGAGATCAAAAGCTGCTCTAAGGTCCAAAAATGCAGTAAATAGTCTTGAGTGGGGGCTGGCCAGCTGTTTCTCGGCAAGATGAGATAATATCAGGCATTGTTCCAGAGTAGATCTCCCGGATCTAAATCCAGCTTGTTCTGGACCTAGAATGTTGTTATCATCAATCCACGAGGTCAGCTTGGTTAAGAGGTATGATGCATAGAGTTTGCCCGGGATAGAAAGAAGGCTGATTGGTCTGAAGTTTTTTGGGTTCAGTTTATCACCTTTTTTGTAGATTGGCACTATATGAGATTGTGTCCAATATTTAGGTACTTGCCCCTGGGAGTTCACTTTGGAGAACAATTCGGCTAGGAAAGGCGCCCACCACTGTGGAGCGTATTTTATCATGTCGGATGGAATAAAGTCGGGGCCGGCGGCTTTACCTGACTTGAGACGAGCAATGAGGGTCAGTATTTCCTCTTGAGAAACCGGTGGCCATATGGGTGCGGCCGCTGTCCCTGGGTGGTCAGTGGTGGTTTGATGGTCAGCATGATCATTGAACAGTTTCCCAAAGTGAGCTTCACAAGAGGATGCGGAAATTAGAGGAGAAGATGTATAGCTCACCCGGGTTGGGGTGGCGTTGATGATTTTCCAGAAGAGTTTATGGTTATTGGTTTTGGTTGCCATGATTAAGGTGCCCCATCGCTCAGAAATGACCTGCTGTTTGTTAAGTTTGATGGCCTGGGCAAGCTGGGCTTTAATGTTGGAGTACGCTGGAGGGAGTCTGGAGTTTCCATTGTCCTTGTAGTTCTTATAAATTTGACGAAGGTTATGCTTGAGATTCTGACAATGGTTGTCGAAAGCTGTGCGGCTGTCTCGCAGCGGGTTTTTCACCTTAGGAGAGTTATAATGTCCTAGTTCGTTCAGCAAAACGTCAATTAGTAAATTGTAGCTATCCAAAATATCCCCAACGGCCGACGAATCAGTTAGCGTGGTATAAAAAGTCGGGCTACCCTTCGATATCAGGTCGGAAAATAGATGCATGGTCTTATGGTTTCATTTGATGGACAGGGGGCCAGAGGGAGATTTATATAATGATGGAGGTGAAATAGGGGGGGGATTATTAATTCCGATTAATAATGAACAGCTGAGAGGAAGATGATCACTAAGAAGTGGGGGGTCGATCCGGAAACTGTCTATCATCTGTAGCTCAGCTACTGGGACAATAATGTAATCAATTACACTTGCCCCTTGTGGCGCTACAAAGGTGAATTCCCCTTCTTTGTCTCATTCAAGCAAACCATTAAGCCATGTAAGTCCAAAGGTCAGACATAAATTAGCTAAGGCTATGCCATTTTCGTTAGTTGTTAAATCTTTAGAGCTCCTGTGCAGGTAACTGAGGTCGGGCAAAAGAAGGTCGTCAGCCAGTTGTCCAAAGATGTCAACGCCCGATCCCACGCGAGCATTAATATCCCCAGCAAGTAGGAACCAATCCGCCTGAAATTCTGCGATAGTATCCATCAAAACTTGTGACAAGTAGTCCCATTGTTTCTCCCTGCAGGGCTTATTTGGATTGGGTGGTATGTATACATTGGCAATGACCAAGGATCCTGAAAGCATACTAAATTTCACCACTTGCACCATACAATGGCTGTCTGCCATGAACATTAGGACTGGTGTTAGGTGGATCTTACTCAGAATAGTTAGGCCTCCAGCAGGGCGGCCCTTGCCCTTGGATTTATGGGCTGGTAGGGATATAGAGTTATAGCCCTCGAGTTTTAGTGGGGTGACCATCCAGGTTTCTTGTAGTAGGATGACCTCAAAGTTCCTGAGATAGACATGAAAGTCAGGATCTTTAGCCTTGTTACGCCATCCACCTACATTCCAAGAAAGCAACCTCAAACCGGATTGGGGGGATGCAACGTCAGGGATGGGAATGGTAAGTCAATCCAAGATAACTGAACAGTCCGGGTGTACATTCACTGGGGGTTTGTCAGGTAGGGCCGGGGCCAGGGCTTCCAAAGGGGTGTCATCTGGAAGAGCGGGCGTATTTGCGGAAGTAGCTGCATAATTGGTTGGGGCTGTTGCCACAGATTTTGGCTTGGAGATTGCAGTGTTGGCAAACATGGGGGAATTAATTTGTGTCTGGTCAGCCACAAAGGAAAACTCTTCCAACGGAGATCGCTTTTCGGTAGTGCATGTTACAGAAGGAAGTGGGTGCAGAGCGTTATGAACACAATTGAATTGGGGATTAGACTGTGGCTGAGAGACCAGGTCGTGTTCCACTATAAGCATTGGACTTCCGTCTTGATTTTTGCTACTGCCGTGCTCCATCGGTTCATTGAGGGGACTCCGAGCTGCCGAGCAGTCCTCTAGTTGATTGGGTTGATTGTCAATCAGTGTCCTGGCGCTGTTAAACGGCATATCGGGCCTAGTTGCCTGAACCGGCATCTTTGGTGAGGGAGAACTCTTGCCTTTAAATAAATTTTCAATTAGATTGTCCTTGAAGACCCGGGAAAAAGTAAGGCCATAATTCCACAGGTGTCCCGCTGCCCTAAAGATCCTCCTTGGCCAATCCGGTGTTTGGAAAGATAAAAACACTCTTTCATATACTTTAAGGGACGGTAGAAAGTAGAAGTATTTAAGGTCAAAAGGTGGTATAGTACAGTCTAAAATTGCGGATAAGGAAGCCGTGATCCTTCTTTTGCTTTTCCAAAAACATGCGTCAAGGGCAGGAATATTTATGACTACATCATGACGTTGAAATACCCTTCCCACTGGCTGTAGCTTTCTTGGGGGGGGGGGGGACAAATTTCCTTTGAATAATCCTGGAGGAGCCGGTAGGCGTTGAGTCTCTACCGGACGATGAGAGGGCTGCTGAAGACAAGGATGTTTGGGGGTGCAGAGGAGTGGGAGATTTACTCAGTGGGCATTTCGTGACTTTGGGGCACACCTTAAACTGTGACTTTTCCTTATCGGAAGGCAGCACAGACGTTATGTGGCTGAGTAATTGTTGTACATCCAGGGCAATGGAAGAGACCTGTTGTAAGAGTTGTAAAAGTACACTCATTGTACTGGGGTTCGTTTCTCTAGGGTACTTGTTTGTTTGGTCTATTATAAGATCTTGTATCAGTGCTTTGGTGGCTGGGGAAACACATGATAAATCAGCTAAATCCTGTGTGACATAGGGAGAATCAATCTGAGTGTCCTCTAAAAGGGTGTGAGGGACGTCATCCGAACCTTGGGGGGTAGGTTGCAATATAGGTTCATCCTCTCTAGAAGAATTTAAAGAGCAAGTAGCGTTTGAGCTAGGGTGCTTCTCAAGAGGGTACAAGCTGGAGGTTTCCTCATTCAGCCGAGAGGAATTGACTATTCGAGGGGGTGAGTTATACAAATCACTCACCTTTGAAAAATCCCTCAAAGAAGGCTGGCTAGAGGGGGGAAAAAGAAAAGTTTCAATAGTGGCTTGAACCTTGTTTTCCTTGGCTTTCTTTGCTCTTTTCTCCCCAGTCTTCCCTGGAATAGGATGGCTGAGGATGGTAGCTGATGTAGAAGTATTATTGAGACAAGCTCTGTTCCTCCTGGTTCTAGTTAGCATCTTGGCAACACAGAGGAGGAAGCTTCCAAGCCGGCCGTGTCCAGGGTCAAGGCCAAGACTGCAGAACGGTGGCAAATAAACAACTCAAGCCCGGGGCTGAAGGCCGAGAAAAGAAAAATGCTCCGGCCGGTCCCCACACTTAGCCAGGCAATCGGCAACCAAACTCCGCAGATAAATCCAGATAAATCCAAGGTCACGAGGAAGCTTCCCAGGCACGGAGAAAGTAAGGTAGCAGATTTATGTTGTTAAACTGCTGAACACCGACCTGTCCCTTCCAAATATTTATAACTGTTCGCAATAATAATATTTGTTGAATTGGTCAGCCTTTGCCCTCCCAACCCCGGAATTAAAATGCGGGACAGTGATATGGGTTAAATAAGGGCCACACTTTATTGATTTAAATTCAAATTCGAATTTGCCATCCTTTGGCAAAAGGAGGGGGCCTGCTGTAGTGCAGAAACAGGTAAATGGCAGGGGTATCCAAATACCCCTTGATCAACAAATGGGCGAGTCCCCGGCCCCAGGTTCCAGCAGTCTTAAAGACAGCAGGAACCCGGCCGGCCGCTAATAAACACCCCCAGACCTCAAGCCATCTTTAGTTGATGACTGTTGGTCTGGAAGTGGCCCAGCGCATCTTCCCACCACAGGCACTGTAATCGCACGATCCGCAGTGCTGGGAGGTCAGATGCACTGTTGGCTTACCTGAACTTACAGTGGGGACACACCGAAAATACCTGTTTTTTCCGCACTACCCGCCACAGCATAGGGACTAGCCATGCTATGTCCCATGCCCGCCACTGAGCTGTTCGAGCTCAACAAGCAGGCCCCCTTTTATGTCTTCCAATAAGACATCCAAACCTGAGTCAGAAAGGTGGACACCGTCTTTCCTGAAGAATTCAGGCCTATCCGTTTGGATCCTTTGGTGACCTATCACCGATCCAAGGCCACTGCAGACCGCTCTGCATACTTCTCTGTTAATGCCCCGCCGGCCCATGTTAGCATCGCCAATATTCCTGGCACCTCGCCAGGCTAACCGAGGAATGATTGTGGACCACATGATCTGTATAGTAGGATACCTGGCGTTCAACCATTTAAGGTCACGAATAATGTCCAGGATCAACGCCTTACCATGGAGTTGAGGCAAATCATTGCTGCCAAGATGCACAACCAGAACGTCTGGTGGAGAATGGCCAGATGCCATTAACCTGCATAGCTGGATCCACTGCATGCCACGCAGCCCTTTCCATGTGATGTGTGCATGGGCTCCAAGCCCCAAATCACTCCCCCATGGGGATGTGGTAGCATACCGTTCTGCCCAATGTATGTAGCTGTGCCCGACGATGTCTACGTGCCTTTGTCTCTCTGACCCTAAAGGACCTGTAAGACATAAAACCAGGCCCCTGCCTATACGTTAGGTAGGGTTCTTATGTACCTTCGATAACTAGAAGATGACCAACGGCCTAATCACTTAATTTCCTCTGAGCTATAACCCAGGGCTGCTGCAGTGGAGGCCGCTCCAATCCTAAACGAATGGGTGCCAAACCTTGTGCCCAAAATACCTACTCTATTTAAAGCTAGGTCTGTCAACTTCCAAAACTGATATTTAGTCAGGGGTGACTTATCAGCGTGCTGGAAGAAATATCCTACATCCTGTCCTCTGAGCTCCAAATATGTTTGTGTGGCTTTAACTGGGCATATACTATCTATGCTGCATTGCCCAAGGATAATTTGATTGCCCTTGCCTGTTTGATCGGCCTTGGATCGCCTAACCAAAATTTGCACTGTACCCTCCGTGACTTTAACGTCCTGCCATTGTACGGCTAACCTAGATTTATCAGCTTTACCCCCAGCTACCAATTCACTAACTCTGAGGGCACCGAAAAATGCAATTAAAGAAGCTGTTTCAAAGAACACTCTTTCATATTCGTCCCTACAAAGGAGCGCCCATTGTTTGCAGATGCGTTCCAATAATGGAGGGGAGATAGGTGTCCTAGAGTCTAAAACCCTCCCCCTCTCTTTGGCCCATCCCTCTAACATTTTCTTTATGCGATAGTCCCTTGAAAAATCCCTATTCCCATTTATTTTCGAGTAAAAGGCCAGGGCCGACAGCTTACCTTGGATAGTGCTGGGCGCCAGTCCCTTTCTGTTAAGATATACTAAAAACAGCTGTAAATGCTCGACCAGTGCCGGCCAAACCGGTTCCAGGTCGACCATCCTCCTAAAGTCCTGAAATTCCATACTCACGGCTGAGTAAACCTTTCTTGTCCTCGGTGCCAGGGCCAAACCTATTGCTCTGGATGCATCTTCACGCCAATTTGCCAGACCTCTCGAGGAAGGACTTCTGGCAGCTCCCTGGCTCCAGGGTCTAGTTCCCTGAACTGCTCGATCTGTTGGCGTGATAATGCATCAGCTATCCTATTGTCTAAACCTGGTATGTGCCAGGCATGCACCAATATGTTAAATGGCAATGCCCGTAATGTAAAGGCCCTGACCAATGTCATGACCCACTCTGAGTGTGATGTAAGGTTGTTTATGATATAAACAACCGCTTGGTTGTCACACCAAAAACGGACCACTGAATTTGACCATTCTTCAGCCCACAGCCATAAGGCGCCTACAATTGGAAAACATTCCAGAAAGGTCAGGTCTCTTGTGATGCCTTTCTGATGCCACTCATCTGGCCATATGCCTGAGCACCATCTACCTTGGAAATAAATTCCGAATCCTAAAGATCCGGCAGCATCCGAGTGCACCTGGAAACCTGCTCTCAAACCAATCTTGGATCTCCAAAATGAGATTCCGTCAAATTTCTCGAGGAATTGACTCCAAACGAGGAGATCCTCCCTCATACCTTGTGTCACTCTGGTTCTGTGAATTGGTCAGTTAAGACCTTTCATAGCACCACACAGGCGCCAGAGGAATGCATGTCCAGGTGCCACAACTCTGCAGGCAAAGTTCAGATGCCCAACTATTTCCTGAATTTCCTTAAGTGATACTTTTCTCTTGTGTAAGAGAAACGCTATCCTAGACCTAAGATCCAACAGTTTATTATGGGGCAGCCTTGAAGTTTGCTGTATTGTGTCCAATTCTATGCCTAAAAAGGTGAGGGATGTGGCTGGTCCCTCTGTCTTTTCTTCGGCAAGGGGCAACCCCAGCTCTTTTGCCAATGCCTGGAAGTTGTTCAATATAAACTTGCATTTACCTGAGTTCCTTTTCCCACAGAAAAGGAAATCATCAAGGTAATGGGCTGTAGAATTACAGTGCACCCGTTGCCTAACTTTCCATTCAATGAAGGAACTAAATTTCTCAAAGGCAGCACACGACACTGAGCAGCCCATGGGTAAGGCCCTATCTATGTAAAATGAACCTTGAAATTGAAAACCCAACAAGTTGAAGTCAAGGGGGTGAACGGGCAAAATTCTGAACACTGATTTAATATCACATTTTGCCAGTTCAGCCCCCACCCCGCACCTTCTAACCATACTCACCACTTCATCAAAGGAAGTATATCTAACAGTGCGTAGTTCCGGGGGGATGGCATCATTAACTGATGTTCCCTCCAGAAAGGACAAGTGGTGAAATAACCAGAACTCGCCCTGGGCCTTTTTGGCACTATGCCTAACGGAGAAACCCTCAGGTTTCCAATAGGTGGCTTTGAGAATGGTCCAAACACCCTGGCTTCCTTAACTTACTTATTTATTTATTTATTTATTTATTTATTTATTTATTTATTTATTTATTTATTTATTTATCTATCTATTTATCTATTTATTTATTTATTTATTTATTTATTCGATTTCTATCCCGCCCTTTTAGACAAAGTCTACTCAGGGCGGGTTCCATTAAACATTATAAACTAAAACAGTTAAAAACAATTCAAAACAATAATGATTAGTAATGCTCAAGATGGGAAAACAGAAAATTATAATAAGAATAAAGTCAAGTATTGACAGGAGGGAAGGCCTGCCTGAAGAGCCAAGTTTTTAATTGGCTCTTAAAAACACCCAACGAGGGAGCCAGGTGGATTACTGATGGGAGGCTATTCCATAGCCGAGGGGCCACTGCCGAGAAGGCCCTGTTTCTTGTTCTTTCTTTCCGGGCCTCTCTCGGCGTTAGGCACCTCAACCGTCCCTCCTGGCTATGGCGAGTGATTCGGGTAGATCTAGGTGGGAGAAGGCGATCTGCCAGGTACCGAGGTCCTAAACCGTTTAGGGCTTTATATGTCATCAACACTTTGAAGTCAATGCGGAAGCGAATGGGCAGCCAATGCAAGGCAGCCAGAGTGGGAGAGATATGCTGGTATTTTCTCACCCCACTAAGGAGTCTGGCCGCCGCATTCTACACCATTTGAAGCTTCCGCATCAATCTCAAAGGTAGCCCCACGTAGAGCACATTACAGTGGTTTAATCTCGAGATTACAAGCGCATGGACGAGAGTGCTGAGGGCCCCACCATTAAGATAGGGTTGCAGCTGGGCAATCCGCCACAGATGGAAATAGGCGGAGCGGGCCACGGACGCCACCTGGGTTTCCATGGTAAGCGCCGGGTCCAGATGTATCCCCAAGCTGCGTACCACACTCTTTGCGGTAAGAGTAACCCCCCAAAAGAGAGGGAGTTTCCCAAACCGCCAATGGAGGGGCCACCCACCCTCAAGACCTCCGTCTTGTCCGGGTTCAACCTCAACCCATTCAGCTGCATCCATTGCAGCACAGCCACCAGACAGCGCTGAAGGGACAGAACGGCATCCACTGAGGTAGGTGAAAAGGAGATGTAGAGCTGGGTGTCATCAGCGTACTGATGGCACGAAGCCCCACACCCCCTGATGACCCCACCCAGCAGCCTCATATAGATGTTAAACAGCATTGGGGAGATGATTGACCCCTGCGGAACCCCACAATTGAGACTCCACGGGGCCGAAACGCTCTCCCCAAGCTGTACTCTCTGGGGACGGTCC
The DNA here is from genome assembly GCA_037013535.1 of Intellagama lesueurii. Classification (NCBI taxonomy): domain Eukaryota; kingdom Metazoa; phylum Chordata; class Lepidosauria; order Squamata; family Agamidae; genus Intellagama; species Intellagama lesueurii. The sequence goes on from JBAJHW010000003.1 coordinate 117,123,528, forward strand.
TCCAAGAAGGATTGGAGTCAGGCGAGCGCCAGGCCACCAATTCCCAGCTCGGAGAGCCTCCCCAGGAGGATACCGTGGTCAACGGTATTGAAGGTGGCAGAGATATCGAGGAGGACCAACAAGGACATTTTGCCCCGGTCAGCCTCCCTCAACAGGTCATCCAACAGTGCGACCAGTGCCATTTCTGTGCCATGGCACTTCCTTATTAATCTTATTCTGCACGATGTCTTCCATGCCAATTATTGATCGGAGGTTCCATGCAATAAATGCTGTGCGCTCTCCTTCTGCCAGGATTCTGAACCCATATCTAAATCCGTCCAACAAATACTTGGCATCCTCTTTACGAGGGTATGTACCTAACCATCTTTCTAAGACCTTAACCTTGATTGGGCTGGGTCCCTTTTCCAGGGGGACCCCCCGCCACTGTTAGGCTTTTTGCCTCCTCCAGCGCCCTTGTTCTGGTGCTGGGCACCTGCTTTGAAGCAGGATGAATTCAGGTGCTGACCACCACAGGTAAGGCACTTGTGCCTAAATCTGCACGGCCTCCTTGTGCAAAAGCCCCTGGAATTATACTCGAAGCAAGGCATGTGGGGTTGAACTGCCTGCCCTGCACCAGGGTGGGGATTTTGTGTAGTGGAAATTTTCCTATTAAGATGACCACTATCAAATCTATCGCCAGTATTTGGCCTGGCGGGGGTCATATGCTGAAGTCATAGCCCCGGCTGGGGCTCATCCCAACGCAAATTGGGATGAATAGTGCTCCGCATGTGAAACACCTGGTCATACTGAAGCCATGCTGGACCCGCAAAATCTACATATGCTCTATAAATTATATCCAAGTATTGAAAGAGGGCTTGAGCCCTCCAAGGCTGGGCCTTAACTATAACTCCTGCATAAATTAAGAAATGTGGGGGTTGAAAAGACGGCCATATCCGTCAGTGCCCAACACAGGCTATAATACGGTCTCATTAGGGGCCTTACCATATGGAGACTACTCCATGCCCCTGGGGGATCACCTAACCCCAGCCACAAAAGAAAAGATCTGGTAAAGTAAATACGTAGATGTATTCTACTTACTTAACAGAGACGTTGAGATAAAAGATCTAGACGAAGAGGACAAAAAAGAAAACAAAAGCTTAGGAGAAAAAAAGCCAGATAGAATGTGAAAAGGAAAAAAAGAAGCCCACCGAAACTAAATAAAGCCAAAAACCCCGCTCAGCAGCGTAAAAGCTTGCTTTCTGATAATAAAAGCCCTTTGCGCTGCAGTGCAGCCGGTGCGAAGCCACGCTGCTGCTTTCCCCCCTTTTCTTTAGGGACTAACTAAATAAAATAAACAATACAAGTAAAATTTAACCAATGATAAAATTAATGAAGGATAATTAACAAAAATTAATCTGAACTAAACCATGGGAGGGAGCCGATGCTACCCTCCTGTCCTGTAGAAACTCGTTCGCAAGGTGATGCCGATAGAAAGGATGCAGCAGCGCCGCACAGACTCTTTCTCTTTCGGTGCCCAAAAAAGAAGAGGGCAGTGTGAGGGGGGAAAGCCCCTTAAGTAACCTGGCTTTCCCCCCTCCTACTTGAAAATCTCATGAGACTAACCAGTCTTGCGTTATCCGGGGTGGAGGGCAAAGAGCCAGCCTTGCTGCCCAAAGTCCGAGGACTTGTCAGCGGCTGCAGCATTTGTAGAGTTTTATTGTGTCCAGAAGCCCTCTGCTTTTACCAATGAAGAACAAAATCACAGCATTCCAGTTTCTTTTGCCTAATCTTTTGATGTCCTGAAACTTTGTATCACCAGTTCCAAACAAACAGATACTATGGGGTTAATTTAAATGAGGAGAAAAAAGTTAAAGCTTCATCATCAGACAACTGGTGCTAAAAATGAAGGTAATTGTGAAGGATATCTTTATTTACTCATGAGTTAAATAGCACGGTTCCCCTCACCACTTAGTCACACTACCTTTTCTGCCTGGATGGGTTATGTCCAGGAAGTCAGTGCACTAATGAGTGGGAAATGCTTCCTGGGGCCTGTGCCTTTCCCTAACATGCTCTGAGTCTGTTACTCCTGGGTGCTCAGGGAACAAAACACACACACAGCTTGTTGCTACTCGTTGCAAACCAACCCTACACAAAAGTCAAGGTAACCCAAAATGCTTCAAAATCTCTGAGCATCCTCAGACACTGGAAAAGTACCTTCAGTCCCTCTGCACAGCTGTCTGAAAAAACCACAGCTGGACTAAACTTCTATATTTGATTAAAAAGTAAAAACAGTAAAGCATAAGACAAACGTTTCATTATGTCAGCAATGAGTACAAAAGCATCATTTGGTAGCAGAAGCAGATCTTACAGAGCTCAAGGCACAATGAAGCTGTTCCCACAGAAAATAAACAAAAGCTAACTCTCAAAGCTATACTCACAGGCATGTACAGAGTTCTTCATAGTGAGTAGCAGAAGCATAGTCATGATGCTGATCCAAGATGGAAGGTGAAGCTAAGCTACCTATCTTCCTTAAATACCATCATCCTGCAGTCCACAGTTGTGCGAGTCCACCAATCAGCAGGTAGTTTTAATTGGTTTTATCTGTACCAGCCAAGGCTAGCTAACTACATTCCAGGTGCAACCAGTATTCATGAACAAACTCCATTCCCCCATCAGTACCAAGGTCAGGATTAGAGATGGGATATTTGTATTTGTCTTCCGCCACCACAGGTGGCTGGGCCGATTAGACTCTCTCCACCCAACCAGGCTGTCCACTTACCACTTGCAGCATGGCTCACACAGCTGTTGTCATTCATGCAGCACCAATCACAGAAGTAGCCTGGCCCAGGCTTCCCCACCTTCCTCTGCTGCTAACCAATCCAGTGAGGATGAAAGATAACAAGTCTCCCTGCTTAGCTGCTGAATGGTCAGCAGCACAGGGAGGTGGATAAGCCCTGGCCAGGCTACTTCTGCGATTGGCACAGCGCAAACAATGTCAGTCATGCATGCCACACCACAAGCAATAAGTGGGTGGCCCAGTTCTGGATGGAGGGTCCAATTGGGCAGGCCACCTATGGTGGTGATATTCATTTTCTTGGGGAGACAGATACAAATATCCCATCTCTATTCAGGATATCTTCACCAACTTTCTTATCTCGAGATGGTGTATTGTTGTTGCACTTCTCTCAAAATAGTCAGACCTAGGCAGTTCAGCAGAAGTATTTTACAGCTTTTACAGACTTGATGTTAACCCTCCAACCTCTTCACAGATGTTACAAACTTGGTGGTGACTCCATAAACCACAGTTTCCTCACAGTAATGTTTTGAAAGAGTTTGAGATTTCAAACAGGCAATATATATATAAATTGAGTTTTGTAAAATGAAGAGCAAGCATATAAAAGCTCTCCCATTGTGACCCTGACTAGGAAGGATTTTTCTACAGTCTAGCAAGAACAGTAAAGGGGCCTTACATGATCAGGGTAGATAGACATGCAGAATGGAGGCTGAAATGCATTCCTTCATCCATGTCCCTTTATAATGATATTATCTCAAGTGCTCCTCCCTCCCCCATCACAAGCAGAGTGCTCTTGAGATTCCTTAATGACTAACGTGAAAACATTGGTAGATTTTTAACATTCAGCTTCAATAGCTTCCTTCCCTCTGTGTGAAAGCTCTGCACTGTAATCCTGCTGCATCTCTCCATAATTTCCTCTTTTGGTGCTCACTTTAATTCCCATTATAGCCAATGGGAAGCATTCCATCAGTGCTAATGAACTTTATTCCCAAGTAGCTACATTTTGTTTTGCCATCTCTGCCAGGAAATAAGACTTAACATGGACTAAGAACAATATTTGCTTGGTATAAAGATGCCGCGGAGAAAAAAGGCTTGGGATTGAAAATGAATTGGTTTGGCCAGTTATCTACATCATATGTTTCACATATGTAGGAATGTTGCATTGAAAAAATCAAATATTCATTTCAATAAGGAGTTTAAAATATATTATAACTTCAAAATTGATACTTAAGCACTACTCATACATTCATGTACATCATTAGAAATAATTATCAATTAGTAGGGTGGGAGTTCTCCCTTAGTAACTATAGTCGTGGCAATTACAAAGTAAAAAAAAAATTCTAAGGATGATGCATTGTGAATAAATTACAGCAACAAAAATGGACTAAAATTGGCAACTTTTATGTTTTGCGTGAAATAGCAGCCTTTATTATTCATCATCTTAGGAAAGATAATGGCCACAGTGGCTACTGTTGAATGAACCAGAGTGGGAAGTGTAGGTAGGAGTATTCCCCCTACTGACGTTAATAATTGTGTAGGTATCTATTACTGACCCTTCCTTTGGGCTATTTGTTCATCTATGGTCATGTGACTTGGGATGATTTGCATTAGAGATGGGGGTATTCGTATTCATACACAAATACAAATAACCCTGTGCAGCTGGATTTAATAAGAGTTTGGCCCCTGGGGCCGGACTGTCCACTCACATGTCTGGCAGCGGTGGTGGCCCCACTCATCCTTCCACTTGCACCCAGAGCACCGCTCACTTGCCCCTTGGCTGACCACTTGGCAGCTGTGCAGGGAGACTCATCCTCCCTCCCCCTGCCTGGAGTGGCTAGCCAAGTGGGAAGAGAGTGGCTCTCTGGGCACGATTAGAAGGATGGGTGGGGCCGCTGCTGCCTGACATGTGAGTGGATGGTCCAGCCCCAGGGGCCGGACCCTCATTAAGTCCAGCTGCATGGGAATATTCATATTTGTATACGAATACCCCATCTCTAATTTGCATACATATGATTCCGTTCAGTGATCGACAAGTGATGGCTTCTATGTGTGAATAGCTTTCTTATCCACTTTTCAGAAAATTTAGAAGTGTTGTATCCCATAAGAGTCCTATGCAGAAAAATGCCTGCCATATGACTGATTCTAAATCAGAGAGGGGTTATCATCTACATAAAAAATCCACTCCCCAATTTCCCCACAACTGTAGCTGCTTTTTTTATCTTTGCATATTTAGCTCAGAGGTCTGGGGGTGGGGGAAGGAAGAACTGTGTGTTCAGTTGATTGTGCTTGCAGAGGTCCTCACATTAAGGAACACAGCCTTATCAGGACTCCTGGTTAAGGCAAAATTATGATTAGTGATCTGAAGTTCTGTGAAACCCGCTGAGGTTCTCCAGTTCCCCATACTGAAGCTTATTATCTGACTTATGTCCCTATTAGATTGCAAAATTTGTTTAGGGGTTTTATATGGAGAACTTTGCATGTTTTCATGCTTCTTTTTCAAAGTGTATGCCTTAATTGCACACCATTTTGAAATGCACTATTGACAAAAGTATGTTCCAAGCATGTGATCTAAAAATATAAAAAAATGTCATTGCCAAAGTTCATAACAGCTGCCTCCTGCTTTTCTTCTTGTTGTGTTCTCTGGGCTAGAGGTGGAGAAATAATTCTGCTAGAAATATTTCTGATGGAGCTTTCTAGCCCCTCTGCCCCCAACTGTTTGTATTTCCCTATATACTGAATCAGATATTTTCCTTGAGACAACTGGCATAGAAACAGACCAGGTTGCAGTATCTCTAAAAGGGCATTGGATGGGTGGGGTGGAGTCCAATCTGTCTACCATTGTTTGGACACAGACCAGAGCAGGGTGCCAGTGTACAGTCCTAACCAAAATAAGCCCACTTTCCTACATCTGACAAGACTTAGGGGGAAACTACTCAGAGACCTGGATCTTTGATTGTCCATTCACACCACTCCCAAGTTCTGAAGGCAACAACTATTTTTTCATCCAGAAAAAACAAGATTTTTTTTTCAAGTACAAACCCCACACCTGGTTGTTATGGTATTTGCCACATTCAGAAGGTTAGTTTTGGTCCATGTGCAACATAACACTTAGAAAGTAAGCTAAAAGTCATAAAGTTGTAAATGGGTATGGCAAGGAAGTAAATCCCTCCCAAGTAAGTAATTAGATATATGGTCACAACAGAGCCTTGGAAGCCTAACAACAACAACAACAACAATAACAAAGGGCCAACATTGTTGTTATTATTTCATGAAAGTTTACATAATTCTGGTGATGCCTTAATTGTCTTGGGAACTGGCCTTTTTAAATCCAGAATGTACCAGGCCATCTGGTTGCATTTTTGGAAAATATGAATGATGGTCACCACTGTGACCATTAAGGGACCACCCACTGAGATGATCATGGAGGGGAAAGGATGGTACTATAATGAAAACCTCCCAAACTCTGGACATAGATCTGCACAAACTATTTCTTCCATCACACTGGACAGTGTCTTCATACTTTTCTTCACACAAAAAAGGGAATAATTAAATCCCAAATCCTCCAGCAAGTCATAGGCAAAATTGGAGTGCTTTTTTCAGAGGCAGTTTCGATAAAGGAAAATATTGTACAAAGAAGTTACTTGTGAAAGCTCCAAGTCCAAGTAGCTCAATTTACTTAATGAATTCAAGGGACTACAGCAAGAAAAGCTGAGTCCCCCTTACAAATAGCAGGATCAAGGCATTCACAATTTGACTCAAAGAACAGAAAGAAGAAAACAGAGAGGGACAAAGCAGTACATCAAGAGAAGGAGACAGAGATGAAGTTGTTGAGAGGTTGAAGTAGAAGAGCTCTAATGCTACTCCACATTCTAGAACCAGCCCTCACATGCTTATGTTTGTCTGTTTTCTCTAACCAAAACTATCCAGGCTGATCATGGTTCCTTTTCCAAGGGAAGAAGTGAAACCTTTCCACCCTTTCCTCTGCATTAAAAAGGGAACAACGAAATTCCAAGTCCCTCTAATAGAAAGCATTTCTAGACACCGGGTTTTCCTATGTTTATTGTAATCCCTATGCCCACAGAAGATCAGTTTTAGGTTAGGGCATAGCATTTTTGTTACTTCCATGCAGTCCTGGAAATTATGTTGATTTTTATCATGACTGTGCCTGCAACATAATCCTCCTAATTTCCGTACTTGTTATTTTTGTGTTGTTGTTGTTGACAGATTATTCCATTCTTTTCAGCTGACCAAATATCTTCTTTTCTGTAGATACCTTAATGTCTTTGACAAGGCATGGTTGACCATTAGACTAGGTCTGGATGCTTCATTCCATTCCTTCAGGCAGTGCATTCTCCTCTTTCGTCTTCTATCATGGATTGCCATTGCTAAGGGTTAGATCGATAGTGCCCTTGTTCATTCGTTTTTTGTGAATATAGATGTAAGACTTTGTGTCTCTGGAAGCAGTACAAGTATGGATCATTGCTTCTCTTTGATTTTCACATGTGTTGACACTCCTTGAATGTGATATGAGGTGAACTCTCAATTGTATAGATAGCTACAATTTGCCATTGCAGTCATTCAGGTAGCTCTCTTATTAGCAAGGAAATGGCACCTATCACTTTGTTAAGGAAAGAACTCCCACTAATTTCAGAGGGACTTATTTCAAAGCACATGTGTTAAGGACAAAGTGTATGTGTACACTTACAGTTGTCTGTGGACCATATAGCCAGCTGAAGCACATGAAGGTAGACACATTTTTGTGACTTATTAGAGACTGTATCCTATGTTTTAATATGCAGAGGCAATGAGAGTTCAGGATATCACGCTGACTCTTCAGTTAGGTAAGGCAGCCATGCCATGCCTCTATGTTTACTGATGCTATGGCAGTTGCAGGTTCCAAGGGCTGTTTTTTTCATTGGCACTATCTATTCCCTTAAACTACATAGTGATCTCTGGTTTATAGACAAGACACTAGTCTCCAAGTCCCCACCCCACCCCCACTCCACCAAGTCTCTGCACAGAATAAAAGGACTATGCATTGTTTTTAAATGTACATTTTGAGGGAATTGTGATGTTTGTATTTTAAGTTCTTCATTACTTTGTATCCTTTAATACAGTTTTTTTTAATTTGTCCTCGCTGTGTGCATATGGAACTTGATCAAGACTTTTCAGTGCAATTAAGGGAAATTACCAAAATGGAATACTCTAGAAGGTTACCTGTGGTAGAGCCTTTTTTCTCTATCACACTTTTGAACATAAAACCCATTAATTGGGGTAGTGACATAAATATTTGATTAAAATGCTTATTTATTTACATTTCCTTGGGAAATCATGTAATAGACAGGTGATTAACCTGCTACAATTAGGTATAAATTGATTTCATCTTGACTTCAGTCAACTTCATCTTAATTCTGATGCTTTGCTGCCCTCTTGCTGTCCACCTGCTTTTTGGAAAGAACAACAAAGTGCCCCAGAACCAACATAATCTTTTAGATAAAATATTTATGTCCCTTTATAACATCAGTTGTTGAAGCTCCTGTATCAATCAGCATAAGAGAACTGTGAGAGCTCCTGGTTGGAACTGATCATATGTGAAATATCTAATGCATGCAAGAAAAATGTATTCAGGCTATTTAATATGCTTCCATCCAATGTTGCATCAAAGATGTGGACCGAGATACTGAAGCAAGGCACCTGTCTTGTGAACCCTTATTACCTGGAAGAGGTAGGGAGTAGGAATGAAGAATTATCTCAAACTCTCTCTGACATTCTTGGCTATAGCAAGTGAGAATGACCTAACAAAAGCACAAGTGTGCCAACCATGTGGGGATAGCCCTATTTTCTTTCTGTCACACACTTGCACTGTCTTCCTCCCCTCACTCATTTGCAAATTGAACAAAGGTACCCACATCCTTTATAAGAGTCACTCTCTTGATCTTTCTTCCCAGAGCCTTGTAGTAAGGTTCCAATGAGCTTTGGTTGCTCAGCTCAAAAGGCCATGTTGCCTCATTCCTGGCTTTAGTACCATTCTGTGCTACCCATTACAACAGCATAATTTTTCAGGGCCAATTACAAACTTTTAACATTTGTAACCCAGCTTGTGCACATAGAATTTCATGCATAAGCACATGCTTCCTCTCTCTCTCACGGACACCTGATTCCTCTTCCTTTAGGCACAATCTGGTCATTGTTCAGAAGGTTGCTTCATTAGTTCTGTTTCTCACAAGACTTGAACTCATTGTGCATAGACATAGGGAAATAAATCTATAATTTCACCTTATTTTCTCCCTTATGATTAATAGACTGGACTCTAGGCATTTATTTCTCCTTTTCCTCAGGTATGAGCACTGTTTTCCTGTTCTTTGCCATCTTTTTTTAGGGAAGCTGCTTACCACTCTTTCAGTTATCTCTACATACAAGCAGAAAAAAAAATGTAGGAAGTGCATATACTTCAGGGTGGTGGTGATGAATACCTCTTCTATCTGCTGCCTCTGTGTAGCCATTCCAGACACCAATGTGAAAATGTCATCTTTTTATCGGGGGTTGGGGGCTTTTATTCCAGTATACAGGAGTTATGAATTGCCAGTTTACATACAACACCTATCCATCTGGCTTTGTAATGAATTGGCAGCCATAAGCATGAAGCCTTTCTAATGACTTTCCTTTAAGAATGACCCTGAAGGGCAACTATTTTTAGCAGTTTTAAAATATCAAAAATCACCAGCAGGGAGAAGAAGAAAAATGTTAAAGTGGAAGTGATCAGTGAAATAAGAATAAAACTATTTTTGGAAGTTGCCCAAAGAAACGTTATCTGTGTCAGTTAAATGATTCCCCAAATTATATGAAGTACCCTGGAGTCCCTTAGATAGTCCTTACCCTTTTTGGTTCCCTCATATTCATTAGTTCACAGATAAAACTGCTTTCAACTGGATATCTCAATTCAAGCTACCAACCTCAGAACCTATATTTCATTGAGGTTATGATGATCAAGTGTTAAAGCTCTGTAGAGAATGCCCTCGCGCACCTGGAGTTATCAGCTTTGGAAGAGGACTCAGAATCAAAGCTGTCCACCCATCTGAGGAGCTATTTTGCATTCTATCTATGCAACAGGAGGTTGCTCACTACAGCAGCTGCTTTCTAGAAGTTTTTCTTGTTTCTTTTAAGTAGCCACACTGAGTTTTCTGTACACTTGAAACTCTCTCTCTCTCCCTCCCCCCGTGTGTGTGGGTGGGTGGGTGGATGAGAGAGAGAGAGAAAGAGAGAGAGAATATATGGGATGGACAGCAGACTCTTCTGTTGGTGTTGAGTAGATAGGTCAAAGTAGCACTGCTGGCCTTCATTTATATACCTAATTTAAAAAAAAATTACTATGGGTATCTGTGTATCTTCCAGAATGAGTACCCATTCAGCACTCTGATTTGGGCACACTTGGCAAGCCAGGCTTTTGACTGGGGATACTAGGGAACCTTTTCCACAGCCTGAACACCCGTATTTCCCCTTCCTCCTTTTCACTTATCTTTTCCTGTTTGCTGCACTGCAACAGTGTCAAAAGAGAAACTTCAGACTGAACTCACAGAAGTAACACATGCTTTAACTTTTCTCCATGGCATGTTATCACCATTCCCATCCCACTAACAGCTTTGCATCAGCAACTTACCTTTCAGAAGATACAGGAATGAATGTCAACTGTGCAACAGTGATTTGGTGGTATTCAGAGAAGAGGAGGGCCTAGACAAGAGGTAAAATGTATGGCTCTGGGGGGAGGGAAGTGATGTGATGGTATTCAGAGAAGGGTTGAACCTAGGCAGGAAGCAGAGTATATGAAAGCTCCATGAAATTATCCATGAAAGCTCACTTTAAGTCTTTAAGGTGCTGAAACATTTTTGTTTTCTATTTTGGGTGGGGTGGGGGTTGGATATTTTGATTGTACTTCATGCTTGCTCTGTGCTTTTTGTCTAAGACTGTAAACTGTGCCTTGTTTCATCCTTATTTGTGACAATGAAGAACAGCAAAATTTTGCTCCTCATGGGGAGTATTGGGAAGAGTTTTCCTCAGTCCTAACAAGGATCTTTATGCCAATCAGGACTCAAGTGATGCATAGTAACAGCTCTTTTTTTTTTGCATAAAATAGTCTATTTCCAGAAAAAAAAACTATTTTCTGCTAATTGAGTGATGCTAGCACAAAATGGGCTGTTTTCATGCAAAACTCAGTAGTAGACCTTTCAATCCCTGGAGGTTCAGAGAAATCTAGTAATTGTGAGCTTCCTTTGGGTCTGCCGATCAGCTGATCGGCAGCCAGTAGGCAGAATGATTTTTTTTTAATTACAAAGGATGAATAAAAATGGGAAAATATTCGTTGATCCGTATTCATCGGGACTTAAATTTGACAAATACGGATCTACGAATTGGCTATTTTTGTCGAAAAAACGATCCGTTTTCATATTCGTCCCCATCTCTAGTTCCAACTTTGTCTCTTATTCTGGAGATTCTTCTGGGCTAGACCTATGGACCAATTATGACTCTGGTTCATAGAGCCCATCCAGTCTTTACTTTTAATCTAACAGGGACACGTAGGAGCATAATTCAAAGATGGACCACATGCTTTGTATGCAAGTCCCAGGTTCAATTCCCAGCATCTCCCAGATAGGGCTGGAAAAAAAATCCTTTTGAAAACCTAGGACAGTTGCTCCCATCAACAATACTGGGAGGTCTGATTGGGTGTAAGCCTGTTTCTTATGTTCTTGTGATTAGCTGAGCTATTATAACAACATGAAATATTAGTAAAATACATAAAATTAACGAGTTTGCATTCTATCATTTATGGGTAAAGGAAAGTCATCACTTTGGTTGGCAAGGACAGTAAGACAGCAAGAGAGAAAAGAAGATATACTAGAACCCAAAAGAAGGGTAATCAGAAAATGAAATCTAAGGAAGAGAGTAGAAAAGAGAGTTCTAAAGGAAAAAATGTCCAATGCAAAACAAAACCAAGCATACACCTCATAACATTTGAATTCTGTCACAGAGGAAGATGATTGTTTGGGAAGCTGATCAAGAAACTGAAGTGAGATTGAGGAATCAGGGGCTTGAGATGCAGGAATCTGCAGACAGATATGGGTGGTGGAGATATGGAATTGATGGAAGGAAGAGGCCAAAGAAAATAGGCCCAGAGCAAAATGAGAAAAAAGGACATGTCCATGGGGTTTTGGAAGAAAGCATAGCTTTAACAATGAATGCTATATAGGTTTATATCATTTTGTAGGACCAGTTATTAAGTTTGTATTATTTATGTATCACTTGTGAGTTAAAGCCAGCTTTTCCTCCTTCATCTTGGGATTCTTTGCTTTATGAGTCTGTGTACTGAAGCTTAATTACACAGGACTTAGAAGTAATTTGATTTTTCTCTCAGATAAGAAGAGTAAATACAATTGTCTGATATTAACTTCCCACTCTACATGAGATATGGTAGGTGTGCCTTTTCACTGAACAGGCAATAGAATGGCTATAACATTAAGAAAATATTATTTTTCAAAGTGTTTTTCAGATCATAAAGTGATAGAATCTACAATTTATACAGAGTGACAGGACAAATCAGACTTCAAAGGGACATATACTGACTTTCAATGAGTTCTTTTAGAATTCAACTAATCAATGTATATTTTTACCTGAAATTAAATTTCTCTAAAATCAATCTTTTCAAATAAAATATTATATTAAAGTCTAAAAGAATAGAATATTATAGAATCTTGAATAAAAGATGCTTGGATTGATACTTTGAAAAGGTTAGTGCATTATAAATGGAAATACTCCTTCCTTGATCAATGTGTCTTCCATTCATGTCTAAAGATTTTAAAGAGGCTATGGCCAAATTTTTTCTTGCTTAGTGAAGTAAATTGCACCAGATTAGGCCAACTGAATCAATGGGGATTTGGTGTGTCAACTTGTCTGTAGGTTTCATTGATTGAAATGGGCCTACTGTAACTGTAACTTATTTTAGTATAGTAAGTCACAATTAGAATAGGCTCAGTTGAAACAATGGATCTTACAAAGGTGTTGACTAACCAAAGCCCCATTGATTCAATGGGCCTGCTCCAGTGCAATTTACTATGCTAAACAACAGAATTTTGGCCATTAACTAAGCCTTTTTTTGTTGCAGACTAGAAGGTTTGATGAAAAGTGATTTGTCTCCAGAAATGAGAAAGTCTTATCAGTTTTACTTTCTTCTGCATTCATAATTTTTTTTAAAAAAACAATCAGGTTTATTTCACAAAATTCATAAATTTTGTTAAGTGATTTTAAAAAATGATAGAACAAAATTTTCAAGCATGACTCTCACTTGAATAAGTGCAGTTATTCCTAGCATGAAAAGGGCCATATTGAACATCCCTGCTATAGAGGTCTGAAAGATTAAGAACCTGTAAACACACACACACACACACACACACACACACACACACACTAAAAAACCCAGTAATATCCACAACATAGCTGGCAATGCAAATATTTGAATATCCCTAATTATTTTCATCACAAATATTAGTACATTTGCAAATTTTGATAAATGTTTATGAGAAGTAGATTGAGCCAGAATTCTTTCCCTTCTCTGTTTCTCTTGTACAGTGTGGTTTCATAGATTTGAAGACCCTCTAGCTTCTGAGTCAGAAAGAAATGAGACGCTGTGGTTAATGTTTGATAAGTAACTAAATGGCAGCAATTCCCAGCATTTTCTTCCTTGAGAACAGAAAGAGTGACTCCAGTAACTTTGGGATTCCTGGAGTTGTAGTGTAAAAAACTAATTTTTCCAAGCTGTGCTGAAGAGCAGGAGAATATGATCAAAAATTTATATACATGTCTATCTGTAAGCAAGTCCTATTTGATTCAATGGCACTTGTTCTCAGGTAAACATGTATAGAATTATAGCACTGAGAATGAAGTTAATGTTTGGAAGATGTTTTTAATATGAGCAGTTCAGATCAATTACCTTTCTTCATCTGTAGCTTCTACAAAAATATTTCATTAATACTGCCTGCTATGCCTTGTGAATTCCTTCAGACCTCTTCAAGGGGCAGAAGCTTCATCTTTTTTGGAACACCGCTGCCCTATATTTCATCTCGGAGCAAGTGTGATCTTACTTTGAAAAAAAAATCTGACCTTTACCAGACTCCCGCTGTCACTTGTAATGGAGGTAAAATTAACGGAGACATTTCAATGCAACGTAACAAATGAAAAGTGGCTACCTTCCCAAAGTAACAAGTCCAGGTGCCAAAAGGTCAAGAAAAGATGGATCCTAATCTCAATTTGTATCTTGGGCAATGCTGTAGAATTAGTAAATCAGGTGTCTGGACACCACTTGGATGTCAGCAGGACATAAATTGAAACAGACCGCAGATGGATGCCAGAATACATTACAGCACAGTTGGTTCTCATCAGTCAGTATCTGTTATATTTCACAGTACCTGGAGCTTAATTATTCTGTGTGAAAGGAGATCGAAAATCAGTACATCACAAGTAGCTAAGCATGAGGAGCTGAGTTCTAAGATGATACAATTGAGCTAAAGTGCAATTAAGCACTGTGATGATCAGAATTTAGTAAGTATATGTTACAAACCATTCAAGTTGCTTGAATTTGTGTGGACTTAATTGTGGGTGAAACTGCATCAGAAAGAAAGAAAGAAAGAAAGAAAGAAAGAAAGAAAGAAAGAAAGAAAGAAAGAAAGAAAGAAAGAAAGAAAGAAAACTGGAGGGGGAGTGAATGTATTGGTGTAAAGCTGCATATTTAAGGTGTTTTTTTACAATAATTGATCCCACTTTTATCTCATCCCAGCATTCATCTCGGAAGCTCAGGGACTGTACCTGAGGCTATTGGGATTTATCAATAATCCTTTCAGATGGGTTGGGCTAGAAGAATTACTGCCAAAGGGTTTTTGAAATTGGGTTGCTTCAATGTGCTCTCTGTAAGGCCGCCTTAGAAGAACATAGGGAAACACCACCTGGAGCAAAATACAGAGGCCAGAGTGGTCTCTGGTGCACTGGTTTCTGATTTCAAGTGTCTGTCTTTGACCCTAGCTCACCCTTTCCTCCTGTCATTTCTTCTCACCCTCACCCCATCTTCTACTTGATAACCCAATGCATACACCTACAACTACAACAACTTCTACACCATAATGATCTTTCATGCTTACAACCCTGTGGTGCACCGGACCCCCTAAAGGGCCATCTGCACTCGGTCAGAGAGTCCGACAGGCCGCTTACCTACCACCTTTGCGCTGGGGCAAGTCCCAGGACCTCAGCAGTGTGTAGCGTAAGCCCTTTGAACAAGTCTGACCTTAAAAGAACACTTTACACTTAACCAGTACTTTGCAAGTACAGACACATGGTCTTTGTGATTCCTTAGAACTCACTAAAGCTCAGTTAGGTAGGACTCTTAAAAGATAGCTAGTTTGTGGCCCTCTCCACTGTGAGAGGCGTGATGAGAGCATAGAAGCTCTCATCAGAGTGCTGTCCATCTCTAAGGTATCCAGAGAGGTACAGACCACTCCGCCGCCGACTCAGCGAGAAAGGGTACACCAGGGAATAGATACCCGGGAACTGGAAGAAAACCTACGGGGTCTGACTGTAGCCACTCAGACGGAAGGGGAATTGGCGGGAAGGGAAGAAAGAGGGAGGTCCGTGATTGAGGCGGGAATGGGAGATATAAAAAGGGAGAGGGACAACATACCAGGCGGCTGGGAGCTGATCTGGGTAGAGGACACGTGGACGGGAAAATGGGAGAAAGTAAAGGTGCCACGAGAAGAAGCTGATTATAGATGAAGGAGGGGGTTACCTCAAAGACCCTCTTATTGGGGCGAGTCCGAGGCTCGAGAGTGGAGAAGGAGATTAAAGGAGGAGAAGGAAGTGGTAGCCAGAGAGGCGGAAGAGCGACGACTATGGCGAGCGGAGGAAGCGAGGAGGATGTTGTACCACCAGGACCGTGGGGTTCCCTGGGACGGGAGAAGGAGCCGATTTGGATCGGAGATGGAGGGGAGGAGACCCTACCGTTGTTAGGGGAGCAAGACGAAGAACAAGAACCGTTAACCCCTGATCCTTTCCTACCTGGGCCGTGGGAAACCAAGTCGTCGAACCCATTTGAACAAGGACCCTGGTTGCCCTTGCGGCGTCCGTTGATGTCGCAGGAGAAGTTAAGAACAGAACCCTTGATGAACAATTTTCAGTTAAAAAATACAATAAACCCGAGTTTGGATTTTGAGATAAAAATGACTCCTGATTTATTTGGTAATGAGGCTAAGGCAAAATACGAACCTTCACATCCACCTCCTGGATTTAGCCAGACCCTGCTGTTCAAGAGACCAGTCCTTTTGTAGAATTTTTATAATTAATTTTATTAGAAAAATAGAGTTTCATTAGAAATCAGTTTATATTGCACAAGCTTTAGCATCAAGAACATATTCAAAGATCATTGCAGTTAAATAAAATAACTATTTCCCATTTAAAATAATAAACACTAGTAAGCTAACTAAGGTGGGCTATAGTGTGCTAGCCCCACCTCCTTTTTTCTCCTTACTTACATCCTCTCTCCTTCATGGAATCGAATCCAGATCAGAACAACACTCAAATCTCCATTCAGCATTCAGCTTTGAATGAATTGAATTAATTTCCACATAACCCATCATCCATTTTCTACCTTCTCTAACTCCTCCCTTCTTCTTGACAATTCTGGCTGTTAACCAATTAGCCTCAAGAGGCTGTACCACCTTCCTCCTCTCCTTATTCCCATGAGAGTCCAGGTGTTGTTTATCTCTTCTCCAATTAGCTCGGAATGTTGAGTCTTCCACAGGCCTCTCAATTCGGCCTTCATCGCTATCTCGAACCAGGCTGTAACGGTCCTCGGGAAAACACTCTCATGGCACTTAGAAAAACACATTCCAATGTCTCTCAAATCATCTTCACACAGAACCTGTCTGAATCCATCTTACATTTCTCTGACTACATATCCCATCATCCCATCAATGGGAAGGACAAAGAACATCAGACAAAGACAGGGAAGGGGAAAGAGAAAGGGAAGAAACATGGGGAGACATGGAAAGTGACATCTCTCTAGCAGCCTTCAGTCTTATATCTTCTAGGTCAGTTGCAAATCACACTAGGAAAGGGTCCATATTATTTTGATATATTTTGCCCACGTCCCTCCTGTTTTAATCTAATGTTTACTTCTTGGCTTAATCCATGAGTTCTTTCGAATGTAATTTGGTGGAGGACTTCCCATTCCATAGTGTGATGCATTCAGCCACTAAAGCCGTCCTTTGGATCCACAGTCTATGCCCATTTCTAATGTTCCATTTTGGTAGCTTTTATCATAGCAATAGGCAATACATTGAGAAATTCGAAGCTAAATCAAGTACAAATTTAATGTATTTCATTGTTTCTTGCGAACCGTTACCTCACAGATTTTACAAAAACCTAAACAATGCAAGATCTGATTATTGGAAAAGCAGGCTTTTCTACATAAACCTGTTGACTTGTTTTCTTTGTGATCTTAGATTTTGTTTTTTGTCATATCTTTTGGGGTATGTTTGATTGAGACATAGGAATATCCCCCATTGTCATTTTGATGGCTTTCCATCTCATCGCTTTTCTTTTTGTTGAGTTAGTTGTGTCATGGCTGCTCATTTCCTTTTGTGTTTCAATTTGGAAGCCACCTTTGTGGCTCCTTTGGGGACATAAACTAAGATTGTTGTTGTTTAGTCGTTTAGTCGTGTCTGACTCTTCGTGACCCCATGGACCAGAGCACGCCAGGCCCTCCTGTCTTCCACTGCCTCCGGGAGTTGGGTCAAATTCATGTTGTTAGCTTCGATGACACTGTCCAACCATCTCATCCTCTGTCGTCCTCTTCTCCTCTTGCCTTCACACTTTCCCAACATCAGGGTCTTTTCCAGGGAGTCTTCTCTTCTCATGAGATGGCCAAAGTATTGGAGCCTCAGCTTCAGGATCTGTCCTTCCAGTGAGCACTCAGGGTTGATATCCTTTAGAATGGATAGCTTTGTTCTCCTTGAAGTCCAGGGGACTCTCAAGAGTCTCCTCCAGCACCACAATTCAAAAGCATCAGTTCTTCGGCGGTCAGCTTTCTTTATGGTCCAGCTCTCACTTCCATACATCACTACAGGAAAAACCATAGCTTTGACTATGTAGACTTTTGTTGGCAAGGTGATGTCTCTGCTTTTTAAGATGCTGTCGAGGTTTGTCATCGCTTTCCTCCCAAGAAGCAGGCGTCTTTTAATTTCGTGGCTGCTGTCACCATCTGCAGTGATCATGGAGCCCAAGAAAGTAAAATCTGTCACTCCCTCCATATCTTCCCCTTCTATTTGCCAGGAGGTGATGGGACCAGTGGCCATGATCTTAGTTTTTTTGATGTTGAGCTTCAGACCGTTTTTTGCACTCTCTTTCACCCTCATTAAGAGGTTCTTTAATTCCTCCTCACTTTCTGCCATCAGAGTGGGATCATCTGCATATCAGAGGTTGTTGATATTTCTTCCGGCAATCTTAATTCCGGTTTGGGATTCCTCCAGTCCGGCCTTTCGCATGATGTATTCTGCATATAAGTTAAATAAGCCGGGGGACAATATACAGCATTGTCGTACTCCTTTCCCAATTTTGAACCAATCAGTTGTTCCATATCCAGTTCTAACTGTTGCTTCCTGTCCCACATATAGGTTTCTCAGGAGATAGATAAGGTGGTCAGGCACTCCCATTTCTTTAAGGACTTGCCATAGTTTGCTGTGGTCCACACAGTCAAAGGCTTTTGTGTAGTCAATGAAGCAGAAGTAGATTTTTTTCTGGAAATCTCTGGCTTTCTCCATAATCCAGCGCATGTTAGCAATTTGGTCTCTAGTTCCTCTGCCCCTTTGAAATCCAGCTTGTACTTCTGGGAGTTCTCGGTCCACATACTGCTGAAGCCTACCTTGTAGGATTTTGAGTATAACCTTGCTAGCGTGTGAAATGAGTGCAATTGTACGGTAGTTGGAGCATTCTTTGGCACTGCCCTTCTTTGGGATTGGGATGTAGACTGATCTTTTCCAATCCTCTGGCCACTGTTGAGTTTTCCAAACTTGCTGGCATATTGAATGTAGCACCTTAACAGCATCATCTTTTAAGATTTTAAATAGTTCAACTGGAATGCCATCACCTCCACTGGCCTTCTTGTTAGCCATGCTTTCTAAAGCCCACTTGACTTCACTCTCCAGGATGTCTGGCTCAAGGTCAGCAACCACACTATCTGGGTTGTCCGGGATATCCAAATCTTTCTGGTATAATTCCTCTGTGTATTCTTGCCACCTCTTCTTGATGTCTTCTGCTCCTATTAGGTCCCTACCATTTTTGTCCTTTATCATGTCTATCTTTGCACAAAATGTTCCTTTGATATCTCCAATTTTCTTGAACAGATCTCTGGTTTTTCCCTTTCTATTATTTTCCTCTATTTCTTTGCACTGTTCATTTAAGAAGGCCCTCTTGTCTCTCCTTGCTATTCTTTGGAAGTCTGCATTCCATTTTCTGTAACTTTCCCTATCTCCCTTGCATTTTGTTTCCCTTCTCTTCTCTGCTATTTGTAAGGCCTCGTTGGACAGCCACTTTGCTTTCTTGCATTTCCTTTTCTTTGGGATGGTTTTTGTTGCTGCCTCCTATACAAAGTTACGAGCCTCCATCCATAGTTCTTCAGGCACTCTATCCACCAAATCTAGTCCCTTAAATTTGTTCTTCACTTCCACTGTGTATTCATAAGTGACTTGGTTTAGATTATACCTGACCAGCCCAGTGGTTTTTCCTACTTTCTTCAGTTTAAGCTTGAGTTGTGCTAGAAGAAGCTGATGATCAGAGCCACAATCAGCTCCAGGTCTTGTTTTTGCTGACTGTATAGAGCTTCTCCATCTTTGGCCGCAGAGAATATAATCAATCTGATTTCGGTATTGCCCATCTGGTGATATCCATGTGTAGAGTCACCTCTTGTGTTGTTAGAAAAGAATGTTTGTGATGACCAGCTTGTTCTCTTGACAAAACTCTATTAGCCTTTGCCCTGCTTCATTTTGAACTCCAAGGCCAAACTTACCTGTTGTTCCTTTTATCTCTTGACTCCCTACTTTAGCAGTCCAATCCCCTATAATGAGAAGAACATCTTTCTTTGGTGTCAGTTCTAGAAGGTGTTGTAATTCTTCATAGAATTGGTCAATTTCAGCCTCTTCAGCATTGGTGGTTGGTGCATAAACTTGGATTACTGTGATGTTGAAAGGTCTGCCTTGGATTCATATTGAAATCATTCTATCATTTTTGAGATTATATCCCATTACAGCTTTTCCCAGTCTTTTGTTGACTATGAGGGCTACTCCATTCCTTCTACGGGATTCTTGCCCACAATAGTAGATATGATAATCGTCTGGATTGAATTCGCCCATTCCTGTCCATTTTAGTTCACTGACGCCCAGGATGTCAATGTTGATTCTTGTCATCTCCTGTTTGACCACATCCAGCTTACCAAGGTTCATAGATCTTACATTCCAGGTTCCTATGCAGTATTTTTCTTTGCAGCATTGGACTTTCCTTTCACTTCCAGGCACGTCCGCAGCTGAGCGTCCTTTCGACTTTGGCCCAACCACTTCATTAGCTCTGGAGCTACTTGTCCTTGTCCTCCGCTCTTCCTCAGTAACACGTTGGATGCCTTCCGACCTGAGGGGCCCATCTTCCAGTGTCATATCTTTTAGCCTTTTGTTTCTGTTCTTGGGGTATTCTTGGCAAAGATACTGGAGTGGCTTGCCAGTTCCTACTCCAGGTGGATCGCGTTTAGTCAGAACTCTCCACTATGATCTGTCCGTCTTGGGTGTCCCTGCACGGCATAGCCCATAGCTTCTCTGAGTTACTCAAGCCCCTTCGCCATGACAAGGCAGCAATCCATGAAGGGGTAAAACTAAGATAGAACATTTAAAAATAAATGCAAATTAAAACAGTCCAACTTTCAGCATGAATGTGCAGAAAGATGTTGTTTCACAAGCAGGTGAATGTCACCACACTGTCCACTACAGGATACATTTAGCAGGGATGGGGACCCACAGGTCATGACTCACTGTCAAGTCCAACTTAAGTTGCATCAGCAACTCAACTAGAACTTGACTTGGGCTTTTTTAAAAAAAGTCTCGGACTTCATTTGCGACTCACACCCATTTTTCTTAGTCACATTGTCTAGTCCCTATTATTTAAGGGAGACCTATTATTTTAATGGAGACTCACCTTTCGTCAGTCTGCCTGCCCACCTATTTTTTTCTCAGGGTCTTGGCTCTCAAGCACAAAACCAAACCCACTCCCCTTATTTATTTGGTTTCAGGCAGGCTCTCCTGCCTCATTCTTTCCCACGTGACTTTTTTTCCGTGACTGTTTATTTACCTCACTCTGGAGCTGCTGGCCCACCTCCCAGCAACAGGAGACCCTTTGCCTTCAGGCCTCCTCAGCCTACGTATCATGGCATGCCCTGCATGTGCTTCCCGGCTTCCACCTCTTCTCTTTTCTTAGTATTCTCTTGCCAGGCAAAAAATGTAGAAGCCAGAGTGATGGATTCCTTTCTGAGTTTTAATTACAAACTGTGCTAACCACAAAGCTGTGCTTGAGCTTTGCGGGCGAAGGGCCCACTTTCCTTCTCTGAATCCTCATTGGGCCCCTTGGAGTAAGGTAGGTCCTTTGGGCTCCCCTGGAGGACTAAAAGAAAAGGGGCTGGTTGGGAGGAGGAGATGGAATGTAAAAGCTTTTTAATTTAAAAAACAACTTTATAAAATTAAAAGCTTTTTAATAGAGACTTGAGGCTCAGACTCGAGGCTCATGACTCAGACCCAAAGATTCACACTCAGACTTGGGACTTGGACCCAAAGACTTGCCAGCATCCCTGACATTTAGTACCTATACTTCTACTTTTGGAAATGCAGCTATTTCATTAAACTGGGACAATGAACAGCAGTATGCCCATTAATTGTATTTCTTTTCAAGTAAAGTCTCAACGAAGTTCAGGTTCTCTGTGAAAGGAACACTTGCTAATAGATCTAGATAAGTCCCATTTTTCTGAGATCCTATAGTTTCTCCTTACTTTCCTGAGCTGATATACCAGGCTCACATATCTGGCAGGTTCCCAACCTAAATGTAGCCCATCAGCTATGTATAGTTGCCCACCAAGCAGTTGCTATATCTCTGTAATTTTACCATATGCTGTGGTATGTATTTGCAGAAAATAGTTTAACAAATTATGTCATGAGAATTGATTGCAAATTTTTTGTACAGCAAAATAAAAGAGATTCATAACACAAATATTCAAGTCCCCAGAGGTGTTTATTGCTTTTCTCAGTAACTACATTTCCATTTTCTTGGACACAATCCAAAGCAACAGAGTATGTGTGTACAAGGGAATTTGTTACTGTGATTCCCACCACCACCACCCCTTCCAGGGGCCAGGTGACAGAGGAGTCCCCAGGCAAAAATTCCATGGTTTCCAGCTTGGGTTTGTTACTCACAGCAGCTTTTATTAAAGGCACAGTGTCAGCCCCTCCCTCTGCATTCCTCATTCCCAGAAGGCACAACCCCTTTGGGCACAGTCAGTCCAACTGGAGCCCCTGTTGACTTTACAGAGGTCCTGAAAAGTCCAAGTCCAGAGAAGTAAGTAGGAAGTATGAGTATCCATAGCTGAAGCTGGGTTGGTGTAGCCACTACAGCTCCTGTCAGGTGGCAAGGACACTAAGGCAGGGGTTGTGCTGGATCAGCTGGGGCTGCATTGCCAGAGCCTCACATTCTCAACCCCTTTCCAACCCAAACACATTGGGCAGGAGGAGGAGGCTCAATTTATCTGCTATCCCTATTTGCACCTCTGCTTAGGTGCAGAAGATGAGGTCCCAGTGCTCAGCTGCCTCTTCCCACAACTCCTCCATCCTTGATATGATTGATGACGATAACCCTGAGTCCTACAACTGCAGCCCTCTTATTTCTGCCATCACATCCTCCCCCTGCTGTCCTGCATCAGGTGGTGGCCTCTCCTTCACTTGTGGTGACACATCCCCACTGTATGGGGGCCTGAGAAAATCCCTCTCTCCCTGGCTCCCTGGGCTTGTGGAGCAGGGCCAGACAGTCTGCTGGGGGCACTTGAGGTGACCCCCTCACAGGTACACAGTGAAGATTCCCTTCAGTTCTGAGCACAGCTCCTTTAAAAACTGCAGGGAGGGGGCAAATAAGGCTGGTGCCTCTTAAACAGTTGTTTTGGCTCTTTTGCCTTGGAGACCTGGTGCAGTCAAAATAACTGCACAGCAATCAGGATACACCATCCTTTTTAATGCATCCTCATGTCCTTTGCATAGTTGACCCTTGCCCAGCCTGGCTAATCAAAGCAGCCTGGCCTATAACAACCGAATGGGCCACTGCAATAATTAATGGGTCTCTCCAGGAGAACCTTGTCCTCAAGGAGACACTCATTAGGCCCATTAGGAAGAAACCAAATTTGGCGGTGGACGATATTGGCAATTATAGGCCCATCGTCAATGTTTCTTTCCTTAGTAAAGTGGTAGAGAGGGTGGTGGCTGACCAGCTTCAGGCCCTTCTGGATGAAACCAATGCCCTGGATCCATTTCAGTCTGGCTTCAGGCCACGCCATGGTATGGAAACGGCATTGGTCGCCCTGTTTGATGACCTCCTGAGGGAGGCCGACAGGGGCAAAATGTCTCTTTTGGTCCTTCTCGATATCTCAGCCGCCTTCGATACCGTCGACCACGGTATTCTCCTGGGGAGGCTCTTTGAGCTGGGAATAGGTGGTCTGGCGTTAGCCTGACTCCAATCTTTCT
Organism: Intellagama lesueurii; assembly: GCA_037013535.1. Classification (NCBI taxonomy): domain Eukaryota; kingdom Metazoa; phylum Chordata; class Lepidosauria; order Squamata; family Agamidae; genus Intellagama; species Intellagama lesueurii. The sequence continues at coordinate 117,147,147 of JBAJHW010000003.1, forward strand.
TGGAGGACCGTCCCCAGAGAGTACAGCTTGGGGACAGTGTATCGGCTCCGTGGAATCTTAATTGTGGGGTCCCGCAGGGCTCAATTATCTCCCCAATGCTGTTTAATATCTACATGAGGCCGCTGGGTCAGGTCATCAGGGGGTGTGGGGCTTCGTGTCATCAGTATGCTGATGACACCCAGCTCTACATCTCCTTTTTTCCTACAACAGTGGATGCCGTTCCGTCCCTTCAGCGCTGTCTGGATGCCATACTGGGATGGATGCAGGCGAATGGTCTGAGGCTGAACCCAGACAAGATGGAGGTCCTGAGTGTGGGTGGCCCAGTCATTGGTGGTTTGGAAAACTCCCTCACTTTTGGGGGGGGGTGACTCTCACCACGAAGACTGAGGTTCGCAGCTTGGAGGTACATCTTGATCCAGCACTTACCATGGAAACCCAGGTAGCATCAGTGGTCCACACCGCCTACTTCCATCTTTGGCAGATCGCCCAGCTGTGTCTCTATCTTGATGTCAGGGCCCTCACCACTCTGGTCCATGCACTTGTAGACTCGAGATTAGACTACTGTAATGCGCTCTACATGGGGCTACCTTTGAGATTGATGCGGAAGCTTCAAATGGTGCAGAATGCCGCAGCCAGACTTCTTACTGGGGTGAGAAAACATCAACATATCTCCCCCACTCTGGCAGCCTTGCATTGGCTACCTGTTTGTTTCTGCATTGATTTCAAAGTATTAATGATGACATATAAAGCCCTAAACAGTTTAGGACCTCATTATCTGGCGGAACACCTTCTCCCACCTAGATCTACCCATATCACTCGCTCTAGCCAGGAGGGGCGGCTGATAGGCCTAACGCCGAGGGAGGCCTGAAGAGAAAGAACAAGAAAGCGGGCCTTCTCGGCAGTGGCCCCTCGGCTCTGGAACAATCTCCCCAAAAGAAATTTGTCTGGCTCCCTCGCTGGGTGTTTTTAAGAGCCAACTTAAGACCTGGTTCTTCAGACAGGCCTTCCCTCCTGTCGGTACCTAACTTATTTCACCATCCTCTAGTGTATTAATATTGTTGTTTTATTTTACTTTAATATTGTTGTTAGCCACCCAGAGTAGACTTCGGTCTAAATGGGTGGGATATTAATTAATTAATTAATTAATTAAGTAAATGAATGAAGAAAGAAAGAAAGAAAGAAAGAAAGAAAGACAGATCTTTAATTCTGCAGAGCATACTTAATCCTACTGTCCTCAGGCCCATTCAAATGCTGTATTTCACTAATGTTATGATAGCTGTTTTATATGCATATTTTCATATTCCAGTAGTATGCATCTGATTCCTAGACCTTTGAGGCTGGAGACAAATATACAACTGCTTCCCTCTATCCAGAGAGGATGTAGAGTGACATCATCTGCAGTTACTCTTACTACAGTAAATTTTATTAAGCAAGTACATATGACACTGGTGTTATTTCATGTCATGGGAAAAAGGTTTCCATGCCTCTGTTGGCATGTATGGATGCTGCCTTGGAACAGTGCCCTGCAGCTAGGCTTAGGGCTCCACCCAAGGCCTAAACTAACATTAGAGCTAGGACTGTGGTTAGGTTTCTGATTAGAGTAATGGGTAGGATTTAGAGTTAGGAAATTTTTGTTAGGAATTTTCATATTGATAAAAATCATATTACAGTGCATTAAAATTACCAACACTGTGGGTGGGGTACATAACAATTACAGCATCACAGAAACAGCTTACTTCACTACAGTTACATTTCCCTAACAAAAGGATTACAACAACAAAGCTGCTTAAAATGAAGTCATCAGTAAAAATAAGTACCCAGAAAACAAAACAAAAAAATAGAACCATTACAACAAACACTATTTTTTCTTATATGTGGAATACTGTACATAAGCCATTACCAACTATTTTCAACAATCCCATTTTACACAGGAAAATCCCAGTGTTACTGTATATCCAGGTAAAGCAGAAATACAATATGCTTGAATCTGACCCCTTACCCAAAAAAAGAAAGAAAGAAAGAAAGAGAGAGAGAGAGAGAGAAAGAGATTACAAATACCAGAAGAAAATGCACAAAGAACAGAGAAGGTTTTTGTTCTTCCATTCCATCAGTGTCCTATCTTTTCCATTTCTTTTCTTTTTTTACAGTGAAAGCAGCAGGCAGCCACTCTAGCATCCTGCCCTTCGACTGAAACCTGAGGAAGGATGTCATGAACTAATTCCTCTGAGGGGACTTTTTATAGATAAAGAAGTGCAAGTAGCCAGTGAAGCTACACAGTGTTGTAAAGATGCATAAGAAAAAGCAGGGGAAACAGCACATTTGCTCCACTTACAGCAACAAGCTAAGTTAATCATCATCATCATCACCCCCTCCATGGGCACAGGCCTTGTTGAGGTGGAGGGGCTTGCATGCTTCAGTGAGGTTGAGAGCTATGCTGAAGGGTCTCCCAAGGCAGATAGATCTCGGCTGAGAAGCCAGACCAACTGTGTCCACCAACCATCAATTATGATGAGAGGAAATAAACAGAAATTCATACCGGATCGGTTGTTGCCCGGGTCAAGAAGGACCACGTAAGATGCTATAGACCCTGGGCATCTGGTGACAAATGGGCTACAGGGCTCAGCAGACCCTCTTGAGGAACCAGGACAGGCTGCTGCAAAGCTACTGGAACAACATCAATGCAAAACTTGGACTCTTGCCGAAAATTGAGAAATTATGAAATGTTATTATGAGGCAAACCCAACAGCCCGTGGTTTTCAAAAAGAATGATGGAAAATTAGAAAAGGAAACACCCAAGTAGTGACATAACTGAATCATGATTCATGGACCAGAGAAGGTTTATCATCCGGAGTAAAGTGTTTTCAGAACTGGAATTGCAAGAACTAGAAAAGATGGCAAAATCAACACAGGACAATGACCATAATATGGAAGACAAATGGAGGGTAGAGGTAGACACAATAGTGGAAGAAAACATATCAATAGAGGAACAACTTATGGAACATCTCAGAAATTATGAGTTGACAGAATGGCGAATATCACTGAGGGAAAAAATAGTAACCCATATTAGCCAGAACACAGAAAGACAAAGGCTCCCCAATTTGCGCCAATTACAAAGTAAACCAGTAAAAGATCTACTGAATGATGCAAATATTGTCATCAGAACAATCCCGAACAACACGCTAAAGGAAACAAACCAGCTCACGTATATCACAGCTACCATAGTAACCATAGAATGTGGTTAAAAGCTTCAAAAACCCTAGAAAACTGGAGCCCCAAAATGGAAAATTTGGCTGGAAAGAAAAATAAAAAAATTACATGCAGACATTAGCAACTTAAAACACTTGAAAGATTCAAAACTTAAAAATGAAAAAATAAAAGCCAGACCATGCAAAATATACATGGGACGTGGTGGCGCTGCAGGTTAAACTGCAAAGCCTCTGAGCTGCAAGGTCGAAAGACCAGCAGTTCGAATCCACATGACGGAATGAGCTCCCGTCGCTTGTCCCAGCTCCTGCCAGCCTAGCAGTTCGAAAGCATGTGAACGCAAGTAGATAAACAGGTACCACCACGGTGGGAAGGTAACGGTGTTCCATGTCTAATAGCACTGGCCACGTGACCACGGAAACTGTCTATAGACAAATGCTGGCTCTAGGGGTTGGAAACAGGGATGAGCACCGCCCCCTAGAGTCGGACACAACTGGACAGTTGTCAAGGGGAACCTTTACCTTTACCTATGCAAAATATATGACCTAGAAAGGAAAACAATTGTTGAAACTATAGAAGAATTAAAACAGTGCGTAACAGCTACAGCAAAGAAAATTGAAAGATATGATGGACGCTTGAAACAATATAGAGAAAACACACAATTTTGAAATATCCAACGATTATTCCATATGTCACTAGGAGAAAATGCAGAGCAAGAGAAATTAGGCCCATGTAAAGATAATGCTCTAAAATTTTGGAAGGAAATGCCCAACCGGACATAACAAAAATGCCTCATGGATTAAAGACCTTTGTAAAGAAACTCAAGGAAAACAAATAGATGATATTGTAATAACAACTGAAATGATTAAGAGGCAAGTAAAGGATGTGAAAAATTGGAGTGCACCTGGTCCAGATGAGCTGCACGGATATTGGTTAAAGCATCTAACAAGTCTCTATCAACGTATAGCAGTGCAATTTAACCACTTACTTCAAAATTCTACAACTGAACACTGGATGACAACAGGCCGCACATTTCTGATAATAAAATATCATCAAAAGGGCAATGAACCCAGTAATTATCAAAAGGGCAATGAACCCAGTAATTATCGACCAATTACATGCCTTCCAACAATGTTCAAGCTCCTCACAGGGGTACTTGCAAGATCTACATATAAATACTTAACTGAAAACTCCCTATATCCAACTGAACAGAAAGGGAACTTTAAAAAGTCAAGAGGCACAAAAGATCAACTGCTTATTGATAAAATGATTCTGAAGAATGCAAAAAGATGTAAAACAAACCTTAACATGGCCTGGATAGACTATAAAAAGTCTAAAAAAGGCATTTGACTCATTGCCACACAGCTGGATTAATACCTGACTAAAATGTTTGGGATTAGTAAAAACTTTACTTTACTTTACTTTACTTTATTCAGAAGTTCCTCAAGAAAAACATGGAAAACTGGAAAACCGTCTTAATGGCCCATGGTGAAGAAATTGAGGAAGTTAACATCAAAAGAGGAATATTTCAGGGGGATTGTCACCACTGCTGTTTAACATCTCACTAGTCCCCATGTCAATAATTTTAAATAAAACTGGATCGGGCTACCGTATTTCAGAACAAACATCTGCTATATATGGATGACATAAAAGTATATGCAAAAAGTTCCACAGAGATAGAATCACTGCTAAACACAGTGCAAATATTTAGAGAAGATATCCAAATGAAATTTGGAATTGACAAATGTGCAGTTCTGTCTATACACTGTGGCAAGATCCAAAAACTAGATGGAATAGAGTTAAAAAATGGCAATATTATACAATCACTCTCAAGTGATGAAAATTATAAATACCTTGGAATACTAGAAGGAGATAACATCATGCACACAAAAGTTAAAGAACTGACACCTCCTATATTATATGTCGGAAGCCTTATTGGAATATCGTACTGAGATTGGAACTGTACAAATACTGAGGTGGGATAGCCGGAGATTTTTCCTAGCTTCGTCTTGACATCTGGAACGTTGTTTGGGACTCAGGAAAATCGCATTTAGGCTGGAACTGTACAAATATTGAGGTTTGAAATTCTGTAATTGTTGTCAGCTTGGATTTTCTTTGTTGGACTTCATGGGACTCTGGTAACAGAGGTTGAGAGATATAACATCACTGCTAGGATTTTTGAGAAGAAGGAACATTTTTGATATGGTTGTTCTTTAAATTGATGGGCTAAAAGCTGACTTATATACTAAAATACCTGGGTAAAGATTGGAGGAAGATCTTAGGAGAGGTGGTTGGCTGTGGGTTTTATTTATGGGTTAAATAGGGGACATTTCTGAAAGAGTAAGTGGTGTATTTAAGGCTTGGGTTTTTTTTGGTAAGGGGTATAGTAAAACTCACACAACCTCTAAGAATATTGAGATATTGTTACGGAAAAGATTGAAATGGCCTCCAAAAAAACCAAAGCCTCAAACACCTGGAACCTCTCCTGCCCAGTCTCAAAGTCTGGGAAAACTAGTGGCACAAGAACCAGACAAAGAATGGCAGGCTACCATGCAAAATTTACTAACAACAGGATTTCAACAAATAAATGAATGTCTCAGCCAAATAGCGGATCAGATGAAAGAGATGAAAACTGAGTTATCAGAAGCAAAACAACACATAACTGAAGTCAAAACAAAAACACAAGATCTTGAGGAAAAAGTGAGAGGCACAGATGCTAGAGTGAACCAAACTGAAGAAACATTACAGACAGTACAGAAGAATCAAAAACAAAATGATGACAGATTAATAATGCTAGAGATGGAGAGAGCATCGAAGATGCTCAGATTTCAAAATGTGCCAGAAAAGGAAGGGGAGGACCTAGAGATACTAATGAGTAAAGTCCTGGCTGCAGAAATAGGAATGGAAGCAGCTGACTTTCATCATTTTTTGGAAGCAACTTTCAGGGTGAACACAGCATACACCAGAAAGAATAAGCTACCCAAAGAAATTCATGTGAGATTTACGAAGAAATCAATCAGAGACAAGGTTTTAAGAGCCTCACAAGATAAACAATTGATAATAGAAGACAAGAAAATAAATGTCTTAAAACAAATTCCCTGGCAAATGAGGCAAATAAGGAAGCAATACTCCTCTCTTGCATCACTACTTCAACAAAATGGAATTTCATATAGATGGCTGACACCAGAAGGTCTATTTTTTCGAATTGACACACACAGATATAATATAACATCGCCTGTCAGGTATTTGTTAAGACCGATTGAATTGTTAATCCAGTTTGTACATGATTGTAAGTATTTATAAGGATGAAAACGGTAGAGAAAAGTCTGTAGAAATAATGATTTAAGATGTACAGCTGAGATAGGAACCAGCTAATAGGCTGAATTAGAACAGCTGTGGAAACAAAATGCAGACGGAGCTACCTGCGGAAGCTAATCACTGATTGGCTGAATGGCGAGATAAAGCTGACAGTTCCAGCATACTCAATCTTGTGGGTCGAAAGGAGAAACAAGGAGGAACGCTGCTGGATGGATTTATGGCATTGAACTGACCACGGAACTCTGATTTATTGACTAAGGAAATGGACTGACTAATTGCTAAACTGTGTTTGACCAAGGACTGAACAAATGGACTATGCTGTATGTATATACTGCAATATTAATTGAATAGAAGTTTATATTGCAAAAGCTGTCTGTCTGCTCAAATTCTTCTTGGCTTGCCTTAACCTCTGGTGAAGCTACGCCATCTAGTATCCACAACATTCCGCATTTTCGCACTCTGTCAAAGGTCATGGGCCCAGGTGGACGCTAGACCAGGTGGACGCAGTGCCAGAAGGTAGACAACCAAAGGAAGAAGTCCAGAGAGACGAGAGTATCAGCAGTAAGTCAACATTATTTACAGTCCAAAATGGCAAATGCAATAATGATGTCAGGATTTCCTGTAACAAAGTTAAATGGTGAGAATTATTCTACGTGGCAGCAAAAGGTCCAGTTACTCCTGCAAAAGGAAACTTTATGGGATATTGTTGAGAGCCCACCAGCTGTATTAGATGAAGAAGATAGAGAAAAGAATAACAAAGCTTTGGCTATAATTGGTCTGACTCTAGACGACCGTCTCTTAATCCACCTCAGAGGCTTGACTTCAGCAAAGCAAGCATGGGATAATTTAAAGAGACTCTTTGTACGAACAAGCGTGGGGAGCCAGATACAGCTAGCAAAGAAGTTATTCAGAACAAGATTACTGACTGGTGAAAGTATGCTGAATCATTTAGAACGTATTAAAGTAATGCTCATGGACTTAAGGGAAAAACAAGTCATATTCACTGAGCTACAAGAAGCTTTCATCATTCTTTCTTCATTAGATCATACATATGATCAATTTGTCTCCAATTTAGAAGTTCTACCTCAAGCAGAACTAACTGTTTTGAATGTCACAAGCAGGCTTTTGGAGGAGGAACAAAAGAGACAAGACAATAAACAACTCCGAGACTCCATGAGTTCTTATCAGCATAAACTTCAAAAGAAGCAACCGAAAGAACTTGAGGAGGAGGAGGGAGACACAGCTGCAATAACTCACACTGAAAAGAGATGTTTTGCATGTGGTTCAAACAAACACTTATATAGAAGCTGCAAGAAAAAGAAAAAAGGTAGAAAGCAGCCACAATATAGTAATGAATCACATTTAACTGATACCATTTGCAATTCAGGGGATAATGGGACTGAATGGGTTATAGACTCAGGTGCCACAGCAAACATGTGTAAAAATAGAAAGCTGATATATGACTTCCAAACTGTGGGAAATCAGCAAGTGTTTTTGGCTGATGGGGTAAGTACCAATATATTGGGTAAAGGTAAAGTTAAACTTCCATGCTTAACTAAAGCTATTAATGTTTTGTATGTTCCCAAATTGAAACATAATTTACTATCAGTAGGATCATTAGCTATGGAGGGATTTACAACAACATTTCACAAAGAAAAGTGTGAAATAAGAGGTGCAGACAATTCTGTATTAATTGGCTCAATGAAGAATAACTTGTACAAACTGAGTGATTTAGATGTGAACAATGTTTATAATAACGAATGTCCTCACAGAGATTGTATACACTTATGGCATTTGAGACTTGGGCATCCCAATTATAAAACATTACAAAAGACTATAGAAAACTCATTTGGAGCCAATATAAGAAAATGTGACAAATATATAAAGTGTCAAGCATGCCAAATAGCTAAGAGTAAATGTGCCCCTATCAGGAAATATAGTAATGTGCAAGTAGAAAATATTCTTGATTTAGTGTCAATAGATTTAATTGGTCCCAAACAACCATCAATAGGAGGAGCAAAATATATATTATCCATTCAAGATCAGAAATCCAGATTTGGCTTTTGCTACCTAATGAAAGATAAAAGTGAGACACATATTGAATTTGAAAAATGGTTGAAATTTGTAGAGAGAAAAACTGGAAGAAAATTAAAACAAATACAAACAGATAATGGGACAGAATTTACAAATAATAAATTTCAAGCCATATTGAAGAAACATGGAATAGTTCATAGAAAAGCTGCACCATATACTCCCACACAGAATGCTTTTATAGAAAGGCGAGGGCAGACACTGCAAAACATGGCAGAAACTATGATTAGAGGTAGTAAGCTACCTGATAAATTTTGGGGTGAGGCCATACTCTGTGCCAATTTTTATCTAAATATCCTATGGCATTCAGGCATTAATGATATTCCCTATTATATATGGTCTGGAAGAAAACCAAATTTAAAATTTCTGCATACATTTGGTTCTCCAGCGTGGGTGCATATTCCCAGGAACATAAGGAAAAAGGGTGAAAAAAAGGCAAAACTTATGTATTTTCTTGGATACCAGCAAAATAAGAGAGCATTCAGATTTGGTCTACCTAATTCCAATAAGGTAGTAATTAGTAGCAATGCCTCATTCAATGAACATGCATATTGGAATTTAATAAGTTTACCACCAGAAACAAGTATTTATGTTCCAGATATGAATAATAAAAAGGAAATTAAGAGAAATACAACACCACAGAGAGATCAGGAAATAAAACAGGAAAGTGAAACTGAAAATTTAGAAAGAGAAATGCCTAGCACATCAGAAGAAAGTAAAACTCATGAGGAGGAAATTACAATTCCTAGAAGGTCAACTAGAGAAAGTAAACCCCCAGATAGGTATAAACCAGGTGCTTATTACTGTTTATCAGTCACTGAACCTCAATCATATGAAGAGATATGTGAAATGCCCAAGATAGAACAAGATAAGTGGAAAGAGGCAATAAGAAAAGAATTAAATTCTCTTGTAAAACTGAATGTATATGAAGAGGTGGAACAACCCTCAAATAGTAAAACTATAGGGTGCAGATGGATATTCAAGAAAAAAAACAGATGCAGATGGGAATGAAAGATACAGAGTGAGATTGGTGGCTAAAGGTTATTCTCAAAACACAAATGATTATGACCAGATATTTGCCCCTGCTCTAAGACCTGAAACACTAAGATTCATTTTAACATATGCAGCAAAGCATAACTTAGTGACAAGGCACATAGATATTGAAACAGCATATTTATATGCTGACCTTCAGCATAAGATTTATATGGAAATGCCTCCAAGTATTGAAAAGAAGGAAGGCAAATGTTGGTTACTTAAGAAAAGTTTATATGGATTGAAACAAAGTGCATTTGAGTGGAACTTACATCTCACTAGAACATTGAAAAACAATGGATTTAAGCAAGGAAAGGCTGATCCGTGCTTATTTATGAAAGAGAATGAGCAAATAATTATTCTCATATTTGTAGATGATTTAGCCATATTTGCTAAAGATGAGAAATCTACTGAATCAGTCATAAAAATGTTAAAAAAGAATTACAATCTAAGAGATCTAGGACAAATCAGTAATTATCTAGGTGTTGAAATAGAAAGAACCACAAAAGGATTTAAAATATCACAAAAGAAAAAGATAGTAAAGTTATTGAAACAATATAAAATGGAAGATTGCAAAGGTTCTAACACACCAATGAACATAGAATTTGAGAAAGAAACAATTACTGGTCCAGAATGCGATTCTGAAACATACAGGTCATTAATAGGGAGTCTACTCTATATTAGTCGATGGTCAAGACCTGATATTTCAACAGCAACCAATCTGTTATCTAGAAATGTAAGCAAACCTAGCGAAAGGCACTGGCAAGCGGCCAAACGTGTAATTAGATATTTAAAGGAAACCATAGATAAAAGTCTATATATAGAACCTAAAGGAGAGTTGATCATAACAGCGTATGTAGATGCCAATTATGGAAATGATGTTATAACACGTAGATCAACATCAGGAATGACTATACATTTAGCTAATTCCTTAATAAATTGGAGAACATCAAGACAGAAATTCATTTCTTTATCAACAGCGGAATCTGAATACGCCTCTCTGTCAGAAATGTGTACTGAATTGGTATTCTATAAACAACTGGCAATAGATATAGGAATAAAGGTTGATCATCCTATAGAAGTGATGGAGGACAACCAAGCAGTGATTTATATGGCCACTTCTTCTGGAGTTAAAAATAGATCAAAGCATGTTGATATTAAATACCAGAATGTAAAACAAAGTGTTGAAGAAGGATTGATATTACTGAAATACTGTGCAACTGAAAACAATGTAGCAGACTGTATGACAAAAATACTTGGACCATCGAAGCATGAGCAATCCTGTAAAATGTTGGGGATAAAGTAAGTAAGAATGAATGTATATATATGTATAAAGATTTAAAAGTGATGTAAACAATCAAACTGAATGAACAATTGGAGGAGTTTGTCAGGTATTTGTTAAGACCGATTGAATTGTTAATCCAGTTTGTACATGATTGTAAGTATTTATAAGGATGAAAACGGTAGAGAAAAGTCTGTAGAAATAATGATTTAAGATGTACAGCTGAGATAGGAACCAGCTAATAGGCTGAATTAGAACAGCTGTGGAAACAAAATGCAGACGGAGCTACCTGCGGAAGCTAATCACTGATTGGCTGAATGGCGAGATAAAGCTGACAGTTCCAGCATTTTCGATCTTGTGGGTCGAAAGGAGAAACAAGGAGGAACGCTGCTGGATGGATTTATGGCATTGAACTGACCACGGAACTCTGATTTATTGACTAAGGAAATGGACTGACTAATTGCTAAACTGTGTTTGACCAAGGACTGAACAAATGGACTATGCTGTATGTATATACTGCAATATTAATTGAATAGAAGTTTATATTGCAAAAGCTGTCTGTCTGCTCAAATTCTTCTTGGCTTGCCTTAACCTCTGGTGAAGCTATGCCATGTAGTATCCACAACATTCCGCATTTTCGCACTCTGTCATCGCCAATGAAAGCGCAAGACTTTATGGAAAAAAATGAGAAAAATCTGAAAATACAGGGAGAAAGAAAGAAGGAGGGGAAACCAGAAGCAAGACCTCAAGAGAAATCAGATCACTCATCACAAGCAGAATCAGACACAGAGTTAGGAGAGCAGAAAGTAGAGGAGCCAAGACGTACCAGAGGCATGATGAAGAGAAAACAGAAAGGTAGTAATCAACAAGATGACTAGAAAACAAATGAAGACTTTTTCAGTTAACATAAATGGCCTGAACTCACCTCAAAAATGGAAAAAGACATTTCTACAATTGCAGAAACATAAATCTGATGTAATTTGCATTCAAGAAACCCATATGAAAAGAGCAGATCAGAAACTGCTGGAATGTTCAAGGCTAGGAAAATTGTTTGTAGCTTCGGACATAAGTAAAAAGAAGAAAGGTGTGGCTATGTACATAAAGAAAGAACTAGAACCAAAACAAATATTCACCTCAGACAATGGAAGGATACTAATGGTGGAAATCCAAAGAGAATCAAAGAAAATGCTAATCATTAATATTTATGCGCCAAATGGAAATCAAGAATTTTTTTTTAAACAACTGCAACTAGAACTAACAAATAAAGATTATGACCATTATTGTGTGATAGGATATTTTAATGCTGTTTTTGATAAAGAACTAGACACAAAATCAGATAAAATAACCAAAAAAAGGAGAGGAACAATCTCAAGAAATTTTCTACAATTGGTGGAAAAAGTAAATATTATAGATGCGTGGAGGACATGTAACCCAAAAACAAGAGGCTATACCTTTTATTCTAACAGACATAAATCGTGGTCAAGAATTGATACATGCTGGATCTCAACAAGCCTAATGAAAGAACTGGAGCAAATAGACATCTTACCCAACACATTTGCAGACCACAGTCCAATTTCATTACAATTGGGTAACAAATCAACAAAATTTAATTGGAAGCTCAATACTCCACATCTAAAAAATGAGGAATTTATTAAGCAAATAAAAGAAGACATGGATTTCTTCTTCAAACAGAATATGAGGCCAGAAACACCAATGACAATGGTTTGGGAGGCAAGTAAGGCATTTTTAGAGGAGTAGCCATAAGATTTGGATCAAAACAAAAAAGAGAAAGACAGAAAAAATATAAGATTTTGGAAAACAGACTAGCATCAGATGAACTACAGCTGAAATAAAACCCAACAAATACAGAACTGAAAGAGAAGATAAAATTAGTACAACACCAGATAAATATATTGCTCACTGAGGAAACTGCAAAGAAGCTTAATTTTGCAAAGCAAATTTTTTTTGAAAATGCAAATAAGCCGGGGAGATGGTTAGCATATAAATTAAGGAAAGAGAAAGAGAAAACAATAATACGAACATTGAAAGATGAAACAGGGACTGAAAAATTTAAACAAGAAGAAATAAAAAAGATTGTTGAGGACTTCTACCGGAATTTATACAATAGAAAGGAAGTAGACAAAGAAGCTTAGAAAGAATATGTAAGGAAATACAATAAAATGAAACTCACTAAAGACCAAATACAGTCATTAAATGAGCCATTAACATATGCAGAAATTATAGAAGCCCTCAAAAAGCAAAAGAACGGGAAATCACCAGGCCCAGATGGTCTGCCAGCGGAATATTATAAAGAATTAGAAAATGTATTGCTCAAACCATATAAGAAACTTTTGGAATTTGTAGAAGAAAAGGGAGAACTGCCACCAACGTGGTCCGAAGCGATAATTTCTCTTATACATAAGGAAAACACGGAGGGTAAAGAAATTCAGAACTACAGACCGATCTCATTACTGAACGTGGATTATAAAATATATGCAACCATGTTGGCAACTAGACTGAAAAGAATTTTAATACAGACAATACATCAAGACCAGTCGGGCTTTCTTCCAAAAAGGCAGATGAAAAATAATATAAGGATAATTTTAAATACTGTGGAATACTATGAAGCACACCCAGAAAAGCAAATGGCTATGATATTCTTGGATGTGGAGAAAGCTTTCGACAATCTAAACTGGAATTTTATGCTACATCAGTTGGAATTTCTGCAAGTTGGAGAAAGATTTTTGAAATTAATTAGAGCAATCTATACTCAGCAAAAGGCAAAAGTAAGAATCAATGGAGAGTTGACGAAAGAAATACAAATACAGAAAGGTACTAGACAGGGGTGCCCTCTATCTCCACTACTATTCATTCTTACTCTAGAAATATTAACTGAGCAAATTAGAGGTAAAAAGGAAATAAAAGGATTGAAAGTAAGAGGTCATACCTATAAGCTCCAAGCTTTTGCAGACGATCTAGTTATTATATTGGAAGATCCAATGGACTCAATTGAAGATCTGAAGGAGATGTTGAAAAATTTTGGTGATATGGCAGGAATGAAAATAAACCAAAAGAAAATAAAAATATTGGTTAAAAATATGAGAGAACAAGAACGACAGAAGCTAATAGAAAAGACTAATTTTCAAGAAGAAAAGAGAGTTAGACACTTAGGGATCCAAGTCACAAAGAAAACGAGTACATTATTTAAGGATAATTATATGAAGTTGATGAAAGAGATACAGAATAGCTTGGAGAGATGGGACAAATTACAACTATCGCTGATGGGAAGAATAGCAACCATTAAAATGAATGTTCTACCTAAAATTCTATTTTTATTTCAGACAATTCCCATAATATTAAAACAGTCTTTTTTTCAAGAATTTAACAAGATATTTATGAGATTTGTCTGGCAAGGTAAAAAACCAAGAATTAAAATTAAGGCAATGCAAGATGCCAAGCAAAGGACGGGTTTTGGTCTTCCAGATTGGGTTTTGTACTATAGATACTGTGTATTAGACTGGATAAAAGAATGGATAACCTTAGAAAATGATAGATTACTCAATTTGGAAGGACATGATTTGCAGTTTGGCTGGCATGCTTTTCTATGGTACAAAAAAGATAAAGAGCAGAAACAGTTCAACTTGCATATGATAAGAAGAGCTCTACTAGGGACTTGGAAAAAGACCATCCAACAGATTTACCAAAAAACACCAGTCTGGGTATCACAGATAGAGGCCTTTACACAACCTAATCTTATGACCAAAGCAAAATTTCTAAGATACCAAGGTTTATTTAAAAAGGATTGTGAGTTAAGGTTTAAAGAAAAGTTAGGGACACAAAATATATATATAGACTGGTGGTCGAGAGCACAAGTGGAATCTAGGTATAGAAAAGATAAAATAGAAGGTTTTTACCCAGAACAAACGATATTTGACAAACTTCTGCTGGGCTCAAAAGATAAAGTAATTAAGAAAATGTATGATTATTTGTTAGAAATTAAAATGCAAGATGAGATAGTTAAAGAATGTATGATTAGGTGGGCACAAAATATAGGACATAATATTGATATTGATCAATGGTTGCAAATATGGCAAAATAATATAAAGCTCACAAAATCGGTTAATTTTAAGGAGAATATATATAAGATGTTTTATAGGTGGCATATGACTCCGCAAAAACTATCAAAGATTTATACAGATGTATCAAATGTTTGTTGGAAGTGTGAAGCACAAGAGGGGTTTTTATCACATGTGGTGGACTTGTAGAGTAGCGAAGCAATTTTGGATAGGTGTACATACTCTGTTACAAAAAATATTGCTTTGTAAGGTTCCACTAACCCCAGAACTATTTCTACTGAGTATTATACCAGACAATATAGATAAGACAAAGAACTACTTAGTTATATACATAGTCACTGCAGCCAGAATTCTTTATGCCAAGAATTGGAAGAAATCGGTGATACCGGAACAAGAGGAACTTATTGAGAAGATAGGGAAGCGGCAGGAATGGATATCTTATCAGAAGTGCTGAAAGACTGTCCAATACAAAAGGCAACTGAACGATGGGATTTATTATATAAATGGCTTGAGTCACCAGATAGTACTTGAATAACATAGATTAAAACTAGGATGTAATATAAGTTATAACCTGGAGGGCAATCATATAGTAGAAAAGCGGAAAGTCGAGTTGATATGGCAACATGAATAGATTGGATGGCAGTATATTTTGTGTTCTCCTCCCCCTACTTTCCCCCCCATATCCCCCTTTTACCTTCTGTATCCCCTACCTTATCCTAAATATATAAAAAAAGAACTGACAGAAAGGGAATGCATCAAAAGACTGTGGAAAATCTTAAAATCAAAATTAAATGGTGGAAACACAATCAAACACATGGGCAGTTCCAGTAATTAGATACCCAGCTGGAATAATAGATTGGACCCAAAATGAATTAGAAGAATTGGATCAAAAAACATGGAAACTAATGAACATGCATCATGCACTACATCCAAAAAGTGATGTGGACAGATTATATTTACCACAAAAAATCGGAGGCCATGGATTCCTGCAAATACAGCAAGTAGTAGAGGAGGAAAAAAGAAGCCTAAATTATTATATCAGTACAAGCAGAGAAAAGCCAGAGCCTGTGCCAGGGCCCCATCATCTGCCATCCCTCAGGCACTGAGTGAGAGACAGTGTGGCTGTGCTGCTGCCGGTGGCCAGCCTTCCTGGGAGAGTTTGGCTTGGACTCCCTCGGCCTTGCGGGACTGGGCCCTTGCTGCCTCTGGCTGCCCCACCCCCTCCTCAACATCAGCCACCTGGCTTGGAGGGGAGAAGGGGCTTTAGAAGGGGCTTTAGAAGGGGGTTTTATTGTAATTATCAATTGCCATCAGGTTACGTATGTAGAGACCCACAGTGGATCTGAGGGAACAGGAAGGGGGGAGGGTGTTGGAGGGGGCAGCTATTGAGGTGGTGCTGGGTAGGGGAAGGAATGGCGGTGGGGGTAGAACATGCTCACGTAGGAGAAGAGAGGTTAGATATCTTACATCTATCCCCTCTTCTAGTCCTACCCCCAACCAGATGGTTTCAGGTGACCATATCAGCAAACCTTCGAGCCACACGGTGCTGTTGATGAACGCCAGGTCAGTACAAAATAAGACTGCCCTCATCCATGATGTAATTCTGGATGAGGGTGCTGACCTGGCATGCATTACTGAGACCTGGGTGGGAGAGGAGGGTGGTGTTCCCCTCTCCCAGCTGTGTCTGCCTGGGTACTCGGTCCAGCACCAATGTCGCTTGGAGGGTCGGGGAGGGGGAGTTGCTATAGTCTATAGGAGTTCTATCTCCTTGACCAGGCTTCCTATCCCTTTGAGAGGAGGTCTTGAGGGCCTGTATTGTGTGTTGGGCTTACGAGACAGATTGGGGATTCTGTTGGTGTACCGCCCACCCTGCTGCGTACCAACAGTCTCCCTGCCTGAGCTGACGGAGGTAGTCTTCGACCTGGTGTTGAGGACTCCCAGGCTGTTGGTGCTGGGGGACCTCAACATCCATGCTGAGGCTGCCTTGACTGGGGCGGCTCAGGACTTCATGGCCGCCATGACAGCCATGGGGCTGTCTCAATATGTCATCGGCCCGACACATGAGAAGGGCCATACCTTGGACCCGGTTTTCTCAACGGGACTGGAAGATGGTGGTTTGGATGTGGAGGGGCTGGTTGTGACCCCATTGTCATGGTCAGACCACTTCCTGGTCAAGTTTAGTCTATTAGCTTCTTCTCCCCTCTGCAAGGGTGGGGGATCTATTAAGATGATCCGCCCTCGGAGACTAATGGATCCGGATGGTTTCCTGAATGCTCTGGGGGATTATCCATCTGATATGGTTGGCGCTCCTGTCGAAGCTCAGGTCACCCTATGGAATAGGGAGATGACCCGGGTGGTTGACACGATTGCGCCTAAGTGCCCTCTCCCTGCACACAGAGGCCAGACAGCTCCTTGGTATATTTCTGAACTGCAGGCGATGAAGCGAGAGGGGAGACGGCTGGAGCGCAGGTGGAGGAAATTCCGCTGGGAGTCCGATCAAACACAACTTAGAGCCCATTATCGGGCCTATTTCGTGGCAATACGGCTGGCGAAACGGCAATATTTCTCCAACCGTATTGCTTCCTCAGAATGTCGTCTAGCAGAGCTGTTTCGGGTGGTCCGGGATCTTCTTCAACCGGGAAATCCGGTGGAGGTCCTGGACTGCTCATCAGCTCGCTGTGATGAGTTTGCCATTCATTTTGAGGGAAAAATCGCTCAGATTCACAGTGGGTTGGACTCCACCGTTACTGCAGAGTCAGAGGATGTGTCCAGTGTGCTGTGCTTAGGTCAAGTATTAATGGATGAGTTTCAATTGTTGAGACTTGAGGATGTGGACAGGGTGCTTGGATCTGTCCGTTCTACCACCACTCCGCTCGACCCTTGCCCATCTTGGCAAATTGGAAGATCTGCCAGGGGGGTTCGCACCTGGATCCAGGAGGCCGTGAACGCCTCTTTGAGAGAGGGAGTGGTCCCTACCACCTTGAAAGAGGTGGTAATTTGGCCACTCCTAAAAAAAGCCTAACCTGGACCTAAGGCTGGTGGTTAACTACCGACCAGTGGTGAACCTCCCTTATTTGGGCAAAATATTGGAGCGGGTTGTGGCCGGGCAACTCCAGGCGCTGCTGGATGAAACGGATTTTCTGGATCCATTTCAATCGGGTTTCAGGCCGGGTTTTGGTACGGAGACTGCCTTGGTCGCCCTGTATTATGACCTTTGCTGGGAGAGAGACAGGGGGAGTGTGACCCTGCTGATACTCCAGGACCTCTCAGTGGCTTTCGACACCATCGACCATGGTGTCCTTCTGGATAGGCTGGCTGGGTTGGGAGTTGGGGGCACTGTTTTACAGTGGTTCCGCTCCTTCCTGGCTGACCATGTCCAGAGGGTGGTGCTGGGGAACAGTTGCTCTGTCCCATGGCATTCCTGTCATGGAGTTCCTCAAGGCTCGATACTGTCCCCCTTGCTGTTTAACATCTACATGGAACCGCTGGGAGAGGTCATCAGGAGGTTTGGGCTGAGGAGTCAGCAATATGCTGACGACACTCAGCTCTACCTCTCGTTTTCCACCAATCCAGTTGAGGCAGTTTCTGTGCTGAACTCATGTCTGGACCTGATAATGGACTGGATGAGGGTTAATAAATTGAAACTGAATCCAGACAAGACGGAAGTGCTGTTAGTGGGTGCTTCACCGGACAGGCTGGACGGCCATTTCCCTGCCCTGAATGGGGTTACACTCCCCCTAAGGGACAGGGTCCACAGCCTGGGGGTGCTCCTGGATCCCAGTCTAACTCTGGAAGCCCAGGTGGACTCGGTGGCCAGGGGCGCCTTCCTTCAGCTGCAGAAATTATACAAGCTACAGCCCTACCTGGACGAGCGGAGTCTCATGACAGTTACACGCACTGGTAACATCTCGCATAGATTACTGCAATGTGCTCTATGTGGGGCTGCCTTTGAAGACAGTCCGGCAACTGCAACTGGTCCAGAATCGAGCTGCGCATCTGGTGAGTGGTGGGGCCGCTAGGGGACACATCAAGCCGATTCTGTTTAAATTACATTGGCTACCAGTTGCTGCCCGGGCCCAATTCAAAGTGCTTGTTTTGACATATAAAGCCCTAAACAGCTTGGGCCCTGGATACCTGAAGGACCGCCTCCTTCCATATGAACCTACCCGGCAGTTAAGATCTAGCCAGGGGGCCCTTTTGAAAGAGTCATCCCTCAAGGAGGTAAGAGGGATGGCTTGTAGACAAAGGGCCTTTTCGGCAGCTGCCCCCAGACTATGGAACACCCTACCATTTGAGATTCGTCTGGCGCCGACGCTGATGACATTTCAGCACCAGGGCAAAACCTTCCTGTTCCAGATGGCTTTTAATTGAAATAATATCAACTGTGGGTCCTGATGGCAATTTTTAGAGTATATATTTTAATTGTTTTATTTTTTTTATTTTTTTATTTTTTACTGTATTTTAATTGTTGTAAGCCACCCAGAGACCTTTGGGTAGTGTGGGTGGCATATAAGATAAATAAATAAATAAATAAATAAATAAATAAATAAATAAATAAATAAATAAATAAATAAATAAATACTACTTAAGGCTGTGAAAATGGAGAATATTTTGAAAATAACAGAAACAAAGGCTCAATATAAGAAACAACAATTTGAAAAAAAATTAAACAGCTGGAGAAATAAACCACTACATGGACAACACCTGAGAAATATTGATGGAAAGCATGATCATAATTCAACATGGGCATGGCGAAAACTGGGGACCCTTAAGAAAGAAACCGAAGGCTTTATTTTTGCTGCACAGGAACAAACACTTCAAATCAATTTGATGAAAGCTAAGATCCAAGGAATTAGTACTAACGGGAAATGTCGACTCTGCCAAGAAAAAGATGAAACTGTGTCACACCTCATCTGTGAATGTTCAAAGTTTGCACAAACAGATTACGAAGACATGTTGTTGTTTATTCATTAAGTCGTGTCCAACTCTTCATGACCCCATGGACAAGAGCACGCCAGGTCCTCCTGTCTTCCACTGCCTCCCGGAGTTGGGTCAAATTCATGTTGGTAGCTTCGATGACACTGTCCAAACATCTCGTCCTCTGTCGTCCTCTTCTCCTCTTGCCTTCACATTTTCCCAACATAAGGGTCCTTTCCAGGGAGTCTTCTCTTCTCATGAGATGGCCAAAGTATTGGAGCCTCAGCTTCAGGATCTGTCCTTCCAGTGAGCACTCAGGGTTGATTTCCTTCAGAATGGATAGGTTTGATCTCCTTGCAGTCCAGGGGACTCTCAAAAGTCTCCTCCAGCACCACAATTCAAAAGCATCAATTCTTCAGCGGTCAGCCTTCTTTATGGTCCAGCTCTCACTTCCATACATCGTTACTGGAAAAACCATAGCTTTGACTATGCAGACCTTTGTCGGCAAGGTGATGTCTCTGTTTTTTAAGATGCTGTCTAGGTTTGTCATCGCTTTCCTCCCCAGAAGCAGGCGTCTTTTAATTTCGTGGCTGCTGTCACCATCTGCAGTGATCATGGAGCCCAAGAAAGTAAACTCTGTCACTGCCTCCATATCTTCCCCTTCTATTTGCCAGGAGGTGATGGGACCAGTGGCCATGATCTTAGTTTTTTTGATGTTGAGCTTCAGACCATTTTTTGCGCTCTCCTCTTTCACCCTCATTAAGAGGTTCTTTAATTCCTCCTCACTTTCTGCCATCAGAGTGGTATCATCTGCATATCTCAGGTTGTTGATATTTCTTCCGGCAATCTTAATTCTGGCTTGGGATTCATCCAGTCCAGCCTTTCGCATGATGTATTCTGCATATAAGTTAAATAAGCAGGGGGACAATATACAGCCTTGTCGTACTCCTTTCCCAATTTTGAACCAATCAGTTGTTCCAGACCCAGTTCTAACTGTTGCTTCCTGTCCCACATATAGATTTCTCAGGAGATAGACAAAGTGGTCAGGCACTCCCATTTCTTTAAGGACTTGCCATAGTTTGCTGTGGTCCACACAGTCAAAGGCTTTTGTGTAGTCAATGAAGCAGAAGTAGATTTTTTTCTGGAAATCTCTGGCTTTCTCCATAATCCAGCGCATGTTAGCAATTTGGTCTCTAGTTCCTCTGCCCCTTTGAAATCCAGCTTGTACTTCTGGGAGTTCTCGGTCCACATACTGTTGATGCCTGCCTTGTAGGATTTTGAACATAACCTTGCTAGCGTGTGAAATGAGTGCTATTGTACGGTAGTTGCAGCATTCTTTGGCACTGCCCTTCTTTGGGATTGGGATGTAGACTGATCTTTTCCAATCCTCTGGCCACTGCTGAGTTTTCCAAACTTGCTGGCATATTGAGTGTAGTACCTTAACAGCATCATCTTTTAAGATTTTAAATAGTTCAACTGGAATGCCATCACCTCCACTGGCCTTGTTGTTGGCCGTAGCTTTCTAAGGCCCACTTGACTTCGCTCTCCAGGATGTCTGGCTCAAGGTCAGCAACCACACTCTCTGGGTTGTCCGGGACATCCAGATCTTTGTGGTATAATTGCTCTGTGTATTCTTGCCACCTCTTCTTGATGTCTTCTGCTTCTCTTAGGTCCCTACCATTTTTGTCCTTTATCATGTCCAACTTTGCACAAAATTTTCCGTTGATAGCTCCAATTTTCTTGAACAGATCTCTGGTTTTTCCCTTTCTATTATTTTCCTCTATTTCTTTGCACTGTTCATTTAAGAAGGCCCTCTTGTCTCTCCTTGCCATTCTTTGGAAGTCTGCATTCAATTTTCTGTAACTTTCCTTCTTTCCTTTGCATTTTGTTTCCCTTCTCTTCTCTGCTATTTGTAAGGCCTCATTGGACAGCCACTTTGCTTTCTTGCATTTCCTTTTCTTTGGGATGGTTTTTGTTGCTGCCTCCATCCATAGTTCTTCAGGCACTCTGTTCACCAAATCTAGTTCCTTAAATCTGTTCTTCACTTCCACTGTGAATTCATAAGGGATTTGGTTTAGATTATACAGTGGTGCCTCGCTAGACAATGTTAATCCGTTCAGCGAAAATCGCTGTCTTGCGAAAACATCATCTAGTGAAGCACGTTTCCCCATTGGAATGCATTGAAATCTCTTCAATGCGTTCCAACGGAAAAGTCGTCGTCTTGCGAAGATAGCCCATAGAGAAACATCGTCTAGCGAGCGCGGGTCCCCGTTGGAATGCACTGACAGCTATTGACCGCTAGTCAATGCATTCCAATGGGGAAAACTCGTCGTCTAGTGAAAATCGCCCATAGAGAAACATCGTTTTGCGAAGCGCATTAGCGATCACAAAAAGCCATCGTCTAGCGAATTCCTCGTCCTGCGAGGCAATCGTCTAGCGAGGCACCACTGTACCTGACTAGCCCAGTGGTTTTTCCTACTTTCTTCAGTTTAAGCTTGAGTTTTGCTTTAAGAAGCTGATGATCAGAGCCACAACCAGCTCCAGGTCTTGTTTTTGCTGACTGTACAGAGCTTCTCCATCTTTGCCTGCATAGAACATAATCAATCTGATTTCCGTATTGCCCATCTGGTGATGTCCATGTGTGGAGTTGCCTCTTGTGTTTTTGGAAAAGAGTGTTTGTGATGACCAGCTTGTTCTGTGGACAGAACTCTATTAGCCTTTGTCCTGCTTCGTTTTGAACTCCAAGGCCAAACTTACCTGTTGTTCCTTTTATCTCTTGACTCCCTAGTTTAGCATTCCAGTCCCCTATAATGAGAAGAACATCTTTCTTTGTTGTCAGTTCTAGAAGGTGTTGTAATTCTTCATAGAATTGGTCAATTTCAGCCTCTTCAGCATCGGTGGTTGGTGCATAAACTTGGATTACTGTGATGTTGAAAGGTCTGCCTTGGATTCGTATTCAAATCATTCTATCATTTTTGAGATTGTATCCCAGTACAGCTTTCCCCACTCTTTTGTTGACTATGAGGGCTACTCCATTTCTTCTACGGGATTCTTGCCCACAGTAGTAGATATGATAATCGTCTGAATTGAATTCGCCCATTCCCCTCCATTTTAGTTCACTGACGCCCAGGATGTCAATGTTTATTCTTGCCTTCTCATGTTTGACCACATCCAGCTTACCAAGGTTCATAGATCTTACATTCAAGGTACCTATGCAGTATTTTTCTTTGCAGCATCAGACTTTCCTTTCACTTCCAGGGATGTCCACAGCTGAGCTTCCTTTTGGTTTTGGCCCATCCGCTTCATTAGCTCTGGAGCTACTTGTCCTTGTCCTCCGCTCTTCCTCAGTAGCATGTTGTATGCCTTCTGACCTGAGGGGCTCATCTTCCAGCATCATATCTTTTAGCCTTTTGTTTCTGTCCATGGAGTTTTCTTGGCATGAATACTGGAGTGGCTTGCCAGTTCCTGCTCCAGGTGGATCGCGTTTAGTCAGAACTCTCCACTATGACCTGTCTGTCTTGGGTGGCCCTGCACGGCATAGCCCATAGCTTCACTGAATTACTCAAGCCCCTTCGCCACGACAAGGCAGTGGTCCATTAAGGGGATCCATGACATGATTCAGTAGCAAAGTTAGTGCACTGGTCATTATGCCAAAAAAATATAACTTGCTAGCCTCCAAAAACCCATGGGAACATCAGGTAGAGAAGGTGTCAGAAAATGACAAAGTCAAGATCTTGTGGGATTTCTGGATCTAAACTGATAGAGACCTTGAACATAACAGACATAGTAACAGAACGAAGAAATGTCTGGATCATTGACATTGCAATTCCAGAGGATGCCAGAGTTAAAAATAAAGAATTGGAAAAACTAACAAAGTACAGAGACCTGACAATCGAAACATCTCACCTGTGGATGAAACATATTTCAGTGGTCCCTGTAGTCATCGGGGCTTTGGGAACAATATCAGGAAATTTTGCATAGTATTATTAGCAGTTGCAGATCTCAGAAATCACACCATCAGAGCTACAAAAAATGGCAATATTAGGAACAACATACATACTGCACCGATATTGAACAGATATTCAGGTTTTTGATTAAAACTTGTATCTGTTATATAATACCAGTCAATGTTTTTATAATTTTGACTGTGCCTCGTGTTTTTGAATAATAATGCATACTTAAGCAGCCAGAGAGCAAGACAAAAGAACAGAAGCTTCTTTTGCAGGGGGTAGGAGACTGTCAGGAAATTAGACAGCAGTAGCACATATTTAACATGTTAACAAAATATTGCTACACCATTCAACAAATTTCTGCCTGACTGTAGATAAGGTAGGGCCTTTAGGTAGTTGAAGTAGAGGTCACCCAATATCTTTTCTTCCCTGAGGTGAAATACCAAATAGTGTTTCCCATTCATGCAAGGTAAGGTTCCAAATGACTGTTATTTTGACACACAAGGCAGAAGTTACAACAAGCATCTCTCCTCCTTCCTGGAAGAAATATATTGAATTTTAATATATAAAAATATATTTGAATTATTCCCTGCTCTTTGCTGGCAACCAAATTATGCTTCTGGTGCAGCTGCTCCCATCTGCCTAATGCCCAAGCGTTGTATCTTAGGAGAGTTGACCTGTTAAGGGAGAAAGGACACGTCATGTGGCATCCACAACTTTGTTTTCCAGGGGAGGGATATGACCAAGGAATTTTGGAGGAATAGCTGAGATAATGTTCTTGCTCTCCCAGTATCTACTACATGATGCATTTACCTCACTCTGCTTAATGTTAAGGCTTGCCCTAAGCTACGGTCTCAGTGAAATCTATAGAGAGGAATGTACCTCATGCTGAGGATATGTGGGATTTATTGATACTTCGTTGATGCTGTACAGGCTAACTTATTGAAGGCTTGAGTGCCAAAGAACACTTAAAAAACCACAGGTGCTATTGATTGACAGAACCTAAGTAACATATTTTGTTCTCTCTTCAGTTATATAAACACTGAAACTATCCTCAGGAGACCATATTTCTTTGAGACAACTTTTTATAATGTAGTTATTAAGCAAGTCATCTGCCTTGTCCTGCCAAATGATGAGGAGATGTTTTACTCTCTCACACATACTTCGGTATGCACTGAATATCATTAGATACCAGTAACTAAAATGAATGCAGGAACTCTGCTGTCATGTATATTTGTTTAGAATATGCTACCTTGTGGGTAAATATTCTTGCTGGTTTTTAAGGATCTGTGTTCATTTGTGTAGAAAATAAAAGAGGATTGTGTTCTGGAAACTTTGATGGTGTCCAACCGTATGCTTCGGTATCAAAAGCAAAGGGGTGTAAAAAAAAACTTTATCAAGCTATTTCCAGGGTCGTGACAGATTATTTCCCCATAGAATTTAACTAGAAATTCAATTCTCTAAGGAAGCAGAAGCCACTACCTGTTTGGTTGGAGGCAGACATTTTTGACTCATTGTGAGGAAGAAAGATATAGTCAGAGTGTGCCCTCCCCTTCAGAGAGATTGACTGATGCAACAACAACTGAAATGAAGAATTTAATGGACAGAATGGCAGAAAGTGTTGACTTAAATGTGAAAGAGTCAGAAAGTCTGGGAAGTGAATGTCTAAGAGGAAGAGTAGTTTTAGCAGGAAAAGAAGGTGAGAAAAAGGAGAGATATGAGGCAGGAGGAGCAGTGGCAGTGGGGTGTTGGATGCCTGAGGAGGAAAAGGAGGAAGGATTATGGATAGAAATAGTAAAGGAAGATCCGTGGACAGGGGAGTGGGTAACCCTAAAGGTACCCAAAGAAATTGTTCAGCAAGAGTGGAGAGAGACAGGTATGGAAACCCCCTTACTAGGGAGAAATGGAAGGAAGGAAGGAAGGAAGGAAGGAAGGAAGGAAGGAAGGAAGGAAGGAAGGAAGGAAGGAAGGAAGGAAGGAAGGAAGGAAGGAAGGAAGGAAGGAAGGAAGGAAGGAAGGAAGGAAGATTTGCCCGGGAAGCTAACTATTGGGAGAATAAGAAATGTCAAACTTCCCTTGGGAACAATCCTGGGATGACCAAAATCCTGCCCAAACTCTGGAAGGATATGAGAGAAAAAGTCTGGGAACCCAAGATGGGATGGATATTCCACAAGCGAAACATTATGTAAGTGGAGGAGTAACCTCTACATTGTTTGTTGATTATCTATTGTAACCTGCTGATGGTTTGATAAGAACTGATGACATAAATACTGGAAGTGGGATCAAAGAGTCTTGGAGCCTGAGAGGAGAAACATTGAAAATGAGTTTTGTTAAAGAAGAAAAAAGAGACTACATCAGTTATGTTAAATAAACCTGTTAGGAATCAGACTGAGTCATTGTCTGGTAATGTTGAGATAAAGATGGATGCAAAGGAGGAAGTAGGCTTGATGGAACTTGACACTCATGTTAGAGATCTAAGGAATTGCAAAATAGACAACATATGGGAGGGAGAGAGGCCCTCCATGAGATGTTTATTGCAGCACTGATTTTCTTTTCTGCACAGGTTAGCAGGTTTACTCTGAAAACAAAAACTTTAGAAGCACATGGTAATTTGATTCTTGTGAATAGAGACAGAGAAGTATTTTGCTGAATGCAACAAATGACTCAGTGGAAGTACTGTTTTTAAACTTCCTGTGACTGTGAGGGGGAAAAAACTTACTTAGATTTTTTTTCATCTTTTCAAGGTATGGATTTTTTCTGAAAAACAAAGTGTGTACAAAATCATACACATATTTTAAAACAACAATGGCTAAAATGTGCAGTTGAAAGAATAGGCAAAACATACTTAGTTCATAGGAAGATGTGCAAATTACATAATGCATAAAGGAATTATACATGTACTATGCAAAATGTGTACTTAACTGTGCACATTAGGGAAAATGTGAAAATAATGTTTATGAACTTCTGTGTATGAAGAAAAAAAAGCACAGTCTTCAGTGCAAAACATAATATGGAAATCAGTCTACCTTTTTATTGCAAAGATTATTTACTGATGCTACACTTCTATGCCTTAATCCTGCCAGCTTTTGATAGCTTCATGTCTCTACTTGTGCCTTTTACAGTAGCAATTACAGGGTGGAAATAAAGTTTTCCAGCCCCTACCCTCTCTAGATAAGGCTAGCTTTTAGTGGAACACATCTGATCCAATAATGTGTTTCCCAAAGAAAAAACTCTGAGCAGCAATCCAAAAAAATAGTGTGCCGCCTTAAATAACAGCTTCCTCTTTTTTCTGAGTGGTTGTGATAAACACAAAACTGGCTTGGGAAAGATGGTTTGTTTTCCACAGTGTCTGAGGTTGAACGCTGCTGTTGACTAAACTTTGCTATTATAGTGGGTTTTTATCATTGTTTTATCTTACTTCAAAACAGAGCTACTTTCTACTCAGGCACTCAATCTAAAAGAGGTGGGGGAAGAGGGGTGTGATTTCAAACCCCACCCCACCCTAACCAGATGTTATGCAGACGTTCACATATTCAGTGTAAGAATATACATTTCTTTGATCAGCAGTCCTCATAAGGAAAGGCTGCTGACCACAGAAACATTATCCACATCTTCATGAAAAGCATTTGGATTGTTTGGGAAAGTAGATGGAATGGCTTATGTCAGTGGTCCCCAACCTTGGGCCTCCAGCTGTGCTTGGACTACAACTCCATGAAGCCTTCACCACCACCTCTGCTGGCCAGGATTTCTGGGAGTTGAAGTCCAAGAACATCTGGAGGCCCAAGGTTGGGGACCACTGGCTTATGTATCCTAAAACAAATAAATTCAGGACACACATCTACCCTCAACTCAAAAAAAAAACTGGCATTGTTACTCCTGTTTGTACTTTATCTTCCACTTGAAGCAGACACAAGAGAAGAGTTCCATTCTTGGATTTTATTTTTTATTTTTTTTACCAAGGGCCAAGCACATTAAACACAAAATGACTCACTGCTACCACCAAAGCATCTATTGGGCTCAATCAGTAAAGTCTGTGTAAGTGTGAATAAGAGACTGTGCTATAAATCATTAATGGGGACACTATCAAAATGTGTGTTTCATTTCCACACACTGTCCTATGTAAGGAAGAGGGAAGTAGTGGCAGATAGTGTACCATAGTAGTGTTTATTCTATTCTGTTTATTTGGGGAGGAAGTTACAGTACAAAAAGGGTGCATCAATGTGCCCATATTTTGAGTAAGGGTTGATCAATGGCCTGTTTTACTTTGTTTTGGGGGTGCACTGTTGATCATCATTTGCTTTTAAATTAAGAAGTTTCTTTTTTTCTTTCAACAGTTACTGTGTCTAAATTCACAGGTTACTGTGATTACCACTTCCATCACCCAAAGAGAGGCAGGCTAACAAATGTAGATTAGTACCTTACTTTGTAACGGTTTCATTGATTTTAGTCAAACAAGCAGACATTGCTCACTTCTAACAAGTGTATCAGAAACCCAATTCAGCCGTAAGCAACTTTAATATCATTACATCTTCATTAAATTCAACTGGCATACATCTTTAGGATGCTAAAAACAAAGTTTTACAGAGGAAAAGAATTACACAGTACCTTGGCTGATTGTGTATAGCAATTACTTCTCTCCTTATACAAAATTCAATTATAAAGCCTTCTTAATCAAGATAATTTGGTTAATTAAAATTGATAAAGTTAAGGTAAATTAAAAATGTAGCAGAAGTTCTAAAAAGTAGTCAAGGACAATTAGTTGGACAAACTTGGAGATGTTCTCTAGAGGCTTCCTTCCCAGTTTGTGTAGCCGAGCATGAAGCTAGAATGTGTGGGACAGGAAAGTCAATTTCATCACTTCACAAGGAGCTTGCTTTTTGGGGGAGGAGGTTTTATTTATTTTTATCTATTTAGTATCATTTGTAGGCCAACTTTCTCCCAGTGAGGGGAGGTAGGCCATATTGTCCCATTGTGCCTGTTGTTGTACAGGATTTATGGTGATTCTACAACTGTAGAATATGGAATTAATGAACCTCAACAGGTCATAGCATTAACAGTCATGTTTTAGTCAATGGACTATGCTGTGTGAGCATAGTCAAAGTTACATCATTGACAACTGGAACACATTTTGTTCTATCCATATAATTATGGCAGTTTTCTATGGTTGTCTCAACTTCGATATTGGTGTCTTGCATGTATTCGGCTTGTATTAAGGAAAAATGCTGCTTTACAACTGTCACCCCTACAGACGAGTGTGAAAAATCCAAGGCCATGCAGAAGATATCTAAACTGCAATTGCACTTCATGCCAATTTTCAGTAGGAGCCACATAATGGAATCCAAGGTGTTACTCTAGCCATCTAGAAAGGAACTGAATAGCATAAACTTATGATATTTCCTGGATATTCTTGAATGGTTTGATCTTTCTGAAAACTGAGAGAAGTTAAGCTGATCTGAATTGTCCTAAATTAGTGTGCATGTGAAAAAACTGAAGTTGGGGGACATGGAACTCATCTTGGAAAATCAGGCTTCTTTGCAAGTACCTGAGAAAAGCTGGGTGAAAATTGTAACTGTCAGTGTCTGCCTGGTAACAAGAAGGGGGTAATACCTGCAGCTTGATTTCTCAGAAAGAGGCCTTCAAGGTTAAGCTGGCTGGTTCCCTTATACCGCATTTATTGGGAGATGATTTCAGCTGAAGGGAGGGGCCACAAAGTGGTCTGGTCTTCTTGAACATTTAAGGGAACTCGATGTCTGATTGGTGAGCCATTTGGAAGGGTCTAGAACAAGATATTTAATGTATAAAACAAGATTCAGACGTTACTTTAATTGGCCAACTTACTTCTCAGGACATGCTGTGCTCAGTTACTATCCTGCTATGCCTTGCCATGAAGGATGCACTCCATGTATGCTTCAGAACTATGCAGACTTTTATGCTTGTGTGTGTCAAGGACAATAGTTTAGCTTTCACTTTTTTCTTCCTGGTGTGTTCTCTTGAATGTCTTAGTTTTGTCTCAACTGTATTTTTTTTTTGCTTCAAATGCTTTTTTGAAACCTTTTGAACTTTTTGCTTTTTGCTGTTGTGCTTTCTTTAGTAAAATATAAAAAATATCTCTAACCAGCTGTTCTGAGTTTTGGCTCAGAAGGTTTGTGGTACTAAATTCAGGTCTTGCCATGACTAGTTATTAGGAGTTTTGTTATTTTCATGGGTGTAGTGGTAGTTGTACCTTGCACAGTGGGTATACTGGTCCTAGGTGCCTAGCCTTGTGGATTTTTTGACTCCCTGGGAACATTGCTCGGTCTGGGTAGACTGGTGTTGGGAAGCACAGGTGCCAGGATGATACCATAGTACTAACCACATCTTACTGTTCTGGACAAACACACCTTGTGGCTAAGTGGCTATATAGAGTCCCCCTGGACCTGAATGATCATCACAATGTATATTAGAATGCAATTATCTACCAGATTTTGCAGTTCTTTGTATATTATACACTTTTTGACTCAAATTGAGTTTTGGCCCACTATGTGTATAAGAATATGTATGCTGAAAAAAAATAACATTGAGATAGCTGTACTTTAGAATAAAACATGAGCATAAATATGTAATTAAATATTTAAATGTGAATTTTCATCCTTAAAAAACTCTCTGGTAGAATAATATGGGTGTACAGTGGGATAGATATACATGTGGACATTTGAGAAAGTGATATAGCCCTGAAATACATGGATAAATCTTTTTCTCTGCTCCTGGTCCTCAGTTTCACAATGGCCAAAATTCTGTTACTTAGTGTAGTAAATTGCACTGGTGTTGGCCCACTAAATCAATAGGGATTTGGTGAGTCAGCTCCAACTGACTGCAACTTACTTTAGTATAGAAAGTTAGAGTTAAAACAGGCCCATTTGAATTAATGGAACACTTAAAAAAATCATACAGTCTGCTAGCTTTCATGGATCAGGACCACCCACTTCCTTAGGCATATACAAGTGAACAACTTAAAAGTCCAAATGTTCATGGCAAGATGGATTTTGCCAGGTCTATGAAGTAGCTGATTCAAAAATTCCCCACTGAATTAATGGCCCTACTCTAATGTGACTTTCCTAAGCAACAGGATTACAGCCAATAAGAGTGGAGTACAGAAAGAAAGAAAAAACATGTGAAATACATGAAAGATAAAATCAAAATGTATTAATGTAACTCAATCTCCTAGCTTTGTCTCCTAGGAAAGCAATCTGAGCTATGAGAGTAATTCCTATTGAATGTACTTCATTTTATTTCAGGGTACAAGCATACAAGATTACACTGCCAAGTGTTTTGTGTTTAATTTTGTTCACTTTAAGGCATAGCTACCTGTTTGTATGAGTTCTGGAATATTTTTATGTTCCTTTTAAAAAGAAACAAAATGGAAAAACTGTTGATAAAAAAATGGATGAGTGAAAATTGATATTGTTCATAAATACTGCCTTGAACGTCACACTGCTTTGTTCCTCTCCCTCCTTTGCTCAGGCTGCTAACAGAGATATTTATAACACTGAAATTGCTTTATTGAAACTGTCCATATTGATGTAACACAAACATTGTAAGCTGCCTTAACCCAGGTGGAAACATTTGTCTTTCCAGTTCAATACTGCATGCTCTCATTGGCAGCAGTTGTCCAGAGTAACAGACATAAGTCTTTGCCATCTGCCTGTACTTTATTATATATATATATATTTAAATGAGATGCCATTAGTAAACTTGGGAATCTCAGATTCCAAAGCATAACAGGGATGTGCAGCCTTCTGTACAGACCAAATACTGTCCACTTCAACCTTCTTCTCACACTGTAGCCAGCCAGGTGCTCGTGGGAAACTCACAACAAAGTGCAACCGCACCTTCCCTTAGATGTTTGCTAGCAAATGATATAGAAAGGCACACTGTCTTTCACACTGGAGGGCACTAGATATAAACCACGACTTGCAACCACAGACATCCCAATCCTCCATGAATTTGTCCAGTCATTTTTTAAAGTTGCCCACATTGAGCGCCATCAGTATATCTTATGATAGTCAATTCCACAGTTTAATAATGCACATTTATCTGCCCTGTATTTCAGTTGAAAACAGCTTCAGTGGATGATTCCAGTTTTATTGTCAGAACCTGTAACCCAGTGGATAGCAGTCCTTGCTGTGTTAATGACATATGAACATATGGCTTATAGATGACAACTATGCATGGATATATAGTTAGATATTTGAGTCTTTTACAGAAACCTATATAGACTTCCTTCCTTCCTTCCTTCCTTCCTTCCTTCCTTCCTTCCTTCCTTCCTTCCTTTTTTTTTTTTTTTTTTGAAAACTTTATCCTTATAAATTATAAAGGAGCTTCATTGCACAGTGATTAAACTACAGTGCTGCAGTCTAAGACTCTGGTCACAACCTGTGTTCCATCCCTAGCTGGCTCAAGATTGACTCAGCCTTCCATCCTTCTGAGGTTGGTACCCAGCTCACTGGCCCGGGGGAGGGGGCATATGTAGCTTGCATCATTAAATTGCAAACTGCCCAGAGAGTGCTTTAAGTGCTATCAGGTGGTGTATAAGCAGCAGCACACATTGTGTTTGCAGGCCCATTTCAGCTGTTGTTGTTTATTCTCAAATAACATAAAAACATTAAAAATTAACAGGAAAGAAACCAAGATGCTTTCTCTATACCATGCAAAATTTTGCTGTTTTACTTTCCTTACCTTTTCCTTATAAGCCAAATAGCTCTATATATTGTTATAATATTTCCTTATAAGGGAGTTCTTCCAGTCCTTGATCATGTTGGTTGTCCTTTATCGCACCTTTTCCAGCTCTACAGTGCCATGCAGTGATCCAAGCTGTACACCACAAGCAGCCCAAGGTCTGGGCAGGAATAGGGGTTCATCTAGAAAATTATGATATAAGGTTTCCTGCCTCCCCTTCAGAACAAAAAATGTCCATCTCTGTGCAAGATTGTGATATCACACCAAAAATGTGTATAAGGACAGTTTGATGTGGGTGGCTTCTGTGGGAAAACCCTGCTCAAGGTCGTTAGCTGCATATCTGTTACAGTGAAGAGCAAACTCTCCTGGCAGAGAACAGTGGCTCCTGACAAGCGGGGTGACCTCTCATTCTGCCTTTTCCCTTAGAGTTAGATCATAAGTTCAAAGGCTTTCTCCGGCCAATCCTAGTGGCGATTAGGTAACTAGTGTCCTATCTGAATTCTTTCAACATTCTGTGTAATCGTGCTATGTTAATAAAAAGAGTTCTCAGGGCATCACCTTGTGACTCCGCTGGCTCGGACATCTGTTGTCGACACTTCTTTGTTTTCTCTCTGACGGCTAATTGCCTTCCCTTTGTTCTGTGATCACCCACATCATTCCTTCCTTTGCTCCGTGATTACCTACATTTGGCGCCCAACGTGGGAATATCAAACAAGCCATAAAACAGAGGCTTTTAAAAGGGAAATCAACATTGCCTGAGGTATAGGCAATCAACACTGCTCACCACACCCGGCACGGGTTTCAGACGCGTCTTCATCCATTATAGGATCCCAATGAGTATTCAGTTAAACAAAAAAACACAATGGGAAACTCCCTTTCACCACTTCAAAAAAGACATAAACAGGAATTGATTTATTAAAAGAAATAAAGCCAGGAGAGTTTGCTCTTCACTGTAACAGGAATGCAGCTAATGACCTTGAGCAGGGTTTTCCCACATTCCCCCTTTTTCTTTTTTTTCAAGCAAAGGCATATATTCTTTCATATATTTGCGAACTACATATAAATCTTTTCGGTGAAGGCCAGAAGGCGAAGCTTTGCAACAAGTAGTTATTATGGAAAAGAAGGTCGGTATACATTGAATAAAACAACAACAAATTATAAGGAGCATGAAAAACATAATTGCATACATTAATACAGTGCGAAGTCATCCAAAGTGGGGGCAGCCATGACCATAAACTGTCCCACCAGGAAGGAAGTATATCTTGTTGTATGTTAATGGCGAGGTGTCTCAGCTGAGCAAGCTGATTGTTCACTGCATGACTATTATCAGATAAATTAAAGCAACAGAGATTATTAAAAGACTCACAACCAATGTGATTACACAACATGAGATAATTCAATGATGCGCAGTTGTCTAAAATAGCATCACATAGTTGTCGTTGTTCCTGATTCAGCAGGGCAATAGCAGTGGAAGTGCAGTTAATGGCTTTAGCAAATTGCATGCAATGTTGGCAAAAGTGCGAGAATTATGAACAGCAAGGCCAGGAACGCCAACAAGCGACGCAGCCAGTGAAACATATTCTGTTTTGGATAACAAAGTAACTTTGCCATTACAAGTACTATCAAGAGATAAGCTTTCTCATCTCAGCCAAGTCGAGGAGTTCTGCAAAGCAAAAGGTTGCATTAAGTTGATTGCTACGAGCTACTAAGGCAGCATTGTGTTTCTGACAGATTGGCTAGAATGTAGCTAAAAGTATGTTGACCACATGTAAAAAACCACCCTGGAGGTAAGATGATATGTGCCCAATTACAAGAAATGTTAACAGCATGTGTACAATTCCATGTGGCTTTGGTTGTAGAAATTCATGTGTCAGAGGAACAGGTGACTATTCTGCCACATGAGGTGTTTTCATTAGTTGCTACAAAAGGGGTGTAAAGGGAAAAAGCATCAATGGGTAGCGTTCTTGTTGTTTGCCCCCAGTCAGGAGAATTAGTGTACTTTATGACAGTGGCATTAAACCATTGACCTAACGAAGTGTCATTAGCAATGTCGCAGGGTTCTTTACAGACAGGAATTAAGCAAGTTCCCAGTAGTCCATGCATAGCATATGCCTCCTGCAGGCAGAAGTGAGAGATGTTCACAATTTCCACCAACCTTTCCCATAAGTTAAATTGCAGATGGGCATGCAAATCTTCTTGAGCCTCTGCGACACCTATTGGAACAGTTCCAAGAATGAAAATACAGCACAACAGCATCAGGGAGTTAGCATTCAGCTGCGAGGTAACAGCTGCTAAAAAAGTTTCAGGAATCTCTGGGATGTGCTGCTGATTTAGAGTTCTTTTTGCATCAGCACTCAGCGTCTTTAACATCCCCCAGGTAACTTTGGGCTGAGTGCCTTCAGGTCGGGCCGGGCGCTTCCGACGATGCAGAGTCATCTGGCCTCGCCCCAGAGTCATCGCTGGATTGAATTCTGGAATGGGGTCCTGCAGGTTGCAATGCCAGCTCATTCTCTCCACGATATGGCCTCACACACCAAGCTGGGATCCACAAGGGACCTGTGGGAGTAAGCACAGCAGCATAGCCTCGACCCCATGTTAGTGAAGGGGCTGGACCTTCCCACTGAGGGTCAGGAGGTTGCTTATAAATCACCAGCGGCTGTTCCATAGGGATTTATTTACGAAAGTGTTTCTCTACTGGCGACGGTTTGTGCTGACCTGCAGATACAGTTAAATGATTTAGTGTGAACAATGCTATTGATACTACATCTGGAACATCTTGGGGCTTGATCCCTCTGTTTTTTGTTTGTTTTGCAAGGAGAAATTTAAAAGAGCGATGTGCTCTTTCCACAATAGCCTGTCCTGTGCAGTTATAAGGAATACCATGGGAAAGTCGAATGCTCCATTCATTACAAAAGGTGGTAAAGGCATGAGAGGTATAGGCAGGGCCATTGTCTGTTTTTAAGGCTTGAGGCTGGCCCACAACTGCAAATGTACGTAAACAATGTTGTATGACATGGCGAGAGGTCTCACCATGAAGAGGGGTACCCCAAATGTATCCTGAATGTCAATAGCTAAACGGACATAAGAAAGAGGCACAAGAGTAGGAACATGAGTGACATCCATTTGCCAAAGCTGATTGGCATCCGTTCCTCGTGGGTTGACAGCATCAAAAGGGAAGGAAATGGGAGACATGGAACAGGAAGAGCAGGAGGAGACGATGTCTCGAGCTTGAGAGAGAGGAATAGAAAATTGTTTATTGAGTTGTTTAGCACTCTGGTGAAAAAAGGAATGGCTGTCAATAGGATTAGAAAAAAGGGCACACAAAGAATGAAGAGCAGAGTCTGCACGATGATTTCCCTCTGAGATAGCATCTTGGAATCCAGTATGAGATCGAATGTGAGCTGCAAAAAAAGGTTGTGATCTAGCAGCAAGAAGGTTTTTTAAACTCAGAAAAGGATTAAAACTTATATCAACATAATCTGAAAAAGCAATCTGACAAGTTAATGATGTAGACATTAAATGATAATGGTCAGCCTTGGAAATAGGTAAGTAATAACACACAAGATCCCAGCCTGTGAGTTGTTTGGCACGATGACGTTCTTTGATTACAAGGTCTGCAATCGCACTGAGAGTAGAGTAAACATTTCTGGAAGGAGTGTTAGATAAATGAAGCCATTCTGTTATAGCAATGGCCTTGACAGATTTCGGGCTGCACAACAATCCAGTAGGCAGCTGGGGAGTGTTTAAGATGACCAGCTGCAAGGGACCAAAAGAACAAATGCGGTCGACCATGGTATGTCGCAAGGCTGCATTAATTTGATATATGGCATGTTTCATAGCCTTGGTGATGGGTCAGTAGGAGACTAATGTCCCCGGAGTGCATTAAACAAAGGTTGTAATTCATGGGTGGAAAGGCACAAAAATGGACAAGCCAATTTAAGTGCCCAAGGAACTGTT
The DNA here is from genome assembly GCA_037013535.1 of Intellagama lesueurii. Classification (NCBI taxonomy): domain Eukaryota; kingdom Metazoa; phylum Chordata; class Lepidosauria; order Squamata; family Agamidae; genus Intellagama; species Intellagama lesueurii. The sequence continues at coordinate 117,183,689 of JBAJHW010000003.1, forward strand.
GCAACTGCACTAATGTAAATTGTGATGGAGTTTTTAGTTCTGATAAGAACAGAGAAGATGTAGCTGGCAACAGTTTGTGTCATAGATAAGAAAAGGGAGGTGTTGTTTGTATCTTTTCTGGAGCTATGTGAAGGCCTTGTAATGATATACAAGCAATTCATCCATGTAATGATATACAAGCAATTCAGGGTGTTCTAAACAAAATTGCTGTAGGGCTAGATCCACAAAATGTTGACATAAAGTAGGAGAATTCAGCATTCCCTGAGGCAAGACCTTGCACTGGTATCTTTGAGTAGGATGGGAATTGTTGTACACAGGGACTGTAAAAGCAAATTTTTCCCTGTCTTGTGGTGCCAAAGGAATGGTGAAAAAACAATCCTTCAGATCCACTATCATTAACTCATAGTGTTGGGGAATCAAATTTGGATTAGGCAAGCCACATTGCAAAGGGCCCATCTGTGTTAATGGAAGCAGCAACAATTGAGCAATAGGTTCACTTGCAGGAAGGACCTGTGGTATATTAGACCAAGTTTGAATAATTAGAGGTCCTTCAAAATCCCTATCAATGACGCCTGGTACAACAAATAAACCCCGTGCAGAGATGCTAGAGTGGGGGAGAATGAGACCTACAGTGTCTTTAGGTATTGGTCCATGATGTGCTGTTTTTACTTTGTAGACAGCTAGAGGGAATTGATAGTCAACCTCTTCAGCTGTGATCAAATCATGACCGGCACTTTTAACAGTAGCAGGTCAGATTTCTTGAGCTGCTGTAGCATTCACTGAGTTCCCTTCACTTGAATTTTCATGAACACTGTGTCCCTGGTCATTAAGAACCACAGGACAAACAGACATGGGGGGGGGAACTGCGAGGCTTTCTGGGCTTCCTTGAGCCATAACATTAGATAGCATTTGCTGTAAGGGCCTGTTGGAATGTGAGCTAATGACTGAGTTAACAAAGGATTTGCAATATTTAAAATTGCATCCTGACAAAGATGCCATGTGTGAAGGATTTTTACTGAACCCACAGGGTTCTTGTGAAGTTTATCTCCAATTTTATCCCAATCTGAAAGCTTATAGCTTCCCTCCTCCTTATACCATGGACAATAAGTATTTATTTCTTTTAATCCTAGTGGCGATTAGTAACTAGTGTCCTATCTGAATTCTTTCAACATTCTGTGTAATCATGCTATGTTAATAAAAAGAGTTCTCAGGGCATCGCCTTGTGACTCCGCTGGCTCGGACTTCTGTTGTCGACACTTCTTTGTTTTTTCTCTGAAGGCTAATTGCTTCATTCCTTCCTTTGCTCCGTGATCACCTACAGCTTCATTTTCAGTTCCTCCTCTAAATTATGTTTAGATTATGTTCACATTATGGCAGCCATACACTAGATCAGAGTTTTCCATCAAGCTATCCAGTATTGCCCCAATATTCCTTCCATGGTTCCTGACACATTAGATTGCATGAGTGCATATATGAAGTTGTTATTGTCATTGTTTGCATCACTATGCATTTCTTTACATTTGCTTACATTGAGACTCGTGTCTTTTTGATGTGCATTAACCAAATCTGAAAAGATCTTTTGGAGGTATTCACAATATCCTCTACTGCTGATCTATGGCCATGTTTAATAGTAGTAATTGCCATCAACAGACAATATCAAAAGTTTGTAAAATCATTTTCAAGAGGCAGAATGCACTGCCAATAGTACTGGAATGGTTCAAAATCATTACTCAAGAGATAGGTATACCTCACTTCTAAAGATACAAGGTCATTTCTCCTGAGGCTTATTCATCTCCTGTATTAATTCCATTTCAACACATTCTGACAATGCAAAAATTTAATTTTTAGCCCCATCTGTTTCATTCCACACATTACAAAACTGGAAAGTGTCTGTCTAAATTGTTCTACACTCCCACAGTGTGCATATACTGCTGAATTACCCTTTTAAGTTGTCTCTGTTGGGTCATGCAAAATCACTTCAAACATTGAACTTTGCATTAAGTGAGGACCATATCTCTGATTCAAAATGAGCTTTACAAACTATTGCTCCTCTTCCCTTTCCAGGAGAAATTCTTGTATTTCCATAAAGTGTTAATTATTTTCTCAATACTAGGGTATTAACAATTAACTTTTATGATCAACAAGGTATTAACAAGTCTGAATATTTCACAGATAATAGGAAGTCTCCCTTTTCTTGTCTCTACAGAGGTGCAGACAGATTTTGTTTCCTCCCTTTGAGTCCCTATTATTGGAGGTCTGTCCCAGACCAAAATACTTCCTTGCTTAAGGAGAACACTTCAGCTTTAATGACAGAACAATGTTCCCCATTGTACCAACCTTAGGGGGCACAGGATGGGTCACATACCATGCACAGCTTTATCTGAAGGACCATGAACACTTGCCAAATGCTGGAGGTCACAGCTGGTATTTGGCCAGTTCTCCTTGCCTTCCAGCACTTCCTTCCTAGAGATGGGGCTTGGAAATGGTCTTATTTCCAGGGCTTGGAAATAAAACATTAGATTTAATGTGCTAGTGCTAAGAGAATTAGTTTTGCTTTAAATATTAGTAACACATGTATCTTTAAGAAATTAACATTTTGAAAGTAACATGAAAACATGAGAACTTTTACTTTGAAAACATAATTTTCATGCATCATGTTTGTCTGGCTTCTTGCTTAACCAAGAGTGTTGATTTTGACAGTAAGGCATAAAATCAACACATTGTTTCAAAGCTCTGGCTCTTCTACCTGCTGCCTGGGAAGAAGACTGTTTTTGTTGTTCCACAGCAGAGATGAACTTCAGGGATTGCATTTCACTAGCATCACTGTCTAGTCAGTCACTGAATTGGTTCTTGCTGCAAATGCTCCACCATAATAGACCCTGTTAAAAATTCTTTAACAGGGTCTATTATGATAGAAGACAGTGCCACCCTTCTGCACCACAGAGCCACCAAAAAGCTTTCACGTCTGTCAGCCAATTTTCATGGTAATTGTGCTGATAGCAGCCTCAGTGGCAGCCGTGGCAGGGATATGATCTAGCCCTCAAAGTGTTATGTAACAATGAATACTCCAACAAGCTTCTTGCATCTACTGTATAACATTGCTTGCACTGCAGGGGTTTGAGTCTCCCATAAGAGTGCAGAACACCCGTGGCCTTACCTCCAAAGAAAATAAAAGCATACACTTTTACAATATGAGATCAAACCTCTCTCAGGGAAATCAATGAGTCCTAAAACGTGTCTTGCTGTGCAGTGCTGTGCTGTGCTGTTGGATTCTCTTAGAGAATACTTCGTGGAGGGAGGGGGAAATGTCAGGAACTGATTTCTGATTCTCAAGTCCTTCATTCCCACTAATTGTATATAAAAAGGGCTAGAAATTTAAGTAGTAAAGTGGTATGGAAATTTTAAGGAACACATGAATTCTTGAATACCAGCTTACCTTTCATGCATGATTGCAGATGTTCTAAAGTTCTCTCTTTGGATGAGCTGAAGAGGAAGAAAAAAGACCATTAAACAATCTTTTACATTTGATAATGCAAACATTGAGTGACGTGTTCATTTGGAAGGCATACAAATGAGATTTTATATTCCATGTGTTTAGACAGATGATGCCTTATGTGTGACAGGTCAGCCTTCATAAAACCTACAGACCTGCCCATCAAAATTGTGTATGCAGGATATAGATCAGTCAGTGGAGTGGGGGAAAGCAATTGATGGAATCTGCCATCCACTGAACAAGACAGGCCCAACAATAGCATGACCTTGAATTTAATAAGAAAATGATTGTACAAGTTTAAGCCATATTTAAAATCCTTTGCAATTATAATGTTTATATGCACTGCATATCGAAGGGAAGTTTAGACCACAATATTTCCATCCCCAACATAAATTACATGTCTCAAGGACAAGGGAATCAAAATGGGTGATTTATCTTCAGCTGTAAGATTATTTTGGTCCCCTTCTGTAATGTCCATAGTGATTTATATTTCTTCCAAGTTGTCAAATCACTTGATAGCCTTATAGGGAAAATGTTGGAATTTTAAATAAAGAAAAAGGGGGAAAATACTTTAGAATCGTCCCACATGACCGAGCTTTTTTTAAAAACTCATTTCTTTTGACTTAACATCTCTTCCTGCTTCACATGGGCATCTTGTTTGCTACAGCTCCACTGGTCTTTCTAACAGCAAATTTGTAAGAAAAGAGCTACTTCTAAGAAAAGGTGAAAAATTCAGTCTCATTTTTTTTTCTTAATACAGATTTGCCCAGTTCCTTGCCTTCCAGACAGAATTCAGAATTACTGAATTCAGTGTATAGTTAGAAAGATGCAGTGTATAGTTAGAAAGCCATACATCTCTGGGCTTGTGGTGCATTCTGGGAATGAAGAAGAAATGCACTCAATGTCATGTGAGCATTTAACAAATGCACCAAAAACTGTGTATTACTAAGATGTGCAGAAACAAATTTTAGTCAATGGAGGGTTGTGTCCACCAATGCACCGATATGGAAAATGCATGCAAAAATAGGTAGATTTATTCCATTAAAAAAACACCTCATGGAACCAGTGGGATACAGACTTTGTCACATGCACCCCCAAATCACTTTCAATTAGCAGCAGTTTGCTACTGATGATGATGATGCCATCCCTATTACACACACTGAGCTGCACAGCAGTATTTCAGCCAATATGCCATACTATTGTCCACAAATGAATGCACAGGGGTTTCCATTGGTGCGCAACATGAGATCATATGAAAAGCTTTATCTATGTCACTTGATCTCTGATGGCTGTTTCTTACACATAAGTCATTAACTGATGCTGAAAGAGGAACTCAGATTGCCCACACATTCATTTTATTAAGGACTACTTATCTTTAATACTCTTGAATCGGAGGGAAATCACTGCAAAATGTCATCCCTAGGTTTGTTTATTTGTTTAACTATTTCAATCCTATCATTTTGATTTTTAAAACCTGTCCTTAAATAGAAAGCTGACAAGTTCTTAACAGTTAGATAGATATAAATTAATCATACAGTTTAAGGAATCTGATCTGCAAAGGCAAGTTAACTGAAACTATAATCAGATAATATGTCATGTTTATTATTCATTATTTTTAACTTTATACTTCCATTTCAGAGCTAGTTGCAATACCATGAACAAAAATATATAAATGCAAATGACCTATTTGCAACTATTTATAATATTAATAATAGAAGCAGCCAAGGCTGGTGGCTGGCTGCAACCCACAAAGGCTCTCAATCTCAAAAATAGCCTCGTGCCACAAAGTTGCACAAACTGTTAATATTAGTGATACTTCCTGATTAATGTCAAATTTGTTTATTCTTATTTACATGATCGTAACAGAAGAGAACCTCTAAGAAAATTCCGAAAAGTAACAGAATTAGAGAATTGTGAGGGAACAGCAAATAGAGGCAGAGTAAATGGCATGTGGTAAACAGGTTGGATATCATTATAATTGTTTTTAAAAGTCAGTTATATTAGAATCATAGAATAATTGAGTTGGAAGGGGCCTATAAGGCCATCAAGTCCAACCCCATGCTCAATGCAGGAATCCAAATCAAAACAGATCTGACAGGTGCTTCTCCAATTCTCTCTTGAATGCTTCTAGCATTGGAGCACTCACCACCTCCCAAGGTAATTGCTTCCATTGTCATACTGCTCTAACAGTTAAGAAGTTTTGCCTGATATTCAGCTGAAATCTTGCCTCCTGTAACTTGAGCCCATTATTACATGTCTTGTACTCTGGATGGTCAAGAACAGATCCTGCCCCTCCTCTGTATGACTATCTTTCAAGTATTTGAAAAGTTCTATCATGTCTCCCCTCAGTATTCTTTTTTTCAAGGCTTAACATGCCCAGTTATTTCAGTCTTTCCTCATGAGGATTGATTTCCAATCCCTTGATCATCCTTGTTGCCCTCCTCTGAACTTGCTCCAGTTTGTCAGCTTGTTACCTCTGCCCAGTTTGAGAAACAGCCATTAATAAGCACATTCTGAGTACAACTCTGTAATCAATTGTGTATCCACTTGAGATGGGATACTAGAGATGAGATGTGCTGCTGACCATTTAGCAGCTGAGTGGGGAAACTCATTATCCTGCCTCCTCGACAGATTGGTCAGCAGTGCAGGGAGGCGGGGAAGTGCCAGCTGGGCTAATTCTGAGATTGGTGCAATGGGGATGCTGGTGGTTATGCGGGCTGCATGGTGACCCATAAGTGGACATGCCAGTTTGGGGGTGGGGATAAACTTCTCTGCCACCTGTGTCCACAATATTCACATTCATATCTTCAGGGATATGAATACGAATATCCGAGCTCTAGTATTCACCTGACAGTTCTTCTATCCAGGCCCCCCTAGTTAGTTTGTTAATCAGAATTTAATGGGGCAGTCAGTCAAAGGCTTTGCTGAAGTCAAGATATATTACATCTAAAGCTTTCCCACCATCTGCCAGACAGATAACTCAGTCAAGAAATGAGATATGATTAGTTTGGCAGGATTTATGATTAACAAATCCATGTTGGCTTCTAGGTATTGCTGAATTGTTTTCAAGGTGCTTGCAAAGCTTTATAACCTGCTCCAGAATTTTCCCTGGGATTGATGTCCTGCTGACTGGTCTGTAGTTCTTTGATTCCTCCTTTTTGCCCTTTTTGAAGATAGGGACAATGCTTATTTATTTATTTATTAGTTTTATTTATATGCCACATTTCTCCCAACAAGGGACCCAAAGCGGCTCACAACATTAAAATTCACACAATTTAAAAACACAATAAGTTAAATATTAAAAGATAAATTAAACAACATATAATTTAAAATACAATTAAAAAATTAAAACATGAAAACACAAAAAAGATTAAAATTTCTGCTGAAATGGGGTCCTCCTCCAAATGTTTGTCCTCCTCCAATCATCCAGCATTTAATCCATCCTCCATGATTTCAAGAACATAATAGACAGTGGTTCTGAGATCTCTTCAGCCGGTTCCTTCAATATCCTTGGATGTAGTTCATCCAGCCCTAGGGATTTGAGCTCATCTAAAATAATAATGTATTCCTTGACTATTTGTTTATCAATCTCAAGCTGCAATCCTATCCCTTCCCTTTGTAGTTCACATTTGCCTGGAGAATCTTTTGAGAAAAGACCAAGCTAAAGTATGAATTGAGCACTTCTGCCTTTTCTTTATCATCTGCTATTATTTCTTTTAAATTCTTGCAATTTGTTTTTCAAAGGTTTCATTCACATCTTCTTGATTGGGCAGTTGATAGTAGCCTCCAAGTACCATCTTCCTTTTGCTTTTTGCCCCAATTATATTAATTGAGATGCTCTCAATGAGACAACCATGTTCATCCTTCTATATTTCTATGCAGGAATATGTGTTTTTGACATATACTGCTACTCCACCTCCCTTTCTATTCTTTCTGTTCTTTTTGAAAAATTGTATCATTCAATTGGTGTGTTCCAGTCATGGGAGTCATCTCACCAAATTTCAGTTATGCCCATTGTGACGATCGCCCCACGTCATCTCTGTCACTCATATCCAGGGGCTCATTTGCATGAGCCTATGAGAGGAGTGGAGGGGCGGAGTCAGCGAAGATGTGGCAGGGTGAGATAGGGAGTTACGTCAGAGAGAGCAGAAAGAAGCAGAGAGAGATAGAGAGATAGTCAGAGAGATAGTAAGAAGGAATAATAATAGAGATAAGCTGGTCCAGATAAATAGATAGAGCAGGTGGTGAAGGTGGCAAGATATATGATATTTAAATGATTTGATTGTATGAACTGAATAAAGAACATCTGTGATTCCGATTTAATTTAATACACTTCAATAAATAAGTTCTGTTGGCACTAAGTGTCTGACTAAAGTCTATTACATTGGGGATAAAGGAGGTGAAACAAGCAGGGGCCACGTGGTAAACATCACAAGTGGTGTCCAGCGGCGGGATTCGAAAAGATTCCAGTAAAGCCAAAGTTTAAAGCGAATTTTTCTGAGTCAAGAAAACCTTTTAGTCAGAGGTCTGTAGTAAAGAAGTGGGTGACTCGCTAGAGCTTTTGTGGAAAAGCTTAGTGGCGGGGCTTCTGAACTCAGATCTTGGGGGGACTAAAGATAGGGAAAGACTCTGAGAGAAAAATTCTGTTTGAGGTTACCTCAGGATTTGAATAGACCCAGTGGGCTAGCTTAGAATCCAAGGCTCCAAGAGTTAAGAGAGCACTTGTGGAGAAAAAGTGGAAGCTGGGGTCAAAACAGGTCTGAGGTGATAGGAACAAGCAGAGGCTTGAAAAAATTCAGAATCTGTTTTGTGTCTGGAGGCAAGAAGATTGCCTCAGACCAAGAAACAGCATGGCTGGCGTGGTGCCAGAAAGAAAAAGTGTAGCCATCCTTAGCTTCTGAGGGAGAGCTACATGGTAACTCAGAAAGAAAAATTATTTTAAAAAGAGGCCTGACTATCTCTGCAAAATAAACCAGCTGTTATCCAAAGAAGTACACATATATATGCCACCTAAAAGAAGTAAAAAGCTAGTAATGGAGGTAATTGATCCTCAAGAGGCACAAGGGTTACCTCAGGAAGTGGAGGGAAATGGAGTTCCTCTATCTGGGGAGCAGAATGAGACGCATGAGGGTGCCTCAAGGAGAGAAAGTGATCCAACCTCCCAAGAGTTTGAAAAATGGAAATTGGAACAGGAATTTAAATTGAAGGAGCTAGCTATGAGAAATCAATTAGAATTGGAGAAATAAAAAGCTAGGGCTGAAGAAAAAGCTCAGGAACTAAAAGCTGAGGCTGAGGCCAGACACATGGAACTAAGACAGAGAGAAATGGCATTGGAGCATGAAAAAAGACAAATGGAATTTCAAATGGAAATGAAAAGATTAGAATTGGCTGCTCTAAACAATAATAGCAATAATAGCAACAGCACTAATGAGGAAAATCTCTTTAAAATAGATCTAAAGAAATTTCCCCAATATAGAAAAGGTGACTGCCCAGAATCTTTCCTCATTTCCTTCGAGTGTGCGTGCTGGGACTTTAATGTGAAAGAGGAAGAACTGATGATAGTGCTGAGATCCCAAATAAGTGGAGATTTAGCAGAGTTGTATTCACAAATGCCCCTAGAGCAGGCCAGGGACTTTGAGGCTTATAGAAAAATGGTTTATTTGAGATATGGCATTAATGCAGAACACCTGAGATGAAAATTTCGTTCCCTGATCAAAAAGCCTGAGGAGTCTTATTCTCAGCTAGGAGCTAAGCTTAGTCTCTGTCTGGAAAAGTGGATGGAGAGTGAGAATGTCACCTCTTTGGAACAAATGAAAAATGTGATTGGGTTGTAGCAATTCTATTCTGTTTTACCTGGAGAATTACGTTATTTAGTAAAAGACAAAAATCCAAAAAATGTACTGGAAGCAAGTGAAAAAGCAGATTCCATTAGTGAGATAAGAAACCCCAGGTTTTCTGAGGTAAAAATTGGCGGGAAAGTGTGGGACGAGAGGAGGAGAGGGACCCCACCCAGTAGAGATTACCTCAGAAGTACCCAAGCTACTGGAAGCCATTTTAAAGGCAAGCCCTCATCCACAGAGCTGAGTCACCTGAAACATAATAGCTCTGAGGGAAAGGTTGGCAAGGCCCCATATTTCGAACCCAGAGCCAGTAAACAATGTTATGCGTGCGGGGAGAAAGGACACTTTTGGGCTCAGTGTCAGACCCTGAAGACTAGGGATGTTAACCAGCAAAAAGGGGGAAATTCCAGTCAGCCAAAGAAAGTATTTTGTGTACAGCATAATGGAGCTACTAAAGAAGCAGTTGAAGCTGTTACCATAGCAACACAAGTAACAGAGAGGCCAGAGAGCCAAGAGCCTCCTGTGGCTAGGGTCCTCCAATGCTTTTTGTTAAAATGTAACCCGAATCTTCTACACAGCTCAGGAGATGTTATTTATGTTGATAATAATAAGTATCTTGCACTAAAAGATTCTTGCTAACAAGTTACAGTGTGTCACCCAGATATAGTCCCTAAGGAAAATATGTTAGAACATGAAAATATTTCTATTAAAGGGATTGGGTCTGAAATAGTGGTGTTGCCCATGGCAAAAATTCCCATAAGATATAAGGGATGGTCAGGAGTTTGGAAAGTGGCCATATCTGATCAAATTCCTGCCTCATGTTTAATAGGCCTGGATTTATCTGAGCATGTGCAGAGTGTTTTAGTGACAACTCGCTCTCAGGGATGGCAAATTGAAGCCACTGAGGAAAACCATGAAATTCTTCCTGAAATAAGAGAAGGGAATGAAACAGCTGATCTAGTTACCATGAGGAATCCTAATAATCCATCTTTTAGACAAGAACAAAAGGAAGACCCTACCTTAAGTGAATGCTTTAGACAAGCTAAGGGAGAGCCCCTGACCCCTGAAAACCCTGAAAGATACTGTGTAAAGGAAGACCTATTATATAGAGAGGTTCTAGTGAACCCTATGAGGGGAGGGGAAAGCATTCTCAGACAGCTGGTAGTACCTTTCAAATATAGAGAGAAAATTGTAGAAAAGGCGCATAAAGACATATTTGCAGCCCATTTAGGGATCTCTCGTACTAAGCAAAGGATTGCTCAAAACTTCTATTGGCCTGGGATTGGGAAGCAGGTCAAGCTATATTGTCAGAGCTGTGACACCTGCCAAAGACAGGGTACTGGGAATGACAAGACCAAGGCTAAACTGTGCCCATTGCCAGTCATCTCGACCCCTTTTCAACGAATAGGCCTAGACATAGTGGGACCCCTACCTAAAGTTACCAAGCGTGGGAATAGATTTATTTTACCAATAATAGATTATGCCACAAGGTATCTGGAAGCTGTACCTTTGCGGAATATTGAAACAGAGACAGTGGCAGATGCACTAATAAATTATATGTGTCGCATGGGCTTCGCTTCTGAGATAATTACTGATTTGGGGACCTCATTTACTTCCAAATTAATGAAAAGATTGTGGCAAGTCTGTGGCATTACTCACATCATGTCATCCCCTTATCATCCCCAGACCAATGGTTTGGTCGAGAAATTTAATGGAACCCTAATGAGAATGATTCGAGCATATACAGCTGAGAATCCAAATGACTGGGACCATAAATTACAACCATTATTATACGCCTATAGATCTGTACCCCAGGAAAGTACAGGATTTAGCCCTTTTGAATTACTATTTGGACGAAAAGCTAGAGGACCCCTAGATCTACTCCATCAAAACTGGGAGGAATATAGAGAGGGTGATCCTGAGTCAGTTGTCCAATACATTGATGAACTAATGAACTCCTTGCAACAGTCTCTGGAAATAGCAGCAGATAACTTAAAGAGCAAGCAGGGAAAGCAAAAACATTGGTATGACAGGAGGGCCAGGGAAAGAGTACTTAATCCTGGAGATGAAGTGTTAATGCTGAGACCCATTAAAGGAAATAAACTTCAATTAGCTTGGTCAGGTCCATTTAAAGTGATCTCTAAGATGAGTGACGTGAATTATGTACTTTAGGAGGAGGGAGAAGAAGGCAGAAGGGTTGTGCACGTAGATATGATTAAGCCATATTATAGGAAGGAAAATTATGTTTTGTATGCCATCAAAGAAATGCCCAATGAAAAACCTGGATTACAGTATTGGGAAGGAAGGGGTGAACCCCAGTACAACCCTGAAGAAGTCAAAATTAGCCTTACCCTAGCACCAGAGCAACAAGAAGAAGCAAGAGCTTTGCTGCTAAAATACAAGCAAGTCTTTTCTAATAAGCCTGGTGTAGCCAAGGGTGTAGTGCATAAACTAGATACCTGGGAAGAGCACAAAATCCACCTTGAGACAGTATTACAGAGACTACATGAGGCTGGGTTAACAGTTAAAGCAAGTAAATGCCAACTGGGGAGCTCAGAATTAAAATATTTAGGCCATGTAGTAGGTGGAGGCGTAATCAAACCCCTTGAATCCAAAATAGAGGCTATTAACAATTGGCCCAAGCCAACATCCAAGAAAAAAAATAAGAGCATTTCTAGGGTGAGCCGGCTACTATCGTTGCTTTGTGCCTAACTTCAGCGAGATAGCCGCCCCTCTGTCTAATCTAACCCACAAAAGACAAGTGGAGAAAATCCACTGGACGGCCGACTGTGAGGAAGGCTTTAACAAATTGAAGACAGCGTTGACTACTGGTCCAGTCCTGAGAGCCCCAGACTTCCAGAGTGATTTTATAGTCTTCACGGATACGTCCAACGTCGGGCTGGGAGCCGTGCTGAGCCAAGCTGACGACGACGGAAACCATCATCCTGTGACCTACCTCAGCAAGAAACTGCAGGCGGGTGAGAGGCATTTATCTATGATTGAGCGGGAGTGCCTGGCCAAAGTCTGGGCATTGCAGAAACTGAGACCATATATCTGGGGAAGACATTTTGTACTATGCACTGACCATTCCCCACTTTTGTGGCTAAGGAGTATTCGGTCCAATAACAACAAACCGATGAGGTGGGCCCTACTCTTGCAGGACTTTGATTTTGAAATTTGCAACGTGAAGGGTACCCAGAACGTGGTAGCTGACGCATTGTCTCGAAGACCCGAGGACTAACGGATGGATGGGAAAAAAAGTGTAATGTTGTAAGAAATGTACTGTTAGTGCCTTAGTTTTGAGATGTAATTAAAATGCAATGTCTTGTTGAAATAATGGTAAGTAGTAGCATAAATGTAAAAGTAATGTGAGTTGTATTAATATAATTAATGCAAATGGTTATAATTATACTGATTGTTTTAAATATTTAAAGTAATAAGTTTGATCTGCTAAACATAGTAATTGAGAGAAAATCTATGTATAAGTACTGTATAAGGTAAATATATTGTGTTAAAGGGTAACATATGGTACATGATTTAATAAGTTAACATATTATTTTAATGATATTTAGGATGAATTGTTCCCTGCATATTTTGTTGTTCATAAGGGTAAACAATAAGGTTTTCCCCATGAAAAAACTTTTCTTAGGGGGGAGGTATGTGACGATCGCCCCACGTCACCCCTGTCACTCATATCCAGGGGCTCATTTGCATGAGCCTATGAGAGGAGTGGAGGGGTGGAGTCAGCGGATATAAGAAGGTGTGGCAGGGTGAGATAGGGAGTTAAGTCAGAGAGAGCAGAAAGAAGCAGAGAGAGATAGAGAGATAGTCAGAGAGATAGTAAGAAGGAATAATAATAGAGATAAGCTGGTCCAGATAAATAGATAGAGCAGGTGGTGAAGGTGGCAAGATATATGATATTTAAATGATTTGATTGTATGAACTGAATAAAGAACATCTGTGGTTCCGATTTAATTTAATACACTTCAATAAATAAGTTCTGTTGGCAGTAAGTGTCTGACTAAAGTCTATTATATTGTGGATAAAGGAGATCCACTGGTGGCAGTGTGAAAAAGAGGGAACGTCACAATTGATATCTGCTGGTGGGATGACATAGCGTGAGCGCCTTGTTTGGTGAAACAAGCAGGGGCCACGTGGTAAACGTCACACCCATCAAGTCATATTTATGCCCATGAACTAAGATTTCCAGTTCTTCTTGTTTGTTTCCCATACTCCTGACATTTGTATATTATGGAAGGATACCCCAAACCACTATTTATTCTTCTTTCTCAAGTAATTATTTCTCCTGTTTCTTCTTTTTAGTGCATATGGTTACTTACTGTAAGAGTTCTGTAGAACCTACATTTGTTGACTGATTGACAGGACTACATTTCCCAACAGCCCCTGCTGGGATCCTAGCCCTGTTCATGCAAGATCCAGGCATCAATCAGACTTTGGTGCATTCACTGAGAAGGTTTGAACAGAAGCTTGCAAGTGTATTCTGCTGAATGCACTGATTGAGCTACTGTGATTAGAAAGCTTGATAAACCAAGGTGACTTACATGACTAATTTACAGGTGGGGAGAACATGTGGCTTATGTGTACCCCTACCAAGATGAGACATCTGTTCACAAATTCAGAAAAATGGTTGAGTAGGACTCATGTCTCAGAGGGTTGCTTTCTGCTGAATGGGAAAGAGATGGAGAGAGGTAAAGAGCCAGAGACTACGGACAGGAGAACAAAAGGGGGAAAAACATGAAAGATGTTTGTGTTTTTCCATTGGTTCCTGAAAGAGATCCTCTTAAAGCATGAATGATTTATTTTAACAGAAGTTTCACGTTCTTTCATGTTTCCCTCTTTATTTAACCTTTATTTCACTGTTTATCTCTCAAATCTCCTGAGAATTTCTTCATCCAATTGTAATGTAAGGGCTGCTATCAGTAGCCAGTCAGACATCTGAGGGGAAGGGAATTTTGACTCTGTAAAAGGGCCTGAATTTGTTGGAATGCAATGAGGGAGGAGGCCTTTGCTTTGCTTCAAGGTCATTCTTTGTGGGTGAGTGAGCTCCTGCCACCTTCCATCTTGTGCTGCTTGCCTGCACCTCTATCTTAGATTAATTCTTTTTTTTCCCCTTGATTTTTGGGGGTATCTTCCCCTGATTCTTTGAATATAATTTTGTGCTGCTATTATTTGGCTAATTTACTGTTACTTAGTTAATTTATTATGTATTTATTATATTAAGGTGTATATATTGATCGGGAGTTGGGACTGTTTTGTTTGATGGTGGCAGTTTTTGGTTGTACTGTTGTCTGCTTTTGGAGTAGAGTGTGATTCTGTGTTGCCTTGCCTCTGCTCTTTTTTTTGGGTGGGGGAGGGTAATTTTTGTGGATACTTTGGGGCATTTTTGAACTAGGACCATAAAACACAATGTGGAAAAACAAGACCAAATGATCTGAAAGAGAAAAGGAAAGAGGCAACCAACTCTCACAGAAGAACCTGAAATGAAACAAAACGAAAATGAACATAAAAATGAACGTTTTAGCCATGTACATCCATAAGAGAGACTGCAAATGGAGGACAGAACTATGAGGGCTCCTGAAACAGCAGTGGAGATTCAAAGATGGAGTAAAATATATTTTCCACTTGTGTGGAAACAAGGTAACTTGGACTGTGGAAAAATCTTGAAACAAGAAGGCCTGCCATAGCATTGAAGTTGCCAACTGTTACATGAAGCATGACTTGTTACAATATGAATCTTTTGTGCAAGCCTCCTAAGTAGCTATAATACTTGGCACCTTAATCACCCTATGAAATTATTTGTTAAGAATGCTTTCAGAACTCGCCCTCAGTTTTCATTATACTGGTACAGTATAGGCCTGTGTATTTGCTACAAATATTCTCTCTGGGGGATTCTAGAATAACCTATTCCATCCAGTGCTCTGGCTTTAGTTTACATAGCCAAATCTATAATGCATTGCTCTCCATGGAACTGCTGGTAATAGCATTAGTTTATTGTGATGTTGCAATGCCTTAGGGCTGCACATTCAGTTTGCCTGAATCCTGGAGCCCAAACCAAACTAGGCCAATTCTGATCAGCTTGGATCAAGTCAAAACTAGATTGGTTTGAACTGAATCCAGGTCGATCTACTTCACTACTGTAAGTTCAGCAGTTGGAGCTCCATGTGTTTAACTACTGAATGGTATATTGGCTCATGTGCTACTCATTACATCATCACATCAGTATGGAATCTTTAATCTTTTCTTCTACCCTGTTTCCCTGAAAATAAGACCTAACCTGAAAATAAGCCCTAGGATGATTTTTCAGGATGCTCGTAATATAATCCCTACCCCAAAAATAAGCCCCAGTTAAGTGAAACTCTGCCCTCCACCATTGTGCAGCATTGTGCAGCAACCAGAAGAAGATATGACTGTAAAATAAAACATCCCCTGAAAATAAGCCCTAATGCATTTTTTGGAGCAAAAATTAATATAACACCCTGTCATATTTTCGGGGAAACATGGTAATTCTTTCACAATTTAATCCCACCCTTCCTTACTTATATTTGTTCCTTATTTGAGTAAATCTTTATAATTCTTCATGATTTTTTTTAAGTAATACTTTGATAAAGTGGTTGTACTTCCTTATCACTCTTGCAAAATGTTTTGCATTTTGTTTTTTAACATTATGTTTGATTTTGATTTCAACTTGTTTTGCTGAATGTTTTTGTTCAGTCTTGACAGACGAAATGTTAGTACATGAACGCTGCACGTACATCACAGATACTGCCGCAGTGCAGAAACGTAGCACACATATTATCAAACTTCAAGCATATTCAAGCAACTTCAAGGTCTAGAGCACATAAGTCCCTGGGCATCTCTGCATGGTTTCTTCTTGGAATTCATCAATTCAGAAGGAGCTACAATATCCCCAAATTTAATGTGTGTATTTGAAAATCATGACTGTTTTTAATACAAACTTTAAATCTGTCCAGTACAACACACACACACTCCCTGCATAGTTTTCTGGAAGTTGGCAGAAGTAGTTCTTTTTCAGGAGGCTATAACATTTCCACATGTCATAGAGATTAAAAAAATATATAAAAATACAATTTACAGACATTTTAATTTCTGATATCAAATTAATAAGAGATATGACAATTCAGATTTCTGAATTTAATTTCCAGTGGGTTGGGATACAGAGTGCAGTTCTTTACTTACTATAAGGCCACCTAAAAGGTGTTAGGTTGTGATGCAATTGCTGTTATCCCAGTGAACAGGCAGTCATTCTAAAGGTACTTACACAATTGTGATGATATTGCAGGTGTCCCTATATGGTAGGATATACCTGTTATACTTCATTGATAGGATTGGGGAAGTGTTCAGTAGAAGGAAACATTAATGCAAATGCAGTCCATTGTAAGGACATGTAATCTTGCTGAACAACAAGCAATGGTTGAGCAAATGTGTTTTCAATTATATTTCTTCCCAGAATCAGATATCTCTTTTAGCTATCTGGAAAATTTTGGGTGATGTAATATCCAAGACCCTATCTATCCACATACCCTCAAAACATCTATCCTCAAAATGGTTGCCAACTATTGGGAAAAAAATGATGACTGCTGAAGAAAGCATCTTCACCCCATGAAACCTCTCCCCCTTACATATTGGACATCAAAAGAACAGGATGGAAGATACACATAAGGTCTCAAGTAGCAGAAAATACAGCCAGCCACATTAGTAGGATCTTTGGGCTGCCATGCATGCTTGTTTTTAAGGACCTGGAGTCTCTTGGGGGGCATGACAGTCTCTCTCAGCCACCGTGATTGCCTCAGGACATGAGCATCCCTTGATAATGGAGGGAAGATGACACTGGAAGCCATCCAGCACTGCAGTTGCTATAGTTGGGTTGAATGAGGATTCAGCAGCAAACCTCAGCTATTAACCATACTGCTACAGCAAGAGTCCGAATGTTGTAATAAAATGAGAACAACTTTCAATATAAAGTAATTAGTATAGAAAATCAAGATACACAACAAGGCTTGGAACATCAATCTAAGCAGCAGAGGTGGAACATCATTTTGTAGCTGAGTCACTGCAGAAGGAACACTCTTCATAGCAATGGGAACTAAGAAAGCTCTTGTTCATTACATTTGAAATGTGAGGAGCACATACTAAGCATGCATCCTATTATATGTTTACAGCTACAAAGACTTTGCTTAATTGCATTTAATAGTTTCCAAAGAAGTAGCTATATGAATCTGTTTCAGCATGTATAATAAAAACAAAAGCTCTGTGGGACTTTTAAGGCTAACAGATTGATTTAATATTTATTTGGATATCTGGGTTAGAGTTTTCTGGAGATGGATTGGTATAAAAAGCATTTTAAAAGTTGATGTGGTTATTGCAATTCTTTTTCAGATCTAACTATTGAGACATGTGTAACAAAGGAGAAAATACTGCTTGGGAGAAAGTGTTGTAACTGTGGAGAAGATACACTTCCCTCACTGTTTTTGTTTTCATTTTAAGAAATATTTTTGTTAATGTTGTAGTAGGGTCACCTGATATCTACTGTTTCGATGACATTTCAATCCCTGTTTTTTAATGTATGATGTGGAGATATTCTGTGTACATAACTCTCTAATAATGTTTTTTGGTAAGGAAAGATTTCTATGACCTCTGCTGTTGTTCAATTGTAACTGTCAAGGTTTGAGGTCTTGTTGCAAGCTAATTTAGTGGTAGCTGAGTGGTAGCTGAGAGAAAGACAGAATAGGTGGAGGACTGAAAATGCTGCAGCCGCTGATGAGCCAAGGCTTCGGGCAGCGCGGCTCGCTCTTTGCCTCCCACCCTCAGATAACGCGAGACCTTGAAGGTCTCTCGAGAGCTCTAAAGAGTGAGGGGGGAATGCCAGGTTATTTAAGGGGTGTTCCCCTCTCGAGCCACCCTCTTCTTTTTCGGGCACCTGCCCGCCCACCCTAATTCTAGTGTGAGTTTTTCTGGTCGCCTTTGGGGCCGGATAGGAATTTTTGACCTTCATCCTGATTGGCTGTTGGATGGGGGGATTTTTTTGCCTATCCCACACTGGAACAGGGCGTTGGCACTTTTGGTGGAAATTCCGGTCACACTGGTGGGTAGTGCGGAAAAAACAGGTATTTTCCGGTGAGTCCCACTGTAAGATCAGGTAAGCTAACAGTGCATCGGACCTCCCAGCACTGCGGATCGTGCGATTACAGTGATTGGGGGGAAAGATGCGCTGGGCCACTTCCGGACCAACAGTCATCAACTAAAGATGGCTTGAGGTCTGGGGGTGTTTATTAGCAGCCGGCCGGGTTCCTGCGGTCTTTAAGACCACGAGAACCTGGGGCCGGGGACTCGCCCATCTGTTGATTAAAGGGTATTTGGATACCTCTGCAATTTATCTGTTTCTGCACTACAGCAGGCCCCCCTTTGCCAAAGGATGGCTAATTTGAATTTTCAATGAATAAAGTGTGGCCCATGTTTTAACCCATATTATCTGTCTCGCGTCTTTATTATGGGGTTGGGGGGGGAAAAGATAAATGATCACTTTTAATATTTATACATGGGTTCTGGATCAAGTGAATTCATTTTAGTAATCTTAGGAACATCACACTCTAATTTAGACTCAGGTTCTAGCTAGTTGTTCACACTTGGAAGAAGAAAAACTATGGGGGGAAATATGGAAAGAGTCAGTTTGTGATGATAATGTGAGTCAAGGCCCAAGAAAGCTGAGATTTAGGGCTGAATTTCAACCAGTTCCTTGATCATGCTATATGTTAGTGAAGATCAGACTGGATCACGTGGTTGCATTGTGTCTTCAGGCTGCCTTTATCAGGAATAATATACACAGGTAGTTCTTAAAATAAGTAAATTGTCCAAGCAGAAATATAACTGGAAGAGTTTTAGTCTATTTATTAGCTGGACCTGGAAGTGGATGGAAGTGACTGGGCTCGAGATTCCTAGTGGAGACAGTAACAGGAAAGGAAGGGGGCTAGAATTCCATCCTTGCTTATGTTTTCAAAGTAACACTTTTCTGGACACCTGAATAGGGCAAGGATAGTGAGTGACTTGGATACAGAAGCTAACTGTAAGCTCATACTGATGGCACATTACAGTTGAATGTTTAAACTCCATAAACACTATTCTATTCAGTATTTACATACATGGAACTCCAGCTGTGGAGGCTGACGAAGTGATCTGATAAGGTGCCATTCATGTGCCTTGTCAACATGATGAGCATCTCATCAGATCACTGCAGGAGCTTCCATGTAGCTTCACCAGATCACCATAGCAGTTTCTATTTCTATGCACATGTAAATATTGATCAGGGTACTGGTCCATGTGAACATCTGTCCTCAGAATTATCAAACTTGCTGAAAACACTACACAGAAGAAGAAGAAATGGCACTTTTTTCTCTGAGTTTTGGAACTGAGTTATAATGACTTTTCCCCAAACCTTAAGCAACTTGACAGCAACAAACATTGAAATAATAACACTGGGATATTTTTTCCTCCTTGTTCGCAGCAACTGATATTGACTAATTAGATAGATAGATAGATAGATAGATAGATAGATAGATAGATAGATAGATAGATAGATAGATAGATAGATAGATAGATAGATAGATAGATAGATAGATAGATAGATAGATAGACACACCTTACAGGTGGCGTTTGCACCCTAGTTAAATTTCTTATGAACTGTTGTTTAATAGGAAAATACCAGCTGCCCAGAATGAAGGAAAATTGCACTAATGAGAAGGAACTGAGATTGCTTATTGACCAAAATGAATGGCACTGTTGATACATTTACATTAATTTTCTTTTGTTCTACTGCTCAGCAGAAGCAAGAGTGTTAATATATCAATACAGGATACCTTCTTCTGTTCACTATAATTCACAAAGTGACAGGAAGCAAGGAAAATCCCAGAAGCTGACTGATTTTTCCATCAGTTAACCACGTTTCACCCAAACACAAAGCAATTGTCAGGGCTGCTTTTCAACAAGTGTGAACGGTAGTGAGCAGAAGAGGGTATCCTGTAGACCATCTTGACTGCTTCCATTGGTGTTGTCAACATTCAGGCTGCCCTTTGCTTTGTAAAGCTTGGCATCCTTTTTCCTGCTGGCAGCACAGGCACAATATTTTCCAGCAATATTGGGGCATTTCCTAACTTTTTGAATTGTGAGTACAGAAGCACAATATCCCACATTCATAAACCGGAGATTTTTTTGAAGAATTGAATTTCCTGGCTTTTTAAAATGGGAATTTATAAATACAATTCCAACAACTTATGAATCATTTTAGCAAGGCCTGCCAAGATTTTGGATTAACAATCAGCCTGAAGAAAACACAAGCCAGGGCGTGGACTCACCTCCCTCTATTACCATCTCTACACAAGAACTGGAGGTTGTTCATGATTTTGTGTACTTTGGCTCAACCATCTCTGACACTCTCTCTCTAGATCTAGATGTTGAACTGGATAAACGCATTGGCAAAGCAGCTACCATGTCCTCTAGACTCACAAAGAAAGTATGGCTTAACAAGAAGCTGATGGCATATACCAAGATCCAGGTCTATAGAGTTTGTGTCCTGAGTACACTCCTGTACTGCAGTGAGTCTTGGACCCTTTGTGCATGGCAGGAGAGGAAGTTGAACATGTTCCATATGCGTTGTCTCCAGGCATCACCTGGCAGGACAAAGTTCCAAATAGTATAGTCCTGGAACGAGCTGGAATTGTTAGCATGTATACATTACTGAAACAGCGATGTCTACATTGGCTTGGGCATGTCGTGAGAATGGCTGATGGTCAGATTCCAAAAGATCTCCTGTATGGAGAATTAGTGCAGGGAAAGCGCCCCAGAGGGAGACCACAGCTGCAACACAAGGATATCTGCAAGCGGGATCTGAAGGCCTTAGGAATGGACCTCAACAGATGGGAAACCTTGACATCTAAGCATTCATCCTGGAGGCAGGCAGTGCACCATGGCCTCTCCCAATTTGAAGAGACACTCGTTCAGCAGGCCGAGGCAAAGAGGCAGTCCCAAATATATACATAGACTACACACAAATTCCAAAGGAACTTCCCTCATGTAGAATTAACTACACAGTGCCAGAGGACTTCAGAAGATGAGCACATGATCTATACTATGGATGTGGCTGTAGTCCCTCTGTGCCAAAAATATTTTGAAGGGCTGTTTTGGATTTAATGAAATGGTGAAGCAAAGCTGTGAATAGGTACAACACTTATAACATACACACTCTTTAACTTCCCAATTATAAATGTTTGTTTGGGGTGCCCCTATTTTTTGAGTTGCCCTATGGAATGCTGAATTGGACTGTTGCACAATAATTTGTTCAAAGGGATTATAGTACTGTTTTGATCAAGGTAAAGGTGTATCAACATATTTGAAAACATGTTTTTTTTTCTTTATGACACACTTTACTTTTAGGATTGAATTAAACATAAAAGAGATTGCATGTTTCCTGCCAAAAGCAGATTTTTCCTCCAGCAATGAAATTTCTTCACAAAGAAGGAAAACACATGATAGGAGAAAGAGATGTCTTTCACCATTTAAATGAGCACCGCTTTGAAACACAAACTGAGTGTATCATCTAGTTACTCTAGTAAGACAGTTGCTCTTGTAGGAATAAATGACATTGTCTCCCAAGCCAACTTGAGAAATTTTATTAATCTTATAGAAACTCTCCTCACTATCTTTTATCTGGAAAAGTAACCTCAAATTTTGAGATGTGAAATTTTAGTAACAACAATTATATATTGATTTTCTTCAAAAAATGCATTTTTCAGCAAAGTAAGGTATGACAAAGTAAGGTATGGTAAACTAGCAGATGTTCCTGTGAGAAAGAGTTTAGCAGGCACAGTTAACTCTTCTGTTGGAATGAACTGAATTTTTAAAGTAACTGGAGACATACATATGTGGAATAGTCTTTGAACTGCCACATTGTGATGGCTGTGCATTATATGTTTTTATTCAGTACCATTAAAACTATAACCATGCCTGCTAAATGGGAATGAAAGAAATGTACACACTCATTTTGCCTGCTACACTTGCAGAAAAAACTTTGACACATTAATATTTATCTAACATTTGGGGCATTGAGGTGAAAAATATATCACCTTGAGATGCATATATAAAATTTTCTTGGTAAAATTAAGGAAGTCCATGGTGGAGGATTTATTAAATCTTTAAGTTAACACTAGTGAGAAAGAAAGAAGGTGGGGCTTAACAACTTTGGTCTCCAATGGAAGTATGCCAGTTCTCACCTTGGTGTCATTTCTGCCTCTGTTTGGGGCTATATAAGAGAAACAAAGGAAATAGGAGGTTTGTATGTATTCTCAGCTATCATTAACCTTCAGAATCACCTCATATTTGTCCCCCAATCTGGCAGACCGCTGGCAGTAAAACAGCTGTCATGGTGGAAAATTCCATAAACATCCTAGCAAAGATGTCTATGGGTGAACTTCCCTCTACACTCATAGTAGAAATGTTCCACATTGTACCCCATGATTTCTTGGTCTTTTTAGTAATGTAACAAAGAATACCTAGCGTTTTGTCAGTATTCAGTGATTCACATACATCTCAGCTATTGTTGCAAAAACTGTAAACAGTAGCCAGTATTAAGAGGTTGTAAATTAGAGTGCAAGTACACAGCAGGAAAAATATTCATTGATTAACTGTGAATTCACACCCAGCAACTTGGATTTCTCAAGTGAATTCACTTTAGCCATCCATACAGGAGTCAGCACAGAGAGAGGAGGAAATTGCCAATAAGCACTTATTTGCAATTTGTTAAAGCAGTTTCTGCTGTAGCTGTCCACATTTTCAGGAGACACAATTGCAGCAGAAGCTGCCTTAACAAGTTGAAATAAGTTCTGATTGGCAATCTGCTCGTCCCCCTTCCTCTCTGAATTGATCTCTCAAGTGATCAAGCACAACTTTGTTGTAGTGCTAATATGAAGCTTTTTTTTTTAAAGAACAACTGGCTTCTTGAAGAGATTCTCATACAACATATTTACAATTCTAGAAATTCAGCTCAAAGTTCATTACATGATCCAGTGGAGGAAAAAAACATATTGGGAGAGAAAGTCTGGGCTGATCTGCATTGACGTGTATGTTGTGTAGTCAATAGGAAATAATACAAATCTGACTTTCCCAATCCTGCATTATCTGTCAATGTTGTCACCCACATATTGATGAAGAAATGAGGCTGAGAGAAAAATATGATTTGCCTATCATCAGTTAAAGAGCTTTTTGCATAGCTGAGATTTGAACTTGGACTTAACAATATATCATTCACATATTGAAACCTGATATTACTCCAGTATTTTTCATCTGTGGGATGAGTCTGGGCTACTGGTTCTAAATTAGGCACAGATTCTGGTAAGTACTGATTAATTCAATTATAAAAAAACACACATCTGGTTTATGAATGTGGGATAATGTGCTTCTTTATCCATACTTCAAAACACCATGCAATGGCTGGATATCGGGGCACAATATTGTGCCTGCATTGCCAGGAGGAAAAAGAATACAAAACTTTGCATCATGAAGAGCAGCCTGAATGTTGATGATACCAATGCCAGCAGTCAAAATGGTTTACAGGATACTCTCTTGTGCTCACTACCATTCACAAAACAAAAACAAAAACAACCAACAACAACAGAAACCTAGCAGGTGAAAATCCCATAACCTGACTCCTGTTTTCATTAAATACACATGAACCACACACAAATTCCAACACCAACTTCCTTCAGTGCTAGAGTAATTCTCCCTCACCTACAATTGTATACAATGATTACTTTCAGGAAGCACCTGCTGGCAGGCCTGTACCACACATGATGAGTCTTATTACAAAGTGGCTGTTTTTCACTTTTGAAAGGATTTTTTTGAGGATCAGTATTTCAGTCCCTACAGTCTGGATTCTTTCCAAGTTTTTTTTTTTTTTAAATGTGTGGGGCCAACCATTCTCTTTTTAGATAAGCAGGATTCGTATTCTAAATATATATGATTTATTTTAAATCTAGAATTGTTTCAGATCGCCTATGGGGGGGGGAAGACAATTAATGTAAAAACATCATAACTTGAAAACCTTTTGTCCAAACATTTCCACGTTTGGCACAGAGCAGGAACAGACTGTCTGCTATTCTTTGCCAAATCTGCTGCTGATCTGAAGCTCAGCTTTTAAAGTTATTTTTCCCCCTTTGGACTGCCCCCATATTTAAAATTGCCTTATATAATATTGATTTGCTCTGCTGTACAATAATATATAATACAATGTGGCTTCCTTTGATTAGAATAAACAAGATTTATGCTTGGTCTCATGAGTAAAGCTAAGCCAAAGAAAACTGTATCCTGAAACTCCTCAACAAATTTAGTACAGATTGTTGAAATAGAGAAAGTGTACATATGCTACAGGATACAATGATAAATGATTAATCCAAGATAAACATTTTTAATAAGCTGTG
The DNA here is from genome assembly GCA_037013535.1 of Intellagama lesueurii. Lineage (NCBI taxonomy): Eukaryota > Metazoa > Chordata > Lepidosauria > Squamata > Agamidae > Intellagama > Intellagama lesueurii. Next base: position 117,208,525 of record JBAJHW010000003.1, read on the forward strand.
CTTCAAAAACTGTATGAGTTTTTGCTACTGTCTGTTAATGTAATGGGTGCAAGGCACTGCATAAATATTGCATCAAGGTAGCATTGTTAATGTCATTACCAGGCTGAATAGCACCTTATCCTGCAAGTTGCATCATTATCTCGAGTAGAACAACATCTGAAATAGAAAAGATGTACTGCATAATGCATACAATTTAGTCCATTAATTATTATTATTATGTGCACCTACTCCATTAGCTAAATAAAATACTTGAAACTAGTCATCACCACCACCTTTAAAAGAGGTCCAACCCTACCCATATCTAGTTCTAGAAATACAATGTGGGATGTAGGATACTGCAACAATAAAAATAGCAGATTAAAAATAAAAATAAATCAACAAGTCACAGCCAGGACTGCAGAGAACTCAATGAACAGTACAATGTTCTCAATGGAGAGGTATTTGTTGATTTTCATCCCTAAAGTCAAAGCCATTACTTATGATATGTTTAAATGCATTGTTTATATGATTGCTAAGTAGTAAGGTAGCAAGTGAGGAGCATGGAAGATATCCACAATAAACTTTGTGTCAGTTCATAATCCCTTACAAATCACAAGTTTGTCTTGACATTTTGGTGGTTAGAAATGCTGAAATCTGGTGGATCAGGAACTTGTCACCAATTGCTGTAACACAAGAAAAGAGCCCCAAAGCAGGAGATTGACAGTTGAAGCCTTAATGAAAACCACAACCACCCCTGGAAACTTATAATCACTGAGACCCTAGGGAAGGCTGAGCCTGACGACACCAACCTCTATATATTGCCATTTACCCCACTAAGCATCCGTTTAGCATCTTGTTTGGGCAAAAGGAGGGTGCTAAGTTGTTTACTACACTAGCTGTCTCTTAGACATTTCTCCCCACCCCCTTTTAGTTACACCGAGTCTTCATTGCATTAAGGATTGAGAGTGTGTGAATATAGAACGGGTGACCTTTTTTTCCTGGTCTTTGATTGGAGAGGTCAAAGTAGCACCATGGACCAGAGTGGGTTACAATGCCACACAACAATGAAGAAAGGCTCCTAGAGTGATGCAGAGCATCCTGCAATCCTGATGGAGGCCACTTCTGAATAAACATGCAGAACATTGTGCAGCAAGCTCCAAACTGCTTATTTGTCTAGGCGATACAGATCAAGACACGTAAAGCTGGAATTTACAAAGATCAAATTCCTTATGCAGCCATAACAGCAACTTTCTGATTGCAGACAAACCCAAATAAAACTATGCCTGATGTTAACAATCCCAATTGGAGAAAATTTATAGCAATGTTGCTCTTTCTTTCCCTTGTTCTTTCCTATGAATTATTCATTACTTACCTGCTTCCTTACTTTCAGCTTTGCCTCCTGACATGACAAATATATCTCAGCCATGAATGCAGTTAGTAGTGTCATTATAACAATCTTAACAATAATGTGACCATCTGCTGAAGCACACCGAGAAAATGAACAATAGTAACGAATATGTTCCATTTACCTCTTTCCTCAGTTTAGGTACATCCGTGAAGGAGTCTAAGAAGGTGTAAACATGTCCCTTCATTTATGCAGATCCTGCCATCTTCTCAGACCTTAGCAATGTTTTTCAGAATTTCAAATTGTAGATCAAAACCACTGTGAATATTGTATCACTGTTGCACATATTATTATCTTCAATTGACCTAAGTACGCATCAAATTCTGCATACCTTTTCCAAAGCACAGAAATAAACATAAGTGGATTTATGTAAATTTTTGCACTCATGTACTTCATACACAATTTTCTTAATTGCACTCTGGGTTATACATCATGTTGGAAAAAGTTTTCATCTATTTTGTGGATCCACTAATATTTTCCCCTCTGCTGTTGCCTGTTTGGGATCCACAGATACAACAGCAAATATGTAGCTTTTGTATCCTGAAGGGGAAAAATAGCAAAGCTAGCTTAGCAAGCTGCAAAGAAAGTGAGGAGGAATTAAAGAACCTCTTAATGAGAGTGAAAGAGGAGAGCGCAAAAAATGGTCTGAAGCTCAACATCAAAAAAACTAAGATCATGGCCACGGGCCCCATCACCTCCTGGCAAATAGAAGGGGAAGATATGGAGGCAGTGACAGAGTTTACCTTCCTGGGCTCCATGATCACTGCAGATGGTGACAGCAGCCACAAAATTAAAAGATGCCTGCTTCTTGGGAGGAAAGCGATGAGAAACCTAGACAGCATCTTAAAAAGCAGAGACATCACCTTGCCAACAAAGGTCCGCATAGTCAAAGCGATGGTTTTTGCAGTAGTGATGTATGGAAGTGAGAGCTGGACCATAAAGAAGGCTGACCGCCGAAGAATTGATGCTTTTGAATTGTGGTGCTGGAGGAGACTCTTGAGAGTCCCCTGGACTGCAAGGAGAACAAACCTATCCATTTTGAAGGAAATCAACCCTGAGTGCTCACTGGAAGGACAGATCCTGAAGCTGAGGCTCCAATACTTTGGCCATCTCATGAGAAGAGAAGACTCCCTGGAAAAGACCCTGATGTTGGGAAAGTGTGAAGGCAAGAGGAGAAGGGGATGACAGAGGATGAGATGGTTGGACAGTGTCATCGAAGCAACCAACATGAATTTGACCCAACTTCGGGAGGCAGTGGAAGACAGGAGGGCCTGGCGTGCTCTGGTCCATGGGGTCACGAAGAGTCGGACACGACTAAACGAATAAACAACAAACAACAACATGTATATTTAATACCTGGGTTTTAAAATTCCTTTGGAGAATTCATGGCATTTCAAAATTAACACTTTTGCATAGATAGATAGATAGATAGATAGATAGATAGATAGATAGATAGATAGATAGATAGATAGATAGATAGATAGGCAGGCAGGCAGGCAGGCAGGCAGGCAGGCAGGCAGGCTGGCAGGCAGGCTGGCAGGCAGGCAGAGATATATAAATATTGCATTGCATGGTTTTATTATTCAAGGATGACCAAGAGCTTGTGAACAAGGAGTATAAGCAGGGGCATTTGGGGGTGATTGGTAGAAGAAACAAGATAAGGTGAGGCTGTGCATGTTGGCTTGAGGCTGGTTGTTTGTCTAAGCTGTTTGGAGATTTGTTTGTGTAGGGGGAGAGTACATGGGCATTCTGTGTAGGCCTTTAAGTGGGGGAATCTGAGGAGCAGGTTAGGATACCCACTTTCCACTGCCTGTACAGGACAAAAGGCATGGATGTTGGAGGAGCATTTGCATCTTGCCACTATACAATTGCTTGGCAATTTAAAAAAAATCCAAAGGTGTTATGTGCCTTCAAGTCACTTCTGATGTATGGTGACTATATGAGTTAATGACCTCCAAAATGTCATATCATTAACAGCTCTGCTCAGATCTTACAAACTAACAGAATCTCATGTTAGAACGCTTGGATAGCTCAGTGTCTGGCTGCAGAGCTAGAGAGTGGGAGTTCAATTCCCCACTGTACCTTCTTGAGAAGGACTGGACTTGATTATCCATAGGATCCCTTCCAGCTCTGCAGTTCTAAGAGCATAGATTATTCTTTCAACCTACTGACCCTTCCATTTTAGTAATATTGTCTTTTCCAGTACATTATGCTCAAGTCTTCCAAACTAACAGCTGTGACTTCCTGTACCAAAACAATCTGCCTTATATTAAGTCTTCCTCTCTTCCTACTGCCCCCCCCCAGCACTTTCTCCAGGAATATTGCCTTTTCTGCTCAGTTCTCTATTTTCATTATATGTGCATGGGACAAAAGGGTGAGTTTACTCATTTTTGCTCTAGTGAGAATTCAGGCTTGATTTGATTGAACACTCACTTGTCTGGAAATCATGCACACAACATGTCCATTGAGCTTTTGTTCTGATACATTTTTCTTCATCAGGTTGCCTACCACAAGGAAAGGGGTTGGATATTGTAAGAGAGCTTTCTAGTCTACATTGTGTGGAGCAGGTATGGCAACAAATGTCTACCTGAGAGGTTAAAGTCTATGTATGTTTCTCCATTGTATATATTGCACTTACTTAAACCTTCATTAAGTTTGAAAACAGCTCTTCAAAATATTTTGTCACAGAGGGACTCAGCCAAACTTGGCTGTTCTTGCTTCTCATCTCTCCCAGCAATCATAGTACATACTGTATCATGTGCTTATCTTCTGGGATTCAATACCACTGGGCAATTCTACATGAGGGAAGTTTCTGTTGGAATTTGTGTGTAGTCTATGTATACTTAAACTTCCATTTTAGAAAGGTAGGGTTAATTATTCAAAAAAACCCTCCAGTGTATGAATGTGGAGTATTGTGGTTCTGAACCCAGGATTCAAAATGCCAGGAAATGGCCCAACATTGCTGCACAATATATTGCCCTACATAACAAAGGGAAACTTGAATGTTGACAACACAAGTGGCAGCAGTCAGAATGGTCTACGGGATGCCAACTCTATTGCTTTCTTCATTCACCAGACAGATATACCAGAGCAGCCAGAGAAAGCATGCAACATGGGCAACAGAGACAAAAAACTTAGCATGATGCCCGAGATCACACATTCATGATCACACCTTTGAGGCAGGAGATCAACTGCTGGTATTGAAGATAAAAAAAGGGAAGCTACAGACAGCTGGGGAAAGATTTTATAAAATTGGGAGTGACCTGGCAGATATGAATTATTTAGTAGGTATCCTTGTCAGGAGTGTGAGACACAGTCTTCCTGTGCAGAAATATTATAATCAGGAAGAACTAGGAATGTTAGGACCAGAGGAGAAAAATATTAAGAGTGAGTAGAAGAATATATCTATAGATATAATGGTAGAGTTTAATGTATTTTATAAATAAGCATCAAGCATGCAGATCATATCTGTCTTTAAAGTGTATAAGGAGATATTTGAGATTGAAATGTGGGTGAATGCCACCTGTATGGGAGAGGAATTGAGTAACATGCTTACACTGGGAGTCATTTTACCTTCTTTGGTTTATCCTAGGAGTACTGGAAAAGAATTCAGATCACATCATAAGGTTCTGTGTTGATTATAGAAAGTTCAATTGGACTATGATGGCAGACATGTGTCCTATTCTTCACATAAATGATTTAATTATTTCTTAGGAGCTCATCATTTCATTACTATCATTCATTTAATGAAAGGATATTGGTAGATACTTGTGTTTTGGGAGGACTGCAGCAGAAATGTCTATAATTAAGTCTTTGTTGTTTGAATTTATGGCATTCGGTCCTCTCATTTGAACTGACAAATGTTCATTGCCATGTTTCAAAGGTTGATGGACCAGTTATTATTTTGACTACATCACTAAACAATGGTGGCATAGGCAAATTCAGTCTTATGTAAGAAACACACTCGGAACATTTAGCATTAGTCCTCGCAGGGAGAGGAGGATAAGACAAGCTTAACTGGGAAACCCAAAATGTCATTGGGTGTTGCAAATAAATACCTGGGACATCTGATTGGAGTAGGTACCATTAACCCTGATACAAGGAAAGATGAAACATTGATGATGGGCCAATTCTAGTGAATAAGAAGCAGTGAATAAGAAGTGATTACAATTTTAGGACAGCAGCTGTCGAACATAATCAGAAAGAACAAGTCTGATAAGGTGAGGTGGACAGAGGAATGCCAGAGAGCATTCTAATACATGATTGGTACTGTCCAAAACATTCATCCTAGTTACAAGCTTTGGTACACCATTCATATTAAAAATGGGTGCCTTGAGTGGACAACTGGGAGTAATAAACATTTACCCCTGTGTTATTCTCAAGTAGAATGTTGATTCCTAAGGAACAGCACTATCCACTGTGCAGAAGGAATACTTAGCCCTTCTGTGGCACCTATGGAAGTTAAAGTAACACCTGTGAGGAATATAGTTTACTCCGCCTACCAATCATTCTTCCTTATTCTGGCTCCACAATCCTAAGGATAACAGTGGCATGTTATGAAGGGCAGTGTAAGGGGGCAACTACATTAACAAATAATGCAAGAAATGCTCCAGGTTTGGGACAGTCTAATTCATATTATTTTCAACCGACCACATGACACACAAGTTAATGCAAACCAGCCCAGAGTCCTCCACCACCTGTACTTTTTCCTCTGTCTCTGTGGCTTCTACTTTTTCAAACTGAATGAATTAACACTAGTTCAAGCAGTGCGATTGCTTGAAACAATGCAGTTTCAAGGCTGAAAGGGAATAAGAATCTGGCTCTCTCAGTTTCTTCTTCAATGAGAGGAGACAGAAAACAAACAAGCATCTGCAGGGAAGCACACCAAGCATCCACTTTTTAAAGAGCTTGGTATAAGTGCTAGTTTGCTAGATCACCTGGAAGCTGGGGGTGGGGGGGGGTGGGGTGAGGATTCAGCAGCCAGCAAGGAGTAAATTACCAATCAACAGTTTGTTAAGATAGCTATTTCCAGCTGATTAAGGAATCTCTGATGTTGCTGCATCCTCCAGATCCGGACAGCCACAGCAAAGCTAGCTTAGCAAGCTGCAAAGAAGATAGTTTGCCAGTTTCCTCCTTTCTCTCTGTTGACTGCTGTGTGGTTGGCTAAAGCAATCTCACCAGAGAAAATGGACTTCCCAGGGTCAACTTCACAGCGGGTCCATTCATATGTATCCTGCTGTATAGTTGCACCCCAATTCTCCAGCACAATGTGAGCCTCTCTTTTTTTGTTGTTTCAGATGGAATTCAGAGCCATCACTAGTTGTAAACAAGATGCACATCAGCTACAGTAGACTGAGAGCACTGAATGAGAGAGAAAATTTGATACAGCATTTGTGTTTCTGATATGCCTAGAAATACAAATCTATTTATCATGGGTGGAATACAAATATCTTAAGCTCAGATTCACACAGCAACAAATGAAGCTGCAAACAGGATCAGCTGAAGTGTATGCACACCAGCAGCACCAGTGGAAGAATGTAAGAAATAGCCATGTGTTCTTTCTTATGACCAATATCAGGGAGGGGAGAGGTTTAGTGTGCAGTTGGACAAAAAAAAAATGCAGTCAGAAATCGTATCACATTGTGCAAGCTCTTAATAAGCAGCACTCATAACTTGTCTAATGTTTTTCTTTGTTCCCTAAACAACACAGTTATCAGGTTCCAACTGCACAAATCCCCCCCCCCCCATTTTACATAGTGGCTGAAATTTTTCTGGCCCAGTTGCACAGTTTGGCATTGCACAGAGAGTTATGCAACAGGATTTCAGCCTTTGTGTCTATTAAAAACAACCCGAAGTGATAATATAATAGTTACATCTTCAGCTTTTTGTTAGAATAAATGACTAAGTCCTTTCTAGATTTTTTTTCTTATTAAGTAAATATTGAAATATCCTTAAATATCAATCTACTTCTCAATTATTTCAATATTTGACCATTGCACTTGACGGAATTTGCTTCTGAGAGCTTATTGTAATGTGAGAAAAGAACCCCAATTAGACCAATTCTTTTCATCCCTCTGCTGTACCAATAACTTTTTTTTTAGCGGTCACATGGTATATATATCGGTGGGTGTGTTTACATTGTACTGAACTGCATCACTACATTTCTTTGTATTTGAACCATTATAGTAGGCTACACTGCTCTTTAATTTTATATCAATTCATTTCCTCTAGTGTTTCTTGGAGTAATCAGGCCCCTCTAGTCCCTTCTTTTTTGTAAATTACAAAATCAATATATCATTAGAGCAGTAAGCTTTCTCTCCTCCTCCCTTTTTCCCTTCCCTCCTTTACTCACTTTTCCCATTTTACTTATTTCTCTGCAGTTCTTGGCTTTCATTTTTCTTTTTTCTTTTGAACAGTGTCAGGAGGAGGAAGAGGGTTTTTAAAAGACTTGCAAAGTATTGTGAAGAGCAGGGTTTAAAAAAGGAGAGAAGAGATATTAATTCAACTCCCCTTTCATTAAAATTTAAAGCAGGAAATGTCCCTTTTTCTGCTCAAGCAATTGTTCATCTGCAGGGAAGGAAGGCTGTCTTTTTCTTAGCAATGTATTCATGTTGTTTTTGTGGTGGCAGTGGCTGCTACTAGTGATTTATTGATATCCATTTAAAAATAAAATAAAAAGGGCACAAGTGCAGTGGCCATGAAGTGGCCACAGCACCCCAAAAAACTGACCCCTTCATAAAGGAAATAATCAATAGCAATGTTCACACCTGCTGAAACAATAAGGAATGAAGCAATACATGATCACTACATTTTAAAACAACACTCCTGGCAAGGAGGAAATAAACCAATTACTGGGGCAAATGAATCAATGTTAGCTGTGCATCACGTGAAAGGAAAATTTTGAAATGATCCAAATAACAGCAAAAACAGTATTACTGGGATTCTTTTGGCAAGTGTGATCAAGCCCTAATTCTAATTTCTTTGCTTATAAAGCCAGTTTTCCCAGATTACATTTGTAGCTAGGAATTTTGAAATAACAGTAGCAACAATTGCTCCCCCAGCTAAATATATTTTATATGTTTGATAGCCCTAAAAAAAGTACTGGAAAGTAGGTATTATTATCCCTACATAGAAGAAGGTGTTATGGATTTGTGCAATGCTGAAGAATGGAGACTTTTAAAGTTCAGGAGAGATGAGGTACTATTTCAGCATTCAGCTTCCTTATCCGTAACAAAATCTGTTCGCTTTTACACTACATCAGCTCTGAAAGCTGATTTAGGCTCCAAAATAGAAACGAAGGCAATCATTCATCATTTTCAGTGTTTTTTTCTTGCCAGCTGTAATTTGTATTGAAAATTAATTACAGATCAATATTACTTTCAAAACTATGTGTCTAACTGCCACCTTCTTCATCTGTAGCCTTCTTCTATGCAATGTATCTGTAGAAATGTGTATGTGTGTATATTTAGAACTTCCCATTTTGGTCAGCATTTTATAATATCTGTTGAAGATGAACTGAAATGTTGTAAGACTATTTCATTGTTGGCTTGAGGAGAACTAATGGGAGGTGGTCTTTGATTAAACAAGTTGCCCTTCACAAAACTTCTATATTCTGCTGCTGTAACCTAGACCTATGAGGTTCCTCATTTTTTATTTTTTTTAGAATTTTCACTTCTGCAGCCTTAAAACATTGGAAAGATACAGCTGACTTGTTATCTATTATCTGTTCACTGGAGTATGGCTGTCCTCCAGGTGCACAAATGTCAACATAGCAAAGCTTCTTTCTTGAAGAGGGAGAGATAAATTGTAATTATCTAATCTGCAAACAGCAGTGTCAAGGTCAGTGAAGTGAGGTTAAAAAGTGTGATAAACTAACAAAACAGTTTGTCTTTTCACAATAAATTTTACCCTTGGCATCTCTTGTAGGACATTCAGCAGATGTGTGGCTCATGCCCATGAAAGAGGGATTGTTGTTATTTACTTGTGTGAGGAATGTGTCATGAAGACAGTTATAGTCTGGGACCTCAGCAATGTGTTTTAGCCAAACGGATCATCAGAATTCAAAGTGCAAATCCAAGCTCTTGAGTCCTAATCAAAGTAGAATACAGTGTATCAGAAGAGTACCTAGTTAATCCAGTGATTTCCTTGTAATCTGTTCTTTCCTAAGTATTAATGTTATACTACTTGTCCAACAATTATATTGATTCATGATTAATCTATTATACTCTTTTCTTTGAGCTAAAAAATGTCACGTATAGCTGGGAGGGGCAGGAGGAAATGATGGGATAAATGATACAGGTGAGTAAAGTTGCATATGTTGTGAAGAAAGTAGCCACTTTTAATAAATACCAATTGTACCTTTCTAAAAGTGAAAACCCATGGAGAAGGCTAGATGAAATTTGAGAAATCTGGTAAGGCCAGGCTTTTTCTCCTTTTGTCTTAATTAGAGATGAGTACAAACCAAACTGTGAACCAAAAAACCCGACAAACTGGTCTGGTCCATATTTTGGTTCATGACCTGGTTCAGGGATTCCATTTTGCTGAAGCAAAAGGCACCAAAGCTCTGCTAACATCAAGTAAGAACATCCCCAGCTACAAAGCAAAGAACAGTAATTTCACAGCTTAAATAAAGGTGCTTCTGAATATTTGTTCTATATTCTTTTTAATATACATTTTAAAATACTTTCAATATCAGTATTTCTTTAATTTTTTAGTGTTCTTTTTCTGTCTCAATTTTTACAACCAGACACAGAATCCCATTACAAGCATAATTCTGATAAGCCAGTTTTGGCCAGTTTTTGGCTAGGAATGTATGCTGACTATTGGAGTGCACTGAAGAATTTCAGATGATCACTCTGTGCTTTGTAGAGTGCATTTTAAGAAGCTACAGATTGTTCTTAAAGAAATGGGTATGCCTCAGTACTTGATCGTCCTGATGCATAACTTGCATTGTGGACAAGAAGATAATGCAAATGGAAAAATTGAATGGTTTCCCACAGGCAAAGGTGACAGGGAAGGGTCTATTTTGTCTCCCTGTCTGTTTAGTCTGTATTTTATGCAGAACATATCATACGGAATGTTTGATTAGATTCGATATTTTTGAGGTCATTCATTCACAAGGTTGCCATAAGTTGGGAGGGACTTGATGGTACATAACAACAAAAAAGCATTAAAAATGTGTGTGAGTGAGTGAGTATATTTGTGTGTGTGTGTGTGTGTGTGTGTGTGTGTGTGTGTGTGTGTGTGTGAGAGAGAGAGAGAGAGAGAGAGAGAGAGTTCAAATTATTAAATTTAAAATAAAGACTTATGGTTGTAAGCAAAAAAAAAAACACAAACCTGGCAACTTGGAACCTTGTTCCTGTTTTTTATTACTCTCTGATCAATGAAACTTTTTTGAAACAAGCTTTGTGGGTTGTTGTTATTTCCCCACCCCCGTCTCTTTTAAAAATAAACCCTGCTCATTGTTTTCTGAATAGCAGTCGTAAGGTACACACCCACATGTACTATTTGTCAATAATAATAATAATAATAATAATAATAATAATAATAATAATAATAATAATAATAATAATAATAATAATAATAATAATAATAATAATAATAATAATACAGTGGTGCCTTGACTTACGAACGTCCCGACATACGACCATTTCGAGTTGCGACCAGCTCCGGCTGCAAAATTTTGCTTCGACTTGCAGCCGGAGCTTCGAGTTGCAAACAAAAGAGGCAGGGGGCTAACCGTTGGTCGGGGAAGAGCTTCTTTGTAGCTCTTTCGCCCCAACGGTTAGTGTGCGTGCGTTTGCAGAGAGGCTTTGGACTGCCTGGTGCTGCTTTCTGGTTCTGAGTACGTACATTTACAGGGTTTTGCAGGGTGGGTTTGGGTTTGGGGGGGTTATGTTTCTGTGCTATGGTGTGTTTTTTTGTGTGTGTGGTGTGTGGTTTTTGTTTGTTTTTTTCCCCAGCCCCATCGCGTTCCGATTGAGCTGGCTGTGGGGTGTGTGTGTTTTTTTGATTTCCCCCCCAGCCCCATGGCATTCTGATGGGGCTGGCTGTGTGTGGGTTTTTTTAAATTATTATTATTATTTCCCAGCCCCATCACATTCCGATAGAGCTGGCTGTGGTGTGTGTGTGTTTTTGATTCCCCCCCCAGCTCCATGGCGTTCCGATGGGGCTGGCTGTGTGTGTGGGGGGGGTTTGATTTTTTCCCCCAACCCCATCGTGTTCCGATGGAGCTGGCTGTGGGGTGTGTGTGTGTGTTTTTAATTTTCCCCCCCAGCCCCATGGCGTTCTGATGGGGTGTGGAGTGGTTTGTTTGGGGTTTTTTGGTGATTATCTCCCACCAACCTAGCGGTTCGAAAGCATGCAAATGCAAGTAGATAAATAGGGACCACCTCGGTGGGAAGGTAACAGCGTTCCGTGTCTAAGTCGCACTGGCCATGTGACCACGGAAGATTGTCTTCGGACAAACGCTGGCTCTATGGCTTGGAAACGGGGATGAGCACCGCCCCCTAGAGTCGAACACGACTGGACAAATTGTCAAGGGGAACCTTTACCTTTACCTGGTGATTATTATTTTTTGTCTGGAACGGATTAATCGTGTTCCAATGCATTCCTATGGGAAATGGTGCTTCGACTTACGACCATTTTGAGTTACGCCCATCTTCTGGAACGGATTATGGTCGTAAGTCGAGGCACCACTGTAATAATAATGATAATAATAAAATGCCAGTTTCATCTATTGAAATTTATCTGCAAGCATGAAGGTGAACAGAGGCCCTGAAGTTATAGTAATCATGTTGTCAGGGATAGGAAAAGGCAGATGGGTTTCAAAGACCTTGGTGGTCTTATATATCCCTTTGCAGTCATTTGTGGAGAATCGCTGCAGCATTTTCAGTACTTATGGCTGATAAGAGCCCTCCTGGAATGCATTTTTGCTACAAACAACAAGCTGGGCACAGATGCCTTGGGCTAAAATTCAAATGATGTATCATAAATTGTTAATGTTGGTTTTCCTAGCACTGGATAGGCTCCTTCATGTTTTCTGCTTGTTTGGGGTTTGTGGGGTTGGGAGAGGGAAAGAAGACTGTTAGAAACTTTTGCCAGCTCTCAGCAATGTTACCTAATTTAATTTTGTCTCCAGGAATCACTATAAATGTAACACCATAGCCACCTCTACAGAAACATGCAGATGTTATCTACATCTAACAAAATGTTTCATAGAGAAATATATTTGAATGTACGTTAAGAATGCTTATAAGTTATTAAAAGAAAATGACAATTTAAAATAATTATTGACAAAATTAGCTACACGGGCGACAGCATGGGCAATAGAAACAGTTACTGCAGCAGTTAATACAGAAATGAATATTTTGAAACACTCTTCTCCCATTTCAGATTCATGCTGTTCGATGAAGAAACCTCTGAAGTACATTAACACAAAGCATGCTGGGATTGGAATGGTTTTATTGGATCAGGAATATTCTGATTTTTAAATCCAGTAACTGCAAAAGACTGAAATTTCCAGTTGTTGTTCTGGTTGTCTGACAAGTTGGGAAGAGGAGTGGAAATAACATCTGTGAGTAAAGCTGGGGGAGGGGAAGAGTTAAAGAAACTATCTATAGAAATGAAAAGGGAGATGAAAGAACTGGAACTAGATCACTTCTGCAGAAAGAAGCCATGAAGAAAGGCTCCAGTGAATCCATACTTCAGAAGGCTGAGAATTGATAAAACTTGAAGGTGACCTGTTGAATAAGTAGTAGCTGGATTGGAACAAGTTTAGCTGAACTCCCCCCCCCCTTTTTTTTAAAATGCTTTTATGGTTAACTGTTCAAATTATACAAAACCGAGGTTTGTTGGTGTTTTTTTTAAATCTTCTGAACAAGTGTTTAATTTGCTGACTTGCTATATTGCTTTCATGCTATATTAGAAGAGGAAACCAGTGAATAAATGCACCTGCTTAGGTAGTTGTAAGGACCAAGGATACAGTAAGTTTGTGACTTCACCTGCATTCTTCTGTCTGTTTGTGCATGGCACAGATAATAAGCAATTAGGGAGTAAAACAGCATTGTGGAAGGTGGAATAGGTAGCTGTTACCAAAAGCATGATAAATAAGAGGAAGCTTTACCCCATGAAATGGGGCATAGAAACATAGAACTTTAGAGCTGGAAGGGACCACAGAGTCTTCTAGTCACAGGTTGAGTCAAAATCTACTTTCTTTGTATTTGAATGTGTTGGTTCAAGTCCTATCATCTAGAGGAGCCAGAGAAAACAAGCATGTTCCATCTTCCACCTGTCAGTCCTTCAAATACAGGAAGAGGACTATCACACCATCTCTTAGCCTTAGCTTTACTATCTTAAAAAACATATCCGCCTCCATCCACCATTCCTCACAAAGCATGGTTTCCAGACACATTACTATCTTGGTCACCCTCCTCTGGACATATTCCAGCTTGGATTTCTTCTTAAAAATGAAGTGCCCAGAGCTGGATAGAGTACTCCCAGTGAGATGTGATCAAGCAGAACAGAGTCATACTTTTAACTTCCTTTCTTCTTGTCACTCCTGTTGATGGAGCTTACAATTGCATTATTTGTTTATTTTTAAATTACAGTTGCACACTATTGAGTTATGCTTAGCTTATGATCTACTAATACCTTTGGATGCATTTCTCACAAACTACTAGCAAGCTAGGTTGTCACCTACCCTAAACCTATGCATCTGATTCTTCTTGCCTAAAATGCTGGTTTACATGCTCATTTGTTGAAACTAATTTTGTTTGTTTGGGTCCACTTCTCCAATCAGTTAATGCTGTATAGAATACGGATTCCATTCTCTGAGGTTTTAGATCAAGACCTGTGGCACTCATATTCTCCAGTGCTACTGAGTTTGAGTCTTTATCAAGGAAAAGTATAAAATTAGTCTAGCTGGACCTGTTTTTGAAAATGTCATGCTGATTCTGAGCAATCACTTCCTGGAATCCAGTAGTAAGTCACAACTAGGGTAGGGCCATTGAATCAGTAGGGATGTGATGATTCAACTCCTCTCTAAGTTCCATTGTTTTTACCACCCCCAAGAGTCAAAAACAACCATTTTGAGGCCTGGTATAGCTCACTGGGAGGATAGAGGGTAAAAATGTTGTTGACTCTTAAGTCCATCCCTTCCTTCATTCCCTGCCAATTAGTGGGATAGCAGAAATGCAAAATGGAATGTCTTGGGCTAAGTTGAATCAAATGCTAGGTGATACCCAATGTTTGTTTGTTTGTTTGAGAAATATCATTCAGCCTTAAATGTATTAAAACTTATCCCAGTTTAATGTGAATCTTGTTTAGATAGCTCATTCCCTCTGTAACTGAGCAACTTCAAAATCCTTAGAGGTGCTCTCAGGCATAGACATATAGATTCAGTTCAGCTTTACATGAGGCTAGCAACAGAGCAAACAGAAACTTGGTGCTTTGTATTGATTGAGGTATTCACACACCTGCTCAATCCCAGATGCCTCCACTACGGAACCAACCAGGAAGAGACGTGTTGTATTTCATATAAGCCACAGAGACCTAGGCAAATCTGGGCCTTCTGTTTCCCCAGCAACGTTTCCAAATGTGTTCTGAAGTTGTTTGATATTCTTTCAACACTAATTTCTTTTTCCGCATTTGCTTCCAGCCTGGTTCATAACGAGACTCCTGGTTTAATCGCACATGTAGAGACAGAGGAGTCTTTTGCCAGCAAAACTGAACTTTCTTCTTGTGATATTTAGGGCCTGCAAATGATGATAAAGTGCTGCCCTATAGCTGAATAGAAACAGATGCATGTGGCAAAAATAACAAAAACAGACACAGATGGTATGTCACATGTGTAACTTCTTAATTTATCCCTTTTTGTACCGTACAGTGATCTTTGCCAATAGGCTGTATTCATCACTTTCTCATTTCCTGAGGGAGATTGGTTTCCCTCTCTAATATCTGTTGTATATTGATACCACAGTACACAAGACTGCTTTCCTCTTCTGCAACTACTGTTCCCATTTTTCTTTTAGAAGATCGGAAGTTTTTTTTTTAAAAAAAACTTTTTATTCATGAGCCATGTGCTTCATTAGAACTGTGATGCTTTTTCTTACATGCACCCCTTTGCATTTTTTCCAGATCATATTTGCAGGAATTCACTTTTAACTTGATATTCAGAGTTCATACCTGCCCCCTTTGTATAAAGTCAAGCTAATCTACATTATTTTGAGTTTTTATGCTTCTCATGAGGAGTGTTACAAGGGAGCTGATATATCTCCTTCACAACAGTGAATGGCACTATATTGTTTGGGAAAGTTTCAGAACTACAGGTTGTGGTTGCTGGTACTGGTGTGCAAATGTGTACCAGTGAGTGCGAATATAGAAACTTATTTTTAAAATGTAAGAATGAAATGTCTAGAAAATATTTAGCTCACCTCTGTGTCACCTCAGGAGAAATGTGTTAATGGATATTGTTAAGTCACACCTATGGAGGCATACCTCCAAATCCATTGCATGGAAAAAGGTACCATGAAAAGTGATTATAAATTATGCAAATGTAAAACAAATGTAGGCAAATCTACACAACTGATTATAATTTATCACTAGGATCCATGCAGTATAGAAATATCCTTCCAGATATACTCAGATCTCTGACAGTAATTAAAAAACTAGGCAGTATTGCCAGACTGAAATTGGAAAAAGGGTTTGGGTTTTTTGTTTGTTTGCTTGCTTGCTCTCCCCTGCTCCCCACATTTTTCGGTCTCCACCATAGGTTCCAGGGAAGTCAATATCTTGAACCCCAATCATCCTATGCCAATCTTTGTAAAATTTGACAGTAATAACTTATTTTCATTCTGAGCACTAGGTGACAAATGATGAGTCCCAAGAGGCTTTAGTGGTGCCCTTCATGGGATGGATCAGAACTGTGACTGATTGATCAGATGGATAAAATGAAGGGAAGATGTTTATATGATGTGTGGAAATAATCCAAACCACTTTTTCATTGAGTTTCTCATTTTATGAGACTCATGAGTTTCAAACTTCTAGAAACAGAAGTTTGTTGTGGTAGCTAGGTCCTTGCTGTCCCTGACGGAGATCACTCTTGTCATTTGTGATGATACTGTTGCCTACAAATCTTCTTGCCCCCTCAAGAGGAAAAACATAGCCATCTCATAAGCTATGAAAACATCTACAAGAAGTCTCTTAAAGTCCCCACAACCATTTTGCCAAGGGGATGAGCTTCTGACAAAAGTGTATGAGTTGAGGAAGAGAGTCTTTCATATAGCTCTAATGTTTAAATTCATTTTATGAGACTCATGTGAAAGGATATGCTTTTTAAACTGCTGGAAACAATGTTATATACATTGCTGTTACTCAAGGTGAGATCAGATGATGAGATCATGCCTGTTTGCACCAGAAAAAGGCACGTCATTTGTCTCCCTAGGGTGGGTTTTCCTTACATTAAGGGGCTATTACTGAACAGAGAGGTCCCAATCAGTCACCCGCTGCATCTCGGCCCACATGTACCTTTCAGAGCAGTGCCAATGACAATGCTCTCAATAGAATCATCATAGCTAGGCAGAACCTGGTTGATGTCTCCACTTGTTGTAACTATAGGCCTGAGATACCATTACATATTTTTGTTTCAAGCTGTTTCATACATATTACAATGTAACCTTTTCAGAAATAATCCAGAATTGCACATGTCTTACAAAGAGAGAAGCCCTTCATCTTTTTAATCAGGTCCACAATGGAATGGTTTAAAAATTCTTCTTTCATAGCTGAACAAAGGCTCAACTAATTAATATTTCTTCTTATCTATTTGTGAAACACATCTTTCCAAGATTAAATGCATGAACAAATATGATTACAGACTTCATTACAAGAGCACAATTCTGTTTTGTTTAATTCAACATTAAAAAAAACAACAACTCTGAATTGCTAATGCTTTTCTGTTCTGAACACCATCTATAGATTTTAACAACATTCACAAAGTGACACCACACAAAAGAAAATACCAGAAGCTGACTCCTTTCTTCCTCATTTAACCACTTCTCACCCAAACACAAAGCAATTGTCAGGGGTGGTTTTTGACAAGTGTGAATGATAGTAAGCAGAAGAGCGTATCTTGTTGACCATATTGACTGCTGCTATTGGTATGGTCAATATTCAAGCTACCCTTTGCTATGTAAAGCTTGCCACCCTTTTTTCTGCTGGCAATGCAGGCATGATATTGGTCAGATATGGGGCTATTCGTATACGAATACGAATACCCCACCACAGGTGGAGATAACAAGGGTCCGGCCCCCTGCGGCCAGACCGTCCACTCACCGTTCAGCTACTGCCGTGGGCTCCACACTCCCTTCCTATCACTCTGGATATGAATACCCCCATATCTAATATTGGCCATTTCCTGACATTTTGAATCATGGCTACAGAAGCACTATGTCCCACTTACATAAACTAGAGGGGGGGTCCCCCTGAAGAATTGAATTTCCTGGTTTTTTAAAAAACAGGTGTCTAAACATACATCACACACAAATTCCAACAGAATCTTCTTTCATGTAGAATTGCACAATGCTAGAAGATCTCAGAAGATGGTCTCTGTTATGTTTGATGGGAGAGGACAGAAGCAAGAACAGCTTGGATGTGGCTTTAGCCCCTCAGCACCAAAATATTTTAAAGGACTGTTTTGGACTTAATAAAAAGGTGAAGCAAGGGTGTGAATCAGTGCAACACATACAATGGAGAAACATACACATCCTTTAATTTCTCAGGTAAACTAATGTTGCCATGCCTGCTCCACAGCATGTGGATTAGAAAGCTATCTTCCAATTTTTTTACATGAGGTAGGCAACCCAAGGAAGAAAATCTGCATTGGAACAAAAGCTCTACAAACATGATGTGTGCATATTTTCCGAAATATGCTTTCTTGCTTTTTGAAATTAAAAAAAAAGGGAAAGCTGGGAATTAGCAAAAATTGTCCCTGGAACCAAGGTCAAAATTGTCCATACCATGTGAAAGAAAGACAGTGAAGAAAGACAGGGACAACTGACCAGAAAGGACAATATTGCTAGGAAGGGGGGCAATAGAAAAAGAAAACAACCTAATATGAAATGTTGTTGGTTTGCAAGACTGGAGCAGAGCTGTTAATGATATGACATTTTGGAGATCGTCAACTCATATAGTCACCAAACATCAGAAGTGACTTGAGGGCACATAACATCTTAGGATGTATGAGACAATTGTATAGTGACAAGTTGGGTAGAACAGTTGAAAATACGATGGGGTATAGATGCCAAAGCTCTGCTAACACTGAATAAGACCATTCCCAGCCACAAAGCAAAAAAACAGTAATTTTACAGCTTAAACAAATGTGTCTGAAGATCTGTTCTCTATTATTTTTTCAAAATATTTTTTTAAAATAAGTTTTACAACCAACCACGGAATCCCTTCACCAGCATGAATGCCTATTTGGCCAGGAATAAATTTAAAAGTTCTCTTCCTGAGAGTCCACTAACTGGGTCCTTGATGACAAGGCCAAAAGTTCTGATTGCCCCAGAGCTGATTTTGCATTGTGTCAGGAGCCTGGTATCAGAAATCCTGAGAGAAGGTTTACTGAAAGCACTCAGGGCTGAGACACAACTGCTCTGTGCTTCTGTAATGCAGAAATAGTTCTTAAAAATGCCTTACAAAGTTGTATACTAATTTCCTGGAAATACATGGCAAAATGTCCCTTTCTGGAGGATTGTCACGCCATTACTTTCTTTAAAGCAAGTCTGGGTTTGGTTTTTGTTTTGATTTTACTCTTTAAAGAAATCCTGTCTTTTGACTGTTTCTATGACTTTCCATTGCCCTCCAAACACCTTCCTATTCAGCCCATGAACCTACAACAATATATCTACTTTGGTCCACTGTTGCTGTTCCATGCATGCTCAGTCTTATGACAAAGTGGTTGTTTTTCCGTTTTGAAAGGCCTTTGTTGAGGATCAATATTTTAGCTGCAGCAGCCTGGATTCTTACTGGGGAAAGTGTAGGGAGCCAACCATTCTCTTTCAAGGTAAGCAAATCCTGCTTATCAATTCAAAATAAGCAAGATATTGTTTTCCAATTTTTGTGAGTTATTTCAAATTAGGGGATGTTTGAGGTCACTTGTTTCTGCATGGGCAGTTAAAATAGTTTTATTTTTAAAAAAATCATAACTCTAAAAACCCTTTGCTCAAACTTTCCCAAATTTGACATATAGCAAGAGTAAACTGTCTGCTACATCTGTGCTAAATTTGGTGCTTATTGAAAGTCCATTCTAATGTTATAATTTTTTTTTTGTCCACCCCCGTTTTTAGAATTGACTTGTAGAATGTTGATTTGCTCTGCTGCACAATAACATAGATGGTCTCTCATGAAGCTATAGTGTCTTTGTGAAAGAAGCAAAGCCCATTGAAACAGAGGGTACACACAGGAGTTTTTATTTTGGTCTTGAATTTGGTGCAGTTACCACTTGCTTCTGAAGAAGTTACCATGGTGTTCAATTAATTAACAGCCCTAGATGTGAACAAGTGGTAACATGGAGGGATATTATGTTTCTGTTGTGAATCACTCTCGTCAAGGTCTGGTCTGACGGTCAAGAGACATCCAGAAGGTTTCACGAAGCAGTCCACAAACAATAGCATCCAAAAACAACAGTTGCTTCCTGCACTGATTCAGCACAGGAGCCAAACCTATATAGGGCTGTGGTGATTAGTCATCGCTTCCAGCTGCCCTCCCTGGCTGATTCCCTTCAACACTTACAGCCTGGTCTCAGCTAAGCCCTCAACTGAACCACCACACTACCCCCGGTCCAAAGACAGTCTCCCCCTGAAACTTTTTTTTAAGGACTCCTGGACACAGCACATGGCACCTTTTTCTGTAGACGTAAGCTCCGCCTTGTCACCACTTGCTGCAGTCTGTGTTTCTCCTTCCACCGCAGCTGAGGTGGCAAGGGAGGGTCAATTTCCGAGTCAGAATCCAGATTTAGTGCAGGTGGACCCCTTGGCCCTATATCCCCCAGAGCGGGGACCGTGATATCCTGCTGAGATGATGGCAAGGCCTCCCCCTTCCCTGGTAGGGCAGGACCCAAACAAGCAGGACCAAGTAGGAAGCCATCAGCCTCCGACAGGCTGTCCTGGTGAAGGTGAGGCAGCGAGGGCAATACCCATGAAGTAGGCGTGCCCTCAGGCTGGACAGAACCCCCCTGATCTGACCCAGGCAGTGGTCCCATTGAGATGGAGGGGCCAGCTGGCTCTGAGACGTCCTCCTCCCCTGAGATCTCCTCATCACATTCCCTGGACCATTGTCTAGGTGCCTTCACTGGTGCAGGCTTGGATGGTTGTTGGGCATGGAATAAGCGAACCAGCTGAAGAGCATGGACATGGGAGGCATTTTCACAGGAGCATTCTTCCGGTCCATACCCCTTCCAGTCAACCAATTACTGGAGCCGACCCCGACATGGACGGGAGTCGAGGATCTGTTTGACCTCATATTCTTCCTCCCCATCCACCTGGAGGTGTGGTGGAGATAGGGACCGGGTATGGAGGGGATGTGGTGGGGAGGCCAAGACCAACAGTGCCCAGTGAAAGACAGGGTGCACCCAGAGCATGGCAGGGAGACGCAACCGAAAAGCTGCTGGGTTGATTTGGTGGGAAATAACAAATGGTCCAATCTGTCTGGCATCCAACTTCTTGGATAGTCTTAAGGAGCGCAAGAACCTGGTAGAGAGCCACACCTGATCCCCTACCTTCAAAGGCCGACCCTCTTAGCAGTGGCTGTCTGCTGCTCTTTTGTAGGCCTCCTTAGCCCGGTCCAGTTGTTCCTTTAGGACTGCCCGAATTGCCTGCAACTCCTGACTCATTTGCTCTGCTTCAGGAACCCTGGAGGGGGGCAGCACCAAGGGGAAGAATCATGGGTGATTCCCATAATTCGCAAAGAATGGAGTGAGCCATGTAGAAGCATTCACTGAGTTATTGTATGCAAATTCAGTGACTGGCAAGAGCCCTACCCAATCATTCTGCTGGAAACTAGTATAGCAGCACAGGTACTGTTCCAAAGTGGCATCGGTCCATTCCGTCTGGCCATTGGACTGGGGGTGGTGGACAGAAGAGAGGCAAACTCGGACACCCAGAACCTTGAACAAGGCCTGCCAGAACCGAGAGGTAAACTGGACCCCATGATCAGAGAGCAGACTATCAGGAAGACCATGAAGATGAAAAACGTGATCAATGAACAACTGTGCCATCTCCTGAGCTGAGGGAAGACCAGCACAGGGGAGAAAGTGGGCCATCTTGCAGTCCACAAACAATAGCATCCACAAACAACAATCGCTTCCTGCACTGATTTAGCACAGGAGCCAAACCTATATGGGGCCGTGGTGATTAGTCATCACTTCCAGCTGCCCTCCCTGGCTGATTCCCTTCAACACTTACAGCCTGGTCCCAGCTAAGCCCTCAACTGAACCACTACACTTGCTTTTAGGGGAAGCTTAATAGAAGCTTGCCATCATCTTGGGAGTTAGATTTGTGTTCATTGTGTTTAATTTATGTTTTGCTCTTAATTTATTATTATTTTTGTTGTTGTCAGCCACCCAGAGTAGTGCCTGCCACTAGATGGGTGGGGTGGAAAACAAATGAACAAACAAATAAATAAATGTGTTTGTCACCTGAGCCTCCCTTGTGCAAGATTCCAGCAGGGAGGCTGTGTCTCTTTGCATGTTCTGTGTCTTCAAATGCATGTAAAGTTTATTTTGCCAAACTTTCACCTTTGAAAGAGACACAAGCATTAAGCAGTTCTTGCTAACAATATGGAACCACCCTTTAGTAGGCATGAGGCTTTGTTCCACATCACATCCTACTCACCATAGTTCCTCATTATTCATATCACTAATCTCCTTCTCCAAGGATTACTAAAAACACTGTTATTTAGACAGGTCTTCCTGGATTCTATTATACCCTGGTACAACAGCGCATAAACAACCAGATATTCACTAATGTTCAACCCTCCACCAGGCTTGCATTATTTTATTTTAATGCCTTATTAATATTATTTTCATTTGTCTATATTGTATTGACTATTTCATATTATTGTCCTGTTATTGTATTGTTTTACCTTTATATTTTGTTTTATTGTACTGTGTAAACCGCCCAGAGTGGCCTGGATTGCCAGATGGGTGGTATAGAAATCAAATCAATCAATCAATCAATCAATCAATCAATCAATCAATCAATCAATCAAGGAACAGAGTTTACTTTGCTTCACATTATGTTACTTGTTACTTTGGGGCTTGTTGATTAAAAGTATTTTATTTTTAAGTGGCATCATTGTTAAAATTTGAGTAACAAGTAACACTGCTTGTTATCTTAACATGAGTTTGAGAGGATTATTTGGGGGATTAATTTAGTCTTGTTTGGACTTCCTCTTGTTTTTAAAAAAATAATTTTAAAGTAATATGTTCCAAGTGTCTTAGAACTGCAGAGCTGGATGGGACCCTATGGATCATTAAGTTCAGCCCTTGTTGAGAAGGCACAGTGGGGAACTGAACTCTGAATCTTTGGCTCCACAGCCAGATACCTAAACCACTGAGCTATCCATATAATGAATTGCTATTTTTAATAGAAAAATTTGTATCCCCCCTTCAAAGTAATATTAGTCCAATAGTTTTGAAATCAATGGTTCCAATATTTTGCAAGCAGCTCAGGGTTATTTTATTATGCCGTTAAATGTATTGAGTGTTTTAAATGTATTTTCCTTGAAACCATTCGTTTCTCATTTTCTCTAAATAGGACTTTATTTCAGCATTGATACACTGAACACACACACAAATACTTTTACAAATTCTTTCCAACAGTATAGGTATTTTATGTTTCAGTCATACTACCTCACCAGAGCCCTCAGGCAAATGTTCTCTTTTTCCCCAGAGAATCCTATATATCCAAAGTAGATATAGATCTGTCTTTCAGAAATGTTGTAGTCAGAAGTTTGAATGGGGAGGATCCCCACAGAGAATCCTTGGCTGAGAGGCAGGGAATTTGTACCTGACTTGGCTGCACATATAAGAATCCTACCCCATCTGGGGGATTTCTGAGACAGTTCAGTTGGGGTTTCAGTTGCTTCACCCCAACCCTCAGTCAAAGTCTCACTGCATTGTGTGGGCCATCCTGTGGAGGCAACATTTTCCTCACCTCTCAGCTGTACTTCCTCCTGTTCTGGGGTATGGGACTCCTCCGGGCTGTAAACCATTAAAGAATCAGAAGAGGTGGGGCCAAGAAGGGAGGGAGGGAGGGAAGGGGCTGTGCGCTGGAGCATGACTTGCATCACAACCAGCATGAACGGTGAACTCCCAAATCAATCCATAGTCCCTGTGTGAGCACTGTTTGCGATTTCAGACATAATACAGGCTACAGATCTAATCAGAGCAAAGTCAAATTGTTCTGATTCAGTTCTCTAATGTAGTCACACTCTTAGACAGCCAGTCACCAAGAGAATACCTGCCTGAAGAGAAAGGTCTTTGCCCCCTTCTAGAAGGACAGAAAAGACAGGGGCAACCATGGCCTCTTGTGGGAGGGAGCTCCAGAATCTGGGAGCAGTGGCAAAGAATGCCCTCTACAATGTCCCCATCAAGTGCACATGTGAGGACGATGGGTGCAAGAGAAAGGCCTCCTCTGATGATCTTAAAGCCCAGTAAATCTTATAAAGGATGATGCAGTCTGAGATAACTTTGACCAAAGTTGTTTAGGGCTTTATAGGTCAAGACTAGTGCTTTGAATTGTGCCCCGAAACAGATTGGCAGCCAGTGGAGCTGCTCTAACAGAGTAACCAGCCCCAGTTAATCTGTCTGCAACCTTTTGGTCCCCCTGAAATTTCTCCTTGCTTTCTAAAGGCAGCCCTGTGTAAAACATGTTACAGTAATCCAACCAGGATGTAGCTAAGGCATGTGTCCCCAGGGTACACACCACTTCAGGAACAGGTGCATCTGGTGCCCTAGTTTTCACTGTGCAAATGCACTCCTGGCTGCAGCTGAAACCTGGACATCCAGGCACAGTAATGGATCCAGGATCATACCCAAGCTGTACAATTGTGTTTCAGGAGAATGTAACCCCATATAGCACAGTCTGGATCCCTATTCCCTGATCTGTCTTTTGACTGACTGTGAGCAGATATATCTTGTCTGGTTTAAGTTTAAGTGCCCTCATCCAGTCCACTACTGACACCAGACACTGATCTAGAGCCGAAGCAGCTTCCTTGGATTTAGATGGGAAGAGGAGATAGAGTTGGGTGTCAGTAGCATAATGGTGACACCAAACCCCAAAACTCCAGACAACCTCTCCCAGCAGTTTCATGTAGATGTTAAATAGCATTGTAGACAAAAAAAAAACAAAAAAAAAAAAACCAAAAAACCCAAGGAACTCCACAGGCCAGTACAACCAAGTTATCCACCTTCAGTTCCTTTTTTTCCACTATGCGAGAAGTTGCATTTGAAAAGTTCTCATACTTTCTTAGATTTTTTTTAGTCCAATAACAAAACACCTTAATTTTGTTTTCCATGCTCCTTCTGTATTCCATTCTATACTTTGCAGTTTGATTATGTGCTGGAAATTTACCCTGTGAGGAGAAAAATCAGTTTGATTCTGTAGTGTAGACAGGTAGCTGAAGAGTCTTGAGAACTGTAATTCAGAGGAATCGACTAAAGCTCTATAGCAGGCAATTCAATGTACTCCACTAAACTGCAGATTCCAAGATTCCATGGAATTCAGCCAAGATGGTATGAAACTGTTACAACTATATAGTGTTGTTCTAACTGATGTCTCTAGCCTTTATAAAACCTTGCAGCTGCTGTTCTACCCAACTGTTTTACAAGAAACAAATGTGCTACTGCATTTCAGTGTGTTTGTCCAATGAAAAAAAGTCACAACTGCAATTGATATGTTTTTGGAACTCAGAGATTTAAAGTTGTAGTGTGAACCATGGAAACCACTCACTATTCATACTGGGAACAGTTAGGAGGATGTTACAAAATATGTGTGGAAAGAAGAAGGGGAGAGAAGGATTGGGGTAAAGGCCTATTTTCAGAGTAATTTTTGTATTTCAGTCTGCATCACATCTTATATCCCTTTACCCAAGATAAAATACCATTGAACTGTATTGTGTTTATTTCTTAGTAGACATATAGAATAACATTATTAATTGACTCTGTCATGGTTTAGGTTATTAAGGCTAAAATGTAAAAAAGTAAGTAATATTACATAGAAGACTTATTCATAAGTTAATAATAAGCCATGCTTAATAAGTGAGCCACTTCAGTATATTGGCAAATTGAACACTTCCCTTGCCCCTCTGCTGAGAAGCAGAGGAAGTGTTCCATTTGCCAATATCCTGAAGTGGCTCACTTGTTTATCCAATTCTTGATATTGGAAATTCAAACTGGACAGAGGCTTGACAGCTGGGAAGGCTCGCTTTTGGTCCATTCCCAGCAATCATACATGCTGGAAATGGACCAAACCAGAACTGTCTTTCCCGCACCAAAAAAGTAAAAGCTCCTGATAGGGGCTCAAAAAGCTTCAGGTGGGACTGCTAAGGGGATGGTTTAGTTTGCTCTGACAATTACCTTGTATGATCACTGGAAAAAAGAATGAACAAAACCATCACCATAGTGGAATAACAGAAGGACAAATGTCTGTCTGAGTCCTCAGTCTTAATCCCAGTAACACAAACTGCTGAAAATGGTGATGGGAGCTGTGTTGTGGCATGGGTGAGAGACATCAGAGTGTCAAGTTGTGCAATTTTGAATATATAAAGTGCTAAAATAATTAAGGGTGTATTCAGGGCTGGTGCCAGGCTTTTTTGCGCCTTAGGCAAGACTAACTACTTGCGCGCGCCCCAACCAATTTTCAAAAACAGACAAATTGTAGGAAAAACAGAAAGTACAAAAGTTGAAATTGTGAAAATTTTATTTTAAAAAACTGAGAGAACAAGTAATAGAACAGTCTTCAATTTTCTTTTTCAAATACAAAACAGTTTTAGCACACAAATGATTTTGAATAATCCTATCAACTGTAATGTCTCTTAAATGTTTCTATTTTTGCCACATCAAAATCTCATTTTGCATGCCTTTTCTTTTGCAAATTTTGTCACTGATTCCTTCAGGTCAATGGCTGATGCTCTGGCATGCTCAATTGATATAGTTGCCAAACCAACTAGTCTACTTTGCAGCATTGTTGATTGTAAATATGTTTTTATAAGCTTGAGCTTTGAGAAACTGCGTTCACCACTAGCCACTGACACTGGAAGTGTAAGAAGGATCCTTAGAGCAACAGAAACATTAGGCACACTATCCAGGAGTTTTTGTTGCACTATGAAGAGAAGTACTCTTTGTGGTGGCATAGACTTTGGAAGTCTTCGAGCTATTGCTATAGGTTCACAGCATAGTATCACCATAAATCATTCTGTCTACCTCTTGGAAACATCAGATGGCCAACTTGCTGATTATTGTATAGAAAAGGGTTCCATGACTAAGCTCATTTTCGGCAAGCAGCTATCAGGAAGCAATTCTCCCATCCCCAGTATTGCTGAGAACTGTGTGGAAGCTAAACAGTAAAAGGAGGAATAAAGGGCACAATTTGGAAGGGACAGAAAAGATGTATGCCTTTACTTTGTTAGTGGTAGAAGATGTGTATGCTATGGTTTAAGGAAAGAGCACATACAAGGATTAAGGTTTATAGAAGCAGTTCCTGGGCTATCCTATTTCCTTGTCTTCTATAGTTGCCCATCCTTTAGTACTATTATAAAGAAATCTGTGAGCACTTACTCAGATTGCCACTTACCAACCTTCTGCTCTCTTCTGAGGATATTGATACTGATGTTCCATCCAAGGAAGAGACTTTAATTTATTCAGATATCCTCTATAAGAAATCTAGTAAAAATAAAGACATGTTCAAAGGCCCTGAGAAATAATGGGCCTACAGACTATGTCTGTTTTGTTTCTCTATTGTGAAAAGACATTAGCTACGGGCAGAAGGTATGAACATGAGGCTTGTAGAAGAAGGTTTCAGTATGTATTTCCCCAAACAGACATGAAATCCTACTGTTGTACATGTGGTAGTCGTTTCTCCACAGGAACTTCATGTAGAGATACAGTTCATAAATGCTAAAATTGGAGCCAGAAGTGTGTGTGTGGGAGTTAAAAAGTGAAATGTTTGTATCTAAATCTCATGTGCTGGGACCTGGGAATAAGCTCCACTGTACTCATCAGGACTTAACTTTGAGCAGATAAGTATAAGATTACATTGTATGTCATGCATATAAGAGATGTAACTCTCTTTCAGTTGAGAAGGAACATGTATTCGGCTTCTGTACATTATACCAGAGGTGGGAAAGCTCTGACCCTCTGGGTGTTGGTTTGCAGCTCCCATCAATCCTTGCTTGTAGAGTCAGTAATTGGGCAACATGGGAGTTATTGTCCAATGATATCTGTAGATCCTCAGGTTGCCCACTCCTGATCATTACACAGGTATGTACTTTTTCTGTTATCTTCTAGCACTAATAGTTGAGGACCGTGCTTAAAATCCCATGTGTAGAAGAACCAGATAACCAACTTACTGGGTGTTCTGGCTGTTAAAATTCCACCTGTTCTATTGTGTACTATTTCTATTACCCCTGCAAAAAGAATAAGACATTTGCTTTGTGTTTTAAGATAAAAGCACACCTTATGATAATAATACCTATGAAATTGTCACAAGTGACATTGCCACTTGCCTAACACTGTGGTGGATACAAGACATTAACTTACAAATGTAAAGAAAATCTTTCTCAAAAAATGAGTACAACCAAGTAATGACTTGTCAATGTTCAGCTGTTTTGCCAAAATGTATAGATAGAGAGAAATGGCAAATCTGTCACAGGGAAATCTATTTGCTTTATTTAATTTGAGACGAGTCTGAAAAGATACCTCTGAATTATGCATGGTGATTTGTTGAGATTATTCAGACTCCAGAGAATTATTTCACTTCAAAAGCCTTATAGCAATATGACAGTGAATATCTTAAGCACTCAATAAGCAAATACATTAGAGGTTGTGAGCTTCAGACACATGCTCATTTACTTCTCTGAAGCTGTTTCCAGAAGCTTAATAACATTGTAAGTGTCCTTTTCATGTTCCACGTCCTGGCTAAGGTCTCTTGTGTCACTTTGGCTTTCAGCCATTTACTGGAGTTCAGGAACCAAACTGTACAGTATCATTCCATTTAGCATTTAAAAGACCCCTGATATTTCTCCAAATCTTTGAACACCACATAAGCAGAAAAGCCCTGGGTAGACATAACATTGCATAAGCTCATGAGCAGGGATGTAAATGCTCTGTTGTCTCATTTTCATGCATGAGGATGAGGAGTTATGAAAATTATCATGCAACAGCATGCTGTAAGCCAAGTCAAAAAATAAGGGTGCCCCAAACAAAAAAAAATGACTTTGAGTGTGGACCTCAGATCAGCACTGAGTTTGGCACAGATGCAGCAGACAGTCTTCTCTTGCTCTGTGCCAAATGTGGGAATGTTTGGGTAAATGGTTTTCGAGTTATGATTTTTTCAAAGTAAAACTGTTTAACACACACACACCCCCCCGTTACAGATGCTGGCAACCTCTTGTGGTTGGAAATTCAAAACAGGTCAAACACATTGAAAAAACAAAACCTGCTTATCTTGAAAGAGAATGGAATGGTCACTCCCAGCCCACCCTTTTTTAATTTAGAAGGAATCCAGGCATCCATGGCTCTAAAACTGGTATTAAAATAGCCATTTGAGAAGCAAAAAAAAACACCACCTTCTGAGTTCTTGGTTTTCTTATCCACATGAACATTCTAAACATAAACTTCTTTCAGGCTTGGGGCAAAGGAAAGAGAGCTGAAATTTTGAACCTGCCACTCAGGCAAAAATTAAATGACTCTCAAGATAACTTTTTAACTCCTTCCTGGCCAAACAGACATTAAAAACAATATCTATTTCTGGTGTAAAATATTTTAAAAGGTATTTAAAAAAAAGAATAAATATTCAGAAGCTCACTCATTTAATCTGTAAAGTTACTGTTCTTTTGTTTTGTGGCTGGAGATTATCTCAAGGCATGTTTTACATGGTTTACTCACAATTAAGGAGGCAGCAGAAACAGCAAACAAGGACAGCTACAGCATGAGGGGAGAATAAATAAATATTCAGAAGCTTACTCATTTAAGTTGTGAAATTGCTTTTTTTTTTTTTTTTTTTTTTGCTTTGTGACTGGGGATGATCTGAAAGCAAGATTTACCCAGTTCACTTGTGAGTTAGCTTACTCTACTCACAAATCAGTTTGCTCACAAATAAGGAGACAGCAACAACAACAGCTGAGGACAACTGCAGAGTGAGGGAAGCACATTGGGGTGAAGGTTGGGTAGAGAGAATGAAGGTAACCCTGCCTTTCCCCCCATCTTCCTCCTCAGCTAGGGCAGTTCCTTTTTCATTATTTATTTATTTCAAAAGGCAAAGGGACATTTCTTGGAAAACATGCATACAACATGTCCATAGAGCTTTTAGTCCAATATAGCTTTCGTTCTCAGCTTGCCTAACTTAAAGAAAGGGTTTGGAAATTAGAACACAGCTTTCCAGTCTGCATTCTGTGGAGTGAGCATGGTAACAGTATACCTAAGAAGTTAAAGGGTGTGTATGTTTCTCCATATGCGAGCTATGACACAAAATAGGAGACGGCTAGAGTGCAATTGGAGACAGGAACCGACGGATTATAATAAGAAAGCTGTTAGGATCGCAACTAACCACTACCTTGACAAGGTGCGGGCTGCTAGACGATCACACTTCGCTAACCGGCTAAGCGAAGCTTCAAATCAGGAGGCGGAACTTTTCCGTATAGTTCGCGATCTATCCGGAATTGGTCTAGGTGATGGGCCTCCTACTAATATCTCACCTGACCAATTTGCAGCATTTTTAAAATCTAAAGTGGAGGCCATCCGCCGGGACCTCTCTCCTTTTTTAAATACAGTGGATCAAGCAGAGATGTCCAGTGCTCCGTCTTGCCCGGTGAGACTTGACTTCTTTCAGCCTGTGACGCTAGATATGGTGGACAAAGCGCTTGATCGCTATCGGGCCACCACCTCCTCTCTTGACCCTTGCCCGGCCTGACGAATCAAAGCAGCCAGGCCTATAACAACGGAATGGGCCACAGCGATAATTAATGGGTCTCTCCAGGAGGGCAAGGTCCCCCTTGCCCTCAAGGAGACACTCATTAGGCCCATCAGGAAGAAACCAAACTTGGCGGCGGATGATATTGGCAATTATAGGCCCGTCGCCAATGTTTCCTTCCTCATCAAAGTGGTGGAGAGGGTGGTGGCTGATCAGCTTCAGGCTCTTTTGGAAGAAACCAATGCCCTGGATCTGTTCCAGTCGGGCTTCAGGCCACGCCATGGCACAGAAACGGCACTGGTCGCACTGTTGGATGACCTGTTGAGGGAGGGTGACAGGCGCAAAATGTCCCTGTTGGTCCTCCTCAATATCTCAGCTGCCTTCAATACCGTCGACCACGGTATCCTCCTGGGGAGGCTCTCCAAGCTGGGAATTGGTGGCCTGGTGCTTGCCTGGCTCCGATCCTTCTTGGAGGACCGTCCCCAGAGAGTACAGTTTGGGGAGAGTGTTTCGGCCCCATGGAGCCTCAATTGTGGGGTTCCGCAGGGCTCAATCATCTCCCCAATACTGTTTAATATCTATATGAGGCCGCTGGGTGGGGTCATCAGGGGGTGTGGGGCCTCGTGCCATCAGTATGCTGATGACACGCAACTCTACATCTCCTTTTCACCTACTTCAGTGGATGCCGTTCTGTCCCTTCAGTGCTGTCTGGAGGCTGTACTGCAATGGATGCAGGAGAATGGGTTGAGGCTGAACCCGGACAAGACGGAGGTCCTGAGGGTGGGTGGCCCCTCCATTGGCGGCTTGGGAAACTCCCTCTCCTTAGCGGGGGTGACTCTCGCTGCAAAGAGTGAGGTTCGCAGCTTGGAAGTACATCTGGATCCGGCGCTCACCATGGAAACCCAGGTGGCTTCAGTGGTCCGCTCCGCCTATTACCATCTGTGGCGGATTGCCCAGCTGCGTCCCTATCTTGATGGCTGGGCCCTCACCACTCTGGTCCACGCACTTGTAATCTCGAGATTAGACCACTGTAATGCGCTCTACATGTGGCTACCTTTGAGATTGATGCGGAAGCTTCAAATGGTACAGAATGCGGCAGCCAGATTACTTAGTGGAACGAGAAAACACCAGCATATCTCTCCCACTCTGGCTGCCTTGCATTGACTGCCCATTCGTTTCCACATTGATTTCAAAGTGTTAATGATGACATATAAAGCCCTAAACGGTTTAGGACCTTGATACCTAGCAGAATGCCTTCTCCCACCTCGATCTACTCGAGTCACTCGCTATAGCCAGGGAAGACGGCTGAGGGGCCTAACGCCGAGAGAGGCCCGGAAAGAAAGAACAAGAAACCGGGCCTTCTCGGCAGTGGCCCCTCGGCTTTGGAACAGCTTGCCATCAGAGATCTGCCTGGCACCCTCGCTGGGTGTTTTCAAGAGCCAATTAAAGACTTGGCTCTTTAGGCAGGCCTTCCCTCCTGTCAATACTTGACTCTTACTTTTACTTAGTCTTTTGTTCTATTTTCCATCTTGATCAATACTAACATTGTCAATTTAATTCATGGTTTTAATAGTTTTATGAATAATTTTATTGTGAGCCGCCCTGAGTAGACATAGTCTAGAAGGGCGGGTTAAAAATCTAATAAATAAATAAATAAATTGTATGTGTTGTACCTACTCACACCTTTACTTCACCATTTCCTTAAGTCCAAAACAGCCATTCAAAATCTTTTGGTGCAGAGAGACTACAGTGTTTGTGTTTAGGTGAGAAAAAAAGGAGTTAGCTTCTGGGATTTTCCCCTGTGTGATGTCACTTTGTGCATGATAGTGAGCACAAGAGGATATCCTGTACACCATCTTGACTGGTGTCATTGGTGTTGTCAACAATCAACCCGCCCTTTGCTATATAAAGCTTAGCATCCTTTTTCCTGCTGGCAACGTGGAGTGTTGTGCGGATCCCACCTGCTCCATAGTGGCAGACAGGCACACTCCTAGCAACTGTTAAAACCATGGTGTCTTTAATCTCTGATCCTCCAGATATGTTGGACTTCAACCCCAAGAAGCCACAGACGGGTAGGTGGTCAGAGATTCTGCTGGGAACATTGGGAGGATTACAAGCTCTTTTTGAAACCTGAGAAATTTGTAAATTTTAAGTTCATAATGTTTCTAATTTAAAACATTTAATGTATGTTTATTATTTTATATCACTTTGATGTTACTTTATTTTAATTTATGTTGTTGACTATTATTTTATTTTCTGTTGTGAACTGCTCAGAGTGGCCTTAGTAGCCAGATGGGTAGTATACAAATTTAAAAAATGAATAATAAATAAATAAATAGTAAAGATTACTAACCCCTTCATGGATTGCTGCCTTGTCGTGGCGAAGGGGGTTGAGTAATTCAGAGAAGCTATGGGCTATGCCATGCAGGGACACCCAAGATGGACAGGTCATAGTGGAGAGTTCTGACTAAACGCGATCCACCTGGAGGAGGAACTGGCAAGCCACTCCAGTATCTTTGCCAAGAAAACTCCATGGACAGAAACAAAAGGCTAAAAGATATGATGCTGGAAGATGAGCCCCTCAGGTCGGAAGGCGTCCAACATGCTACTGAGGAAGAGCGGAGGACAAGTACAAGTAGCTCCAGAGCTAATGAAGTGGTTGGGCCAAAGCCGAAAGGACGCTCAGCTGCGGATGTGCATGCAAGTGAAAGGAAAGTCCGATGCTGCAAAGAAAAATACTGCATAGGAACCTGGAATGTAAGATCTATGAACCTTGGTAAGCTCGATGTGGTCAAACAGGAGATGGCAAGAATAAACATTGACATCCTGGGCATCAGTGAACTAAAATGGACGGGAATGGGCGAATTCAATTCAGACGATTATCATATCTATTATTGTGGGCAAGAATCCTGCAGAAGGAATGGAGTAGCCCTCATAGTCAACAAAAGAGTGGGAAAAGCTGTACTGGGATATAATCTCAAAAATGATAGAATGATTTGAATATGAATCCAAGGCAGACCTTTCAACATCACAGTCATCCAAGTTTATGCATCAACCACGGATGCTGAAGAGGCTGAAACTGACCAATTCTATGAAGATTTATAACACCTTCTAGAACTGACACCAAAGAAAGATGTTCTTCTCATTATAGGGGACTGGAATGCTATTCTCTGCAGCCAAAGATGGAGAAGCTCTATAAAGTCAGCAAAAAGAAGACCTGGAGCTGATTGTGGCTCTGATCATCAGCTTCTTATAGCAAAACTCAAGCTTAAATTGAAGAAGGTAGGAAAAACCACTGGGCTAGTCAGGTATAATCTAAACCAAATCCCTCATGAATATACAGTGGAAGTGAAGAACAGATTTAAGGAACTCGATTTGGTGGACAGAGTGCCTGAAGAACTATGGTTGGAGGCTCGTAACATTGTTTAGGAGGCAGCAACAAAAACCATCCCAAAGAACAGGAAATGCAAGAAAGCAAAGTGGCTGTCCATCGAGGCCTTACAAATAGCAGAGAAGAGAAGGGAAACAACATGCAGGGGAGATATGGAAAGTTACAGAAAATTGAATGCTGACTTCCAAAGGATAGCAAGGAGAGACAAGAAGGCCTTCTTAAATGAACAGTGCAAAGAAATAGAGGAAAATAATAGAAAGGGAAAAGCCAGAGATCTGTTCAAGAAAATTGGAGACATTAAAGGAACATTTTGTGCAAAGATGGACATGATAAAGGACAAAAATGGTAGGGAACTCACAGAAGCAGAAGACATCAAGAAGAGGTGGCAAGAGTACACAGAGGAATTATACCAGAAAGATCTGGATGTCCCGGACAACCCAGAGAGTGTGGTTGCTGACCTTGAGCCAGACATCCTGGAGAGTGAAGTCAAGTGGGCCTTAGAAAGCATGGCTAACAACGGCTTAGAAAGTTTTTGTTTACCCAGGAGTTTTGTTTTAATTGCTAAATGTGTTATATTAGTGACCTCCTTTGTTGACTATTATTATGATTTAATGTTGTATTTTGGGAGATTTTTAATCATGTATTTACATACCATTTTGATATTCTTAAGGATGAAGGACTCGGCATGGTAAAGAAGGTATAATGCATTTATGGCAAAACTGGGTAATTTGTTACCTCTCAGATGGTTTTAAACAGCTGTATCACTCAGGTCTGAACAACAGAGCCAGCGGTAAGGGATCATGGGAGTTGGAGTGCAACAACATTTGAAGAGCCAGAAGTGCCCCAATTCTGATCTAAGGTAAAAGGAATGATTCAAAGAAAGTAAACAAAAATTGGAATTAACTTATGTAGGGTGAGAATTTGAGATGTAAAAGAATTCACTTCCCTACATATAATTCTAAAAAATGTATGTGAGCCAAATATAATGTGGTTACTTTTAGTTTGGATTCACAGTGGGAACTGCTTTCTTTCTTTTAACTCTCAGTGCAATTAATGGCTATGGTTTATTGGATCTTAAAGTAGATGAAACCAAGATGCAAAAGCTGACTACTTAAATTTTACAATCCTCCCATTCTCTTCTTGGGTTTAGGAGGAATGCTTCTGATAAAAGGAAATCAAATCAACCTCCTGCTGTATAACTATTGGGAGGAGAAACTGTTAAGAACCAGTTTTACTGCTCAGTTATGACCATTTCCATACAATTCAATTCACTTTAATTGACTTAATCCAGTTCACAAGAACAGCAAGCAAACATTACACTGATTGGTGAAATGGCTCAGTCCTTAGTAGCCTCATTTCTCAGTGTGGAATCATTTAAAACATTAGGAGCTTCAATGAAATCTTTTAACAAGAGTCAGAGACCTAGGAGACTTAGGACTTTGCAGTATTACTGACTCAGACTAATAGGGTGCAACTACATTGCAGGGGGAAAAATGGAAATGGATCCACTGGGAAGTTGCACCTGGAAAGTCACTTCAGCTGACCACACAGGAAAGGGGAGGAAATCAGCTTTGTTTGCAGCTTGTTAACCATTTAAATCCTCTCTTACCTACACCTGGTGCCTGGGTCTGCTCCTTCCTTCCTTAATTCTTTCTTTCCTTCCTTTTAAGGCTTGTTGTCATAGCACTAGGCCAGCTGGCTGACAAAAAAAAGGGGGGGGAGATCAGCAGAGTGAGAGAGGAGGAAATCTTCCCTTCAGACTTTTTTCTAGCTTGGTAATTCTCATATGCTCTGGCTGTCTGGATTTTCAGGAGGCACAGTTAAAGCAGAGATACTCTACAACTTGTTCCCCACTCCCCGCTTTGACTTGCCAGCTGCCCCAGTGCCAGATTAATAAACAAAAGCAAGCAAGCAGACCCAGGCACTGTGTGGGGAGGAAAGGATTCAAATGAGAGTTAATTTCCCTGCTACCGTTAACTAAACTGACTTGAAATACAATTGCTTCAAACTAGAGATGCACAACTGGACGTAACGAGGGGCCGCCCTCCTGGGGCTGGACCATTCACTCATGCATCCGTTGCTGCTGCTGCCGGCTCCGTTCTCCCTTCCAGTTGCTCTGGAGCTCGCGTTCGACTATCCACTCCTGGCAGAAGGAGGGATGATGAATCTCCCTGCCGGCTGACGAGTGGATAGCCAACCATGAGCTCTGGAATGATTGGAAGGGAGTGCGGAGCCAGCAGCAGCAGTGGACACATGAGTGGACGGTCTGGCCCCAAGGAGCTGGACCCTCGTTATGTCCAGCTGTGCAGGAGTATTCGTATACGAATACATCTCTACTTCAAACCTCTCCACATTGACTCAAGCAATTATAGTGCCTGAACCACTATGAAGGCATTCACTTCCCAAAAAAAGTGGAAGCCTCAGAGG
Organism: Intellagama lesueurii; assembly: GCA_037013535.1. NCBI lineage: Eukaryota > Metazoa > Chordata > Lepidosauria > Squamata > Agamidae > Intellagama > Intellagama lesueurii. The sequence continues at coordinate 117,244,910 of JBAJHW010000003.1, forward strand.
TGGAGGAAATGTTGTAGGGTTTGGGGAGGGTTGGGGTGAGGGGGGACTTTGAGCTGATTCACATGGACTTTTACATCATGTAGTTAACAGAAAATAAGGGAAATCTGACCTGACTGGTGGTGGCTTTCCAGGACCTCTGTCCCAGACAGTCATTAGAGAGTGAATATGTGACTTTCTTCATGCAACTACATCCTTTCCCCAGAATTGAGTTGGCTATCTTGTGTTTCCTGTGTGCATAGGAGATAGTGCAAGATGATGCTTTCCTCTGCCATTCAGATAACAGAAGAAAGCCTGGGCCATCTGGCAGAAGATGATGATGTTTCTTCTCCCCTTATTAGCATCAATAGGCATAGAGGGTTGTTGTTGTTTTAATGAGTAATAAACATTTCAGTACTCTGTAGGGACATGAAGGAGGAAGCATGATTGTTTCACCAGCTGTTTTAGTCCTGCTGAAAGACTACATGGTTTTCAAATCTTTTACCCTTCTTGTGTTTCATCTTTTAGACTATCAACCTACAGGCAGGGCCAGCCTTTTTGAAACTGATTGTATGTAAGTGATTTCAAAAAAAAATTCTGGCTGAGGGGCTCTCTCTCTCTCTCTCTCTCACACACACACACACTATAAATATATACTAACATTTTTGAGGCATATTTAAGTTAAATGTGAGGTTCATCAGTCTGGCATCCTAAACTGAAAAAGCCACATAGCCTTATACCTATTAACACAGAAGTTCAATCTTTATTTTGCACTGTTATGACAGAACAGGAACTGAACCAAAGAAGATGGGCCAAGCAATTGTTCAAGTGTGTAGCAAATACAGGAACACTGTACAAATAAACGAAATGAGACATTACACCAGAGACATTGATCCTCCAACCCACATGAACAAAGTTAAATTGAATTGACTCTGCTTCCTGTCCTTTACAAATTAATCTTCCGGCAATGCTACACCAATGACATGTGTTGCTATGCCTCATCTGTTCTCTGCTGTACTAAAGCAGTATGAGACCTGAACCAGTAGTGATTCCATACCTCCTCCAAAGATAATGGTGTTCTATTTTTGCTAGGGAGTTGCTTTTGCAAGCAAATTCACAGTGCAAACCTGGCTTGACGTAACAAGTGTGACACAGCTGCATTAACTGGTTCCCTTAAGGGAGGAACCTTGACATACTGTCACAGCATATACTGTCAGCATACGTCATGCATTTGCATTAATTATACAGCTCCTTTGGCATGACAAAGAGTATTGGGAGTGTGATGAAGGCAAAGAGATGCTGCTTAATGGGATCTACCTCATCCACCAGCATGTAAGTGTGATGGTGGGAAGAGGTTCTGAATGATACTGAGGCCCTCAGTGAATACAGTATGTGCATTCCAGCACCAGTGGCTCCTTGTGACTGGTTTTCAAGAGGAGTAGTACTTTCAGTTATTGTTGGCGGGGAAGAGCTTTTACAGATCCATGAGAATAGCAGAGGAATCTCCCAGATGTGGTACACTCTCATCTGATTTACTGGGGGGGAGGGGGAATACAGGGCAAAATGAAGAAATCTGGGGGATGGGGAGGGAGAGAGAAGTATCAATTGCTTCTAAGATGCAGACTATTTTATTATGACTTGAAAATATTGTAACTTAAATTTATTGCCCCATTTGACACATACACACATATGTGCCAATCCACTGTGGCACCTCCTTCCTAAAGCCTTACTCCCATTAGCCTAAATGTTGTTTATGATGATGATGATGATTGATGATATTAATAAAGTAAGATTTTCCAGCCCATTTTATCATATAGGTTTGACAAGCTGTTCCTTACGTGTTCCTTTTATGCCCCCTATCTAATTACCTGGAAGCAGCGGGGGGGGGAGGGGAGAGAGGGTTAAAATCAGCATGATTGTGGTTGGTTACCAGGGAGATAACACATTTGTTAGGCAGCCTACATTCAGATTCAGTTAAAGTCAAACCTATTGCTCTTCTTGAAAAAAGTGAAGTACACTTTTTTTCCATGCAGAACCAATATTATAGCAAAATATGAACACCTCTCCCTCATCGATTACATACATATTAAAATAACCATCAGAATTAGTGTTTGCTCTTAAGTTGAAAAGCTAAATTGGGGCACTTGTGATGCATATGGTGGCTTCATTTGCATACACAGATATCACATTGAGCTCTAGGACTTAGAACCATGACTTTTGTCACTGACCACCATCCAGCTTCAGTCATTGCAATGCTGTGGACTTCACCACATCATTGGATGCCATACAAATTCCATATTGCCTGTTGCCTAAATGACACACATACTAAGGCTGTGGCTTTCAACAGTTGTAATTCATTGTAATTTTGGAGGCAGAGTGAACATGGTTGTGTTGTGGTTTTTTTTTGTTTTTGTTTTGTACCATGGACATGGAGCAGGCTGTGTTTCTGTAAATGGCCAGATCTGTGTGCTAGAAAGTGGAAATAATCAAAAAGAAGACAACAATAGACAGTCTTGCTTAAAATGTGTGCACTTCAATGTGTATATAATTTGTATATATATTGAAATGTATGGGCGTTTGCTCTGATTTGAATAGAGATACAACACATTTTACCATGATGAGGAAAGCTATGACAAGTGGTCTGTGTGTGTCAGTCACAACTGATGGCATCTTCAAGAACTACTCTCTCTTCTTATACTGTAGCTCTTTATTCTTAAACCACACTCCAAACAGAGGATACCCTCAGAAAGCCCTCCAATAAATATTTTCTGTAAAGTAACATTTGTCCACCCTATGTGCATCCCGAGAGAAAATATTAAAACTCCATATGATTGAAATTGTTAGTGTGCAACTTCTGAGTTATTTCCTATGCTACATATTGAAGTGTGGGGAGCACTGGTATTCAAAGGATACCACTATTAACCACATAACATTTGAAAATAATTAAGTGCCTCACGGTGAGTTTATTTGCAGCAGAAATAATCAACAACTCCCTGATGCCATTAGGTCTTCTGATTCATTGTACATTTCTGATCATAGGTACCATTTCAGAAATCACTATGGTGGTAAGATCTATCTCAGAGTAACAAACTATTGATATTTCACATCTGCCTCTGCAAGCAACAAAGAGACATTGAATTGTATGAAAAGTCCTTCGCTTCACACAGATCATTAAAAAAAGAGCATTAATTCTCTTAATTTATGTTCTGGGCGCACTTCTAGTTAAATTAATGGTGCTGTAACATATGATACTATATCTGCATCATAATATATCTTGTGTGTCTCTCTCCCATTCAGGGCTGTGCTTATCTTCAGTGTTTCTGTGGATGAAATGATAACAAGCTTGCTATCTCTCCACTGCATACAGAAATTCTTGCAGTTATGTTAAAACAGCAAAAATAAAGACCTGTCCTTTGAAATGTTATGGCCATTATCAAAATGAGTTATTCATAATCACATTTATTTCAAAGTAAGCCCCCTCCTTGTTTTCAATGTAACATATTTTGAAGTAGCATCTTTAGGATATCTGCCCCACTTCAATCTAGTGGAAAGTCCAGTGTGAGGAAAGGTTGCTTTTTCAGTTCCTAGCATGGGTGGAGTGATGTACTAGGACTCGGGGACTAGAGTATAAATCCCTGCTCAGCCATGGACACTCAATGGGGGAGTGGAACTGGTAAAACCACTCCTTAGATACCTCACTTACCTTTGAAAGCCCTATTAGGATCACTATAAGTCAGTTCCGACTTGACAGCACAGAACAATAACAGCATACTCCAGCCAGCATGGCAACCAATAGTAGTCCAAAACAAACAAACAAAAAACACAAAAAACAAACAAACAAACAAAACAAAACACTCCAACCAATCAGAAAAGTAACTTTCATAATCTTCGAGAAAATCCTATTGAATTCATTATAATCCAAAAACACAATTAGAAATTATCCCCTGCTCAAGTCAGGGAGACTAACTTTTGTACAAACATGCTGGGAAAGGGATGGGTAACACATGGTTCATGGTCTGTAAGTGGCCTTCTCACACCTCCGGGGCCACACCCAAACTAGAAAGAAAAGCCTCAGAAAAGGTTCTTGTGCCCTCTAAGGGGCTGAGGAATATTTTTTTACACATTTTGAAGAGACCCCAGCACCGTAAGACCAAAACCCCAAGTTTTTTAAAAATGGTCACTTAAGACACAATGGGACCTTTCCAAACAATAACATGAACAACTGATTCCTGTTTTTTGGGAGGTTGGGATCACAGAAGTTAGTAAAACCCTCCAGTGTCCAGATATGAGTCTATGTGCCCCCTATATCTTTGGAAATTGCCTTCTGCAGGGTTAGAATCACACTACAAACTGGTGACCTCATACATGTATGTGTAATTAAGGCACATTGAGCAAAAGGAGACATAAGTTCAAGATGTTATTCTTGCCCCCCTCCCAAGTATATGGTTGACAGAGCTTCTTGAATCTCCACGATATTTCCCCACAAACATTGTTCTTCTACCTTAGAGCAAGCTAACAAGATTGTGGATTGTCTCTTCATTATCACTCAGCCTCAGGATTTTGTGTCTACTCCAAGTAAAGCCAACACAAATGTGTGACTCAATATATCAAAGACAAGAAACTCATAGTTCATTGCCAGTTATATGGCTGGGCCCTGTCATTAGGCAGAGTGAAGTGGCTGCCTCTGCTGAGGTGGCAGTTTCCGCTGGCTACCTCCAGTCTCATGGGGCAACATCATTGCAGCCCTATTCCACTCAGAGTCAGAGAGTGAACCAGAATATTAGCCAGATTCTCTGTCCTGAAGAAGATCTTTCACTACTGTTGTTATGTGCCAGTGGCATTTGCACATTCTGTTATGGGTGATGCAAGAATGAACACCCAAATGTGTGGTTCTCAGCATGAAGGTATTCAAAATGATAATGAGAGTGAAGTTACAATGTTTAATAAAAGTTCTTACAGTCAAAGAAATCTCTAGTGAATAGTTGGCAGTTAATGAAAGAGAAACAAATCTAGTTGTTTCAACTGCTTTCTGTGTTCCAGTGTTGACACTTTTGGTATTAGATGTTCCCATGCTAAAACATATCACGTATCAGAGTATATCACAAGATGTTTGTTAAACTAGAGAAAATCTTTGCCCTAAGCCCTTTTAGGTACATAAACCATCCCTTATTTCATTATCAGAGATAAGAATGAAAGCTTTCAAAAGTTTTCTCCCAACTGAGCAAGGTGATGAGATTTTCATGCATTTTTCACATCTTGGGGCTTTTTAGTGAAATATTTGCAAAGAGCTTTATGCATAAAATATATTTTGTGTGAAGTGCAGGGTTTTAAAAACCAAAATACAAAGGTTTCATTTCACAAATTTTTTTTACAATGACCAAAATCCTACCGAGGTTTCCCACATGCATAAGGACATAAACAGAAAAAAGCATTTGGGGGGATTTTCTGGGCTGTCTTTCTCATAATCAATTGTGTAATCATGAGACTAATGCTGATTGACCAGCCAGAAGAAAGCTCACATTGCTTGCATAATTGCTCTTATGCAATTGCGTAAGCCAAAAGGATTGTGGCCAAAGATTTTTTGTGAAAAGTAGGACAGTGTCTGAGGAGGAAGAAAAGACCTAGGTGTTGCTCTCATGCAGGATCACAAAAATCCTGAAGCACATGAAAGGGTTTGTTTTTTTCCCCACAAGGTGCCTCTGTCGTCCAAGACACCCTTTTTAAAAATCAAGGATGAGAACATTTGTGAGCATTCATTTCATTGTGAAGCCATTTTCTGAGGATTAGCCATAGCCGCTGAGGCTACTACCCTCACTACGCAGTTCTTGCTTATAATAGAGGAATGTGATTCACTCAACACAGTGCACTGGTTCTCTAATACATAGAAAGAGCAGCCTATTATATTTGTGGTACTCAGGCCTGTTATAGCTTACATCCAGGTTTGCAGTGGTAATTATGATGTAAGATACACTTAAGCCTTAAATTGTATGCCCAAATTAACCAGCAGCTGCTTTAGCATAACTGCAAGTCTGACTTGAAGCATTTTAAAGGACTCTTATGTTGTTCCCTAGAATATAAAATATTGTTGTTGTGTTGTTGTTTTTTAAATCCTGAATGTATCCTTTGACTGGTGTAAGGGGAATCTGAACTCTGAGTGAACTTAAGGAGGGTGCTTCATGTGAAATTTACCTGAGGGAAACTGCAGGGTAGATCTATCTGTTTGTGCTTCATGATAAATTGCCCTGGGTATGTCTATGTTTATGTTCAGTGAACATTTTCTTACAAGCCATCTGTACTCGGAGAAATCTGTACAAGGATATGAGACTCTCCCTTCCCCTCCAAAAAAAAAAGGGTGTTGAAGAAAGAAACCCCAAGAGAACATGAGTATTATTCAGTAAATCAATGAAACACATAAGTATGAGCAAAACAATTACATTCTAGGGCATAAATGCTGGTGTGTAAGAATTGTTTAAAAGGTAGTGGAATTTTAAATTGAAAAAGTACCATGTGTATTGAAAGATTTATTACCTGGGACAAATGGGACGGGATTTTGATGAAGGCCTAGACTGTCCTATGTGCTTAAAGAATCCAAACATCTAACACAACAAATGGTAAGAAAGATTTGCAACTCCTTTAAACATCTGGGTTGTTTTGCTTTGCTTTTGCTAATCCCCCTTTCTGGGGGTTATAGAGAAGAACACAGCCTCCCTCCTTTCTGCTAAGCAGTGATATAGCAGAAGGTAATATTGTTAGGTTCCCTGTATAATAGAAATGATTAGGTGTAGACTAATATTCTAAGCAAATTATCTGTTTAAAACAAGGACAATGTAATGGCAACGTGGCTGCAGGTGGTGTTTTACCATTGTCATACAAAAGCATTGAGACATTTTTTTAAAAAAATCACAGAAGGACATAAGGGAACAAAGAACAGAAGCAAATAAAAGCAAGTGCAAAAAAAAAAAGGAGCACTAAAGGTGGATAAGGATTCCACAGACACGATATGAAATCCTTACATCAGTTTCTCACTAAGGGCATGGATTTCAACAAAGATTACATCTGCTGCTTTTCACTTTTTCCCGTCTCCCTGACCCATTTGCACTCATGTGCACTGTCCTTTGTTGTTGTTGTTTTTAAGAAGAAAATCTGCCCCTCTTTTTGTGTACTTTTCACATGTGCACATGTTTGTGCATATGGTTTAAACTGCATGCCTTTCTAGAGCAGACCTACCCTTGGGTGACTGCTGCATTTGTATTGTTTCCATGACCATATGGCCTTTTCCTGATTTTTTCCATTAGTTTAGTCAGTGTTTTGTGCATGGTTGAAATACTGTATGCACACTCTATGGAGTTTGTTTAGACACTTGCCTGTTCGCTTGCATTTCTTCATTCTATATGTATGATATTGGTTGCCATTTGGATGGCATAGAGTAAATTGATAGGATTTGAATAATGTGGATAATATGGGTAATATGCTCCCCTTTAGCATGACAGCTTCAGTTATTTGTTACTCACTCTCTACTTTGATCTGGTAATTAGTGGCGAAGCAAGCATAGATTGCTGTAGCATATCCATATTGCTCAAATGCGACTTAAATGAATCTTGAATAAATTAGAACTTATGTATTTCAGTGGATCTACTTTCAGCTTGATTGAGTCTGGATCCATCCCATTATTTTTAGACACAACTGTGATGCAATGCAATGTTAACGTTTTTAGGACTTCAGAAAAAGGGTTTAGTCAAATGTGTTCACAGAATCAGTAAGGATTTGGTGAGCCAGCTCCTCTGTAAGTTCCATTGATTTAAGTGGGTCTACTCTAGCTGCAACCTACTATAGTAAAGCACATTGCAAGCCCATTTGACTCAATGGAACTCACAGAGGAGCTTACTCACCTAATCCCCAATGATTCAATGGCCCTACTCTAGTGCAAATTATTACAATAAACAAGAGAATTTCAGCTTTTGTATGAATACTTAACCTTCATCTGAGTAAAAGCTTAAGGTACTACAGATATTCTATTGCCTTAATCAGCTTGCAATATTGCTGATGATTCCTGTTTTCCTTCTTTCTTCATTTTTTTGTTCCTTACCATTTAAGACCACTCCATATATTCATGTATTAAGAGTATTTTGGTGGTCCACATAAGTCTCATTAATTTCAATAGGTCTTATTACCCTCAAGCACTCTGAGTTCATAATTCAATAACAGCAGTGCATCTGGAGTTCCCTGTTTAATGAATGAGGGTGAACTGGATTGCATTTTTTATACCTATTATACTCACAACAACCCTGTGAGGTAGCTTTTGCTATGAGCGACTGAACAAATATTTGAACCCAGCTCTTCATAATACAAGCTCACTACTCTAGCCACCAGATAATACTGAAGAAAAATGATAAGCTTTTCTGAAGACAGTAATTCTGAACCTTACGTCATTCATTCTTAATGTGTTTTTAGTATTGATTTTATTTATCATTTTTAATATAATACTTGGTTAATTCCTTTTTATATATTTGTATACTTAGTGTTTTTAGCTTTTAAATATTGTCTTTTAATTGTTGTAAGCTGCCTTGGGTCCTTTTAAGGAGAATGACAGGGTAAAAATAAATAAATAAATAAATAAATAAATAAATAAATAATATTGAAACTATGCATCGTAAGCATACATATTGATTACAGAAAAATAATAGGCTGAAGTGTGGAACTCTTTTACATGTTCAAACTTCAGAACTGTGGTTACTACCGACACTCCAGTGAAGCTTAGTATGATGTGTACAATCGGTTAAAGAATAAAACAGCAAAATACGTGCTGATGCCTTGTCATTTGACACCTAAAAGCAGAACTCAGAAATGCTAAATGGTGCTGCTGTACTTGGTTCATGATCGTACATGCTTTCTACAGTTGCCACTGGCAGAGCAAACTATGAAAAATAAGGGCACTTTGGGCTTGTACTGTCTGAAATAGGAGACATCCATTATTTTCTGTGAAAGTGTGAAGGGCAGAAATAGGGACATCCATTATATTCCAGGGAGCAGGGAGCTTCTGGAATGGGGGAGGGGGGCTTACAATAAGGAACTTTCCTTCAAATAAATGACAATTTGCAGTCCTATGAAGAGATCCTTATATTTGTTATGATGCACCTGCACATAGGAAATAAATCGTATAATAGTGGCAGCAGTTCAAACCTATGGGAAAAAGCACAGCACTGTACGGAGGGAAATGAAATGAAGTCCTGTATTGTTGAGTAGTCATGGAGGCTGCTCTATATGTTTCTATGCACAGAACACAGAGGAATGCATGAGGTTTCTTCCATTTGCCACAGATTCCCTAAGGCAATGTAAGATCTTTTCACAATATCAGGCATATGTCGCACTCTGCTGTGACTAAGAGAATTTTGGAGAGATGTGTTGAGCTCAGTTCTCCATATCGCATGCAAAATTTTATGGTGCAAAGGACTGGCAGACATTTTTCTGGCTCTGTATAAAACACAACATATGTATGTGTGCAGAACCTCTACAGATGTGATCTTACTCCAGCATTGGATGAGATTTGGGATTTGAGATGAATCTGTTTCCATGGACTCCTCCTGTGGGATGCCCCCATTCCATATTGCCTGGGGTGGATGTAGATTCTGCATGTGGTGGAGAGCCACTACGATAGTAACAAACTTACTAAAGAAAGATGTATGAGACAATATGACTACTGTATGCTATTCCCAGTCCCTCAGACTGAGGCATACATCTTCCAAAAAAGGGGTGGGAGTGAAGGAGGGGAAACATTTTTCATAATTTTTGTCTAATAAAGAGAAACTTGCTTTCTCATTTAGAAGTTGTGATTAACTTTCCTGTTCTCTGGGATGCCATATGCTTACACTTGTATTATGCAAATCCTTTGCCCAATGCACTGCTTTAATCATGTTCATAAACAGGACACAGTAGTCTTATGTTGCCACACAACATCACAATATTAGTTAATGAATATTAATGAACAATGCATCTGAGTCATACTCATGAGTCATCAGCAAATTATGCTATAACATTTCCTTCCCTCTTTAAAGAGATTGGCCAGTTCAGCTATTAATTTTGATTATGTGTGCTAACATATTTATTGTTTAATTGGGATGATAGAATTATTTAAGATCTCACATAATCAAATAGTTAATGCTAGCAATTATGCCGCAATCACTGCCTCCCTAAACCTGAGTGCAGACTGCTGCGATACAGTGGCCAGTATCCTGTTACATAGGTCTGCCTGTGTAATGGAAATGATGTCACAGGCCAGGGCAGGTTGCTGCAAATTAAAGAGGGTGTTTTTTGGGGGTGGGGGAATGCAAATCCCATATAATAAAACAAAGTTGCATGCATTCAAATAATTCTTCAACGAGCAGAAATCTGCCATGGCCAATGATATCACTCTCAGGCAGATGTACACAACAGGATATTGGCCTATGCATACTTATTTAAAATCAAAGATAGAAAGAAGACAGAAAGAACATTTGTTAAATGCCTTATTGTAGCCAGGTTAGGTTGCTGTAGCACAACAAGACATTTCAAAAAAGAATGTTAAACCTGTGCAAGAGTCCTCATTTCCAGGTGGGACTGAAAGAATGAGCTCTTTTCCTGCTCCCAAGGATTCTGTAATTTGTGCAAAATATATCTAGTGTCATTTCCCTCTTAGTAGCAAAATACACAGCAAACATGGGAGGGTTGGTTGACTTTTCAGAAAAATGCGAACAGCTCATCCAATGTTTTATATTCTTAAAGTAGCACTCCTCAATATTTGGGGCACTTTGTGCAATTTGGTGCAAAACAGACTGGCAATTTTGTAGAAGAGATTGTTCCCACAGGCTTAGAACACTATCAAGAAAGCCCCATAATTTCTCACCATCTCTGCAGCTGAAGAAAAGGAAGCTATAATTCCTTTACCTCACCTGCAAGGAGGAGAGACACAAAGATTTACATCCATATACTTCCAAGTAAGCTGTATTGAAACCAGCAGGGCTTATTTCTGAAGAAACATCCATTGGAATGATCTGGTACAAAATGAATTGTATCTCATTGTTCATGTTTTGCTTTCCTAATTGCCTCTGAAATTTTCTTTTTTATATACAGAATGAAATTATGAATGATAAACTTTACTACAAGAGATGAAAAATATTCTAGAACCAGGAATTTCAAAGGGCAGCAGGCTATTGTGCATAAGGAGCCGCAGTCAAGGTTCCTTAGAAAAGTATTGGAGATATGAGGTGTAGTCCCAGTGAGCAGATGTTGCCAGCTGCTGTGATGAGAATTTTAGGGTCACAGAGCTACATGGAGAAATTTCATAGGCCAAGATGAATAATTCAGCAAAGTGTTTAAAAAGTGGGGAATTAGAATCCAGGGAGCCTTTCTTCTTCTTCTTCTTCCTTTCTTCCTTTTTTTTTTTTTGGAGATGATTAGGTTTTCCTAAGCTTCCTTCAGCCAGAGAAAAATATGTGTTGTGAATAAGTGATCAAAACCTGAAATTATAATGAAGGAAAAACTAAGGCCTTCTGCACATTGACAAATGCAGAGAGAGAGAGAGAGAGAGACCACTGGGTCTTACTGGGAGAGGAACCACATAAAAAGAAATCTGTGCTAGGCAGTTTTCTTGATGTTAAACATCACCCTAGTAATCTATGAAATTTCTCTTTTTCTAATTCTTCACATGGAAAAAGTGTACAGTGTGTCAGTGAGGGGAAAAAAGTATAAACTAGAGATGGGCACAAACCACTGAACTGGAGGTTCATGCTGGTTCAGTTGAAGGATGAACCAGCATGAACTGCCAGTTCAGCAGTCCATACCTAACTGTACTATGAACTAAATTACCACTGAAAGAAAGAATAATCCAGGGTGTACAGCTTCAACTTAAAAAGGCCTGACAGCAATTTTTAATTGACAGTTTGCCCAAGATCTATCACTTTATTAATGCATATAATATTAATTCCTTGCCCTATTTTGGCAAGATAATTTTGGAAGAAACATGGATTCATGTGCTGATAAATTCTATCGAAGAAAGTGGAACCACACAATCCAGGGTGGACACTGGCAGAAAAGTCTTCCAAACTAGGATGATTAATCTCTGTGAAATATTTCTAAATTAAGCACACAATGAATTAAAATGAAAATATTAGAGCACCCCAATACACTTGCAAGGATTCCTGGCTTCACATAGAAGCAGCTAAAAAGGACAGAAGGAAGCCCAACATTGTAATGAAAATACTGTTTTAATATAGTGGTCATCATTTCATGTAAAAATTGTGGTTCGAACAGCAACAATTTACACAGAGGTGCTAGGAGCCATCGACACTAATTACAATTGGATGGTGATTGAAAATGGTAGGCTGTGGAGAGGCAGCAGTAGAATATCTACCCTCTGGTGGACAAATCAATATATTTCTAGCGAAGATCAACTTTAATGCACTCAGTTACAAAACCATTCCATCCAGTTTTTGCATCCATCTGTGATTTTAAAGAAAAATGCAAAGAACACTTTGTACACTAGGACCATGGTATCCGCAGAGGATAGGTTCCAAGTCCCCCACCACGCAGGATGCCAAAAACTTATAGATAAGATTGAACCCTATATACAGTATTGTCTTTGCTCTTTCTAGTTGCCAGTTCTTGTAATTACATCATGGAAATACATATTTCTGTTTTTTTCCATTCAATATTTTTAGGGCGAAGCTTAGCCTACCAGTGACAAGGTACACTAGCTGTTGGTTTAAATCCAAAAGCCTCTTGTTCTGATGAGGAAAGCCTGGTGTACTAAATCCCAGATAGACTTGTCCTGCTTTGCCTCAGTGAGGCCTGGTATATTGGCAATCTTTCTTCAGCACTTTCTAGCAGCCTGCTTCATCTACCTCAGAAGCCTGGTTTACTGCTTTCTTTCCCTAAGGAGGTAGACTGCTCCACTGAGCCATTCACCAGGCCAAGTCTGGTTAGGGATGATTTTGTCATGGGTGGCTGAGGAAGCAGTGTACCCTCTAAATTTGGTGCTCTGGAGAAAAGCCTTCAATTACTCCTCAAGATGGGTTGGCTTTTACTACTGTCACCAACACATAGGAGCAAACTGGTATCACTCCCTTTGATCAAGATTCCCTGGAAAGGGCATTGAGATGAGCAGAATTTGGCAGTTTCTTGCACAAAAGAACAGGTGGAAAACTTTTAAAAGGTGGGGTAAAAAGACCAAAGGTTTTATTTTCATGGGAAGCTGGGGAATCTTGCTAGTCTGCAAAAGTCTCAGCAGAGAGCCTTGGGATGGTGAGACTTGGAAAATCGATGGGGATAAGAATGAGAAATATTCAAAGCACTTTCCATGCCCCTACTAGACAGTGTAGGCAATCCTGAGTATGTGGGATTAGTTCTCTGACTCAGTATAAAGCAGCTTGATATATTCATAACTATTGTGAGTCTATGGTTGAACAGCAGCCAGCTTTAACCTAGGTGTCTCTGTTTACTCTCTACAGCTAAAGACATGAGACAGTAACATGCCAAGATTTTTTTTATATATGTACTTTGGTACAATTTTAAGATGGTCCATGCTTTTTATCCTGCTGATGATCCCAACTGTAGGTAGTCATGAATCTAGAAATGAACGTACATGTCTCTTTTTTACCAAGCATACTCATTTATTTCATGAGTAGTGGCAGCTCTGACTTGTATCATCTCCCCTAAGACTTAGACATGCTTCTTCCCCAGACCTGTAACCTGGGATCCTATTATCGGAAAGTGACAGGATTTGAACCTGGGACAATCTTCAATCAAAGCACATACTCCACCACCGAACTGTGGTCCCTCTGTGAGTGGTCTGCTCTTGTAACTGAGTTTCAAGTATCTCCTTGTAGCAACTGTAATTTGGAGACTACCTATCCAACACACAGAAGATAAACAGTCATCTTAACCTGAGACAATTGGTTCTTTGGACTTTTGCAAAGCAACATGGTTTCTGCTGTTGTCATCTTCACAAGTGATACAGATAGAAAACATTGTTTCTTAGTATTTCTCAACTGCCAAAAAAGTGCCCTGGACTATGTGAGGTGCCTGGAGAGAACCTGGAGAGAACCACTACCTACACTCTTGATTTGAATCCTCCAGTGATCTGCCACAAATGCTTTTCAGTATGCTCACACATTTCAGAGCCAACTTCAGGTAGAAGTCAATGCATATTTTAAAGCAACTATGATAGCGCACAGTGTATTTCTATTTTAAAAGGGATATCCTACTGGGGCTTCTGAGCGAATTCAGTTGTTATCATAATTCAGAAACTGTGATAGCCCATACGAAGAGCAAATTTCAAAGGCAGTACAGACAGCATCAATTCCAAAGAAGCGGAATTTATTCAGCTACAGAAACAAAGAACAGGACACAGCACATTTAGAAATATACTGGCCTGCTCCCTCTCCCTCCCTCTCTCCCTTTCTCTCTCTCTGTCTCCTCTGCACCATCACACAGCCCTATATCTTTTTATTACTTTTGAGTTAAGTGTCACAATTTGTCTAGGCTGGCAGGAAATTATGTGAACCCATTAGGAATCCAAATCAAAATGTCAGCTGAGATTTTAGTCATTGCCAATTCCCAAACACAGATTAATTAGTGCAAATGGAAGGAGATGAAGTATGGGATGGAGGACTATCGATTATGTGGGTCCCATCCATTGCCGAGAGATCATATCAGAGAACACAGGACATGGACTCATAAATTACTGCTGTCTGAACTTCACTCCTTCCTTTTCATATAGAAAATGTCTATTTGCCAGCTCAAGCCATCCTCCCCAGAGGCCTAAGTATGTTTTCTCTGGAGACGGATATTTGATGTTCCCGTTCCTCCCTTCAAGATCTTACAAGTGTGTGCAATGAGCTTCTGGATTTTTATGCTCGGTCCTTTCCTTTTCTTGACAATCTTCATTCCAGGTTACCCTGTCAGATTCCATTCCTTGCTGGATATTTGTTTGTTTGTTGCAATGGAGAAAAAAATAACCTGAAAAGAGCAGAGAGATAATGATTTGGAGAACAAGGAACACACAGACACACATTATATTTTAATTTATGTTGACTTTTCCAAAAGGGGGAAAAGGCAGTCATGATTTGGTTTGTTATCATAATTCAGTTGATATCATGATTCAGAAACTGTGATAGCCCATATGAAGATGAAATTTCAAAGACAGTAGTTAGCACTGAAGCCATTATATTCTTATAGATAACTTTTAAAAAAATCCTGCCATTCCTTAACCTAGTGTGAAAGCACAAGAAGACAAGATATTGTGTCAGTTCAAAATGCTGTTGTGGCATGTCTTCGGGTGCACAGATCAGGAAATGGTAATCACAGCCCTGCGAATCATCCAAAAATGGCTTGCAAGAGTCTGGAGCAAATGGCTAGTTGAACAGGGCAAACCATTTGTTATGAGAAGACAAGTTCTGAGATGGTGCCATTTTAAAGAGACCCACCACTACTTTGTGGCTCGTTCAAGTGTACTGACCATGAAAGGAAACTATTTATCCCATTCTTGTGCTTCTCTGCTTCATAAAAGAGAAGAAGCACAATGCCTGTCACTCCATTCTCTTTGTTTTCTTTTCTTCTTAGCTCCCCTTCAGGATTTTTTCTGATGTTAGCAAAGATGGATGCTAGCATTCAAAATGATTGCTGAAAACTATCTTCTGTGTAGGAAAGGCTGTACTGAAGTGAGACACACAGCTCGGAGAGAAGGAAACAGAATGGTCTCTCCTACTTCTGTCTACATGATAACAGGAGGAGAAAAAGAAAACCTGGGCCATTACTAAGATTTGCCCAGATAAATAAAGATATGGTTATGGCATAATGAGGGCTTGGTGAAATTGAAATTTTCAGGTTTTTCATCAAAAGAATTTATCAAAATTAGCAAATTTCCTATCAGGAGATTAGAAATAACTTGATATTTCATTAAAAAAAATACATGAGAAACTGAAATTGATAGATCCTTTTATCTAGGCCAAGGGCTTCAATTGCATAGTATTTATTGTTGGAAAATAATGTCCTTGCATGTTTCACCTTTAACATCGGACATCTGTAAAGAACATGCATCATATCTGTTACTACACCTTTCCAAGTTTTTTTCCTTGCCTTCAGATCCCTAAGACCACCTCTTCCTTCCTGTTCCTTCCTTTGCTAGACACCTTTCCTTTTACTCTACTTTTTTGCTCTCCAAAGATAAGACATGTGGGGATGTGGCTCCATACGATGTATGTAAAAGAACAAAACCATGAACTCTAAGAAAAGGCTTTTTGTTTCCTTTTAAACCAAGAAGCATCCTGTGATCATATTTTTTAATGAGGGAGGAAGTGAGGGCATATTTCCATACTTTCCCCAACATCAAAAAGGAAATAACCAAATTCCAAATCCCTTCTGCACTTACAAAGTTTTGGTTTGAATCTCTATGTATTTATCTCTGTTGTGGTACTGAATTCAAGTTGCTATCTTTTTTTAAAAAATCTAGAGAATGCTTGTTGTTGTTTAGTCGTTCAGTCGTGTCCGACTCTTCGTGACCCCATGGACCAGAGCACGCCAGGCCCTCCTGTCTTCCACTGCCTCCCGGAGTTGGGTCAAATTCATGTTGGTCGCTTCGATGACACTGTCCAACCATCTCGTCCTCTGTCGTCCCCTTCTCCTCTTGCCTTCACACTTTCCCAACATCAGGGTCTTTTCCAGGGAGTCTTCTCTTCTCATGAGATGGTCAAAGTATTGGAGCCTCAGCTTCAGGATCTGTCCTTCCAGTGAGCACTCAGGGTTGATTTCCTTCAGAACGGATAGGTTTGTTCTCCTCGCAGTCCAGGGGACTCTCAAGAGTCTCCTCCAGCACCACAGTTCAAAAGCATCAATTCTTCGGCGGTCAGCCTTCTTTATGGTCCAGCTCTCACTTCCATACATCGCTACTGGAAAAACCATAGCTTTGACTATGCGGACCTTTGTCGGCAAGGTGATGTCTCTGCTTTTTAAGGTGCTGTCTAGGTTTCTCATCGTTTTCCTCCCAAGAAGCAGGCGTCTTTTAATTTCGTGGCTGCTGTCACCATCTGCAGTGATCATGGAGCCCAAGAAAGTAAAATCTGTCACTGCCTCCATATCTTCCCCTTCTATTTGCCAGGAGGTGATGGGACCAGTGGCCATGATCTTCGTTTTTTTGATGTTGAGCTTCAGACCATTTTTGGCGCTCTCCTCTTTCACCCTCATTAAGAGGTTCTTTAATTCCTCCTCACTTTCTGCCATCAGAGTGGGATCATCTGCATATCTGAGGTTGTTGATATTTCTTCCGGCAATCTTAATTCTGGCTTGGGATTCATCCAGTCCTGCCTTTCGCATGATGTATTCTGCATATAAGTTAAATAAGCAGGGAGACAATACACAGCCTTGTCGTACTCCTTTCCCAATTTTGAACCAATCAGTTGTTCCATATCCAGTTCTAACTGTTGCTTCCTGTCCCACATATAGATTTCTCAGGAGATAGATGAGGTGGTCAGGCACTCCCATTTCTTTAAGAACTTGCCATAGTTTGTTGTGGTCCACACAGTCAAAGGTCCACACAGTCAAAGGTCCACAAAGGTCCACACAGAGAATGCTTAGTCTTCAACATCCAGGCTGGTACGGTGTGGTTTTCTCTAGTATCTAGAGAGAATCTGACCAGTGGAAATTTTGTTTCAGCTGGATTTCTTTGACTTTCTAAAGAAGAATTTACAAATTGTGGAAAGGGATTTGAAGTTTAAAAGTTCAAAAGTAAGAAGGCAAATCTGACAGATTTCCCAGTTTCTAGATCCATCTTCCTTAATGCCCATCTGTCTGAATCTTCATCATGAACATGATCATCATGCCAGGTTTTTAATCCCTCATTTGTTATCATGCATCCTCAAGTCACATACCTTACCTCTTATGGCAATCCTGATAAGTTTTCAAGATTTGTGAGAGGCTCAAGGCTCTGTTTACTAATGCCAGCCATCAGTGAATTTCTATGGTCAAGCAGGAATTTGAACCCAGGACTCCAGAGCAAACACTCTTATCCATTACATCACACTGATTTCTTCTCAAACCGTCTTGTACTAGACTAAACAAAGTTGACTCTTTTTTCTTGTAGGGTATTTTCTGACCTCAATTGGAATTCTACAGGGATGTGTAAAGCAATTGCAAAATTAATTATTCTCAATGAGACAAGCTGTCTCAGCACGTCAAAACAGGCTGTCAAGAAATCACTAGCCTCTGCAGAAATTTCTGCTACCAGCATGAGAATGAAAGACAGTATTTTGTGTATGTGTCCAGGTGTCCAACACTACTGTCTTCTCTGTTTTGTGAATCACAATTCACACAAACTCTGGAAGCAAAGGAGGACTGACAGCTTTATCAAGAAAAAATGACAACCTGTCTGTTGCTTCTAATTCTTAACAACTCATGCTACAAGATAGAAGCCATTGTAGTTTTGCTCATTTTGTGCAATTTGCACAAACATTTCCTGTGAGAACCCCTCCAGTGGCCTGCAGAAAATATCTTATGGGCTGAAATCCTGTTGCACAACTCCAAGTGTACAACAGTGGTGATATCACAGCAGTGGCAAATTACCACTAATTAAAGATAATTTCGGGGTTGTGTGCACACTGAAACTGTCAAAGGAAGCCTTTAATGCTGATTACATCAGCAGCATTGCGCGCACATAGAGCTGCACAACAGGACTTCAGGTGAGGTAAAAAAATGACAAATTTTTGTTCTCATATGCAACAATGAGGGGCAAAAATGAGTCATGTCCTTAGAATTCCTATGTATCCCATGTGCAAAGGAGCAATTGTGTGTGTTCAGATGTATTCTACCCAAACATAAAACATAATTTGGTATAGAAGTGAAGTAAGAGCAGATACAATGAAACAAAACAATATTTACACTTCATGCACTGTGAAGTATTTGCTGACTCGAATGAATCCCATGAGCAACCCCATGGAAGAAATTTCAGTCTTCCCTAAACAAGGTCAACCTACTGAAGAACCAGAACATGTCACATTTGCTTCATTACATCATGGTTTGGCATCAGAGGTTTTTGTTTGTTTGTTTTATCCTAATCATTATCTTGACTAGGGTGAAAAAATGACTTCAGTGGCAAAAAATCAATAAAACCCTTGGCACTGTTTCCCCAGATATTTTTTAATGTCTCAAATGACTTAAAATTTGTCAACATTATTTAGTACTGTGCAGATGATAACATTGCACAATGACCTACTTTGTAGAACTACTCTAGTGTAATACTAAAAGACAAAAATGCATTCTGGGGACTAAAATGTTCTATCATAATATATAAAAATCCCCACTGGCATTTATGTTAGATTGAGTCACATCTGTCCTACCATGAGGCTGAGTGACATCTCTGCCTGATTTGGTGTGTTATGAAACAGTAGCTTATTGTTAGTTTCAACAGCCAAAATCTTGCTGCTTACTGTAGGAAATTGCACTAGAGTAAATCCATTGAATAAATGGGAATTTGGTTAGAATTCCTCCATATGTTCAAATGAGCCTATGCTAACTGCAACCTACTATGCTAAAGTAAGCCACAACTATAGTAGTCATTTTAATCAACATAATGTATGGAGGAGCTGACTCACCAAATTCCCTTTCAGTTAGTGGGCCCACTCTAGTGCAATTTACTATACTAAGCAACAGGATTTGGGCTACAGTTTTATCCCCATAGACAGGTGCTTGTTTTCTATCTCAGGTGCCAAAATAATTAGACCAGCCTTGGTCCTATTTACCTTTGCTTGGAATATAAGCAAATTTAGGCTTGCTCCAAATTCACTTTTCCCAATAGTGTGAACTACATATTCAGGCCCAAATGAAATCATATATGTGAATGCATTTTCTTATATTTGGGTATTGGAAGCTTTTTTGACCCACCTCCAATTGTTTTATTGGCTGAAATGCTGTTGCCTGGTTATGCAAGTATTGTAACTTTTGGAAATGAACTACAGTAACTTAAGAAATCTCCATATTATATGTTGCATAGTGAAATATGAAGAACAGGTAAATGTCCCAGCTTCCACTTAGCCTCTTTTGTTCTCATAGTGACTTTGTATATAAAACTTTGTATACTCTATATTTGTATACTCTACTAGCTTAAGTAGAAAAAGTAAAACATATTAACTTACAGTTGTGGAACTTCAGTTAAAATCAAAAGAATAAAAGGGTTTTAAAAAAAGGAAGGATGGACTCCCTGGAGGTCAGGAAGGAAGAGTTCACATGTCTGTTCTGGTTGAACATCAGAGAAGAAGAAGAAGAAGAGAGAGAGAGAGAGAGAGATAGAAATCCAGACATCTGAAAGCAAGCAAACAGGAAGAGGAGGGCAGGGAAAAAAAGAACTTTGCTAATTGGTTAGTAGCAAGGCAGAACTGTGTTAGGCTGTGAAGCCACCTTCCTCCCACTGAAACCCAGTGTTAATGCATGCAAGATTGTCACTGTGCCAACAAAAAGTTGCACTATTTGCATAACTCTGCAACAGGATTTCAGCCATTGTCTCCAAGATCAGACTGCTTTTTACCAATAAAACTCTGAAGGGTTTTTTTTACATTTCCTATCAGTCCTAGCCAGGAAAGGCAGTGGTGATGGATCTTGGAAGTTGCAGTCCAACGTCTAGAAAGCCAAAGTTATCTACCATTGGTATAAATAATAATAATCACATGATAAAAACCATCAGTGGGTGGCAATAATGTTTTCTGTTCTAATAGCACTTTTTCCATTTCCTGCAATTATGGAAATGACTGCTGGCCACCCTTGTCTGTATCCTCACACATCCTGGCATTTCCCACATGGCTCTTGTAAGTGAGGACAGCCAGAGGGGGAAAAATATGTTAAAGGGGGGGCAGTTTCCACTGTGACAATGTAGATAGCAGGATAATAATATCCTTGATAATATCTGAGCTGAAACATTAGCGGCCTTTATGCTTGTTATCACATTTTGGGGAAATTCAAAATCTGTTTCCATAGTAACAGGAATGGAAATAGCAGCCTTTAGCACTGTAATCATAATTTTGCTTTCAGTTCTTCAATCTGCATGACCAATTGTATTTTGATTAAAAACAACTGCCGTTAATCAATGATTTCAAAAGTTAGGATGCATACAATTTGTGACTTTTAATAAATTATAATTGGCATTATAATGTCATTTGGTAAAGATGCTGCTTTGAATACCACTTATTAGAGTTTATAAGCTTAAGGAAAGCTTGATTGCTAAGCAGGAAAAAAAATAAGCATGCAAAGACAGCACTTGGTAAACATACTTTTTTTTTATGCCTCTGAACATTTAGGAATCAATATTTAACTGGTTTTTTTAAAGTGAAATCTTATGCATATCTTCTCGAAGACCACAGTCCTACACACACTTTCCTGAGAGTAACTCTCTTTGAATTCAGTAGGACTCACTCCTAAGAAGTCATGTATGGCATTTGACTGCTCCATTATTTCAGAGGGAGAAATGTAAGCATGTGATTAAATTTTTTTATCAACATCAGTGAAACCTAGTGCTTTTTGGATCTGGAATTGCCCTTTACTTATATCTATGTTTTATTAGTCAAAGACAAATATTCTAGTGCTGCTGAATATAAATTCAATTACGTTCATCATACAACAGACCTAAATTCTTCTGAAAGTATTCATTTCCTACTTCATAAATCTATTTTTGTAAGACACTACCTTGGCCTTTGTGGCAAAGTGCCAAGAGTGATTAACCATTTTCCCTTCAACATTTGCAGAGAAGGTTTCCACTGTCCTTCAGATTAAATTCTGATTGTGATTGAAGCCCAAACTGCATGTTAATACTGTGGCAGACATTATAAATGGCAACTGAGTGCTTAATCCCCTTGTCTTCCCCTGAAAAATCTAGAAAAACATCCTGATGTCTTAAGGTTATGTGATGCTTGTAGACAAAACTTTTATTGTGCAATCATTCTGCTTCATTCACAATATTACAGTGAGGTCCAGGCAACATCATTTTCCATTTATAAAAGCGATTTTCCACCTTTTCATCAATCTTTTTTTTTATTTAGGAAAAACATGCATATTAGCTTCAGAACCCTCTTTGATTTGTACTGCTAGTAGCCACAAGGTGGAAGAGCTACTACAACTCCCAGGATCTTTCTCTGGCTTGGGCACTAGCCATGATGTCTGGGAAGACTCAGGTAATTTCTGAGCTCTGTTAGAAGCTATCCTTTGGGAAGCATGAATAGCATTGTGCCTTCCCTTCATCTTACATCATCACACCAGAGGTTGCTGAGGTGGGGAAAATATAATACCGTCCAAGGTTATCTGCCCAAATAAGCTATCCAAGGTTATCTGTGCATAACCAAAGTGCCATGAGGATAGGAACAAATTAAACATAAGGTTCTTGCCTTTGTCAGTGGCTGTACCAAGTACAACAACTGTACATTTAATTCTTCCAACCAAAATGGAGCAAACGTACGTGCACCTAAAGAACAGTAGCCCTTGACATGGAACCAAAAAAGTATAGGTAGGAACACTCTGGCAATGGTTCATCCTGGCACTTACATTATGTGGTCACAAGGAAAAAGAGTGGGCCAGCTCATCTGCAGAGCAAACCAGACTGTGGGACACATCCTCATGTAGTCTTTATCTCCTAAAGCCCAGCTCATTAGCTGTGTTGCAGGGGAAAATGGGTCAATTTTGCTTCAACGTACACCCAGGAAACTGTTGAGGATTACATATGACTGCAGGCAGGCCACACCCACACACCTTAGGAGAAAGAACATCATTGTGTGTGAGCAAAATCCTGATCAGAATAGGTAAATTGAAAATGGCTTAAAAAGAGCAGTACGTCCTCTTCCTCAACACACTTACCGTGGATTCCAGTCCTCTGTATGTATGGATGTAAAGAAGTCTCTCATCCTTCTTTTTATCAGTTTAGGCTGTCCAAACTGAGAAGAATGTGTGAATTTCCAAGCCCTGTGAAACCTTTCACCTAGGGCAAGGTAAAGACAAGGAGTTTGTGTGTGTGTGTTGGAGAGGATGTGTCCATCAACATTACTGTTTGTACTGTAGTCTGCATAAAATGAGTGTTTTTCCCCTTTAAGGAGCAAAATACATGCACAAAGCAAGCACATGTGTGTATCTCTCTCTCTCTCTCTCTCTCTCTCTGTGTGTGTGTGTATAGGCAGTCTTGCTCCATTTTAGTTTGTTTCCAGTGGCTGGGATTGAACCAAAGTGAGGTTGCTTCTTCAATTTCCCAGTTGGTTTCAATATCCTCATATCATTAATGCATTAAACAGAGATCTTCATCATTTAATGATGTGGGGAAATTGAAAAATTAAATTAGAAAATTAAAACAAAATTCTTCCTTTGCTCCTTCAAGTTTTTTTTTAAATTGAAATCTTCTTTCCAGAAATGGGTGAAGACAGGAGGGGGCAAGGATGGTGATTTTCCCCCTTCGTATTGTTTTCTTTAAGGAGCCAGGCCAAATAGGGTTGCTTGAGGTCCATGTGCCATCTGGATGCAAGAATTGCACTAAATGGCATATAGGACCTCTTAGGCCTGATCCAGAGGTGGACAAACCTCTGATGCCTCATCAATTTGAGTCCAAAGACTGGATCCAGATGCTTTAATTCAAAATAACAAATCAAAATTTGTCATGAGACACTCATGTTCCATTGTTTTGAATGTCTCCCCTTTCTAAAATATGTTCCCTCCAATTTTTTTGAAAATATTAGGCACAGTTTGGGCTGGACCTCTCATTGGGCAAAGTGACGTGACCATCTCAGGTGGTGAATGCTGGAGAGTGAGGAGCAATGACAGGAAATAGGACTGAGTTAAGTGTTCCACATAGCCTACTGTTCAACATGCAGTCTTGCTACACTTACAACTCAGACTATAATCCTTCTGCTAGCATTAAAATGATATTCTGCTCGGAGTGTGGCTGGCTTTTGTTGGCGTGGGTGGTGATGGTGCTTTACTCATGCAGCATGGGCTGGCTCTTACTTTAAAAATTAATTGATGTGATCATTAATTTAATTGAAATAGTGATGTGTGGAAGGACCCTAACCTATTACTTGCCCAAATGAAAGCCACAGAGACTGAGGCAAACGTATCCTGAGCTCTTTTGGGAACCTTCTGACCCAATCCTTGTCCTTATCCATGATGGTATTTGTACATTTCTGCTTCTCGATGAAGACCTAATTCTTATAAATGGGGAAATGGCAAGGCCAGGTCATATATTAATTGTGAAGGCGAGCCAGAAGGGCTTCTCCGATAATGATAGCAGCTCAATGCTCTTTTTATTTTTCCCCTTCTTTTTCCCAGGGAAAAAACATACTTTCTTATACTGTCCTGAGTTTTTCTTTCTCTTTCCCCACCTCTAATGAAGACCCATCAATGCCAGCATCAACATGAGGCATCTGCTGATGTGCCACTTTGCTTCATTAATGCCTCTAAGCTCTCTGCTCTGTCCTATAGTCACTTCAAAAATGCACTAATATGCCTGATTCAGTTCATTTTTACACATTTGTCCAAATTTCAAACTATCTTAAGCTATTTGAAAAGTATAGTGGCACTGGATTTTAAAGGAGGCTAACACAATGTATATATATATTCACATCATTTTGTAAATAATGATCCATTGTTTGAAAAGCTGAAACATAACAATATTGTATCCAGTTACTATTTGAACAGTTCTTACAATTTCTCTTAAAGAATGCAACTAAAATAAAACTAGAAAATATCAAAGCAATCTGCATACCCATACAACACAACGTCTCTAACAGATATCTGATTTTACATATTTCAGAGTGGTAGCTGTTAGCAACAACAGCAACAAAAGTAGAGTGAACACAGAGTCTAACTATTGTGGTGCCTTTAAAACTACTCGTAACAAGTCATTTCAATGTGAGCTTTTATGGATTAAAATCCACTTCTTCAAACACTCACTCAGAAATGAAACATTATCCATGGACATTCACACTCAAATGAATTTGTGAGTCCTAAATGTGTCACAATATTTTTGCTTTTGTTTTGTTTTGCTGGTGTTATCCTAGGAAAAGAGAGATAACACTCTTGATTTTTTTAAAAGCAAACTTTCAAAATTAGCAGTTCAATTAAGATATGGACCAAGTTTACCTTGATCAAAGGATTAATTTGTGAACCCATTGACTCCATAACAGTACGATTCCAGTAGTTAAGGATGTTTGTGCTATGGGCCATCAAGTTGTTTACAAGATTAGGACACAGAAGACCTGGGTTTAAATCCTTACTTGGCCATGGAAATTCAGTGGGTGGGGAAGGATGATAATGGTAAACTGCTCCTTGAACTGGTCACATACCTTGTTCATTAAGCCCCCCTCAAAAAAGCTCAGTAGGTTGGAACACCCCAGAGGTCACCATGAGTCAGAAGTGACTTGACAGTGCAGAAGAATAATAATGTTGCTCCAAATGCCATGATAGGCACAAATGCATGCATGCTCTCAGTCCCATCCTGTTATTTTTCTTTTATTTCCTTTTCTTTTTTAGTGCACCATCATTGGACACACTGAGCCATTTACAACAAAGCAGGAAGTGGAGCAACACTACCATGACCATAAGCCTTCTTGTTGCACTCATTCTAACCCCAGTGGTGTAAATATTCAAGAAAAAATTCCCTTCCAACATTGCCTGCCCTGCTTTTGTGATATCATAAAGATATGTTCCTGTAACATCACAAGGGATCATCCCCTGGTCTGAGCTTTTGGCCCTGAACTCTGAGGCAATAGGAATCTCCTGAGTTGGCAACCCTAACAACAGCAAAAAAAAAAAAAAAAAAAAAAAAAAAGATGATGTGACCTTTGATTTCCTATCTTCCCATAGCCTCTTTTCCTAATGTTTGAACATGTGAACTAAGGGATTCTCTGGTGTAAGATTAAATGAGTGCTTCTTCAGACCTCTCAAACTCAGCTTATTTATCTGCACAACACACTATGAAAATACAGATTCCTAGCTTGAAGGGTGAACTGGTCTACAATTGAGTCACTAGAGTTATACTCCTGGACTGGCAGCCTGTCTGATGCAGTTTATACATGCAGAAACTAAACATTTTTGTTTACACTTGAATCTCTCAATTTCTTTGTTTTATTTTGTTTCATTGCCTCTTTCAATAAAATATTCTTTACATGCCAAAATTACAAATGGATTTTTTGTACTACTCTTCATTCAGAAATAAAATCTATTGTCATATGGTTTGGACATACAAAAGTACAATCAGGAAGGGGTGACCTGTTACCTTTTCCAGCACACATACACAGAGCCATCCAAGCACATGTATATTGCTTACGCCACATATATTTCTTCAAGCCCTCATTGAAACCAACAAAAAAACCTCTGAGTGAATAGTGTGAAAATTAGAGCCTAGTACCCAACTCCAAAACACATTTCCTTGACAGTGTGTCTCATTGATTTCAATGGCCTTTGCTTCAAAAGGAGCATGCTTGCGATTGCAGCCTGAGGCAGAAATCAAGAAGACAAGTTAGGAAATGAAATGAGTGGAAGCAGCATTGCAGCCTATGGCTGTGCTCTACAAGCCATGTACACCACTGGCGGGAATCAGTTAATGTCAATGATTTGACAAAGGCTAATTAAGTCACAGCACAGAGGTGTGCTGTTTGATTCTATTGGCTATGGTGAGCTGTGTGGTTTGTTTGGTTTGCAGTCTCCCAACACTGAGGCCATGAGGGGTCCTCAAAGAAAAGAATGTGGGTTAAAACTTCAAATTAAAATAAAACTGTGGTGTGAACAGAAAGGAAGGGAACAGAGGAGGGAGGGAGGGAGGAATGAAGGAAGGTGCCAAGGCACAGCAGCAAGGCGGAAAAAAGCTGTAAAACTATGAATATTTAACACTTCAAGGTTTTGGCTTTTACTTTGGCTATCCATTAGTTATATCAAATGCAAAGATTGGCAAAGTCACCTTTTTGAACTGTATCCCCCCAGAATTCCTCAGCCAGCACAGGCACAAGTCCACAAAAGATAACTTTCATCATCACTGATCTGCTTCAAAGGTGACTATTTGAAACCTACACAGTGCTGGCTGAACATATGACATGGCACAAACAGTTTGATTAAATGAACCTCTCGTTGTGAATCTTGCATACACATTCATACATGCCTTGAAATTCACTGAAGAAAATAAAATAAAATAAAATAAAAACCACCATTCTGTGAACATTCAAACATCTAATGAGATTTGTTCTTTAGACTGCCAGACTGCCATTCTCTTGCCACCCAATCCGAGTGAAGTCACACAGAGAGTACTTATTTACCTCTTAATAGTTCTGTAATCATCTGCATCAATTGCCAGAGATTTTCCCTTTTTGTGTGTAATTGTTGATGAACAAGTGGGACTGATGTTTTTAAGTGTTTGGATCCATTTTCTCTTGGAGCACAGAGAAAAGAGATTAAGATGTGAGCAGCTGGGTTATTTCTTCTTCTCCTCCATTTATTTCTCAGGGTTAAACATGAAATCAGGTTGATTAGGTCTTCAATTTTACACATGTATTCTTTTGTTTCTGCTTTCACTCCATTATTAAATCTAAATTAAATCCTTATTTGAAGACACTTAATTTCAAACATTATCCTTCTATTTATTTTCCATTTACTTCCCAGATGGCAAATCCAACTGCCATTACAGCCTTTGGTTTGAAAGAATAAGCTAGTAACAGAAATCCTGTTATGATACTTTGTTTTCTTTTAAAAATATCATAATAATGACAATTTGGCCATACTTCCAAATCCATTATTGTTGTTATTTAATCAATATATCTCTAGGCTCAGAAACTGGAGCCACACTCATCTCTAATCTATACTCAATGAAGTCACAGATGACACTAATTTACCAATTTGTTATAAATTGAATGATTTGATTGCAATTTAGCACGAACAAACTGTGTATACACTAAATTAACAGATGGCTAAGGTTTTCAGAACTGTGTGCTATTGACTTTGTATGTTTCTAGACTATCAATTATGTGTGCCTTTAAGTGGGGATAGAGTCATATACCACAATCTTATTTATGACAGAGCTCAGGATAGAACAAGAAGTACATGGTTTTTTTCCTGCAGTGAAATCACCCAGAGATGAACAGAATCCATTCCTCAAATGGATGCCTGCGAATGACTCTATAGCCTGGCTGTTTAAAATGGGAAGGCATATGTGACAGGTGGGAAATAAGAGGGTTTTTTGGCTCGAATGGGTGATCATAACGTTTTGAATACCTTTGGTAATCAAAATCAAAACCTCCAGCCATTACAAGCTGGGCAGTTTGATTTCATGCTTTTCTCTTGCATCTTTTGTTCTTCTGTCTCCCTGTGCTGAGTACTGTGCTTTGCACATCTAGATAGCTCAGGAAGATTGACATTGGAAAATGTTTTACCCAATTCATGTGCAACTGGGGATGATTGTATCTTTTGTCTCCCTCTGGCAGCCCTCATGGCGAAGTGTCATGCCAGGAAGAGCAACCACAGAAGATCCATTGAGCATCCCTCCCTATGTGATTGAGAAGCATGAAGCCCTTTTGCACTGAAACAAAACCAAATTAAACGTTTGTCTTAAGACCTATCAAAGGCCTCTAATGCTTCTTTCAACTGTTCCTTTTTTTATGACAAAATTAATCATTTTATATTTGAATGTTTTATTTGACATCAATCTGTGATTTATGCTTTTCCTCATAACACATTTCTGAAATGGTTTAAAGCAGGATGAATAAAATGTAGTGAAAGGATAACAGCAGAAAGAAATGGAAGAAGCTCCCCTTAGTCTAATTGTTCTTTAAATACTGATACTTCTTTGTATATTTTTCCAGATTGTATCTGGAGTCATGCTCACTCTCACTTTTAAAAAAGTATATACTGTACATAATTAAAATTAGCTCCAACAACAATGAGTAGATTCCCTTTGAACCTGTGTGATAGGTCCATTCATATTAGCTCTATTCCAGCATTTAAAAAAAAATATTCTAGAAGCATAAGCAAGGAGAGAATGTTCTATATGAAGAAGGCTAGTCTGAAGAGGAAGGAGTCTGTTATATGTAGAGCCTCTCATGCCCTTGAGAGTCCTGATTTTTCAAGGTCTCCAGTTGTATGGAATGACTCTGTATATAGGAAATTCTCTCATCTTCAGGAACTCATTCTATCTGTAGAGGATACTTCTTCCACTGCTCACTCTCAGAATACCTCTTCCTTGAATGCATGAACATAGTTGTTGTCTTCCAGCATCCCTTTTCCTCACTCTTGTGGCTAATCAATCACAGCTCAGAGCTGTAACTATACTTTTTGGGCAACAGGGGTTATTCTGGTTTGCCTCTGTCTCTGCTTGTGGATTGCAAAGTGGCATTACAAAGTTAAAGCACTTGGATTCTTTCTTTAGCAACAATAGTGATGACATCCACTACCTCCCTCAAGCTGCCATATTTGTTCTGTTTGACTGGTGTATGCCCGTTTTTCTAGCAACAATATATTGTGAACTCTCCTTCTTGTAAAACTTACTCTGAAGTGGCCTGGATATGAATGGGCAATTAAGATCCATTTGCTTTATGAAAGTCCTCATGCTGGTAGAAATGGAAAGTGCTAAACGTGGTTTGTTGATATAGATCAATACAGCTGCCAAGACTTCTCAACTTCTCTGGGTGTAGCTATGGCAATGGAGGCTGATGTCTCTGATTTTCCAGGGCAGGTGAATCAGCTGTGGGCTATGGTCACAACATCTCAGGATCTATCCAACATGCTGAAACTTGGATAGGTCCCACAAAGCTCAATATAAAACCTGGAGTAGATCACTACCCTTATGAAATTGGAGTTACCACCCTCCACTGGGTCATGCAGAGTGTCACAGTAAGCAACTGCATCTCAGAATGTACTTGTACCTCACTGTCCATATTGCAGTCTGTATCTTCTTTTTATTTTATATTTTTTATCCTGCCCTATGACCTTAGCTTCTAATGCACAACCTGCCAACTTCCACTTCAATAAATCTTCACATTTTCTGCCTTCCCTCCCCTTTTAGTTTATTTTTTTAAGGACTGAGGCTAGCTGTAGTTCTGTTGCTTAGATATTTTCTAAGTTTGACAAAGGGTAGAGTTTCTTCATCTGGGCCTACCCTGCTAATTGAAAAAGCTGCCACTAGAGACAAAATCTTTTAGGCGCAGTTATTTCTGTTCACCTTACAACATACCCGAGATTTCTCCCACGCAATGAAAGATGCTGATTCAAATCTTGAATGTGGCATTTCATTAATTAACTGGAACAAGAGAATTTGAACTGCAGGGTAATTGAATAAATTAAATGACAAGACTCTCAATCCTCAGATGAATGCCATTATACAAATAATAACTTCTTTCTTTACTTGAGCCTTTCTAAACAGGCACTGAGCCATTTCTAAGCAGGCAAGGCACCAATGTGACAATTCATCCATTGTTTGCCTTTTTGAACATCATCAGTTGCTCTTATATAAGGTCCCCTTAACTTTTGTCATTCTTTGATTTTTATACATAAAAGGCTTGCTAGAGGTAAACTAAATGAAAACTGGAGCCCCTGAATAACAAGGGACTTTTGAATAACTCTTGTTTTGTTTTGTGAAAAGCAAATAAACAGCACTGCCATTATTTCAAGTATGATTCTCTGAGAATGAGTAAAATCCAGAATTGACTGGACATCTACTGTTGATGTGTGGAGGATTCAGATTTTTAAAAAATCAGGCAATTTATCCTCCCACAAGTGAAACAAAGGGCATTGCTTCAGACAAATAAATCTGAATCCTTCTCTCCCTCCTCTTACCAGAGGTTGACATCATCATGTCTCTTCTGCCTGAATCATTAAGCTCTGACATGAAGCCTGGTGTTATTGATGACATGTATAGTGTATTTGAATTTCCGAGGAATATGGTGTTAAAGAATACAGCACTGCACTTAAATAATCAGTACACTCTCTGGAGCAGGGAATTCAATATTTTGCATGCGGGTTTGCCATTTCTATTTCTGCTCACATTTCAGAACCTTTGATATAGACTTTACATGGTTTATGCAGGAGGAGCTGCAATTCAAAGTTTAAAAAAATAAAATAAAAATCTTTCCTTGAATTCTCCTCTGCTGCTTCTACTCCTGCCCTTTATCCAAAACATCTGCTTTTCTTTGACTGTATAGGGACCCAGCTAGCAACAGGAAGGGAAATATTGTAGTAGAAAAGTTTTGCATCCTCAACACATGTGCCCCTTTCAAGTTTTATACTGCACACTCCCATTTCCCCCTATGCCTTGAAATATAGTTTGGCCATAATCATAAATGAACAGGAGCTGGGGAAGGTTGTCCAGATGCTTTGGACTTAAGGTTCTCAAAAACCCCTCCCCAATGGTGAATGATAACTGTATGACAGATAAAGCCCAAAACAACTGGAGGTCTAAATGTTCTCCATCCCATTCCACACCCTAAGTTGATTTCTGATTATGGCAGAGCTAGCTTTAAAAGTTTGGGCTCTTACCCTCAGATATAACATTGGTCTGAAATAAACAAAATATCTTCCTTTCAGACTGTTCTATGCTGTTCATCAGTCATTATTTTTTGGGCTGTTAAAAAAAATTCTAAAAAACTTATACGTGGATATAGATTTGGCCACATATATATAATTGAAGCCATTAAACTAAAGTGACAATGTAATCAAATGTCTTCAGGATCACCATCACTGAAAAGGTCAATTTTGCGAAACCTAATCAGTAATTATAGCTGTAGAAGGTAGTTTCAATGTGGTTTATTGAAATAACAAGAGCATATCCAGCCCAGTACCGTTGCTAGGAGACGAGAATCACAAAAATAATTATATGTGTCACTTAAAAACAAGATAAACAGTGTTGATTAATAGAGCAAAATGAAGCAAGTAACTTGCTTAATATTGGCAGCAATAAGAAACACCTATCAAAAGAACTCAAAGCGAGTGGTATGTAGGTCAAAAATGAAAGAAGAAACTGTAGTATCCAAGAAAAATGATGGGGTATGTTAACTGTTTAAATTAATATTGTCATTTGGTATGTTGTACAAAATGCCATGATTGGATGGGAGAGGAGCCAAACTAGAAGCATCGGTGTTATTGTTTCATTCTGCCTGTATAAAACCTGTCAGTGAGGTCAATCCAACAGAACACCTGTACTCTGTGGATGGAACAGGTGAAAGATACAGAATTTTGTTGACCAGCTATTTCACAGAGAGTATAGGGATGTGGGAAATACTGCACTGAGGTTTTGCTTTTAAATACACATGATTCCCTGCACATGTCTTAGACTGAATATGGAAGCAGATGCAAATTGATCATGGAAACCAGCATATTTTCATTATTGCAATGCGTTCTGGAAAAGTAAAAAGTGTACAAGCACAAATTTCCTCACCGCCACAAATCCAAGAAAACCACTACAAATACGTTTTAGTTGTTCAGGGCATGCATCTACTGATTCACCCATTAATGCTGCTAATCAAAAAATATACTATTATTTTTCTTTTAAAAAGAAATCAAAAATAAATGGCACAGTTATGTTGGTGGGGAAAAGAATCAGAGGATAATAAAGCAAGCTACAGCTCATGCTAATATGTGAATTAAAAACACCTGTCAGTGATCAAGACCCAGAGGAAAAACCACTTTCACTGGGAGAAAATAACTATAACAGGAAAAGCTAAAAAAAAACCCTTTTTTTTGCTTTTTGACACCTGCAGATCACAATCAAATTAACAAAGTGTCTGTGTTTATGAAATTTGTACCACATGCAGGTAGTGAGTAGGATAGAGGAAAGAAAAAAGACAGGTGGGAGATTTTCTTGCTCATTGGAAATCAAGAAGTAGTTGATATACTGAGTTTTTCTCCCAATCTCCAGTCAGAACCTTTTATGTTTCCGTGTGTTTTCATTTTTCCGACAAATACTGTATTTTGTTATTTTGATACAAGTTTTCAGCCGCCTGACGGCTGGATTTTACCGGCCTGGAAAGGGCGTTGCTGTTTTTTGCCCACCAGCTCGGACAGACACGGGACGGCTCCTGTTACGTCAGGAGGGGTGGGCGGGGAAGCGCTGTTATTTATGCAAGCGCTTCCCCGCGCTCACCCTCTTTCTGTTTTGGGCAACAAAGAGGAAAGAGCGGTGCAGCGTTGGACGGGTTGACTCGTTTGGAGGCGGCAGCGGTCGCACTTTGGACAGGAGGGCAGCTTCTGCTCCCTCCCCGGGTTCGAACCTGCGTGGTTACGTTGGCTTGGCCATTTCTTTTTGGGGTTCCCTGTTGTTTTATTCCTTTTCCCTTTAAGCTTTGGGACAAGAGGGGCGGTAAGCGGCAGAGCGGGCGTTGCGCCCGCCCCGCGGCGGCGCGAGACGGCCCGAATTTCTGTAGCCTGCCTGGGTGTTTGCTGCAGTTTTATTAGTTGGTGGGGGGAATAGGCAAGTTACTAGTTTTGTTTACCTTGAGATTCTAGTAGGGGGTTTTTCCAGTTGCAGGACGCCCGTTTTTGGTTTCCTTGCCTCCCTTCACTTCGCCCCTCTTTACAAGTTCGGGTCCGGTTGCTGTATTTTCGCGCCTTGACTCCCGGCCGCCATTTTGATTCAGCTCTTATATCCTCCCCTTTTATCCCATCCGCCATTTTAGTGCGGTTTGAGTGACGCAGCTAGAATTGAATTAAAGCTATCTCCAGTTTGATTTCGCTCTGGTTACCTTTCCTGTATTGATTTCAATTTTATAGGGTTGTGGCTTTAGTTTTTGGTCCCTGGGGGGATCATCTCTCTGCAGGGCAAGTTAATATTGTTTGCTGTAGGATAAGAGGGGTTATTTTATCATTGGGGCTGTGTTCCTCTGGGTTGTTAATTGATTTGTAGTCCACAGTTGGGGGGTGTATTTAACTAAAAATAAATAAATAAATAAATAAATAAATTTTTTTTAATAAAAATAGAAATAAATAAATAATAAATATAAATCATTAAAAATTATAATAAATAAATACGTTTTTACATATTTGTAAATAAATAAAAAAATAAAAAGGGGGGTTTGCAATTACTTTTGAGTTTAATAGAGTGGGTGAGTAATTAGCCAGTTGTGCAGTTAGATTTCATAGGTAGTTAATTAATAAGAGTTTAATTCATAATTGTTCTGTTTTTGACGAAATACCTATTAGATATATAGTTCATTATTAGTATTGGGCAAGATTGGGCATAAGAAAGTGCATCGCGTAGCCCTTGGGTTTTTAGTAGTTGGGCAGGGGGCTTGTGGGGCTCTACTGACGGATAGGCAGTAGAGAGTGTGCCTTATTCCATAACTTATAATGGCTTATCGTAAAGGGAGTAGCACGCGTAAAGGCAAAACGCCTGCAAGTAAAAGGCAAGTTCCGCAAGTTTCACCCGTTAGTTCCTCCTCTGATGAGGAATCTTGGCCGATTTGGCGTCAGTTACAGGAAAAAAGTCTGCATTTGAGGCAAAAAGGGGCGTTTTACAGACTCCTCAGCATGGTGGGTCATCCCCTCGCCGCTCGGCGAGGGAGACCAAGGGTCGCAAGAAAGCAAGATTGAGGACGCTGGCTCAAGACCTAATGGATCGCTTTACGGTTTTTGAGTCTTCTCAGGCCACGGCAGTGGGACAGCGCGATGCTGCCGAAGGAACGGCGGCTACCAACTCAGCAGAAGCTAGTCAGAAGGACGTGCGCGGAGGCGAAGTTGAGGTGCTGGAACCAGCGGCTGCTGCTGTAGATGAGCGTGATTTCACTGAGGAGGCGGGACCTAGCACATCTTCGGCTGGAGTGTGCTCTCGAACATCGCTCGGGTCTTCGGGTGAGTCTTCTTTTGCCCACAGTTCATCATCACCTTGCACGGCTTGGCCATGGGCCGGCAGTTGTTGCACTCCACATTTTAACTGTGCAGCTCACAATGTTTCACATTCTGGGGGGCACAATGTAGCTTGGCCTCCGGCCAACATGCCATTGTGTGGTTGGGGCCCGCCTTGCACGGCTTTGCCCTCGGGGATGTCATCTAATACAGGGACTAGTTCAGGGATTCCGTTTCATCCATCTGTACCCAATACAGGGTATAACACTGTTCCCTTACCAGCTATGCCTTGTGCGGATTATTCTACTCCGCTGGGGGATCATTTGACCTCTGCCATGAAGGAAAAGATCTGGAAGAGAGAATTTGTAGATTTTTTTGATCTCTTGAATCGCGAGACAGATGTTAAGGAGATTGACAAGGATGATGAGAAGGAAAAAGAGAAGCGCAGACGAAAGAAGCCTGATCGAACATGGGCCAATTGGGTCCCAGGATTTATCATTTACGCTGGTGTATTGGTTAAAGCCCAGCAGTGGCGTGCTTCCTCGTTGTTACAGTACTTTGATATAATCTGCAGGGCTTACGCTGATTTCGCGGGTCAGGCTTGGCTTTTGTATGATCAAGCTTTTAGGATGAGGAGCGCTATTCAACCCAATCTTCGTTGGGATGAACCACAGCCGGGTCTCTGGCTTCAACATATGACACCGGCCAGACCCAATTTGGGGGATAGATTTGATAGTGGTCATTTGAATAGGAAACTAACTGGGTCCGGTACTCCCCGCTCTAGTGCGCGGCAGGCGGTTCAACCTCGCCTGCCTTGCTTCGATTTCAACTTCAAGGGTTCTTGTTCCAGGAACCCATGCAAATTCGGCCATGAGTGTATTAATTGTGGGGGAAAACACCCAAAGTCTACCTGTTACAAGGGGGGACCACAGCGCCAGGCAAAAGGACAAGGAGGAGGAAAAAAGCCTAATGGGGGTGGCGGCACCGCTGGTAAGGGGTCCAACCCCAATCAAAATTGAGGTATTGCAGGCCTGGTTGCATGACTATCCTCGGAGGGAGGATGCTGTATATTTGTTTCAAGGTTTTCGCGATGGTTTTCGTATCCCTGCTTTAGGGGAACGATCTGCCTTCATCGCAGATAATTTACGTTCAGTTAAAGGTATGGAAGATATAGTTTTGAATAAAATTAATAAGGAGGTGAGGGAGGGTAGGGTCCTTGGGCCCTTTCCTCGCCCACCTCTGGTTAACTTGAGAGTTTCCCCCCTGGGCCTTGTCCCTAAAAAGGCACCGGGAGAGTTTCGGCTGATTCATCACCTGTCCTTCCCGGAGGGGGCGTCGGTCAACGACGCCATTCCATCCGAACTGTGCTCAGTTCGATATACTTCTTTTGATGAGGCAGTTAACATGGTTAGGGCCTGTGGAGTGGGGGCTGAGCTGGCGAAATGCGATGTTAAATCGGCTTTTCGGATTTTGCCAGTTCATCCCCTGGATTTTAATTTGTTGGGTTTTCAATTTCAAGTTTCATTCTACATGGATAGA
Organism: Intellagama lesueurii; assembly: GCA_037013535.1. NCBI lineage: Eukaryota > Metazoa > Chordata > Lepidosauria > Squamata > Agamidae > Intellagama > Intellagama lesueurii. The sequence goes on from JBAJHW010000003.1 coordinate 117,281,225, forward strand.
GCGTTACCCATGGGATGTTCTATCTCATGTTCTGCTTTCGAGAAATTTAGCACATTTCTTGAGTGGAAACTTAGATGAAGGGCTCATTGTAATTCAACTGCCCATTATCTAGATGGTTTTCTTTTTTGCGCTAGAGGCAACTCGGGAAAATGCGTTAGGATGTTGGAGGAATTTCAGTCCTTGGCAAACGAGCTTGGTTTGCCTTTGGCTGAAGAAAAAACAGAAGGCCCTGCCACATCTTTAACATTTCTAGGCATCGAATTGGACACAACGCGGCAGACTTCTAGATTGCCCCATAAGAAATTGATAGATCTTAGACGTCGGGTTGAGGAGTTGCTAAGGAAGAAGAAGGTGACTCTTCATGAGTTGCAGGAAATAGTGGGACATTTGAATTTTGCGTGCAAGGTAGTAGCTCCTGGTCGGGCCTTCGTGCGGTGCCTTTGCGGCGCTATGAGTGGTTTAAAACGGCCAACACACAGGACTAGGATGACTAAGGGCATGAGGGAGGATCTACTCCTTTGGAAGAGATTTCTGGACGAGTTTAACGGGATCTCCTTTTGGAGATCGGATATCAGCTTGAGAGCGGACTTCCAAGTGCATTCCGATGCAGCGGGATCTTTGGGGTTTGGAATCTATTTCCGGCACAGATGGTGTGCCGGTACTTGGCCTGAAGAATGGCATAGCCTGGGTATTACTAGAGATTTGACTTTTTTAGAGTTTTTTCCAATTGTAGGGGCCCTTTGGCTGTGGGCTGAAGAATGGTCCAATTCAGTGGTGCGTTTCTGGTGCGACAACCAGGCGGTTGTCTGCATCATAAACGAGCTTTCATCCCGTTCCAACAGGGTTATGGAATTGGTCAGAGCGTTTACATTGCGGGCCCTACGTTTCAATGTGTTGGTACATGCGCGGCATGTCCCTGGCATTGATAACAGGATAGCTGATGCTCTTTCGCGCCAACAGATCGACCGGTTCAGGGAGTTAGCTCTGGAAGCCAGGGACTTGCCAGAAGTTCTTCCATCGGAGGTCTGGCAGATTGGCGTGAAGAAGCATCAAGAGCGATAGGTATGGCATTAGCTTCTAGAACTAGGAAAGGTTACTCGATCGCTATCCGAGAGTTTCAGGAATTTCGGGCTTCTGTGGACTTGGGACAGCCATGGCCCATCCCTGTTGAACACTTGCAGCAATTTGTTGTTTTCCTTCATAATAAAGGACTGGCGCCCAGTACCATACAAGGTAAACTGTCGGCCCTGGCCTTTTATGCAAGGAGTAATGGACATAAGGATTTTACCGGTGATTATAGGATAAAAAAAATGTTAGAAGGTTGGTCTAGGGAGAGAGGAAAGGTGCACGACTCCAGGACACCCTTTTCTCCTCATCTTCTTGAACGATTATGCGATCAGTGGGGACATTTATGTCGGGACCCCTATGAGGTGGCATTATTTAAAGCAGCTGCATTGCTAGCCTTTTTTGGAGCTCTTCGGGTCAGTGAGTTGGTAGCAAGCGGGAAAGCAGACGCCTCCAACCGGGCTCTTCTGCTGGGGGATGTCTTGATTCAGGATGACAGCTTAATAATTACAGTTCGGCATTCCAAGGTCGATCAGAAGGGCAAAGGTAGGCGTTTAACATTAGGGCAATGTGGCATTAAATGTTTATGCCCGGTGGAAGCAGTGTGGGAATTCATGGAACTTAGAGGTCAAGGGCCTGGATATTTTTTGCAGCATGAAGATAAGTATCCATTGACAAAGTTCCAATTCTGGAAACTCACGGATATGGCCTTGGACAGAGTGGGCATTCAGGGTTTGAGATTTGTAACCCATTCTTTTCGAATTGGCGCAGCATCTACAGCGGCTGCAATGGGGTATAGTGCAGAGCAAATTAAGCAATTGGGATGTTGGTCTTCATCATGCTACCAAAGGTATGTGAGAGTGTTACCTAACCTGTAGGCTGGAGTTTTTGTGTTGTTTCAGGGGCCGCGGGGACTGGAAGTCGAAGACACGTCATGATCATCGGCCACAGCTTTGTTTATTGGGCAGAGCGCTATGCTGCCAAGTCCCACTTGGGGACTGATTTGGGGCTTGGTGCCCATGCTCATGTTTCTTAGAGAGGAGTACGTGGCTTGCTTTGGATCCAACTTGGGCGGTTAACCTTTTTTGCCCAGTCCCCGCCAGATGTTCTGCTGATCCACCTGGGCGGTAATGATTTGCCTCATGTGCCTGGTAAAGCACTGATCTTAGACATTCTACGAGACCTGGGCAGGTTGAATGCCAAGTACCCCGCTATGAGGATCGTGTGGTCCACGATCGTTCCGCGGTTGACCTGGCAAGGCGCCCGGAGCATTGTTGGCGTTAACACGGCCCGGCGGCGTGTTAATAGAGAGGTGTGTATAGGCGTCTGCTTTCGCGGCCTCGGTTCTGTGGTTTGTCACCACAGGATTGAATTGCGTAATGCGGCTCTGTTTCATAGCGATGGTGTCCACCTGTCCGACACAGGGTTGGGCATATTCCTTGACGATATCAAAAGGGGCCTGCTTTTGGAGCTCGAGGGGCTCTGTGGCGGGCATGGTACTTAGCTACGCTAGCATCTATGCTGTGGCGGGTAGTGCGGAAAAAACAGGTGTTTTCGGTGTGTCCCAATTGTAAGTCAGGTAAGCCAACAGCGCATCCGACCTCCCGGCTCTGCGGATCGTGCGATTACAGGGCCGGTGCGGGAAGGATGCGCTGGGCCACTTTCGGACCAACAGTCATCAAGTAAAGATGTCTTGAGGTCTGGGAGTGTTTATTTAGCGGCTTGCCGGGTTCCTGCTGTCTGTTGACCGCTGGAACCTGGGGCCGGGGACTCGCCCGATGGAAGATCAAGGGGTATTGATTACCCCTACCTGTCACCTTTTCTGCACTACAGCAGGCCCCTTATCTTTGGCCATTTGTTTGGCAATTGCACTTCCAATTTGTTGTTCAATAAAGTGTGGCCCGTATTTAATCCAATGCTGCTGTCTCGTGTCTTTATTCCGGGATTGGGTGGGCAAATAGAATTGGATGGGTTACAAATTGTCCTAAAATGAATCAGATGAGGTTTGTGAGAAAATAATTTTGACTGAATCAGAACATGGTGTTCACATACCCCCTAGTAGGATGATATAGACAGAGGTAATCCTTTAAGTATTCCAGGTCCAAACTGTGAAGGGCCTTAAAGGTAAATGTCTGCATATTGAATAAAGGTGTCCTGTTTCACACTGGGTGAGGCAAGTGAAACTGCTGTCTAGTGAAGCCCCTGACCAATTAAAGGTTGAAGCAGGAACTATAAAGCTCACTGAAACATACACTCAGGCAGGGCAGTCCAAAGTAATATTCCAAGAAGCACTCCAAAGAGCCAAAGGTCCAGGCAATCCAGAGTAAGAGACTCAGGAGTAAGACACAGGCTGCTGTACAATTTGCTTCCAGTAGCTTGTAGAGTCCATGGAATACTGTTTTCTAGGTGTGCTGCTGCAGCCTCAGCAGCATGCAGCTGTAGTTGTTCCAGTTAAAAGAGAGGGATCCAGCTGCAGATCTTGCCCCCTGAGTCTCCCTGGGAGAAAGAGACCACTTGTGAGGAGACCTCTTACTTACAGGCAGCTGAGCACTCTGCCTTGGGGCTTCAAACTGGGCTTGTGCCTTCAGTTTTCTTCACTCTTGGGGACTGGGAGGTCATCCCACCTCCCCCTTAGATTCAGTTCCTGAGCCCTCATCCTCCCCAGGCTGAGGCTCCTGGGTCCCTGAAGGTCTAGGATCTGTGGGCTCGGCTTCCTACTTCCCTGAGGCTCCAGGATCTCCAGGATCAAGCAGGTCCTCTTCCTCTTTGGAGTATCCAGTTCCTCAAGCTTTTCCTTGCTGGAGAACTCCTCTCCTGAGGTCATGACATGAAGTGAAATGCACACATCATAACATTCCTAAAGATGGAAGAATACAGAGGAAGCTTGCTCATATGGGAGAAGGCAGATGGGCAGTATATATATATATATATATATAATTATTATTAATAATAATTTGACTGACTGCATGGTATTTTTTAATAATAATAAATCTATCCAGGTCAACAGGGTAGCCACGGCACTCTGAACCAGCCGAAACTTACAGAATGTGCTCAAAGTAGTCTCACTGTATAGTTAGCTATTCATGAATCAATTTCCACACAGTGGATATGACTTCTATGAATACATAAATGCAGAAATCCATGTTACTATCATCGCTTTAGTTATCTCCTATCCCTTAGGTCGTCATAGTTTCTCTTCAAATGATCAAATAAATGGTTAATATTTTACATTCCTAAATTGACATTTGTGTTTCTTCAGACAATTAGGTGCATGGTTAATAGTATACATTAATCTGCTCTGAGCCAATATGTTGATGAAGAAATTATACTCTCTACTCCAACTGTAACATAATTATCATGGAAAGGAAAATTGAGACATACCCACTACATGCCTTCCCTCTTCATTTCATACCTGTTCCCATCCCTCCCTCTCAGTCTCCCCTCAAACTCTCATCTTGACCCTAACTTTTGATGTCCTGCCAAGCATCTTTTCTTTTATTTGCATCACTTCTAGGCTTTCTGTTTCTCCTTGCCCCTGCTCTACTCATTTTCCATTACTCAACATGTCCACTGCAAGAGGTTTGAAATGAGTTCTTTATCACGGCAAAATTTCCTGATTTCTAGTGTTGTCTACCCAAGACTAATTAAACCCTTCCACTACTACAGAATTGAGAGTATACCTGCTTGACTTACATAGAAATTATCTTTCTGTATGAAAGATGACAAGGAAAATGAAGCATCCTTTAATTAATCTATTAATTAGTACTATTTCCTGTATCAATTTCAGCTGTAGATTTGTGTAAAGCACTTCAAATAACATTTTTTTTAAAAAAAAAATCATTTATTTAGAAATAACTTTCTGAAGATCTCACGGAAGGGCAGAACAAAAGCACTTTAGAACAGTTTAAAACATCTAAAATAATAACATCTTTTAAAAGAGCTTAAAACATTTAAAATAATGTAAGCAGTCTGAAGCTATTAATCATGCATTTGCCAAAGATTCCACAACCGGTTCAAAGCACGATTCTCAACCTCAAAGTTTCTGTTTTCACTTAGAACTAAAAAATAACAACATTGGTGCCAATCAGGACTCCAGGCAAGAGAAGTTTTCACAGTGACAGTGCCATAGCAGAAAAAGGATACCTTCTTTGTCTTCATGTAATATACTGTGTTCCTTGATGGAGCACTGAGGAGAGTTTCTCTGGAGATCTCAGAGCTCAGGTTGGTAGACAGAAGAAGAGACATTCTGTTAACTGTCGAGGTCCCAAGCTATTTGAACCAGAAGGATATCAGCCACCAGCTTAAAGCCTTTAGAACAGGAATCATACAGCTTCTTGTGTTTCTGTTAATTGCCTAGCTGCTGCATATTGCACCAGCTGTATCCTCTGTGCTGCCATTAGGGTCAAACCCGCATGCAGCACATTGCAGTAGCCTAACTGGGAAATTACCTGTGCATGAAGCATTCAATTAAAGCATTCCTTGTGGAGCTATGTATTTCTTAGATTTCTTCTAATGTATTCTCTGCAAAATCAGGCTGGACTTCATTACTCAGTAGCTATTAACAATATATAATCATATATATTGGCATAAGCAGCCAAGTGAATTGATCATTAAGTGATGTAGAGAATTCCTGTTGGGAATTGTTAACTGTATGTTTAACTCAATTGACTTCATTGTTCCAGGAGACAGATAATGAAATGATTAAACAGGCGCCAGCATTCTGATAGTGTGCCATAACAGGTAGCAGCTTTGATTCATTTCCACATCACTGGAAGCATCTTATTACATCCCTCACTATTTACCTCTGATGGACAGTCAGATCCAGAAATATGATGCAAAATGATCTCTAGAGTTTATGAGACAATTATTCCTTAAATCTGTGTGATAGCTGTATATTGAAAAATGGCTCTAGTATTAGGTACACACAAGCTACATTGCCCACCAAGCTCGGAATAAAGAGGAGAGACACATAGGCTGGGTTAAACTAGGGCCACAACTTTATTAATTATTAACTTTCATTCCCCTTTCACAAGGGGGCCTAACCATAGTGTGAAGCTTATTTGAATCCGGTATACCTTTTATCCGGATCATACCACCCAGGGGTGAGTTTTCTGGCCCTGAAGCATGCTGTCATCTGTGGGTGATCACGGAACAAAGGAAGGATAATTGCCTTAGAGAAAGAACAAAGGAGTCGACGACACGGATGTCCGAACCAGCGGAGCCCCCCTGCAGGCAACACCCTGAGAGCTCTTTTTATTGACTTAGCATGAGTTACATAGTATGTTGTTAGAATTCAGATAGGATACTAGTTACCTAATCGCCACCAGGATTGACTGAAATAACTCTTTGATCTTATGCTCTACCTCTAAGCGAAAGGGCAGAATAAGGGGTTACCCCACCTGCTGGCAGCTGCTGCTTCCTGCCAGGAGTGTATGCACGTCACTGGAACAGAATGCAGCTACAACCTTTAAGCAGAAGTTTCCCACAGTTATCTGCCCAGCACGTCTTTGGCCACCCAATTGTAGGAATACCCCCCAAGCTTGTTGCCTGGGAGACTCCCTTAAATCCTTTAAATGACTTGTGGCTCTAAATTCAGGGAGGTGGGCTGTCTGGCACCCTCCTTGGGTGCCCTGTAACTCGCTTCCTTCTCTTACCTTCGCACTACCTGCCATGGCATAGGGTTATTTATATGCCCCATGCCTACCACCACTGCTGAAAATTTCAGCCGTAAGGCCTCCTTGTAGGTCCTGGAAAAATATATCCAGGCCCTGGTCTGACAAATGCACTCCACCTGGTCTAAATAACTTGGGCTGACTCACATGTATCTCAGGATGCTTCACTACAGACCCCAAGCCAGCCTGCACGGCTCTGCCCACTTCCTGATTAACTCCGCGCCTTGCACAGTCAATGCATCTGGGGTCACACTCAGCCCGCCATACCCTCCTGGGTATTATGTCTGACCAGATAATCTGGGTCCCCGGAAACTTCGCAGATGGATCATGACTCAGTCTTCGTAGACCACTGCATCATCCACTTGTAAAGCTGTTTTTGACTTATCCTCCCTAGATGCAGCAACCAACTCGCTGACTTGGAATGCACCAAAAAATGTGAGCAGTGTCACCGCTTTAAACAGTAGGACCTCATAATGGTCTTTGCAAACTTCCTCCCATTTTTTGCCTAATTGGATTAAAACATTTGGTGATATTGGGGTGCGCTTATCTGCGAATCTACTCCTCTCTTTGCTCCACCCTTCTATCATCTTGCTGATGTGAAAACCCTTTGTTGGATCACTGCACCCTTGTGCTTTGGCATAAAAGGCTAACACTGACATTTGCCCTTGTATTGTACTGGGCACTAATCCCTTGTAATGTCGGTGCACCCCAAACTGCTGGAGATGCTCGATGTGATGGGCCATGGCCTCCCTAATCCTTCTTTTGCACAAAATGCTAAAAACTCCTCACATGCTGCTGCATAGTGTCATCTAGTGCTGGGTGCTACAGCTGAACTGATGGCCCTGTTAGCCTCAACCCGCCAAGGCTCCATACCTACTATGGAAGAACCTCTGGTTGCACCTGAGCGCCCAACGCCAATGCCTTGAACCGATCAATCTGTTGGCGGGACAGGGCATCAGCCAAAACGTTCTCTACTCCTGACACATGCCATGCCTGGAAGACAATATTATAGTGCAGGCAATGTAGGGTAAAGGCCTGGACCAAATGCACCACTCTTGTGGATTTGGATGACATGGAATTAATAGCATGTACTACCACAAGGTTGTCACACCAAAATGTGACAGAGGAGTTGGCCCAAGTGTCGGCCCATAACCATAGTGCTCCCACAATTGGGAAGAACTCCAAGAATGTAAGGTCCCTGTTGATCCCTGCATTCCTCCACTCAAGCCATACCCCTGCACACTACCTTCCTCTGAAGTAGATGCCATAACCCAAGGAACCCGCAGAATCTGAATGAACTTAGAATTCTGTCCCTAGGCTAACCTCATCCCTCCAAAATGAAACACCATTAAAATTGCTCAAAAATTTTAACCACACCCTCAAGTCTTCCCTCATCCTGGCAGACAGCTTCCACTGGTGATGAGGCTTCTTTAGACCCCTCCGTGGCATCACATAAGCGCTCAAGAAAACCCTACCTGGTGCAAGTACTTTGCATGTGAAATTGAGGTGCCCTACGACCTCCTGAAGTTTCTTAAGTGTCACTCTGGTGCACATTAGCATAGAACTTATTCTTTGCCTCAGTTCCTTTAACTTTTCTTCTGGCAGTCTGCTATACTGCTGAATGGTATCTAGCTCCACCCCTAAATAGATCAGTGTAGTGCACAGTCCTTCTGTTTTCTCCTCTGCCAGGGGAACACCTAGCTCCCTTGCTAGATCTTGAAAGGTCAGCAGTATGCGCCTGGATTGCACAGTCTCTCTTTTCCCACAAAAAAGATAATCATCCAAATAGTGCACAACATATGGAAGCCCCACCCTGCACTTGAGTACCCATTACAGAAAGGAAGCGCTCAAAAGCCACACAAAAAAATGGAGCATCCCATATGCAATGCCCTATCCATGTAGTAGAAAACCTCAAAAACAAAACCCAAGAGCTCGCAGTCCTCTGGATGCACAGGCAACAAATAAAATGCCAATTGTATGTCGCATTTCGCCATCTCGGCACCATGTCCACATGCTCTGACCATGTGCACTGCCGCATCAAATGATGTGTACTGTACAGAGATCTTGTGGAATCCTATCATTGATTGATTCGCCCGCTGGGTAGGACACGTGGTGAATCAATCTAAATTCTCCCAGTACCTTTTTAGGCATGATCCCCAGCAGTGAAACCCTCAACCTTGGCACTGGTGGGTCTCTGAATGGACCCACAACTTGCCCAGCTACAACTTCCTTCCTATTTTTTTCTCAAACTACTGCTTCCATACCCAAAATAGATTTCAAATTTCCTGTCATGGTCAGTTCCCTTTCCCCTTGAACTGGGATCCTAAAACTGAATCGGAACCCTTCACTCAAATAAGCCACAGCTACCCTGTCAGGATATGCTTTTAGCCAGTTATCCAGAACCTTGATCCTAATTGGACTTTTAATTGGGGCCCTTTTGCAGCATTAGCCACCCCCGGAGGTGGCTTCCTCACCCCCATGTCTGTACCCCCAAGAGGCAGTTTACCTTCCCCTAAAGCAGTTGGCCGATTTCTTTATTTATTATTTGAATTTATATCCCGCACCATCTGGCAACCAGGCCACTCTGGGCGGCTAACAACAATATAAGGAATAATATTAAAAGCATGATAAAAATAAATTAATACATGATTAAAACATGTGGTGCTTCGCAAATGGAACACTGATGCCTGAATCTGCAGGGTTTTCTGCTACACGACACTTTCACATTGAATTCCCAGCAGACCAGGTGGGGTTGAACCACCTGGCCCACCAATGTGCAGGGATAGTTAGCTACATTTGCCTTCTGTATCAGATGACCACTATCAAATCGATCCCCAAGGTTGGGTCATGAAGGGGTCATCAATTGTAGCCAAAGGCCATGGTGATGCACATCCCAGTGCATGTTGGGGTTGATCACCACTCTCATACAGAACCCCTCATCATAGAGCAACCATGCGTGCCCTGGGAAGTTCACGTATGCGCAGTAGATCAGGTCCATGTACTGTATCAGCGATAGTCCATGAGCAGGCTGTGCGTTCACTATGGTCCCCGCGCAAATAAAAAATCTTGGTAGCCAATTAGCCCAGCACTTCTCTGGCTTCTTCCTCCTGAACCTCTCCTTCTCCCTGTCTTCCTTATCTTTTTTCTTTTCTTCAATCTCTCAGTTCAAGAGCTTGACGACTTCAACATACTTCCCCCTCCAAATTTTCTCAACTGTAGCCAGAAAAAGGTGGTCGCTCAGAGGTAGGGACTGGTCACCATAAGGGAGGGCATTAATAGGTACAGAGTTGTACCCTGTATTTGGAATAAAGGGCAAGGAAGCAGCCCTCGCTCCTTCTAAATAACCTGGACACTGGCTGGGTAGGCGCCATTGCGGGTAAGGCACCATCCATGGCTTTGAAGCCAGTCCAGGCCCCACCACAGGTGACCCTGCCCCACCCATGTCTGTAGATTGCTGCGGCCTCACTACAGTTGGTGCAGGTGAGTTTACAGCCCCCGAAGGCCATAAGTCGTTGCTCTGTGTTATGTGGGTGTTGACTCACCTGGATTGAGCGCTGCTACCACCATTCCCTGCCTGTTGTCTGCTACAACTGGTCAACTGGTTCTGCTCCACTGCTACTGACCCAGCTGTCTTACGGTCCTCACTGCTTGCCTCCTCCATTCGGATCACTCCTGCTCCATGCCCTGTTGTTCGCTCAATAGCTACATGAGAACAAACATTTCTTTGAGAATCTGGCAAGACAATTGCTGGGGATGCTCCAGAAGAACCAGGGTGCTCACTCTCTAAAATGGCAATGCGTGCCAGTATTATGTCCCCTAGCTGTTTCAATTCAGCCATCTTATGTGCTTTGGAGTCCCTCTGAGATCTCCTAGGTGTAGCCATCCCATCTGCCTGCTTGACAAGAGCCCTTTCCCTTTCTAGAGCACTCAGCTTTGACAGAATAGCCCCATAATCCAGCCATTGCTCATCCTCAGAGGAGGAAACAGTTGGCAGTGATCTGCCCGGGGCTTTCCTCTTTGCAGGCTGTTTGCCCTTTTTGGTGCCTTGACCCTTTTTAGGCCCCATTATTGCTTTTAGTGTTTACAAAATTTTTCAGTCTGCCTCAAGGCAAATCAGATCCCTATGTCCTCCTCTTCTTCTTCTTCTTCTTTGAATTTAATGCTCTTTTTTTAAAAAAAACCTCCCCTATATGATTGTTGTCATTATCTGCTTAATTATGTGGATGTATACATCCACATACACACACCTATGTTTATGCACCCTGAATTGGTGTCACTATAAATTCCCCACCTTCCTACTATTTTTCTCTCACACACTTCTCTCTCCCCCACTCTCTACCTTCCTCTTCCTCCTCTTTTTTAATAATGATTACAGGGCTAGAGCCCTAGCCCCCTATTGTGGACTGCCCCCTCAACCCACCATGTCGCTAATCTTTTTTTTTAATATCCCCTAACCAAGTTTCCTTCCCTTTCCCTTCTATTATTTTATATTCTTTTCTTTTCTAATCCTTTTTTTTTGTTTATTATTAAATGCACTCCAATCACCCTCCTAATTGTTAACTCCTCTTTGCTGCACACTTCCACCAAAAGCCCCCCGACCGTTCCTCCAAAGTGCTGGGGCTAGTCGCTGCTCAGCCCCGACTTCGGCCCTCCATGTTGCCAAAAGTGAAACTGCCATCCTCGCCCACACAGCCTCTCCCTGTGCAAGAGACAGCAAAAGAGAGACCGAGGGAGGGAGGGAGGCTCAGCCTTAAGAAGGCTGACTTGCTCACCCCCTCCCTCAGCACTGACGTCAACAGCCTATGCTTGCCATTCCGAGCGGGCAGGTAAAGAGTCCCTGCTTCTGCAGCTCTGCGCCTCACAGAGCAGCCATTCCTCCTGCAGGAATTCATGTTTGAATCTCAGTGAAATCAAGAAGTTCATTACTAGTGGCAGGATAACAGTCCCCCCCAGGTCTTATCTTTTTTCACCTTAATCTGTCAGACTAGAAACACTGATGTGAAGGAGTAACCTGGTATATTGCTCAATTGTTCTGGAACAAAGATTTATCCTATGACATTGTTTCTTAGTTTTTCGGATTGATTGATTCATGGAAAGGAAGCCATGTTTGATTTCTGATATTCTGGTTTGCTCTGTCCTGATAAATTCCTGTCAACTTTCGTATGTCAACCATTCTAGTATAGGTAAAGGTAAAGGTTCCCCTTGACATTAAGTCCAGTCGTGTCCGACTCTAGGGGGCGGTGCTCATCCCCGTTTCCAAGCCAGAGAGCCAGCGTTTTGTCCGAAGACAGTTTCCATGGTCACGTGGCCAGCGCGACTAGACATGGAACGCTGTTACCTTCCCACCGAGGTGGTACCTATTTATCTACTTGCATTTGCATGCTTTCGAACTGCTAGGTGGGCAGGAGCTGGGACAAGCGACGGGAGCTCACTCCGTCGCGTGGATTCGATCTTACGACTGCTGGTCTTCTGACCCTGCAGCACAGAGGCTTCTGCGGTTTAACCCACAGCGCCACCACGTCCCTAGTATTCTAGTATAGTTCCCATTAATTTTAGGAGCATCAAATTTGACACTTTAAGTTGTTTCCTTGCATATTCATGCACACACAACTGTAAACAGTTGAACTGGGAGACAAGAAATTTCAGGAGGAGTTGAAGATGGAATATTTAAAGTGAGCCATTATTCATAAATCCACTCTATTGTCAAATAAATTCTCTATTGTACACCTACCAGCTTAATCTATAGATACATGATGACATAGTGAATTCAGTACCTGGCTGCAGAGCCAGGTATCAGAGGCTCTATTCTCCACTGTGCCTTCTGGGAGAAATGCCAGCCTGTGTGGCCTTGGGCAAGTTACACAGTCCCAGGATCCCCCCACCCCCCACAAAAGAGGGGAATGGCAAGCCACTACTGAGTATAGCGTATCTAGGAAACCTTGTGAAAATTTGCCATTGGTCGAAATTGACTTGACAGCACATAACTATTATTTTATGTTCATTACTCCAGATCTGCATTACTGAAATGCAGTTTGATCCAGTGTAAATAAAACTGATGTGTAGTACACCATCATATTAATGTAACTGAGCAAAAAGACAGAGTTGACTGTTGCTAGCCATATAGCTATTTTGAGCAAGTGCATATTCAATAGTGTCTTCTCCAGCAGCTGCATTCAATGCACAACCAAGGGCATAAGACATTAAGAGTATAACCCTTCCTCCACTGTAAAATTGCTAACAGTGCAAGTTTCTCTGCACCATCCATAGTTTAAATAGAGAAAGCATAGACTACTTTCTATGGCTTGTATTATTTCAAATTGAAGACATTAAGGTCAAATACATGACTACTTAATTAAACAAAATGAGTTTTTAGATACCTGGTGAATCACCATATCTTCATCTTGCCCACCGCACAACTACTATTCAGTCTTGAGAATTAAGAATGCAAGGGCATAAGGAGACACATGTTGGATAAGACTAAAGACTTACCCAGCCTTTAGTCTTATATTTAGCATATATGCATCACTTTATACTTGTTTACACTAAACCCACTTTGCCATTTTAATGCCCGTTTTAATGCCACCTTCAGAGTTGTTTGCTCTCCCCTTTGTTTTAACTGCCCTGAATAATTTGGTGATGTCAACAAACTTTGACACTTCCTTGAGTGTCTTATGTGCAATCAAGTAGAAATCAATTTATAGTGGTCCTCATAGAGACTTCAAAGTAAGGTCTTGATTATACTGGTAAAGGAACTAGTATTTGAATCACGTTTAGCTGCAATTGCGTCAATGTTAAAAAGATTGATCACACAACACACAGTGGATCTTGTTTTTCCCTCCTCGACTTGCATTATTCTGTTCAGAAGCACATCATTTAACCTTCGCCTAAGTAAGATATTTCAGAAATGGGTTTACAAGTTCCACAACCCTCCTTGTGAATTTCCATTGTAGAGTGGGGATTCAAACCTGGGTTTTATGAATCCTGGTTTGTTACTGTATCCATTGCAGCACACTAGGTATCTTCCTTACTCACTTTCTTACTCACCAGTAATTCTATGTAGATCATTTGTGAACAAGTTAAAATCCAAAAACATCATCATCATCACTCAAGATGCAGGGTGATAACTGATTCTTTTTCACATTTTAACATCATCCACAAAGGGGATCAGACAAGGACATGGAATGTTGAAAAGGGTTTCTTGAATCTTTTACCATACACTAGGGACTCACTGAATATCTCAATTCTGGTGTTTTGTCCAGATCAACATGAAGATTTACAAAAGCCTTCCCCCACTGATTTTGCGCTAATCCTGATTTTGTGTGTTCACATGCACACACACACACTGTAAGATGCCATTAACATTTTAAAAGGAAATACACACCACAAAACTAGACATTTAGCTGTGACCTTTGGCCATGATGGCTGGGAGTCACTGGGAGTTGTGGTACAATATATCAGGGGGCACCAACGTGAAAAGGGCTGGCATACCTAGATGAGGAAGCCCTCAGGATGCTGCTGCATGCACTGGTCATCTTCTGGATCAACTACTGCAATGTTCTCTATGTGGGGCTTCCCTTGAGACTGATCCAGAGACTGCAGCAGGTCCAGAATGTTGCAGCCAGATTGTCGGCTGGCATCAGCAGGTTTGATCATATATCCCCAGTTCTGGCTTGCCTGCACCAGCTACCTGTTGCATCCCGGGTCACATTCAAGGTTCTGCTGTTCACCTACAAAGCCCTTCATGGACTGGGGCCATGCTACTTGTCAGATCACCTTTACCCAAGGTCATCTACCTGCTCCACCAGGTTCTTCCAGGCAATGCTCCTCCAGGTGGCCACTCCGAAGGAGGCCAGGAAATCATCCATGTGAATTTGGGCCTTCTTTGTGGTGGCACCAAGACTGCAATCAAATACTGTGCCTGGCCCCATCCCTCCCAACATTTAAAATGCTCCTGAAAACATTGCTTTTCAGAGAGGCCTTTCATTGCAACCCTGCCTGATTTTGTACCTTGCATTCCACCGTTTATCTGCAAAGGACACCTCTTGTAGTTTTTGTGTTTTTCTCTGTGTGTTTTTATTTTAAGCTTATGGTTTGTTGTGTTTTTTACCACATTGTAAACTGCCCAGAATTGTGCATTGCACTAATGGGGTGGTATAATAAATAAATAAATAAACAAACAAATAAATAAATAAATAAATACATTAAATAGTCATTGGACAGCACTGGACTAGACAGAGAAATTTTCTCATTCAGTTTAAATCTATTTCACATGACAATACGATATTTAAATATTATCTCTCTTATTTACATAAGACTGGGGTGGAATGACAACAGTAACTGGGTTTTTTAAAAACTAATATACAATACACCAATAAATTTCACACCTGGGTAGTGCATGTGGTAGCATATCCAGTGCTTCTGCAAGAGAAGGAGATAAGTGACTGTGACTTTAAGTCTCCAGGAACAAATCAATATTCCTTTCATATAACAGTGAGAAGGTTGGACAGTTTGAACGAATAAACTGAATAGTTTTGGTGATGATTTTTACGCTAGGGCAGCACTTTGAATATTGTGTCACAGGCATGAGCAGCAAATGGAGCAGGAACTCCCAACCCTCCTCGCTCATTCCAAAATGCTCTTAGAATAAAATGTTCTGGATCTATGGACATCCCTCTCCCTTCCACTTTTCCATACTCCTTTTATTCAGCAGAAACCCAGACTAATTCTGAAATATAAACAGAGTATAAATAATGTCCTGAAAGAATTAGATTGTCTCTGTGTGGAAAGTACAGCTTCTCAGAATATGGATTAGTTTTAGGATCCTTCTAAATAGTTTCAGTACCATGCGATTGAGTTTGAAGTTAGTTTGATGGGTCAGAGAGAGTAGCAGGAAATAAGAATATGGGACTTCCACCAGCCAAAGAAAAACAAGAAAGGGAATCTTCCCCATCATATCTCTGCCTTCAATCAAAGAAGGTAACAGAGAATAAATAAAGACTATGAACTATGGACCCCCATCCCTCCTTGCATCACCCCAAAACAAAACATCACCTCTATAATTCAACCAGCTAAATGAAAATACTTTTAAATAATAATTAGTTACTGTTATAGTCCTAAGAACCCAAGAGTAATTTTAATTGCAGTTTTTAAATATATCTTTTTTAAAAAAGTAACTATAGTAGATTTTTTTTTTAAAAAAAAAAACCAAACACCTAACAACTACAGGCCAGTGGCCTGTGATATAAACCTTCTTCTGCTCCTGACCATTTTGTTGTCACCATGACAGCTTCAACAGAGCAGAAAATTGACACATCAGCCCTTATTCCTCCCATTTTTGGAAAAGCATACAGTACTTTTTTGGCAAATTCTTGTGCAACTATTATGAACTTGCCATGGAACCAGCAAGAAACCCTTGTTTCACCCTTGTGAAATTCTGAAGAGTGGTTCAGAAATTGCTAATTAATAATCCATTAATCCTGATAGGAATAAGTACTAGCAAAATCATATCACTAGACCTCAGTTCTGCATTGAAGCATAGTTCTTCAGTTTTTCAATACATGCTTTGACTGTAATTGAAAATAAACAAATAGCTACAACTCACCTCCCCATTTATTAGATGGTGTTTTCCTATATAGAAACCCGTTACAAAAAAGCTATGTCTATGAACTCCAGACAAATAGGTGCAAGGGTATTTGCACTCTGTGCCTCTAAATGTTGATATTATCACATAAGTCAAATATGATCAGCAGTTCTTCTGTCAGCTTTGACATTATGGGACAGGGATAAAAAGGACTAAGGCAAAATACTAATTGTGAGGTCTGTATTACTCTGACAGAGAGGAATAGAAGTAAAAACAAGATATTTTGGGATACTATGTACTTCAGGAGTACACCTTCAGATACTACTGTTGCTACACTATTTTGCACAATAAAGTTTTCATTACACTGGCTTAATCTTTTTTAAAAAATTCCCCTTCCCCAATATTATCTTTTTTTTTCAAGAGTATAGCCCAGGGACCAAAAGCAGTTATCTCTCTCCCTCTAGTTCTTGCTCTGTTGGGCTGCCTTTTGTTTGATTTCTTCTCTGTTTCTTGCTCCTTCTCCCCTCCTCCTCCCTCCTCTGTGCTCTCTTTCTTTTCATATTCTGATGCTTTGCAAGCTATAGCTTTGCAGAAGACAGGTCTCTAGATTTCTTGTTGGCAATTGTAGTTGAGAGTTTTTTCCTCTTGCTTTTACATTTGCTCTCTCTCACACACACACATTTCTTTGCTGAGTTTTGTAGCACTCCTTTTCAAACAGGGAAACTGACTTCCTGTCTGGGGGAATCTAAACTTTTGAACCTGTCAATCAGGGCCCAACTGTCAGCTAGGAAGGGAACTTAACTCCTTCCTGGCCACAAGGGCTGTGTGGGATTCATGTTTGCAAGGGGGTTCTGTGACTGGTTGTACAGAATAATCAGAAATAATAGAGGACAAATATTTAGAAGCTTGTTTAACCTGGGAAATCAAGACTATCCGAGGGGATGGATTTTTTTTTTGCTTTGTAGCTGTTGCTACTTTTTTGTTTGTCTGTGGTATATCTGCACACTTGACAGAGCCTGGAAATAATACTTCTATTATTTTCTTTAATTCTTTTTATTTTATTCTTTTATTTATAGGTTTATTTTACTTACAATATATTCTGTTGCTAATGGAGATTATAATAGAACTCTTCATTTTCTTGGATTCATAATTTTCTGTGACAAATCTTTGCTAACTGTCAGCTCACCAACCCTTTTATTTTAGAAGTCATGTTTCTACATCTGCTTATCTGCCCTTTTGATGATTCTTTTTTGTTGTTGTTTTAAAAGAAAAGTTTCTAGACCCTATGGCTAAGGACATATTTTTGAAAACATGCAGGTATGCGAGTAAAGTTTTTGTGGCTATATCCTGTTATAGTCCCCGGTTGGTAGTAGGGTACCTCAACCATTCCATCCATCTTATCTCTATACAGTTGCTTGGAGATTTGAACAACCACATTCAAAACCTCCAATGATGTTAAGTGCCTTGTGTCACTTTTGGTGTGTGGTGAAATCCAGAATGTCCTATCGTTAATAGCTCTTCTCAGGTCTTGCAAACTAACAGCTGTGGTCTCCTTGATTGAATCAATCCATATCATATTACACCCTTCTCTCTCTTTCTACTACTCTTCCTTCCCAAAATATTGACTTTTCCATTAAGTTCTGTTCAGGCCTTGCAAACAGTTGTGGCTTCCTTCATTGAGTAAATGCATGTTGAAAAACAGCCCTTTTGTTTTTGGTTGAAAAATGGTTAACTGATTAAAAAAGAAGTCAGATTCAGAGATTTTCCTTTGCTTAGTGTCACATTTTGAATGATAGTGAGCTCAATTATCCTTGAGATAGTGGAGAGAGTAGCCTATATGCCATTTTGACTGCTGACATTGACATCCCTTTGCTCTTGAAAGTTTGGCATCCTTTTTCCTGCTGGCAACATGGGCATGATCTTATGCAATTATTTTTGGTCATTTCCCAGTGTTTTGAATTGTGGGTGCAGAAGTACAATATCCCACATTCATAAACTGGAGGGTTTTTTGAGCAACTGAAAGCTCTATAGTCTGGATTTGGATCTGAATTACAGGTGAATTCATTGTAAAAAAGACCAATTCTTTACAAAGTTTATCCCCAAACTTATGTCGAGAGTATTTCTGCTTTTCTTTGAATGTGTGTACATAAACATGTACTAACAGAAACATTTTAAGCTTACTCAAGAAAGAATATGGCTCCCTGGAGAGAACTGGTGGAAAGTTAACAGAATTCAGTGCTCTTCCTTTAACTCTGGATGCAAAACTTAAGATAGGCCAAACTTAGTTTAGAAAAATACTCTGTATTTACATATAGAACTCAAACAGCTTATCTTCAGCATAACAGCTTAACATAACAGCATATACATATACAGTAACTGGTTACTCACAACCCAGTACAATATGACAGCATGACTGCTCTTATATCAGAGCTACCTGACTGCTCATGAACCAGAGCAGTAAAGTAATGCTCTCACAGAGCTACCTTTATTCAGAGGAAAAAGCCTCTGTAATCAGCAACACCTGCCCAAGGCAACTCAATCCTCAAACTCTGCCTGTTAACCAGCAACAGGTGTATGCTTGCACTTTACATACAGTCTTTCTTACATACGAGTACTCTTACATGAGTACATTTCATATGTTCAAGACTTTAATTTACAATATAGTGACCTGATCCATTACAAATATCTTGACAACTTATCTCAGGAGTATTTGGCTAGCATGTATGACCACCATTTTCAGTTATAGGAAAAGTATATGTGTATTGTAAGTTTCAGGTTAAAGCAAAGTTATAATTGCTTTGCTTTTTTGTTATTGTTAATTGCAGGGATTAACAGTCTCCATATATTTGTGGCCCTGGGGGCTAATCATGCTGATACATGGATTTCAGAGGGCTACATCTACTTCCACAACCCCACACCCCACTTTTAGCCATTTTTAATTGAAAACGTTCCCTGACCCTTTATTGGTCTGAGAATATTTTTCTTAAAGGAAAAAAAAGTAGCCCTTTTAAGCAGTGTATGGAGTCTCAGGGTGGTGGGATCCTGAAGACATGACAATATTTCTCTTACACTCCTTAGAGGAGAAAACAGGATTTTTTTAGCCATTCCCCCCTAAAGTTAACTTTTGTAAGTATGGAGGTGCTGAAGGGTGTGTTGGGTGCAATTCTTGGTTGTATTCTTCCTCACATTCTTCATTATTGTGATATGTGTTTTGTCTTGCTTGCTATGGTATGTGTTTCATCTGGTATTTTATTGTTGTTGGCTGCCTTAAGCACTATTTGCAGTGGAAACACAAGATAATCTAATGAAGGAATAGAAAGGAAATGTTTTGCAATGTCAAGCTTTATTCTGCTTTCAGTAATTGATCAGTCCTGAGGGCTCACTAAGAGGGCATAATAGTGATTATCATAGCTTCTTGTTACTTCCAAATCCCAATCATCATCATCATCTTAGAACCACAGAGCAGAAAGGGACCCTATGGATTATCAAATCCAGGCCCTCTGAAGGAACTACAGTAGGGAATTGAATTCCCAAGTCTCTGACTTGGCAACCAGATATCTAAAACACTGAGCTATTCAGCAGTCCTGTCAGAGACATAGTACATTGGAACAATTCATAATAATGTTTAGTTGCAATTGAATGATGCCATTTGTATAACATTGTTTAACTTTTTAAAAAATTAATTTTAGGCAGTAGTCATACCACTAATAAAATTTCTTATGTTAATTATGCATTATGTAAAGGAATATATCCTTTATCCTAAATCTAGGGCTGTATTTTCTGTTGGATAATGTTCTGAAACTGAGAGAAAGAAAAGTCTGCTTCTTTCCACTTCCTTCATACTATTCATTATTTTACTAACTTCTACTACGTGTCTCTTTAGACAACTTTTTCCCCTAAAGAACAAACTATCTGTGTTCTGCTCCTAGAATCTATTGCAAATGCACGATCATTTCAGTTGAGCCTTTTGATACGTTTTCAAGCTATATGTTGTCTTTTGAGACTAACATCCCCTTGTGATCTTTTTTGCCCTAGAACACCCCTTCTCAAACTTGAGGCTCTGTATTTTGTTGGATTGGAACTCCCATAATCCTTAGATACTGTGGTCAATTATCAGGAATGATGAAAGTTGCACTGCAACTATATCTGCAGGCCAATGTTTGGAAAAGTCTTCTCTGGGTTATTAATGAATACTACAATGCACCAGCTAGCTCCTTTGTAGTAGCAAATTCTGTTTGAAATTTTAAACTTTGGTCTCAACAAAGAACACCGGAGAATCATTTTTGTATCTCTAACAATCTAACAAATAGTGACGAATTTCTTCATTCTGGAGTGAAAGTGAAGTACAGTAAAGTAAAGGTTGAATTTAACTTCAAAAGTATTTTAACCTAAAGTTTGGTTTGCATTCTCAAAAAAAAAAAAATTCCGCCAGTAGTTGACAATGTAGAATGTTGAGACAAGATTGTTGCCAATTTAACACTTTTTAAGGCACTGTACAGCTACTTTGGTGGTGAAGAACACTATCCTTTCAAATGTGACCTTCAAACTATTCTTGAGAGGACATGAAAATAGAAAACATAACTTAGTTATCCACAGATATATTTTTTCTGAATTCCCTTTGTAGACTTTTTTTTACCACAGAAGTGTGAGAGAAGGAGTTATGGAATCACAACAAATCACCATCAGTAGAAGAAAGTAGGTATTTAAAGAGAGAACGTTTTCATTGAAGTAAAGTGGTCACTTACGTCTTGCTCTTATTTTGCTGTCACTACAGAACCAAACATGCATTCAAATAGAAGAAACCTCTGTCATCTATGCCATTTTCTGCAGCATGGTCCAGTCTCATTTTTGTACACTTCTTATTTTACATCTTGAATATCATGGGGAAAATATCTTCAATGAGTCTTCTCTTCTCTTTCATTTTTCTCCTTCCATCCAATTAACTTCGGCCAATGAACCCCAATGAATTGTAACCTGCATGATGAGTTCCTTAGGGAGGTATAACAATATAGCATAATTTCAATGAGGCAAATTAAGCTTTCATTTAATCAACATCCAAAGTGGGTTGTTCATATTTGCTAAGCACTACATAATAGGATCTGTAGATGCTGAGTTGATTCCCAGTCCTGCCTTAGTTAAAGTTCTCATTAATATGAATCATTTATTTTAACAAGGTCTAATTTATACATTACTTTGAACATGGTGATGAGATATAGTAGAAGAGGTAAAAGAGATCCCTGCCTCAACAAATACATTAAAAGAAAACATACATCAATTTACTAAGCTGTATGAAAGAAAGATATCCATACAAAAGATACTCTATACAGAGTACTGGGTGGGAATCCTAACATCAGATCCCCAAATATAAAAAGGAAAACCCCGATAAAGCAATCTTATTTGACTTAACCAACATCCAGAAGCATAGTCTGATATGCAATGGAAGTGAAATAAGGACTTGTTCCTGTTCCCTTATGATTTAGCATGCAAAGGAGGCTGAGGAAGGGTGAAAGGGGTCATTAGTTTTGGTGGAAACAGTGGGATCCAGTGTTACACTTTTTTCCTCATAAACATTGGAGACCCTCATTCTACCTGCAGGTGAAGTGTCATATGATCTGCCCTAGGCCAAACTCACACACAAGGTTCTACTCCTTTTTCAGACAAAGGTTCCTCCCATGCTTAGGCCCTCAGTAGAGATTATTGCTGCAGTCCTGTTGATGTGCCTATACAGAGTGGACTGTGAAGGGGTGACCAGGACAAAGATTTCTGATTAAACATGCAGGTCCATAATGTGTTGCTTATCGGATCCAGGTTGTGCAATACTTCTAGTTTGGGAGATCAGGTCACTCTTGTTTATTTATATGCATTATATTGTTGGAAAACAATGGGAAATCTATAAAACTATTTTAAAAAAATGACCACACTTGAGTTTTATAGAAATGTTATTTTATTGAAACAAATAAAAAATAAACATCTCTCTCTCACTCACTCACTCACTCACTCACTCACACACACACACACACAGAGAGAGAGAGAGAGAGAGAGAGAGAGAGAGAGTGATAATAAAGATAAATGATCAGTGCATATAAGCAAGAACTAGACAGAATCATAATCTATGTAAAGCAACCACAGAATTATCAGAACAATGTGAATAAAACAGAACTGTTGTTACTGAGTATAACACACACAAGTAAGATGAATATAGCAATAATTGTCTTTTGTCCTGTTCAGTTTTGAGCTTTCTCCTCAGATTAAAGGTAAAACAGTAACTAGCAGAGATGGCTGAGGGCTGACTGTGCTGGATTCAAACCCATTGCAGTGTGGGGATGCTTGGGTCTTCTGCTGGCTGAGTTTAGACAACAAAGCAGTTGTGATCTGAGATCAGGCAGCAGAAGGAGGCTGTGCCAGCACAAAGGCAGTTGTGCCATCACCAGAGGCTTCTACCCCTTCCAAACCCACTACAACCAGCATGTCTTTGAGTCTGGATTTCATTGTCTCTTAGAACCGATGTGTTTCCTCCATTGTTCTAGGGAGTAATCAGAATATGGTAAAATGAAAGTGTTGCTGTGAAGCCAGAAAATTTTATAAACAGTAGAAAGGATGAATGGGAAGGGGGAGCTGAATAACGTTCTTCTCCTGCTCAGATTTTGATCCAAGAAAAAAAGAGAGACTATTTTTAATAGTTTGCCTTGTGTTTGAGAGCCTTTCAAATTGCTGCGGTTGCTGCCAAGTCCCCGGACTTTGGGCAGCGCAACCGGCTCTTTGCCCTCCACCCGGAATAGAACGAGACTGCCTCAGTCTCTCGAGACTTGCAAGGGGGAGTGGGGAAAGCTCAGGGTACTTAAAGGGCTTTCCCCCCCTCACACCGCCCGCTTCTTTTTCGGGCATGGAAGGAGACAGAGTCCATGCTGTGCTGCTGACTTTGCGAGTTGCCCCCTGGAGATTGAGTTCCTGCGGGACGGGAGGGTGACATCGGCCCCCTCCCAGGGTTTCTTGAATTGTTCTCTTATTGATTTGGTCATTGTTTAGTTATATATGGCTTTGGGTTGACGGAGAAGGGGTGGAGAGCGGCGGCTCATTTCGAGCCGGGTGCGCCGTGGCGCGATGGGTTTATTGAGAAAAGAAAGGGGAGATGGTGTTGCTATCTTGCAAGGATGTCTTATGCCATCAATATTGAATGGAAGGTGGAGAGAGGAGAGAGGATGGAGTAAATGTAAGCGGGGTTTTTTGACTGAAATGCCAGGAGGGGAATAGCTGTTTGATTGGGGCTGCGTCTCAGGTGTTTGTTGTTGCCTGTTGGCCACCCTGCCCTACCACCTGTTACTTTTTGAGATATCCAGAGCGGGAACGGTTCCCGCCTTTTAGTTCATTGGGCCTTCTTTTGTATTCGCGCGCCACTTCGCACCCTCCCATTCCAGCTGCAGCGGTTGCAAGGTGGCTGTGGCTGGTAGACTAGGGTCGACCAACCCAATTGTGTAATGCCATTACCGACGAGCAAATAAGCAAGCAATAAAAGAACACATGATAAGAGATAAAATAAAGTAGTAATACCTTTTAAATAAATTAGTAAGAAATAAAAAATATTAATAATAATATTTATATACTAATGATCTACCAAGCAATAATAGATAAATAAAATATTTATAAGATTTATATATATATATTAATAAATTGAATTTAAATTACTTCATTACTAGATTGTTTATTTAATTGACTTAATAGGGTAATTTTAATTAATAAGGTATATTCATAAGTTAATTGAGAACAACATTGATTTAAATTCATGGTTGCAAACACAGAATTGTAGAAGGGACTGCAGTCAAACAGCTGATTATAATAATGATCCAATTAATTAGTTGTTAAAGGGTCAGCATATAAGCATATATTAATATATAATTAATTAGTTATTGTAAGTCATCAATCAAGTGGGTAATGGCAATTAATTTTATTTTATGCTGGAGGTTATTAGCAATTCATTACAATAATAATCGAATCAATTAGTTGATAAAAGGATAAATGAACAGGCAGTGAGTAAAGCGAATAATTGATTGAAAGGTATTTTAATTAAGACATTGACTGAGGGGTGGTTTTTAAGGCCCCCCCCCCCCAGTCTCAAGGGGAACCGCTGGATAACTCAGTGGTTTAGGTCTCTGGCTGCAGAGAGACAGGGTGGGAGTTCAATTCCCCACTGTGCCTTCCCTGACAGAGGGGCTGGACTTGTTTATCCATAGGGTCACTTTCAGTTCTGCAGTTCAAAGGCTTCAAGCTCATAGGTGGTACCTGAGCATTTAATTAAGACACATGAGTTATAACAGGGGACCACTGTAAGGAAATACTTAATTAACATTTAGGCGTGGCTAAGCTTTTGCCTGGGTTCAAGTTATTGGAGCTATTGTCACCACTTAAGTAATGCATAGCTCCAGTTAACAATGAGATATCAAGATCTAATGCGAGGTCAGGATGGCTGAGTGGGCTTAAGTGCCAGACGCAAGGCCAAACCTTCCCTACGCTGGGTGTTATGGTTTCCAAATGGAGGCGGGTTCAATCTCACTGCTGACACATACATCTATTTTAGATAGATTTGCTGCTCTCGAGTCGGAACAACCTCCGGAAGTTCCAGCCAGCCGTGAGGCGGATGGGGCCTCATCGATGCTGAGGTCACGGAGCACAGTGAAGGGGAGAAGATCATCGACTCCCGGGGCGTATGAACCAGCGTCCACCTGCCAGGAAGGACAGGATATCAAGAGAGACAGGATGAGGTGGATGAGGTCAGCTTTGACAAGCCCTATCCGGTGGGTGAACATGGCGTGGCCACGTCTTCAACTGTGAGTCAGCCGCTGCACTGGGCACCTAGACACTTCATTCCGCATGGCCATGGGTCGGCGGCAGGCACATACAGTGCCTATACACTTATTACAACACATAGAATACAGGGATAGTCAAAACTGCCTGGCCGTGCACTAGTCCTCAATTAGTGGCTGGGACATGCCCTACGCTCCTCCTACCCCACCTGCCCAACTAGGTAATTGGGGCTAATGCAGGGGTTTGGCCATAGACATCCATGCCAAACACAGGCTAAAATACTGTTACATTAAGAAAAGTAAAAGGCAAATGCGTAGACGTAGTTGATCGCCTTAACAGAGATGTAGAAAAGGAAGAATTGGATGCGGAAGAGGAGAAGGAATAGGAAGAGCGCAGAATGAAGAAGCCAATAGAACATGAGCCAATTGGCTTCCCGAGTTTCTTATCTGCGCAGGAGCCAGGGTGGAGGTGCAGCTCTGGAGGGCTTAAGCCCTCTTACAATATTGGGACATAATATATAGAGCCAATGTGGATTTGCAGGGCAGGCAGGACTTCAATACGACCAAGCATTCCATATGCGGAGCGCTATCCACCCAAATATCCGGTGGAATGAGTCCCTGTTGGTTCTGTGGATTCAACACATGACCCCGGCTAGGCCTAACATGGGTCATAGATTGGATATCGATCAGCTAAATAGGGAAGTTGCCACTAATCAAATTCCCTGCCCTGGTGTGGGGCAGGCGGTTCAACCCCGCGCACCTCGCTACAAATATAGTTCCAAGGGCTCTTGTACAAGGCTGCCATGTAGATCTAGACAAGAGTGCATTACCCGTGGAGTTTAGCACCCGAATTCACCTGGCTGCAAAACAAGTGCCCAGCGCCAGAGCTAGGGGGCGGGAGGTGGCAAAAGCCTAACAGGGGCGGGGGTACCCCTTGAGAAGGGACCCAGCCCAATTAAGGTGGGGTTTTTTTAAAGAATGGTTAAGTATATATCCCCGTAAAGAGGATGCCAATTATTTGTTCGACGACGAGTGGCAACAGAATGGCATTAACAGAGATTCACATTCCTAGAATTCTTTCAATACTGGGTGCACTTTTGATATTGGCCAAAGAGTAGTCAAACCCGGTAGGACAATTTGGTGTGACAATCCAGCGGTTGTTTACGTTGTAAACAACATTCTGTAACGCTCAGAACGGGTTGACATCAGTCAGGGTATTTGCATTTGGGCACTTCAGCTCAACATATTAGAGCGTGCACGACACGTAACACATCCAGAAGTCGGTTGGCCAATTCTTTGTGGCGCCAACAGTTTGAGCTTTTCGTTGAGCCAGGCCCTGGAGCCAGGGAGTTCCTGCAACCTCTGCACCCGGGGGTGTGGTAAATCAGAATGATGATGCATCAGGGGCGATAGGTTTGTACCTGGCACCAATTTCGAGTAAGGGTTATTCGGCTATGAGGATAGAGTTCCAAGAATTTAGGACATTGGTTGACCTCCAGCCAGGCTGGCCGGCACAGGTAGAACATTTACAGCGAGTCGTGGCACATTAAAGCAGAAAGGGTCTGACACTTGGAGTATTTGTGGAAGGCGGTCAGCACTGGCCTTTTCTTGGAAAAATTAAGGGTTCAGAGTTTACTCAGGAGATCACAGCATAAGGAGACGATAAACGGACGTTCAAAGGAGAGGGGTAGAGTTAAGCAGATTTTCAGGTGAACTCGGACGCGGCCGGATCTTGAGGATTCGGCGTCTATTGCCAGGTGGGTGGTGTTCAGGCACTTGGCCAGATTCCTGGCATCAAAACGGCATCACAAAGGACCTGACCTTTTTGGAATTTTTCCAATCATGGGAGTACTCTGGCTCTGGTCAGAGGAATGGTCAGATTCAGTGGTCCGTTTTGGTGTGACAACCAAGCGGTTGTTTATATTATAAAGGTTGTTTATATTATAAACAACCTTACGTCACAATCAGAGAGGGTCATGACACTGGTCAGGGCCTTTACACTACGGGCATTGCAAGTTAATCTATTAGTGCATGCCCGCCATGTTCCAGGCATAGATAATAGGATAGCTGACGCTCTATCACGACAACAGATCGAGCTGTTCAGGGAGCTAGCACCAGAAGCCAGGGAGCTGCCGGAGGTTCTTCATTGGCGTGAAGACGCATCCAGAGCGATAGGTTTGGCCCTGGCATCAAGGACAAGAAAGGGTTACTTGGCCGTGAGTATAGAGTTTCAGGAATTTAGGGAGATGATTGACCTGGAGCAGGTTTGGCCAGCTCCAGTTGAATACTTACAGCAAGTTATGGTGTATTTTAAAAGGAAAGGGTTGGCGCCAGGCACCATCCAAGGTAGGTTGTCAGCTCTGGCATTTCAAGTGAAAATAAATGGTTATAGGGATTTTTCAGGGGACTATCGAATTAGAAAACGTTAGAGGGATGGTCTAAAGAGAGGGGGAGAGTGAGGGATGCTAGAGCACCCATTTCCCCTACGCTTTTAGAACGCATATGTGAGCAATGGGCATTCCTTTGCAAGGATGACTATGAAAGAGCTTTATTTAATGCAGCTTCCCTAATATCCTTTTTCGGTGCCCTCAGAGTTAGTGAGCTGGTAGCTCGAGGTAAGGCAGACAAATCCAAGCTAGCATTACAATGGCAGGACGTTAAAGTCCTGGACGGAAGAGTAGAACTTTTAATTAAACGATCCAAGGCCGATCAAATGGGCAAAGGGAGGCAATTGGTCCCCGGGCAATGCGGTATAGAGCACACATGCCAGGTCAGAGCCACGAGGGCATATTTAGAATGTCGAGGACAAGAAGCAGGATACTTTTTCCAGCTTGCTGATAAGTCACCTTTGACTAAATATCAGTTCTGGAAGTTGACAGACTTAGCCCTAAACAAGGTAGGCGTTATGGGCATAAAGTCTGGCATCCATTCATTTAGGATCGAAGCGGCATCCACTGCAGCAGCCCTGGGTTACAGCCCAGATGACGTTAAACAATTAGGCCGGTGGTCATCTTCAAGTTATAAAAGATACGTTAGGACCCTACCTAATGTGTAGGCAGGTGTCTGGCTTATGTCTTTGCAGGTCTACTAGGGTACGGAAGACAAGAGCAAATAGTGATCGTCGGCCATAGCTACATTCACTGGGCTGAGCGCTATGTGGCCACATCCCCACGGGGGAGCGATCTGGGGCTTGGAGCCCAAGCACGCATCACCTGGAAAGGGCTGCGCGGTATGCAGTGGATCCAACTGGGCAGGATGACGGCATTCGGCCAGTTCCCACCAGATGTGCTGGTAATACATCTTGGAGGCAATGACTTGCCTAGATTGTCTGGTAAGGCTTTGATCCTGGACATTCTGCGTGACCTTAAGTGGTTGAATGCCAGGTATCCTGCAATGCAGATCATATGGTCCACAATTATTCCTCGGTTAGCCTGGCGAGGCTCTGGGAGGACTTGTGATGTTAACAAGGCCCGGCGGGGCATTAGCAGAGAAATATGCAGAGGCGTCTGCAGCGGCCTTGGATCGGTGGCCCACAATTATTCCTCGGTTAGCCTGGCGAGGCGCTGAGAATATTGGTGATGTTAACAAGGCCCGGCAGGGCGTTAACAGAGAAGTATGCAGAGGCGTCTGCAGCGGCCTTGGATCGGTGATAGGTCACCACAGGATCCAAGTGGAGAAACCTGAATTGTTCAGGAGCGATGGGGTCCACCTTTCAGATGCAGCTTTGGATGTCTTTTTGGAAGACATCAAAGGGGGGCCTGCTTGTTGAGCTCGAAAGGCTTTGTGGCGGGCATGGGACATAGCATGGCTAGTCCCTATGCTGTGGCGGGTAGTGCGGAAATAACAGGTATTTTCGGTGTGTCCCAATGTAATTTCAGGTAAGCCAACAGCACATCCGACCTCCTGGCATTGCAGATCGTGTGATTACAGTGCCTGCGGGGGGGAAGATGCGCTGGGCCACTTCTGGGCCAACAGTCATCAAGTAAAGATGGCTTGAGGTCTGGGGGTGTTTATTAGCGGCTGGCCAGGTTCCTGCTGTCTTTATACCGCTGGAACTTGGGGTCAGGGACTCGCCCATTTGTTGATCAAGGGGTATTGGGATACCCCTGCCATTTACCTTTTCCGCACTACAGCAGGGCCCCTCTTTTTGCCAAAGGATGGCAAATTTCGAATTTGGATTATATCAATAAAGTGTGGCCCGTATTTAACCCATATCATTATCTCGCATCTTTATTCCGGGGTTGGGAGGGCAATTGCTTATGGCTCTGACTTGTGAGAAATTATTTTGTATTTCTTTATCTCCCTCCTCTCTTCTTAAAGATCAAGTTGTCACAATGTGGCCAGATCTATACTGAAATGTATTTAAAGCTCAGGCATGAGAAAATTATAGCAAAAAGTCCCCAGACAGAGATTTCTTTGGTGGCAGTCTGTGCTACCCACATATGTTTCTGCTGATGATGCCCTAGCTCTCTCATAGTCAGTGTAATCCTATTTATGTCTGTTCAGAAGATAGCCCTCTTAAATTCAGTGGGGCTTACTTGCAGATAAGTGCATGTAAGCCAGCTGCTTTAATTTTGTATTTGAATTTCATTTTCCCCACATCTACTTAATACTCACAACGCCTTTGGGTGTCTTTTCTTAGTCCCCATTGCTTGTATAATTTTTAATGTGTTTTGACCTCTTTTATTAGTGAGATATTCTAAACCATATTTATTAAATAGTGTTTTAAAATTTCAAACAACGCTGATTCACATTCTCTTCATGATTATGCATTAGTTTAAAAATATGCCAAACAAGGCCAACGACAAATATTCTCTAGGCGCCCAAACAGCAGCACTTTTCTGCTTTCTTGCTAAGAATTCCCAGACAATTTGCATTTGACCTGTGCCTCTGAGTCTGAATTCAAATGCATTTTCCCCAGGTTGAATTCCAAGTTGCCCCTAATTAAGGTAGAAAAATTAAAGAAGTTATACTGTTCCTCTTGACTGAATAATTAGCTCTATTTTTATTTGATTATAATAATGCAGAGATTACTTTGGTCCTGATCCTATGCTGCTGAGTTCCATTTCCAGAGTGCATGTGGTTTTAGGGCTGTTTCCCCCCATGACAAACAGTGTTGTGGAGCTCATTAGTATGCTGCAGAATGCTCAGTATAAACAGTAAACAGAGTCAATTAAACAACATGAGCCTGTCGCCAGAGAAAGCTGCCATATGTAGCCTACCACAGAAGTACTGCTTTTGTGTTCAGCAAATTCATGGGATGGTGTGGGATGGACTGAGGATATAACCTCACCAGCTAACTACATTGCCAGTGCCATGCCCCTGTCATCACACCCTCAACCATTACTCAATCACTTGAATAGGTGGAAGGGCTTCCATGGGGAGCTGCAATCATGCAAGATTCCAGATGAAAGCCCCACTACATTCAAAACAGCTCGAGAGGACTCCGTTTTACCCCTTCATTTGGATGCATGGGGCTGGCCTCAGGAATAAGCTGACACTGAGAGAGTGGCTAGTTGACATAGGCTGCTCTTTGCTCATGGATTCGCTAAAAATATAAGCAGAACTTTTGAAAACATAGAGCAGAAGTGATGATACTGGAACATTTGGCCCAATCATTTCTCCAAGTTGCCAAGGGCAGCATACATTACCAGTTTTCCTCCTTCCCTAACACAAATATATTTTATGCGTCACAATTTCACAAGTGGCAACATGCCAATAAAGAACAACAGAGACAGAAGCTCTAATGTAACGTAAGTTAGGATTTCCTGCAGTATTCATTTCTTTGTCTACTTTGTTGCTTCCTTGTCTCTCAGATTTATATTCCTAGATCCAGAGCTTTGAGATGACTAATTACACGAATTTAGTTAGCTTTAACTAGTTATGTTGCATAAAAAGTGCTATAACTAGTAGTTGAGTTACTTTTAGGGTCTGACACATAACACCTAAGTTACCGAGGCACAACAAACTACACCTATGTGAGCTTCAGGACAGAAGTGCAGTCCAAGCCCTGAATACTAACCACCTATTGGCAATCTTTTGCTTATTTTTCTGTTAGGCTTAAGTGAGCTGCCGTCCACATAATTTCATGAGAATTAAAACTTGTTAGCCATTTGGGTGCCACAAGACTTTCTGCTGCTTTGCTGCAATAGACGGATGGTCTTCTCTGAATAGATGCTTGGTCTTCTCTCATAGCCTTACTGGATAGTTTTCTGTAACATGGATTTTGCAAGAGAAAAATTTGTATCGAGGAGGATAAATGTGTAGCAATTAGTGTTGTGGATTCAGGGCTCAAAGTCTACTTTTGCCTTGAACATGGTTAAGGAAATGGAATAAATCTCTTGTTTCTGTCTAGTCCAGTGGCATTCACAGCCAAATGCGTCAAAAACACAACAGGCTTCTTCTGTTACTTGTCTCCACCCTCTGGCATCCAATGATATGTTGCCTCAAGATGATGCTTCAGTTTAATACTGTGCTTACTATTTCAGCATAGATAGGGCACAACAAAGAGACTTGGGGCAGTAAACCAAGGGACACTGTGGTAATAGTGGCTTGATAAGATACATTAGACTTATAGCAACCCTATGTTTTAGGAACACCAGTTGCCCATTGTGGCGAACACCCTAAGTTATGCATTGTAAGTTATGAATTATTCATGGTATATGTTAATGTGGTTAAGAGGCAGGGCTGAAAGAGATGTTAAAAGGCGGAGCCTGAGAGGAGAGAGTTAGTTAGTTGGAGTCAGTCAGAGTCGGTGTTAGGAATCTGGGAGAGAAGGATAGTTTGGGGTCTGAGGAGTGATTAGTCTGAGTGAGAACTGTGGCAATTAATATAGAAGATTAAAATTGATGCTTGATGAAACTTAAGGAATGTGCTTATGAATTGTTCCAGAAACCAACTGTAATCAATAAACCTGTTCTATTAAAAAGTCAGTACTGAATGGACCTTCATCTTTTCTGAGTAAAGTAAGTTGATAAGGAGATCAACTGGTGGCAGCGTGTCAAGAGGTGTTTGGTTAGCCTTTGTTAGCTCTGTGTTTAGTGAGACAAACAGGGGCCACGAGGGCGAATGTCACACCCATATTTCTAGTCGACCTCCAAACAACCCTCTGTACCCACTGATATTCATATGTTGTTTTAATATGTGCAGTAAATAGGGGCAAGGTTTTGTTGTCTTCTTAAAAGTGGAAATCCTGAACTGACATATATTAGCATAACATACATTGGCTGAAGATGTGGAAATAGTAAGGATTGGAACTATTTAGTGTGAAAATCCAAATTGTATGTGCTTTTAATAAGCTGGAGGCTTAGCAGCAATTTACATTGAAAGATGAATAAATGATTTTGTTTTTGTTGATGCGGTATTTCTTTCTACCTGTTTAGGACCCCATCATACATCCTGAGTTTTTCAAATTGGGAATACTAGTCACAGAACAAATTGAAATCGGATTTACTTGAAAGGTGGAAAAATAAAAATCTACCTTCTTTTGACAATCCAGTCACCACTTACATCCAATAACATGAATTTCATTTTTTCATTTACAGCCCCCCCCCCCCCCCACACACACACATTTGGAAGTTTATACCCATTACATTGCTCCTGGCCATATTTACCAAAAAATATTAAACTCATAAAATTATCATAGCAAATCTACTGCCTGCAGCAGATGTGCTGATATTTTTAATGTGTCTTATCTTGGGTAATGTGGTTTTTCTTGCTATTACCTTCTATCAATTAATGCCATCTCTCAAGGTCTTTTCTTAACACCACACTGGAGGACAATGAAGTCTGCTTTTACTTTGGTTTGGTTTGTGTGTTTTTGCACATCTGTGCTACTTGGCTTGCTCAAAGAGTGTGCATTTCCAATTCTTAGACTAAATATTAAAATGAAATGAATATTTTAGGCAATTCACCTGATTATGCAATGAGAGAATCCCCCCATTACCTATCTGAAAGGCCCTTCAACCACAATACCCAAAGCACGTTGTCATTTTTAAATTTTATTTTGCCTTGAATCCACAAGGAGCAGTTGTATATGAGGAAAAATCCACCGCAGGTTGATCTTCTCTTATAGCCTTACTGGATGGCTTTCTGTAACATGTATATTGCAGGAGCCTTTTACCTTTGAAAAGCAAAGCACACATATACAAGGAATACCCAACAGTTTAAAAGATGCATAAAGATGTGTTGCTTTTACACATGTTTTAAAATTCATTTTAGTTACTGTTTTTAATATAATACTTGTTTAATTTTAAAAAATATTTGTATACTTACTGTTTTTAGCATTTAAATGTTGTCTTTTAAATGATGTAAGCTGCCTTGGGTCCTTTTAAGGAGAAAGATGGGGTAAAATATTTTAAATAAAGAAATAATAAATAATAAATAAATAAAACTCACCCATGCTTCATATTTTTAAACAAAGCAGCAATCATCCTCTTTGGGGCAATTCTGCAATCCACACACTTTGATTGAAAGAAAAAAGGTACATTTTGCACAACATCTTTCTGGCAGATGCACAAACTCTGTTGAGAGGCCAAGGAAAGGTCTTGCTATGGTTGGCAAGAAAAGGACTGTTGGACTTCCTCCTCCTCAGGTGTGAGGATGAGGTAAGTGAGACTTTACCTCCCCACCTCTAGGTAGGCATCCCATAGGCGACTTCTTAGTGATTCTGTATTATGTGGAATAAGCACTTGCATTGTCAAGTCACAGTCAGATCTGGGATCATTGAACTAAGAGCTTGTTCCAAATATTGGCATTGATTCTGAGAATAATATCTCAAGGGAAGGTTACTTTGATTTACTTCAGTGTGAGTTCTTTGAGACCCCTACACATTATTGATACTGCTCATTTGAAAAAAATTGAGCTTGCAATTCACATTACAAATTACAGATCTATGCATCCATTTTACATCTATGTGCTCTGTATTCCTCAAATTAGTTGTGCTCTGTTGACATTTGCTGCATGCTCACTGGAGAATTGACAGACTGTTTAAAAAGAGGGATGCAAATATACCACTGTATTGGTCTCCTTAGGCCAATTACATTAACCACAGGGTTTTTTAAAAAATAATATTCTAGCAGAACAGAGCCAAAACCACACAACATCAGGTTGAGAGTTCACAAATTAATCAACAGTTTATATAACAACATTTGCACCACACATTTGGAAGTAGACATCTTAAAAAACCAAATTAGGTATGGTCTGTGAAGATGAGACATTGCCTGTCTGGAACAGACAGGACATCAGTAGTCTTAGCAGAGAGTGAAGACGGATCCAGTCTCCTTAGGGGCAGGGAGATGATTTCAGACACCCCAAATCATGATAGTGCTTCAGTGTCATAATGAGAAGAGTAGGGTTGATAGTTTCTCTTTAGACTTATCCAGTACTCTGTCACTCTGGCTTCAGTATGGAGAGATTCCTGTAGAAGGATGTACAAAGATCAGCAACATTTTCCCCAACACAAACACACAACAGCTTTTACAAGTGTTAGTGTCTAAGTAGGTTTTTTTAGAGGGTCCTTTGGGCTCTGTTACCAAACTGGCGAGGTTCGTACAACACACCACAGATTGTTTTAACTGGAAAAATTCTCTGGCTAAGGACAAGTATAGGTTTGAAAGAGGAGCTGAGAAGACACTGCCTCTGGTCTCCAATGAGTCAATCTGCCCAAAGTAAATGACAGGAACACAGCACTCAGTGACCATCCTCAAAATTACATAATGGGTATGAATACCCCAGCCAGTGTCATCTCACAGGACAGCCCTTCCCATATAAATTGGATCACTTCTTTCATTTTTGTGCTACAAGGATTATCTGGAGGTCTGGGAGAGCAAACAGCCTAGAATGTTTTGCATTTTCATAAACCAAGTCTGCTTGTCCTCTTCTTCCTGTCCCTTGTTCCTGGAGCATCAGATGGGATTAGCCAGGTATATAAGATTACATTCAGGGCAGAACAGGGTAAGTGGAGGCATGACTAACAAGGGGCCAGATCACTTTAGTCAGCCTGGCCAGAAACCATATAAAAAATTACACAGTGGCCATATTTGTTGGGGTGAAGGTTCAGAGTTGTGGA
Organism: Intellagama lesueurii; assembly: GCA_037013535.1. NCBI lineage: Eukaryota > Metazoa > Chordata > Lepidosauria > Squamata > Agamidae > Intellagama > Intellagama lesueurii. The sequence goes on from JBAJHW010000003.1 coordinate 117,316,409, forward strand.
TGCTTGCTGACTTCATTTTTTCTGGAACTCTGTTGCTGCTGCTACACAGCTTCTGCAGATTCCTGCCAGGACTTTTTGGGCTGATTTCACTATTTCAGAGCTGAAATCATTATTGGCCCCCAGAATCTAGGATTTAGCCAGAGTTTTGGTGCTTATATCCTATATCCACAGTTCAAAATGCCATGAAATGCCCAATATTGCTGCACAATATTGTTTCTGTGTTGCTAGCAAGAAAAGGGATGCCAAACTTTACATAGCAAAGGGCAGCCTAAATGTTGATGGCATCCCACTAGCAACACAGGCATAATATTTTGCAGCAATATTGGGCCATTTCTTAGTGTTTTGAATCATGGATAGAGAAGTGCAATATTCCCCATTCATAAACTGGAGGGTTGTTGTTGTTTTTTTGAAGAATTGAATCTCTATTCAATAGATTGCTGACAGGGGCTGATTACAGGGATCACATAACACACACACCCTCCCTGTTACAGCAGCTCCACTGACTTTTGGTGAATTTCCAGGCACAATTCAAAGTGCTGGATCTAATCTATAAAGCTATAGAAGGCTTGGATCCAAGCAATCTCAAGGACTGTGTCTCCCATTAGGAGCCTGCTTGAGTATTATGATCATCAGGAGAGGCCTTTCTCTCGGTCCCACCAGCTTCACATGTACATTAGATGGAGAAGGGCCTTCTTTGTTTCTGCTCCCAGACTTTGCAACCCCTCCCATAGGAGGTCAGGCTGGCCTGAACTAGAAATGGGCATGATCCACTGGTTTGGCAGTTTGCATGGTTTGTTTCCCAACTGAAGAGCTGATCTGCCCACTCCAGTGGGTCCCATTCAGAAGCAGTACCTGAAGGAGGTAGGGTGGGATACTGCTGCTCAATGAGCACGTGCTCATGGGGGCGGGGCACCGTACTGTGGATCAGCTGTTTGGCAAGGAAACAAACCACACTGAACTGCTGAAACAGCAGTTTGTGCCCATCTCTAAAAGGGACTTGAACTGTTGTTGAAAGGTTAGAGGGGGAAAAATTAACTGTAAGCCACACAAAAGTGGGAAAGATTATTTCAATAGGGAAGACACTAGTTAAGTGATGTCTCAGTAAACTGTTGTGGAGAAGAAGAAAAAGAAAGAAAAATAAGCAATTTATTGTTAAGCATTAAAAATAACAATTAAAAAAGAGGGTACAAGTGCAGTGGCCATGGCACCCCAAACCACAACCTGTTCGCAAAGTAAATAAATCAACAGGAACATCCACACATGCCAAAACAGTAAGGATTGAAGTGATACAGGGATTCGCTCATTTTTAAAAGGCCATGCTAGTGAGGTGGGGAACAAAATGATTGGCTGGCTAAAGGAATCTGTGTTACCTGTGCATCATGTAAATGGAAATTTATAAAATGATTTAAATAAAAGCAGAATCAATATAACTGGAGTTCTGTTGGCACATGTGACTGCACCCTTAGTTTCCTCTCTCATTTGTTGCATCTCATTACGTATATGTTTGAGTTTTGAGAAGTGTGTCCTGAGTGGTATCCAGTAACATGGAGTATAAAAATAGAGCAGACAAAAGTACAAAAAGAGCAGACGTGGGGGAAGCAAATGTGAAAGGAAAGAATGACAGAAATTGTGGCTGGTGATTAATAATAAAATTTTATTTGAGAATATTGGCATGCCTTTTTTTAATGGAGGAGATGGGCAGATTAAAATGCCTCTTTCAAAAAATGTCAGAATTACATTGTTTCTGTATTTAATCTGTATTTAATTCACAAAGTCTGTTGTGTAATTATATTGCACTCATTTCACTGTCATGTGTGCACTTGTGTTACACAACCTAGATATGCCTGGAAGCAATGAAGAAATTTTATAGACTCTTTCAAGCTTATTAGTGCATTGGATAATGACATCGGAATTACATCCAGACAAGTCTTAGGTACAGCCAGTGTAAATTAAATTGATGTTGTTCTGTACCGTCAAGTTGGAACTGACTTATAGAGATTGCAGTAGGGGTTTCAAAGTAAGTGAGGTATTCAAAGTGAGATATAAACTCCTGGATAGCTCAGTGGTTTAGGTATCCAGCTGCGAAGCCAAAGGATGGGAGTTTGATTCCTCACTGTGCCTCCTTGACAAGTGCTGGACTCGGTGACCCATAGGGTCCTTTCCAACTCTGCAGTTCTAAGCACATTACTCTAAAAGTACATGAAGGAGTGGTTTTACAGTTCAGCACCACCAGTGCCTTTCTATGGCTGAGTCAGGATTTTAACCCAGATCCCCTGAATCCTAGTCTGTCAGGCTATCTGCTACACCACACCGGGTATCTCTAATTTTAATTAATTTATGTCTATCATTTATCAGACATAATTTGTTATCAGCATCATTGTATGAGTAGCTGACATGTTCGACATGACCTCATTTAAATGATCTGCCTACATGTTATCTAGGTGCACCTTTTTTAAACACTGGTGTTATTCAGTTGGGTTACTCTCATTTTTTTCCTCATTTCTGAGAGAACAAATATATGCAGATTATGAAAATTCTTTGTCCTGACCCAGGAGCTCTTTCTGAGCCTGACCCCAGTCTATTTTGCGTAGTTTCAGTCTGTCCATTGGCCCTGAGCTTTGCTGATTGTTTCAAGGCCAAAGAGGGATTTGGGGGCTCAGTCACCTTATTATATTGATCAAAAGGTGGCAGGTTTTTGTTTGTTTGTTTGTTTTGTTTTGTTTTTGTCTATCCTTGTGAGACAAGTGAAGTCACTAGATTTCCTTTAATATCCTTGTTTTCTCACAATGCCCACAAAAACGGAGATACAGTACTTTATTTTCACAATGGTTTAGATTACTCCTTTTGGTAAATTCAACACCTCCCTTACTGTCCTCTTTTGTTTATTTCTTTCTTATACCCCAATGACTACACTACTTCATTTTGCATTTTTCCTTCTAATTTCCCCCTCTGAACTCTTCTAGTCTTCAGGAAACATATAAGTAGCTATACGTCTTTGTTTCTCATTCTTTAGGTCAAAGATTGCTGAACATAGTGAGCTAGAGGGCTGGTGGAAGATTAGGGGTAAATTCAGTGTTTTATAAAGGTCAAATGCACCTGATTTTGCATAACTATTTATTTATTTATTAAATTTATACCCCGCCCATCTAGACACATGTCCACTCTGGGCGGCTAACAATAAAAATGGAATAAAAACAGTATAATAAAATAAAAAGCAACAATAATAATATAGTTCAAGATGGAGAAAAAATAAAAATAATCAAGTGATGACAGGAGGGAAAGCCTGCCTAAAGAGCCAGGTCTTAAGTTGGCTCTTAAAAACACCCAATGAGGGAGCCAGACACATCTCTGAGGGGAGACTGTTCCAAAGGCGAGGGGCCACTGCCGAGAAGGCCCGGTTTCTTGTTCTTTCTCTCCGGGCCTCCCTCGGCGTTAGGCCCCTCAGCCGCCCTTCCTGGCTAGAACGACTGATTCGGGTAGATCTAGGTGGGAGGAGGCGTTCCGCTAGATATCAAGGTCCTAAACCGTTTAGGGCTTTATATGTCATCATTAACACTTTGAAATCAATGTGGAAACGAATGGGCAGCCAATGCAAGGCAGCCAGAGTGGGGGAAATATGCTGATATTTTCTCGTCCCACTGAGAAGTCTAGCCGCCGCATTCTGCACCATTTGAAGCTTCTGCATCAATCTCAAAGGTAGCCCTACGTAGAGTGCATTGCAGTAGTCTAATCTCGAGATTACAAGTGCATGGACCAAAGTGGTGAGAGCCCCAACATCAAGATAGGGATGCAGCTGGGCAATCCGCCACAGATGGAAATAGGCGGAGCGGACCACTGACGCCACCTGGGTTTCCGTGGTGAGCGCCGGATCCAGATGGACCCCCCAAGCTGCAAACCTCACTCTTCGTGTTGAGAGTCACCCCCCCAAAAGAGAGGGAGTTTCCCAAACCACCAATGGAGGGGCCACCCACCCTCAGGACCTCCGTCTTGTCCGGGTTCAGCCTCAGTCCATTCTCCTGCATCCATTGCAGTACAGCCTCCAGGCAGCTCTGAAGGGACAGAACGGCATCCACTGTGGTTGGAGAAAAGGAGATGTAGAGCTGGGTGTGTCATCAGCGTACTGATGGCATGAGGCCCCACACCCCCTGATGACCCCACCCAGCGGCCTCATGTAGATATTAAACAGCATTGGGGAGATAATCGAGCCCTGCGGAACCCCATAATTGAGGCTCCACAGGGCCGAAACACTCTCCCCAAGCTGTACTCTCGGAGGATGGTCCTCCAAGAAGGATTGGAGTCAGGCAAGCGCTAGAGCACCGATTCCCAGCTCGGAGAGCCTCCCCAGGAGGATACCGTGGTTGACAGTATCGAAGGCAGCTGAGATATCGAGGAGGACCAACAAAGACAATTTGCCCCCATCAGCCTCCCTCAGCAGGTCATCAAACAGGGCGACCAATGCTGTTTCCATTCCGTGGCGCGGCCTGAAGCCGGACTGGAATGGATCCAGGGCATTGGTTTCATCCAAAAGAGCCTGGAGCTGGTCAGCCACCACCCTCTCTACCACTTTGCTAAGGAAAGAAACATTGGAGATGGGCCTATAATTGCCAATGTTGTCCACCGCCAAACTTGGTTTCTTCCTTATGGGCCTAATCAGTGTCTCCTTGAGGATGTAACTACATTCATCTGATAATTTAATCCATATTGTTCTGCATTGCACTTTTCATTTCATCACTGCATTGCACTGTGCTAGAAATTCATTGATCTTCCTCTGATTTGTTTTATATTCTGACTTCATTTCATGACTCTTATTCCCTGTCTATGTCCTGTGATTTAAATAAATCTTCAAATTAATTGCACCTTTGAATAGCCTCAGATCATCTCTGGTTACACCTTTCACCCACTGGGGCAAATAAAGAACCTCATTTTCACCTACAATCAAATCTCACCCCCACATTGCTTGCTAGACAATAATTTAAAAGTATGCCATAGTCTTACACATGATTGCTAGAAGGTAACCCCCCTCCCCGAATAGGACTGCTTTCTCATTAAGTATGCATAGATTTGTAGCTTGCATTCTGTTAAATGCAGTTGGATTTATTTAACTTAAATCCAATTAGGTTTGCTTAATTGGGTTGTGAACTTAACAACCCATCATCCACTTATCCATTTGCTGTGTGCTTTTACTGAATTGTCATCAGAAAGTAGCTTAACAGTTTCCTCAATGATGTACATGTGTGTGCATTAATTAATTTGTAGCAGGGATGAGAATCTCGATGTGCTTGCACATTCGTGTGCTCTATGTGTGTGTGTATGCTACAACAGCACACATGAGTGCTCCTGTGAATTAATAATCATTAAGGAAATAATTGTGAATTGAGAATGCATTGAAATCCAGAAATACAGGAAGCTAAATTAAATTAAATTCTGAAAGGATGGGAGGAAGGAAGATTTTTTAAAAAATGCATTGATACTGCTACACAGACAAGATCAGGTAACTCAGAACCTAAAAAGCCATTGTGACATTGCAGAAAATGTTATAAGCAAGCCTAGGGAAAAAGGAGGGCATTATCAGAGCCACCACTGAGTATGTGGGTAGCTGGTCCATAGATGTTCAGCTCAATTTTGCCATTCTTTTTTGTGGGAGATATGAGAGATCTGCATGTCAGTGGCTGTCTCCTTGCAATGAGAGTTACAAAAAAGCTTTGCAACCTGCAGTGGGTGAACAATATTGACTACCTTACTTGGGACCTTGAATAGTTTCATGCAATGAACTGTATTTTGCAAATGAGACATTGGACAACAAAAATGTGCCCATTTGTACCATTGAAATACAGGAAGGGAAGGCCCTGCGGATAGGTATGTATATTAAGGTTATGATTTTGAAAGGTTTTTGGAAAAAAGCTTGCTGCCCAAACCCATCAAAATATCTTTCTCTTTACATTGAATTCCAGGTTCACACAAACATGAAACAACTGCACTACCTTTTCTTCATTAAATGTTGGAGGCATTGTAGGAAGGTTAAATTAAAATCCATTGTTTAACAGTGTTTGATTCAAGCAGCCTCTCACACATAGATTTAGAACAGATAATATAAAGAGAGATAAGGGAAGCAAGAGGGGTTGAATTGTCTTATTGGTACATAATTGTCATATTGGTTTTCAGAATTCTGTCAGGATAATTATCCAATCAAGAGCATGACTTCATATGGGGAAATAGAGTCTAGAAAGTACCAAATAAGTTTGCAAATTGTACCGTAAATGATGTTTGTAAGCTTTTATTTGAAAGAGTTCTTGGCCTTGTAGTGTAACACAAGTTTCTCCCTTGTGTTCATATGTCAGAAGCTGTGTTTGCTTGCATTCCCTACCACAGCTGCTTCATTAACATCAAAAGGCCATATGCACCTCACGGAGACATTTATTCTTATCACTTTATAATGTTAAGAAGACAAAAAACATGACTACAGAAGAACTATACAACACTTGTGTTGAAAATGAAGAAACTGAAATAGTTTGTATACCTTGGTTCAATCATTAATCCAAATGGAGACTGCAGTCAAGAAATCAGGAGAAGAATGAAATTTGGAAGGAAGCAACCAAGGAATTAGAAAAGGTCATGAAGTGTAAGGATGTGTCACTGGAGACCAAGAACAAGATCATCCATACTCTTCTGTTTCCAATCACCATGTATGGGTGTAAGAGCTGGAGAGTAAAGAAAGCTGACAGGAAAAAATGATTTGTTTGAAATGTGGTGCTGGAGGAGAGCTTTGAAAATACCCTGGACTGCAAGAAAGATGAAAAAGCTACATACATAGGGAGAAAAATAGAATAACAATAAAAGTAGCAGTAACAGTAAAAATAGCAATAATAAACATAGCTCCCTCTCCCAAAACCCAAGAAAAATAAGCAAGCAAATAATGGCAAAAAAAATTCAATCAAATCCCCCCTCCCCAAACCAAAACCACTAGAATATGGGGGTATTTCTCTCTCCCCACCAGTTGATGCTTTTTCTCTTCTTTGAATCTATCAGATAGGCCAGAAACCTTGCAGTACCAAAAAACAAAACAAAAACAAACAAAAAACCAGAGGGGCAAAAGAAGGGTACAAAAATAATCTAAGGGAGGCTACCTGACAACAGCAAAAATAATCCAAAAAAAGGGGTGGAAAATCCCCCAAAAAATCAAGAAGAAAAAGGGGAAGTATTCAATATGGAGACAGGCAGGCAGGTAGACAACACAATTCAAGATGGAGGGCACCAGGAGCTCAGCAGCACACAGTAATCCCACCTAGAAGGAACAACTGAAGCATGGAATACTTTTCACTGGTTTCCGACCAAGACAACTCTTTTACAGATTCACAATTCCCACTCCACTCCAGGTGTGCTGGTTGGTTGCTGACAGCAGCCCTTCTGACAATATTGCATGGAAAAATTCCCAGATGGTTGGGCAAAGAGGGAAAGAAAGATTACATGAAAGAGAAAAACACATGCACACAAATGAAACTTTCATGTATTCCTCTTTTGAAAATATAAATCATTTATGTTTTAGATACTCTGTTTCAGCAATCAGTGAAGAAACACAAAAATATATTTAAAAAGAGCCTCTTTTATCTTTGGGTCTTTTATTAAAACACAACAGGCTCATCCCTAGTGGAGATATCCCGTTCACGATAGAGAATCCAGAGACATGCTTCCAGAATACCCATTCAGGAACACCCAGAGGATAAGAAACTTGGAAACAAAGATGCTATTGGCTCGGTGTATATATCTACAATGAAGAGTCTGTAGATTTAGCATCACATTAAAAGTGGAAATTCACAGATAGTTCCTGGCAAACAGTTACTTTTAACTTTCTACACAGTATCTGCAGACTAGAGAAAATCCAGCTATCCCCCCCAGCAGCATCTTTTGTTGTCTTTCATGCTACAATGCACTATGAAAGCAACATTGACATTTTTAAAAGGTTTCCAGAGAATACCAACCATTACCTTTTTCATTGTGATGCCTGAAACAGTAATTTTCATGTTATGTCTGAAAAGCATCTTGATGATGGGAAAACAGCAATCTCAGAAATCGCAGTCTCTAAGAAATTGTAATTCAATTTGCTTTGCTTCAAGCTTTCACCCATCATACAGAGGTGGCAAGACCAAAAAAAAAACCTTCTTGGCATCATTATGTAAAGCAGGCGTACAGAGCTGGTGCCTCACCTACATTTGTTTCAAACCACTGGCTCAGAAGAAGTGAGCAGAAAGGAAAGATTAGAAGTTCTTCTACCCTGTTGGCTTGGAATGGTTTCATTTGACAAAGAGCTTAACTTGCATTAAAGCAAGACCGATCGGGGTTGCTGTAGATATTACTCAATCTATTCTTTGTTTGAAAATGAATTTGAAGAAAGATTTTTTCCCCTGCACTAAAGTGCTAATAAAGCCCAAACACTCTTGATGAAGTCATGTTTTCCACTGTTCAAATCAATTACATCATCAGCTACTTAAATACAGATTAGTTATCTGTTTATCGTTGTGCTGTAACTAGGCATGAATTATTTAAATGGAATAGATTTGTGCAGGAAAACGTCCAGCTTGCAATTTGGCATTGTGCATACGTGCAACCTACTCCTCCGAGTGATTATAGAAACAATGGTGCTTTGCAGAGTCATGTATGGCAAGAAGAATAGACAGGCTACTGTCTTCGAGGAGCTTACATTATAAAAGACAATGAAGAGGGTGGCAGAGGGTGGGGACAGACAGAGAGGGACAAAGGTACACAGGGATGAATATCAGCAAATATGGCTGCAGGAAAAAATATTCGTTACAGGCAGAAATGACAATTAAGATACAGGCCTAGATCCAACACCACAGTATTTTACCAACATCACAGGAACTTCCCAATACCAGGACTTCCTTCTCATCTTTTCCCTTTCTCCCTGCAGCTCTGCAGTGCAGAAGAGGGATTGGCCTCCTCCTGATTCAGATCAAGAAAGCAGTTTCATTGGTGGATGCCCTTCATTGAAATTAGGTCACTATGTCCACTAAAGCTGTTTATCAGCTAAATAAGTTTAGTGTGATATACTGGAGAAAATGTTGATCTGGAACCCAGGCGATGTGGATTCAAATCCCTCCTTGGCCTTGAAACTCACTAGGTGGTAACCATGGCAAACCACTCCTTTAACCTTTCACATGAAAACTCTACTAAGGTCATCTTAAGTGAGAAGTAACTTGACAGCATATAACAATAATCTGTTTGCTATTAAGTCTCTCCTTCAAAAACTAAAGAAATCTTACCATTCAATTTCACATATGCTTTTTATTATTTACTTGCACCCTGACCTAGCAAGTGTTTGCCTTGGCAGGATGAGTCCCCCTCAAAAGAAGAAGAGGACCAGGAGGATCCAAAATAGCTGAAGGGAACAGGGGCAAGTGTTCAGCTAGAGGAGGAGGAGGAGGAGGAGGGAGGAAAAGGTGATGAAATACCCACCCAACCCAAGGAATGCTGGAAACACAAGATGTTGGAAAACAAACAAAGATTGAGCAGACATCATTGGGAAAGTTCTCCAACATATGTAGTCATAATGGATGCAACTAAAGCAGGTAGACACCTGAGTAAAGTCAAAACTGCTTTTCTGGAAACAATAAGGACTATTCTTATTGCTGTCTGTTCCAGATGTCTCTCACTTTGGATTCCTTGAACCTTGATTCAACCTATTGCTCACTACACCATAAGTGATTGACCTTTGGCTTTTGGACTTTGATTGGATTATTCTGCTACCCTCCCTGACTGAGTTGTAAGCACTCAAGCTTTTCAACTTGTCTGTTTTGCAACCTACAAGAGCCTTGAACAAGGACATCGCTGGAATTTCATCTAGCTAAACATAATAGCAAGGAAGTGCCACATACTACTACTTGCATCATTCTTCTCATCTGCATTAAGCTGACTTGGTGTGACTTTGGATGCTGTTGGAGTTATACATTGCCAGTTGGCCACTAAGTGTGACATTATGTTATAGAAAGGCCATGGCCTGCCCTATCACAAAGCACCAAGAAAGTAAGAATGCATTTAAAGAGATGAAAAAAATCTAAACAAAAGGTTAATGCATCTTTCCTTTAAAGTTGAGCCCTGACCCATTTTCTTCCAAGTTCCTTTTATATAAAGTTTTCAATAGATGACCAGCTTCAGACTTCAGCTTCTTCCAGATGAGGATTTTCTCATATGTACTGATTTTCATTACCCTTCCTTGCCTTAAAGGAGGTCAAGCTAGGGCACTCTTGCAGCTGAAATAGAAAAGAGGGAAGTTGCCATTCTCACAATAGGAACAAGTTGTAATAGTAGTGACTAAAGGTTATGATAGTAGACATCAGCTTAGAGACTGTATAAGGAGATTGTATAATTGATGGAAGATTTCATTTTGAAGGACTACTAGTCATGCTGCTACAGATTACTCCAGCTTCAGAGGGAGCATTCCTTTTTATTATGCTATTGTGCTTATGTCCTGATGTTTCTCACTGGATCATCTGACTGCCCACTGCTGAAACAGAATGCTAGCCATTCTGACCTAGCAGGGCCCATTTTATTTTCATAACATCTATTGGATCTCATTTTACCCATTTACAGCTGTATATTAAAGTAACACCAGCACTTTCAAGTCTGCCAGTAAAAACTAAGGAGTCACGGTAGCTGTTGGAACATAAATATAATGTGTCCTAACATTTTATCCCCATTTTAAGGATTGTAAGTACACTCTAGCCTATTTGCACACTCTGCAGCCTCATGTAAGGATTAGTGGTTTAGCAGTGCACAATAGTTGTGCCTCTGATATTGTGCAGCAGAGTGAATCAACATTCTATAAAGCAATTCTAAAAATGGGGACAATCCAAACAAACAAACAAAAACATTTGAAACTGGGCTTCAGATCAACCCCAAATTTGACACAGTTGTAGAATAGCCATGACATGAAGAACAGCCATGACAATTGCTTTGTATTTGGCTGATTAAAAAAGGAGTCAGCTTCTGGAACTTTCCTTTGCTTGGTATCTCTTTCTGAAAGATAATGGGGCCATCTTGATTGCCAAGATTGGTTTCACAACATTCAAGCTGCCCTTTGGTAAAACTTAGCATCCTTTTTCCTTCTGGAAACATGGGCACAATATTGTGCAGTAATACCATTTCCTGGCATTTTGAATCATGGACACAGAAGCACAATACATAATAAGTCACAACTAGAGTAGGCTCATTTTAATCATTGTGGATCTGGAGGAGTTGACACAGCAAATTTCCACAGATTCAATGAGACTACTCTAGTGCAACTTACTATGCTAAACCACAGGATTTCAGCCATTATGTTCATTATGTGTTATGATTTTTTAACATTAGCACAGATGAATAACACAAAGCTATAGTAACTTCTTATACATCATCTCCTTGAGGTCCTCCATACTTCCATAAAATCTGAGGACGAAAACTAATATGACTGTAGATGAACACTACATGCTACCATCTTGTAGCACTTGTTTAATCTGCTTTTTCTGAAGAAAATACTGTCTGTGGAATCAATCATAGGTGTAGTGATCACCCTGCTTTGGCTCAGGTAGAAGATTATTGGCATGTACCAATGAGAGCTGTTGGGAGGCGGAGGCAGAGAAACTAGAAGAGAGGGGTGCGTCAGAGTCTAGAGTTCAGTCAGAAGAAAGGGTTTGGGTTTGAGGCAGAGAGAAAGTGTTTAAGGAGTGATTAGTCAGAGTGTGACCTGTATTAATTAAGATAGAAGAGATTAAAGTAAAATACTGAAGCTTTGTGTAACTTTAAGAATGTGCTTAAGAACTATACCTAAAACAACTTATAATCAATAAACCTGTTTCTGTTGAAAAGTTCAGTGAATGGACCTCAGTCTGTCATAGGAGATATAGGTTGATAAAGAGATCAACTGGTGGCAGCGTGTTAAAGGGCGTGTTGGGATACTCGGGTGAGCCCTGTGTTTGGTGAAATAAGCAGGGGCCACGGGGTGAACACCACAATAGGGAACCAATATTCTCCTGTAATGGACCAAAGGGGCTCATAGGAAAACATTCCGGTAGATTATTTCCATTGTTTTCCCATATGCTTGGGCAGAACAAAATCCGCAACATAAAATCTAAAGATTCTGTAGAAAACACATTTTATGCTCCTGCCTAAACTCATGGAAACATGGGATCCTTGATTCAAACAGACATACAGTGATCTTAGGAGTGTTCACCTCCAGAAAAACTTCCTGTCCCTAAGATTTCTACCTAGAAGTACTCTAGTACATGAAATTACCTGAAATGATATCAAGATGAATCAGATTGCCTGAAGGTTGCATACTAATATACTGGGACAGGCTCACCTAGTAAATCTATTGGAATAAAATCCTTTTGTTCTGCCTGTCTTTCTTCCCACTTTGGGAAGATTAACTAATATAAATCCAGGCAGGGTCCTGACAATAAAGCCCCTTTGTACATCTTGAAGAAGAAAAGGTGAATGACTCAATTGTGTGGCCAATTGCACATTGCATCAAATGCGGCACTTCATTTGATATATAGGACAGAATCCCCTCTTCACAAAATGAAAAAATAAATTTCAGAATAGCTCCTGAATGACTGATTAAAACAAACTTTGTTCTGATGACCCTTCATAGCAGGAAGGTTTAGGATGGCAAAGTTCCTCCTGCTGTTCAACTCCACACTTGTAACACCCAGCAATGACCTTCCCTCCGTTGACAAGACATTATTTTTACTCTTCAGCTGAAGCATCAAACAACCCTGGCGTACTTTGTCTTTTTCCACTCAAGACTAAACTCAACTTAAAACCCACTGCTGTGCCAATATTTTGTTATCTTCTAATGTTTTTCTCCTTTCAGTGCTCCTCTGGTTCCAGTTCAAGCTAGTCCTGCTTTAAACAGACCTGATACTGTTGCTGAAGAAAAAGGGGAATGTAACAGAACAGGTTTATGCAAAAATGTGTCAGAATATGTTTTTTCTACATTTAGTAATGCTGAATAATATGTGAAGCCTCAGTGCTGAGTGGCTCAACATTCTTTTTCTGAGGCTTTTCCACAGAGCATGCAGTGGTGATGTGTGAGAATGACAGATTTTTTTGCCTCCTTTTAATAGTTCCCACTCAGTTCTCCACACGGAATCCTTATTATGTTTGAAACTCAACTTGAGTTTAAAGGGAGGTTTTAAGTTTTACAAGTAGGAGTTTTTAAATAGAATGATTAACTAAATTTTTTTGTGTGAGCTCAAAAGTCTACACAGAATAAACAGAAATTTCCTGGGGAAAAAACAGTACCTCCCCAAGTACTATGAGTATGTGCATGTGACCCTCCGTTACTAGTAAGCTAGACTCCTACATGTTCTTACTTGAAGGGAGTTCAAGGGAGTCCAGTGGGACTTAGTCAAGCATGTTGGCTCAGGACTGTGCATTGTGGGGCTGTAATTCTATATATACTTACCTTACTAAGGAGCCTTGTGGTGCAGTGGTTAAACTGCTGTACTGCAGCCAAAACTGTGCTCACAACCCAGGGTTCAATCCCAGGTAGCCAGCTCAAGGCTGACACAGCCTTCTATCCTTTCGAGGTCAGTAAAATGAGTACCCAGTTCGCTGGGGGGCGCAATGTGTAGCCTATATAATTGACTTGTAAACCACCCAGAGAGTGCTTTAAGCACTATGTGGTGGTATATAAGCAGCACACTTTAAACATAGTGGGGTGTTCTTCTGAGAAATCATTAACTTGTGTTTGGGAGCAAAGTCTGAATGATGCACTGTTTCATACATCATTGTTGCTGAAACAGGCAGTAGTACACCACATCAGTGTTCAGTTAAAATATTATTCCATGTAATTGGAAATAAAATGTGTTTAATAGACATGAAAATAAAACAATGGACCAAATTCACATTTAGCTGTATTAAACTGGGAAAGAAGAAGTAGATTTCCATAGCTTTTCTTCCCCAGGACAGCCTCTTCAGTTCCCTGAAAACGCTTTTCAAGGGGATGAGAGGGCAACGTTGTGGGAAGGCATGAGTAGTGGTGAGGATCTATTCCCTGAAAAATGTATTCATTTATTTAAAGTATTTTACTCCACTTTGCTCCTTAAAAATGACCCAATGGTTTACATAATCAGAAGACAACATTTAAAAGCTAAAAACAGTAAGCTTAAAAATATTTAAGTGAACCAAACAAATGCTATACTAAAAATGGAAAACAAAATGAACACCAAAACCAGATTCAAAGCAACAAGGCACAACATTCCATTTAAAACCCCATCCTAGACAGTCAATCACTAAAGGAAAACCTTTGTCCACTTGCAGAAAGACAGCAAAGATGGGGTCGGCGTGGCCTCTTGTGGGAGGGAGTTCCAGAGTCTGTGTGCAGCAACAGAAAAGGCCCTCTCCTGTGTCCCCACCAAACATACCTATGAAGGTGGTGGGAATGACAGAAGGGCTCTCCTTGATTATCTTAATACCCAGGCAAGCTCATAAAGAGAGATACAGTCATTTAGATAGCTTGGTCCCAGGCTGTTTATAATTTTAAAGGTTAGAACCAGCACTTTGAATTGTGGCCAGAACCGGATCAGCTGCCAGTGGAGCTACTGTAACCTGAGGGGTGTGTGTCATGTGATCCCTGTAATTAGCCCCAGTTAACAATCTGGTTGCAGTGTTTTGGACCTGCTGAAGTTTACAAGCACTTTCCAAAGGCAGCCCCATGCAAAGAGTGTTACAATAATCCATCCATAATGTAACTAAGGCATGTGTCACTGTGGCCAGATCAGACCTCTCCAGGAATGGGTGCAGCTGGTGCACTAGTTTTAATTGTGCAAATGCACTCCTGGTCATCACCAAACCCTGGGCGTCCAGGCTCAGAGATGAATCCAGGAGCACCCCCAAGCTGCCCACCTGAGTTTTTAAAGGGAGTGTAACCCCATCCAGCACAGGCTGCATCCCCATTCCTTGACCTGCCTTTCAACTGAACAGGAGCTCCTCTGTCTTGTCTGGATTAAGTTTCAGTTTATTCACCCTCATCCAGTCCATTACTGACACCAAACATCAAGCTAGAGCCAAAAGAGCTTCCTTGGGTTTGGATGAAAAGGAGAGATAGAGTTGGGTGTCATCAGCATACTGGTGACACAGAACCCTGAACTCTCCAGACAAACTCTCCCAGCAGTGTCATGTACATGTTAAATAGCACAGAGGACAAAACAATGTAACACAGGGAACTCCTGTGACCAGAGGCTTTCAGTCCATTAAACTCATGTCCTGGATCAAACCCATGGAGACTAAATTCATCTGGCCACATAGGAAACAAACTCCTGAAACTGTTTTAGAATTGATCTGCCCATGTAGCCAATGTAGAAGAAGAGAGTATATCAAGGAGCAAAACCTTTCTGTAGCCTCCCTCAATCTGCACTTCTCCTGGAAATCAGAACAGAAACTTCAAAGAACCAAAGAGCTGACTTTTAGCAAGTCAGATATGGATTTGCTTATTGTGTTAATTAAAGCTTCCTGCAAACATTCTTGTGTGTAAATGTCAATCCACAGTGTGATTTTGACTTTGGTTCGTATCTGTGGTAGATCTGTGGTTTCAGATAATTTAGTTCTGTTTCTGCTCTCTCAGTAACACATATTTTTGCCCGAAGAAATCTTGTTTTAATAATGAGGATTGGTTTTGTTTTGCTTTTTCAATAGAAACAGCTGTTCCTAGGAGTGCTCTGTGTCTGCATCTACCAGTGGTTTGCAAGGCAAACAGTCACAATGCTTGAGAGCAATACACATTGGGAATATGTCATATTACCATAACCAGAATGTTTGTGTTTCCCAATCAGTCCTGTTTCTGATTATGGCAAGCAATTTTTCTTCCTCTGCTTAATAGGGGCAAATAGGGTTGCAATGAAATATTGTAGTATGGACTGCTATTCTCAATGGTTCAATCCATGATCCATTGTAGAGGTGTTCATTCCATTTGTAAATACCCACACACACCCATCCCCACCACAGTCAATGCATTTTCCTTGGCCTCTTGAGATCACTTGAATTATATGATGATGTCTTTCCTTCCTCCTTAATTTTTTTTTAAATTAAAAGACAAACTTGCTTGTACCCTTTTCAACAAAGAAGTTTCCTTGAGAAAGTTGAGACCACCTTCCTGTATGTGGACCAGAGGTGTATGGAAGCCCCAACCCACCCTCTCTGTCTGTCTGTCCGTATTTTTTCTGCAATTGGGGATTAATTCAAACAGCTATAACCTGAGAGTCTATGGAGCATCCTAACTGTCTGGCCTATCCAGTCAAATCCCAAGCAACAAGCATACTTCCACAGTCACACACCTGGACACACACACACACCCTTGATAGTACAATTCAGCAAAGTTTATTAAAGTGAAATAAAAAAATAAAAAAATTATAGAATGCAAAATGTCTATCTATATAGAAACAAATATCTTTCTCTCTACCCTACAAAATATGAAAGGGCTTGCAGAGCTGGTGTAAGGACCCTCTTCAGCACCTCACTGATTTGAGTGACCAAGGAAGTTCTTGGGGTTCATTGTGGGTTCAGTGATTACTCATCTCCTTTATGCCAGCAGCTCAGTCTACTGATGGTGTGGATACTTCCAATTTTCCTTTTCTGCAGTTCAAATCACTGAGCTTTTAAAAAAACTTTTTAACCCCACAAATGTCAGAAAGAATATGACTATTGAAAGATCATAGACATATTGCTCCAGTACAGGGCAATCAGAGCTCTTTGATCTGCCTGCTTAAAATCAAGAAAATGACCCTGATCGTTTCTGGTTTTGCACATTTTTCTGAAGAGAGTGCACATCCTCAGGACTTACCTACTGGAGCTGAATAGAAATGCTTGGTTCCCACTCCCAAAATGGGCAGAGGAAAGGAAATTTTATCTTGTTCTTTTCACTGTAAAGTCAGTGACCTTCCCTGGCAGCCTAAGGATTGGCTTCATTTGTCTTGAGGTTGGTTGGTTTGTTTAACCCATAAGTAGGCCACAACTGGCAGTTTCAGGATGGATTTGAGGGCTTGAGAGGCATTTGAGACATTGGTGACTGAGCCAAGGCACTGGGGTGATGAAAGGATCATGCTAGAACAGCACTTCCTTGCATGAAAGGAGCCATTTCATATCTGCCTATATGTTTTAAAGATGAGGATGCTATCTGTGGGAAGCAGGAGTATTGATGAGAGTCCCTGCACCTGTGTAAGCATTTTTTTTTTTGGTACAAATTGCATAAACAGTGCAAACTACAAGTTACACAAGTTATACCAAATTATCCTACAGTAGCTGCTGCATTTCTGGACAGACTATTTAAAAAACAGAAGATACGAATGGGTTGATTGCATCTTTTCTTCCTATCAGCCTGTCCTCAGATTGCTATGGGCATGTGTGTTTTGCTTCACAGAGAAGACACCACTTTTGTGCCCAAAATTTGGCACAAATTGCAGAATCCTTGAAAAGCATGTGTCTTGTTCTCAAACTGGAGGCAAGTCACATGATAATTAACTTTCTATGTGAAGAGAATCTGTCTCTTCAAATAATTTAGGGCAGTGTCTTCTCATTTTTCCCCCCAGCCAATCTTTAGATAGAGAAAGATTCCAGGCTATCAGACAAAAAAATTCAGTTCTATTAAATACTTTTATTAAATTCTCAAATGTGTGTGTGTATTTAAGTTGAATTCCATCAACCATATTTTGCTTCATATTATCTGTTTTTTTCTCATAAAAACCCCTCTATTGAATTTATTTCTCATTAAGCTGGCGATAAGAATCACCAAAGCAAGCTCATGAAATGTGAAAGGGTCCAAGCACTCTATCCCCATGAATGTCGCTCTGTCAAATGAAACTCAGGAAGCTGCTTAAACAGGAATAAATGAAAGCAAATGCCCAGGACATCATTCCTTTTAGCCAGGCTGTAGTTAACCTAGTTAATAAGGATCTCTTTGCATCACAGCTGTGTCAGTTGAAATACTGTGATCAGATTGAAAGTGACTGAAAGCTCCCAGCATGCAGGTAAGAAATAAGGCATTTTTAAGCCTCTGGGATATTGCAGAATCCTTGCAACTTCAGGAGATTCTGCCCTAAGAGGCACATGAATGGATATCAATGATTTAAATAGAATCCTCATGCATGAGTATCCAAGAACGGGACTTGATTCACTTTCTGCCAAAGTTAAATAAAAGTCATATGAAAAGTTTTTTCTCTTATTTTGTGTGTGCCTCTGAGCCAAACATTATTACTAGAGCATTAGGAACACCAGGTAGATAGCTCAAGGTGCTAGATGTTCTTTTCCTTCTACTAGTAGCCTCCTTTTCCATGTGCTAATCTTGTTCAGACTTGTGGTTCTGTATGAGGCACCAGGTCTATGTGTCCATGATTTTTCCCAAGGGTGATAACGTCTCTAATATCTTACTAATGATGCAAAATATCTAGGATGGATGGGGCTGATGTAGGGCAAAAGCATGTGGAAGGACAAAGGTTCCTTACACCTAAATGTGTCACTCAGAATCCTTCTTGTTCAGAGCCATCCCAAGAAACTAGCAAAGATTTCTCTGTGGGTTTTTTTTCCCCAAAGGAAGTTAAGAAACTGCACCTACCTTGACACCTATATATGATATATCTGGAATATTTCTTGACACACATTCAAGGGACATAAATCTATAACAGAAGTGCTCAGCACTACTGATGATTCATTGGCATGCTTATCTTCCTTCCTTCCCTAAGAATGGAATGCCTGTTGGAATAAACCTGCACGGTGATGGCCCTGGTAAAATAACTTACAGGTAAAACACATTGGTTGTAGGGACTGAGTTCTGGACAGCCAGTCCTTGCATAACAGTTCACAGTGGTCTTCCAGAAAGGTTAGATTCTCGTCACTTTAAAAGCACATCAATCCTGTTCAGGCATTTCTCCCCATATTCAGCAACCATAACTTCTGACACCCTGCTATATGTGAAGGGTGATGAGTCTGAAAGGGAAAGTCTTCTATATCCACTGGAACTCTTTATATGAATTAGAACCCAGGAAGAATAGGGCTTTTATCCCCTATAGATATGTGACTCTCCATAGCATAGTAACAGAATCGGGGATGCAGAGGGTGTTACTAGTAGAGATGGGGACAAATTTAAAAAATGGCGATTCATTTTGATCCGTTATTCATCAAGGTTAATGGATCAACGAATACGAATATACGAATATTCTTCGACGGATCGATCTGTCGATTCATCTGCATTTTAAACAGCTATAACACTGGCCCCTGATGACCTAGAGACACCAAATTTGCAGAGAAGCTTCCTCAGACGCTTTTCTACAGCTCCTGAAAGTTCAGTGAACATTAGATCATGGATCCCTGAGTTATATAGGCACAAAGAGGACCCCCCAGGAAAGCTCCCCCCAGGTACTTAGAGAATCCAGAATCATAACAGAGCTTCCAATGTCTTTCCCCAAAACATCTGCCAACTTTGGTGAAGATTGGATATCGGAACTCTGAGTTAATCACCCACAAATTGGGTCCCCCCAGGAGAGTTTACCACACGGCACAGAAGCCCATGGCATTGAGGGAGTTATAATTGGCCCCAGCAGAATGAGAGGTCCCTTTGGCAGAGGCATGCATGAGGCATTGAGTTTGTCTTCAGCTCAACACAACATTACATTTGCCAGTGAAGTAGAGTTTGCCCTCAGGAGGACTGGAGGCAAGGAGGTATTTGGCAGCACAGCAGGCTTTTTGGCTCCGTCGGGCACTGAAGAAGTTGGCAATAGGAAAACAGGCTCATTTGGCCCCATCGGGCACTGAGGGAAAAGGCAGCATATAAAGCAGGCTTTTTTGGCCGCATCGGGCACTGAGGGAAAAGGCAGCATATAAAGCAGGCTTTTTTGGCCGCATCGGGCACTGAGGTAGTTGGCAGCAGCAAAGTACCGTGTCTTGCCCCATCAGGCACTGAGGTAGTTGGCAGCAGCAAAGTGGCGTGTGCTGCCCCATCGGGCACTGAGGAAGCTGGCAGCAGCAAAGTGGCGTATCTTGCCCCATCAGGCACTGAGGCACATGGCAGCAGCAAAGTGGCGTGTCTTGCCCCATCGGGCATGGAGGCACATAGCAGCAGCAAAGTGGCATGTGCTGCCCCATCAGGCACTGAGGAAGTTGGCAGCAGCAAAGTGGCGTGTCTTGCCCCATCGGGCACTGAGGCACATGGCAGCAGCTAAGTGGTGTGTGCTGCCCCATCGGGCACTGAGGAAGTTGGCAGCAGCAAAGTGGCGTATCTTGCCCCATTGGGCACTGAGGCACATGGCAGCAGCAAAGTGGCGTGTGGTGCCCCATCGGGCACTGAGGCACATGGCAGCAGCAAAGTGGCGTGTGCTGCCCCATGAGGCACTGAGGAAGTTGGCAGCAGGAAAGCGGGCTCTTTTGGCCCCATTGGGCACTGAGGGAAAAGGCAGCAGCAAAGTGGCATGTGCTGCCCCATCGGGCATGGAGGCACATAGCAGCGGCAAAGTGGCATGTGCTGCCCCATCAGGCACTGAGGAAGTTGGCAGCAGCAAAGTGGCGTGTCTTGCCCCATTGGGCACTGAGGAAGTTGGCAGCAGCAAAGTGGCGTGTGCTGCCCCATCGGGCACTGAGGCACGTGGCAGCAGCAAAGTGGTGTGTCTTGCCCCATTGGGCACTGAGGCACATGGCAGCAGCAAAGTGGTGTGTGCTACCTCATCAGGCACTGAGGCACATGGAAACAGCAAAGTGCCGTGTGCTGCCCCATGAGGCACTGAGGAAGTTGGCAGCAGGAAAGCGGGCTCTTTTGGCCCCATCGGGCACTGAGGGAAAAGGCAGCAGGAAAGCAGGCTTTTTTTGCCCCATCGGGCACTGAGGGAAAAGGCAGCTGGAAAGTATGCTTTGAGGCCCCATCGGGGCACTGAGGCAAAAGGCAGCAGAACAGACTCTGGTCTTCTTCAGCAACATCAGATTTGCCTGAAAAGGAAAGGGTTTTGCCCCCAGGAGGCAACTGAGGTTGCTTGCAACTTCCAACAGCACCAGCAGCACCATCAGATGAACAGGGTCGGTGCTACTAACAGCGGTTAATCCACGGGGTCGCGGGGCTGTCAGAAACAGATCAGCTCTGCAATCTGAAGCCGGGCGATGGGGCGACAAAGATGCTCGTTTAGAACTAGAAAGCTGGGGATTGCAACTTGGCTGCTGAGACCTCCCGGATATGATAAAGATAGCCCTCGGAGGTTTGGGGGGGCTTAGACAGGCTGTCCCCCTTGGCACAGGTTAAAAACCAGACGAGCTTTGCAGTCTGAAGCTGGGCGATGGGATGATGCCTGGACATGCTTTGGGTGGGGCTGAGACAGGCCCTCTTTGGCACCGGGGACGCCCGGACAGGCTTTGGGTGGGGCTGAGACAGGCCCTCTTTGGCACGGGGGATGCCCAGACAGGCTTTGGGTGGGACAGAGCCTGGCCTAGGAGACTCACCTGTCCACCAACGTCTAACTAGACTTTCTGACAATCTTCAAAGAAACAAAGATGCTCGTTTAGAACTAGAAAGCTGGGGATTGCAACTTGGCTGCTGAGACTGCCCGGATATGATAAAGATAGCCCTTGGAGGTTTGAGGGGGGGGGCTTAGACAGGCCGGCCCCCTTGGCACGGGTTGAAAACCAGACGAGCTCTGCATTCTGAAGCCGGGCGATGGGGCGATGGGGCCACACCTGGACAGGCTTTGGATGGGGCAGAGCAGACAGACCTTTTGGAATGTAGCCCAAGTGGAAGGAGCTGCAGGATTAGGAAATTGTTCAAATGGCCAGCAACCTCGTTGACTTTTTGCCCCATCAGGCACTGAGGAAGTTCACAGCCGGAAAGCAGGCTTTTTGGCCCCATCGGGGCACTGAGGTAAAAGGCAGCTGCAGGAGACTCTGGTCTTCTTCTTCTGTAACATCACATTTGGCTGCAAAGTTACTTACGTTTGTCCCCAGGAGGCAACTGAGGTTGTCAAAGCAGCAGCAACAGCAGGAGAATAGGGTCCAACTGCAAGGTGCTACGAACAGCGGTTAATCAGGGTGGCCGCTGGGCTTCTCGAGTGGAAGATCAGCAGTCCGAATCCATGCAATGGGGTGACCTGAGCTCTTGTCCCTTGTTCCTGCTTCTGCCTACCTACTGATTTAAACTGCTGCTGAGCCACTGGGCTTGTTGTAGGTGCTGTTGTTGTTGTTGTTGTCCATGTTGGCATGGGGACAGCTGAACACCCGGGTAGCTTGGGGGGGCGCTGAGGCTGTGAAGTTAGGTTTTCCCCAAGGAGGCAACAGTGGTACCAGCAACAACAATAGCAGATGAATAGGGTGGGCAGAGCCCGGGGACTCCCAAACAGGCTTTGGGAGGGGATGAGACTGGCCTGGTTGGGGCTTGGATGCCCCGCCAACACCTTTAGTGAGGCCACCTCTCAGGGGATTATCGCCAGCAGGAGCGCGGGGCCGCTGGGCTCGAGTGGAAGATCCAGTTTATCCCAGGTCCTGCCTACCTACTCACACAGTAGAAAAGCCTAGGAAGCCGGAATGAACCATCTTCCAGGAATTTGGAATGAAGCCCAAGTGGACTCTGGAGCACCGTGTTGGCATGAGATGCCCGGATATAGCCCTTTGCATAAGCAAGCTGGGAAGCAGGAAGGAGTTGGAACAAATATGGCCCGATGAAGCAACTTCACCCAGCAGACCGGATTTGGAAGGCCCTTGAGGTAGGAATTGTAGGAGGCCCTGAAAGTAGAGTGTGTTGCCCCATCGGGTACTGAGGAAGCTGGCAGCCGGAAAGCAGGCCTTTTGGCCCCATAGGAGCACTGAGGCAAAATACAGCAGCAGACTCTTCTTCAGCAACATCGCATTTGCCTGCAAAGTTAGTTAAGTTTGTCCCCAGGAGGCAACTGAAGTTGTCAAAGCAGCATCAGCAACAGCAGGAGAATAGGGTGGGCAGAGCACGGTCAGAAGTACTTTGGAACATCAACTTCAAATCCATGCAACAGGGTTACACCTGGACAGTCTTGGTGGGGCTGAGACCAGCTGGAAATGACACAAAGATAGCCCTTGGAGGTTTGGGGGGGCTTAGACAGGCCGGCCCTCTTGGCACGGGTTGAAAAACCATATCAGCTCTGCAGTCTGAAGCCGGGTGATGGGGCGATGGGGGGACGGCCCTTTTGGCTTGTTCAGGGTGCCAGGACTGGCTCTGGGTGTGCCAAGAGGGTTAGATGGCCCTCTTGGCACGTTTGGGTGATGTGCAGACAGGCTTTGGGTGGGGCAGAGCCCGGCTTAGGGTGTGCCTTTATGTTGTAAATACTGGATGAGAGTTAGTAACAAAACACTAAGACAGTAATGAAAAAAGAGAAGGTTTTGGCAAATAACAATAAGTAATAAAAATGTTTGGAAGTTCCTCTGGATTCTTGGCACAGAATCAGCAGCAGGCAAGCCCAAGGCAGCTGTAGAGGGATGCAGGATTTGGGGCCAACATGGCCCAAGGAGGCTGGAATTGATGCCCGGTGAGGTGGGGGGGGGAACGCCTGCACAGGTTGCACATAGCAGCAACATAGACTGTGGCACTGCGGGTTAAACCGCTGAGCCACTGGGCTTGTCCATCAGAAGATCAGCACTGCAGTTTGAATCCATGCAACGGGGTGAGCTATGTCCCGTTGCTTTTCACCCAGCTTCTGCCAGCCTACTGGGGCAGTAGAGAAGGCTAGGAGGCCGGAATGAACAGGCATGAATAATTGGAATGAAGCCCAAGGAGGCTGGAATCATGAAATGCGTATAAATATGCATTTCCGAGATTTTTCAGAATAAATGAATCAGCGGATACTGATCCTGGAGATAGGGAGGGACATGTCACACACAGCACATCTCAGGAGGAGGGAGCACATTGGTCAGGTTTGGGTGGGGCTGAAACTGGCCCTTTTAGCATGGGGATGCCCAAGGAGGGTAGGACGCTGAAGTCAGCAAGCAGCATTTGAGAATCAAGCCTGAGGAAGTTGGAATGAGCACGCAGGCCTTTTGGAAGTGGAAGGAGCCGCAGGACTCAGAAAGTTGTCATGTAGCCAGCAACGTAGACTTTTGGACCCATCGGGCACTGAGGAAGTTGGCAGCAAGGTAGACAGTGGCGCTACGGGTTAAACTGCAGTGCTGAGCCACTGGGCTTGTTATAGGTGCTGTTGTTGTTGCTGTTGTTGTTGTCCATCTTGGTACAGGGGACACCCGGACAGGCTTGGGGGGGCAGAGCCCACCTCTTGGAGAATCAGTAGCACCAACAGGAGAAAAGGGTCCAAGGTGCTACTAACGGCGGTTAATCCGCGGGGCCGCTGGGGTTCTCGAGCAGAAGATCCAGGTTGTTCCAGGTTCTGCCTACCTGCCGAGGCAGTACAGAAGGCTAGGAGGCCGGATTGAACAGGCCGGTATGAATAATTGGAATGAAGCCCAAGGCAGCAGAGTCTTCAGCAACATCACATTTGCCGGCGAAGTTGATGGGGTGACTTGACCGATGGGGTGACTTGACCCAGCAGGCAGGGAGTGCAGGGAGGCAGGAGTTGGAACAAACACGGCCTGCTGGTCCGACTTGACTCAGCGGGCAGGCAGGAGGTGGAACAAATTTAGCCCGATGGGGTTACTTTGTCCAGGAGACCCGATTCGGAAGGGAAGGCCCTTGAGGTAGGAATTGTAGGAGGCATTGAAAGTAGAGTGTGTTGCCCAATTGGGCAATGAGGAAGTTGGCAGCAGCAACGTAGAGTGTGTTGCCCCATCGGGCACTGAGGAAGCTGGCAACCGGAAAGCAGGCTTTGTGGAACCATCGGGGCACTAAGGCAAAAGGCAGCAGAGCAGACTCTGGTCTTCTTCAGCAACATCAGATTTGCCTGCAAAGCAACGGTTTTTGCCCCCAGGAGGCAACTGAGGTTGCAACTTCCAACAGCACCAGCAGCACCATCAGATGAACAGGGTCGGTGCTACTAACAGCGGTTAATCCGCGGGGCTGTCAGAAACAGATCAGCTCTGCAATCTGAAGCCGTGCGATGGGGCGACAAAGATGCTCATTTAGAACTAGAAAGCTGGGGATTGCAACTTGGCTGCTGAGACCACCCGGATATGATAAAGATAGCCCTCGGAGATTTGGGGGGCTGACACAGGCCAGCCTTCTTGGCACATTCGGGATCCCGGGACCGGTTTTGGGTGTGCCAAGAGGCCTGGCTGGCCCTCTTGCCACGTTCAGGATGCTGGGACCGGCCTTGGGTGTGCCAACTGCCAAAAGACCTGGCTGGCCCTCTTGCCACATTCGGGATGCCGGGACCAGCCTTGGATGTGCCAACTGCCAAGAGGCCTGGCTGGCCCTTTTGCCACATGCACGATACCGGGACCAGCCTTGGGTGTGCCAACTGCCAAGAGGCCTGGCTGGCCCTCTTGCCACGTTGGGGTGTGAAGGGCTTGATGAGATGTCTGTTTGAGGCAGGGATGCTGGTCTGGTTTAACCCGTGCCAAGAGGGCCAGCCGGGCTCTGCCCCACCCAAAGCCTTTCTGCGCATCACCCCATCACCAAATCGCCTGGCTTCATATTGCTGAGCTGATCTGGTTTAACCCGTGCCAGGAGGGCCAGCTGGGCTCTGCCCCACCCAAAGCCTTTCTGCATGTCACCCCATCACCAAATCGCCTGGTTTCAGATTGCTGAGCTGAACTGGTTTAACCCGTGCCAGGAGGGCCAGCTGGGCTCTGCCCCACCCAAAGCCTTTCTGCATGTCACCCCATCACCAAATCGCCTGGTTTCAGATTGCTGAGCTGATCTGGTTTAACCCATGCCAGGAGGGCCGGCTGGTTGGACGTGGTGGAGCTGTGGGTTAAACCGCAGAAGCCTCTGTGCTGCAAGGTCAGAAGACCAGCGGTTGTAAGATCAACTCCACGTGATGGAGTGAGCTCCCGTCGCTTGTCCCAGCTCCTGCCAACCTAGCAGTTTGAAAGCATGTAAATGCGAGTAGATAAATAGGTACCACCATGGTGGGAAGGTAACGGAGTTCCGTGTCTAGTCGCACTGGCCACATGACCACGGAAACTGTCTATGAACAAATGCTGGCTCTACGGCTTGGAGACGGGGATGAGCACTGCACCCTAGAGTCGGACATGACTGGACTAAATGTCAAGGGGAACCTTTACCTTTAGCTAGGAGGGCCGGCTGGGCTCTGCCCCACCCAAAGCCTGTCTGCGCGTCACCCCATCATCGGCCCGCTGGGCCGACATGACCCAGCAGGCAGGCAGGCAGATGTTAATATAAACGTGGCACGCTGTGGCTTAACCCAGCGGGCAGGAAGAAGACGATAGGAGGACTACGCTTGGCCAGCTGGGCCGACGTGACCCAGCGGGCAGGCAGACAGGCAGACGTTAATATAAACTTGGCGCGCTGGGGCTTAACCCACCAGGCAGGAAGAAGATGATAGGACTAAGCTTGGCCTGCTGGGCCGATGTGACCCAGCAGGCAGACAGGCAGGCAGGCATGACTTGGTTGGAACTTGGCCTGAGGAGGCGACTGGAATCGGCAGCTGGACTTCTGACTGAGGGTCAGGTTTACAGGCCGGCAGGCAAGTAGGCATGTTTTTTTTTTTCAGGAGGACTGGAGGGTGGGCAGGTGGGCAGGCAGGCAGGCGGGCAGGCAGAGAGACGGGTGCAGGGAGGCAGGCAGTGTGTTAAGGGAGAGACTGTCAGTGGAACCCTACCTATTTGGGTTCAGTGAGGGAAAGCCCAACAAGGGAAGGTTCACCTTGATGAACGACAGTCTCTCCACAGTAATGGGATCCAAACGTGAGCAGCGTGGTCGGAGTATGTCTCTGAGATGGGAAAACACATGCTCGCTCTGGATGCTGGTGGGGGAGGGATGGAAAGGAGGTCCATGGCCACATTGGACAACTCCGGCCATAAGACTAGTTTCCTAGCCCAGTAATGGAGGGGATCTGACTGGTGGGGCAGAGGGGGCTCAGCCAGATATTCCCACACCATTATCTCTGCCGAATCCTCCTCAGCCAGCTGTCTTTCCTCTGAGGCAAGTGCCAAGGTCACCACAGAGCTCCAGTAATGGTGGTGGTGAATGGAGCCTTCACCAGATGAAGTCCTTCCCTGTGGTTCGGGCAAACCACCCTGCCCATCGTGGCCTGACGTTCCCATCGCCCCACGCAAACATTGTGACCCCAACGCCCTGCGGACCTCAGTGGAGAGCTCCATTCTCCACTCCCCGAGGTCTGAGGTGCGTGCTGCCAAGCCCCCCTTGATTCGAGGATCACACAGGCAGGCCATGCAGTAAGCTCTGTCGCTGTAGACAGGATGGAGTTGCTTCTGCACGCCTGCCTGCAACCTCTTCACCAAAGCCCTGGTCTGTGGAAGGAGGGAGGATCCTGGTGCCACAGCAGTCTCCAGGGACCAATCGAGGGCATGAATCAGGGGGATGACCTGCCCCAGGCTTGCCGTATAACCACACAAGATGTCCGTGGTTTCTAGGAAGGGCTTGAGCACCTCCACCATCTGGGAGAGGGCCAGCCAATCTGTGGCACTGATGCCCACCTCTCTCTCACTGGGCAGAATGGGCATGGAGAACATGATGTCCTCCAAAATGGCCTTCTGCTCCACCAGGAGAGACACTATGGTGTAGGTGGAGTTCTACCTGATGGGCACCTGTCAGGAGAATGTGGGTCTCCTGACCCAACTCCTCCTGCCTCTCACACAGCCAGCGGGCAGCTTTCAGTCTGCGGGAGAAGTGGCCCACCAGTTGGTGGCATTGCTCCAGGAGTGCCCATGTCTCCCGGGTGCCTGCGTCCCACTCGGGCTTGACATGGCTGCCCAGGCCAAGGGCATCGTGCACCACAAGGTGTAATTTGTGCACCATGCATACGGTGCCCTCAAAGCCTGCCACGTTCAATGCCGCCAACATGTTCCGCCCAGCATCTGTGACCATGTGGCCACAGGTCACCTCCCCCTCTGGTGCCCACTCCTGCAGCGCGGACAGGAACACATTGGCAATGTTCCTCCCCATCCCCTGAGCTTCCATGTGCCACTCCTGCAGCAGAATGGACCTGTAGCCTGGGGCCAGGGCAAGGGCCTCCCCCTGCAGCCCTGTCGCCGATGCCCTGCCACTACTCAAGTCCTCTGGCTGCCACCAGTGGGCTGTGAGCAAGAGGTAGCCGTGCTGACCTCTGCTCCACAGGTCCGCTGTGAAGTGCACCTTGTGCCCCTGTAGCTGGGGAAAATGGTCACGGACCACCTCCTTCACAGAGTCATAGAGCGAGGGCAGCACTCTAGAACTGAGAGTTCTCCATGAGGGGAGGTCGTACCAGGGGGCAAAAAATGCAGCAACCAGTGGAAGGCTTGGAATTCCATGATGGACAGTGGAAGTCCGAGCAGGGTGATCGTCTCGGCGATGAGACGAGTGGCCGCCTGCTGGGCCTTGTCCTTCGACCTCCGGCTGAGGGTCATCGCGGACCCAACGGGTGCCACTTCATGGAGCGTGTCCTGCCTCATGATCCTGGCTCCAGAACCCCTGTGGCTGCCCTTTTGAAAGGAGCCACCTCCTCCTGCCTCCCTTCTGCCTCCCCTGGAGCTGCTCTTTTCCTTCTCCCAGATGGCGTGGACGAAGTGCCTTCCCTGGACAGGAGCCTTGGGTGGTTCCTCTCCAGATGTTGGTGGAGGGTGGTGGAGGACAGATGCCTGGGGTCTGGCCCCCTCTGGACCACCACAAGGCAGGCATTGCAGCGTGCCAGCCGTGGGTCATCAAGCATTGTGAAATGAGCCCACATGGCCCCTCTGCCATGTTTGCCCAAATGAGGACCCATTGCCTGCCCCTGACTGCTGGCCTGGGAAGAACTCTCTGTCCCAGGGGTGCTGCTGGTCTGGGAGGAGGGAACAGATGGCTCTGGGGACAGGGGTGGGGGGAACTGTGAAGCCTGCCCTGCCGTTACTGGTTCCGAATCAGACTGGGGATCTTCAGAAACAACCAGTAACTCCTCAGATTCCTCTAGGAAGAGGAGTGGCAGTTCTTTAGGCACCTCTGGAAGCTGTGCTTCCGTGCCTGCCTCCTAGGCGACCGGAGGAAGAACAGTGGTGGTCATGGTGGTGGTGGTAGACGTACACGTGGTGGTGATGGACATGCTGCCACTGCCTAGCCTACGTAGCTTCACAGCCTTCTTCCCCTTGGATTGGCCATGAAGAAATCCCTTCATTTTCTACTACCTGCCTACCAAACCAACTAAACAAATAATAATAATCATCATCATCATCATCATCATCATCATCTAATTAATAAAACAATGGAGAGAGTCAGTGACTGTGCAAATTTTATTTTTTTGAATGATGGGGTGGTGGACTAATTATTTTACTAAAATGTGACCTCCCTACCTAACAAAGCCCCCCCTCAGTATAATGTAATTAGTAAAAATACCCCCCAACCCACTGCGGCTGAATGAAAAGCCCAAAAAAATCCAAAAAGAAAAGCCCTGCCAGCTAAGTCTCAGTCAGACACACACACACACACACAAGTCACACCAATTTCGTTTTGGGTAAAAGGAGAAAAAAGGATTGATCGAGCTACACCCCCCCACCCACTGTGCCTGAGATGCAAGCCTCCCAAGTCCAAAACTAAACTTTTGAAAACTGATTGAATAATGTAGTCCTGCCAAGCTAAACACTCACACACACACACACACACACACAAGTCACACCAACAAATTCTCCCACACACTGTGCCTGAGATGCAAGCCTCCACTTGCCTGAAGACAACACACACGACACAAGCCTCCAGAAAAAAAAAGTTTGAAAAAAGCCCTGCCAAGTAGCCTAAGCTACCTGAAAATCCCTTCCCAAATTCCCAGTACAGTTGATGATGAGGAGGAGGAATGATAATTTTGAAAAAGAAAAATATAAGTGACGTGTTCGTTTGCTTTGCTGCCACAAAAGTGAAACCAAACCACCAGAGCAACAGCAAGCCAGCAGCAGCAACTGCTCTCACTCCGGAGAGCATGAACAGAAGTGCGCAACGCCTGGAGGGGAAAAGCTTATATACTGCCTCTCGGCACCTTTTGGCAGCGCTATTGGCTGCCCGACATGCCAATCCACGATCTCTGTCCTGATTTGCCAAAGCTTCTAATTGGCAACAGCAAGCTCAGAGAGACCCCCCCAAAAGGTAACAAATATATACGAATATTGATGGATCGATGAAGAAAACCGAGGAAATATTCGTCCAGCCATATTCGTCTAGATTTATATTTTTATGAATATGGATCGACGAATATTTGATGAATCGGCTATATTCGTCGAAAAAACCGATCCGTTTTTATATTCGTCCCCATCTCTAGTTACTAGCATACTCTTCCTTATATGTTGATTGAACTTGAAAAGAAATGCCTGAATAAGCTAAAGACTATAGAAATGTGTGCAAAATACTTTCATTTTCTTACTAAACATTTAATCAACTTCAAGCACAATCAAAATCCTATCTATTAGCCCACAACAGCTTATCTAATACTAAAAAACAGAAAGGCATATGGTTAACCAGCCTTTAACAAAGTAATCAAGATATTTAAGTAACCTCTAACATTGGCACATCATTTTATTTCATAATTGCATGGCTTCACTGAAAAGAACATGATTTGAATCAAAGGCTTAAACCAAAGTCTTAGTACAATATAGACATGGGGACAAATAAAAAATGAATCACGATATTTGTAAAAAAAATCACTGATTCGTTAGATATTTGTCCCTTCGTATTCGTGAGTTCCAGAGACCCCGACGAATACAAAGGGACAAATATTGCCCCATTTTTATTCGTCCCCCATAGGAATTCGTTCCCCCTATGGCCTTCCCATTCTGCCTATGGGCCCGCCAATCAGCTGATCAGCGGGCCTATAGGCAGACAGACAGCCCCACAGCCTTTCCCCCGCCACCTTCCTCTCCCTACCTTAGCTGCTGCCACCATCCAGTGGTGCCGTCATGCATTGCTGCCCACTGCGGTGGCCTCTACAGCCATGGCCTGCAGTAAGGGACACTGGCTGCCCTTTGCAAAGATGGCAGCTGCGGCTTCATTTAGGGTAGGTAGCTGACATCTTTGCAAAGGGCAGCCTGGATTCCCTTAGCCTGCCTTAAGGGAATCCAGGCTGCCCTTTGCAAAGATGGAGGCTGCAGCTTCCCTACCCTAAATAAAGCTGCAGTTGCCATCTTTGCAAAGGGCAGCCAGTGTCCCTTATTGCAGGCCATAGCGGTGGAGGCCAGCTGGAGACTGCTGCTGTTGCAGCGGCAGCGGCAACAGTGTGGGGGCATGGCATCAGGGGGGCGGCAGCGGGGGTGGCAATAGTGACAGAAGTACCGGGTGTGGCAGTGGGAGGCGGTGGCAGGGGGCGGCAGGGGGGCGGTGGGGGCAGGGTTTTTTTTTACAGCCTCTGGCTGTCTAACCCCCTCACGGATTGACGAATAAATTCATGCTTCATCGGTTCATGGGGGGAGCTTCGTTCTTCATGATTCATCAACTTTGATGGATCACGAAGCAGGACGAATTGCCAAAATGGAAATTCATCCCCATCTTTACAAATCACACACGCTTAAGAGACAAAAACAAAAAATAAAAAAATAAAAGAAGACAGAAATGTTGTGGCATCTTAAAGATTGCTATACTTTAATGTGAGCTTTCATGGTTAGGTCCACTTCCTCAGACATAAGAGACATGTTTAAGACATATTCAGTCATGTTCAGTCATATTTAAGAAGTCCTCTTTCAGTAATCAACAAAGAACACAAAACCAAATGTGTGTGTGTATGTATGTTTTCATGTAAATATGACAGGCCCATCTCTTACTCCACTACCACTACCACTATTATTATTGTCAGTATTTCTGCTATGGCTGACCCTCATAACCTGTTAAGTGAGTCCTATACAATCCTGCTTGTTCTTTTCCTGATTAGGAAGTGTATCCATCAAGACTTATGAAAAGCACCTCTTAAACCAATGAGGGAAAGCACTGCAAACTCAGATAAGAATAGGTAAATTTCTAATCTCATGCAAATATATTGAGGCCTAAGTACAATAGATGTTCTGTGTCTCCTTTGGACACATGTTGGGTGAGAGCACTTCCCCTTATTCCTTAGCTGGGTGTGGCTTTCTTGAATGGAACCAGGGTGGCACAAGAGGTATTGTAACACTCATTGAATACTGGTGGTATCATGGGGTCCATATAAATATAGTGACCCTAGAAATGGTAGAAATAATGAAAATGCATGAATTTAAAACACCATCCTTGATATACAAAGGAGCCTAAAAGGTCACTTTGTTATCTAGTCTTCCTAGAAGATGTGGCTCATTATCCCACATGTTATAAAAGATCATGTTAACTTCAAGAGAGCCAGCCTTACAATGTACTGTGACCAGTAAGCATGGGAATTTTGGATTTATTGGCCCTCAGCCCCCAGAATTCTCCAGAAATCCCCCCAGACAGAATAAAGTCCTCATAGGAGTTTTCAGTTACTTGTAGCTGAGGAATGAAAGCTTCATTCCATTAGTTTTTATTAGGCCCAGTAAGAGTGCATCTCAAAAAACAACCAGTCCACGAATCCCTTGCAGCTCCCATGGAGTATTTTGCTCCTTCCACCCCTCCCCTGTCTTCTTCAGAGGAAGAAAATGATCAATAAAGCCATCATTCTTTTGGTACAGGTAACTGAAAATTCCTTTGAGGAATTTTGACTCATGGAATTCTTGGAGAACTCTGGGGCCTGAAGGCCAAAGAATTCAAAAGCCCTACGCCTTCTAATTACGTCTTTAAAATTGCTCTGTCCCCTCCAAATACCACTAAAATTACATTTCCTGCTGCTTTCTCCAGCGGTAGACAAAAAAACAGCTCATGATAGTTATTTACATGACTGAATTTAGACATTATATCGCTTCGATGTTCTTAAAGTGATTTCTTTACCTGATTTATGATGCCAGTGAAGTGTATAGTTTGTATATAGTTTATGTATAATTCATTGTTCATAATTTACAACATTAATTAAAATGTAATTATTACCAATAAAATATTTTAAAAGATAATGTATACATTAATATATTCTATGAAAATGTTAGTAAAAATGCAAATACAGGATTAAGTCAACCTCTGTTTGAAAGAACACCATAAGAAACTTCCATATTCTACAGGGATTTAACAATTTCCTGCTCTGTGCCATACTATGTACTATTTGTGGCATGAATTTTGTGATGAGTGTCCCCATTCTTGATCCATGTCAGTGCTGACTGCTGGAGGAGTCCAGAAAATGCAAACCATATTGGGTCTGCCCTGGTTTGTTCTTCTTTCGTCCTTTTATCATTACATCAATGTCTTGACAGATGGACATTAAGTGTTTCCTCTTCACCTCTACATCATGGATTGCAGCCACTGGAATGCCTATCTAATGCTACAGAAGGAAGAAGATGCAGGGAGGAATTAATGGTTTACAGTAGTAGCTTATGTTGAGCACCATATCTAATTCTGCCTCTGTATTTAGAAACTTCTGCTAGCATTACCCTAAATTACATGCAATCAGTTTGCAATCACTGCCATCTTGTAGTTCCATTAACTCCTCTTTCATCATCTCTGTTGTTTTTACTCCAGAATGTTTTGCACGTCCCTTTTACACTGCTTCCTTTCATTTTTCTGCTTTGATTGACCTCTGCCATCTGCTTTCTTTGCCGTTACTTCCACCCTCAAACGTTCTTATAAAGCAGAAGTACAGACTGCTTTGACTTTTTCTGTTATTAATTTTGCTATCTCCTAATAGTGGCAGTAATCATACTACTTCAATGACTGGTGTTTAGGGACTACTTTTAAGCAGCGCACATGTATGTATTGTATTGCTTGGTTTGGCACAGTGCTCTTAGAATCAGAGTATATCGTTCTCAATACAAAACATTCATTCCATTGTATTTTGTACCCAAACAATTCCCACAAGCCTATTGCCAGCTGAAAGTCTCTTGAAACTCTACAACTATTCAAACACAGACAAAAGGATGGAGAATCTTTCACAAGCTGCTTCTGCCCTCAGCTCATGTCAGCATAAAAGATCTAATTCTCTGAATAGCTAGAATTTCTCCTTTTAATGGTATTTTTAAAGATTAAAATTATAAGGCAAAGTTCCACTTAGAAGCTGAAATTAATTGGGAGCCAAAATTGCATAGGCCATGGCTATAGGAGATATGGAACCAACCTCTCTGCTTAAGGAGCAGCTGGTCTGGGCATGGAGATGAAGAGATCTCTCCTTGCAAATGTTCTCCTGAGAGAAAAAAAACCTCTGGCACACTTACCCCTTCCTTGTTGGTAGGTGGGTATGACTGATAGCAGCAGCAAGAGTAGTGATAATCCCCTTGTGTTCCCAGGACACCCAGAATAAGGCACCAAGGCACCAAGGAGTATGCAAATCCTGGAGCTGGCATCC
This sequence comes from Intellagama lesueurii, assembly GCA_037013535.1. NCBI lineage: Eukaryota > Metazoa > Chordata > Lepidosauria > Squamata > Agamidae > Intellagama > Intellagama lesueurii. Next base: position 117,350,839 of record JBAJHW010000003.1, read on the forward strand.
TTAACTTGTTCCAGCTACCTCAACGTCCCCCAATCTGGCAGTGTTTCTGGATTGCATAGCTCCCTTCTAGATGTTCCTTTACCTGGTCTATTTTTATTGCTCTATCTTAGCACATGTTGGCTTTCTTCCCCAAATGTCTCTCTGATAAAACACTGGTTCTAAAAAGTATTCTTCCATTTGAATGCTGTGAATTGCTTAACTTTGGCTTTGAAGAGAACTGAATGACTAAATTCTAGATTACCAAAAACTTTACTTATTTTTATTAATTTACAATGTTTTTGCCCCACCTTTCCCCTTACTTCTTTAGACCCAAAGCAGCTTGCATCTTTAAAAAGACAATATATAAAAGCTAAAAACAATAAGTATGCAAATATTAAAAATAATTAAACAAGCATTATATTAAAAATGGTAAATAAAACCTATACTGAAAACACACTTAAAGCAACAGAGCACAACAATCCATTTAAAACTTCTCTCAGACTGCCTGTCACTAAGGAAAAGCCTGCCTGCAGGAAAAGGTCTTCCCCCACTTATTGAACAACAGAAAGGTTTGGGCCAGCCTAGCTTCCCATGGGAGGGAGTTCCAGAGCCTGGGAGCAGCAACAGAGAAGGCCCTCTCCCGTGTCCCCACCAAGTGCCCCTGTGGGGGTAGTAAGACCAAGAGAAAGGCCTCCCCTGATGATCTTAATCTCCAGGCAGGCTCATAGAGGAAGATATGGTCTTTTAGATAGCTTGGACCCAAGCCATTCAGGGTTTTATAAGTTAAAACCAGGTTTGAATATACCGTATTTTTTGCTCCATAAGATGCACTTCCCCCCCCCAAAAAAAAGTGGGGGGGAAGTGTGTGCGTCTTACGGAGTGAATACTGTAAAAAAAGAGTTTAAAGTGACAGAAGAAGAAGGAGAGATGGAGCGGCACGAGACAGAGGAATGGATAGAGGAAGGGGAAGTAGGAGAAGAGAGGGAGGAGTCACGAGAGGGGGAGAAGAGGGGGATAAACGTTTTTCTCACGAGAGAGGAGGGAGGACAGTTGAAAGAAATGGAAAGAGTGGTGTTAAGGAAAGACGTATGGGAGGAAAGTTATCCGGGGGAAGAAAAGGTGTTTAGAGTGCCGGAAAAGGAGGGGAAAACACACCGCTGCCTGACTTTCCCCGCCCCTCCATGCGCACACCCCTTCACCCCCGATGGTGCCTCGAATGCAAGGTGCGTCTTATGGTCAGGTGCGTCTTATGGAGCGAAAAATACGGTATTATGTGGCATTTCCCCTGTGATTCCTTCTGTTTATGTACTGTGTGAAATAGCATATCAGAATATGGCTACATTATGAACCTTTGAATATTATAGTCTAAGTGACCCTCAAAATTGTTTATAATAGATGTACTGACATGACACCAACACTTCATTTCAGAATGAGCTCCTTATTTTCTTTGCTTTGTTGTGTACCATATCACCTTTGCTTAACATGATTGACAATTGCATTCATACAAGTGGAGGCTGCCTGACACAGCAATGAAATGGATGCCATGATAAATCAAGGATAGTGTTTGCCCGTTTGCCCTTTCTCCTCTTTTTTCTTCAAACAAGCTTGCAAAGCTGGAGACAGCTTCAAGATGGCAAGGCCATGTTGTTGTGCAAATTGTTAACAGAGAACTTCCAAAAATACAGAGGTCTAGTCATAGTATAGCTCTTACTAGAACTAAAAACATAAGGCTTGTTGCTTGGTGGTGACCCTAGGAAAAGCTAACCTCTAGCACAGTAGAAAGAAGAAAAGTGGTCTAAGTAAATGGGTGGATACCTTCTTCCAAATGGCATCCTCCCTACTTTCTGGGAACTGCTGGCTCCTATATTTTTGAACAAGCAGGACTTAAAATAGTCAGTGAGTGATACTAGGATTTATGTTGTGATTTTTATTTTGTTAATGTTTATATTGGCTGGATGCACCATTCAGAGAGTTGGGCATCGGGCTGCTGATCTAGAGGTTATGAGTTCAACTTATCACAGTGCCACCTAGGAGAAGAGATATAGAGTCTACATAGCTTTGGGCAAGCTGCAGTCCCAGAGCATCTGTGGAAGAAGGCGGCGGGGACCACAACTAAGTACTGTACTCTATAACTAGAAAATGCTGGAAAGAGTTGAGATGAGTCAGAATCAACTTGACAGCATAATACTGTTACGCATAATAATATTATTATTAAGCGTAATGATATTATGCTTCTTGTTTCTCACTATTTGACATGCCAAAGGATCAAGCCTAAAAATTAGGAATAAAGTCCTAAATATGTGCAGGTGGGAAGACATGTTCAGAAAAACACTGTGGGTTGGCTTCCCTTCCAGGAGTTGGGCCTGCTGCCCCTGCATATGTGGGTAATCATCTGGGGGTCCAGTGCATGTACATAGGCAGCGCTTGGGCTCCTGGAAGTTTGCTACTTTCTGAGCATGCACCCACATCCCAGCTGATCAGGACGATCAGCAGGAGGTCAGGTGCCTGCACAAAAGCAGTGCCTGGGCTCCTCGTTGTTGCATCACTGCCACCACCACTGTTATGGCAATGGCGGCTGTGAGGCAGCAGTGGCAGTGGCGGGGCAGCGGTGGCAGGGCAGTGGTAAGACAGGAGCAGGTAGCCCCTCCCCTCCAGGCACAAACCAAAAACCAAACTGTGAATTGGTTTTCTGGTTGGTTTATGTTCATCTATGTTTCATGGCAAACCACAAATCATCACAAACTACCATTTTTCAGGTTCATGCCCATCTCTAGTGTTTCTATTTATCTAGCATAGCTGTGCAACTGCTATAGACACACCCTGAATTCTGAATCATACAGCATTGCTGCAAACCTATTGAAATTGTTTATTCATTGGACACATTCAGTACTAAGGAAGAAGAGATAGGGAAAGGAAGAGAGAGAGGGAAAGACAGAGAGATGGAAAAACAGAAAAATAAAGCCACCTCTGTGTTTCACGCTGATGTTATTCAAGGAGGAGTATGACATTATTGAAACTGGTAAAATCTGTCCTTGCAAAATGGTTGAATCTTACTGATCCACACAACTTCCCCCCTTTTTCTGGAAAAAAAATCTATCCCAGATTCATTCTGTTTGCAGTGATTGGATTACAATCAAGCTTTCCAGGGTTTCCCACAGAAAGAATATTCTGAAAAAAATTCCAAATGTATCTAGTTCTAAATATTCAATGCAAAATATCTTTCAGAGAGTTGAAATTGTGCATTGGCAACACGTTTTTACTACTACTTTTTGTTGTGATAATTAAGTATTTAAGGAAACAGTAACTGTATGCACACGATTTCTTCATTAGCTTGCTGTTTTCCACTTTGTTAGGAAATTGTCCCGATGAACCATTATCAAAATGGCATGACTAAGTTGATTTAGGATGGGAAAAGAAAATAGCTGCACGTTTGCATCTGGTTATGGATGCTTTTGTCTACCTATTACGCCACTGGAAGTTGTGCTAAACAAATAAATGGAGGCAATAAACAAAACGATATTGGTGGAATTGCCACATTAGTTACATTATACAATTTAATTCATGTTAAAAGGCATTCATTATTTGTAAAAGATCATATGGTGATTTAGTAAGAAGCAAAGTTAATTTAACAAAGTTGCCAATTGCAGATTCAGAGCATGACGTCTCAAAGACATTTTGCACTAGCTGTGTCTGCTTAAGCTTTGCTAAATCCCAGACAAATCTAAATCAAAGAGGATCCTTGATTGCTGGAACTGCAGCTCATTTTCATGTTGTGCCCTTATTACAGGGAGAGATTCAAATCAAGTACTGTACAATTAACATGAGCAAAAATAACTTTGAGCCTGAAGATTTGATGCCAATGTTTCAGGAAGCACTTTTGGTGTTTAGGGAACACCCTCTTACTTATTTGTATCTCCATACTGTTCTCCAAATATTCTTCACAGCAGATGAAGGGAATTACTTGGGAGCACATGTTGGAACATACACCAAAACTCATGCAGTGCTCAGCAATGTATCTCCTGTGTGGCCCTATTCTCCTTTTCTATCCAGTGGCTGAAATTCTATTGACTTAAGTATTACACCTGAAGGAGGCCAAAGACATCATCAGGGGAAATTCCTACTTCTGTCCAACAAGTCCCACAGCTCGCGTGCTATCACTTTTATCTTGTGGAAGCGGTAGGACCCATAGGATGGGAGGAGGAGTATGACATTATTGACAGTGGTGAATTTTTTTTATGATTAAAGACTTCCTCCTTCCATCCCACAGTTCCAACTGGTTCCAGACAATTAAAGGGATTATATAGAAGCTGTAGGACAGAAGCAGGAAATGTTTAATTTCTGAACACCATCCCCTGCTGATGACATTATCAGTCTTCTACAGGCTACCATATATGGCAACTGGCTATGATTTGTTTTATAAGTCGCAAATTGGAAAAGCTACATTTTTAGAATAATTGAAATATTAATGTTTTGGATGTTATTTTTTGGTTGGAATAATAAAATTATTTCTCTGCTGAAAGAACTCTTGGCATCACTTTAAAAGAGAGAAAAAAAATACTCCGAAAAGAAAATGGCTAATCAGCCCCAAACTTAATTCTCAAACTTAACTCAAAATAGGAAAAAAAAGATGTAGAAGCTGACACATTTCCTGGCCTAGAACGCTTTATTTTCAGTTGCTCCTTCTTCCATCCCCCACAAAAGCTTCTTACCTTTACTGGAATTCATCTTGATTTAGGCAGACCAGCTGGTCAGGCACAATTTATCTCTTTCCCTCCCTGATTGACAGTGCTTTGCACGAAAGCCTTTCTATCCTTATTTTGACATTGATATAGAAATGAAACTCCTATTGGCTATGTAATAAAGCTCACTGTGTCTTTAGAGGACAACAGGGAGAATGGAAACTTTTGTGTGGGGCATGGGTGGGTGGGGGTTCCTTTGAGAAATCTCTGATTTAGAAAAAGGGAGAAAAAGATGAACTCTTCTCCAGATCTGTAGCTTCACAGAAAAGCTGAAATAGCATCTCAATGGATTTCTAATGGCAAATCCTCGTATAGATTTCTCCAAAATAGCTTTGCCACTTAATCAAAAATTGAAGATGCCTTTCGGCACTGATGGTTGTTCTCACACATCCCCCCTCCCTCGTGACCCATCCCTCGCTCTGCCTCAGTGAATTTTGTGAGAACACAGAACACCCGTAATATGAGATAGCAGCTCATACATACATATATATACTTTTAAATTGGCAGAAGATCAGCTCACATTATAATTATACCAAATCCTCTGAGGCCAGCTTTCATAATGCCTGGAATTACTGTCTGACCCAGAACCCTTGAGCTGATTGTGGTACAGGAATTCAACTTCACAAAAAGGAGTGTCATCTTATATATGAATTTCAGACTGATAGTCTGTGTGTCACCTTAAAGCAGTTCCATTAAGGAAAGATTTCAGCAACACTTTGTAGTATTTCTTTTGCAAACTTAAAATGAAAAAAACAATTCATGTGCTAGTGAGGGCAATGCTCCTTCTCATGTGGCTTCATCCAATCCTTCATGCACCACTTCATTCCCCATTTGAGGACTCATCTGAAACTAGCATTCCACATGGATGTCTGATCAGAGTTTAGAAAGTTGCTTTCAATTGCAGTTCTCATTCTCAAACACCTTATCTCAAGAAGTTAACTATCACTATACAGTCAACCCTCGATTTACGAATTTAATCCGTTCCGGATTAACGTTCGTATGTCGAAAAGTTCGTATGTCGAACTATGCATTCCCATAGGAATGCATTGAAAACCCATTAATCCGTTCCGGCCGAAGAAAAAAATACCCCAAAAATAAAACACTTGCAGTCCCATGCTGGGACTGCAAAACACACACACACACACAAAACAAAAACATCCAAAAATAAACATTTGAGCAAGTCCCACGGTGGGACTGCAAAAAAATAATCACCAAAAAAACAACAACAACACAGAAACATACCCCCCCAGCCCAAACCTACCCTCCAAAACCCACCCAGAACAACTTTTTAAAAAGAAAAAACAGCAGCACCTTACCGTCCGAAGCCTCCCTAGCAAAGCACCAGCACCCGCGGCTTCTCCTTCCTCCTCTTGCGCAGCTTCGGCGGCGCTTACTCGCGAGTAGACCCGCGCCTGGAATGGGCAGGGAGCGCACCGGACTGGCGCCCCCCCATCGCCCGCCGCTGCCTTTTTTACCTGCTGGGCAAGCCTCTGAGACCCAGCGCCGATCAGCTGAGAGGCGGGGAGAGGGGGGCGGGAGCGGAGAAGCACACAAAATGGCTGCCGGGAAGGCAGGGAAATAAAAAAATGGTGCTTCTCCCCTGCCCCCGGGAGGCTTCTGAAAGTGGCGCTTGCTGCGGGGGGAGGGGGGAGGGAGGTTCCCTGCCTTCCCCGTGGGTTTTTTCCCCTGTTCGTAACTCGGAAAAAGTTCTCAAGTCGAGTCTGTTTTTTCCTATTAGAGTGGTTCGTAAGTTGAAATGTTCGTATCTGGAGCCGTTCGTAAGTCGAGGGTTGACTGTAGTTACAATTTTCAAAAACAACTTTTCTGTTTTTCAAAAGTAACAAAATATGTATTTTAGTTACTTTTTAAAGAAATCTGGCAGGCCTGTAGTACAAAGCACATCTTTTTCTTATCTGTCCTGTTATCACCTCAACAACCTCAAAGGAGTCAAAGGTATCATCATGAGTCAAAACATGAGCTAGAAATTGAACTATATGGTCTTCCTCCTCTAAAAAGCCAGATCCATGCAACTATCATCCTCCTCTAGTGGCACCAGATCCTTCCACTAGCTGTATATTTATATTTCTCAAAAGTAACTGAAACAGATAATTTAGTCATATTTGAAAAATCTGATTGGCCTGTGGTACAAAACACATTCTTTTCTTATTCACAAAAGGAGTGATGTAACTTAGCCCATGTTAAGATATAACTGTAATAGAAGTGCACTGATATCTTAATGACATGAGAATGCTTGAGCCGCTGCCGAGCCAAAGCTTTGGCAGCGTGGGTCGCCTTTGCCTCCCCCCCCCGGATAATGCGAGACCCTAGGTGTCACGAGAGTAGTTGGGCGAGAGGGGGGAAATGCTAGGTTATTTAAGGGACGTTCCCCTCTCTCCCCGCCCTCTTCCTTTTCTGGCCTTGTGAAGGATAGAGCTCCGCTTCTTGGCTCTGTTGCGAGCTGCGTCATCATTAAGGTCTGTGAGTACCAGCGATTTGGAGTCTGGGAGGGTAGCATCAGCTCCCTCCCGCAATTTGCTTGTCACTCTTGCTCTTTTGGGCTTTAGTATTAATATTTTGAATTCTTTTTGTTAGTTTGGTCCTAATTAATATTGCCTCATTTGTTTAATCTTAGATAATTGTATTATTAAGGGTGAGTGGTAGCTGCACGGAGGGGGGGAGTCGCGACCGTGTGGCTTGTGCGGATCGTACTGCAGCGCAATCAGATTCTGAGAGAGTGGACGAATTTACTAAAAGAGAGAGAGAGAGAGACAGGAGTGATGGAAGAGCTAGCTAGGGTTTGAAGGTCCAGTTAAGGGAATATAGCATCATCGTGCCTACCCAATAACTGCATTTGGAGAGGGTCACATTGGCTTGAAGCAGTTGAGGGACGGTGTGGCCTCCTGTAGCCTCAGCCATTTGGGTGCATACGGTGAGGCCACTCAGCTTTTCGGTCATTGGCACTCGGCTCCCAACCTCCCCCCTTAGCCTCCCCCTTCTCAACGGTCGGCGTTCAGTACATTTTGGTGGTGCGTAGTTCTAATAGCACCACCTATTGGGTAGTTAAGAAAGCAAGCACATAGTGAGGTGCTACTTTTAAATTAGCTTTACTGGGTCACACGTCACCAGCATAGCCGGATCAGGGTTTAAACAAAAGGAAAGAAAAAAGAAAAGAATAAATAATAATAATAATAATAACATATTAATTGTAATTTTAACTAGAAGATAAAAAGAATAAATAAATAATAATAAAAAAGAGGAATAAATAAAAAAAATTATAATAACATATTAATTGTAATTTTAACTGGAGTATTATATAGATACATGGGATTAAATAAATAGTTAATTAAATACATTGGAATTTAATTAAATTATGGGGGCTAGCAACACCTATTGATAGACTTTTAGGTTGATATTAAAATTAATTGTGTTTCCATAAATTGGTACCTGAGGCAGAAACTGTTTAATTGAAATTAATTAAGCATATTGGTTCCTTGTAGTTTATTTAAAGGGGATTAATCAAGAAATTTAGTTCATTGCAATTACAAAATCAATTAAAATGGGAACAATCAATAACGTTTATGTGGTCTGACTAGCTGGTTATTACCACATAGTCAGGTTTGTGTTGTCTTAAAGGAGGGGCATAGCTGAGAGCCATCAGCTGGTTACCCCCTTCATTATTGGCGCATAGATAAGAATTATTATCTGACTTGGCATTGGTACTGCTGAGACAATTTTGTGCTTTTCTTCATTTTGAGCACTAGATACATAATGGCATCTCGGAAGGGCCAAGGCAATAAGAAGGGGAAACAGCCTGCCAAGAAAATGCCAGTTCCCCAAGTGTCTCCTCCCCAGTCCTCTTCCGATGAGGAATCCTGGCCTGTCTGGCAGCAACTGCAGGAAAAGATTTCTGCAATGGAGGCTGAACGGCTGGCGAGACACGCTCCACAGCCATGCGAGGTGCAGCCATGCAGATCAGCCAGGGATGCCAAGAGCCATCGTAGGGCCAAACTTAAGGCAATAGCTGATTATCTAATGGCTAGATTTGCTATTCTTGAGGTGGAACAGCAGCCCAAAGGGAGGCCCAGATGCAATGCAGATGAGGCTTCTCCAGCACCACGGCCGTGGCATGCTGATAAGGGAAGAAGGTTGTCAACCCCTGCACCACCTGAACCAGCAATCATGATCCAAGATAGACAAGATGAAGTAAATGTATGGTGACGACTTTGTCATGTGAATCGGCTGTTGCACCAGGCACCTATTCACTGATCCCCGCATGGCCTTGGGCTGGCGGTGGACAATTTAAACCCACAGTTTACACACCATATGACATACAGAGTGGTAGGCCTCCCAACACTACATGGCCGTGTTCCAGCACGCAATTTGGTGGATGGGGTACACCATACCCTCAGTTTACAGTACCAGCCCAGTTTAACACTATGGCTGGTGTGGGGGTTTGGCCTTACCCGTCTGTTCCTGACACAGATTATAACACAGTGCCTTTGCGGGCATTGCCATATGGTGAATACTCGATGCCCTTGGGCAATCATCTCACCCCGGCAACGCAAGAAAAGATATGTAGGGGTAAATATGTGGATTTATTTGATTTACCAAATAGACATTTAGAGAAAAAGGATCTTGACAAGGAAGATGACAAAGAAAAGGAGAGACGTAGGAGGAAGAAACCTGATAGGAAACAGTCTAATTGGCTGTCTGGGTTTCTGATTTACATTGGGGTGGTCATCAAGGCTCAGCCATGGCAGGCACAATCCCTCTTTCAATATCTGGATTTGATTTACAGGGCATATGTAGACTTTGCTGGGCAGGTGTGGGTTCATTATGATGAATCGTTCCATATGTGGAGCGCGATTCACCCAAATCTCTGTTGGGATGAGCCCCTGCCAGGTCTTTGGCTCCAACACATGACTCTAGCCAGATCTAATTTAGGGGATAGGTTTGATAGCGGGCATCTGAATAGGAAAGTCGTCCAGGGTCAGAATCCCCATGTCGGAGCGGGGCAGGTGGTTCAACCCTGCCTGCTCTGTTGGGAGTACAACTCCAAGGGCGCTTGTACCAGGAAACCATGCCGTTTCAGGCATGAATGTTCTGCATGTGGGGGTCAACACCCAAGTACATCATGTTTCGGGGTTGGGTGCAACGCCAGAACAAGGGCATATGAGGAGGTAAAAAACCCAGCAGTGGCGAGGGTACCCCTGGAAAAGGGACCCAGCCCAATTAAGGTTACAGTCCTAGAAGCGTGGCTGAGTACCTACCCCCGCAGAGAAGATGCTAATTATCTCTTGGAAGGCTTTAAGTATGGATTTAGGATCCCAGCAGTGGGTGAGCGTCGGGCATTTTTTGCGCAGAACCTCAGATTGGTGTACGGGATGGAAGGTATTGTCCAGGATAAGATAGCTAAGGAAGTAAAAGAAGGAAGAGTGCTTGGGCCCTTCACAATGACTCCTTTGGTGAACTTTAGGGTTTCGCCTTTAGGTATAGTGCCAAAAAAGGCCCAGGGTGAGTTCAGATTCACCACTTGTCCTACCCGGAGGGAGTGTCGGTCAACGATGCTATCCCTCAGGAACTTTGTACCATGCGCTACACCTCCTTTGATGAGGCGGTTCACATGGTGAGAAAGTGTGGTGTAGGGGTTGGGCTGGCAAAATGTGACATAAAATCAGTGTTTCGAATTTTGCCAGTTCACCCGCAAGACTTTGAATTGTTGGGATTTCATTTTCAGGGATTCCTTTACATTGATAGAGCTTTACCTATGGGCTGCTCAGTGTCTTGTGCTGCATTCGAATGGTCCAGCTCATTTATCGAGTGGAAGCTTAGAGTAGGGTGGGCTGTAAGTCTACGGCCAATTATTTAGATGATTACCTTTTTTTGTGGAGAAAGGAATTCAGGAAATTGTAGATTTATCTTAAACAGTTTCAATTAATGGCAGAGGAAAAAACAGAGGGGCCAGCCACATCCCTCACTTTCCTGGGTATTGAGCTGAATACGGTGCAGCAGACGTCATGGCTGCCCGAAAGCAAATTAGCTGACCTTAGGATTAAGATAGCCGCACTGTTGCACAAACGGAAGGTGTCTCTGCGTGAGCTCCAGGAGATTGCGGGACATTTAAACTTCACTTGTAGAGTGGTAGTGCCCGGGCATGCATTTTTGCGCTGGCTTTGCGACGCCATGAAGGGCCTGCAGTGCCCCTTGCATAGGACGAGGGTCACACGTGGTATGAAGGAAGATCTGGTTTGGAGTCCATTTTTGGCAGGGTTTAATGGGATATCTTTCTGGAGAGGTGAAATAGGGCTGAAAGCAGACTTTCAGGTCCATTCAGATATGGCAGGTTCCCTAGGGTTTGGAATTTATTTTAGAGGTAGATGGTGTGCCAGCACGTGGCCTGACAATTGGCATCAGAACGGCATTACTAGAGATTTAACATTCCTAGAATTCTTCCCAATAGTGGGTGCACTTTGGCTATGGGCAGAGGAGTGGTCAAACTCCATGGTGCGATTTTGGTGTGACAATCAGGCGGTTGTTTATATCACAAACAACCTTACGTCACATTCAGAATGGGTCATGGCATTGGTTAGGGCATTCACGTTACGGGCCCTGCAGTTTAACATCCTAGTGCAGGCCCAACATGTACCAGGTATAGAAAATAGACTAGCTGATGCATTGTCGTGCCAACAGATCGAGCTGTTCAGGGAGCTAGACCCTGGAGCCAAGGAGTTCCCGGAAATTCTGCCCCCAGAGGTCTGGCAAATTGGCGCGAAAACACAGAAAGAGGAATGGGTTTGGCGCTGGCACCGAGGACACGGAAAGGGTACTCGGCTGTGAATATAGAGTTCCAGGAATTTAGGAAGCTGGTCAACCTAGAGCTGGTTTGGCCAGTGCCAGTGGATCATCTGCAGCAATTTATCGTGTATTTGAATAGAAAGGGACTGGCACCTGGAACTATACAGAGTAGGTTGTTAGCACTTGCCTTTTATGCTAGGGTTAATGACTATTGGGATTATTCAGCGGATTACCGCATTTAAAAAATGATTGAAGGATGGTCCAAGGAGAAGGGTAGAGTTCAGGACACCAGGGCCCCCATATCACCTGTGTTGTTAGAACGCATCTGTAGGCAGTGGGAGTTTTTGTGTAGAGATGAGTATGAAATGATCCTATTTAAAGCGGCATCATTGTTGACATTTTTGGGGGCCCTCAGGATTAGCGAGGTAGTTACTTCTGGAAAGAATGACAAGGCTAGGGTAGCTTTGCAATGGCAGGATGTTAGGGTTGAAGATGGGATGGTGCGAATTCTTATTCGACGATCCAAGGCAGATCAGCTAGGTAAGGGTGCCCAACTCGCACTAGCGCGTTGTCACATGAAAAGCATCTGTCCTGTGAAAGCTACGATAGCATATTTGGAGGTTAGGGGACAAGACCAAGGCTATTTCTTTAAACATGAGGATAATTCGCCATTGACAAAGTATCAGTTCTGGAAATTGACGGATGTAGCGCTGGATAGGGTCGGTGTCCAGGGAAGTTTGGCACACACTCATTTAGAATTGGTTCAGCTTCCACTGCGGCAGCCCTGGGTTATAGCTCGGAGGAAATTAAGTGTTTGGGTCGATGGTCTTCATCCAACTATCGTAGATACATCAGAACACTCCCTAATGTCTAGGCAGGGGCCTGGTTTTGTTATGCCTTCGCATGTCTCGTAGAGTCGGTGAGGCGGAGGCACATTTTGATTTTGGGCCACAGCTATGTATACTGGGCAGAGTGATATGCTGCTGCATCCCCGTGGGGGAGCAACCTGGGCCTTGGAGCCAGAGCGCACGTCGTATGGAGAGGGCTGCGCGGAATGCTGTGGAGCCAGCTATGCAGGGTGGTGGCCTTTGGCTAGTTTCCACCGGATTTGTTGGTAATACATCTTGGTGGCAATGATTTGACCAGGCATTCTGGTAAGGCATTGATCCTTGACGTTTTACGTGACCTGAAATGGTTGAAGGCCACGTATCCGGCCATGCATATTGTGTGGTCCACGATCATCCCTCAGTTGGTGTGGAGGGATGCCAGGAGTTTTTTCTCTGTTAACACAGCACGCAGGAGTGTTAACCGGGAGGTCTGCAGCGGCCGTGGATCGGTGATTGGTCACCAGAGGATCCAATTGGATAGGCCTGAGTTTTTTCGGAACAATGGTGTCCATCCGTCCGATTTGGGTTTGGATGTCTTCTTGGAAGACATCAAGTGGGGCCTACTTGCTGAGCTTGAGAGGCTCGATGGTGGACATGGGACTTAGCTGGGCTAGTCCCTATGCTGTGGCGGGTAGTGCAGATAAAACAGTTTTATTCTGGTGAGTCCCATTGCAAACTCAGGTAAGCTAACAGCCCATCAGACCTCCCAGCGCTGCGGATTGTGCGATTACAGTGCTTGGGGGGAAAGATACGCTGGGCCACAACCAGACCAACAGTCAACAAGTAAAAGATGGCTTGAGGTCTGGGGGTGGTCAAATTGCAGCCGGCCAGGTTCTCGCTGTTGGCAGCAAGCTTCGGCAGCATGGCTCGCCTTTGCCTCCCCCCCAGATAATGCGAGACCCTAGGTCTCACGAGAGTAGTTGGGCGAGAGGGGGGAACGCTAGGTTATTTAAGGGATGTTCCCCCCCTCTCTGCCCTCTTCCTTTTCTGGCACCCACCCGCCCACCCTATATTCTAGTGTGAGTTTTCTGGTCACCTCTGAGGCCGGATAGGAATTTTTGACCTGCATCCGGATTGGCTCTTGGATGCAGGGATTTTTTGCCTATCCCATACTGGAACTGGGTGCTGGCATTTTATGAGGTGGAAGTTAGGTCACACTGGTGGGTAGTGCAGATAAAATAGGTTTTTTCTGGTGAGTCCCATTGCAAACTCAGGTAAGCTAACAGCCCATGAGACCTCCCAGCGCTGCGGATTGTGCAATTACAGTGCTTGGGGGGAAAGATGCGCTGGGCCACAACCGGACCAACAATCAACAAGTAAAAGATGGCTTGAGGTCCGGGGGTGGTCAAATTGCAGCCGGCCGGGTTCTCGCTGTCTTTAAGACTGCGAGAACCTGGGGCCAGGGACTCGCCCATTTGTTGATTAAGGGGTACTTTGAGACCTCTGCGATTTAACCTGATTCCGCACTATGGCAGCCCCCCCTTTGCCAAAGAATGGCAACATTGAATTATGATCAAAAAAGTGTGGCCCGTGTTTTAACCCATGATACTTGTCTCACATCTTTATTCCGGGGTGGGGAGGACAAAGAATTAATTACTAGTTGTAGCGGAATGCCCACGTCACTCCTGTCTATCATAGCCGAAGCTCAAGGGCAGGAGCCTATGAGAAGACAGGAGGGGCGGAGTCAAGGAGACAGTTAGAGAGACAGAGGGGGGGAGAGAGAAGAGATTTGGAGAGTTAAGGAAGAGATTGGAAAGTTGGAGAGTCAGAGAGAATGAGAAGGAGATAAATGAAGTTAGATAGATAGTCAGAGAGTCTTAATGAATTGGTTAAAGTGAATAAGCAAATACAAATGAATAATCAAACGTGTAATCATATATCAGTTTAATGAGTGATCCTTAACAATAATAAAAGAACATGTGTGATTTATAAATAAACAAGTTATATTGGCAGCACGTGTCTGAAGCATCTATGGTGCAGTGTGGATGAGAGATCCACTGGTGGTAGCGGAAAAGAGAAAGAATGAACGTATCCAGAGAGTGAACCTGGGTTTGGGGAAAACAAACTGGGAACACTGGGTGGATCGTCACAGTGGTGACCAGTGGCGGGATACGATTAGAGTCCAGTAAGCCGGGAGAAAAAGAGATTTTTCTGAGTCTAAGGGACCTGTTAGTCAGGGACTGTCGTGAAGGAGTGGGTAACTCTAGAGCTCTTGGTGAAAAGCTTAGTAGGGACTCCTGATCGCAGATCTTGAGAGAGACTAAGAAAGGAGAAGACTCTGACGAAAAATTCTCTGTGGTTGTAGTTTGAGATTAACTCACGCTTAGAGTGGAAAGACCAGTGGGCTAGCATGGATTCTAAGCTCTAAGAAGGGAGCACTAGACAAACACGGAAGCCAGGGTCAAGATATCTAAGGTGACTGAAACTAGCAGAGGCTTGAAAGAAAAATTAAATAAATAAATAATTCTGAAACTGTCTAGTGTCTGGAGGCAAGGATATAGTGTCTCAGACAAGGAACAGAGTGGCTGTGTGCCATAAGAAACCAAGTAGCAATCCGTGGCTGCCAACAGAGGGCTACTGAGTAACGCTCTAACTCAAAAAGGAAAAAAGCATTTTAAACAGGCTTGACTGACTATCTTTGCAGAATTGACCAGCTTATCCAAATAAATACAAATAAACATGCCTCCTAAATGAGGGAAAAAGGTGGCAATGGAGGGAGCCAATCCTTTACCTCAGGAAGAGGAGGGAAATAGAGTCCCTATTGAAATACCTGAACAAGAGGAGACCCATGAGGAGGATGCCTCAGGAGGAGAAACTGTTTTAACCTCTCAGGAGTGTGAGAAATGGAAATTACAGCAGGAATTTAAATTAAAAGAATTGGAAATTAAAGAGAGGGCTAGGGCTGAGGAAAAAGCTGTACAGCTCAGAGCTGAGGAAAAAGAATTACAGCTCAGAGCTGAAGAAAAAGCTCTACAGCTCAGGGAAATGGAAATGAGTGAAAAAGCTGAGGCTGAAGCGAGACAAATGGTAATGAGAGAAAGGGAACTGGAGTATCAATTAGAAATGAAAAAATTAGAAGTGACGGCCCTAAACAATAACAACAGTAATAACACAGCTGCTGAGGGAAATGTCTCAAAATTAGACCTAAAGAAATTCCCTCAATTTAGAAGAGGTGATTGCCCCGAAGCATTCCTTATTTCATTCGAACGGGCATGCTGGGACTTTGGCGTGAGAGGGGAAGAAATAATGATTGTGCTAAGGTCTCAGATAAGTGGGGATTTAGCAGAAATTTATTCCCAAATGCCCATAGATCAAGCCAGAGAATACGAGGCTTACAGAAAATTGGTTTTCTCGAGGTTTGGGATCAATGCTGAACACCTGAGATGGAAATTTCGCACATTGACCAAAAAGCCTGAGGAATCATACTCTCAATTGGGGGCAAATTTGGTTAGATGCTTGGAGAAATGGATAGAGCAGGAGAATGTCACGTCCCTAGAAGAAATGAAAAATATAATAGGGCTTGAGCAATTTTATTCAATCCTGCCTGCGGATTTGAGATATTTAGTCAGAGACAAAAAGCCCAAAAATGTTCAAGAGGCAAGTGAAACTGCTGACTATATAACAGATATAAAGAACCCCAGATTCTCTGAGGTAAAAATTGGCGGGAAAGTCTGGGACGACAGAAGGAAAGAGCCCAGAGATTACCTCAGGGACAGGCAAGCATTTGGAGGCCATTTTAAAAGCAAGCCCTCAGATCTGAATCCCCAGAAACATAAGAGCTTTGAAGGAAAGGGTGACAAGTCCCCATGTTTTGAACCTAGAGTCCCTAAAACCTGCTATGGGTGCGGGGAGAAAGGACATTTTATTACTCAATGCCAGACCACCAAGCATAGGGAGGTGGGTCAGCAAAAAGGAGGGGGATCCAGTCAGCCCAAGAAAGTATATTATGTACAACAGAAGGGAGCTTAAGAAAACATGGAGTCGGTTGCCATGACAACCCCAGAGTCACAAAGGCCAGAGAGCCAGCAGGAGGAGATGCCTATAGCGCGCGTAGTTCAATGTCATTTTATAAAAAATGATCAAAATCTTCTGCGCAGTTCAGGAGATGAGATTTATGTTGATAACATCAAATACCTTGCTCTCAAAGATTCATGCTCACAAGTGACAGTGTGTCATCCAGAGATCATACCCAAAAGAAACATGCTGGAAAATGAGGCCATTTATATTAAAGGGATTGGAGTTCAAATTGTGAAGTTGCCCTTGGCAAAGATCCCCATAAAATATAAAGAGTGGACAGGAAATTGGATAGTAGGAGTATCAGATCAAATTCCTGCACCTTGTTTAATCGGCCTAGATTTATCAGAGCATGTACAGAGTGTTTTGATAACAACTTGCTCCCAGGGAAGGCCAATTGAAGATACTGAGGAGAATAGAGGGAATCCTGAAATGAGAGAAGGGAATGAAACAGATGAAACAGCTGATCTAGTTTCTATGAGGAACCCTAGAAATCTGTCTTTCATAAAAGAGCAAAGAGAAGACCCTACCTTAAATGAATGCTTTAAACAAGTTAAGGAAGGGACCCTGACCCCTGAAAATCCTGAAAGATACAGTGTTAAGAAAGACCTGTTATACGGAGAAGTATTAGCGAATCCTCTGAGAGGAGGGGGGAACATTCTCAGACAATTAATAGTACCCTCCCAATACAGAGAAAGAATTATAGAAAAGGGTCATAAAGACACATTTGCTGCACATTTAGGGATCACACGTACAAAGCAGAGAATAGCTCAAAATTTTTATTGGCCTGGGATGGGGAAGCAGATTAAATTATATTGCCAAAGCTCTGACACATGTCAAAGGCAGGGTACTGGGAATGATAAAACCAAAGCTAAGTTGTGCCCTTTACCAATCATCTCGACCCCATTTCAACGAATAGGCATAGACATAGTGGGACCATTACCTAAAGTTACCAGACGGGGAAATAAATTCATTTTGACAATAATTGATTATGCCACCAGATACCCTGAAGCTGTTCCCTTGCGAAATATAGAAACAGAGACAGTGGCAGATGCCTTATTAAATTATATGTGTCGCATGGGCTTCGCTTCCGAGATAGTTACGGATTTGGGAACCTCATTTACATCCAGATTGATGAAAAGGTTGTGGCAAGTTTGTGGCATAACTCATATTACATCCTCCCCATATCATCCCCAGACTAATGGATTAGTGGAGAAATTTAATGGGACCCTAATGCGTATGATTAGAGCTTATACCGCAGAAAATCCCAATGACTGGGATCACAAATTGCAACCCTTATTGTATGCGTATCGATCTGTACCCCAGGAAAGTACAGGATTTAGCCCATTTGAATTAATATTTGGAAGGAAAGTGCGGGGACCCCTAGATTTACTCCGGCAAAACTGGGAGGAACTTAGGGGAGAAGATCCTGAATCAGTGATCCAATATATAGATGCCCTAATGAACTCCTTGCAGCAGTCTCTTAAGATAGCAGCTGACAATCTAAAGAGCCATCAAGGGAAGCAAAAGCACTGGTATGATAAGAGGGCCAGGGAAAGAACATTCAATCCTGGAGAGGAAGTTCTAATGTTGAAACCTATAAAAGGGAATAAATGCAATTAAATTGGGCAGGTCCATTTAGAATAGTCTCAAAAATGAGTGAAGTGAATTATATAATTCAGGAGGAGGGAGAAGAAGGTCGAAGAGTGGTTCATGTCAATATGATCAAACCTTATTATAGGAAAGAAAACTTTGTCCTATATGCCATTAAAGAAGTGGACAACAAAAAACATGAATTACAATATTGGGAAGGAAGGGGAGAACCCCAATATAACCCTGAAGATGTTAAAATTAGTCACACTCTGACCCCAGAGCGACAAAATGAAGCGAGAGCCTTGCTGCAAAAATACAAGCAGGTCTTCTCGAATAAGCCTGGTGTAGCTAAGGGAGTAGTGCACAAAATGGATACAGGAGATGCACCTCCTCAAGCTGTCACACCTTACAGAGTAACGGAGCCATATGTAGCCAAGGTTCGCCAGGAACTAGATGAAATGTTAAAAGAAAAAATCATTGTTCCTTCATCTAGCCCTTGGGCAGCCCCAATAGTACTAGTGGATAAACCTGATGGAAGTATCCACTTTTGCGTGGATTATAGAAAACTGAACCACGTCACTAAGCCTGATGCTTACCCGATGCCTCGATTAGGTGATTTGATCAAGACTATAGGGGGATGCCAGTTCATATCCAGTTTAGATCTGACTAAGGGGTTCTGGCAAGTGGGGTTAGACCCCAAAGATCAGGAAAACACCGCTTTTTGTAGCCCCTTTGGATTGTATGAGTTCCGGGTCTTAAGTTTTGGATTGCGAAACGCTCCAGCAACCTTTCAAAGACTCATGGACCAAACATTACAAGGGCTTAGGGAATTCACTGTAGCCTACATCGATGATATTGGGATCTATAGTCAGACGTGGGAAGATCACATAAGCCATATAGAAACAGTGCTACTGAGACTACAAGAGACAGGGCTAACAGTAAAAGCCAGTAAATGCCAACTGGGTAGCTCAGAGTTAAAATACTTAGGCCATGTAGTAGGGGGAGGCATAATCAAACCTCTAGAATCTAAGGTAAAAGTAATCAGTAATTGGCCTAGACCGACGTCCAAGAAGAAAATTAGATCTTTCTTAGGGTTAGTCGGCTATTATCGTCACTTTATTCAAAATTTCAGCGAGATAGCCGCCCCTTTATCTGATTTGACAAACAAAAGAAAGGCTGAAAAGATCCAGTGGATGGGCGACTGCGAGGAGGCCTTTAATAAGTTGAAGACTGCGTTGATGACCAGTCCTGTCCTGAGAGCTCCAGATTTCCAGAAAGAGTTCACCGTCTTCACGGATGCATCCAGTATCGGGCTGGGAGCCGTGCTGAGCCAGGCAGATGACAACGGAAACCATCATCCGGTAACCTACCTCAGTAAGAAACTGCAGGCAGGCAAGAGACATTTGTCCACCATTGAACGGGAGTGTCTAGTGATCGTATGGTCATTGCAGAAGCTCAGGCCATACATATCGGGAAGACATTTTATCCTTTGCACAGACCATTCCCCACTTCTGTGGCTGAGAACAATAAGGGCAAATAACAACAAGCTGATGAGATGGGCCCTACTTCTACAGGACTTTGATTTTGAGATTCGGAGTGTAAAAGGAACTCAAAACGTGGTGGCCGACGCATTATCTCAGAGCCCAGAAGACTGACAGATGGAGAAGAAGAAAGATGGAACTTGTGTTGTTATATAAAAGGTTCTAGTTATGTATAAGTATGAGAAGTAATTAAAAATGTAATTTCTATATGAATTAATGGTAAGTAGAAAGAAAAGTAAAAGAGTTGTATTAAGTAAAGAGTAAGTAATGAAAAGGTTGATTAATGTAATTTAAATGTTTAAAGTTATAAGATTAATGTGTGTTAACTAGTAAGCAATAATACGAAGCATGCTTAGATACTGTATAAAAGAGTAAAAATATTGTATTGCTTAAATGAGTAATTGATGATCGTATTGGAAAAATGTTTGAAATAAATTGTAAATTGTTTGTTGCTTCATTTGTTGTTCATGAGGGTAAACTACTATAAGGTTTCCCCCATGAAACAAACTTTTCCAAGGGGGGAGGTATGTGGTGGAATGCCCACGTCACTCCTGTCTATCATAGCCGAAGCTCAAGGGCAGGAGCCTATGAGAAGACAGGAGGGGCGGAGTCAAGGAGACAGTGAGACAGAGGGAGAGAGTTAGACAGACAGAGGGAGTTAGAGAAGAGATTTGGAGAGTTAAGGAAGAGATTGGAAAGTTGGAGAGTCAGAGAGGATGATAAGGAGATAATTGAAGTTAAATAGTCAGAGAGTCTTAATGAGTTGGTTAAAGTGATTAAGAAATACAAATGAATAAGCAAATGTGTAATCATATATAAGTAGTTTAATGAGTGATCCTAAACAATAATAAAAGAACATCTGTGATTTATAAATAAACAAGTTATATTGGCAGCACATGTCTGAAGCATCTATGGTGCAGTGTGGATGAGAGATCCACTGGTGGTAACGGAAAAGAGAATAAATGAAGGTATCCAGAGAGTGAACCTGGGTTTGGGGAAAACAAACTGGGAACACTGGGTGGATCATCACACTAGTTATTTTGAGGTGTTGATCTAATTCATTAAACATCTAGGGGGATTGGAAGGAGAATCAAAAGAACTGGAGAACCATGTCTCCTGTTACTATATTGGTTCCTATATTTGGAATGCATAGTAAAAAGCATTCAACTCCATCATCATGCAACCAAGCAGGTTTAGTAATGAACGGAATAATGAACATTTCTTAGTTAAAGGTGGGTGATAAAGCACATTATAGATTTCTTCCTGCGGGGGAGAGTTGTTCATGATACAAGACCTTCCCAAGGTCTTTAATAATTCAACAAGACATGAGTTATGGCTAAAGAATCACCAATGAAAACAATTGAAGATTAAAATATATTCACTTCTTCAAATAACCTCAGGTTTCTGAATGTCAGCTATTGTGCTTTTGTATCCATGGTACAAAACAGCAGGAAATGGCCTGATAATGTCGCACAATATTGTGCCTGTGTTGCCAGCAGGAGATTCCTCTGGCGCTGATGTTGATGACGTTTTAGCGCCAGGTCAAAACCTTCCTGTTCCGGAAGATTTTTAATTGAAATAATATCAATTATTATCCTGATGGCATTTTTTAGGGTACTGTATTTTTAATTGTATTTTAATTGTTTTATTTTTTTATTGTATTTAAATTGTTGTAAGCCACCCAGAGACCTTTCGGTAGTGTGGGCGGCATATAAGTTAAATAAATTAAATTAAATTAAATAAATAAATAGACACTATGACACTGAGAGAGTAAAATGTCTACTTAGTCTATTAACATATATACAGAGAGAATAGACATTCATCTGGCAGCATAACATGACATGATACAACACATAGCATAGAAATAAGTGATCTGACTTACAGCAGATAAAATGTCTCCTTTACACATGACTTATATACAGTTCTGGGACCAATCAGAAAATACATTACTTCACTTTCTAGTTACATAAAGTTTCATCATGTACAACAGCTGTACAACGTCAAGTCTCAAACCTTGGTAACTACACCGGAATACAATCAGTCCAACGACTCAGGTAAAATCAGCCATTTTACTTTCACTATACAACATTTATATTTAATACATATTAACATCAAAATCTCAATACCACCACCCCAAACTCTATCCACAGAAAGTTGGGAGAAGATCCGCCATCATGATCCCAACACCGGACGGTGAGAGATGTTCCTGGTTCCCCTGGAGGAGGTGGCTCGAATACAGAGGGATGAAGCAAGGTGCCAGGAGGAGAAGCACTGGGCAAGGTGCCACTGAGGCTATTGCCTCATAAATGCCAAGGATCTGCTATCCCAACCTGTGGGGGTGGCCATGGGCCTCCTGTGAGTCTAGTTGCTAAGTCCTCTTCACCATGCACTCCTCCTGCAGTGCACTGGTCCTCTGAGTCTGCACGGGTTAAGGTGGACTTTAGATGCACAACTCAGGATGAGTGCCAGCAGCCTGGTTGTGCCACCCCAAATGAGGCTTACTCTGGTATAACTGAAGAAGGGCTGCGGGCTACTTGGGTGCAAGGGGAAGTGCAGGTGTGTATCCAGCATCCCTGTTGTGGGACTCCTTGCCTTGTCTACTTGGAAGGGGTACTAGAAACTGTAGAAGTGGTGGGGCTCCACCCCGACGCATGCCAGTAACTGTAAGAGCTCCCTCTGACAGCAAATGTTTGTTTGGGAGAATATAACATTCCCTGGCACCCATTAAGAGCAATTTAAGTTTGTTAACTGCCCGGAGTGGCTACATTTGAGTTGAACAATAAAAATAACCTCTGAAGAAAAGCCTTGTCCGATGCTGCCATGGAAGGGGAGCCTGGGCCAGGTCACACAAAGTAACAATTTTGGAGGGAGGGGGTTTCCCACAGTTTTAGAATTGCCTTGTAGAATGCTGATGTGCCCCACCAGCACAATAACATCACTACACTTTTGCACAGTGATATTATATGCATGTAAGAAGCTGCCTTATATCAACAAAAACCATAGACATATCTAGCACATACAGTGGAACCTCTACTTACGAACTTAATCCGTATTGGAATGCTGTTCTTAAGTTGAAACGTTCGTAAGTAGAGGCAAAATTTCCCATAGGAATGCACTGAAAACCATTTAATCCGTTCCGGCTGTTTTTTGTTCTTATCTAGAGGTGCCGTTCTCAAGTAGAGGCGTTCGTTCCCATAGGAACTAATGCAAAGCCGGTTAATCCGTACTCTACCACTAGGGGGAGAATTTTTTTTTTTAACCTAAGATGACCTAAGGTTAAAAAAAGGGCAGGAAAGTTTTTTTTTCCGGTTCGTATCTTGGAGCTCCGTTCTCAAGTAGAAGCAAAATTTAGCGAACGGAGCTGTTCTTAAGTTGGATCGTTTGTTGCTAGGGATGTTCTTAAGTAGAGGTTCCACTGTAACTGTCTACACCAACTGGTAGACAACAGCTCTGAAAAGTTTCAGAAAAGAGTCTTGCCAAGCCTTGCTGTGATGCTGGAATCTAAACTATGACCATTTAACTACATGTCTGTTATGTTATTTGAAATAATATTTCAGTAATTGTGTTGTCTGGAAAAAAATGTATGCAACTTGATTCTTGTGCAAGCTATTTTGATATCTTTCTTCTGACCTGTCTTTTGTGATGTTGTGATACAACACAAAAAGTGACCTTCAGATACAGTAGGTACTGATCTTGACAATAGACAATAGACATAAGTGATGGCAGACATAAAATTCAAAATAGAGATGTGTCCCCATACCAATAATCCACTGTGCAACTGCAAAACGAATTTCAGATTATTCTTTCTTAGAATACTCAAGTGATTATGCTGAATGCATACTGAATACATTTTATCTTCTGAAAATCAAATCTCACTGCGGAGTGACAAAGGTTCAATTGATAAACAAAGTAAATGAGAAAAGTTTAAGGACATGTGAAAGATTTGCAAGGGGAAAATGTTCAGGCAGGTCTAAGAACTGTCTTTCTCATCAAAGAAAAGCTGTTAATTAATTAGGATTAAATCAGTAAAACAATGTGATTAATGCCATAAACAAATGCAGATTAAAGCCAAGTTAATCGAGACAATTAGAAATACAAAAGCTTTGTGTGCTGAATAGGTGCTAAGCAAATAATGAGGCTAGTCCCAGTATCCAGGTCCCTAAACGGCCTATATACCTTATCTCAGTTTCTTTATTAATCTTATTCAATAGAAGAAGAAGAAAATGAAAACTGTAGGACAGAACACTAATAATGCTAAATCTGTGTGACATGTCACACTTCAAGCTAATGCCAATGTCAATGAAACAGATGAAAACAACACAAAAATGTCCATAAAACATTAGCCAGAATCCCATTATGTCTGCATCACTGGTATGTGTGATCATTCTTGCTGCCTAACACATGATTATACATATCCAAGTCATGCAATGAATCCTACACTCGGTTGTGAGTGGCAGTCAGCCAGAAAAGTGAAAATTGCATGCATAGTTCTCCTTACATATGTGGTATTTTGCCATAGAATTCTAACCACTGATTTATGTCCAATATAGATCAGCTTGTATATAATTCAGTTGGTTAAAAAGAAACCCTCCGGGTTATGAATTTGGGATTTTTTGCTTCTGTATCCATGATTCAAAATGCCAGGAAATGGCCCGATATTGTCGTGCAATATCATTCCCACCTTGCCAGCAGGAAAAAGAATAACAAGCTTTACCTAGCACAGAGCAGCCTGAATGTTGACCAAACCCATGTCTGCAGGTACGATGGTCTACAGGATACCCTCTTGTGCTCACTGCTATTCACAAAGAGACACCAAGCAGAGGAAAATCCCAGAAGCTGACTTCTTTCTCATTGGTTAACCACTTCCCACCAAACGCAAATGATTATCAAGGCTGTTTTTCAACAAATTTGGACCAGCAAACAGATAGTGCCAACAATTTTTTTTCAAGATAAGAAGACTGGTCTTTTCCATTTATTTGAGCTATTATGTGGCAGCTGATGCATTTTCAGGCACAATTCAAAGCACCTATAAAGTCATAAATGTCTTGAGTCCAAAAACTGTATCTCCCCTTATGAGTCTGCCCAGATGTTAGAAGCATCAGGGTAGGCCTTTCTCTGGATCCCACCACCTTCACAGGAGCATTTGGTGGGGACACATGAGAGAGCTTTCTCTGTCACTGCTCCCATACTCTGGAACTCTCTCTCATGGGAGGCCAGGCTGGGTCCATCTTTGATGTCCTTCCACAAGCAGGCAAAGACTTTGCTCTTCAGGAAGGCTTTTCTTTAGTGACTAACTGTTTAGGAGACAGCAATTGGGATGATTTATATTTTGTTCCTTCCAAATTTGTTTTTTGTAATGCATTTACCCAACATTTTTAATATAATGCTATTAGTTCTTCTTTAATTTGAATAATTTACAGTTCTTAGATTTTAATATTGAGCTTTTAATGATGTAAGCATCATTGAGTCCTTTTTTAGGAGAAAGGCGGGGTAAAAATATCTTGAATAAATAAATATTTTAACCTGGTGTACCTGGTGGACATCTGTTTCTGAATTGGCAGACGGGGTGTGTGTGTGTGTGTGTGTGTGTGTGTGTGTGTGTGTCCTTTTAAAAAATCATAACTCGAAAACTCTTTTTGCACACATCCCCAAATCTGGCACAAGGAAACAGCAGAGTGTCTCCTACAACTATGCCAAATTCAATCTGAATTCAGTTGCTTTGTAGAATGTTGATTTTCTCTGACAGCACATGGTCAGAGGCGCAACTCTCCTGTGCTTCGAAACTCACCACAGAACTTATTTTAATTACAGTCCGCAACACATCTTAGATATTAGTAAGCATCCCCTTCAAAACAACCTGGTTCCATCGAAATGCCAGTAGGCAACTTGTCAGTGCCATTCCCAACCACACACACAACCTTTGCCATGTTGGTTGAATTCTGATCAAAAATGAACTGAAATACTCCCCTACCTCTAGCAGAGCCTTTTCAGTTTTGCTCTCTCCCTCTGCCCATTTGTCACTGTTCAGTATAATCTGAACCAATGGATGGAATTCCTACCAATCCTCACACTGAAGTGAGAATCACTTTTACATTTCTAAAATAAACATTATTTCATTGTATTTTGACATAAGTTTCTTATTGTATTCAACTTTATGTGAAAGCAAAGATATTTTATTTATTATTTATTTATTTATTTATTTATTGCACTTATATGCCGCCCATCTAGACATAGTCTACTCTGGGCGGCTCACAACATACAAGATAAAAACAATTCAAAATATATATTAACAGTTTTTCAACAATAAACAGAACAACAATAGTTCAAGATGGGATGAAAAGAGAAGTTAAGTAGTGCCTGGAGGGAAGGCCTGTCTGAATAACCAGGTCTTAAGTTGGTTTCTGAAAATACCCAGTGAGGGGGCCAAGCGAATCTCGGAGGGGAGTTTGTTCCAGAGAGAAGGAGCCACTGCCGAGAAGGCCCGGTGTCTTCTTTTTTCTTTCTGGGCCTCCCTCGGCGTTAGGCTCCTCAATCGCCCCTCCTGGCTAGATCGGGTGGTATGGGTAGATCTAGGCGGGAGGAGGCGCTCCGCCAAGTATCAAGGTCCTAAACTGTTTAGGGCCTTGTATGTAATCATTAAAACTTTGAAATCAACGCGGAAGCGTATGGGCAACCAATGCAAGGCGGCCAGGGTGGGAGTGATGTGTTGGTATTTCCTCACTCCAGTAAGAAGTCTGGCCACCACATTCTGCACCATTTGGAGCTTCCACATCAATCTCAGAGGTAGCCCCACGTACAGTGCATTGCAGTGGTCTAATCTCAAGATTACGAGCGCGTGGACCAGAGTGGTGAGTGCCCCAACATCAAGATAGGGACACAGCTGGGCAATCCGCCAAAGATGGAAATATGCGGAACGGACCACTGATGCCACCTGAGTTTCCATGGTAAGCGCCGGGTCCAGGAGTATCCCCAAGCTGCGAACCTTACTCTTCGCAGTGAGAGTCACCCCCCCCAAAAAAGAGAAGGAGTTTCCCAAACTGCTGATGGAGGGTCCACCCACCCTCAGGACCTCCGTCTTGTCCGGGTTCAGCCTCAGCCCATTTTCCTGCATCCATTGCAGTACAGACTCCAAGCAGCGCCGAAGGGACAGAACGGCATCACCTGCAGTTGGAAAAAAGGAGATGTAGAGCTGGGTGTCATCAGCATACTGATGGCACGATGTTCCACACCCCCTGATGACCCCACCCAGTGGCCTCATATAGATATTAAACAGCATTGGGGAGATTATCGAGCCCTGCGGAACTCCACAATTGAGGTACCACGATCCCTTTGAATAGTTTGAGAAAGTATCTTTTAAAAAAATGAGGGGCCACTTTAAAAGAAATAAGCTACTTTCCTCTGCTTGGTGTCTCTTTGTGAATGAATTTCCCCTCTTCACCATTTATAAAGCCAAATCAAGCTTGTTGCAAGTAATTGGTTCAAGAACCAAGGTCAAAACAGTCCATAGCAAATAAGCCTGCAGGGGAGAATGATAAGACAAGAAGGAATATCCCACGGCAAAATGATAAACACGCCAAGATGGCAGAATATGGGTGAAGAACACATGGTTAAACTGACAAGAGTCATATTAGGGATGGGCGATGTCTCTGTGCTTGCAATGTTAGGTTTAAAAATGAATTAATTAAAATTAAATTGGAAAATTAAAATTGCTATAACATTTAAAACTGAACATGCTTAACTCATTAAATTATCATTATTAAAAATTAATTAAAATATTAATGGTGTGTTGGTTGCGGAGGGCATGTCAATCCATTCCAAAGGGAAAGAGGCCTATAATTAAGTGCCATCTAGTTGATTCTGTCTTATAGCAATCTTCCTAGGGTTACGTTTGGACCACCCAGCATAAATGTGATTTTGAAAGGAAGGTGTAGTGAATTCACTTGTGCTCTGTGGAGAAGCTATGTCCAATTCTTTGCTGCCAGTTTTGGGATGCTATATTTTAAGAGTCTTTTCCTGGCTTCAGTCCAAAGTATTGAATTTAGTTCTAAGATATTAAATTTAACACACTGGTCCTGAGCTCTATAGTGGGCTGTTCTTGAAAATTATCCTGAAATTCAAAGTGATTCAGAATTAGAATTTGACAGACCTATTCATTACATTTTTTTAAAAAAATACTGCCAATGTCCTGACTATGGACTGAGTTATGTACTAGAGGAATAATTGGGCAGGTTTATTACTGGCACAACTGATATTCTATTTGCTATTCAAATACATTATTTACATCAAACAGTTACCTCAAGAAACATATTCTACTAAAGGTGGCATTTGCTGCACCCAATCTCTGTTTGTTCTTTTTAAGGACATGAGTTAGAGTTCAGTGAGAATTAGCACCATATTGGCCTTGTAATGTACGGCAGGCACTATTATTAGTCTCTACAGACTCTTATTGGAAATAAATGTATGCAAAAAAAGTATTTTAACTACAGTCAGCAACGCTGATTATTAGTAATCACATTTATTTAGGTTTGTGTTGTTTTTGTCATTATACTTATTATCCATCTAGACGAATCTTTTACACTTTATATGGGTTTCCTGCAGCACATGAGTAATACAACTAAAACAATTAAAGCTAAGGTCATCTTTTGTCTTAAAAATGTAGTGTTTGCCTGCCATCTGTTGGTTCATTTCAACTGGTTATCCTTTTCCTTATGTTTGTAGAAAAAGTTTCCCACAAAATTTAACTCAATTTACTGGGATCTATTTTTTTTTTAAAACTCTGATAAGTGTATTAGTTTTTCATACTTAAGCAAGACACTCTTATTTTTAAAACAAAAATGATGAAACTGAGGTTGTTATATTTTGGGCACATCATGCAAATACTGTATAAGACATGCTGGAAAAGACAGCAATGCTAGGAAAAAATGAAGGCAGCAGTAAACGTTGAAGGCAGCAGGTAGTCCAAATATGAGATGGACTGACTCTGTAAAGGAAGCCATAGATGATGTATCTTAATAATAGGATATTTTGGAGACACTTGTTCATAGGATGGCCATCAGTCAGACTTGACTTCATGGCACATAACAACATTTGCTCAATGTAGAGATCGTATATGCCTTACACAGAGAGAGAGAGAGAGAGAGAGACAGACAGACAGACAGACAGACAGACAGACAGACACACGCATGTGTACACGTGCGCGCGCGCGCACACACACACACACACACACACACACACACACACACCATAACTAGTCTTGAACCGGATTCAAGAATACCTGAAGAACTGAAACGGTGGCTTGTAGATGACTAGGAATTGATCACTCAGCAGAAATAGCTTTTTTATCTTCCTGCCAAGAAGAATTTTGATTCCAATTTAGAGGATGATGAAAACTACAAGAAAATGAGAATTATGAATGAAGGTAAACAGGAAAACATAAAGCAAGAAATGTAACTTACAAATAATGCAGTGATTGGTGAACTAAAGTTGACTGGAGTGGAATACACATACCATTCAGAGGATAAGAATTCACAGCTTGTGGAAGACTGAACTATGAAAATTCTTGCTCCAATAAACGTGTTATGTAAAAAAATTAACAGCCTTCAAAAATGGATTAGGTATACATACACTGTATAGCGGTGACTCCCAACTTATTAGATGCCCCTTCTCTCTGTCACACCATTTTGCAGCTGATACATTGCATAGTTATAGGATCTTTACCATTATAATGCTAAAGACATAAAGTTTATTATTAGATGAAAATAAAATCAGACAGACCAAATAGTCCAATGCAGAGCTTGTAAATTTGTGAGTGTGTGTGCATATTCAAGAATGATTGTGCATGTGAGTGAAACAGTTTGAGTATAGGTGTGCATCTTCATGTGTGAGAGAGGTGTGGACATGTATACCAGACAGATAGACATGAACAGTGGGGTAGAGCCCCACATTCTGAAATGTAACCCAACCTTGGACATGCCTGCCCACAGAAAATATTCACCTTCAGATCAATGATCCCAAGAAACCCAGTTCTCTGCCCATGCATTGTAATGACATCAAAGATAGATTTACAGTAGAAATAGTGGTGTATAATTTGCTCGCAAACTTCAGTCCACCTCAGTTGCTCTTTTTAACTGACCTAATTCCCACTTCCTTACATTCTGTCCCAACTCTGTCTCACTCTCATTTTCACTGTACCTCATCCCTCTTGATCACTTCCACACAAAGTTCACTGCAATGTGCATGGCTCTCCTCTTCGCTTTATTCTCTAAACTACCCTGTGAGAAAATTCAGGCTGAAAGAGTTTGATGAGCCTAAGATCACCCAGCAAAATTCATGGCCAATCCAAGTCTCCTGAGCCCTACTTCCTAACTCTAACTGCACCGTACTGACTTTCCCTCAGAACACACATACTTAACACTACAAGCCACTGCTTGAAATACAAATGAGAAATTGGCCAAGAAAGTTTAAGAGGAAACACTCTACCTGTCAAACTACTGAAGGTCACTCACCAAACTTTAAACTAACAGCCATTTTTTACCCATTCTCAAAAGTGAAACAAAGGATTTTGAAACTTCTCTCCCCTACAATGCTACCTTTCAGATCCACTTGTTAAGCTGTTTTCTGAGTTTAGGATAGAGAACCTACTATCACAGTCTAATTTCTGGTTATAATGGTGTGGTGCAATCCATTTGACCCGATCTTAACAGAATTACAGCTATCGTTCTATAATTTGTGTAGGCATTTAACACCTGTAAACATTTAATAAATGAAACTTGAAAAGACGTAGCACATCTAGATCTAGATCGAAATATATTGTCCTTGCTTCTGTGAATCATCCCCATTTTAAAAGCACAGATAATTTGCTTAATTGAAAATAAACAAAAGTGGTGATCTGAATCATCGTCACACGGAATTGTTTAACTGCATAAAAGCTTGTTGAATGATTAATTGCTGCATGCACGTACATCCACATCCACCTGTGCCTCACACATATTCGGTCAATTATTTGCATTGCCTCTGCTTCTTCAGAACTTAGCAGTGCATGCACAATTTTGCCACTTGATAATACATGTATAATGAATGTACAATTTGGCCATCCTTTGGGAATAGAAAGCCATGGGCGTTTGCAACATTCCAAAACATAACAATATATTCATGAAAATGTTTCTGTTTACATATTCTATCTAGGTTTGAATTGGATTTATGCTATCTGAAACATGCATAGCTATTATTTAGAGCTGTTAAGAACATATGGATGTATGCATATGTATATCCTGTTCTTCCACACAAAGAGACCAGGGTGGTTAGAAACCAACAAAAATAATGCAGCACAGAGGCATCATTAAAATTACATTTTGCATTTCCAGAGTTATATTTACTGTACTCTATTTATCATTTAATATTTTATTTATTTAAAATTTCAAACTTTGGCAGTCTCCCCCCATCAAGTAACTGTGGGGAAGTATTGTTTGTTAGGTTTTCTCTGTAGTTCAATTTGGCAATCTTGACACTATAGTTCTAAAGTAAAACCATTCCAGTTGATCATCCATGATTTACAGCCCATCCAACTCCTTCAGACCAACTGTGTCTAATGATGTTGCCAACCCAGTCAGGGGTCTATGTATTTGCTCATTGTCCAATGCAGTATATGTCATCTTTGTCAGCAATCGGTCACAACATTTCACACAAAATTAAAGGGCTTGTCTTTCTGAAAAAGGTTAAATGAAGAAACCCGACACTAGAAACAGGATAAAGGGTCAAAAGTGTCTGAAGTTTTAGATGTTGAACTGACACGTGACTTAAAAAAACCCAGAAAGAAAGAAACGTGAGTCAGGGTCTTTAGTAGAGATGGGCACAAACTGAACACCTACTTCCAACTTTGGCGGATTGCCCAGCTGCGTCCCTATCTTGATGTTGGGGCCCTCACCACTTTAGTGCATGCGCTTGTAATCTCGAGATTAGACCACTGTAATGCACTCTACATGGGGCTACCTTTGAGACTGATGCGGAAGCTTCAAATGGTGCAGAATGCGGTGGCCAGATTCCTTACTGGGGTGAGGAAACACCAGCATATCTCCCCCACTCTGACCGCATTGCATTGGCTGCCCATGCGCTTCCGCGTCGATTTCAAAGTTTTAATGATTACATATAAAGCCCTAAACGGTTTAGGACCTCGCTATCTGACAGAACGCCTTCTCCCACCAAAATCTACCCGTATCACTCGATCTAGCCAGGAGGTGCAACTGAGGAGCCCAACGCCGAGAGAGGCCCGAAAGGAGAAAACAAGAAACTGGGCCTTCTCGGCAGTTGCTCCTTGGTTATGGAATAATCTACCTTCAGAGATCCATATGGCCCCTTCGCTGGGTATTTTTAAATGCCAATTAAAAACTTGGCTATTCAGGCAGGCCTTCCCTCCGGGCACTATTTGATATATTTCTTTACTTTTTTTTTCCCATCTTGATTGACTTTTAATCTTGATAATGATGCTATTTTAATTGTTTATTTTGTATGCTGTACGCCGCCCAGAGTAGTCGAACGACTAGATGGGCGGGATATAAATATAATAAATAAATAAAATAAACAATGAACCAGAAAAACCGATGAACTGGGGTGGTTCACGGTTCAGGTCATGTCCTGGTTCGGAGATCCAATTTTGCTGAAGCAAAATGAAATGCAGAACTATTTTATCCTTGGTACTTCATTTGCTTTGGCAAACTGGGATGGTCCAGCCACCCGCTTCCTGCTGCCCCAGTCACCTGGCCTACCTGCTCCTGCCGCTGCATCACTGCCACACTGCTGCCTCCACCACTGCCACTGCCTCCCCTGGTGCCTGGGTACCATGCTATGAGGCAGCAACCAGCCTCCTTGCAGGGAAGCTGGTCATGTCTCTGAGCATGTGCCTGCCTCCCAGCAGATCAAGACAATCTGCTGGGAGGTAGGCACATGCTCAGAGGCAGCACCCTGGCTTCCTTGCAAGGATCCTGGTTGCTTCCTTGGTGCATGGAAGCAGCAGCACCAGTGGCATGACAGTGTGAGTTCTCAACAATGCTAATGGTTGCAGCTAACCTCAGAGAGACCAGGCAAACCTGATGGCGTA
Source organism: Intellagama lesueurii (assembly GCA_037013535.1). Lineage (NCBI taxonomy): Eukaryota > Metazoa > Chordata > Lepidosauria > Squamata > Agamidae > Intellagama > Intellagama lesueurii. Next base: position 117,383,480 of record JBAJHW010000003.1, read on the forward strand.
GCAGGTGATATCACATCCTTGCTAATCAGAAAGTTTTGATTCTTTAATGGTATGATCCCTGGCTCCTTTATACCTCTGTAAGTACATAGGATTATGGGAACACAAGGAAGTGTCCTATACTGAGTTAGAGCATTGGTCAATCTTGCCCAGCATTGTCAATTATGACTGGCCATGGCTGTCCTGGGCTTCAGGCAGGACACTTTCCTAGCCCTACCTGAAGATATGGGGACACAATCTAGGAGAGGAGTACAGATTAGGGATGTGACAGAAGGATTGTCATCACTCACAAAATCCATGGATATGTATCCATTCTCATCCCTGTGGGAACAAACAACACAGCCAAGAGCAACTTGGAAGTGATCATATCAGACTGAAGCTCTGGGAGCTAAACTTAAGGATTTTGGGGCCCAGATAGTTTTCTCATCCATCCTACCAGAACTTGGAAGAGGATTAGAAAGTGAAAAGAAAATATTCTGGGTGAATGACTGGCTACAAAGGTGGTGTCAATGTGAGGGATTTGGTTTCTGGGAAGACGGGCTAAGCTCCCTAGAAAATGAACTGCTAGCAAGAGATTGCTTGCACCTCACAAAGACTGGGAATAATGTGTTTGGCCCCAGCATGAAGAACTTCATCAGGAGGGTTTTAAACTAAACTGGAAGGGGGAGGGAGAAACAAGCACAGAGGTAAAGATAGATGAAGCCTTATGCACAGTGAAAGGAACGGACCAAACAGTTCTAATGAGGGTCAATAACAACATTAATATTAATAATCATATTCATAAAAATATACAAAGAAAAGCAGGCCACAAATCACACAATCTCCGGTGTCTATATACAAATGTCAGGAGCATGGGAAACAAACAAGAAGAACTGGAAATCTTAGCTCAGGAGGGTAAATATGACTTGATAGGAATAACTGAAACTTGGTGGGATGACTCCCATGACGGAAATACTGCAATTGAAAGATATAAAAGAACAAAGAATAGAAAGGGAGATGGAGTTGTAATATATGTAAAAAAATACACATTCCTTCAGTCATAGGCAGACAAGTGGGTGGGATGCTGCTTTGGGGCTGCTTCTAGTCCGCAGCACCTTGCAAGAAAGAAGAGCCAGAAAGAGCAGCTCTTGCCCCTAGTAGCTTGGCCTCTTTGCCCATTGCTGCTGCGGGAGGTAGGTGGAGGGGTGTGGGGCTGGCCTGCACCACCTCTCCTGAGGGCATTGACAATGGTGATGGGGTTCACTATTATCCACAGTTTTCAGGATTCACAGGGGTCACTTGGGACCAATCCCCTTACTGTATGTTCATCACTGTGTATTAATATTGTTGGAATTATTTTTCAACCTCTTATGTTGCCTTAAGAGGTTTGGCCAGGAGGGACCTTTCTGGGCTAGTGTGACAGTCAATCAATCCAGCAGTAACCAATTGTTCCCTCTCTGCCTTTGATTTTGAGGAGAGTCACGTCTCTCTACTTATGAGTCTTTTTCCTATTATTTTTCAGTCAGTATTCAGTTAGTATCCAGTTGGTGTTAGTCATGTAGTCAGTATGCCAGTTAAGGACTGTTCCTGTAACCAGGTACCTTTTTTCTACAGTATGCTGTTTTTAATCTGTTCAGAACTGTGAGTAAATGGAACCTTTTATTATTTCTCTCACCAATGTCTCATAATGAGTTATTGAGAATGTAACTGCCAGTAGATGAGAGAACCAAAAAGGATTGGCCTATTCTGAGAGACTAGAAGCTAATTCTGTTCTGTAGGTCTCTGAACTTTCTGCTGCACAGCTAGAAGTTTTTGTCAAAATTCACACTCTGCCAAGAAATATTTCCAGAGGCTTTTTCAGTTTAATTATACATTTCTCTATGGTTTCTTGACTTAGCAAGCACTGACAAGGCTGTTTCTTTTGTGAAGACTATTTTAATTAATAATTGGTTAAATTGTGACTGCAAGCCTCCTATTGGACCACAAATAGCATATAAATACATATAAGTGACAGTTGATTGCATGGAAGATGACAAAGCATCACAAGCTTTCATTTTGTTAAGAACTTTCAGAAAGTCATAATTAGTTCTGTATTTTACTATCAAATACTGCATGCATTCAAAAGAATACACTGGCATGGAACTATCTAATTATCTTCACATGCTGGCTTTATCAGTTTCCCTAAATTATATCATATGTGAAATATTTCCAGGATACTGCTGCATGCAATATGCTCCTGTGCATAATAAAAGTGTAGAAATGGCCACAGGTTTTCTAGCACTGATTCAAAGAACCTCCATAACCTTGGGCAATGATGGAAGCAAGTCATATCCCTCAAGATACATCTCAGTAAGTCCAAAATGGCTCTCCAGAGGCATTGAGAGGAATAGGATTGTGGACAGTGGAGATAGGGAACTGCATAGCCTAAACTAGAGACTAGGAGTAGCAGAGAGAGTTATAATAGTAGGATGAGGCAGTGAAGAAAGCTGGTGTCAGGATATAATGGGAAAGGCAAAGCCTGTGAAGGAGAGGATAGAAGAGAAGGAATAGAAAAAAAGGGGGGGGCAGGGAGATGAGATGAGAAGGAAATGTGCCAAATGCCATCAACTGGGATGCATGTGAATTTATCGCAAGCTGGGACTTGGCATGACCTTAGAGTTGAAATTAAGAAGAACACTGGAAATAGCAAGAATGTTCCACCTGGGATCTGCAAGCAAGACCTAACAACAAAGAATAGGGATGGGTGATACAAAGTCTGTTTGCCACATATTCATTCATTCATTCATTCATTCATTCATTCATTCATTCAACTTCTATATTGCCCATCTGGTTACCAAGGCTACTCTGCATGGTTCACAACAAGATAAAACAAACAACACTTTAAAAAAGACTAAACATAATAATTATAGAAAAAAACAAAATTAAACATACCAATCCACATAAAACAAAATACAACATCAAAATAATTGAAACTAATTTAAGAAGGCAAGATGACAGGACAGATTATATAAATGCTGAAAAAGCCTATGCACTTCTGATTTTCCTGGCTCCTTCAAAAACAAAAATAACAATACTTCTGAAATAATGAACTAATTCAAGGTGAGCTCTGGAGACATCACTAGTGCTGCTCATGACCTGGATTCAATTCCAGGTAACTTGCTCAAGGTTCACTCACCCTTCCATCCTTCCAAGGTTGGTAAATTGAGTACCCAACTTGCTGGGGGTGGGTGGGTGCAATGTGTAGCCTGCATAATTAAATTGTAAACTACCCAGAAAATGCTTTAAGCACTGTGGAGGGGTATATAAGCAGCACACTTTTTCACTTTGTGTTGGGGGAAGGTCAACAATGACTTTATGTGACATAATATTCAGAACTTGTGGAGATCAATTTCAGGTCATGAGCAGAGTCTTGATTGCAGTATTGCAGTTTAACCACTGTTCCATGAGGCTCCTACACTTCCTCTTCAAAGAAGTCACACATACACTTCTTAATATTTTATTCTAGGAAAATAAGAAAGCTTGCATTTATTGGGGAAATGCATTGAGGTAGGATATTGTTCTATTTAACTAAGGTGGAGATGCAGTGATGCTCCCTTACCTGTTGAGATCAAAGGTAATATGTCTCCTCTGTTCCTCTCCCAGGGAGGAATGTCATACGAAAAGCAAGTAACATCAAGTATCTCTAAGATTATCTGATAGTTTGAAAGAACTCCAACGTTTGTCAGAGTAGGTAAAAGATAGTATACAAAAACCAAAGATGTCTCTTTCTCAGTCTTTCTCCTGCCTCTCCCCAAAGAAAAAATGTGTCTTGTTCAATGTAGGTTGATTTATTTACACCTGTGACCTCCAACAAAGAGAAGAAACAAACAAGTCCAAAACTTAGGCAGGAAGCTGTAGTTTGGCTCAGCATCAAAGCTGGTAGATCATAGACTGGTAGTTGTGAAGTTATCACATTGTACCAAGCAATGCCTACTAGAACAAAAAAGAAGTTATCTGAGTTCTTGAGTTGTCATGGAGCCAAAGTACCAAGAATCACAATCAATGTATAAGCAAAGCTGGAGAGGTTTTGGATGGTGCACTAACTAGAAAAGCCAGTCCAAACTAAATTTGAAATACTCCTCAATAACTAAAGGACATAGAACCCTCAGTGCAAAGTGGTAGAAAACCTTCTCTGAAGTCAATATCAGCCAAGGGGAAAATTTCTTAGCTCCATATCATTACCATCCCCGCTTACTTCCCAGTATCTCTTACCATATCATTTTAGTCATGTCATTTCATTTGCCACACCATTACAGAGTGAAAATTGGCCTCAGGTGAGACATGCATGGACACCAGAGTCTACATTACATGACCTGAGGCCATTTGCACCACATAACAAGGAGGAATGTTTATGTCATTTGCCACCCACACAGTTGCCTTGTGATCGGCAAGTACAACAATGTGCAATGACACTTATCTTTGCTTAATGTTGATCACATAGAAATGTCCAGTGAAAGCATCAATCAGTCACTCCAATGCCCTGGGAACAAACCAGTGCCATGACTCATAGTGTCAGAAAGGATTAAAAATTAATTACTTTGTAGACAAGTCTTTTTATTGGTTTTATTTTTTTAAATGCACATAATCAAATAACAAAACAGATGAATCAGTGGCAAATAAACAAAGAAATCTGAGTCTTAGCTTGATTTTTGAGAAAGTTATATATTTATACTATGGACTCTAGAAGTTGTTCAAAGACAGAAGCACAGAAAAACTAACCAGCACAAGCACAGTTTAAATGCTTACCATCTTCATAGTCAAATTCAAAGGGAAGCAATTGTTTCCTGTGTGTGTACTTGCCTACCAGCACTGGTGGAAGGTTGAATTCAATTTTCCAAAGATTGAATGGCATGAAGTGTTAAAAAAACCTCATGTTTTCTCTTATTATTGCATTTCAAGAATCCATCAAAGTGCCCAGATTATGTTCACAAAAATCATAATTCAACTGAGTATCCATCACATGGCTGTCAAGGATGCCACTGAAGTTTGTTTGAGGCAAGCTTGGTAACAAACTTTGGGTGGATGCCTACAACACTTGCTGCAAAGCCATCAAATTGTTCTCTGGTTAGAATCAAAATCGGGGTCATAGGAAAATTCCCAGCTACTCCCCCACATACCCACTAATCTTTCCTGTGTCGAAAAACTGTCCTTCTTAGTGTTCTGTCCCCATAACAAACTTTCCTTTCACTTCCTTTTGTGTTTAAACAAGATAAGCATGTCAGAACGGATAGCATCAATTGAGTGAGGAAGGTTTCTGAACATCATTCTGCTGTACTGATCAGCACAGCACCAGGGTGATGGAACACAACAGCAAATAGAGATGAGATTCTCTTGTGGGCTGATGCAACCCCATCCCCCAGTTCCTCTTACTGCTGCTCCTGATTACACCACTGTTCCTGTTGTCCTTATAGAAAGACAACATGTGAGTGTCTTTAGGGGTAGGAGGGCACGAGGGTGGGCTTTTGATGGTGAGTAGGGTGGCTACTATCTTTAATCTCTCAAACTGTCCTAGAAATGAAACATCTGATTTTCCTGCCTCCCACAAAAACAAAAATAGCAATACTTCTGAAATAATGAGCTAATCCGAGGTATGCTCTGGAGACATCACCCTTTCCTAGTGCCAGGTCAGGCTGCTAGGTTTTAATTGCTTGAGCTGGATTCAAAAGCCAATGCCTTTCAAAGCATTTGAGAGCAGGAAAACTGAAATATAATGGTATTATGTTAGTTAGATGAAGATAACAATCTTACAGCACTGATCTGAGTGTAAATCTGGCCACTTTGCAAACAGTCTGTCTTCTGAGAAGTTTTCTGTGATGGCACAACAGCATTAAATTGTGTTCAGCAGAGTAAACTCCCTAAAAATACAGGAATGCAGCCTAAAAGTGGCTCTCTCCACCAGTAAATGAAACTGGATCCATCCAATCCTAGACATTCTATAGAGCTCCACGTAAATTTTCTAAATGAGAAATCTGATTTCCTAGAATATGGGGGAGTGTTAATCAACAGCTACCTCCAGATGATTATTCTGTATGTGTGCTCTAATATGCAAAGTACGTATAAAGAAATTAAATGTATTTAGATCCAAAATGTAACTTAGGGTGAGTATGAAGATGACATTTGCAGTATGTGGTCATACTACATTGCTGTGAATAATCAGCACATTAATTCAAATATGCCTTTGAATGATTGAGTAAATGAATGTCTATGCCTCTCCCATTACACCACGTCAGGAACAAGGTGTAGAAATATAAAAACTCATAATCATGTGGTACAAGTTATATAATCAGTATTTTCAAATAATCTAGTTGGGCCAGAAATTTCTTACTATACAGAGATGCTTTGTTGGTATCCCTAGAGTGACACTTAAGGTGGGGTTACACTGACAATAACAACCACTGTTGAAACAAGTTTTGTGTAATTAAAACTGATTTTAAAAATCCCGGTTAGATGACATACAGCAAAGCTTTCTTCTTTTTGACTGCAAACCATTTTTTTTGGAACAGGCCAGCAGGGGCTTTTTAATTTAACATGCTTCTGAAATTGATTCTTTAGTAATCACTTCAAGCAATGTGAATGCCCCTGTCATATTAAATACTGATTTCATGGGAGGTTGCAGGTTCCAGACAGCAAGAACACTGCTGTCCATCCAAAATAATTTTATAATTGTTATTTAAATTTAGCACTGCATCACTGTAGCAATATGCCACTTAAAATTTATTTTAAGAGGGTGGGGGGAGAGAGAAAGAGAGATGCGGGCATTCCAAAGGATGCCTGAAAACCAAAGAAATACTATGGAACAGTGATAACCTGGTCTGTAAACATCCTGGTTAATGAAATTATTTTAAACCTCATGTAGTTTCCCGAAGGAGTTTTAAGCAACCACTTTATAACTGAGTAATAATTTTCAAGGTGAATGCACACAGTGATACAAAAACCATGTGACTGTAAATTATTTAAAATACATTGGAACTGAAATGGATACATATCAGCAGTGTAACTTCACCCTTAGTTTCACTATTATGTTCCAGACAGTTCTGTTTAAGAGGGTTGTTGGTTGCTTGGTTGTTGAGGTTGCTTGATTATTGAGCACTGTAGGGGAGTATATGTTTAAAATCCCTGTTTCCACCTGGCATTAAGCAAGGTCATATAAAAGCAATTCCATGAGCCTTACAAATGGGCAACCTTTTCATTTACAGAACAAGTAACCTAAGCAAACTAGAAATCAGGAAAAGTATCCAGGCAAACTCTAATGCTTTTCAATTAATCTCTGTGAATCAGGTAACACCAGTTTAGCTTTTAAGCAGACTAGGTGAGCCATTTAGTCCTTGTTAAAAGTAATTGAATGCATTGCTCTGATTTTTCTTTCTTTCAAACTGTTCCAGTTAAGGAGGTACCCTTTTTATCAAGACAGTAATTAAAGACTGGATTGTGATTACATGAAAATCAATGGTGTTTTTGCCAACAGAGTCTATATTGTAACAGAAATAATGAACATGTTCTTGACTGGTAATCCTTTCTGTGTTACAGTGTCTGGGGTTTTGCTAGAAGAGACACAAACCCTTGTCCGTGAAAGCAAGGACAAGGAACAACAACAGTCTTTTCCTCACACCAGCAACGAATTTCTTTGGGCACTTGATAGACTTGTTGCCTATGGAAGAGTAGTGTTGTGCAAAATAAATAATTTAAAGATGCCCATATTGCATAAAAATGCTCAGTTCTACACAAAAGTATACAATTTTGCACTATTGCCTAATTGTATGGGTTGCACAAATTGTCAAAACTAGGCTGACTGCTGCTTTATTTAGGAATTTAAAGCACAGAATGGGTTGTTTGTGCCTTTGGAAGCAATCAGTCAGTCCTTCCATATTTGTAGTGTATGGGTCACAAAGAGGCATCCATATTAGTTCCTTGTGGAGACAAAAGCAAAGCGTCTTGTGGCAAATAGTTCTGGGTGATATTTTATTTTTCAAATGATTTTGAGCACTTAGCCCTTGGGATGCATTCAGTGAAGCTTCAGTAGGCAACTGTTTATGCAAACATGAGCAGGTGGAGAATGTGAAATATAATGGGAACGCAAAAGGTCAAGTCTGGTGATGATCTTGTCAGTAGTTATTAATGGTCATTGAGGTGACACAGAGAGATCTTTATTACAGTTTTTAGAGCTTTTGGTCATGGGTAGGTTAGAAGTACAAATTAATGTTTTAATGGTAGAGAAAATATGTTACCTAAGCCCCAGTATTGTTTGTTATGTGCCATCAAGTAGTGGCTCTGATGGGGCTTTCCAAGAAAACGAGACATCTAAGCTGTACAGCATCACTCCCAACACCACCTAGTAAGTTTCCATGGCTAAGTGAGGATTTCAACCCAGATCTTTTTATTTCTAACCTCTCATTCTATCCAATACATCACACTGGGTACTTAAACCCAGTATAATGGAGAGGAATGGCTTACAATTTTTCCAACCTAGGAAGAAGGAATAGGAAAGCAAAAACTGCAAGAGAAAAAATAGGCGAGGCAGTTGTAAAACAGACAACAATTTAGCAATAATGAAGACCAACCTGCATGGGGAAGCTGATTAATGTATATAATGAGATGAAAAGCCCCTGACCCTTTTCAAGTTGATGTATTATTGAGCGTCTTTCCTTGGAACCTGTCTTTGAAGTTCTTTTGTTCAACAATGGCCTCTCTGAGGTCAAAGACAGAGTGTCTGGGAAAGTGTTCTTCCATTGGTTTTTGACCCTTTAAGAAATATCTGACCCAATTATTATGGATGTATAAGAGTTGGCTTCTGAAGAGAACTCATTGTTCAATTAGAAAGTGGGATTCCTATACCAAGGTGATAAAATCAGTGAAAGAGTTCACTGATGGACATTCAATGCTGATAATTGCTTCATCAATGGTATGTCTGGTCTTTTCTGAAATGGTTGCCAGACTAAATGTACCTGAATTGCTGGTCCAGGTCAATTATCTATCTGGTGGCAATATTTGTCCAAAATAATGCCAAGAAAGTAAAGGGGAACTATTATGACAGAATTCCTCATTTGATGCTTTCTGTAAAGAATCGTAATGGGGGAGAGAAGAAGAATTCAAGAAACGGATGTCATGCGAACAATTTGCAGTGATTTCTGCTACAAAAATTAATAAACTTTAATGATGTTCAACATCTTTTTGAAAGTATTATTTTAATTTAAAAACAGGGTCTCCAATTCAAATCCATGCATATATAGCTCCAATGAGAAACTGGAGTGCAAAGGTACCAATTCACTTAAAAATGCAATGATTTTAAAGCCCATATAGCCCCCTCAACTGTTATACAACACAGCTTACAAAATAAAAATTGTCCCAAGAGGACGCACACACTGATACAAAATGACTTCAAAAAACTTGATCTAGCTCTTGATTCATTTCAACTGTGTAACCGCACCCTAAGAAAGACATAAAGAGTTATAGCATAGTTTGTGTGACAGCTTCCACCACAACTTGTACAAGTTTCTGCAACAACTGTGCAACAACTTGTTCATATCCAATCGAAGTATCAGACTTTATATTTGTATAAAGATTCAGGCAGAATTGCAAGTATGACTTTGCTGGATATAACTTATGGTTCTTATTTCTGAGGCCATTAATGTTGGTCATGTGATAAGCTAATAGTGGATGCTTTATTCATCTAGAAGTGTTTGTATACTGAGATATGTTGTATCCGGGTTTGCTAGTAAAATGTGTAGGCCAGAGTGCTCTTGCCCTGTTATGCTTGCACTGTCTGTTGCATGAATGATGGGGCCTTTCCAGAGCTTGCACAAAGAGGTAACCATTACTTCCTTATGTAGGTGAAAGCCCCACTGAAGCCAATGAACTGATCTCCAGCTTGCAGAACCACAAAGTGGAGATAGTGAAACATTTATGATGCAAGAGGATTCTGTTTCTTTACCCCATGCCTTGCCTTGATACATATTTGAGGTTTTGGCCTATCTATACAAAGATGTATACATGCATTAATATTTAATTATCTCTTTCTGTAGTGTTCTTAAGACTATGCAGATAGTTATAATGATCAAGTTTTAGTGTACCCATTTTCCATACTATTTTCAATAAAACACTACTAGCAGTAAAAATAATCATAATCATGAAAAGAAATAGAAATACATCCTTGGTGTCTATGTGCAATCCAAAACCAAAGGTGGATAATATTTTATTGGTCCAATAAAGGTATTGTCCAATGTCGTTTCTGCATATTTATCACAAGCATCATAACTACCATCATCATATCACATAGTTAATTAAACACCGCCCTGAAACAATAATAAAAACAAAAATGTTCAGCATGCTCATCAAAAAACTTTGTGACTGATCAGTTGGCTTAAAAATTACAGAAGAAAGTGGCTGAGAATTAGAACATGCTACACCTTTTGACATGACCCAAATACTCATTCCAGGGCATGGCTGAAGAATGAGAAAGAAATTCCTTCATTTATTCTAATCTGCCAAAGCAGTTGCCAGCAAAGAAGTGGAATTCTGTGGGGCTTTGAGGTTTTTTATAGTATAAGTTTATTAATGGCAAAGTCTTGTACCAGGTTGCCTGGGTTCAAGCCCTATTAAATTCACTGGGATGTGCCATGCAGATTTTTATTGTGCTAAAATTAAACTTTTGGAATTTCCCAGCTTTGGACTCCTATCATGCAAAATGCATGATAGCTTCTGTTTCTCAAAACCTAGGGCCAAACTATACTTGACAGATAACTTGTCATTAGAAGTGTCATTAGTTTTCTGGAAATGTGATTTAGGAAGTTTCCCTTTCTTTTTCTGAGAAATCCAACTCATTCAAAATCCCATGTTTAGCCTCCAATGATCAGTCACAAAACATTGCCCTCCCACCCCGGAATAAAGAGGTGAGACGCAGGTGATGGGGTAAACTAGGGCCACACTTTATTAAAATCATATTATGTAACTTCTTGTCCACATAAAATCAGGGGCCTGCGGTAGTGCAGGAATAGGCCTGGAGCCAAAGGTCTCACGGGACCCCTCCCCAACCATATATGGGCAAGTCCCACGCCCCATTGTCGTACGGTCCTAAAGCCCGCATGACTCCGGCCAGCAAAATATCAAGCCCCCACCGGGCCTGTAAGCCCCACTCTTTGGCAGCTCTCAGCCTGGTGGGGACCCCAGCCTGTCCTTCCTTCTGGCACTGTATTTATTTATTTATTTATTTATTTATTTATTTATTTATTTATTTATTTATTTGGCTTTTACTCCGCCCATCTAGACTCTAAACAAATCTACTCTGGGCGGCTTACAGTCCAAGCAATAAAACCAAGAATTAAAACAAACAATATTAGTACAAAAGAGAGATGAGCAAAGTCCAAGATGGGAAAAGAGAGAGAACTAAGTGATGGAAGGGGGAAAGGCCTTCCTGAAGAACCAAGTCTTCAGCTTGTTCTTGAAAACTCCCAGCAAGGGTGCCAGGCGAATCTCAGGGGGCAAGGTGTTCCAGAGGCGAGGGGCCACCACCGAGAAGGCCCGGTTTCTAGTTCTCTCCTTCTGGGCCTCTCTCAGGGTCAAGCCCCTCAGTGTCCAGCCTGGCTAGATCGAGTGACACGAGTAGAGCAAGGTGAGAGCAGGCGCTCTGCCAGGTATCGAGGTCCTAAACCACATGATCCGCAGCACCTCAAGGTCGGATGTGCTATGACTTCCATTGTATTCCCTGGAGACTCACCAATCCTAGTTCTTTCCACACTACCCACTGTGTGACATAAAAAATAACTCAACAACCAACAACACGTAACCATCAATAACCCTATGCCAGTGTGGGATAGGCAAAAAATCCCCACGACCACCTTGCCAATCCTGGTAGTGGGTCAGAAATTCCTATCCGGCCCCCAACAGGGTGACCAGTCAGACTTACACTGGTTTAAAGGGAGGGTGGGTGGGATGAAAGCTTCGGAAAGAGGCTGTGCACATGGTGGAGCGTCCTTTTAAGGATGCTCCCCCCGGGAAAGTAAAGCGAGCTCTCGTCTCGCGTCATTCCCAGGAGGGAAGGCAATGTTCCAATGCACTAACCGGGCATATTTATCTAATAGAACATGAACCTAATGTAATGTTTGTCCCTCTCCAAAACTGGTCTGTCTTAGATCTATGTATATTCATCTGTATTTTGCCTGCTACTGTGGCCACATCCGCTAGCAGTAATGCCACGCGTAATGTGTCATTCTTGCCTGCTGCAACCACCTTGCTAACCCACAATGTTCCAAAGAACGTTTACTATGTGACCACCTGAAAAAGGGATGCTTCGTACGCATGGTACTCCACAACTGACTGAATCAGATTAAGATGACAGGGGTAAATGGGGACCTATCATCTGGTATCTTACCCTTTTCTTTGCTCCAACCCTCAATCATTTTATGGATTCTAAAATCACTGGATGAATCAGCAACCCTCATAGCTTTGGCCTGGAACGCTAATGCTGACATGTTTCCCTGAATAGAACTAGGTGCTAAACCTTTCTTGAATAAACAAACGCAGAACTGCTGTAAGTGCTCAACAGGTATTGGGCACATCAGTTCAAGACCCTCATTAATTCTGAATTCCTTACATTCCTCACAGGCTGCAGCATAACCCTGACAAGTACTCGGGGCAAGTGCTAAACCCATTGCTCTCAGGGCTTCCCTCTTCCAATCTGCCATACCTCTTGAGGAAGGACTTTGGGCCACCTGCAGGCTCCTGGAGCCAACACCATGAACCGCTAGATCTGTTGACGGGACAGGGCATCACCTATACTGTTGTCAACACCAGGAATATGCCGAGCATGTACAATTATGTTAAATTGTAAAGTACGCAACACACATGCTCCAATCAGCCTCATCACCCTCTCAGATTTTGATGACAGGGTGCTGATGACATGAACCACAGCCAAATTATCACACCAAAATCTAACAACCGAGTTTTCCCACTTGTCATCCCACAGCCATAGTGGTCCCAGAATGGGAAAAAACTCTAGAAATGTCAGGTCTCTCGTTAGACCTGATTTCTGCCATTCCTCTGGCCATCTTCTGGCACACCAGTGACCCCTAAAATATATGCCAAATCCTAATGACCCAGCTACATCCGTCTGAACTTGTAGATCCGCTCGTAGCTGAGTCTCAGATCTCCAAAAGGAGATCCCATTAAAACCTTCCAAGAATTGCTGCCATACCGCCAAGTCCTGTCTCATGCCCTTCGTAACCCTGGTTCTATGAAAAGGTCTGCACACACCTTTCATAGCTATACACAGCCGGTGTAGAAATGCCCTACCTGGAGCTACTACCCTGCAAGCAAAATTAAGGTGGCCTACAACCTCCTGCAATTCCCGCAGTGTAACTTTTTTCAGGCCTACAATGTCCTTTAGTCTTGCACGCTGGTCAACCAACTTGTTAGCTGGAAGCCAACAAAATTGCTGCTGGATGTCTATTTCTATCCCTAGGAATGTCAGAGTTGAAGCCGGCCCTTCGGGTTTTTTCTTCTGCCAACGGGAATCCAAGTTCCCATGCTAGGCTCTGAAAAGTCTCTAATAAAAATCTACAATGCTTAGAGCCCTTTTCTCCACAAAAAATAAAATCATCTAAATAATGGGCCGTGCTCTTAACCCTGCCCTGCACTGTAGCTCCCACTCCAAAAAGGAGCTGAAATGCTCAAAGGCTGCACAGGACACTGAACATCCAATGGGCAAGGCTCTATCCAAGTAAAAAAACTCCTTCAAATGAAAAACCCAATAATTCAAAATCTTCTGGGTGAACTGGGAGAAGACGAAACACCGATTTCACATCACATTTCGCCAACTCTGCCCCTATGCCACATGACCGAATAATGTGCACTGCTTCATCCAAAGATGTGTAATGCACCGAGCAGAGCTCCTGAGGAATGCCATCATTAACTGAATCACCCTCTGGATACGAAAGGTGATGTATAAGTCTAAACTCCCCCGGGACCTTCTTGGGTACTAAACCTAAAGGTGACACCCTGAGATGAGGCACCGGTGGCCGGGGAAAGGGGCCTATTACTCTCCCTTCTGCCTCCTAATTAGCTATTTTTGCCCTAACAATGCCTTCCATCCCCTGTATTGACTTCAAATTCTTTGTGAAGGCAGCCTTGTGCTCTCCCTGAACTGGAATATGAAAACCAAACTGAAAACCAGCTAACAAATACACAGCATTTGGGTATCTGGCTAGCAAAGTTGCCAGCACCTCCAGCCAAATGGGGTTGGGCCCCTTTTCCCGCAGCTGCCGACCCATCCTGCTTCTTCTTGTTGTTTTGATCCCTACTGCCTCCCTTAGAGGGACATCCTTTGAAACATCGGGAACTAGCATGGTATTTCCCACAGATAGAACATTCATGCTTGTAGCGGTACGACTTTCTAGAGCAGGCCCTCCGTGAGTTGAACTCCCACCAAAGCAAGCAGGGTTGAACCACCTGCCCCACCACCACACAGGAGTTGTTAGTTTGCCCTGCCTTTCTAATGAGGTGACCACTGTCAAATCTATCACCCTGGGCTGGCCGGGCCGGGCTGGCGTCATAGTTTGAAGCCATAGCCCCGGGTGTGGCTCATCCCATCTCATGTTGGCATGTATCAAGGCTCTCATAGGAAAGTTCTGATCGTATAAGAGCCAAGTATGCCCCGGAAAGTCTACATATACTCTATAAATAAGGAACTGAGCCCTCCATGGTTGCACCTTGACTATGACTCCGAAAATAGATCAGGAAGCCAGGCAGCCAGTTAGCCCATGAACGTTCTGGCTTCTTGTTCCATCTATGCTGCTTATCCACCTCATCTTCCTTTTCAAGCTCCTTAGCATCCACTTTCCGATTCAATAATTCAAACACATCTACATAGTCACTCCTTCAAATCTGCTCTTTCGTGGCTGGTGTAAGATGGTCACCAAGCGGGAGGGAGTTGTCCCCAAATGGCAAGGACCTGATGGGTACAGAATTATACCCTGTATCTGGCACAGAGGGGTATGGCCAAACGCCTACCCCAGTGGCTGCCCCCAGCAGTGCTGAAAAGGATGCTGGAGGGTAAGGCACCCTCCAAACACTGGTGCAGGGCCCAAGCAGGGGCGTCTGTACTGGCAGCCCACCCTGCCCTGTCACTGGTGAAACCCCTGGATGATCCTGAGTGTGTGTTCCATACCCCCAAGGCCATACCACTGTGCCACTACCTGTGTCTGGTGCAACAGTGAGCTCACCTGGCACTTGAGCTGGAACCATGGCTCAACTCGATGATGCCTCCTCTCCTTCTGGCCTGGCTCCTGGTGCCGCTTCCTGCCTCCGGGATTCCTTCCTCGCTGGTGGTTCAGGAGAGTGTTCTGCTCTTGACTCCACAAGTGTACCCTCTAAGGCTACCGATGGCTGCTCCTGAGAGGGTCCAGATCCTTCTGCTGCACCCCTTACATTGCCTTCTAATGCTGCAAAGCGAGATAAAATATTGTCAGTCAGAGCTTCAAGCCTAGCCCAGTTTTGTGCTTTGGTTTCTGTACCTGAATGCCTAGGCTGTTCGTGCTCCATGGGCATTCCTGCTTGCCCTGTCCTTTGCTCCTCTAAAACTGCAATCTTTGCCTGCAGCTCTTTCCAAACTGGTCAGCTTTCCTCATTCGATGATGATGATACCACTGGTGGAGAAGGCCTGGCTGCCTTGCGCTTAGCAGGCTGCTTCCCTTTACTCTTGCCTTGTCCTTTTTTCGGCCCCATGACTCAATAGTTCAAGAGACCCACCTTAAATGACTACAGCCTCAGACTGGCACCCCCTTCAGTGACCCCTGTATGTCAGCACACCTGTGCCCATGTGTAGCCCAAGTTATGTATGTATGTATGTATGTATGTATGCATGCATGTATGTGTGTGTGTATATATACTAATTTATTAATCAATTAATCACCCAGCGATTAACTAATTGATCAATCAACTTATATATCTATTAATTGCTACTTATTTATTATCTTTGGTGAATGAAATCCACTCCTGTGCAAATTAAACCCTTATTAATTAACTTATATTTATTTATCTATTTATTATCTATGGTAACTGAATTTAAATCCTGTGTCTCCTAACCCTTCAACCTCTCAATATCCCCTATTCTAATTAGTCCCTTTGTTGTGTGTGTGCGTGGTTTTTTTAATATATAAAAATTTATTTAATCAATTTATTTATTTTTACTGTCACCTTCCCTTTTGCCTTATCCTCTTATTGGCAGAAAAAAAGGGGAGGGGGGAACACCAACTGAGTGCCGCAAGTTCACCCGCACCCAGGGGGGCTGTGCCCCCTAATGGGTGCCGCTGTTCACCCTTTAGATCAATATACTATTGTTTATTATTTCTTCTCTTAATAACCTTAGTATTAATTATTATTATTATTAATTATTTTTAAAAATTAATCCTTCTCGTAGTCCGTTGTGCCTGCTAACACAGGTCTGTTGGGGATCAACTTGATCCCCAACAATTGCCAAACCTTCAGGAAGCGCCGATGCACCCCCCTCCTCCTTAACCAGCTGGCTGGCACTGTGGCGCAGCAAGAAATTCTCGCGGCGTGAGACGTGAGACGTGCGCTGTGGGAATGAAAGCCTCGGAAAGAGGCTGTGCACGTGGTGGAGCATCCTTTTAAGGATGCTTCCCCCTCCCCCAGGGAAAGTAAAGCGAGCTCTTGTTTCGCGTCATTCCCGGGAGGGAAGGCAATGGAGCCCCACCCAGCTACAAGAGCCGGCAGAGCAGACATTTGTTCTGTAACTTAACATGTAGCTTTTAGTTTAGGCCTTGGAGTTGAACAAGCAAGTAGGAAACCTGTTTAGGTAATATTCCTACACAACTCACTTGCAGAAGTTGGGGTAAAGATGTAATTCTACTTTGAATCCCCTGTTCCCCTACAGCGTGACATCTTAAGCCCAGTGTTTTTTTAAAAATCCTTCAGTGTGTTTCATGTGTGTTCTGGAGAACATTGTGACAACTTAGGAACATCTTGCTTCTCCATTAATGAACTTATACCCAATGAAACTTTGAAGGGAATGTGCACGGTACATCTTTTTTCCCCCCTGAAAACTGAAAGCTAAAGGAGGAGGGGGTGTTCAGGCCTTTATATATCATAGGTTATTTCTAAGTATCACCAAACTCTTCAAAGCTTTTCCTTCAACAATGACTTGCTTGAGTTCAACCTGTCAGCTGTACAATGGTGTATAAAATTTTAATGGTGGAGCCAACTGAAAGTGTTTCTAGAAAACCTTTCAAGTGAACTCCGAGATGAATAAATCATAAGAGTCACAGAAAGGTTTTTGTGAGAAGGCAAAAGGAGTTGGCCATACTGGTATGGAACTGTCAACATGCTGAAGATATAATACGCATGCCATAAACTATAAAGTTGGTATCATATAGCCATTGTGACTAGTATCCATATCCTCCATGAATTTCTTACAAGTTTTAAACATTACTAGTCAAAAGGCATCACACAGCTATTCCATTTTTTCCATCTTAATGGGTATTTCATTTCATTTTAGTTTAATGTTATTTATTTCATTATGATAAGAAAAAATGATAGATGTTATGGGAAACACAGGAGATTAAAAACAAAAAAATGTTGCTGACACCTAGATCCCCTTTAAAATTCTATGAATGAGACAATAAAGGCCTAATCACCTTTTGAAGCAATCTACATTGGTAGCTTTCACTACACCTTGTGCATCTCAACATTATTGCATTCCAGAACAGAAAAACACAGCTTATTGACAGCTAATTCATAAGCAAAAGGGGTCTCCCAAAGATCAATCACAAAACATCTATTTTGTATCTATACCTGTGGCATGTAGTTCAGCCTTTGGGATTACCAGAAATTCATACTTGTTGAATGTCAGGACATTAACATGGGATCTCACACTTGTGCAGAGCTGTAACATATCCAGAGATTCCCATGTGGTCATGATGACTTATTAACATGAAATAAGTACTAAAAGTGCTATATACCTCCCTGCATGAGGAATGGAAAAGGCAAAACTCCAGCAGAATCCTGGCCTGAAAATAAAACTCTTCTCATCCATCTTGGAAGAATTTTCCTTATTTATCTGTAAGACTAATTTTTGTCCATTTCTGAGCAATAGCACATGGCAAGTATAATAATAATATTTTTGGCTTCTTGCACAAACAGTTACAATGGCACTGGATGGGTTGTTTGTGTATTTTTAATAACCAGCCTGTCCTTTTGTGCTGGTGGTTTTTATGTGTGCTTATGGGAAATACACTAAAAACATGCAGCCCACCCTGTGTTACCCACATTTCCTAGTTTATGTGAAAAGACCTTTTCTGATAATAATGGTTTTACAGAAATTTACAAAAATGACTCTTGCAGATTAACAAAGTCTTTCTGAGACCATTAAAAAAGATAATTGTGTGTCACAGTATGAAGAGAATATTCTGCACTTTTTCACTTACTGCATGAGGACAAGTCAAGTGAGGATATACACTCTATCCTTTTCTTAGTTTAGTGATAGGTTTGTGTCTAATGTAGCTTATGTTTCTCATTCCCTTTAGGGCCTTATCCTATATTTCTCCCTATCCCCTGCCAGTCAGCTTTCCGCAGCCAAAGAACAAAACCAGAACTCCAAAGAGACATTTGGGGTTGTCCTTCTTAGCTCATTAGGCTTTTAATTTTCACCTCTCCAGTACTTGAGCAAATCTTCATCCACTGAAACTGTTGATACCTCTCTTGTATATAGAACGTGCCATTTTCGCTTCATACTAGCTAACTTTCATTTCCGAACATTGGAAACAAAAAGAGCAACAACTCTAGATTTTCCTCCATTCAGTCAAAGAACAAAGTAAAATCTTCCTTTAATAAATATAGTATATAGTGTATATTGAAGTACACCCAAACTAATAGTAAGATGCTAGTGTTGCTCTAGCAACAAGATGGCTGACCACTTTGTTGCCTGGGAAACAGCGAAATATTGCTATGGTGACAAAGGGAGTGATTCTTTTCCTTCAAATGTTTTCATACAGTCACTTTCAAGAAAAAGACACAAACAGAGAACATCTGTTGCAATATTAATTCACAGCTGTCAGTGGAATTCCCATTCTTAGATGTTGTTAACCAGTGAGTCTTAAAGAAGACACCTTGTCTTGTGCTTCTGTTATACAAAACCTGATTTGATTCTAATTAAGGCAGAATACTGTTTTAAGAAATATTTGTCCCCTCTAAATTACGTGTTGAAAAACATTCGTTTTTGTGCAGAGGGGGCTGTACCATTTAGTGGCTGCCTCAAGCAGCAGATTTTGTGTATGTTACATCAGGAAAATCATTGCCTATTTAATTTTTTACAGAACTTTTAGAGCAAGGGCAGGGAAGAATTACTTGTGAAATTTGTTACCATACTTCTGTGGCTGGCTTTAGGAACTGGGGGAGGGGGGTTATTAAGGTTTCCCTGTTTTGATTTTGTTGCATTTTGTTGACTCCCCGTTGCATTTTCTTCCCATCCTTGTTCACCATTTGGTTGTAAGACTTTGTTTGGGAATGTTTTCCATATTTCCATTTTGACATATTTTAATGTATTTTTCCTATTTCTTCATTTCACCTAACTTACACATTTTTTCTGACATTCTATTGGAAACAGATCTGTATGTATCGTTTCAAATACCAACATTAGGGACCTTTCCATTCTACCTCCCAAACATGCATTTCTTGAGTAGAGTGCATTTTTATTTGCAACAAGTCTTGATCAGTGAGAAAAGGTATGTTTCCTCAAGACTGGTGGATCTCTTTTCAAACTGTAGTGCCATTGAATTTGACTTTCTTTCATTGACTTGCTGTTCCACCTCAATAAACTGGTTCAATGGCCCAGAGAGGTTGATGAAAAACTTGTAACACTGATCCTAACATAAAAACATAAGAAGAAACCTGCTGAATCAGGCCAGGGACCCATCTAGTCCAGCTTCCTGTATCTCACAGTGGCCCCACCAGATGCCTCTGGGAACACACAAGACAACTAGATACCTGTCTTCTGATACCCCTCCCCTGCATCCGGCATTTGGAGGTCCCTTCCTTTGAAGCCTGGAGATTATACCTCCCCATCATGGCTTGTAAACTGCAATGTACTTTTCCTCCAGGAATCTGTCCAATCCCCTTTTAAAGGCATCTAGGCCAGATGCCATCACCACATCCAGTGGCAAGGATACAGACTAACAACACTCTGGGTAAAGAAATATTTTCTTTTGTCTGTTCTCACTCTCCCAACACTAAATTTCAGTGGACGTCCCCTGGTTCTGGTATTGTGTGAGAGGGAAAAGAGCTTTCCTCTATCCACTTTATCCATTCCCTGCATAATTGTATACATCTCAATCATGTCCCCCCTCAGGCGCCTTTTCTCTAGACTAAAAAGCCCCAAAAGCTGTAGCCTTTCCTCATAAAGGAGGCGCCCCAGTCCAGTCATCATTTTAGTCGCTCTCTTCTGCACCTTTTCCAGTTCCACAATGTCTTTTTTGTGGTGTGGCAACCAGAACTGTACGCAATACTCCAGGTGTGGCCTTACCAGCGTTTTGTACAATGGCATTATAATGCTGGCTGTTTTATTTTCAATCCCCTTTTTAATGATACCTAGCATGGAATTGGCCTTCTTCACTCCTCTTAGATTTTCTGTGTCTTTGAATAATGTAAAATTTTGAACCTGTAATTTTTTTCCCATTTTCTACCTGACAGGTATTCCTGAGACTGCTTTTGAAAAAAAAAAGTTGCTAATTTCTCTCAGGAAAAATAGAAAGAAAACAAATAATGTTTCATCTTTCTCCAGGAGCCATTTTTATGACAATCCATAGGGCTTCATATTCTCCCTGACTTCTACTTAACTACCATTAGGTAAGTTTGAGAGAACAATATTGGCACACTTGCTATTCTAGGACTCAGTTGTCAATATTCACAATTCTCTAACAAATGCTATAGTAGAGAATGGACTTTAAAAACAATTACTCCTTTCCATCTTAATTAACACAGTGCAAGATTTTAGATGTTACAAGCCATTAAAAAAAAAAACACTGAATCATGTAGCGAACCATAAATATTGTTATTTTTTTACTCTTGCCAGAGTTAATGTCTTTATATTGTTTGACACAAGCACTAAGCTGAAATCAACCATGTAGCTTTCTGTGTAAGCTCTCTGCATAATGTATGTATCTTCTGAAATATTAATTGCCTTCAAAGAAAATTCTTTTTTAAAAAACTGTTCTTCAACATTTCATGGGCTAGTATTTATTCAAGCATGCCCTCCCTGTTCCTCCTTTCTCTCCCACATTTCATTTGGAGAAAATAAGCTTCCATAGATTGTATTTACATTTAATGGACTTGATATTACTGATAAAATGTGCTAATTCATTCCATTACAGGATGCTACTTCCCTTTAAAAAAAATGTGATATTGGTTCAAATTTGGTTTCAGGAGTGGCAATTGATGTGCTAGGCAGCGGGGAAGGGGGTGTTATTTCATTGTCCTAATTTCTGTAATTTGAGCTTTGAAAAATTACTTCTGTTGACAACAACTCCCCAAGTACCTACTGGCCTTATTTGTGGCCAATTATCTGAAAGTGGTGATCAGAATCCTGGTGGTGGAGAAGCAGAATATGTCTTTGTTGTCCTTTTCCTATGGAAGTAGAGAGTTCTAGAGAGCTGCCTGGAGTGTGAGCTCTCCAAAGCAGCTCAGACTTGTCTTCCATTGCTACGTGGAACAGTGGTGCTCATGGTGGGGAGTGGTGCATTGCTGTTTCCAGCACCGTGCTGCTTAAGGCAACTGCTTCACTAATATTAATCATAAAGTGTGCCATACTTGTCTCCCACTGCAAGATTTCTATGTATCACTTTTACCAGTTCAAAGTTAGCAGACCACAGAGGACGGAGAATCACAGAGATCTAATAGGCACATTTTCACAAAATGCTAAGCTAGAGTTTTAAAAAGCATTAGTTTATTGTTAATACTAGTTTATCGTGAGGCAGCCTTTTACTCCCCCCCCCTCCTGTTAGTGTGAACTGGAGAAAAAACAGAAATCAGACACTTGGTGTTTTATCCATACCCTTATCCTGCCTAGTCACTCTCTTTATGAGCTAAGATTGCAAATTAGGAATGGGTCTTTGTGTGAGAATCTAGACTTACTTGAGAAGATATCTAGTTAGCATAACATTCTAAACTTTTATTTTCTGGTTAGTGCTCATTGTTTGGAATGAAGCAGGAATGAATGGACCAGGAGTACTAGTATATCTCTTGATCACAATAATGATCTATAGTGAATGTATTTTGAAACTATTTTGATACTAGTTGTAGTCATTGCTACCTTCCTCAGGTCATTAATCTACTATTCATTTTGAAGTGCGGAGAGCCATTGTGGTGTAGCAGTTGGAGCATCAGACTGCATTTTGGGAAATGCAGGTTCAGTGTGACACTGAGCCATGAATGAAATGAGTGACTTTGGACTAAGTACTCTCTTTCAGCCTGACCTACCCCACAGGGTTTATAGGAGGATAAAATGAGAAGGAGAAAGCCCAGTATTCCTCTTTGAGCAAATAGGAAGACAAGATATTATTTACTGTTTAACTACAGAAAGTTTATTTGCATATAATCTGGAGAGGAATAGCACCTTCAGGTCCTGCTCCCTGTAACTATGGTGAAAACAGAATTTCTCATTGTGGAAAATGGTTTGTAAGTGTTATCAAATTTGGGTTTGGATTTTCCTGGGTGGGTATAGTTAATTGCTTAACAGAGAGAATTCAAACTGACACCTATAAGGTCTTTTCCTCACAAAAGGAAAACAATGCGTCTCAAGAAAAAAGGCAAAAAAGACTCCATTTTATACTTCCCCCTCCAGCCATTTTGGTTCTGGATTACATTTTGGTATGAAATTCCTGGCAGACAGATCTCTCAGCTTTTGTCATCTCCTCAAGACTCATCTTAGAACAGTTCTTTTTGACATACAGCCACTCCGTTAGCGAGATGGCTTTGCCAGGCAGAGCTTCTTTGTCCTCCCCCCAGGATAGCACAAGAAAGGGAAGTCTCGCAGAAGCGACCTGGGAGGGGAGGGGGAAGGAGCGACCTATTTAAGGTCATTCCTCCTCCTTTCAAACTCTTTCAAGGCTCACAACCATAAGAAAGAGACTTGGATTTTGTTCTGCCTCTGACTCATTGAGCACTTTTGCTTTTGGAGGGGGGCTGCATCAGCACTCCCCCTATGGTTTGGGACTTGGGTCTACCTTGGCATTCACCCCTATTTCATTTGGCTACTTTAAAAATTGTTTTATTAATTAATTAGATAAATATTAAGAAAGAAGGAAATAGGAGGGAAAAAGATAAAGGGGGTAGGCCACGAGGGGCAGGTGTTCACCAGGGCAGGTGATTTGTAGGCTAGGAACAGGGCAGCGGTCATGGTTCCTAAAAAGGCCAAGTGCTATGTGTTAACTTATTTTTATCGTGTTTTTAAGTTTTTTTTCTCCTTATATTGTTGTTAGCCGCCCAGAGTGGCCTGGTTGCCAAATGGTGCGGGATATAAATTCAAATAATAAATAAATAGATAAATAAGAATCATTTTGTGTGAGAGCTGCAATTCACCCAAATATTCTCTGGGATGAGCCTCAGCCAAGCCTGTGGCTGCAGTATATGACACCAGCCTGACCAAAACTGGGTGATAGGTTTGATAGTGGGCACCTCATTTGCAGGGCCGGACAGAATTTTAATCCCCATGTAAACGCGAGGCAGGTGGTTCAACCCCACCTGCTCTGCTGGGATTTTAACTCAAGGGGACTGTTCACACACAAGGCTTGCAACTATAAGCATGAGTGCTTCTTGGGAGGAAAGCGATGACAAACCTAGACAGCATCTTAAAAAGCAGAGACATCACCTTGCCGACAAAGGTCCACATAGTCAAAGCTATGGTTTTTCCAGTAGTGATGTATGGAAGTGAGAGCTGGACCATAAAGAAGGCTGACCACTGAAGAATTGATGCTTTTGAATTGTGGTGCTGGAGGAGACTCTTGAGAGTCCCCTGGACTGCAAGGAGAACAAACCTATCAATTCTGAAGGAAATCAACCTGGAGTGCTCACTGGAAGGACAGATCCTGAAGCTGAGGCTCCAATACTTTGGCCATCTCATGAGAAGAGAAGACTCCCTGGAAAAGACCCTGATGTTGGGAAAGTGTGAAGGCAAGAGGAAAAGGGGACGACAGAGGACGAGATGGATGGACAGTGTCATTGAAGCTACCAACATGAAGTTGACCAAACTCCGGGAGGCAGTGGAAGACAGGAGGGCCTGGCATGCTCTGGTCCATGGGGTCACGAAGAGTCGGACACAACTTAACGACTAAACAACAACGAAAAAAAGCACTGCGTGCAGAGGTTAGCATCCCAGTGTCTTGTGTTTTCAAGCACAGACACAGAGAAGCAGCAATAAAGATGCCAACGGAAACAGGAAATCAGAAGGAGGAGCCATAGCCTCTGCAAAAAGGGCCCAGCCCAATTAGGGTAGATGTATTGGAAAAATGGCTGGAGGCTTACCCAAAAAAGGGAGCTGTTGCTCACTTGCTGATGGGTTCTAAGGAAGGTTTTAGGTTCCTAGCAGTGGGAATAAGTAAGGGGTCATTCACATGGAATTTGAAGTTGGTTAGAAGGATGGAGGATGTAGTTAGGGTCCAAATTGATAAGGATGAGTGTTGGGGCCATTTGGGCACCCCCCTGGTAGCTCACCTTAAGGTCTCTCTATTAGGGATGATGCCCAAGAAAAAAAACAAGGAGAGTATAGGCTTATACATCATCTGTCCTACCTGGAAGGCAATTCAGTAAATGATGCCATTCCACCTGAGTCATGTTCTGTGTGATACACTTCCTTTGACACAGTGGTGCACATGGTTCAAAAGTGTGGCATTGGAGCAGAGATGGCTAAGTGTTATCTTAAGTCAGCATTTTGTCTCCTTCCAGTTCATACTGAAGACTTTGACTTGCTGGGGTTTTATTTTCAAGGTGCCTTTTATATAGACAGAGCTCTGCCAATGGGCTGCTCCATATCTTGCACTGCTTTTGAGCATTTCAGTTCATTTTTAGAATGGAGCCTCAGACACAGGGTGGATTTCAGGAGCATGACCCCTTATTTAGATGACTATCTTTTTTGCTGGGAGAAGAATTCAGGGCACTGCAAATTCTTTTTAGAGTCATTTCAAACAATGGCAAGGGAGCTAGGGCTACCACTAGCAGAAGAGAAAACAGAGGGGCCCCCCCACCTCCCTTGTATTCTTGGGAATAGAACTGGATACTTGGATGCAGGCTTGCAGATTGCCAGACAAAAAAACTGCGAGAGCTTAAGCAATGGCTCAGTTGCAAGGCGGAAAGAAATAAAGTTTTGCTAAAGGAACTGCAAGAAGTTGTGGGACACCTCAACTTTGTGTGCAGGGTAATTGCACCTGGCCAGGCCTTCCTGAGAAGGCTCTGTGAGGCCATGCATGGCCTTTGCTGACCATTCCATAGGACGTGGGTGATCTTGGGTATGAGGCAGGATTTGCAATTGTGGATTCAGTTCTTGGAGGGGTTCAATGGAATCTCCTTCTGGAGGTCTGCACCGAATCTCAGGGAAGATTTTCAGGTACAAACAGACGTGTCCAGTTCCCTGGGATACGGGATTTATTTTAAAGGAAGGTGGTGTGCTGGCCTTTGGCCAGACACATGGCATCAGAAAGGCATTGCCTGAGACCTGACATTCCTGGAATTTTTTCCTATTCTAGGAGCGCTCTGGCTGTGTTTTTTCCTATTCTAGGGCACAAGAGTGGGCCAATTCTGTCATCTGTTTCTGGTACGACAATTTAGCAGTAGTTCACATTATTAATACTCTCACCTCATGTTCAGAATGAGTGATGTGTCTTGTGCGGGCTTTCAAACTGCATGCCCTGCAATTTGATATTATAGTACAGGCCAGACACATAATGGGCCTTGTTAATAGCTTAGCAGATGCACTATCCCATCAACAGATCAAGTGGTTCAGGTAATTAGACCCGGGAGCCAGTGAATACCCTAAGACACTACCCGCCGAGGTTTGGCATATTGGTGAGATGGCATCAAAAGAGCGATAGGTTTGGCATTGGCCCCATGGACATGCAAAGGGTATGCGGCAATGAGTACAAATTTCCAGGAGTTTAGAAGCCTCGTAGATTTGGATCTGCTATGGCCGGGGCCGGTAGAACATCTGCAGCAGTATGTAGGTTACCTCCACAGGAAGGGGTTGTCCCCAGGTTCAATTCAAGGCAGGATGTCAGCATTGGCATTCTACGCCAAAGTACAGGGATTTCAGGACCAAACCTCAGACTTCCGTATTTGGAAGATGATAGACGGCTGAAGTAAAGAAAAAGTTCAGGTTCCTGACACAAGGACACTCATCTCCCCGGGAATACTAGAAAATATTAGCTTGCAGTGGCCCAGCATATGTAGGGATAGTTACGAGGCGACCTTCTTTCGGACGGCAACTCTAATAACATTTTTAGGGCATTGAGAGTAAGTGAAGTGGTTGCAGCTAGGAAAGTTGACACATCCAAGGCTGCATTACAAAGTCACAACTTGTGGCTGGCTGAGAATCACATCACAATACATATACATAGGTCTAAAGTAGACCGGGCAGGTAAAGGAGCCCCATTCTATTAGCCCCTTGCTCAATTGCTGAGATATGCCCAGTTAGGACAATTGCGAGTTATATCAGGCTTAGGGGAGAAAAACAGAGATACTTCTTTGCCCATGAGGGCGGCTCCCCATTGACCAAGTATCAATTTTGGAAGTTGACAGGCTGCGCTCTTCAAAGAGTGGGAATACAAGGCTGCCGGTGTGGATCACTTTCTTTCAGGATTGGTGCGGCTTCTATGGCAGGCGCTCTAGGATATGGCCTGGAGGCAATTTAAAAATTGGGGTGTTGGGCATCTAACAATTATCAGAGATATGTTCATGCCCTCCCTCAAGTCTAGGCTGGTTGCTGGCTGTGTTTCTTTTTTGCAGGTACAGAGGTTGCGAGGAGGTGGCTGTGTATCCTGTCGATTGAGTACAGCTACATCTTCTGGGTTGCACGTTATGTCGCTGTATCAGCTTCGGGGGCGCAATCTCAGCCTCGGAGCTACAGCCCAGATTGAATGGAAATGGCTGAGAGGCATGCTATGGTGCAAGTTCTGCAGAGCTGTTAACCACGGTGCATCATGCCCCCCCCCCCATGTGCTGGTAGTGCATTTGGGAAGTAATGATTTGGACAAAAGGAGTGGCAAGTCGTTGATAATCGATATCACATGGGATTTACAAATGTTGAAGGGTGAGTAGTCAGCAATGCAAATTGTTTGTCTACAATGATCCCTTTATTGGTTTGGAGGGCGGACTGCCATCCACAGCATATTAATACTGCATAAAGTTTCCCCTTGACATTTAGTCCAGTCGTGTCCGACTCTAGGGTGTGGTGCTCATCCCCGTCTCCAAGCCATAGAGCCAGCATTTGTCCATAGACAGTTTCCGTGGTCACGTGGCCAGCACGACTAGACACAGAATGCCGTTACCTTCCCACCATGGTGGTACCTATTTATCTACTCACGTTTACATGCTTTCGAACTGCTAGGTTGGCAGGAGCTGGGACAAGCGATGGGAGCTCACTCCGTCGCGTAGATTCGATCTTACGACTGCTGGTCTTCCGACCTTGCAGCACAGAGGCTTCTGCGGTTTAACCCACAGCACCACCACATCTCCCTAATACTGCATAAAGGAGGGTAAATAGAGAAGTATGCCACACAGTTTGTAACGGTTTGGGATCGGTGATTAGTCACCCTGAGATCCGTGTAGACAGGCTACAGCTTTTCAGGGGAGATGGTATATATTTGTCTGACATGGGCCTTTAGTTATTTCTCATTGACATTCAGAGGGGCCTGCGTCAGGTGATGGAGGATTGTTGGCGGGCATGGGACTTGGCATAGCTAGTCCCAGTGCTGTGGCAGGTAGTGCGGAATGAAGATGATTCAGTGAGTCACCTTGCAATCACAGGTAACGCTATAGCTCAGCCAACCTCCCAACGCTACGGATCATGAGATTACAGTGTGTGGGAGGGAGGATCAGCTGGGGCCACACCCGGGCCGACGGTCACCAATGGGATGGGGGCTCGAGGCCTGGGGGTGGTCAAACATGGGCCGACTGGGGTCCTGCTGTCTTCTAACCTTGGGACATGGGGCTCACCCATTTTCTGGATTAAGGTGTCTGGGGAGACCCCAGCTGCAAACCTGATTCCACACTACGGCAGGCCTCCTCTATTTCTTTGGAAGTTGACGTTCATTATAATGGTTAATAATAAAGTGTGGCCCATAGTTTACCCATAACACCTGTCTTGCTTCATTATTCTGGGGTGGGGGGGCAATGATAAGA
The DNA here is from genome assembly GCA_037013535.1 of Intellagama lesueurii. NCBI lineage: Eukaryota > Metazoa > Chordata > Lepidosauria > Squamata > Agamidae > Intellagama > Intellagama lesueurii. Next base: position 117,411,884 of record JBAJHW010000003.1, read on the forward strand.
CACAGGAAACTAATTTCTCACCTTCCAGTTCACAAAACCAGAGGTCAAAGGCAGATTGACCCCTTTTGGTATTCCTACATTCTTAGGTCATATAACTTGTTTGACTGAGCTACTCACAAGACAGCACATATACCTTTTTCCCCAATATCCATTACTACAAAAAATAAGGTGACACAGAAATATAGATTTTTTTCTAACAGTAAGCAGCTAGCAAAACAACACAACTAGTTCCTGGTGAGGGCAGCTTAATAGTGACTAACTTTAACACAGAAAGAGGAAAGAGAACCACATTTTAAATAATAAATAGAGTTGAAACAATTTTTATGTAGTTTCATGTCATGTTTTAATGTTGCTTTTGAAACTTTTTAAATTAAGTTTCTATGACTGAACATAAAAATAATTGATTGAAATCTTAATGCACAAAGCACACTTTAGAAAACCGTTCATTTGAACGGTGTCATGCTGTAGCAAGTACTTTTGAAAGCTTTCTGTTTGCTTTCCCTTGCCATAAATGAGTGTTTTCTTTCAGATGGTTAGTCCCGCTTCCACCTCCAACCAATTTACTTTGAGCTTCTGCTTAAGAGATTGTGGTAAAATATCACTTACACTTCTACCTGAAGAGTGTTTTGTGAAACACTCTGAGGATATTTTAGAGCAAGGTTTTGCACTAATAGCTATATAATAATAATAATTGTGTGCTGCCAAGTCATTTTTTGACATGGCGATGCTTTCCAGGCTTTTCTAGGAAGAGAATACTCAGAAGTAGTTTACCCTTTCCTTCTTCCGGGGGCATCCTGGTACTGTTTAACTTGCCCAAGGCTACTCAAACTGGTCATCCTCCTGGAACACACCCTGGAGAATCAAACTCTTAGCTTCTGGCTCTGCAGCCATGTACCTACTTCATTGAGCTATTGCAGTGACGGTGAACCTTTTTGAGGCCGAGTGCCCAAACTAGGGGGAAAAAAAAAAAAAAAAAACAACCAGCGAGCAGCGTGTGGTGGAGGAAGCAGAAGTGGCAGCAGAAGGGGGAATCCCAGACATGGAGGTGCCAGGGGCAGCGATCCGGCGACTTATGGCTCGCGTGCCCACAGAGAGGACTCTGCGTGTCAGCTGTGGCACACGTGCCATAGGTTCGCCATCACTGAGCTATTGGAACAACATTCAACATTGATATGTAGACTAGGAAGTACTAAGTAAAATGCTGGATATTGAAAAGTGTAGGCAAGTGGTTCACCACTTACTAGACAGGGACAAATCAAGTCAGCATTTAAATCTGTAACCCTGTGACTGCTTTGTTGTACTAAAGACAACCATTCTGATTATGTGGTTTTCATCAACCAACAGGTGATAGGTATACCATGAGTTTGTGTTTGGTAGAAAAGGCTTAAATAGCAGCCACATTTATGTATGTATGAATGTATGTATGAATGAATGAATGTGTGTGTGTGTTTGTTCATTTATAGCAATTAATGTCCTCTATATATCACAGGACCTCAGGGTGGGTTACAGAGCCATATAAAACTATTTATTGCACGAGGTATTTAAAACAATTTAAAATCAAACAGTTGAAAATACGAACTTCAAACATTAAAACCACTGTAAAATATAATAAATAAGCATCTTTTGACTTGGCAACAAAATGATACCAAATTCAGTGCCAGTCCAGCTCCCAAGGTCGGAGTACTGCTAGAAGCAGCAGCAGCTATTGTTGTTGTTGAATTAAAATTGCACACCCAGTATTCTCAAAATGCATACCCGGTGCTGAAAAATCAATTTTAATGGTTTCTTTGGAAATGGGATACAATGATTCATTCAGGGCACAGCACAGCCCTGCATCACTGTATGAAGAAGTGCTATTGGAACAGTATAAATGAGATTGCTTATCTAAGAGCTAGTGCAGAGAGGAGAAAAGGATGTATTTCTCACAAGAAGAAGTCAAAAGACTAGACAAAGACTAGTAATGGAATGTATCAAGGTACTTGCACTGTGGGGAAAAAGGGGTTTAGGAATAAGTCTATGTTTATTTACTTTTAATTTTGCATTTTAAAAATAAATTCATATTTTTTTCTTTCCCATTATTTGTATTTTGTTCATTCCAAAATAGCCCATTCACCCTTTGGATAACTATTTGTTATTCAGAAGCAAAGGAATGTTGGAGGAAGGAAACCCACACCTTAGCAAAAACCCTGTTGTTCAGGTGGCTCCAGGCCAGGCCATAGGGCTCACACCCAATTTTGATATTTTAAGGCTGAAGCCTTAAAATTTACATCAGGATATGCTCCAGTGAACACAATAGCACTGTTTGTTTGTTTGTTTAAATATGCATACAATTACAGTGTGAGCTCCCTTGAAAGTCTGGAAAGAAAATATGACAACACATCAGTCTTTAAATCTAAATAAATACAAGCCCCTGTGGAGTAGTGCATAAAGGGTCAGAATGCAGGAGGCCAGGGTTCAAATTCTTCTTGGCCATGAAAACTTAGTGGAAGAGAGTGGCAATGGTAAACTACTCCTTGGGCATTTCATACACCTAAAAATCCTATTAGATCATCGTAAGTCAGAAGTGACTTCAATGGCTTGTAATGATCTTGCTGGTCTTTGACTGTAATAAAGTTATCCAATCCAATGGCTTGTAATGACAACAAATACATGCATGATAAATAAATCATCATCAACAACAACAAACCTTGGTGCTGTGAAATTAAAGATTTTCTGTACTGCAAAATTTTGCCTTCTTCATTAGCCCATTAGCATCCAGTATTGGCTATAGGCCTCCATTTTGCTTTCACTAATTTCTGTTTTGTGGCATTCTAATCCATGCCAGTAATGCTAATCTTTTAATTTCATCTACCCATCTAATTTCCAGTCTCCCTCAACTCCTTTCAATATTAGCGTAGAAATACATTGGTGTATTTCTTTATTCCATTGCCCATCTATTTGTCTCATAATCTTCAAAATGTAGCCAATGTTTGAAATTTAATTTGAAATTAAAATGGTTTGCCGGTAAATAAAATGACTTTCTTACAAATGATCATTTGGTTTCTGAGCATGTTTGGTATCAAAAAGGTACACATTAATCCTCATTAGAATTTATTCTAGTAATCCAGTCCAGATCCTATATTGATATATGTGATTTCAGCAATAACTAAACCCAAGGAATAGAAGTGAAAGTATGGTTGAAATACCAGCATTGAAACCACTGTGGTCACATTTCGTGATCTGTCAAGATTTACTGAGTTGACATTGGTAGTAATGGCATCACTAGTCACCTTTAATTATGATTTTAAAATTTCCAGCAATTTCTAGAAGATATAAGTGTATCCGTCTACAGATACAGCAGTATCTTCTCTAACATTGAGGCTATAATTCAAGGACTTTTCTCTTTGTTTTAGCTAATGAAGACCAAACAGAGCCATCCACAAGAGACAAGGTAGGTAGCATGCCCTTGAGAGACATTTGTGCTGATGGCATATATTATTAAATTAGCTTTCAATTTTTTTTTTAGCTATATAGCTTATTTTGCAGTGCTTTCAAGGTTCAGAAACTTGCACAGGAAGCCTAAATTAAGTAATTATTATTGAAAGCTACAAGGCAATAAAAACCCTAATGTTAAATAATCCTTGTATAAATTCATTTAAGACTTAAGGTGTAGAGGCACTGGGCAGAAGCCGTTTGGTGGAGTCTCCTTTTTGGAGCAGACTTTGAGAGACAATGACCACCTCTCCCACATTAAAGCCTGCTTTGGAAGACAATGATACCCTTTCGAGCAGGTTTTTGGAATCATAGATGTCAATAAATGAATATTAACTAGTTTAAATCAGTTTAAAAATAATTTGTTATATCAGCTGCCTAAATAAACTATGAGAAGGCAGCATATTTTGGTGAATATTTTTAACTATTTTTAGAAAGATCGGTTATACCTGGTACCAAATCAATGTTATTGTTTTTCACATATACTTATGAAGCTGTTAAGTGATAAGTTCAGTTTTACCATTGTTATCATACAATGCAAACACACACCCCAGCCTTAAAAGTTGACGATGAATTAAACTTAGCAAACTAAAAGTCCATCAGAGTTCTAGACACAACTAGCTTTGAGGGAACCAATGAAGATGGTAAGGACAAAAGTTCAAATAATGAAATGTCCTTCACTTATGGGTGTCTTTTAGCCAAAGATCAAAATAAGTTCTGCCATACAACAAGAACTGAAAAATGATAGGTTTTTGAAGAGGTAAAACCATGTTTAATAAGTGAAAGATGCTTTTCTTACACAGGGAAAGATGTCAGGAAAAGATGACGATCTGAAATGACATATTAGCAACCAGTACATGTTAGAAAGCACATAAATGATATTCAGCCACAAACTGATAAGCTTAAATCTTCACATGAGTCATTGTAGAAGAGTTGGCTTCATATATAAGAAATGGAAAAGCATAAATTGTTATTATTATTCATAAACACCAGGCACAGTCAAAATTATAAAAACATTGACTGGTATTATAAACAGATACAATTTTTAACCAAAAACCTAAATATCTGTTAAATATCGGCACAGTATTTATGCTGTTCCTAATATTGCCAATTTTTGTAGTTGTGATGGTGTGATTTCTGAGATCTGCAACTGCTTATAGTACTATGTGAAATTTCTTGATATTGTTCTCAAAGCCCCAATGACAACAGGGACCACTGAAGTGTGTTTCTTCCAGAGGCGAGATGTTTCGATTGCCAGGTCTCTGTACTTTGTTAGTTTTTCCAATTCTTTATTTTCAACTCTGGCATCCCCTGGAATTGCAATGTTAATGATCCAGACATTTCTTCATTCTATTACTACTATGTCTGGTGTGTTATGTTTAAGATGTCTATCCGTTTGAATCATCATCATCATCATCATCATCATCATCATCATCATCATCATCATTACTATTATTATTATTATTATTATTATTATTATTATTATTATTATTATTATTATAGATGGGGACAAATAAAAAAATGGTGATTTGTTTTGATCCATTATTCATCAAGGTTAACGGATCAATGAATACGAATATACGAATATTCTTTGACGAATCGATGGATCGATCTGTCAATTCATCTGCACTTTAAATGGCTATAATACTGTCCCCTGATGACCTAGAGACACCAAATTTGCAGGGAAGCTTCCCCAGACGATTCTCAACACGTCTGGAAAGTTTGGTGAACATTGAATCACAGACCCCCGAGTTATATAGTCACAAAGAGGACCACCCCAGGAAAGCTCCCCCAGGTACTTATAGACTCCAGAATCACATCGGAGCTTCCTATGTCTTTCCCCAACATGCCTGCCAACTTTGGTGAAGATTGGATATCGGACATCCGAGTTATTCACCCACAAATTTGGTCCCCCCATGAGAGTTTACCACACGACACAGAAGCCCATTCTGCCTACTGGCCACCGATCAGCTGATCAGAAGCCCGCACACACACACACAGCCAGCCACCCCAACAGCCTACCCCCACACCCCTTCCTTTTCCTACCTTAGCCCCCACCCCACTCCCACTGACACCCCTTTACCTTAATAGCTGCTGCCAAGGTCTCCATCAGGCCTCCGCAGCCACGGCGTGTAAAAACGGAGACTGACTGCCCTTTGCAAAGATGGTGGCTGTAGCTTCCCTACCCTAAATGAAGCTGCAGCCGCCATCTTTTACCGATCAGGTAAAAAATGGGTAAATATTCATCCCTTCGTATTTGTGGGGGTCTCTGGAACCCACAAATACGGATCGATGAATATTTAACGAATCGGCTATATTCGACGGAAAAACCGATCCGTTTTTATATTCGTCCCCATCTCTAATTATTATTATTATTATTATTATTATTATTATTATTATTATTATTATTATTATTATTATTATTATTATTATTATTATTATTGTATGTGTTGTTATCACTATAGAATATGGTATGTGATTTTTTTTCTAAATGTAAGTGAGATTTTCTTTTATGTCTCTCCTTTTGAATGAGAAATTTGGAGTGGACTGTTCCTTGTGTTCCCTTGCCTGTGAATACGAGTATTCCTATGATTAGGAACCCCCATAGAGCCTCTACATGGTCAGAGAAACCCCTCAAAACTCTTCCTCCTTACCTCAAGAAGGTTGTGGACTAAATTAATAAGGACAGGGATATTGAGATGAAGCTAGTGTATCTTGCACTTGTAGCCTGAGTGCACAGGCTGAATTCCTGCATACACAAGAACACATTAGACCCTTGCATTTACATTGCTTAATAAAAGGTTCTGCTTCTTTTCTTCTCTTTCCACATACTGATAAGGGCAACCGAGGTAATTTTTAAAGCAGCTCCTCTACTCATATTGTTTAGAGATGATATTCCCAGCAGAAACTACTTTATTAAATTAATGATGTGATAAACTAATGAGGATTCTTCTTTTTCTGCAATGATCCAAAATTCTGTCATTGAAGTATTTTGTGTACCCAGCTGGGATATGGAGCTTGATTCAAAAAGCTGAATATGCCAGCATTTACAGGTGTAGCGTGAAGAATTATAACTGAGATCCCACCAGAACAGCAACTGTAAAAGATGCTCAGAACCAGTGCTTTTCTGCAAAAAAGAAAGGAAATGAAAGGAAGCACCTTCAAAACACCCAAATAATCAGTGTAAAATAAGACCATAATCTTTGAGACAATAAATTCCATTCTTGCCCAAAATAGAAGCTGAAGGTGACATATGATGTCAGCAAGTCACTCGGAGAAAGCAGCTGAACTAGTTTCGTAAAACTAAAAGTATCAGCATTTTTCCCAGGAACAGTAGCAAACATATGACATGGAATTGGGAAAGTAACATTTTAAACTTGACATTTAACTTACCTGGCACTTTTATTTGCCAACAACAAAAACTCCAAAGGTTTGATGCCTCTTTCACTTTCTTTGGCACTACTAATTGCCTCAGCATCTAAACTGGCTTTTAGAGCCTGCAGCACTAATGTGCATTTCCTTTTCTTTATTACAACAAAAGTACAAGAGCTTTTTCAAAGCTCCCTACATCCTGGAGAAATGAGTAGGGCTCAAACAGCTTGTGTGGTAACTTTGAATTTAAGAAGTGCTGAAGGAAAATCCTCTATAAAAGTCTTTTAATACTGTAGAAACCTTATTAACTCCATATTAGCTTGATATTGCACTTCACAGGGAAGAGACTATGGTCAAAATCCTGTCATTTAGCACAGTAAATCATAGGAGAGTAGGCCTATTGAATCAAAGGGGATTTGGTGAACCAACTCTTCCATAAGATCCATTGATTCAAATGGGCCTATTCTAAGTGCAACTTATTACGCTAAAGCAAGTCACAGTTAAAGTAGGCCCATTTGAATTAATGGAACTTATGGAGGAGTTCACTTACTAAATCTCCATTGGTTCAATTGGACTACTCTACCATGATTTAGTATGCTAAGCAATAGGATTTTGACTCTGTGTGTTTGAGAAAAGGGGGAATATTGACTGTTTAGTAGTAATATCATATCTGTGGAATTGTGTTGTGAAGTGAGGAGGGTGGGCTTTTACTGCCTGCCATTCCTGTATTACTCTGCACATTGTAGTTTTAATTAATAAATAATTATGTGCTGAAAAGTCTGATTTATGAAAATCCTCTCTGGGTTAATTTGGAGAGGAGAAAGTCAGAAGGGATGGCTATTTTGAACCCACAAATTAAAAAAAATCAGGTCAGTCTCACTATATTGTCATCTTTATAAAGTCCAGAAAAGAATAACCACCGTCTTGTGGAAGTAGTGGAACCACTTCTCATCCCACGGCAGACTGGGAAGAATTGTACAGCCCAAATTCTATATTTAATGCAACATACTGAGGACAGGTTTGAACTGAAGAAGATCACAGGGGTACACTTTGCTGACCTCACAGCTGCTTATGATACTGTTCATCATTAAGTACTAGGGCAAAAATTCTATAATCTAACCAACGATTTTAAACTAACTAAACTAATGGCAACCCTTTAGAAAAACTGCAGATTTTTGTCAACTTTTAAGGAGAACATAGCCAATGGAGGACTTAAAAGAAAGGAGCCTATGCCTTCCATTTGAGAAACAAGCAAGCATCTCAGAAATCTCAGGTTACCTGGAAAGCTATGTAGATCATTGTTTTGCACCCAGATACCCAGTTCTTCATTTGGATCATACACTGACCTTTGCCAAAATACAAAGTAAAAAATCTCCACAAAGAACAATATAGTTAAAAAATTTTAGAGGACCAGTTAGGGCACACAACCACAAAGACTAAGAGCCACCGGCTTGGCTCTGTGTTACTCTGCCGGGAAATATACCAGCCCGGTATGGTATAGATCAGCCCATGAAAAACAGGTAGAGATAGCACTATGAAAGCTGTAGAATCCTTACTGAATTTCTGAAGCTAGCTCCTACTGATAAACAGAATTTACCAAGCAGGAACAGCACTCAGTGACATGTGGAAAGAAGTAGGAGCTTAGTAGCGAAAAACTCAAAGCATTGACAACAAATGTGCATCCAGTCTTTAGCTACTATCCTGCTCCTACCAGATTAAAATCAAGGCAATGTTTTTTTCAGAATCTTTGCCAAAGGAACAACAGATCATGTCAGGATGATCTAGAAAGAAAGAACAACCCAAATCTTTAAAAGGATGAAACTCAGGGAAAGTCAAGCCGCTGCTCACAGAGAATTGAATCATTTGGAAGTCACTTAATAGATTATGGAGTGGAGTTGGCAAACCCAAAATGAACCTAAGAAAATAGAGTTTGTGGCATGAACACAGTCTTTTGTGAGTGCTGAGAGGAACTGGCAACTTCACACCTATTTCAGTGTAATCTATGCTCCTCAATGTGTACTACGGAAGATTTGATGTTAGCTGCCCCAAATGCTCTTTGATATTGCTTGTTCTTTGGCTAAAATTAACTGATATATTTATTAATTGTTTTGTCTGACACAAACAAAAAATGACCTATATTGGAGGGCCTGATATCTGATTTATTGTTTTACAGTTCTGTGACTTATGCTGTTATGGAAGAGGGATGATACCAGTGAAGAAAACAAAGTTTGCAAAATGTCTGCTATTTTTATTCTTCAATTTGTACTTTCAATATGACTATGTATATTTACAGTATTCTTCCTGTTTTAATGTGTACATAAATTGTTTATTGATGCATAAATTAGATGTCTTCAGTAGCACAAGACAGAAAAAGATTTTCAATGCTATGCATTATCAAGATGGCGACAACTTTATTTTCCGTAAAATAGATGTATGAGAGCTATTGGGTTAAATTTTTACTTTGCATTCTGAGTTTATTTGTGTTATTAAGTTCCAACTGATAAATTGTCTGTGGCACTGGAATGACAATGAGAGAGTCTTAACTCTAGACTTGAACCAGCAGTTTAAGTCATTGATCATTGAATAAAGTGTGATTTATGGCAAATGTTTATTTCTTTCTGTTACACTGTTCAATGTTTCTGGAGGAGTCTAAAATGCCAATGGATTTTTTTTTTGTAAATTTGTAGTTTACATTTTGGAGATGAATAGCATAATTTCCCAAGCCTGGCCAAGTACAGTCAGGTATACACATAGTTCATTAGAAGCAATAACCTTCTTGGAAACAAAGATGCATTTTTCATAATGCCACTGCTATTTCAAAGAAGCCTACAAATGTCCTTTTTGAGTAGTTTTAACACACGTATTCAAATATATGTGCACAAATAAAAACGTGTTGACAAATGTGCATAAACATGCATTATTGCTGCATGAGAGCACAGTGGTGGGTTTGTTCTGGAAGAGTAAATCAACATTCTATAAGACAATTCTAATAATGGGGCAGCCCTAACAAAAATGTGTAACTTTTAAATAGGGCTTCAGATCAGCACCAAATTTGGCACAGGTGTAGCAGACAGTCTCCACTAAAGAATACATGAAAAAAGTAAGTGGCTATTTTTCTGTTCTTTTATCCAGAGTTTCTCTGGTAATCAGTAAAGCTTCTTCCTAGGGTATGTATGTTGTACACAAGTGCCTAATGTCCATAGTAATCAAAATATGCTGCTTTTCCACTGCAACAAATTCTAATTTATTTATGAAGTCCCTGGAGTTTTCTATATAAGATAGAATTTTTGGTATAAAAGGTTTTTAAAAAATAACCCACAAACTTTGACAGGGTTTCCAAAAACCATGTTTCACCCAGAGACAATAACCCTCCCTGTAACAGGGGTGGTGCACTTATGAATGTTTGGTAAGGTGGAGAAACAGGTACCCTGGTATTCATGCTCAATAAAAAATTATATTCTGAATTAGTAATACAACCCAGATTTAAACCTTCCTCCAGAATGATCTTAATCTCTTTAATAATATCATCAGTGGGATTATAAGGACGTAGCCCATAAATTGATGTATTAGCCAGTTGTCTTAAAAATTATTGCTGATAATCTGTATTATTTTGGATAACTCTAGCACTCCCTTGTCAGCTTGCTTTATAACAATGGAAGGGTCAGAAGCAAAGTGTTTAAAGTGTATCTGTGGCATCCACCCAGGTCATGAATATTAATGAGATATCTGCATAGACCAATGGGAGTGCTGGAGGGGCGGAGTCACAAGATATGAGAGACTCAGCAGGAAGAGGGGGAGTTTTAGTTAGGGAGATTGAGAGTTTAGTGAGAGTTGAAGAGTTTGGGGAGTTTGGGCAGGAGAGTGGTGGTTGAGAGCGGATGAAGGAGGATGTTTGTTTAAGAGTTAACAACATTGCTTGTTCTGTTAACATCTGTAACAATAAACAATTTCTATTTGGTTCTTTTAAAATGACACATTGCCTGGACCTCTGTGATTGATAGTGAGCAGTGTTGATGTAATCAACTGGTGGCAGCTGAAAGACACGTAGAGTGAGCTCTTAGTTTGGTGAAACAAGCAGGGGGCATGTGGGGATCATGACAGTATCATTGTATTCCACTCATATTTTGCCAAGGTGATACAGCTGATCTCTCTAATTTTTCCAAATCTTGCATTACCAGTTTCTCAAATGTTCTGGGTTAACAGGGTAACCCCGAAAACTAACTTCTGATTTTTCCCCCCTCAAGTCTGTTAACCGACCCTCTGATTTGCCAAATAACTGCCATAAAGTAATGTTTTCTAAAAACTAAAATAAATCAAGTCTTACTTGTGTGGGATCATGCTGGGGCATAGGTAGATTACACCAATGGCAGCAAAACAGCCCTAACAATTATTTTGTGTATGGGTGAGAAGTGGATAAGTGTTGAAAAAAGGACTCTGTGTCTTTCCCTTCTCTAACTGCCATTCCCACCAGGTCTCGTTCACCCATGTATAGTTCCAAAATGCAAGGAGCTAGTAGTTTTCAAAACAACTGTTTTTATTAAACAACTATCTAAACTTTCAACACAGTCAACATCCCACAACTTGGGTCAAAAAATATAACTTGTTTCTTGAAACTCAATTCCCATTTTCCCTTCTAACTTCCCAGTATCCTCTTAAACAGTTAGCAACAATACCTCCATCTTTTCACATATGTGAGACAAGCGGTGCTGCAACAAGGATGACTTATACAACCACACTGGATATAGATGGTGGACTCCTCTCTCTTCCCTGTTGGGTTTTCCTGAATAAGGAGTATTTGGCAACCTTGGGTTTTGGGTCAGAGCTCTTGTGTCTGACAATGTCTCTCCCACCTCTCTCACTTCCCCCAATAGGAGGGTTTTATTGGGGGTTGTAATGTGTGTAACCTTGGGACTGTTTTTTTGACAAATGTGACTGGTAGAGAGCAAAAACAGACATCCTGTGTAGACCATCTTGACTGCTGCCATTGGTGTTGTCAACATTCAGACCGTTCTTTGCTTTGTAAAGCTTGGCATCCTTTTTCCTGCTGGCAATGCGGGCAATATCATGCAGCAATATCAGGCCATCTCCTGTTCTTTTTGAACTGTGGATACAGAAGCACAATATCCCACATTCATAAAATGGAGGTTTTTTGAAGAACTGAGTCAATGGGTAAATGAATTAAGAATCTGAATGTTACAAAAAATTATTTAGAGGGGGCATATTAGGAAAAGTGTGAATAAAAATGTTCTTGTAGGAAGGAAAAAAAGTAACACTTGCAACCCAATATGAAGCAAAGATACTGTAAGACGATAATAGGAATGAAATATGAGAACTGCAACAACATAGAGACTGAGAGATTAAGACATCTTTAGTCATAAATTACAGATACATGCTATCCAGATACCAGGCTAAATAGTTAAAGCCACTCCAAATCGAGAAGCTTGACTTCATATTCAGAGATGCACTGCAGGAAAATCTGGCTAATTCATACATTCATATGACAGCAGCCGCAAGCCTAGAGTGTGAAATTCTGGCATCATCATATCTTTGAGATCTGGTTGTGTTCTGATAAAAAGGCACAGATTAGGATTTGGAATTGCTCAAAAAAAGAAGTGCCAGGCCTGTGACATCTAGGCAGAGGGTGTGTAGTAAAATACCTTGGGATGCTCTTGTTACTGGAGGCAGCATCACAGGATCTTGATTCAAATGACACTATGGAAAGAATGACTGGATAATTAGTAAGCTCTGTGGCAGATGAGGCAAATAGAACCATCAACAAGGACAGTAGTACCCTCCACCCCAAATCACCAACTTTGTCATGGAGCCTGGAATAATTGTGAGTACAAAGGAAAGTGTATTGGGATAAATACCTAGTGTGAATTATGAGAAGTGGTAAATTACTGAGGTAACATGATTGTTGAAATACATGATCATTAGGAAATGTCTGTTCTATTTAGGAAAGAGCAAGGGAGGGAAGGGCCTAGATTGCATGAAAACACATCCTCATCTATAATAATTACAGTATATGTGTGTCTTGGGTTAAAACTGTACAATATTAATCTGTTTGCAAATGGTCCCTCAAAATTCTCCACACCATTTCCAGTCAGAGAAATTAGGGGCCAATTTCACTCAATTTTTCCGAGGAAATTAGAGATTATCCAATAGTTTGTCAAAGACAGTTTCTCAAAGGCACCAGTGTTTGTAGCACAGTTTTGGGTTTTTCCCTCCAAGTAATTCTGATTTTTGCATTGCCATTGCAAGTAGCAAGAAATGCATCTGCGTTGGCAGCCTGGCTACCGTTTTGCTCCTTCCACAATCCTCTTGATCATGTGCCATTCCAGGGCATTGCAATGGTGCTGAGGAGGCTTGCACCAAAACCAATTGTGGTGAATGTTTGTAAATAATGCCACAATTGATATTTCCTTGTGGGAGAAAGAGGAAAAATCTCTGAAGGATTCTAAGAAAAGTGTATTGTATTTTTCCGTGTATACGACCCCCCAATGTATAAAATGACCCCCTAATTTTGACCCTTGCTGGAGGCGGAGGAGCAGTTAATGGGCAACTGCTCCTCCACCTCCGTCTCTCCTGCTCCAGTGCAACTGCTTTGCCTCCACCTCCTGCTGCCTCCGCCACCGGAGGGGACAAGCCGTGAGCCCTGGAGGAAGCAATTGGGCAGCGGTGGCAGCAGCAGCAAGAGGCGCCCGAGCATGTGTGTGAGTGCTCCTTTGCCTCTGCCTCCTTCCGTGTATAAAACGACCCTCAATTTTTCCTCTAATTATTTTAGGAAAAAGTGTTGTTTTATACACGGAAAAATACGGTATTTTGAGGAACTTTGGCTCAGTGCCAGTGGTCCCTCTTCAGGGTTCTCAACTGTCTCCAAAGCTTCCCAAATGTTAGAGTTTAGAGAGTTGTTATAGATAAGTCTTGTCTGATGCAGAAGATACTCATAAGTGCTTCCTGTAGTACAAACTTGTAGCAAGTATACGGGAGGGCTCTCTCGTGTCCAGCTTCTGGAAAAAAGGTGAAGCTAGTGCTGTGCCATCACTTATTTCTTGATTTCCTCAAAGTTTTATTTCCCCATGAAAAAGAGGCCTTCATTTTTCTGTCTCATTCTCAAGACGCTGTAAAAAAAAGTTGCTGATATTTTTCAGTATTGAAAACATTGGAATGAGGTTGAATCTGCTGTCTTCCCCCATTTTTGACTGCATATTTATTTAATAACTTGGTGGTTTAGGTATCTGGCTGTGGAGCCAGAAGTTAGGAGTTCACTTCTTTATTGTGCCTCTCGAAGGGGCTGGACTCGATGATCCATAGGGTCCTTTTCCAGCTCTGCAGTTCATAGATGAGGATGAGGATAATTTCTTTATCACTCAGCAGCCTTTCTCTCTACTTACCCTTCTTGACTTTAAAAAGCCCTGTAGGAGGAGTTATGGTGTCTTTTGCTAGGTTTTAACATATGTGTGGGAAGCTATGGATGCAGCTAGCTGTTAGAGATATTATTGTACTATGAAAGACAGCACATGTACACACATCTTCAGCCTGGATACCTGCACCATGAGAAAGGAGAAGGTGAAATATATAAATAAATAAAAAAGATACAAGAATCCTAAACCCCACCTATCAGAATTTCTCCTATATTTCTTCTCAGCCAAAAACTAAATAAATAAAGGAATTCCTTTTCTATCACATCAAAAGAGAATGACTGTGAGCCTGATAGCTCTGTCCCCACTGGGTAATGTGGGCTTTCAACCTCCTCACGATCCAGTGTGCACGACACACCTACAGCTCACCTGTGGACTAGGGCGGAGAGGCAGGCAACACCCTGAAGAGCTTGCAGGTGAGTATGGTGGGGAGAGGAGACAGATTTAATGAGGAGACCAAATCAGAGCAGGAGGACTGTTGAGTTGATGCTCTTAAGGGGCTGGAGGATGAGGAAGCAATGGTGATAGCAGAGCTTTCCAAGGACGCTTGAGAGACAATCCGCTGCCGTGACTCAGATTCCAGTTGTTGGGAGGAGTTTTGCGTTCCTCCAAAAGAGGCAGCCCAGGTGCACTGGGACAAGGTGAGGCAATGAGAGGCAAGATGTTGGAGGGATTAAGGCTGGACATGCTGCCACCAGAGGCAACCCCCAGAGCCACCCTTTTCCAGTGCCCAGCCCCCACCAGAGGTACCCGCCAGGTTGACCAGCTACCTACTTCCACCAACACTGCCACCACAGTCACCAAGCCAGCAGGGCGAGACCTCCTGGGTTGGACTGGACTTTGGGCACTCTTTAAGGGAGGCACATCAGTCTACAGCTGCACCCTCACCCTCGGAGGTTCATTCAGGGGTCTGGCAGGGTAGATACTGAAGCTACCTTAGTGCAAGGAAGTCTCCAAGGTTGTATTCAGCATCCTTGCTGTGACACCCATTCCTTGCGCATTTGAGGGGTATGTTGGAGATGATGGAGGAGGCCGGTTTCTACTCTCCTTGGCCTTAAAGACTGGAACTATTTCACTTGGGAGAACGTTAAATCTTGGTGTCCTTAAAGAGACAGTTTTCTGTTATATGCTGAGTAGGCAATATTTGAGTTCCTGTTAAATGAGAATAAAGAGTTTTGTTTGCTCACAACTGACCCTCTCAATGGAAGGTGGTGTGGGGGCTTCTCACAATGGCCAAAATTCTTATGAACTCTTTTTTCTTTTTGTGGGGGAGCACAGCACTGGTAGATCATTTTAGCTTGTTTCTTGCATAGGTATTGCCACATGTGATAAAACATGCCTGTTTCTCAGAGCATATGATTTGTCTTACCTATGTACTTTGCATTTAATTTGTTTTGTTTTGTGATTGGTCATTGGAAGGTAAATCTGGGCTTGATTTGCAAGATTGACTGTTAAAATATTTATGTGTGAGAAAATCACATTGTGGGAGGAAAAAGGGGGGATGGATCATAGGGAATACACATTCCATTGAACATCTAGCATGACATACAGTGAAGCATTTTCATTTAATTAACACAAAGGCTGG
Organism: Intellagama lesueurii; assembly: GCA_037013535.1. NCBI lineage: Eukaryota > Metazoa > Chordata > Lepidosauria > Squamata > Agamidae > Intellagama > Intellagama lesueurii. The sequence continues at coordinate 117,427,733 of JBAJHW010000003.1, forward strand.
GATAATCTGGGTAGGCAATGCTTGTAAGGTTGTATAAAATCTGTTATTTATTTGAAAACTAATTAAAGTTGTAAAGTCATAAAACTGTAATTCTTTGCCTAATTCAACTCCACAAATTTTCTTTACTTTTCTCACTCTCCCACTCTCACATCCATTATGAGTTTGCCATAAAACCAGGCAAACTGAGGGACAGACAAACCAGATCCTGGAACTCCCTTTACATTTTGGCTCAGGATGTGCATAGCATTCTTGGAAAAGTGAGAGCTACCACATGTGTTTTAAATCCATGCCCTTTCTAGTTCATAAAAGTGGCTAGATGAGCAGCTGAATGGGGACAGGAAATGATCAATGCCTTCTTGCAGTAAGGCAAAGTTCTGGTATGCCTAAAAAAGGCATTAGTAGGACAACTGCTGAAAAAGCTTTCCTTGAATCCCACCATGATTGATATTCCATTCTGGGTTACAGTACTGGAGTGTGTGGTAGCTTCTGAGTTCTGAAGATCTCTGGATGAGATGAATTATCTAGACCCATTTAACTCTGGCTTGTGGCTTATTTATGGGACCAGGCCAGCTTTGGTTGCCTTGATGATTGACCTCTGCTGGGAATTAGACAGTGAGAGTGTATTACTATTGGTTCTGCTGAACCTCCCAGTGACTTTTGATACTATCAACCATGGCAGTCTTCTAGGATGGGACATCAAGACAGGTGTTTTTTTCCCCCAGTTGTTCTGATCCTTCCTGGATGGTCAAGTTCAGAAAGTGATGGTAGGAGACTCCATGGCCATTGTCCTTTGAGCACCCTCAGACATCTACTTTTCACTCCATTCTATTTAACTTGTATGTAAAAACACCAGGACAGCTCATCCAGAGTTTTGGGGTCTCCTGCCACCAATATACTAAAGAAACCTGACTCTGCTTGTTCTTTCCATTCAAATCCAAGGAGGCTGTCTTGGTTTTAAATCAGTGGCTGGGGTCAGTAATAGACTGAATGAGAGTGAACAAATGGAAGCTCAATCCAGATAAGATGGAGCTGCCTCTGGCTAGGGAAAGAAAAATATGGAGATAGGGATTCACCTTCCGCTGCTTGGGTTGTATGCTTGAAAACTCAGGTTTACAGCTTGAATGTGCTCTTGGATACAGTACTGAAACTTGACATCCAGGATTAAGTAGTATCCAGCAGTGCATATGCATAGGTAAACTAGTGTGCCTGTTGCACCCATTCCTGGAGAAGTTTGATTGGTTCATGGTGGCACATCTTAGCTACATCCCATTTGAATTACTGTAATGTGCTCTAAGTAGAGCTGACTCTGGAAAGTGCTCAGGATCTCCAGTGAGTCCAAGATGCTATGGCTAAGCTGTTGGTAGTAGTCATAGTGCTACCATGGTTTCGCAGGTGATCAGTCTGCTTCCAGGCATAATTCAGTGTGTTGATGGTGACTTATAAAGCCCTGCACAGTTTTGGGTGCAAGCTGTTTGAAGGACTGCATTTCCCTATATGAGCCTGCCTGGGACTTAAGATTCTCCAGAAATGCTTTTCTTACTCCTGTATAACTTCCACCTGTCTTGGAACAGATCCAATGCTCTGATATTAGAGTACACTAGCCTTCAGATTCCTGCCCCTTGGCATTGTCAAATAATAATATAAAATCTCTTTAGGTCATTGCAACCTACAGAGAACACAATTTTATTACAATACTGTCGTAGACCAGAATGCTTAGAGTACTTTTCCTTGAAGAGGAGACACCTAATTCAGAAGCCATCAGTAAGTGCTGGCAGTCTAAATTGCTCTTTCCAATGTACATTATCTCAGGCTTATTGAGAGGCGCTTCAGCAGAGTCAAACTGCAATTGGTTTTTTTGAAGACTCTAGTATTTGCATGCTACATACTGTCACTCTAAGTGGAGAACAAAATGAGTTGGAAATCATATCAGTTTACAGTCAGCCTTATGCTATATTCAAATGTGCTGCAGATTTTCTTTTATACCATCCAATGCCTAGCCACACATACTAAAGGTATGGGAAGTGCTATATGATTACTTTTCTTTTTCTGCCTTTGTAGCTGATGATGGTAGTGCTGCCACAGCTGTGGATCTCCCATAAGATCAATTGGAGATCTTCCTAGATCAGACCAGTTCTTGTTTCCAGCATTGATCTATCTATTTGTGGACAATGCCCCACCCCCACCTCATTTGTTATCAGCATTTATCTGTTACTTTAAAGTATACTGCTCCAGACTGAAGTTATGTATTGATGTCAAAACAGATGACACTTTGTTCAGGAATCATTATCCATGAATAGAAAAGCTAGCTGAGCTGCTCCAAAGAAAATTTTCAGGAATTTAGGCATTTTATGAGAGAAACTTTCTTTCTTCCAAAAGGCGCACTTGCATGATATGACATTGGCATTACAGTGGTGCCTCGACTTACGAACTTAATTGGTTCCGGAACTCCAGTCGTAACTCGAAATGGTCGTAAATTGAAACACCATTTCCCATAGGAATGCATTGAAATGCAATTAATCTGTTCTGGCCGAAGAAAAAAATCACCAAAAAAAAACCAAACAAACACTGCAAGACCCATCAGAAACGCGATTAATCCATTCCGGCCGAAGGAAAGGAAGAAAAGAAAAGCAAACAAACCGTGCAAGACTCTTTGGAAATGCAAAAAAAAAAAAGCAAAGCAAAAAGCAAACAAACCCTGCAAGACCCATCGGAAACACGATTAATCTGTTCCGGCCGAAGGAGAAAAAAAGAAAGATAAGCAAATAAACCGTGCAAGACCCTTCGGAAATGCAAAAAAAGCAAAGCAAAAAGCAAATAAACTGTGCAAGACCCTTCGGAAATGCAAAAAAAGCAAAGCAAAAAGCAAACAAACTGTGCAAGACCCATCGGAAATGCGATTAATCCGTTCCGGCCGAAGGGGGGGGGGGGGGAAGCAAACAAACCGTGCAAAACCCTTCGGAAATGCAAAATAAAAAAATAAAAAAAGGAAAAAGCAAACAAACCATGCAAGACCCTTCGGAAATGCAAAAAAAGCAAAGCAAAAAGCAAACAAACCGTGCAAGACCCATCAGAAATGGGGAAAAAACAAAACAAAAAACAAACAAACCCTGCAAGACCCATCGGAAATGGGGAAAAAAACACCCCAAAAAACAAACAAACCCTGCAAGACCCATCGGAAATGGCGGGAAACCCCCCCAAAAAAGAAACAAACCCTGCAAGACCCATTGGAAAATGGAAAAAAATTAAACAAACCCTGCAAGACCCATCACAGCATAGAAACATAATCCCACCACCCAGCCCAAAACCACGCTGAAAAACCCACCCAGAACAGTTTTTAAAAAGTAGAAAGCAGCACCTTACCTTACCAGGCAGTCCGAAGCCTCCTCCGATCACACACTCTCTAACCGCTGGGGCAAAAGAGCTACAAAGAATCAGCCTCTTCGCCACCAACGGTTAGCAATTTGAATTCCCCGCCTTTTCCCCCTGCCTTTTTTTGATCATAACTTGAAGCTCCGGTCGCAAGTAGAAGCAAAATTTTGCAGCCGGAGCTGGTCGTAACTCGAAATGGTTGTATGTCGGGATGTTCGTAAGTCGAGGCACCACTGTAGATTCCATCATTTGATTTTATATTAATCTTGGAGTTACCTGTTTCACTGGTTTTACTGGCAACTGTTTTCATTGTATTTCCCTTCCATTGTATTTGTCATTTGCCTCAGGTCTTTGCTAAGAAAAAATAAGTTGAAAACATCCTGTTCAGTATGGCATGATCCTTGGGTTTGTAACTATTTTCCTCTTCAGCCTACTTTTTTGCCCACTAGGTGTAGTTCAACACATTTCTATCAAGCATCTGGGCAACCAGATTTCTTCATTTGTGCTTTTTTACACCAGCACATTATCAGGATGGGATAAATGATGCCACACAATGGGTTAAACATATTGTGCACTGGTGATCACCCTTATCAGTCCTCTGTGTCACTTGAAAACTAGCTCTAGAGGGTTTTCTAGACCTCCCTAGTTTTGGAGCTACATGGAGGGTGAAGCGGGAAGAGAGATCAGGATCCCTCCCAGTTTTGCTGGATTCCACTATTCTGCCAGTCAGCATTCATTGCTGGATACTGCCCAATATGATCAAGTCAGTAGATTTAGCCATGAAAGAGATTGACAAAGTCGCTGATAAGCCGACCCAGGCTTTGATCGGCGTAACGGTGCCTTCCCCCCCCCCCCCACGGATGGCGCGAGACTTCTCTCGGTCTCTCGAGAAGCTGAAAAGAGCGGGAGGACACCCTTAGGCATAAAGGGGCGTCCTCCCAGCGAACCGCCTCTTCTTTCTCAGGCACCCGCCCGCCCTATTTCTAGTGTGAGTTTTTCTGGTTGCCTTTTAGAGGCCGGATAGGAATTTTTGACCTTCATCCTGATTGGCTCTGGGATGGGGGGATTTTTCACCTATCCCACACTAGTAGGGGTTGTTGGCAATTTAGGGTGGAAATTTCGGTCGCACTGGCGGGTAGTGCGGAAAAACAGGTATTTCTCGGTGAGTCCCAATTTTAACATCACGTAAGCTAACAGCGCATCGGACTTCCCAGGGCTGCGAATCGTGTGATTCAGCACCTGGGCGGGAAAGATGCGCTGGGCCACTTCCGGATCAACAGTCATCGAGTGAAGATGGCTCGAGGTCTGGGGGTGTTTTAATAGTGGCCAGCCGGGTTTCTGCTGTCATTAAGACCGCGAGAACCTGGGGCCGGGGGACTTGCCCGTATGATGACGGATTTATCTGTTTCCGCACTACTGCAGACCCCCCTTTGCTAATTGATTGGCAAATATTTCTTCGGAACGATTATTAATAAAGTGTGGCTCATGATTTAATCCATACTTATTTGTCTTGCGTCTTTATTCCAGGGTTGGGGGGAAATTAGTCATGGATGAACTGGGGAAATCCTGTGTTGCATAAAAAGAAATATCTGCTAGGATGTTGCTGTTTTAGTTAAAGGAATTATTGAAATATTTCCTTTGTGAATTTATTGAACAAAGCTGAAAATTCAAGAAATTTCAGAGAAATATAACAATTCCAATTCTTTGCTTTCCAAATTGACTCTCTCCAGTGCAAAATAAAGATAGTAACAGTAACCTACCACATATGCTAGTTATGAAAGCAAACAATGTGAGACAGTCCAAACATTTGAAGTACTTTATGAGGATTACTTAGAGCAGTCTAATCTCTTAGCAGATTTTCAATGTGCAGGATGATGCTCGTCATCATATGTATCTCCAGAAATTTATGATACTGTTTTATAATTTCATCCAATGCACTGTCTAAATACCTCTTTCTTCCATGGGCTACAATTTGCATATCTAAGAAGCACTTCAAAAAGAAGCAGAAATCCTGGTGTAAGGCTAACTTACAAGGCTCTTTTACATGATACTGTAATTTACATCTTTACACTGAATCAAAGCTAGTTGATCAATTATTTCTAGACTTCGAAGCCACTCTAGGTAAACCTAAGTAAAAGTTAAAAGGGGGAAAACATGAAAAGAGCAGACTGTGCCTTTCTCCAGAAGTGTACTTTTAAAAATTAATAAAACAGACAATCCCTTACAGGTAAGGATCTAAAGTTATGGTAAAGGTAGTAGTTTTCCCAAGAAAGCCAAAGTTTGGTTGACTAACATTGCAATAATATAAGATGTGTATCTGACTTATTTTTTTTATGGGGTGTGTGTGAGATATTGGATTTGAAATATGGTTATTCCTTTTTGGTGCAAAAAACAAACAAACAAAACAGAGAAGCATGTCACCTCACCCTGTCAAGATTATGGCTGGGACAGAGAGGCTCACATGAACCACTCAGTCACACTACCCAAACTTTTCTCATGTGGGTAAACTCCAGGAGGTCAGAGTGCTGATAGCTGGGAGAGGGGAAGCTCTCTCATCTTCTGGCCTACCCACCCTAGCACCAGCTAATAAGGCTAAGTCTCAAAGGCAACTGAAATCATTATCTTCTCCTTTGCCAGTTTCTTGACATGCCCCAGCCGTTGGGACAAACACACAGAGAGAGAGAGAGAGAGAGAGAGACAGAGACAGAGAGAGAGAGAGATGAGTCTGCATTATTCTTGGTTCAAGGAAAAAGAAATTACTTTTACTTATATAGTAGGATTGCAGTATCAGCAGGGGATGATTCCTGCTGTGGAATCTGAAAACCGTGTATAGCAAATCCTATATAGAGAGCATGCTGTTTGGTTCCCTCTATTGGCCAGTTCTGGTAATGCGCCTTGGAAATGCATATTTCTGTTTCTTGGTTTGTTTGTTTTTTATGTTTTCAGGCAGTAGATAAGTGAAACCACAGTGTGTGTGTGTGTGTGGTGGGGCTGTCAAGTTAGTAACAGGTAGTTACTTGGACCTAGAGAACAATATTGCATACTCCTCCCTGATCCTTGGTGTTGATGGAGAAGCATGCAAAGTTGTTTGTTGTTTATTTGTTTCCCCCCAGACAAGAAGCTCAGTAATTTATATTATTGCTTGTCCATCATCAGGTTATTTGTGCAAACATGTATGGTGTTGGGTTGCCACATTGGCAGTTGTCCTAATCTTGCCAGGGGAGGACACAAAAATATACCAATATCTCAACTGAAAACGAACATGAAATTGTATCTCACTGGGGAAATTTCATCTGTTTCTACAGGTTATTTCCCTACAAATGAGTGGAAGTCCTTCCCCTCCACAAATATAATCCTGAGATCCTCCAGTTGTTTTTGAACTTCAGTTCTTATCCTCCCTGACTAGCAGTCATGCTGGATGGGTCTAGTGAGAGCCAGAATCTGATAATATCGGGGGATCCACAGATTCCCCTATACTAGCTGCCCTGACCTGTAGTGGTTTGCCTTGGCTTCCGAGAGTTGCCTGCAAGAGGCCTCCTCTGAATGCAGGGACTTAATCTGAAACCTTCTGGATGCAAAACCATTAACCTTCTGTATTTCTTTTTCTACCAAGGCCTTGGAATGTATACAATACAATGTTAGTTAGAAGCCCCCTCCCAATCACCCCAAACGTATTGCCCCCATAGAACACATCACACTACCAGAAGACACTGAAGAGTGTGGTTTCTCATTTAAATATAGTTCTAAATACCTGGGCCTGTTTACAGCCTTGAAAATCCCCCTTCCCCCCATTTTATATTTTGTAAATTTAATATAAAGAAAAAGATAAATAACAAAAATTAACTGAACTAAAAAAGAGAAGGAAAATAGAAAACAAAACAGGAAAAAAAACAACCAAATAATGCTAGTACACATTATAAATCACTATTGCAAATTTGCTATCTGAATATAGTTATAAACATTACTACATGCATTTCAAGTTAAACATATAGAAGGACCATTTGTAAAGAAACTGGAAATGATCTGAAAGTCTCTCTTCATCAGGAATTTATGTAGGTACATATAAATACACAATGCATGCATGGGGGGACGGGGACATACCAAAATAACACTATTTTTACCAAAAAATAAAATAAAAAGAACACACTTGCAAACCAATACTGAGCTTAGACAAGACAAGAGTGCTGACAGGATTCTGAGAAATGCACCAGAAACAACATTGACAAGTATTCACACCCCTTGATCCAGATCAAGTGGATGGGGACAGTTTGTTTTATAATCCCACATTTTTGAGACATTTTTCCTAACTCCTTGTGATTGCAAGTTGGCAATGTCTTCACCCATCATTATTCTAGAATAAAAAATGTCAGACTTGCCACAAGAAGAGATGTAGACAGAGCAACTTTTTGAGAAGAAGCAGGCAGAAATGTGTTTTTGTAAAATACGGTGATAGATCTGGCATGCGAGAAATGTGGTTTTCTGCTGCTCATCCAGTCCTCTCATTTCTGACAGTGACATTTTGATGACAGGTTTGCCTCTTCTAGACCAGTTGCTATACTATTATTGGCTGAGTGGTTTCCTAAGACATTTGGTGGATTTGTTTGCCACTGCTGTTGACAAAAGCACTGTTCTCTTTACAGTTCCAAATGTCTCTATTTTTCCTTACCCATTTCTCAGTATGAAAGGATCGACCATTGACTGTTTTTTTACATTTTACTCTTAGATAAGGGCCTCTCTCATCTAATTTTAGCCATTTACTGACTACGGTTCAATCACATAATGAAGAGGTAAAATGCTTTTTGGTTGGCTGTATAGCTCAGTGGGTTAGGTATCTGACTGCAGAGCCAGAGGTCGATTCCTCACTGTGCATTCCTGGGGAGAAGAGCCAGCCTGTGTAGCCATGTGCAAGCTGCACAGTTCCAAGATGCTCCCAGAAGAAGGGAATGGTAAACCATTAATAAATTGCTCTTTAATGGAATTCAGATCCCCATGGAATATAACATATCCCAGTTTTCTATTGCATTGCCAGCATCGGAATACACAAAGAAGCAAGACAACAGCTCTACTAATATGAAAAGAAGATATTGCCAGTTGTAATTTATGCTGAATGTCTTGTGGAAACTAACACAGCAGGCTGTCTTAACATGCTGAAATGACCTGTCTTGATCAAATCTTGCCAAAATCCATGCTCAGGTGTTCAGATCTGCTAGATGGCTCAGTGGTTTAGGTATCTGGCTGCAGAGCCAGAGGCTGGGAGTTTTATTCCCCACTGTGCCTCCTTGACAGGGGCTGGACTTGATGATCCATAGGGTCCCTTCCAGCTCTGCAGTTATAAGGTAGTGCTGCTGCAGCTGGTCATCATCATGACCATCATCACCATCAGAGGAGGCTTTTCTCTTGGTGTGACCACCTTCACAGATGTGTTTGGTGGGGGCACGGGAGAGGGCCTTCTCTGTTGCTGCTCCCAAACTTTGGAACTCCCTCCCAGAGGAAGCCAGACTGGCCCCATCTTTGCTGTTCTTCTGCAACCAGGTAAAGACCTTTTTCTTCAGGCAAGTTTTCCCTTAATGACTGGCAGTCTGAGTGTGTTTAAATGGATGGTTGTGCCTTTCTGCTTTGAATGTGTTTTTAGTGTTGCTTTTGTATACTCTCTTTCATTGGTGGTATCTGTTTGATCCTTTTTAGTATTTATATACTTACAGTTTTTAGCTTTAAATATTGTCTTTTAATGATATAAACTGCCTTGGGTCCTTCTTAAGGGAGAAAGATGGTAAAAATCAAAATTACTGGCAACCTTAACTTAATATTTGGTAGCACCCCCTTTGGAAAAAATAACTGAAATCAATCGCTTCTTGTAACCATGAATGAGTTTCTTACACCTCTCTACTGGAATTTTGGATCACTCTTCTTTTGCAAACTGCTCCAGGGCCTTCAGATTTGAAGGATGGCTTCTCCCAACTGTTGTTTTGAGATCTCTCCACAGGTGTTCTATGGGATTCAGATCTGGACTCATTGCTGGCCATTTCAGAACTCTCCAGCGCTTGGTTTGTAACAATTTCTGAGTGCTTTTTGAAGTGTGTTTCGGGTCATTGTCCTGCTGGAAGACCCATGACCTCTGGTGGAGACGCAGCTTTCTGACACTGGCCACTACGTTGTGCCCCAAAATTCTTTGGTAATAATCAGATTTCATGATACCGTTCACACAGTCAAGGCATCCAGTGTCAGAAGTAGCAAAGCAACCCCAAAACATCTTTGAACCTCCACCATGTTTGACTGCAGGGACTGTGATCTTTTCTTTGAATGCCTCATTTCTTTTTCTGTAAACAGTGCCATAATGTCCTTGACCAAAAAGCTCTACTTTTGTCTCATCTGTCCACAGGATGTTCTCCCAGAAGGATTGTGGTTTTGTCACATAAGTTTTTGCATACTCCAGTCTTGCTTTTTTATGCCTTTGTGTCAGCAGTGGTGTCCTCCTGGGTCTCCTACCATAGCATCCCTTTTCATTCAGATAGTGTGACGGATAGTGCGAGCTGGCACTGTTGTACTCTGTGTCTGCAGATCAGCTTGAATTTGTTGGGAAGTTAATCTGGGTTCTGTATCCACCATTCAAACAACCCTTCATTGTAATTTTTCAGTAATTTTGCTCTTCCATCCATGTCCAGGGAAGTTAGCTACAGTGCCATGGGCTGTAAACCTCTTGATGATATTGTGCACAGTGGACACAGGAACATTAAGATCTCTGGAGATGGACTTGTAGCCTTGAGATTGTCGATGTTTTTCCACCATTTTTTCTCTCAAATCCACAGACAACTCTTTACACTTCATTCTTTTCTCCATGCTCAGTGTCACACACAACACAAAGGTTGAGTCAACTTTTCTCCATCTTAACTGGTTGCAAGTGTGATTACTATATTGCCCACACCTCTTACTTGCGACAGGTGTGTCTAAATACAAATTAAAGGAGCATCACATGCTTGAAAAGCAATTATTTCTTACAATTTAGGCAGGGTGCCAATAATTTTGGTCAGTGCATTTTTGGGTTTCTGTGTGGGGTTGTATCAGATTTGACTTTTCTTCTCTGTTTTTTTGTGTTGTTCCAACGCAAACCAAATAAATGAACATGTGACTACCAAAACATTTGCAACTGCAACAATTTTCTGAGAGAAGGGTTGCATTTTCTGACAGAATTTCAAGGGTGCCAATAATTTTTGGGCATGACTGTATATGCTACTAGAGATGTATGATGACAACAGAATCAAAGTGAACATTTTTGTTCTGAATGAAGAAATTCTTTTCCAGCAACAGGATTGTGCTTTTTGTCATGAGCAGAACATCAATTTATCAGGGTTTTCAAGAAATGAGGAAAGCCCAGAAAATATTTTAGAGGATTGGCCCCTCTAAAAATGAAAGTACCGATTCCTGCAATGGCAGAAATGAATCCATCTACTCTAACATTATCAGAATTGCCCTGAAAGTGGTTAAATCATTTTATAAAGAGTAAGTATTATCCACTTCCCTACAATGACACAATAAGGAAGTAAAGCATTTCAAAAGTGATGGATGCTTAAATTCACTCAGAAGAGTTTGGTATTCTGTTGTTTTGCATTTCCAAAGTGCAGATTAATAAGCTGTAGGAAAGAACAGAGTTACAAAAGTGGCTTAAATGTCTTTGCTCTTTTCATCATTGTAATTTTAAAATGTAAAATTATAAGCCGGTATGATTTGTACTGTTTTAATTAACTACAAGGCAAGGTTATTGTAAAGGTTAATTAAAATCTGCCTCCTATGACTGTGGGGAAAACACTTTATGATAATTACTTCAAGAGGTATTGTAGTTTGCTATATGTGCACTCAAGCGTAGTAACTTCAATCAGTTTAACATGTACAAGAACGAAAAAGAGCATTTTTGTTGTTGTTTTTTGCGTGTAGCTTACTCAGAAAGCCAGATAATAAAAAAATATTATCTGATCATTCTCATTAAAGTGTAAGAAAGGCAATCCAAAACAGAATCATGACTGGGGGAGTAACTAGCAAATTCTTGGTTTTGTTACTGAGCACTTCTTCAGTTGCACAAAAATGATTTTGGCTGGAGAGACAAGCCCAGACAACTTCCTTGAATGCTCTGCTAGAAAACAAGAGAGGTGGTAATGTCAAGTATACAGGTTTTCCTCTCTGATTAAACTCATCCTCAGAGGTAACATCTTCCACAAAGCAAACAATAATTAAGCAGTTAATTAAATGCCTAGCTTACCTTCTGAACTTGAGAGCAAATGAAATTTAATTTAAAAAGTGCATGAAGACTTCCTTTTCAACTCCCTTTCTCTCTTCTTTAAGAAGTCTTACATTATTTAAGGGAAATAGATCACATAAAACAGAATTTGATGTAGAAAGTTGACCACATTACTGACAGATGGTTGTCCAATTTTCTCTTGAATGCCTCCAGCGTGGGAGCGCTCACCACCTCCTGAGGTAACTGGTTCCTTTGTCCTACAGCTCTAACAGTTAAGAAGATTTTCCTGATATTCAGCCTAAATCTGGCTTCCTGTAGCTTAAGCCCATTATTATGTGCCTACATTCTGTGATGATTGAGAACAGAGCCTGTCTATTCTTGACTTTTGTACGATGGTGTGATTTTAGGCCAAAATCAAAAGTTGGGTAACAAATCCAGATCTGGTAGCGGAGCAAACACCCCAAAGCAGCAATTTGTCACTGAGAAGCAAAAACTGGGCAGATATTTGTATTCCACATCATAAGTAAAATAAACTGGTGAAATAGCGGAGGGGTGATATGGTCGGTTGTGGAAGGCTGTCCTGCGTCAAATCACCCTCCTTCCTACTACTTTACAAGCAGTGTGATTTCTTACATGAACATGGTGAACGGCAAAGGCAAGTCCAGTTCCATGCATCTTCTGAACAACTGCCTGAGAATTTTCCCTCTCCTCTAAAGGCTGTGATGGGAGGAGGTGGAGAATTTACCACAAGAGATGTCATACACTTGTATAAATCTTACTTCGGTTGTACTTGCTGTACAATGGTGATGGAACTTATGGTAAACTGAAGAGAAAACATGGCAAATTTCATCTTTGTGATAATTGCTGCCTCTGACTGATGTCCTGAAAGTCTGAAACAGTTATGTGACCTCTACTGTTGTCTCCCTTTCTTCCAGTTCTCTCACAGCCAGTTGTCTCCCTTATGGTGCTGATCCTTTGCCAAACAGAGAAGGCAACTCAGATGTGATGAAAAGGAAAGGATGTGATCCATGGTAAAAGAGCTGCAAGTGAGGTTTCACCCATTCAGATAATCCATGGATCATCACACCTGTCACGGGGAAAGCAGAATCTGTTACTGCTTAATTTGACTGAGTTAATCTAGTCCCCAGCTCTAAATGTCTGGAACTGTTGATGAATGCTTTAACAATTTAATTCCTAGCCGTTCACACTCCTTGATATTGGAATTTCAGCCACTCTAGTTTTATGCATTGTATGCCATTACAATGTGCCATTACACTATTCTATAACCCCCGTTGGTTGATGCACCCTGTTTATATTTGCACACAGGAAGATTGTGGAAGGACGACTCCTATTTCTTGGGTTTTAAGGAATGGCTTTGAAGTGGATGGGGAGATGGGACTAAGCACACCCTTCTAACTGTGTTCACAGGACTGGATTCAATTGTGCCTGAAACAGCTTTTATGTAGAATGTGTGTCTTATGAGCCCATGGTGATAATAATTAAGATATCTGATCCTAATATAAAGTTGAAATGAACATCTAAATATAGTGCTGTTGCGTCAGTTATATTATTGGCCTGTTTATTTTGTGAGCCTTTCCGCTAAAATACTACTTTCTTCTCTTCTTTGTGTGATAACGATGAAGTTTATGCAGTATTTCTAAACCCAGCTAATGAAATTTTTCCTTTTCCTTACGGTAGTGCTTAAACTTTTGATTTAATTTTAACCCCCCTCCTGTTTTCCTGTTGGCAAAAATTAAGATATACTTAAGTATTTTTAAGACACAGAAGCTTACAGTTCAGCCTCTAATACTGAATATATCTGTAATTATTGGTTTAATACAACAAAGGCATTGTAATATATATTATTGGTTTAATAAAACAAGGGCAAATACATATTTACAAACATATCTGACTGCACATTTTTATGAGCTAGGCTATATATAATAGATATCATGTTTTAAAGTTGTAAAATTCAGTAAGATTAGGCTTGATAATAAATCAAGAAGTGCATTTATTTAAGCTCTTTCCAGTCTTCAGTTTTACCCTACCCTTTTAAACACACACATACACACACAGTATATCTTGTGGCTACAAACTTTCTGGAAATACATCTAACAGTAGCAAAAAGAAAAAAAATGCCTGTTAATCTTTAAGGTGCCACAACTTCTTTACCTTCTTTATTCTTTTGCTTTTGTTTTATTTTGTGCTTCTTGTTGATACATTTGCCTGTGTTGACATTTTCCTTGTAATTATATCATAATATTGAGAGGGGGAATAACTGTACTGTATAACTCTACTACTAACAGCATATTTTTCATCCTGCTCAAGGTTCTGTAATAGGAATAGTGGCATGTTGTACCCTTTGAAGAAAGAACCTTTTCTCTAGATTATTTTTCATAGACCAAATTAACTGGATATACTTCTTTAAATAAGCCCTGGTGATGTTTCATAGCTGATGGCTACAAACCTGAAACCCTAACTTCTCAGATAAATGCTGGAAGGACCCAGCATGGCAGTTTGAATGCAGACAAGACGGACTCCTAGATCTTGACCTACTGTTTTAAAAAGACTGGTCCCATAATGAGAGAATTAAGGCATTTGTTAAGTGTAGGAGGGTGTGAGGAAATAGGAAATAGGAGGACTTGTAGTCATACAAAGATGGAGTCTGTTAGGTTCTGTGTAAGATGAATTTAAATGCAATGAAATGTTCTCATGAGATGGTTGCGCAGAGCTGCTTTGCCTGGCACGAAGATAAGGAAGCAAGGCCTAGGAGGCCCAGAGGAAGACGAAACAGAGCATAAAGATAAGCCACCTGGGCTTGGATCTTCTCGTGTAAAATGTGGGCAGTGAACTGTTATGCCCACTTGGACTTAATTGGTTAACAACTGAAAGGCATAAGAAAGAGGGCGGTTGAGAGACATGTAGAAAATGGTTGTTCATCTATGTGATGATGTTCGTGGTTGGTTTGTGAATGTCGTGGAATGTGAGAGGTTTGTCTTGTGAAGGAGGAGGGCAAAATAGCCCAGCTTCTAGATGTTAACATGTAGAGAGAGCAAAAATGATTACTTAGCTTAGTTCTAGTTGTTTTTATTTTACTTAGAAATAGTGAACTTATTTAATCATTGTAATAGATGATATGCCTAATGCTTAAGCCTATTTAATGCAACAACTGTATTCTAATGAAACTACTTTATTTTCTTAATAAAACAAATATAAAACGTACATCTAAATCTAGTGAGGATTTGAGAAGGTCAATAGTTGCTACTGTAAATTGAGAGGTCCTACCTGGCAAGGCTGTTGTGCTGTCAAAGGAAGCACATAGTCAATGGTTTATTGCTTTGAAAACAAGCAAAGGTTTCTTTAAGGTTGGGCTTGTCCATGGGGCTTGTACTATGCACTTATGAGGCCTAAAGGACCTACCTAAAGCAATAAAGGTGGTAGTTTTGCACCCACAGTGACTCCCTGACCAAGATCATCATCTCTTTAGGGAGAGGTGATTGTGAGGAAATACTCTGAGGACTTTTGAAAGCTGAAAAACACAAAGTGTCCTTGAACATTTGGACTGTCATATACTGCTCATCTATTCAGAGCACTGGGAAGGCATATGGCAATGAATGATGAAATGGACAGCAGCAAACAAAGATTAGGAATAGTCAGTTGCCTGGGGGAGTGGAGACCGGCTAGAAAACATTATGCCTGCAACATTTTATATATTTATTTGAATCTTCTGCAAGATGTCATTGCTTACAGCAAGCCCTGAATGTGGCTTACATGACGGAAAATTACTACCATCTACCACCAACATCACCAATGGACTTAATGCTATAGTTCTGAATCAACAGTCTAGTGTGTGGGAGGGGGAGTGTCTTTAGATAGCTATGTTGTATTACTTCCGTTTTGGAGCACACAACCAATCTTTCTCTTCTCTCTTTCCATTATACCTGTTATATATTTCCATGCTTCTACATATATGTTGTAACAACACAACCAAAAAGATTGATTCCTGAACCTGTTTTTAAAAAAGAATATATTAAGGCCATGGACAGTTTTGCATTCAAAGTCCTCTTAAATTCTATCACAGTTACCACTACAGGAATAAAATAGAGTGTCTTCCTGTTGCTACAGTTTACTACTGGCACCACTGACTTCAAGTAAATCATCACCGCTCTGCAATGAAGAGAAGAGCATCTGAAAGTTTATACAAAGAAATAAAATCAGCACAACACTTTCCAGGTTTTCAAAAAATTACTAAGTAGTGTTGCCCAACAGTTGACTGTACAATAACATTTTTTTTCTATAATTACAAAGCTTAAACAATAGTGTGCACAATTTCATTCCAGTTTCCTAAGCAGTGAGAAGTTCCAAGGACTTAGCTGGTCTGGTTTGCTCTAGAGGGGAGGTCATTGGTAACTCAGGATAGCAATTGAATATTTTGATTTATATATGAATAAAACATGTTGAGCTGGGATCGAGGCTAAAAACAAGCTAGGGAGAAAACAACGTCCGCATATCAGATCTCTCATAGAGGCAATCTTCAAAGACCCTTTCCATAGCTCAGAGCTACAGTCTCTCTGTCTCTTTTTCTTCTTCTTGGATACAAAATAGGTGTTTTCTTTCTGCAGTTCACTCAGGCAGACCTAGAATGATAGTAGAAGAGTTGGTGAAAGGGCCATAGGTCCCATTCCTGGTTTAAGGAGGGGTCATATTCCCCTACAGAACTTCAGGGAAGATCAGAAAGATAAGCCATTTCCCAGAACTGAAAAGGTGGTGCTTTTTGGACTACCATTTTCTGAATTCCTTAGCTAGCACAGTCAGTTCCAGTCCTTGTATGTGCAGTTTCCCTATCCATAGACATATGACTGGTTGCATGGCCACAGGCTTTTAAAAAAGGCTATGCAAAAGCCCTCCAATTTGGTTTTGAGTTCACTTGAATGATTCAGACACAACCCTGATTCAGTCTGAATCTATTCAGCCTCAGTACAGTTCAACCCAGAGCCTACATCAAAACTGTGATTCAGAAATCCAGATTTATGGTCTTCCTATTGGCATGTGTTGCTCAGCCAAAACAGCTGTACCCTCCCTTTTTTTTTCTTTATTTCCCTCACACATTTGCATGAAATTTGGAGGTTTGATTGACTTTAAAGAACATCTTGACCTTGCCAAATCTCAGACAGGTAACTTCAGGGGATTTTTGCACTACCAATTTTAAAGCTTGCCTTTGCCAAGAATAAAATAAAATAGCTCTTTTAAAGCCATGTATACTCCACTGACTGATTGATCCTGCCAATTCATACTGATTTTTTTTCTTGGCACTGTTCTCTAGCACTGGGGGCACATTTCTAAAGCAATCCCCTCTTCCAAATAGAGTGGGGAAATAGCAGTTTTTAAAAGTTTTTAAAAACTGCATTAGTAGTGCGCTGCGTGGTTGCACGGTAGGCATCCCACAGCCAAGCAAGAGAGCTTAATAGAAGCTGGGAGGCAAGCAGGCTAAAAGGAAAACAGAGCAGTAGGAAGTAAGGTGAAACACATCCTTTACAAGAGGGCACACCCCTTAATAGGAAACACCGTGCTAGACCCATAAAGACCATTAGTAGGGTTCAATGTTAAGATCAAATAGAATGCTCAAAGAGTTTAACTAAAAGAGGGTTGCACTGGCACATGTCAAGAGCAGTGCTTGACAGAGGCAAGCAGGCAGGTTAAAAGGAGGAGAAGAATCAATTAAGTCTAACCAAGTCTATCTCATCTCAGCTAGCATAGCCCTCTAATCTTGGATCTCCATACTAGATCCACTAAGAGCATATCTGAAGTTCACAGGGAAGTACTGTATCAAAAAAGCATGATTAAGAGACTTCAGTTAGTAAGAAGTAAGTCTTTATTTTGTTCTCACAGGTGAAGGGGGGCAGTTTTCTCCCCACAAGGCAAGATTACAAGAGTTTTAATGCTTTTTGAAAAAATATTTCTGGACTGAGAAAAAAACGCAGAAGGGTTTCTTGCAGAAAAAAATGTGTAATTTGTATACAAAAAAAAAACCTTGTAGTTTGAGCAAAATTCAAGGTTGTTTACATAAAATGCAAGTTTTATGCACAAAGTGCAAGGCTGTTCTTCAAAATAAGTAAGGTGGGTTTTTGTTTCTTTGTTTCCTTTTGCTAATGCTGCTGGTGGTAAAAAAAGAAACTGGCCTTTTTTTGCTCTCCCACAGTTTGATTTTTTTTTCCTGCAGAGTGTCTAAATGTGTCAAGACACCTTTTTTCCATCAAGGGTGAGAAAAGTTGCAAATGTTTACTAAAATCATATAGCATAATGATGGGATTACATCATCAGTCAGCAAAGTGGGCACTGGGCAGAAGCAGTAGCTGACAAGCAAGCAGAGAGGCAGATCAGCATGGAACTAAATCAAAATAAATTGCCCTTTCCAGGCAGGCACAGCCTCCTGATACTGGAGGCACCAGGCTGCCTAAAGGTTCAAAGGGCACAGCAAAGTGTACCTAGTCATCCAAAGTCACCATTTCACTAAGGCATTAGTTGATTGACACTGAAAAACTCTTCCATAGTGTGGTTCCATACTTTCCCCTTTCTGTCTCCTCATGACTGGTAACATGACTCTCTTGTGGTGCTAGTTGGCTTAAGGGATGTTGCCAGTCTGTGAATTATACATACATTTAACTAATAAGGAGATATAATGGAAATTAAATTCAGTGCTTTGCTTAGTGAAGCGAAACAATTGAAATAGCCAATAATATAACAGTACTTCATAATGTGAATTTAAAGTATGGGATTGTAACAATAATAATAAGAAGAAAAAGAATAGCATTTTGTTCCAGAAACGTAAATAAAATTAATTTGTTTTTTGATGTCATAAAAGAAGCAGGAACACTGAAGCAAAGTGGGCTCTTTTGTTTGTTTTGTTTTCTGAATGTATCACGGTGGAAAAAACAAGTAACAGTTCAACAGGTAGAGCTGGTGTAGCAGAGAGAAGAGTTTCACTACCTGAAACATACCTAGGCTGAAATCTTGTTAGGGGAGCTGCATCATGCAATAAAGATGATCTCCTCAGCTGCTTCCATGTCATGGCTGTCTCAGGACAATAAAACCCTTCCTAGAGCCCACCAACCCCAACACTTCAGAGATCTCTAAGGATACCCTTCATTCTAGGGCAGCCTTTAAGAGCCATCAAACGTGGATGGGGAATGATTGCCCAGCTTCATATTGTTCCCTCTCCCTTTCCACAGCTTGTGAAGGCTGCCCCAGGATGAAGGTGATCTCCAGGGATCCCCAAACCTGGGAGGGCTATTGCTCAGAGAGCCTTGAAATGCTCGTTGTGCTTTTCCTCTAATCTTCACAAACTGTGCCTCACCCCAAGATAAAAATGCCTCAAATTCACAGCAATCCCGTCATCTTTAGATAGTTTCCAGTCAAACATGCTACTTTCTAAAGTTTTTTTGTGCAACACTGACTATTGGGGTTCTGAATTCCCCTTCCCTTGGTCGCATGAGGTCTTCCTCCTCTTCTGAAGCTGAGTCAACCAAGTAAGGCATGACACTAGGAATGTGAGGAAGCTCCCAACCTCCACCATGCCCCCCTCCAAATTGCATGCAGATTGACAACAACCTGCCCTGTGGCCTTTTGGAATGTCTCTGACCTGATTCTTCTCCAGATCCATGAGAGGCTTTTACCATTTCCAGTTATCTATGAAGACCTTATTCCTGCAAATAGGCAAACACAAACAGCAAGGCCAGGCCATTGACAGAAATGTATAGGCAGTGCAGAAGGGCTTCTAAGGGCAAAGGCAGTTGGTGAGCTGGATGGTCTGTTCTATTTTTATTTCTCCCCCCCCCTTTTTTTTTTAGTCTAGCTAGTAGGAGAGAGCTCTGAACAAATTCCTAAGGCAGTCACCAGAAAGGGGCGGCAGCGGGGGGGGGGGATGATTTTGAAAGGCAATGCACATTCTTCTCTTTGATTCCTTCTTTAAAGGCAAAGCAAGGAGCCTGATCTTCTCTACATATGTTTCTGCATGTTCTCTCTCCTCCCACCCTTCCTGTTCTCTGAATCTGAAATTTGCAATGTGTACCCACCAGACTTTGATGATTTAATTAATAACTTTGCAGCAAGAAAGACAAGGAAGGTACATTTCTAAGGTAAAGATCACAATTTCCTTCCCCTTCTGTAGTTTCTCTCTTTCTCTCTTTCCTCACTTCTGATTATGATGTGTAAATTGCTAGATTTAACACTTCTAATTAATGGATTTAATCCAAGAGACCCACGGCTGTGCCAATCCATGCCATTAGTGTCTCTGGGCTCTTCCCTATGTCCAGTAGTTGCCTTGGAAATGCACAAATGCCTCTAATTCCATTTGCTGTTTTTTAAAACTTACAAATTCATGCCGGAGATGTAGTAACAGTCTGTTCAGGCGTTACAATCTGTATCAAATGCTCCCACAAGGAGGTGAGTGCTCTCATCCACTGACTTCCATTCTCAGATTTGTTGCCTACTATGCATGGAGAGCAATGAGGGAGCCCTTCCCTGTCGGTGGACACTCTCTAGACCTAGATTTCTTATGTGAAGAGCCCTCTTGAGTACTCATCATCCTCCACATGTAGGGAAGCAACAGAAGTTATGATGGAAGGGACCATGGCAACAATGCTCCCGTTTTTATATGAGTATTCTACATAGCTTCTTAATGGCTCAATAGAGCTACTATCTGGTTTTTCCACTTTATTTTTATCTCCCAATCAGCTAAAATCACCTCAGACTATGCCGTTTTGTCCTGGAACCAAAACAGGCCATTCTGCTTCAATCTGGATTTGATATAAATTGGTTCAAATCAGCCAAATTCAGTTTGCAATTTAAGATTGGCCAAATTTGTTGCACAATCTTAATAATTGAGGTATGGAAACATACAATACTTTAAAGAGAGGTTATTTTATTCAATGGAATAAGTAAATTTTCTATGAATATTTGACTGGGGAACTATACTGTTGTTAGGGTTTGTTTGTTTTGCACTTCCACATATACCATAAAGTGAATTTTGATGTATCTTTTTAGTTTGCCATATCATTCTCTAGTGTTAAAGAAAGAACAAATAAGTCAGAGATGTTAGAACAAATGCTTATATATCCATACTGGTGTCTGATCAGCTGCTCATATATTTCACCCTAACCCAAATGTTCAAAATTATCTTGTATGACATCAAGCAACAGCACACATAATCTTTTCAGTTTGCATTACAGTCTCTCTTTTTTTAGGTTTGGCATATTACGCTTATTTTTATTCACTGTGAAGTAGAGATGTGAAACTGGTTAGTCTCATCCATGATGTATATCTCTCAGAATCCCACTGGAATTTTCATTACATCCCAGTTTCATTTTGTGTTATGTAACTTTTTCTCTCTTCATACATGGAAATTTATGCTTCCTTTCTTTTCCTTTCCTTTCAATATATAGGCTGGATAGCTCAGTGAGTAAAGTCTCTAACTATGGACCCAGAAGTTGGGGGTTCAATTCCTCATTGTGTTTCCCAGGAGGAGAGCCAGTTTGTATGTCCTTAATGAGTTGCACAGTGCCAGGGTTCCCACAGAAGGGACTGGCAAACTATGTCTGAATATTCTGTACCAAGAAAATGCCAGAGAGAGTTGCGATTAGTCAGAATTGACTTGATGGCATGAAATTATTATAAGTCTTATAATGTATGTATTTTTGTATACATATTTTATATAAACTGAATTGTGTGGTGCTCATTTCTTCGAGGCTTGCATTTTAGTCATGCACATTAGCAGGCACAAACAGATATTTTTTGTTGAGAATTTTGTTTCCAGTCCACCATGGAACTGCATAAGATGTGAAACAAATAAGATCCATTTTGAGTTGGATTGACACAATGAACAACTTGCAAGTAAAGAGAGATAGACAAACACTCTTTTTCTTCCTTTGTATATGAGTGCGTTTGTGTAGAAGCATTTCTAAGGTGGAATATCAAAAGAGACAAGGTAAAATGTGAATTGAAGTCTCCCTTTGGTTGCGGACACTTCTGGATTTCTGATTTGCTACCTCATGTTGTTAGTCTCCCTTATACATAAACCATATAGTATACAAAAAAAAAATCCTTTAAAATTATAAATAAAGCACACTCCAAAATTGACTGATTTAAGGCCAAACAATACACTAAAGGCAACGGTTCTCCTTGACAATTAAATCCAGTTGTCTCCAGCTCTAGGGGCCAACACTCATCCCTTTTTGTAAGCCGAAGAGATGGAGTTTGTCCGTAGACACTTTCCGTTGTCATGTGGCCATCATGACTAGACACAGAATGTCATTACCTTCCCACCAGGGTGGTACCTATTCACCTACTCACATTTACGTGCTTTCGA
This sequence comes from Intellagama lesueurii, assembly GCA_037013535.1. NCBI lineage: Eukaryota > Metazoa > Chordata > Lepidosauria > Squamata > Agamidae > Intellagama > Intellagama lesueurii. The sequence goes on from JBAJHW010000003.1 coordinate 117,449,695, forward strand.
ACTTCTAGGTTGGCAGGAGCTGGGACAAGCAATGGAAGCTCACCCCGTCACATAGATTCAAACTGCCAACCTTTCAATAGACAGCCCAGTGGCTCAGCAGTTTAACCCTCTGTGCCACCTGCACAAGAAACCTATCAGCAGATGAAGGAATTCATCTACTATTGAAAAGTATGTGATCCTCACAATAGGAGCATTTCACACTTCTCACAGTTTGCAAATTAGCTTGCTTTGTTTTGTGATTGGTCATTTGGAAGAACAGACTTCCTTTAAAAGCAATGCTGCTGCAAGCTCTTCTGCTGCCTTAGTTAGTGGGAGACACATCATCACTGCCCTCACAGCCACCTTTCCTTGCCATCCCCAATGCCTAGTAGTGCTTGAATGGGAGTGCTTGTCGTGAGAAAAAGGGGAAAGAAGAAGACCATGTTGGAGATTACAGTGATACTGGGTTCTTCTGAATTCTTGCTAGCTGCCTAGTTGTCTTCAAAGTGGCCACACCTCCCACAATGCCTTGATTCCAAAGACACAGGTTTTATAGGCAAAAACAAGTCATACGCCAGAAGTGACCAGCCAACTAGCAATGATTCAAAACTACTTGCCCTTGTTGTTGCTGTTGCCATCACCACCATGATTGTTTCCACCCTCACCCTCTCTCCCCCATATGTGTTTGTCTGTTGTAGCAGAAGGGGGATTTGCCCCCATCCCAAGCATTCCACCCCTTGTGCCCATCGACCAACCAATCACCTCACTCTGACCAATGCCTAAGTTACAGCGAAGTAAGCAGTGCTCCACATCAGCCTGTTCTGCACTGGATTTTCTTCCTCTTTGGATTGTTTATTACTTTTGCTTGCTTGCTTAGTTACTTATTAAAAACAGTCTACATTTTGCCTTTCCTTATGCAGTGAGAACAGAACCCATAAAATGTACCCAAAATCAAAACTGGCAAATAAAGGGAAGCAAGAACAAAAAAAAAGAAAAAGAAAAGGGGGGGGCTTGTTACAGCACCATCACCTGAAAAATAAAATATATGAAACTTTTCTTCACCCAAATAGCACCTTTCCTTCATCAATATCAGTCTGTGAATTCCTGCTAGTGTTTGGGATGCCATATGGAATTCTCAGCTCAGAGCCTGTACTGCAAATGGAAGAATAACATTCTCTTCTGCAGTAATGGGAGAAAAGCTCACACATTTGAATGCAGCCATTTAATTATTGAAGTTTCTTGCAAGAATTTTTTTTTCCTTCAAAAGAGCTCAGACACTCTTTGTATTTTGGGTTATTATGAATTAATCCATAAGCTGCTGACCTCCTACAAAGCCTTAAAACTAACAAATCAATAAACAACCTAAACCTGTACACAAAGTAAATCCCTAATATTCTTGTCTACAAGTGAAGGCAAGCCTGGAGTAGTATTGATTATGTAATTCATTCTGAAGTTTCTGCATGAGAGATCAGTAAAAGTGCTAAGGCTACAACACCACATCTGATACTGCATCTGTAATGGTGACACTCCTGCTGTCTGTTAAATTAAATAATCCTTAAAATGAACAACAAACCTAACAGTGATCCTTTCCTGTCCAATCAATGCTCCTTCACAAGTGGTCCCTCCTGGCATCTCACCCTCTCCATGGCACTGCAGAATGCAGAAATGGGCACCAGAGATGTAGGAATTTGCCAGGAGACGCCATAAATATATAGCAAATGAAGTTTTCATTGTAACACAACCCGTACCAGAGTCATTAGAGGGTGCATGGCAGTCACACACTCTCACCGAATCTGAATTGGAAACTCATAGTCTTAGAGAGGATTTACACATTCTGAAAGTCCACACATTCCACCCTCCTTGGACATCAGGTAGGAAAATACATGTTTGCACGCACAAGGCTTGACAACCACAAACTAGTCCAAAACTACATTGTGAGTCCAAGATGGTGAGAAATCATAGGCCTATCTATTGGGCAATATATATCATTTGGTCATTTGGTTCATGCCAAGAGGGGTGCAAGCCATTTCTGTTGCCTTGTGAGTGCTATGTCACTATGAAAAGAAGGTGTCTAAAGAAGACAGCGGAAGCTGGTGACTCCCATTTTGGAGGTAATATGAATCAACTCTGCATTTTATAGGTGGCATCTAAGCTGCTGATCCTATTGTGGGGGAAAGGGATCAACACCTTGGATAGCTAATGTAAAGTGCAAAGTAAAACCCAGAGCAGATTCACAGCATCTCCAAAACTGGAGTTACCGCATCATCCACCATTGAAACACATAATGAAACAACAACTATGACTGCTCATAGGAGAACAACACATGAGGAATGAGATTTATTGGCCAGGATCCAACAGTGCAATGGTTCTGGATTCTACTATGTCTGCCACAAGTGTCAATCCACCTTCTCTAAGGATGAGGAGCCATAAAATTATTCTCTTTACCCTGTGAGAGGGCAAGGTACCTTGGGACTTTTGAAATCAAGAACTGTTATTTTGTGCAAAGTGAGCAAACTGCATAATGAGAACAGCTGATTGAAAACAATCATTTTGTGCAAAAGCAAGAAAGCTCACAAAGCTTGAAAATGCCTCATTGAGTTGAGTTTTTACATCTGACTGAGACCATGGAAATCAATGAAAATAAAGAATTTAACAAATTGTTTGCATTTCTGCCCATCCCTTCCATAACTCCTTCAAGAATCCCAACATTGTGCTTCAGAGGGCTCAGTAACTGCCTGGATAAAGTGTTTGGGACCACACTGTTGGGAAGGGAAGAAATCAACCATTTGGGCTGATGTCCAATACAGAAATACACCAATAGGTTTTGACCATAGCACAGCCTTCTCGTTCACATGTGCAAATTTTAAAATAAACCTCCTCAATTTTCAGTTCAAAGTCATATAGTGCACATGGTTTTCTTAAAACACTAGAGCTTCCTATTTTTATATGGACAAGCAAGTGCTCCAACTCCGGTCCATAAAACATATTCTCTGAGAGAGAGCTCTATAGTATTTATTTGCACTCCCTCCCTCCCTCTTTCTCTCTCCCTCCCTCTCTCTCTCTCTCTCTCACACACACACACACACACATTTAATTGTAAGCAAAGGATTAGCAAATCTAGACAAATACAGGAAAGGACAAATTGCTTTTGACATCCTACAGTACCTAAATGGAGGCATAAAAATAGTAATTATCATATTGTGTTTTATAATGCAGATTTCTCTCTATGAGAAATTAGTTTGTGGTCTCAAGTGGGAAATTGAATTAGTGTGGAAAATTAGTCTGTTCTTTTAAGACAGTATAGATCATTTGTTTACCTCTTTCTTTGCAATTTTAAAGCAGTTTGTAACAATACGGTATGTCACTGGGAATTAAATGGGAACTACAGGTTTGGGGAATCATAAATCACTATAATGTGGCTTTGCGAGGGTTTTTAATTCTTAGCTTTTGATGAGCTTTCAAAGCATAGAATGAAAGGACCTGTTCAGTGAAGAAACACCTGGTGTGATCTAAGTTGACAGCCAGGCTGAACAATAAAAAATGATAATTTACATATGTCCAATTTAGACAGTGCAATGTAGAATGGTGAAGAAAGGGGGCCAGCTTCCAGGGTTATTGTTTTCCCTTTGTTCTATGGACTTTGGTTTGAAAATATGTGATTCCAATGAAGAACATGGCCATGCTTTCTGATCTGGCTGTGGAAAGAGTTCTTTCCCTCCCTCCCCACACACCATTATGTCTTCAATGGATGCAAGCCAAGATTTAGTGCAAAAATTATTTCCCCTTCTCTTGCAGCTTCCTGGGCTGTGACACTGGCAAAGGCAGTGAGAAGGGCAATCAACCAAAATCAGAAGGAGAGAGAGAAAAAAAATCTTATATGAAGGGGCCCATGATGACACAAGCTGCTTCTTTCTAATTTGAGATGCTTCCTTTAGGAATAGAATGCCCCAGCACAGAGCAGGTGCTCTGATCTGAACTATTTGGGGGTTGGGAGGCAGGTAATCAGATAGACCCAGCTGTTTTTTCTTCCTCTCATCTTTTTTTGCATTGTTATTCTTAGGCTTCCTTACCTCTTCTGAGGAGGTCAGTGCCTGATTCTTCTTCTTCCTCCATCCTATTTAGGCCAAAGCAGCAGACCTTGGAAGCATGAAGCTGATTCTATGTTCAGTCTGCTGGCGAGATTATTTCACCAGCGCGGACCGCCATTATCTTCCTCCCGGGATATCACGAGATGCAGTTGTCTTGCAAGAGTGACCTGGGAAGGGAGGGGGAAGGAGTAGGATATTTAAAGGAAGCTCCCCCCCTCCCTTCATACTTTTCTTTTCTGGCAACGGAGGAAGAGGGAGCTCGCAGTCTGGGTCTTTTTCAAACTGCATCACTCCGGTGTGCGGCTTGGTGGCTTGCCTTTGCAGAAGGGAGGCTGCATCAGCAACCCTCCCCCCATGGTTTGCTTATTGTGTACCAGCTCCCGATTTTCCGGACGGACTGCACAATCTACATTTTTCTTTAGTTTTTATTTATTTTATAAAAAAGAAAAAAAACAGGGAGAGAGAGGCAGCGTGCTGGGTCGAACTGGCTGTGGCCAGGTCGCACGCGGGGTGTTAGTCCACGGGCAGTTTCATTGCAGTGGTTTAGTAGGATCGGGCTGTACTCATAGGGAAACTTTGTATATTAAAAAGGGGGGCAAGGGGACTACGTTGTTGCAGGTGAGCGGGCACACAGGCCCCCCCAGCCAGCAGGAGGGTATATAATAAATAAATAAATAAATAAATAAATAATTTAATTCATTTTAAGTTTTAGTTAATTAAGCTATATTATTGAGTATACCTAATTGATATTAATTAATCAACCGCGGGTAGCATACTCTTGTTAACAATTAATTGTTTTAGCTTTATATCTAAGTGGGGGTGCATTTTGAATTTGTTAAATTGATTAATAATAAATTCAATTTTTTAGAAAATAATTAATTAAAGGATACAAAAATAAAATAAAATAAAATAAAAATACAAAGAGTTTACTGGGCAGGCAATAAACGGGGGAAGAGTAAAAAAAGAGGGGGGATTGTAAAGGTTTTATTATTCACTACTCAGCCTATTAGGGACGTGGTGGTGCTGCGGGTTAAACCGCAGAAACCTCTGTGCTGCAAGGTTGAAAGACCAGCAGTCGTAAGATTGAATCCATGCGACACAGTGAGCTCCCATCGCTTGTCCCAACTCCTGCCAATCTAGCAGTTTGAAAGCATGTAAAAATGCGAGTAGATAAATAGGTGCCACCATGGTGGGAAGGTAACAGCATTCTGTGTCTAGTCGCGCTGACCACATGACCAAGGAAACTGTCTACGGACAAACGCTAGCTCTACGGCTTGGAAACGGGGATGAGCACCGCCCCCTAGAGTCAGACACAATTGGACTAAATGTCAAGGGGAACCTTTACCTTTACCTTTTTACTCAGCCTGTTGCTCACAAGTGCTGGGTTTTTGTGTATAGTGTTAATTAGGCAGATAATTGAATAACAACCAGCTTAATATTAAATTGTAGTGAGCCAGGGTCAAGAGGCTTATTGAAATAAGAACTGCAAGTTTTAATTTGAGTGGCTGGGATGGCTTCTAGGAAGGGCCAAGGCAACAAGAAGGGTAAACAGCCAGTCAAAAAGCGAGCTGCTCCTCAACTTTCACCTCCTCAATCATCTTCGGATGAGGAGGCATGGCCAATATGACAACAGCTACAGGAAAAGATTTCGACCTTAGAGGCTGAAAGAGCAGCACAAAGGGTGGCGCAACATAGTGAACCACAACCACACTGTTCGGCCAGGGAAGCTAGGTGTCATAGGAAGGCTAAGCTCAAGGCTATGACTGAGAATCTAATGTCACGCTTTGCTGCCTTAGAGGACAAACAGCAGGCCTAACGGCCATCCAGGAGTGAATCAGATACCTCGACAGCAACACCTCAGCGTCAAAGCGAAGATGAGGAGCGTGAGTTGCAAACACTTGAGGTCAAGCAATCTGCTGCGGGGCTGCGAGGTCGACAGGATGAAGGGGAGGAGACTGTATCCGATGATCAGTTTTGCAGGGAGGAGCATGAAACAACACCACCTCCAGTGGCATGTGAGTTGGCAGCAACACCCAACACTCTCACAACAGTACCAGCTTGGCCTTGGCAGGGCAGTGGGCAGAGCAGCTGGCCATTTCACACGACACATGACATGCAGGGCTATAGGGCCTCAGTTGGCCCTTGGCCTGGTACGAGCACACCAGTAGGGAATTGGGTTGCCCCATATCCTCAGGTTACCTTCCCAGCAGCCATGGGTTCGACATTGGGCATGGGCCCTACCTATTGGTGCCTGACATGGGATCCAACTCAGTTCCCTTAAAGGCTCTGCCTTTTGGGGACCATGCTTTGCCATTGGGTGATCACCTCACTCCAGCAACTAAGGAAAAGATCTGAAAGGGTATTTATGTTGACTTATTTGATCTCCTTAATAAGAAGGTGGACAAAAAAGATTTAGATAAGGAGGACGAACGGGAGAGGGAAAAACGTGGGAGGCACAGGCCTGAGAGGACATGGGCAAACTGGTTGCTTTATTTTTTTATTTATACTGGGGTAGTCGTAAAAGCACAGCTGTGGAGGGCTCAGTCATTATTCCAATACATAGACTTGATCTATAGGGCATATGTAGACTTCGCTGGGCAGGCACGGTTACTTTATGATGAATCATTCCATATGTGGAGTGCTATTCGTCCAAATTTACACTGGGATGAACCGCTGCCAGGCCTTTGGCTGAAGTTTATGATGCCTGCCAGGATAAATTTGGGTGATAGGTTCGAGAGTGGGCATCTTATCCGCAAACCTGGTCCATCGCAGAGCTCCCTTGCTGGCACAGGGCAAGTGGTTCAACCCCGCTTGCTCTGTTGGAATTATAATGCCAAGGGCATATGCACACGCAAAGCATGCCATTTTAGGCATGAGTGTTCGGTTTGCGGGGGCCAGCACCCCAGCACATCATGTTTCAGGGCCAGAGCACAGCAAAGTAACAATAAGGATATCAGAGGGAACAAAAAGGCTAACGGTGGAGGGGGTTCCGCTAACAAAGGGCCCCAGTCCAATTAAGGAGTCTGTATTAGAGGCCTGGTTGCAGGATTATCCAAGGAGGACAGACGCACAGTATTTGTTAGATGGCTTTAAGGATGGTTTTAGAATACCTGCACTAGGTGAGCGCAAGGCCTTTTTCGCTAAGAATTTAAAGTCAGTGCAAGGGATGGAAGGTATTGTCAAGGCAAAAATACAGAAGGAAGTTACAGATGGTAGGGTTTTGGGACCTTATCAGCATCCCCCTTTAGAGGACCTGCGGGTATCGCCATTGGGCATGGTGCCCAAGAAAAATAAGGGAGAATATAGGCTCATTCATCATTTGTCCTACCTGGAAGGGGAGTCAGTGAATGATGCCATCCCGCAGGAACTTTGCACAATGTGCTACACCTCTTTTGACAAGGCAGTGCATATGGTCCGTAGATGTGGAATGGGGTGGAGCTTGCGAAATGCAACATTAAGTCACTGTTTCATATTCTTCTTATCCACCCCCAGGATTTTGGCCTCTTATGTTTCTATTTTCAGGACTCTTATTATATTGATAGAACTTTGCCAATGGGCTATTCTGTATCGTGCACTGCATTTGAGCGGTTCAGTTTATTTATAGAATGGAAGCTCAGGTGTAGGGTAGGGTCCAGAAACACTGCCCATTATTTGGATGATTACCTTTTCTGTGGTAGACGCAACACTGGGCAGTGCAAATTTATTTTGAAAGCTTTCCAAACAATGGCGCAGGAGTTCGGGTTGCCCTTAGCTGAGGAAAAAACTGAGGGACCAGCTACTTCACTTACGTTTCTTGGAATAGAATTAGATACTAGATAACAGGCTTCTCGATTACCAGATGACAAACTGGAAGCCCTTAAGGATCAAATTGGCCTGCTTATGGGAAGAAGAAAAGTATCACTGAAAGAGCTGCAAGAGATCGTAGGTCATTTAAATTTTGCATGCAAGGTAATTGCCCCAGGTCGTGCATTCCTACACAGATTATGTGATGCAATGAAAGGCTTGTGTTGCTCTTTTCATAGAACCCGGGTGACAAGAGGTATGAGGGAGGCTCTGCAAGTTTGGAGTCAGTTCCTCACTTAATTCAATGGGGTGTCCTTCTGGAGGACCAAAATGAACCTTAGGGCTGAATTTCAGGTTCAGACCGACGCGGCAGGCTCCCTAGGTTTTCGAATTTATTTCAGGGGAAGATGGTGCGTGGATCTGTGGCCTGAAGAATGGCACCAGCAAGGGATTACTAGGGACCTCACATTTTTGGATTTTTTTCTGATAGTAGGTGCCCTTTGGTTGTGGGCACCTGAATGGGCTAATTCAGCAGTACGCTTCTGGTGCGACAATCCAGTGGTTGTTTATATAATAAATAACCTCATGTCATTATTGGAACGCGTTATGGCACTGGTGTGTGCTTTTACTTTGAGGGCTCTGAAGTATAATGTTTTGATCCAAGCAAGACACATTCCTGGCTTAGATAACAGTTTGGTTGATGCCCTATCACACCAACAGATCAATCGGTTCAGGGAGTTAGATCCAGGAGCCAGCGAATTTCCAGAGACACTGCCCACAGAAGTCTAGCAAATTGGCGTGATGATGCGGAAAGAGCAATAGGCTTGGCTCTGGAGGAGGCGGAAAGGGTACCTGGCAGTGCGTATAGAGTTCCAGGAGTTCAGAAAACTAGTGGGTTTGGAACTGATTTGGCCTGCTCCAGTGGAACACCTACAACAATTTATAGTGTATTTAAATAGGAATGGATTAGTGCCAGGATCCATCCAAGGTAGGATGTCAGCTCTAGCTTTTCATGCTAGAATTCAAGGGTATGAAGATTATACTTCTGACTTTTGGATCAGGAAAATGATCGAAGGCTGGAGTAAGGAAAGAGGTCGGGTTAAGGATGCCAGGGCCCCAATATCCCTGGTATTGTTAGAATTTTTTTGCCAGCAATGGATTATTATTTGTAAGGATGAGTATGAGGCTGCGTTATTTAGGGCCACGTCATTACTGACATTCTTTGGCGCTTTGAGGATAAGTGAGGTTGTCGCTTCAGGCAAAGGTAATTTGACGAAAGCAGCCCTGCAATGGCATGATGTGAAGTTGGAAGAAGACATGGTAAGGATTCATATTCGCCGATCCAAGGCGGATCAGCATGGTAGGGGAGCTGATCTTAGTTTGGCTACTTGCTATATAGTAGAGCTCTGTCCAGTGAAGGCAATAAGCGCATATTTAGGCCTTAGAGGGCAGGGACAGGATTATTTTTTCATACATAAAGATGGGTCCCCTTTAACGAAATATCAGTTTTGGAAACTGACAGATTTGGCGTTAGGCAAGGTGAGGATTCAGGGACTGAGGTTTGGTACTCATTCTTTTAGGATTGGGGCAGCTTCAACTGCAGCCATCCTAGGTTATCATCCTGATGACATTAAGCGTTTGGGGGCGGTGGTCGTCTACAGCTTATTGCAGATATGTCCGTGCACTCCCTCACGTCTAGGCAGGCGCCTGGTCTTTTGTCTTTGCAGGTCCAGCATTGAAAGAGAGAAGGCGGCAGGTCATGATACTTGGCCACAGCTTCGTTTTCTGGGCAGCAAAATATGTGGCTAAGTCTGTGTGGGGGAGCAATTTGGGACTTGGTGCTAGAGCCCAATTCGTATGGAAAGGGATCCGCAGAATGCTGTGGTGCCAATTTTGCAGAGCGGCTGCATTTGACGCGCAACCCCCCGATGTGTTGCTCATACATTTGGGCGGTAACGATCTGGCCGAGCATGGTGGCAGGGCCCTGATTTTGGATGTCATTTGCAACCTCAGATGGCTGAGGGTGACGTATCCCGCTCTGAGTATTATTTGGGCGATGGTCATCCCTCGGCTGGTTTGGTGAGATAAACGCCAGGTGCAACAAGTTAACACTGCATGGAGGACTGTTGACAGGGAAGTGTGCGGTATGCAATGGCCTTGGACTGGTGATTGGTCACCAGGAGATCCGTGCTAATAGGCCTAAGCTTTTTAGGCACAATGGAGTGCACCTATCAGACATGGGCTTGGAGATATTTTTAACAGATCTCAGGCGGGGCTGCTCTTGGAGCTTGAGAGGCTGGATGGCGGGCATGGGACTTAGCGTTGCTAGTCCCTATGCTGTGGTGGGTAGTGTGGATAGAACAGGTTTCGGTGAGTCCCCTCACAACCACAGGTAATGTATAGCTCATCTGATCTCCCAGCGCTGCAGATTGTGCGATTACAGTGCTTGGGGGGGAAGATCTGCTGGGGCCCCTCCCGGACCAACAGTCAACAATGAGTAGGGGGCTTGAGGTCCAGGAGTGGTCAAATTTGGGCCGGCCGGGTTCTCACTGTCTTCACGACCGTGAGAACTTGGGGCTCGGGACTCACCCATTATCTTGGTTAGGGGTCCGTTGAGACCCCTCTGCAGAACCTGATTCCGCACTACCACAGGACCCCCCCTTTTATTGAGGGCATTAATGAATATTTAATAAAGTGTGGCCCATATTTATTCCATAATAATTGTCTCGTGTTGTTATTCCGGGGTAGGAGGGTAATGGATTCTATGGATTTTCCACCTGCATTCCTAAGAAGTAAAGAAGAGACTCCTCTCTCTCTCTCTCAGTTCCTGTCTCCAGAGTGATTACTTCTCTCTAACAGGTATATGCTCTAAAGTAGGCTGCAGCACACTGCCTGTAAAATATCAAATAATCTTAGAGGTCCCCACCTTCCACCGCTACATCCTACAGTACAGCCCAGGCCAACTCAGGAAATTAGCGTTAAGATGCAAGATTAAATGTGAGATCGTTATTGTGCATGCCAGAGATGATACTGCACTGGATATTCAACAATGGATTAGAAAGCTGTCAGTGTAAACTTACATTCATGTGCAAATACTGACTAAACCTCACCTTGAACATTTGTGATAATGTTCCCAACAATGACCACAATCTGCAGGCATGAATATCCATCTCCAATCTCATGATCATATTTCATTGCTATTATGCCACATGTAGCTTTTCTAACATCATTTGCTCATGGGTTTTTCTATCCCACAGATAAGATCTCACCCTGCATTGTGCTTGTGGCAGTGAAGTCTTATGCTATACCACCTCAGCCCAGGTAAAAAAAGAGACCAAGAAAGGTGGAGAGGGAGTGAAGAGGTAGCAACATACAGGGGCAACTTTAACATTATGCAGAGGGAAGCAATCACTTCAGGGGGCAGATGCTGGAGGCAGCTGTAGTTGACCTCAGTTGTTCCTCCTGAGTTCACTGGTTTATTTTGCATCCCTTAAATTAGTCTGTTTGCCATTAAGTGTGATGAAACAGCCTCTTCTGCTGACACCATTGAAATAAGATTCAGTTGCCAGTCTAGCTGAACTCTGGACATGGACCTGATAGAGTTAACTGCTTTGTCCTTTGCTCCAGGCAGAAAATGTGTTGGGCTGGCAATGCCCACAAGAGAAGGGAAGAAATGTGCACTGAGAAATAACTGATGAGAAAGGGGGGGGGGGTTGCAGGTTACAGGTATAACAGACAGGTGTCATATACAAGACCCATGATTTAGAGTCAGGGATAGATGAACAGAATGCAGAGAGGAAAGAGAGACCTTTTTCTAGAGCCCTGATGAAGGATCAGAGGAGTGGAGGAGTAACATAGGACAGAAAGTGATCTTTCTGCTATCTGGGGTGAGAAATATGTGTGTTTGAATTTACAGTGGTGATAAACAGGGCTGGTCCAAAGTTTTTCCCTGTCTGAGACATAGCGGGCAACTTGAGATATATAGTACTCAAAGCCGATGATGGTATGCTGACATGAGACAGAACATCCCACAAGATCTTTTCTTTATATGATAATAACAAAGGAAATAGCTACAGTATCACTGTGCTTTGTTCTAATGACATCCCAGATGTAGCTGTCTCATTTGCCAAATAGTAGGGCTAGACCTGATGGCTTCTTGAAGAGTAGTTCTGAACTTTTTGGATCCTACATCCAACCAATCACTCTGTCAAAGAACTGAAGATCTACTCTGATAGAAAGAAAGAAGTCCATTTTTCCTAAGGTTGCTGATCTATTTATAAGCGTTCTCTTTTTGTATTAGGATTTACAGTAAATTGGTGGACAGAGAGAATGGGAGATTAGAAGAGTGTTGAAAGACTATTGGTATGTCAAAAGGTCAGAGACAAAATATATGGTTGGCATGTTATGCTAGCAGGAGGACTGAGGTGGAAACAATTCTTATGAATAGGGATGGGACTATCAGGTTAACCAAAATAGAAACAACAACAATGATGATGAAAGGGGCTCTTACTTTCAGTTTTGTGTTATTTTGTTCAATTCTGAAAGAGATCCTCTAAAAACTGAATGCTTCATTTTAACAAGGAAGAGGTAACATGAAAACTTCAGTTTCTTTCCTTCACCTCGTCTGTCAAAGTGCACAGAAAGTATTTAATCAAATAGCATTGTGAGAGCTGCTGTCAACAGTCAATTACAAACTTCAGGGGAGAGGATAGGGGATTTTGAGTTGTAGAAGGACCTGGACTGGTTGTGAATCTCAGTGAAGAATGCTGATTTGCTTCAGTCTTTCTTTGTGGTGAGCTCTGTGTGCTGCTGAGCTCTTTGGTGCCCTCCATCTTGTTTGCACTCTCTGTGTTTGTGGATCCTTTTTGCTTTTTTTCTGAATTTTTGGAGGATTTCCCTCTCTCCCCTGCACTTTCATTTCTGGATTATTTTGCTGACTACTACAGCATGCTGATAGTGGACTTAAAGAAGAGAATACATTGTTTAGTAGGAAGAGACAGATCTCCCTCTATTTTAGTCATTTTGTTTGACTGCCTTTTTGCCTTTATTTGTTTCTTTATACTGAGGAGAGAGGGTATGTGTGTGTTTTATTTTGCCTTTTTTCTCTGAGTGTGGGTAGGTGGGTGTTTTCACTGTCAATTTGATTGTTTGTTTTAAATTGTGTTATTTGTTAATTTAGTATGTATTGCCCCTTTGCCCTATTTTTGTGAAGTAGATTTTAAGGGCTTTTTAGAGCTCTTGAATTGATTCTGTGTTGTCTGATTTGTCCCTGATTTTTTAGACTAGTTTAAGAAGGGTTCTTTAGGATTTCCAGCTGAGTGGTAGACAGGTTCGAAATGGGGAAAGCGAAAAATAAAGAACCTGAAAAGTCAGCTCCTTTTGTGTTTAACTTTAAGACTAGTACCCAAAAGACTCAAAACAGAATGATGTATTTCTCCTGAAAACCCCTCAAAAATGAAATCCAAATTTCCCCAATGCATATTCGCAATTATGAAAACATGGCATCCCACGTAGAATGTGTTTATTTCCCAGTGGTGGCAGATATATTTGTTTAGAACCATTGAGTATACCATATTAAGAATGGGATAAACAGTCAGTAAAGGGGATGTTCCAATCATCCCTGGAAGGCTGTCTGCCATGATCCCTGGAAGACTTGATGAAAACCCCAGCAACAGGGCAGCATAAGAGTACAGAGAGGGAGAGGGAAGTCCCTGGTGGGAGGAAGGAGGCAGAGGGGAATGAGCCATCTCTGAGTGAGGGGGTAAAGGGTGAGCTGATCTAGTAAGATGCAAGCTTAAAAGAGGAAGGAGGGGGGACTTGTCACTCTCAACAGACCCAGAGGGAGAGGTGGAAGTGGTGGAAGAACTGGCTCCCATCCTCTGCATCCTTGCTGAGGACCATTAGTTGAGAACCTCTGGACTGGGAATGGGTCCAGTTCCAGCCTGCTAAAGGGCAAGGATGTGGGGAGGTGTACCAATCTTCAGACCAGCACCACTCCCCTGGAAGCTGAGATGACTAGCTGGGCACTCCAGCCCCAACCCAACTCAGAGGAAGTGCTGGTGCAGGAAGTGGCAATAGGATTGCCTTTAGCACAGCTGCCGGAGGCAGGATGGAGCTGGAGGACATGGGAGCCTGTAAGTGCTTGGCATTATCATCTCTCCTTGAAGGATGTTAGTTGGTTGGAAATCAGTGTGGAGCCAGCTACGGACTGGGGACTGTACTGGTCCAGTGATGGGAACTGGGAGCAACGGGAAGCTAGCAGAGTTAACTCAGTTCTCCTGCAGACTGTTAAAATAGGGTACACCAGGCACTCAACCAGTCCTTGTACTGTGTTCTCCCACTTTAATAAAAAAAAAACTGTGAGCAATAATTAGAGTCTTGACTTCATGGAAGTCATAGTGAAAAAAGCCCACTCCACCACTCCAGCTGGCGTGGGGGCAGTAGCAGTCACATAATTAAATACTGAATTCAGATTCATTGAAATTAAGTCAATAGGTCAATGCAGTAAGTGCACTCTATTTACCATTTCATTGGATATATTTCTGAACTCACATCGACATTAAGGGACTGAACACATTGTGTCCTTTTAGAAGAAAAATCTCAAATACTCCTTCTTTTACATACCTGCCTAGGGAATATACTAGGGAAGAAATTAAAGTCACCAAAAGTGGCAAAAGGAAATAAAAGCTAAATAGTTGTAGCTGTCCTTCAGTCAAACAATAAGGGCTGTCAAGAGGATTTCTTTGCCAAACAAAAGCCATCTGGGACAGTCAAGCACCTGGCGTTTACTCCAGCTGTTCTTAATGTGACAGATAAAGGGTCTTTTTTGTAGTTCTGAACCTTAATTAACCTGAATTTCAAAGATAGCAACATGTTTATAGAACAGGGTAAGAAAATGGGAAATCAGGTGACACAGCTTCTATTCTCAAGGTTGCCACAAACAAAACACAATCCTTGCATAACTGCACTCTTGTTAATGAATTCAGGGATATTGTGCAGTGTTTATGGATTAACTCCTTGTGGTAGCCCAAGAGGCCCACTGGGAATTGTTTTTTGTTCATGATGTCTCAAAGCCTTGGAGCTCAAAATGTATCTAGTGCAGATTTTCTCAACCTCATGCCCTCCAGATTCACAGTACACACACACACACACACACACCCCCAGCTTCTGGCTATTCTAGCATGGACTCATGGAGTTGGACTCACAATACGTTCAAAAGGACACCAGGTCAGGGAAGATTAATCTATTGTTTCACTTACTGACTCTTTTGATAAGCTATCTTCCTGAAAAGGAAGATCAGGGGGTAAAAGCCCCAGCCCAGTTACTCTACGACTGCTGTTTACCTGAAAGTCATAACTCCAACAAAGCTGTTTCAGGAGAAACCTCCAGCATGAAACTGCTGAACTGGTAACTTTCTAGTGAACCTAACACTGTGAAACCGGTTTTTAAATCCTAAGAACAGAAAACTTACTGCAAGAAGTAGTGGCCATTTTTTTTAACCATTTATATTATTAAACTGAAATGACTGGTCATCATCACCAAGAGGTCAAGAGGAGGTGACTAACTCACAAATATTAGTGGGTGCCCAGACCCTTAGGGCCCATAGGTTTTTCATGAGTAAACTAATCATGCACGCAGCTAACGTAGATTCAGATCCCAACAGTAAAAAGTTCTGCTCAGTGGCAAGGGGTCTTCCTTCTCAGCTGGTAAAATTAGCCCCAAATATCAGTCCGGGTAATCCTGCTAGTCATCCGTGGAGGACTGAGGGAAGAGGGATCAAGATCATCCCCACACAATCCCAGACTGAGGTTGTTTGCATGCAACTCAGTCTATGAATCAGGTTTCTTGGTATCAGTAACAGTACTTGAAGCTGATTACCATTATGTATGTGACCTAGGGATGTTAATTTTCATTTTCATAGATTAAAGGAAAGACATTCAAGACATTTTCTCTCTCTTCTGAACACGATTATCAAGGGTTTTCTGCATTTTTTCATCCTTTGAGACTTCACAAAATCCCCATAAATATTTTCCACATGGACTTTGCATTTTGGACAAAGCACTTGCATTTTCTATAGAAAACCAAGTGCTAGGTGCAAAATTCAAGGTCTTCTGTGCAAAATCAAAATCACCACCTTTCTTGGTTAATACTGCTCCTGATTGGGGGAAAAAGCTGTTATTTTTGCTCTGATGCTGTAATGACACAGTTGGGTACCACCCCAGGAGAGGGGTATTTTGAAACATCCTCTTTTTTTGCCAGCAACATGAACAAATGAAAATATTTGTTACATCCCTCGTACGGGGCTTAGTGTGTTCTAATGGTCGGCTTAAAGACAGCTACTTGGAGGGCATTGTGACACCAGGGCAAGTGGGCATGACCATCCTAGATGCCTTGAACATACTCATAGAAAGGCATTCACTGAACATTGCCAGTCAAATGTGCTACTGAAGAGATTTTTTGGAAGAAAGGCTGCAGTTAGTAGACAATGCTTTCAGAATGAGTTCTCCTTCTCATTTATAGTCTTCCCCTATGCAGATTGCAAGACAGATGGTTTGAAGCAGGAGACAGAGTGCACAATAAATTTCAAAACCTAACATTCAGCTTTTAAAATGAACTTTGGCTCTCCCAAAAGCCACCTATTATTTTTAATGAAGCAATTCATAAAACGTATATTGACTTAAAATAGAGCCGATAGAAGGAAGGAACAGACAGGGGAGCTGTTTTACCTGATTCATTTAGCAGTGAATTGAGCACTTAGAATTGTTTGTCAAACAGTTGGCAATTCCTCTGAAATACTGATGGCATCTTATTTACCTAGGGTGACTTATGTGATTCATAAATGTCTTCTCTGGAAAACCTGGTGAATTTTTACCATATCTTCCCAAAAGTGAAATATAAGTTTACGATTCCCTCCAAAATGCCTTTCAGAGATTTAAGAATATAGGAGCGATAGGCAGACACCTGACACCATTGTGCATAGATTAAATTACTCAGAAAGAACTGCTGGATAGCTCAGTGGTTTAGGTATCTGGCTGCAGAGCCAGAGGTTGGGAGTTCGATTCTCCACTGTACCTCCTTGATAGGGGCTGGACTCGATGATCCATAGGGTCCCTTCCAGCTCTGTTGTTCTAAGATTATTATTATTATTAAATTCCGAATCTCACAGATTACATTGGCTCTCTTCAAAATAACACAGAAAGCAGTTACATTGCTAAAGAAGAAGAAGAAGAAGAAGAAGAAGAAAAAAACTACCCTATTTAAATTGGATTTAACCTGTTTTGAGTTGTAAAAATGACTAAACACAGGACATACACATAAGAGCAGATGAATTTGACAGGGACTTGAGCTTCTCGGTGCAGCAGAGAGTTTTTTCACTTCTCCACCAGAGGTCTGTTGATTCTAATGCAGATGTGGAATTGACCCATTATAAATTGGTTCCACCTATGTCAACACCTCTGTCCACATTAATCAGCCAGTTGCCCTGCTGTTGTGTTAAAAGCAGGGGTGGGGGAGAAGCCCAGAAGCCTGCAGGAACCCACTTCCGCTCACTCACTTGCCCGCTCGCCCAAATCTTCTTCCAGTCTCAGGGTGGGGTGGGGGACAGATAAGGCAAGATAAACCCAATGAGGCATCTCTTCCGCCTGGAGGCAGGCAATACAGCATTTGAAGAGGCACTTGTTCAGCAGGCCAAGGCAAAGAGGCAGTCCCGAAACCAGCAAAATCAGGGAGCTGGATAGGGGACAGATTGTATTTGTCATCAGTGTGGAAGGGATTGTCACTCTTGAATTGGCCTTCTCAGCCACACTAGGTGCTGTTCCAAGACCTCTATTCAGAGCATGTTACCATGGTCTCTTGAGACTGAAGGATGCCTACAAGCAAGATGGGGGATTTAGTTTAAATAGTTAATAAAGTTGTGGCCCAAGTTTTAACCCAACAATCTGTGTGTCGTCTCTTTATTCCTGGCTGGGTGGGCAATGTGTGCATGTGTTTGTTTGTCCATTTGTGGCATGTGTCAGCTGCCTGTTGCTGCCAGCACTGACAAGGTGCTGCTGTGCACACAAAAGCTTTCCTAGCCCTGGCTTGCTTGGCTTTTTCATATTCACTCCCCTCTTCCGGTATATAACACACATACAGGCCCACTCACCTGCTTGCCTCCCTGAGAAATCCAGTCTTGGATTGGAGAGAGAGCACACACATCTGGCAAGGGCATTCCTTCAAAAACACCAGATTAAATATTTATTACAAGGAAACACAAACTGCGATTCAAACACCACATGACTCAGAGTTGATTTGACTCGATTCTCCTTTATCCCAACTTATATTGGCTCCTCAGGT
The DNA here is from genome assembly GCA_037013535.1 of Intellagama lesueurii. Lineage (NCBI taxonomy): Eukaryota > Metazoa > Chordata > Lepidosauria > Squamata > Agamidae > Intellagama > Intellagama lesueurii. The sequence continues at coordinate 117,467,880 of JBAJHW010000003.1, forward strand.
CACCTGTTCCCTGATGGGTTTGCAATACAGTCTTGGGCAGCAGGAGGACTATAAAACAGCAAAGTCAAGTTAGCAGGTCACTGTGTTTGTAGGATCTTTGAGTCCAGCAAAAGAAATGTTTGGGAGTTAACTGTGAGCATGGACACTGGTCATGCTGCCTTCAGGATTCTGTAAACTGTAGTCCAAAGAAATAACTTTTCTCATCTCTTTCTGAGCCACAAAGGCAGAGTTCCTGCTGCACAGGTCAAGACAAACAATGCATCCCCCCCCCCCCTTCAGTTGCAGGTTTGTGTTGTGGCTATCATGTCTTGAGCAATAAAGCTATCTGGGCCATTTTTCCAGAGCCATTTTGCTTCAAAGAGACATTTGCATATTTCATTTTTTTTTCTTACAAGCCACTCCTGATACTTGCTCAGGGATTTTTATAACACAGGACACTGCCCGATAAAGTGAAGTGTTTCTAAGACTTACTGATTTGAATGGGCTTGTTTTGTGCACTCGCTTGAACAAACAAAATTCAAAAACACTTCGAATGGATCAGATCATATATACTGCCATTTGGATTCAGACGAAGAGTTAAACTGCATGATGTGTTAAAAGTAAAGTGTGCCGCTAAGCTTTAGTTTCATTTCCTATCTGCAGTAAACTCTTATGCATGAGTGGGAGAGTTAAATCCAAAACTGTTTTTGGGGGGAGGGAGTTTGTGTAAAATCTCCCAATACCACTAGAGGTTTTGTTCTCCTTTTTAACCTCTGCATATGAGGGAGATAGATTTAGCGCAACATCCAATCCTCTGATAGTGAACAGTTAGCCTCTTTTACCCTTAAATGGTAGGCCTTGAACAGGCATTTACTTGAGGATAAGAAGATGGCTCATTGGTTTAGTTTAGAACTGCAGATGTGGACTTGTCCACAAAAGCTCACATTAAAATATAGCAATTAGTCTTTAAGGTGTCACATTTTTGTCTTCTTTATTTTTTCATTTTTGTTTTGTTTTTGCCTGACATGTCAGTGGTTTAGGAACCTGGCTTCAGAGCCAGAGGATGAGAATTCAATTCCCCACTGTGCCTCCAGGGAGAAGGGCCAGCCTGTGTGACCTTGGGCAAGCTTCACAGTCCCAGGGTGCACCAAGAAGAAAGGAATGGCAAACCTCTTTGGAATATTCACTACCTCAGAAACCTTGGAAAGGGTTGACATAAATTGGAATTAACTTGACGGCACACAATTACTATCATAAAAGGCTGTGTGTATTAACACAGCATGTAGTTTAACCATCACTTAACTGAACTGACCATCCTTGGAAATCAGTGTTAAGTCATGAATAACTTATCCCACTGGTTTCAAAGGGAATTCTAAAAACTTTATCTGGATCCATTCTATTCTTTTTTTTCTAGTTGCTAGTCCTTTGCAAGGATGTCAGTCAGTGAAACTGTAAGTGCCCATTGCTTTTTTGTGTATGTGGAGTGCTTGGGTTGTAATGCCTTGGTTTTACCAGCCAAGAAGTCTGATTTTCTTTAGGATGTCTGACAGTAGAAGGTACTTCATAGGACTGTTCCATCTAAATCTTGACACATGATTTAATTCTGAAAGAAAAAACCCTTTTCATCGATAAAGGTGGGTGCATCCATCACCAAAACTGACAGCACATTAGAACGTGGTTGGCAGGTGTACATTTTCTTTCTTATTGGAAAGTGACAATCAGTTTGGAGAACCATTCAATGCAATATTCATAAAGCAGTTAAGGAGCCATTTAATAAGATCATCCTTAATTAAAGAAATATTATACTTAAGGCAATTAAATATTAATCACCAGGTATATGAAGCATAGAACAAAGAAGCGAGAGCTAAGTATTTCCTTATTGATTCTTCTTAACAAATCTATTCAGCAGCTCATTATAATTTAACTCCCCAAATGTAGTGCTGCACTAGAGAGTGACAAGCAAATATAATTGGCCACACATATTTTATGCTCCCCCCTCTTGTTATTCACTGGGTCAGTGATGAATTCATCCTGTCAGTGTAGTTTGGGAACAGAGTCTGGTAGCCGACTTTTATTCAACATATCCCCCAGCCAGAAAAAAGCTAGGACAGACTTTTTAATAATAGGAGAATAGGCCACTTTTATTTGATTAAAACTGGGAAAGGCACTAACCTCTGCCTTAACTTCAAGATAGATATAGATAGCTCCTAGAAAAATAGCAGCAGTCCTCTCTGCTCAAGTAGTGGAGCCCAGTTAAGTGTCCTTCTCTGCATCCTGCCTTTTCTATGCCATCTCTCAAGTGTATTGCTCTTAATGTTCCCTGAAAGTAAATCTTGAATATGACCATTTGAAAAGAGAGAGGAAAAAAGGTTTCAATGCTGTTTCTTTATCTCTCTCTGATATTACTGTCTAGGTTCACCAAATGAAGAGATTAACAGAAGATTTAAGACTTTAAAAAGGAAGAGAGAGAGAGAAAGACAAAAATACTTTTTTTTACACTGTGGATATGTTCACATGTCACAAATAGCTGGGTTTCTTAGTAATTCTTGCATGTGAATGAGTTGGAATCATGATGCCGAATGGCTAACAACTCCTGCTGTGAAGTTGAAATGGCTAAACTATGATTCTTCATTCTGTGGTTTGTTTATCACGACACTCTAGCTGAGTAGAACCTAGAACTCTGGTTTGTCTCTCTCTATCAAGGAAGAAAAACCAATCTAGAACTATTCATCAATTATTGGTGGATAGATAAGCTGGTTTGTCACTCTGCAAACATAAATGACCAAATGTTTTTACTATTTAGCTGCTAGTGCAGTTTTCCCTAGCATATTGTTTATGAATAATAAGACAGGGTGCATTTAAGTCCAGATATCAAAGTTCCAAGTCTTTCCACGTTTAGATGTTATGATAAAACAAGCCATGGGTGGAAGTGCATAACACACAAGGCAAATGATTTGACCTGGGTGGGGTTTGGTGGAGGAAAACATACCTGGATTGATAATTCCTGTTTTTTTTTCTTTTTCTTTTAAAAAACTTCTACATGTACATTGATAGATTTCTTTCTCACTTCTTACCTTTTCTTCTTCCTGCTTTTGGAGTGGGAAGATTGTTATAGCTTCTGCAGACCTGTACACATACTGTAGAAGCCAGGGTGTTTTATAAGATTATAGCTCTTTTTCCTTCACTACCTCTGAATGAGTTTCCTAAAGGAATAATACTTTTCTATTTTGCATAATTTTGAGTTTCCAGCATACTTACTCCTGTTTAATTCCCATATGTTCAACATTTGCCTGATGCACTCTGCAGACATAAATGACCAAATACTCCTACAGCTTAGCTGCTAGTGCAGCATACACCAGCATGCTGTTCATGAATAATAAACCAGGTTGCATTGGATCTCAGGCTTCTTATTATGTGTACATTAGGTCACTTTGTAATTAACTGATGGAATTCTGTACTGGAAACTGTGGTAATATCTATAAGCTTATTTGGCTTTAATGAGGATGACTAGTGAAGGATATGTTGCTGCTGACTACTCTGTTTAAGCTATGAGAAATGGTTTTGGTTCTGGTTGTATTCAGGCATAACATTAGATGACAAAATGATTGTGATTCAATTCTCCAAAAACGAACAAACAAACAAAAACCTCTTGTTTATGACCGTGGAACACTGTGCTTCTGCATCAATGATTCAAACACCAGGAAATGGCCCAATATTGCTGCACAATATCATGCCTGCGCTGCCAGCAGGAAAAAGAATGCCAAGCTTTACATAGCAAAGGACAGCTTGAATGTTCACAACACCAATGGCAGCAGTCAAAATGGTCTACAGCAGTGGTCCCCAACCTTGGGCCTCCAGATGTTCTTGGACTACTGTGGGAAACTTCTGCTTAAAGGTTGTAGCTGCATTCTGTTCCAGTGACATGCATACACTCCTGGCAGAAGTAGCAGCTGCCAGCAGGCAGGGTAACCCCTTATTCTGCCCTTTCGCTTAGAGGTAGAGCATAAGATCAAAGAGTTATTTCAGCCAATCCTAGTGGCGATTAGGTAACTAGTATCCTATCTGAATTCTAACAACATACTATGTAACTCATGCTAAGTTAATAAAAAGAGTTCTCAGGGCGTTGCCTTGAGACTCCGCTGACTCGGACATCCGTTGTCGACTCCTTTGTACTTTCTCTAAGGCAATTAGCCTTCCTTTGTTCTGTGATCACCCACAGACTACAACTCCCAGAAGCCTTCACCACCACCTCTGCTGGCCAAGATTTCTGGGAGTTGAAGTCCAAGAACATCTGGAGGCCCAAGGTTGGGACCACTGGTCTACAGGATACTTTTTTCTGCTCACTACCATTCACAAAGGAAAACCAAGCGATGGAAAATCCCAAAAGCTGGCTCCTTTTTTCATCAGTTAACCACTTCTCACTCAAACACAAAGCAATTGTCAGGGCTGTTTTTTCAACAAGTGTGAATGGTTGTCCCACTGTTCTTCCAATGTGTTCATTCTTCTGTATATAGCTCTGCTCTAACTCAAGTTACCTGTCTAACAACACTATGAGGTAAGTCAAAGAGGAAAAAAAAAAGGACCCAAATTGCCCACTGAGTTTCATAGCTCACTTCATATTTCATTGGGGACTAGAACCCAGATCTATCAAATCCACATCTTTTGACTAAAGATGGGTAATCACCAGTTTGATAGTTCATGCCAGTTTGTTTACCACCACAACATGTGTTCAGTGTTTCAGCACCCCACCACCTCTGGCAGGTGCTCACTCAGAAGCAGCATCCCTGCTTCCCCACACCACCTCCTTTGGACATGATTTCTGAGTGGGCACCCATGGGAGGGGGCAGGGCACCGAACCACTGAACACCTGTTGCAGCAGTAAACCAACTGGCACAAACTGCCAAACCGGTGCTTTGTGCACATCTCTACTCTTGACCCTTGCAATATAAGACCAATTTAAGCACTACACCTCAAATTGTACACAGAGTGAACTCCTTACACTAATCCCATGTATACTTACAGAAGGCAGGGTAAAGGAATAGGTCTGGTCAAAGAGGCTCATTTGTATTTTTTTTTTTTAAATTACAGTGGTTATAAACTGTAAATAGTGTTACATTGGGTTTTTATTACCTGAAAAATGGGTTAATCTGAAAGAAAGAAAGAAAGAAAGAAAGAAAGAAAGAAAGAAAGAAAGAAAGAAAGAAAGAAAGAAAGAAAGAAAGAAAGAAAGAAGTTTTCTTTTTAAACTGAAAAAGCTAAATCACATTCTATAGTGGCCAATTTTTTAAAAAATAAATTAAATAAACATCTGGGATGTACTGCAGGCAGGGGTGCTCTTATCTGACTATACATTTAGTCAACATTTAGTTCAGCCACAATACTTCAGACCAATTTCATATCCAGCCTGAGCTAAAAAAAAGAAAGAAACGAGACTGATATCCATCTGCCTTCAAATATCAGCTAATCGTTTTCTTGAATACTTTAACATTTCTAGGAACATGGATCTTCTAAAGCCTTGAGAGTGACAGCCTAACAAAAGCCAAAATTAGCTTGCACAAGATTACACTTAAATCCTCAATCAATCTAATGAAATCCATAGAACAAATGTGGGGAATCAGAAAGACTAAAGGTCTTTTGATGCTGATTTATTATATCCACTTGACCTAGTCTTTGCATTAATGTAACTCATGTGATTTATAGTGTCTTGTCTTGGAACTACAAAAGGAAAAAAAGTGTGATTAACATCTGTGACATTAAGAAAATTATCAAAAAGCACAAAGCTCAAGAAAGTGGTGGGAGAACTGTAGCCTTTGAGGGGGTGGTAAAGCCTTTTTATCTATTTTTAATTTGCCTTTGTATTGAAGATTAACTTCTATCAGTCTGTTAGCTCTGTGAAATGTTATTGTACTTTTGTACTACCAATGACAGTTAACAGGAATAACTTTTTAAAAGTTTGACATGAGCTGCCATCGTTACCGCCTGTGTCATTTCCTGGCAGGCCCGTGTGCTGGATCCCTACAAGAGCAGTTTAACAGAACTCCCTTTGTTTCACTAGAACCTCTTCTTGTTCCTCTCCTACCAGAAGATGGATGCCATTATGGCTATTCTGACTCTGGATGCAGCAGCTCTAAAAAATGGCATTCTATTAGATCCGAAACCGTTTACTGAGTTCTTAACCAGTATGTAATTAATAAGTATGCTCTTATTTTCCCATTTATTTTGCCTTAAATAACCAGCAACAGTCTATACTTTTCATTATGCATTACATCTGTGAAGTAATTCAGATTTTTACTTTTTCTTTGTTTTATGATTCGTCTGGTTTGTTCTTTCTTCTTAGCCATCCTCACCCTCATCCCCAGAACAAATTCAAACACACATTGTGAATTTTCATCTGGATTACAATCCACTTCCTCTTCCTTCTTCCCATCCTCCTCTTTTTTCCTGATAAAAAGAAAGAGTTTATCACCATCTATCTCTGTTCAGATTATACGAGAGATTTGGACTGAAGGCTCACTGCAAGAAACAGCTAGCTTGTTTTCATCAAATCTAGGTAAGGCAGCGGGCATTTGAGATTGCTGGGTGTGGTAATGGACTCTATGAGGCCAATGCACTGCTACTCAATACAACTGACATTCTGTTCTGATAAGATGCTGCTGCTATTAGTGCCTAACAAGCTGAGTGCTGATTATCCTCTTTTGGTTAGGTCTACATTCTCCCTAAAGGAGCTCCTTGTCATTTGGGGCTGCTCTTGGATCCAGCGGTGTAAATGGAGGCACAGGTGGACTTGATAAATAGAGCACCTTTGATAGCTTTCTCTGATTCACTGAACTTCAGTCCTATTGGGACAGAGAAAGCCTAGTTTATACAGTATGTATTCAGGTAATCTTTCACTTAGATTAACTATGGATGGGACTGTCTGAAAATTACCGAGGAAGTTTGACTGTCTCAAAACTGAGCAGCAAGATTGTTAACCATAACCCCTGTGATCTGCACAGTCTTCTAGTCTATTTCTGGGCCTACTTAAAGGTGCTTGTCTTAGCTTTTAACTGTTCTAGAGCTATATCAATTGAGCTGTATCAGTTGAAGAGTTTCCTGCCTTAGTCCTGTGTACCTGCTCAGATCCTTAGAATGTCTTCATAGCCCCTTGTTTCACTGGCCTCACTACTTAAATTAGGATAACTGGCTAATTAGGATAAGTCTTTTCAATATGGCATGCCAGGTTTGAGATGCTTCTCCTAAACATGCTTGTGTGGTGCTTTTTCCCAGCTTAGCAAATAAATGTGTTTTCTGTGTGTGTTTCTACTTTTGTTGTTGTTGCTATTTTAATGCTACTTCAAATTGCTTTACATTTTATATTCATTTTGTATTTGTATATTTTATGTTGGAATTTTTACAACCTCACATGCTGCCTTTACATGAACCTTAAAATTGTACTTAGGAACTTTCCAAAGATAAATTAACACTTAGTTCTTGCAACCTCACATCATGTGCTGCCCAAAACACATATTGTTAATGCATAGTAGAAAACATTGAGATTTTAATCTGGAATAAGTTAAATTATGTAAATCATACTGGCAAATTACACCTAATTATTATGTGACTGACACCTTCTTAATTAATTGATTTAAATTAATTGATGCCACAGTTTGTGTGATTTTACTTTCTCCGACATAAAATCCCAACAGGATTCTGGCTCATGGTTGCATCCAATCTTTGCTTACCCCAATGCAGTGGTTCCCAACCTTGGGTCCCCAAATGTTCTTAGACTACAGCTTCCAGAAATCCTTGCCAGCACAGCTAGTGGTTAAGGCTTCTGGGAGCTTTATCCCAAGAATCTGTGAAAACCCAAGGTTGGAAACCACTGCTCTACTGGAAAGGACCTTACATATCACAGTCATCTGTATATTTCTACAAATGATTGATAGATCCATAAATAACTTTTGATGTATTAAAATTATGTAAAAAGTACAGAGCAGAACAAAATATGGTACAGAATAAAATCAGCTGAAGTAGATGGGCCATATGCCTCTTCAATTGTTTCTTGGCTTTTCTCAGGAGAAAAGGAACACTTAAAAATAAATGTGAGAAAGCAACATAATAAAGTTCCAATTGCTTGTTACTTAGGTTGGCTTCACAAAGGTTCCAGCCGCCTGACGGCCATTATAACAACCTGGATTGGGTGTGGCTGGGGTTTGCCCACCAGCCGGGATGGGGCGAGACTGACCTGTGACGTCTTGGCAGGGGGCGTGGAAGCGCTGAGATTTAAGGAAGCACTTCCATGTGTCCGCCCTCTTTCCTTTCGGGCAACTGATCGGAAAGGATTGCTGATACGGAGAGACCGTGCGAGCGATTGCTTGGCTGGTGGGACTTCGTGGCAGCGGGGAGAGCAGCGGTGGCGTTTACCGACAGGAGGGCAGCCTTGCTCCCTCCCTGGGTTTGATTTAGTTCCTTGTTTTCCTATTTAATTCCTCGTGTCCTTTGGTTAATTTTACAGTACTTTTTTACGTTTGGGGTCAGGAGAGCAGCTAGCGTGCGGGCGGGCTCCTGCCCGCCTTGGCGGGGGGAGGGCTCTGTTAGTATTGTTTTAATCCCTTTTCGAGCAGTTCGTTATAAATTTAGCGTGTTCTTTTTGCATTATTTCAGCCTTGTTTCCATCAGTTCAGTCATAAATCTACGTGTGCTAATCTTGTTTTTAATATCGTTGTTCTCCACGCGTTTAATCTATATTTTGAGTGTGCGTTCCTACCTGGTTTTTCATTTTCCTTCTTTCTCGCTGCTTTCTCACTCGCAATTTCATTTACTGTTTCCTTGTTTCTGTAAAGGCATTCCGGTTTCTCCCATCACAGTGCTTTTCTCCCACTTGCCTTTCTAGTTGGTGATTGCTGTTCTGTATCCCTCTTTTCGAATTGTTTCGATCGCCCGCCATTTTTCTCCTTGTTTGTGACTGGTTTTTCCTGCTTTTCGCGCCTTTTCTCCCGCCCGCCATTTTTGTGTTACCGGTCCTCACTTATTGGCGCCATTTTGTTGGTTTCTCTTTTCCCGCCTTGTCTATCGCCTACCATTTTAGTTGTCCCTGTCCTTTCTGACTCTGCCCCCCCTCCCTGGTTGGTTGATAGTGTTTACACCCCCCCTTATTGAGTTATTTACTTAGGCTTTGGGTTATACAGCTATAATTGTTGGTGGTGCTTGTCAGTCCCTGAACATGATTGGTTGGGATAGTGTGACCTTAATTCACTTAGTTCTGTAACTGGTGTTCACTGCTGTACTTTATTGGGGACAAGGTTTGATGCTTTGGTGATCTGGGGTGGGGGGTTGTTTCAATTCATTGGTTGTGGGGGTCTATAGGGGGTAATATTAGTTAGTAGGATTGCTGTGTACAATCATATTAATTAGTGGAATAAAGTCTATTGTTGATAGTATTAGTAGTTATTAACACATACATTATTCAGCAAAGGGAATTTATATACATGATTTAATACAATTAATAGTGATAACATCAAGTACTCATTGGAACGACTTATAAACACCAATAGTGTGTTGGTGGACTAGCTTTATTCGCTGAGTGGGCTAACCTGTTAAGGCGACACTTCGTGCTCTTCACTTACCAGGTGCCTGTATTAGGTGTGGACAGTATAGAGCGCCATTTGCTGCACAGTCCTCGAAGGGACAGAGTTGTCTGGGGCTAGTGTATACTTTTACTTGCATTCTGATCAAGCAAGTTATCTGGACCAGCCTGGGATATAATGGCCTCCCGCAAGGGATGCAGTCCTAGCAAAGGGAAGGCGCCAGCTAAAAAGAGGCCGGTTCCTCAGGTTTCGCCAGAGCATTCCTCCTCTGATGAAGAATCCTGGCCTATATGGCGGGAGCTTCAGGAGAAAATGTCTGCGCTAGAAGCGCAGAGGGTTGCAGCACAGGCTCCTCAACAGATTAGTGTATCTCCACGTCGTTCTGCCAGGGTGACAAAGGGTCGAAAGAAGGCTAAATTGAAAGAGCTAGCACAAGAACTGATGGACCGCTGTATCGCTCTGGAGTCTACACAGGTTTCGTCCGGGGGAGAACAGGCCAAAGGATCGCTGACCACCACCACAGCAGTGACGGGACGGATGAACACTCGTGTAGACACCACCGGGGCACACGAAGCAGTGGCTGCAGTGCGTGACGAGCGCGACTTCACAGAGGAAGCAGTGCCCGGCACATCGCAGGCTGTGGACTTACCCAGGACATCAGGTGGGTCTTCCAGTGAGTCCTCCATAACGCATTACACAGAGCCACCTTACCCGGCCTGGCCATGGGCTGCTGCCTCACCTCCGGTGCATGCTACTTCAACACCCTACACTGCCATGCCCACGGGGGGTCCTTCTGTAGCTTGGTCGCTGGTCAACGCGCCTTATCACGGTTGGGGCATGCCTTATGCCAATATGCCTCCGGCGCTGACATCTAGCGCAGGTATCAGTGTTGGGCCTATGCAACATCCTTCAGTCCCCAATACGGGGTATAACTCGGTTCCTCTAGCAGCCATGCCTTACGGGGATTATTCTACACCCCTAGGGGATCACTTGACCCCGGCTGTTAAGGAGAAAATCTGGTAAGGAGAATATGTTGATTTTTTCCGATCTTTTGAACCGTGAAGTAGAGAAGAGGGACATAGACAAGGATGATGAACAAGAAAAAGAAAAACGCAGAAGGAAGAAGCCCGATAGGACGTGGGCTAATTGGGTTCCGGGCTTTATTATCTATGCTGGGGTGGTAGTTAAAGCACAACCCTGGCAAGCTTACTCTTTGCTTCAGTATTTTGACATCATATACAGAGCTTACACAGATCTTGCAGGGCAGGCTTGGCTTCAATATGACCAAGCATTTAGGATGAGGAGTGCCATTCAGCCCAACCTACATTGGGATGAACCACAGCCGGGACTTTGGCTTCAGCATATGACACCGGCCAGACCAAATGCTGGAGATAGGTTCGACAGTGGTAATTTAAATAGGAAGCTGTCCGGTTTGTCTACTACCCGCCCTGGGACGGGGCAGGCGGTTCAACCCCGCCTGCCCTGCTTTGACTTTAATTACAAGGGTTCCTGTACAAGAAACCCTTGTAAGTTCAGTCACGAATGTATCAACTGTGCCAGGAAACACCCAAAGTCCACCTGCTTTAAATCAGGACCCCAATGTCAAAATAAAGGGTCAGGGAGTGGTAAGAAGCCCAATGGGGGTGGTAATTCCGTTGGAAAGGGGTCCCACCCCAATAAAAATTGAGGTACTTGAGGCTTGGCTATGGGAATACCCTTGGACCGCCGATGCCTTATACTTGAGCCAAGGTTTTCGAGAGGGATTTAGGATCCCTGTTTTAGGGGAATGTACAGCCTTTATAGCTAGTAAGCTTCGGTCAGTGACAGGCATGGAAGACATTGTATTGAGTAAAATTAATAAGGAAGTCAAGGAAGGTCGGGTCTTGGGTCCTTTTACGGACCCGCCGTTGGACAACTTGAGGGTCTCACCATTAGGCATAGTTCCTAAGAAGGCTCCTGGGGAGTTCCGTTTGATTCATCACCTGTCTTTTCCTGAGGGGGCGTCAGTTAACAACGCCATTCTCCAGGAACTGTGCACAGTTAAATACACATCTTTCAATGAAGCAGTGCAGATGGTGCGGGCTTGCGGAGTTGGGGCAGAGTTGGCAAAATGTGATATAAAATCAGCTTTTAGAATTTTGCCTGTCCATCCCGGTGACTTTAATCTACTGGGCTTTCAGTTTCAAGGCAAGTTTTATGTCGATAGAGCATTACCTATGGGATGTTCGATATCGTGTGCAGCTTTTGAGAAGTTTAGTACGTTTATTGAATGGAAGATCAGACAAAGGATGCGTTGTAATTCGACGGCGCATTATTTGGATGACTTCCTATTCTGTGCGAAGAGTAATTCCGGTAGGTGTGCTATGATGTTGGAAGAATTCCAGTTGTTGGCAAGCGAACTTGGTTTGCCGCTGGCTGAAGAAAAAACTGAGGGCCCGGCCACATCCCTAACCTTTTTGGGTATAGAGTTAGATACCATTAAACAAACTTCTAGGCTACCTCATAAAAAGTTGGTTGAGCTTAGGGATAGGATTAGTAGGTTGTTAGGTAAGAAAAAAGTGACTCTTCATGAGTTACAAGAGATAGTGGGGCACCTCAATTTTGCATGTAGAGTAGTGGCTCCGGGTCGGACCTTCGTTCGGCACCTTTGCGCCGCGACGAAGGGCTTGAAGCGACCCCTGCACAGGACCAGGATGACTAGAGGCATGAGGGATGATCTAATCACATGGAAGAGATTCCTCAATGAGTTTAATGGTGTCTCCTTTTGGAGATCCGACATTAGCTTGAAGGCGGAATTCCAAGTGCATTCAGATGCGGCAGGATCTTTAGGATTTGGCATTTACTTTAGGGGTAGATGGTGCGCTGGCACCTGGCCTGAGGAATGGCATAGGCAAGGGTTTACCAGGGATTTAACGTTTTTGGAGTTTTTTCCAATTGTTGGTGCCCTCTGGTTATGGGCCAACGAATGGTCCAATTCGGTGGTTCGTTTTTGGTGCGACAACCAGGCAGTTGTATGCATCATAAATGAGCTGTCATCTCGGTCTGAGAGGGTAATGGATTTAGTTAGAGCATTTACGTTGAGGGCTCTACGCTTTAATGTTTTAGTGCATGCTTGGCATGTACCCGGTGTGGACAATAGGATAGCTGATGCTCTTTCACGCCAACAGATCGATCGCTTCAGGGAGTTAGCTCCAGAAGCCAGGAAGTTGCCAGAAGTTCTTCCACCGAAGGTCTGGCAGATTGGCGTGAAGAAGCATCGAGAGCGATAGGTATGGCATTAGCCCACAGGACTAGGAAGGGTTATCTTCTCACAATCCACGAGTCTCGGGAGTTTAGGGCCTCCAATGAGCTTGTCCAGTTATGGCCAGTCCCTGTAGAGCACTTACAACAATTTATAGCTTTTCTCTATAGAAAGGGGCTTGCGCCGGGCACCATACAGGGAAAATTATCGGTGCTGGCCTTTTACGCCAAGAGTAATGGTCACAAGGACTCTACTGGTGATTATAGGATAAGAAAAATGTTGGAAGGCTGGTCTAGGGAAAGGGGGAGGGTGTACAATTCCAGGACACCTTTTTCTCCCCCTCTTCTTGAACGTTTATGTGATCAATGGGAGAGTTTATGTAGAGACCTATACAAAGTGGCTTTATTTAAAGCTGCTGCTTTGATAGCCTTCTTTGGTGCTCTGCGGGGTTAGCGAGCTAGTCGCGAAGAGAAAGGCAGACGCCTCTAGACAGGCTTTACAGCAGGGTGATGTTTTCATTCAGGACAACTGTTTAAAGATTACAATTCGGCGTTCTAAGGCCGATCAGAAGGGCAAGGGTAGGCTACTGACATTAGGGCAATGCAGCTTGAAACGAATATGCCCAGTGGCAGCCGTACAAGCGTTTTCAGAGCTTAGGGGGCAAGAGCCTGGATATTTTTTACAACACGCTGATAAGTCGCCATTGACTAGGTTCCAGTTTTGGAAACTTACAGACATGGCACTGGATAGAGTTGGTGTCAGGGGTTTGAGATTCGGAACACACTCTTTCAGGATTGGGGCAGCATCTACGGCAGCTGCACCCGGTTACAGTGTGGAACAGATAAAACACTTGGGCCGTTGGTCTTCTTCTTGTTATCGGAAATACGTTAGGGACTTACCTAATGTGTAGGTAGGGGTTATTGTGTCGTTACAGGTGCCGCGGGGACTGGAGGTCGAAAACACGTCATGATCATCGGCCACAGCTTTGTTTATTGGGCAGAACGTTATGCTGCCAAGTCTCACTTGGGGACTGATTTGGGGCTTGGTGCCCATGCTTTTGTTTCCTGGAGAGGCGTTCGTGGTCTGCTCTGGATCCAGCTTGGCCGATTGACGGCCTTTGGCCAGTCCCCGCCAGAGGTTCTGCTGATCCACTTAGGTGGTAATGACCTGCCTCGTGCACATGGTAAGGCTCTGATCCTGGACATTCTCCACGACCTGGAAAGATTGAATGCCATTTACCCCACTATGCGGATAGTGTGGTCTACGATCATTCCATGGCTAGCCTGGTGGGGCGCCCGGAACATTGTTGATGTTAACACTGCCCGACGGCATGTTAATCGTGAAGTGTGTAGAGGTGTCTGCAGTGGCGGCCTCGGCTCTGTGGTTGGTCACCACAGGATTCAATTGAGTAATGCTTCTTTGTTCCACACTGATGGTGTCCACCTGTCTGATGCAGGTTTGGACATATTTCTTGATGATATTAGAAGGGGCCTGCTTCTTGAGCTTGAGAGGCTCGGTGGCGGGCATGGGACTTAGCTATGCTAGTCCCTATGCTGTGGCAGGTAGTGCGGAAAAACAGGTGTTTTCGGTGTGTCCCAATTGTAATTTCATCTTAGCCAACAGCGCATCCGACCTCCCGGCTCTGCGGATCGTGCGATTACAGGGCCGGTTCGGGAAGGATGCGCTGGGCCACTTCTGGACCAACAGTCATCAAGTAAAGATGTCTAGAGGTCTGGGGGTGTTTATTAGCGGCCGGCCGGGTTCCGGCTGTCTGGTAGACCGCTGGAACCTGGGGGCTGGGGACTCGCCCAATTTATGATTAAGGGGTTTTGGTTACCCCTACCTGTCACCTTTTCCGCACTACAGCAGGCCCCTTATAATTGAACAATTGATTGGCAGATATAATTTATTTTCAATAAAGTGTGGCCCATATTTAATCCAACTTTGTTGTCTCGCGTCTTTATTCCGGGATTGGGGGGGGCAAGGTTCCAGCCGCCTGACGGCCGTTATAACACCCTGGATTGGGCGTGGCTGGGGTTTGCCCACCAGCCGGGATGGGGCGAGACTGATCTGTGACGTCTTGGCAGGGGGCATGGAAGCGCTGAGATTTAAGGAAGCGCTTCCACGTGTCCGCCCTCTTTCCTTTCGGGCACCCACCCGCCCTCCCTATTTCTAGTGTGATTTTGGTCACCATTTTTGGGGCCGGATAGGAATTTTTGACCTTCGTCCTGATTGGCTGTTGTACGGGGGGATTTTTCGCCTATCCCACACTGGAGAAGGGTTGTTGGCCTTTTTGGTGGCGTTTCGGTCATACTGGTGGGTAGTGTGGAAAAACAGGTGTTTTCGGTGTGTCCCAATTGTAATTTCATCTTAGCCAACAGCGCATCTGACCTCCCGGCTCTGCGGATCGTGCGATTACAGGGCCGGTTCGGGAAGGATGCGCTGGGCCACTTCTGGACCAACAGTCATCAAGTAAAGATGTCTGGAGGTCTGGGGGTGTTTATTAGCGGTCGGCTGGGTTCCGGCTGTCTGGTAGACCGCTGGAACCTGGGGGCTGGGGACTCGCCCAATTTATGATCAAGGGGTTTTGGTTACCCCTACCTGTCACCTTTTCCACACTACAGCAGGCCCCTTATAATTGAACAATTGATTGGCAGATATAATTTATTTTCAATAAAGTGTGGCCCATATTTAATCCAACTTTGTCGTCTCATGTCTTTATTCCGGGATTGGGTGGGCAAAAATAATCCTTCTTTTTATGTATTTGGCACCTACTAGAATGTATGAAGGAGCAACATGTTGTAATTACCCACCATTTTTATCCAAAATGGCACTAGTTAAGCAAGGTTAAATTTTAGTCAGCCAATCTAGCTTGCTTTTAAAGAACGTTTTCACCACCTGCTGCCATCATATAAGCAAAATGGACTTGGAGAAGGGGAAAAAATGCCAAATTTGTCCTCCTCATGTCAAAATAAGATTTACTTTGGTGTATTTAGATAGTATTTTAGATAAATCTATTCAAATGACATAATCCATGTCCTCCATGCTGCTGGGAAATAAATTACATAACTGTGTGGGCATCATATATTACTATGTATAAGTGTTTGTATGAGGCATTGGATAACTGATCCACAAAGTGAAGGCTTAGCACTGGAAAAGCAGAGATTATAAAAGACCAGAAAATTTCTGAACAGATCTGTATATATCCAAGAAGCCCAGGTTAAGGAGAGATGTCCTTAGCTCTGTCTGGCTACTGGGCAACACTCCCCACCCCTTTGATCCTACCCCCTCCCTCATAGAGCACATTTACAGTTAGGTCCAGAAATAATTGGATACTGGCACAAGTGTTGTTATTTTGGATGTTTACCAACATAAATTCATGTTACAGTTAAATAATGGATATGGGCTTCAAGTGCAGTCTCTCAGCTTTAATTTGAGGGTATTCACATCCAAATTGGAGGAATAGTTTAGGAATTACAGCTCTTTAATATGTAGCCCCCTCTTTTCAAAGGATCCAAAGTAATTGGACAATTGCCCCCCAAATTGTTTCATGGACAGGTGTGGGCTATTCCTTTGTAATTTTAGCATCAATTAAGCATGTAAAGGTCTGGAGCTGATTCCAGGTGTGGCATTCATATTTGGAAGCTGTTGCTGTGAACCCGCCACATGTGTTCAAAGGAGCTCTCAATACAAGTGAAACAGCCCATTCTTAGGTGAAGAAGAAGAAGATGAAGAAGAAGAGGAAAAAAATCCATCAGAGAGATAGCAGGAACATTAGGAGTGACCAAATCAACAGTGTAGAACATTCTGAGAAATAAAGAACACACTGGTGAGCTCTGCAACATAAAAAGACCTGGACGTCCATGGAAGACAACAGTGGTGGATGATTGTACGATCCATGGTAAAGAAAAACTCCTTCACAACATCCAGGCAAGTGAAGAACACTCTCCAGAAGACAAGCATGTCATTATCCAAGTCTACCGTAAAGAGAAGATTTCATGAGAGCAAATACAGAAGGTTCACCACAAGGTGCAAACCATTCATAAGCCTCAAGAATAGAAAGGCCAGATGAGACTTTGCCAAAATTTATCTTTAAAAGCCATCCCAATTCTGGAATAGTGTTCTTTGGACAGATGAAACTAAGAAACTATAACAGAATGATGAGAATCACCTGATCTCAACCCAATCGAGCATGCATTTCATTTGCAGAAGGCAAAACTTAAGGCAGAAAGACCCATGTGCAAACAACTGAAGCCAGCTGCAGTAAAGGCCTTGCAAAGCATCACAAAGGAGGAAACCGAGTGTTTGGTGATGTCCATGGGTTGCAGACTTCAAGCAGTCATTGCCTCAACAAAGTATTTAAAATGAACATTTTATTTATGATTGTATTAATTTGTCCAATTACATTTAAGCTCCTGAAATAAGGGGACTGTGTATGAAAATGGTTGTATTTCCTAAATGTTTCATATATTTTTGTTCAACTCCTTGAATTCCATCTCAGTTGTTTCATTTCAAATCCATTGTGGTGTTGCACAGAGCCAGAATTATGAAAATTGTATCAGTGTCCAATTATTTCTGGACCTAATTGTAATTAGCTCTTCACCTTAGATGACCCTTACAATTGTACTGAGGAACTTTCCAAGGATAAATTAGCACTTAGGTTTTTCTTCTTCACTTTCAGGTGTGATCCCTTACCATCACCATTCTAATATTTCAGAACACCATCTATAGGGCTTGTTTTTTAGGAAAATATGAAAACAAAGTTTACAGAAATGAGAACAACATTTCCTGAATTGAAATGTTTCAATTGTTCAAAGGTCAGTCGTGGTCTCATAAGGATGGTGGACACAGAAGTCCAGTTTACATTCAGTTATTTTGTTTCTGAATTGCCTTTGAATGATTTAGCTTTCAAACACACACACACACACAGAGTACATGTGTATTACATTGCATAACTAACCTCCCCACACTTCCTGTCTCCAGATGCTGCCCTTTCAGAAGCCCTATGCAGCCATTCAAAGGTATAAGAATGGAATGGGTACAAAGATATTTGTGGTACTATTAACCCTCTGACCATGATGAACCTCTGGGGAGATGATAGGCACATTTGGGTTTAAGTTCATTCTGCATGAACAGGAACCTTGCATGATTCAGTTTCCTGATAGTCTGGAGGTCTGTGACAATATGCAGCTGAATGCAGTTACAGTCATACTCCAGGTCTTTCTTCTCACATGGGAAACTCAGGGCTGCAAGGGCTGGGCAAGCGCATGGTTTTTCCATGCTCACAATTTGAATGCCTACAGAGGATTGGGATGTGTTTTGTGTGCATTTTCTGAATACATGCATTTGTGCTTTTTGCTCACCGCACTGCAAAGTTTAGAAGTGTGAATTTTGAAAACTATACACATTCTGGTTTGTTTCAGATTAAGAAGCTGAAAATTATCTTTATTCCATAGGGAGAAGGATAAGAGGAATTTGGAATTGAGCAGTATTGGCGGAGAAGATTCAGCATATGCACATCCCACAGTTTCTCCACTGCAACTCTTCTCCCAGCTACTTTTGTTTCGTGTTGTACGTGTAACATGTAGTTGGGCTTAGAGCCCCTAGCTACAGAGCCATCAGCCCTGACACACAGTGAAATATGATGGGACCGATTTTTGTGGGTCTGCCCTTCATAAACTACAATAGGTTTGCTAAATGATACAGAGCTCTATAGGCCCTTTGAGAATTGTGGACTCATAAATATAGACATCTATTTTGAACTGAGGAGGGACGTGGTGGCGCTGCGGGTTAAACCGCAGAAGCCTCTGTGCTGTAAGATCTATAGATCTGCAGCTGTAAGTTCAAATCCACGCGACGGAGTGAGCGCCCGTCGCTTGTCCCAGCTCCCGCCAACCTAGCGGTTCGAAAGCATGCAAATGCAAGTAGATAAATAGGGACCACCTCGGTGGGAAGGTAACAGCGTTCCGTGTCTAAGTCGCACTGGCCATGTGACCACGGAAGATTGTCTTCGGACAAAACACTGGCTCTATGGCTTGGAAACGGGGATGAGCACCGCCCCCTAGAGTCGAACACGACTGGACAAATTGTCAAGGGGAACCTTTACCTTTACCTTTATTTTGAACTGTACCAAAATAAAAGAATGTGGTGGCAAAACCTTTCTGTTAGGAAATTTACTATATTGGTTTGCTTTTTAATGTTGTTTTCATAAAGTTTCTGCATGTTTATGAGTTTATTTGTTTACCTCCCCCTCAATCTGATCCAATAATGCTAACTATACATCTGTTAACCAATCTCTCTAATATGTCATTATTTTAGGGGCATCTGGAGATGCCTGATGCTCTAGTTGTTCAAAGCCTTACAGCACAACCTGTTAGAAATTTTTCATGTCACGTAATATAGTTCTTGAAATGTGCTATAGTTAATTTTTGCTGATGTCCTATCAGAAAAGGGCTGGTTAATGCAGCTACTCATGCACCATACTACTCACTGTCTTGCCCCCCTCACACACACACACACACACACAGACACACACAAATTACCTAGAACAATAAAGTTAAGATCTTTTCAGAAAGACCAAAAGCAAAAGTACTTTCAGATTCACAATCCAAAGATTTTTTTTTTACATATTTTCAAATACATTGTAACAGCAATTTCCTAAGAAAAGTTAATTTTAGAAGCATGGGTGACAAAAAGAGGCTGTGTTTTGGTGTGGATTGTGTTAAAAAATATTCCTTCTTTATTTATTCACTAGTGCTGTTTCATTAATTTTATGTCATGAAATACTTCCAGGTATGCACACAAAAACTGTCATGTATAAAAGTGTGCCATTGTTATTTAAATCAAAGGAGTCATTACAAAGTTTTCTCGTGGCTCTCCCCAAAGATAGAGGATGACGTGAAAGCCTCAGAAAGCTATAGCTGAAGTGGAATCCTGTTAGACAACAGCAGTTCATGTGTTCAACGTGTTGTCCCAAGCCATTGTGACATGCAGACCGAGCAGGCAAAAGTGATAACGGAGATGTCTGCATGCATGCATGTATTATCCTGCTTTCCTCCTCACCAGGACCCCAAGGATCTCACAACATCAATATTAAAAGACATATATAATAATAACAAACCTATTAAAAAAAAAAAAACACCCCACAAGAAATAAGTACAGAAGGGCTGCCTGGTTGTAAGGAAGGCACACGTAACCTCTAATCAAGGTTTTAGATTTTCAGATGTCTCAAAACTAAAACATCCTATGAATTTTGTGTAATGTGTTTACAGAAAATGCAATGGGGGAAAAACAGGAAGCAGCAAGGTTGTCTATTTTTTTTTAAACCCTGCCAAGTAGCTATGCAGTGGCTGAGCTGTGTGGGCACCCTTCCCTACCCTTTGTGTTCCAAAACAGTGGTTGTGAGGAACACAGTGGCAGCCCCTGCCTAGAGGGATGCCATGGTGACTGGCAGTAGTGGCAATCTTGGGTTCTACTTTAAAACAAATGGCATCAGGGCACTTTGGTATCATCCTGCATGTTGACATTGTTGTGAGACAATAAGCGTGCAGACAGTTTATCTATACTCTCCTGAATTCACTGTCTGACTCAACATATCCCTGGCATATGGGTAATGATGTTGCCAGCAGTGTCACTGATGGGCTGTGATAATGTTTCCTGGGTGCTTAGAATTTTGTTTTTTATTGATATTGTAACTTGTATATGTTCTGCCTCTGTGTTACTCCCATTTTGGGCTGAGCATGCACTGGCTGAAATCCTAATAAGACTATCATATTTCCTGAGCTAAACTTCTTTTTAAACATAAATAAACATAAATAAGAGTCTGACTATTAATAAGTATCACTGAATCAATGCAAGAATTATACAGTAAGTGTGTGCATGTGTTGTTATTCAAGTTGTTGTGTTCAAGACCCTGACACGATTTTTAAGGTAAGTGATATACCAGTTTGACACCCCCAATGAGTTTCCATGGCTGAGCAGGGATTCAAACCCTGTTCTCAAGAGCCCTAGTCCATCACTTTATCCACTACACCACACTGGGTACAACATACGTAGTATATCGATGTATATGGAGAAAGAGAGGGAGATTTTGCTTAAGATATCACTTGAATTCTGGATTTCTATCATTTTTAATTCTTAGGCCACAATGTCTCCAATGTTCTGTTTCTGAATAAAAATATACATATTTCCTTCTGCTATTACAACATTTCCATATGAGCCCTACCTTTTTGCAATTGCAAATTTTAGGCGTATTTGTTCAGAATCAAGAGTACAGGAGGAGACTGAAGAATGGGTACATCAAACTGTACACCATCTGGCCCCACAAGAGGTGATAAAAGCAGAAAAACAGTTTCCTGCTAAAAACTAGAAAAGATGCTATAAACATGAAAAATTAAAAGAGGACATATCAAAGACTGAAGTTAGAGTGCCCTAGGCATCCTTTTCATTCAGTTAAGAAGGAATCATCAAAACATGGGTAGGTCTGTCAAAAAGATGTGTGGGTTTTTTTGTGTTTTGATTTTTTTTTTCATAAAATAGAGATGTCACTAAGGCCCCACTACGAACATGTTTAGTCAAACCCCAAGGGAGTAGTTTCACATTCTAAATATTACTTGATGGAATGATTCATCTTACTCCGAGTAGAGTGTTCCATATCTCAAGATGCTATCTTCAGGGAGGGATATTGAAAAGTGCTGCTCTACTCCAGATGGGGTCTGAAAAATCAACTAAGTTCCCATTTATCCAGCACACCCAATACCCTGGGCAAAACTGATGTCTTGGGAGCTGCTAAGTATAAATTATTTTTGGATACTGAACTCTTTAATACCTGAATTACACTTGAACTGGGTAAGTGTCTTTCATGATGCCAAGTAAAAATATGACCTAAATTCTTCATTTTCATCCATTCAGGTTGTCATTACATGACAAGAAACTGCATGAGTCTTCATCTCCAGCCAAGACTGAGATAAAAAACTTGTCTCCATAAGATAACTGTAATTTGTGTAAAATGTCTCTAGTGTCCTTTCCCTTTAAGAAGCAAAGAAAACACAAACAGTAAGCACAGAAGGACTGACTGGTCCTTAAAACAGATGCAACTTATCCATTCAGTTTTTCAGATTCTTAAAGAAAACAACAAGCATCCTAGTCTGGGCCAATCTGCAGAAAGTTCCAGATATTTCTCAATTTTTTTGAAAGGGGGGTGGATTTTGAGGCCAGGGAATGGCTTTTTTTTTTTGTGTGTGTGTGTGTGTGTGTGCACAAAGCATCATTCTTGCCAATGAGTTTGGAACTGGGTGGAGAACCTCTGCAGTCATGATGCTTTTGTCTGTCATTCTCCTGAGATTATTTTTTCCCCACACAATAATTTCAAAAGCAATTTTTAAAAAATCATTGGTCATGGGAGAAGAAATGGAAATGGAAGGAGGAGGCTGTATTCCCTTATCTGCTGCCCCCTGTAGATCAGGGGTTTGGGGCATTGACACCCACTGGGTACCATGATATTCCTAGTCAGAGTGCCAGATAGAGTTTTTCTCCCTAGTGCTTCAGCAATAAATAGGCTTCACATCCTTCTCATTTCCATTCCACATGTGGAGAAGAGGGCAGGGAGAGAAATTCTCT
The DNA here is from genome assembly GCA_037013535.1 of Intellagama lesueurii. NCBI lineage: Eukaryota > Metazoa > Chordata > Lepidosauria > Squamata > Agamidae > Intellagama > Intellagama lesueurii. The sequence goes on from JBAJHW010000003.1 coordinate 117,490,284, forward strand.
TAATGGCTCTTCTAGTTGCTCCTGGAAGCATTTGCTGAGAGCTGCTGGCTTTGCTCTCTAACCCTTTTCCATAATTGGGAAATGGGTTGTGGAGCACAATTGTCTCAATCGATACATCCAGCAAGTCTTTGAAGTGACCTCTAGGAACTGTTGGTTTTGCTCCTTTGCTTTCCACACCAAGGAGGGAAGAAACCAAACACGGAAAACAGTATCATGCCCTGGTAGCAGAAGCTTCAAGAAGTACCAGCTGAGAGTGAGAAACGTAGTGTCTCCCCTTTCCAATTATTTATTCTCTGATCCCACTCCACATTCCAGCCAGATGGAGCAAGGTTTGGGAAAGTGGTCACTCAGTTCTCCCATGGACTGGATCCAGACACTCTGCACACTGGATCAGTTCCATGGACCAGAGCTCCTCCACAGACATGGTGTCAGTGAAATGTGATTTCAAATATTATTTCTCTGTGGATATGTGAATTTCTGCCATAGTTGTGCCAGTTTTCATTGTGGCTTAGTGGGAAAGCTAGCTATAGCAAGGGTTGGACATCTCCTGCCTGATTAAACTCATGTCAGTTCTCCATCTCACCCACAAGTTGGCACCCACCTCCATTCCCTCTAGCACTTTGCAGGAACCTGCTGTCTCAGAGCAATGATCTATAACAGGCTTTCATCAGCATAATGCGAGGAAAACCAGTTGTTAATTCCAGTTAGTAATCAGAGCTAGGAGGAGATCTAAAGACAATTAAGACTGCAGTCACATCGGCAAAATGTTTCCAAGTTACTCCTCATGAGTTTTAATCTTTTTGTTGTTGTTGTTGTTAGACAACACATGGCCATTACCGATTCTTTTGTGTGTCCCCCCTCCATGCTATATCTGCATCAAATTCAGCCTGCTGGGAGGCTACTTCTATATTTGTTCCATCATGCAGTACAGCCGACATTCCATAGAGTGTGTACTTCAACACCTATTCATTTCCTTTACATCTGGCATGCAGTCTCACCACCACCAGTGGCTGTTGTTTGACTCCCTTAATTAAAAAAAAATCAAACATGAAAGTCAGCGCATTGGTATGCTTCTGTCAAAAGGGTGGTGGGTTCTCCACCACTGAGGGTAACGCAGCGTGGAAATAGGGAAAAATGCCCCAGATCAGTACATGGTCAGCAAAGTGTTTTGCTGACACACCAGTGTACCTGCACAACATTAAAGGGGGGGGGAAAGGGAGGCAGAGAAACATACAAAAAAGGAAGGGATATGCTCCGCTGCAGGGATGTAGACAAATGTACCACATCTAATTTAACTAAAAATGTAGAATGGTTAAAAAACATATGAACCACTATCACACGATGTATATGTCATGTGACTGCAACACACGACTCTACAGGAAACAGAAGACATGAGAAAATGGGGGCATTTCTCTAGTGTGACCACAGCCTAAGATTTCAATACATTGCTCATTAAATATAATCAGATACTAAAGGTATTTAAACAGTTGGTTACTTAAACTAAAAATACCATCCAAGTCGACTATAAAAATGAGCTGTGCTTTGCATGTCTGAAAGCTGTTGCAATATCTGTGTCACCCTTGCCAGACATTAAAATCACATCTGGCCCTTTCCACTTTTCTTTGGCCCCACATTCCTGACGCTTCCTCATGTCCCCTTCTCCCTTAGCTGCACCGGCTTCTAGAATTCAGTCCCTGAGATGGGGGGGGGGGCGCGGAATTCCCCGCCTTACTAGGAAAGTTACCCACAGGCTGCTTGGCATTACTGATCTTATCAATAGTTTCTCTTTCCAAATCCTCATGGAAGTTTTTATAACAGTATCTGAAAATGTCTGCAACGCTTGTTTTTATTTATTGAAAGCACTTATTAGCCACTCATAACCCCTGGTTCTCAAGGTGGCTTATAAAGTAAAATAATGAAAATGCAATAAAATCCAAGAAACAAGAGATCACTACAGGTAGTTTAAAAGCCAGCATTATATGGAAGGAGAACTAAAAGGCCTGGGCAAATGTATTTATTAAAACTGCCTACATTCCACTCTTCTAAAATAAAACAAAAAGCAATGTACGAGACAATATTGAAATGCACAAAACAATGACACAAGAATATAAACCCAAAAGGGCAGATAAAATTCAAATAACCAGAATCTTAGAAGCATAAATAATACAAGGTGCCTAGAATTAAAATTGCCTACAGAGCAGACACCACACAAAAAATAGCTGAAAAGTCACCCAGATTCCTATAAAAAGAACACCTTCCAAAATAGAGAGGCTTTCACAATTCAGGGGAACGCTGATAGAAAAACACAATTGTATTTCCAAAGTAGGAGGTTTTGGAGCTGAAATATGGCAAAGACAAGACCACATTTCATGTCTCTATTGCTCAGATGGAGGTTCAGAAGACCATGAAGACCTGAACCACCATAAGATGGCCCTGGCATGTGTGTTGAACTCTCTCAGCTCAAAAAACTGAGGAGGCTCCAATATCATACCTGAGATTATGGGACAGCACAACTGTTGAGGACCACTTAGCAATGTTAAAAATATAGGTGAACCAGGGCAAATGGGTAAATTTTAAATGGGATTTTTGATCTGTTTGATCTTATCATTTGTAATGAGGGGATACACTGAAGCACATTAAATCCCATTTCCTAAAATTCACTTGGAGACTTGCAGTCTCAGAGGATTCCTTTAATTCCTTTAATATATGAGAGATTGCTTCTACATGATTGCTTAACATCCATATCACACCATCAGCATATAAACCGATGGCATGAGTTGAGTTCCTGATATATCCCTTGAAAGCTAAAAATAGGAGGGAGGGAAGAGGGGGCACCCCGTTAAGTTCCTCTTCAAACCTGAAACTCTTTAGAGTCTTGGTCATTTATCCAGCACCTAGAATGCTTAGGGGAATAAATTAAATGTAGTCCTGATGTAAATTTAGGGTCAAATTTATAAAATTCCAAAGAATTTAAGTAGAAATTTCCAACTGACACAATCAAAGGCCTTAAAAAAAATGAGAGGCAGTAATGCTAATCAAAGTTTTTTTTCTTTCTATATAATACATTACTCCAAATTAAAGAAAGGTGTGAATTGAATTAAAAAACAGAAAAACCATTGGATCAGGCTGGTTCATGCTTCAGTTCATGACCCAGTTCAGGGATCCTGTTTTGCTGAAGCAAAATGAAATGCAGAACTTTTTCCCCCTCTGTGGTTCATTTTGCTTTGGTAAAACAAATGCCCACCTGCACCCTGCCCCTCCCTTACTGGTCCTGCCACCTCTGCCTCTGCTTCCATCTCTGCTGCTGCCGCCATCAGACAGCAGGCCAGTCACTGCCTTCTGTGGCTGGAAGGGAAGCTGATCGCTGCCATCTGTGCATGTGCCTGCCTCCGATCAAGGCAATCAGGTGGTGGTCAGGCGCATGAGCAGAGGCAGCACCTGAGCTCCTGGAAGGGAAGCCCCACCACAGCTGCCGCCATCACTGCCACCACTGCCACCAGTGCAGTACGATGGCAGCGTGACAAGGACAGTCACGGTGGCAGTGCTGCAGTGGCTCAATGATGGCAATGGTGCAACAGGAGCAAGTAGCCCCCCCTGCCCCAGACACAAACCCAAAAACCAAACCGCGAACCAGCACAAGCAACCGTTTTTCAGGTTCATGCCAATTTCTACTCCAAATGATATTCTGATTGCAACCACAATATATCCATTTGGAATAAAGCTAAATTGATTTGCATGTATTATTTGTCCAAGATATCTCTTAAGACATACTGCTAGAACTGATGCAAATAATTTATAATTGATACTGAGAAGTGAAAGAGGCCTGTAAGACTCCATTGACAGAGGGTCTTTGCACACATATGTAAAAAGCTCAAAAGAACAGGCTGAGTTATCAGAAAGACACAAACCTTCCACCCAGTATTTCTCCATTTTAACAGTCTGTGCAACAAGGCAACACTTTGGAAACTGAAATTTGGCATATTTACAGAAATGTTGAAAAAAAACCAGTCCCAAAATATGCCAAAGTGATAGTTACACCAATTGCAAAAGGAATGAAATGATATCTTGTTAAATCACAGTTACAAACAGGATGACATTAACCCTTGTAAAGTCACGGTTGTAAATATAAAGAACTTAGCTACAGGGGGGAAAACTAGTTATTTGTAACTACAGTGGTGCCTCGACTTACGACCATAATCCGTTCCAGAAGATGGACGTAACTTGAAATGGTCGTAAGTCGAAGCACCATTTCCGATAGGAATGCATTGAAATGCAATTAATCCATTCCGGCCGAAGAAAAAAATCACCAAAAAAAAAAAAAATCACTGCAAGACTCATTGGAAACGTGATTAATCCCTTCCGGCCGAAGGGGGGGGGGGGGAGAAAAGCAATCAAGCATGCAAGACCCATCGGAAATGCACAGAAAACGGAGCAGATCGGAAATGCACAGAGAACAAAGGGGGCAGGTTGGAAATGCAAAGAGAACAAAGGAAAAAGCAAGTGAAGCATGCAAGACCATCGGAAATGGGGGAAAAAACCCCAAAAAGCAACCAAACCCCCCAAGACTCATCAGAAACGGGGGGGAAAAACCAAAAAAACAAACAAACCCCCCAAGACCCATCGGAAATGGGGAAAAAACCCAAAATGCAACCAAACCCCCCAAGACCCATCAGAAATGGGGGGGAAAACCCCAAAAAACAAACAAATCCCCTGAAACCCATCGGAAATGGGAAAAAACACTCCAAAAGGCAACCAAACCCCCAAAGACCCATTGGAAATGGGGGGGACAAAAAACAAACAAACCCCCCAAGACCCATCGAAAATGGGGGGGAAAAACCCAAAATGCAACCAAACCCCCCAAGACCCATCAGAAATGGGGGGAAAAAACCCAAAAAACAAACAAATCCCCTGAAACCCATCGGAAATGGGAAAAAACACTCCAAAAAGCAACCAAACCCCCCAAGACCCATCACAGCACAGAAACATAAGCCCCCCAGCCCAAAACCACGCTGCAAAAAACACCCAGAACAATTTTTAAAAAGCAGAAAACAGCACCTTACCTTACCAGGAAGCCTTCTCCGATCGCACACTCTCTAACTGCTGGGGCGAAAGAGCTACAAAGAAGCAGCCTCGTCGCCACCTACAGTTAGAAATTTGAATTTCCCTCCTTTTTCCCCTGCCTTTTTCTGTTCGTAAGTGGAAGCTCCGGTCGCAAGTAGAAGCAAAATTTTGCGGCTGGAGCTGGTCGTAACTCGAAATGGTTGTAAGTAGGGACGTTCGTAAGTCGAGGCACCACTGTAGTTACTTATGAGCATAAACGCTACTTATTATGAGCCCTTGTAATGAAGAACTCTGACTTACCAGGGTTCCCATAATAGGATTATTTTATAGCGGGAGCTCTGTAAGCTGAATGTGCTTACAGGATCTACTTCACACCTTCACATTAAAATCTGAATTGCTTTCAGGTCATTGAGCGGGGGGGGGGGGTCCATCTTGCATCCCCATGTCCTAATTTTATCCCTTCAATGGTTTCAGGCATAACTTGCAAATGTGGCTAGCATGCTCAAACAATGTGACTGTATGCCTATATGGGAAACTTTAAAATACAGAATTTAAAAGTTTACCATACTTCACTAAACCAGAAACTTTCTTCCCTGATACTGTTTTTTTCCTTAGCACACCTTTGCCCTTATAGCAAAACTATTTCCACACTCTCATGAGTAGGTTGCTGGTATTTGTTTTTCACTGGAAAGCAGTTTCCTTTTCTGTATGCACAAGTTAAATAATCATAGTAATACTTCACAGGCATGAAGCAGAGTTTAATTAATTATTGTTTGTGGATGTGAAAGTGGTTATAATTAGCAATTATTCTTTCATGTGCTCCAATGAAACAGGCAAATTTCTGCAATTAAAGATCAAAATGGCTCCCTGCTTTCCACAATTTATGAGTTTTAATTAATTAGGAAAATACACTCTATACAGAAGGTCAGATTGAGAGAAGGAAACAGAATCAGCTGTGCATAGTAATGCTACTTGTGTGTTATGCTAATGTCAGAAAGAGCAAGGTAATTCAGCTCCAAAGCCATGAACTATGCTGACCCCAGGCAACAAGATTAAAATGGGGGGGGGGGGCAGCTAAAGTAAAATTGAATGCAGAATTCAGGTGAAATCCAAATCACTCTCTTCTAGTTCTAGTTCTAGAGAACACCACCCAGGACGGCAAGATAAAGCAGAGATTATCTAATATCAATCTGTTTCAAGTGTATCACAGTAGTGAGGTAGCATAGGCACCAGGGAACTCAATTCAGGCTCCCTTTTGGCTCTAACGCCTGGCTGGTTAACTTTGAGTAGCCTTTTCTCTGCAACTAAAGCAGAACATTTGCCTCTATAAAAGTACCCATTGTAGGTTTGGGTATTTGTTCCTATTATACAGATTATATAAAGTTTGTCCCAGGATAATTATTTTCCCATGTCCTTCTGTTGAAGCTCTTGTAAAAAAATTGCTAACAGTGTGGTTTATTTTGTTCATGGGCAAGTGTTGGGGTGTGAAATTTAGTGCTATGGCACTTTTAAACCTCTGGCACTTTTCATGCCAGAGGTTCATCAGAAGGTTTTGATTTGCTCCTCTAAGTAGCTTTAAAAAGAAAACAAAATAACAGAATGATCAATCAGCAAAAATCCCAAGGGAAGTGGATGTACAAGGATTTTTTTTTGTCTAGAATCAGAAAGATTTCCTAAGAAGGGATGGTTTGCACAACTTCTTTCTATGTTGTCTTGAAACAAAACCCGGTAAGTCTCAATGGCTGTTTGGAAAACCCCTGACAAACCACAATCAATTGCCCAGTGTAGATAAAGTGTGAATTTGACCACATGACAGTGACAACAAGATGGGGAAAAATATAGAGCTGTCAGATAAAACACTTTCCACCCCAGCCTCCTGGTCTGTCTGGACTATCTCAACCAATGCTACTGTCCTCTTCTTTCACCCTTCTTCAAATGGTGAGTGTTGCACCTGCTTTGCAGCAGGCAAGGGCTGTGGAGGCGCTTCCCTTTCCATCCCAGCAGCAGGAAAGCTTGTTCTAGAATTGTCCAGAGTAATTTCAGTAACCATGACAAAGCTGTATCTTGTGCATGTGTTGTGAAAGGGGTAGCTGGTGTAATTTTCTCTTCTTCTAGCCAAGGGTTCCCAAGACTCACAAAGAGAGTATGGCTCAATAAGAAGCTGATGGCATACACCAAGATCCAGGTCTATAGAGCCTGTGTCCTGAGTACACTCCTGTACTGCAGTGAGTCCTGGACCCTTTGTGCATGGCAGGAGAGGAAGCTGAACACGTTCCATATGCGTTGTCTCCGACGCATTTTTGGTATCACCTGGCAGGACAAAGTTCCAAACAGAGTAGTCCTAGATCGAGCTGGAATTTTTAGCATGTATACATTACTGAAACAGTGACATCTACGTTGGCTTGGGCATGTTGTAAGAATGGCTGATGGTCGGATCCCAAAAGATCTCCTGTATGGAGAATTAGTGCAGGGAAATCCCCCCAGAGGGAGACCACAGCTGCGATACAAGGATATCTGCAAGCGGGATCTGAAGGCCTTGGAAATGGATCTCAACAGATGGGAAACCCTGACATCTGAGCGTTCAGCCTGGAGGCAGGCGTTGCATCACGGCCTCTCCCAATTTGAAGAGACCCTTGTCCAGCAGGCCGAGGCAAAGAGGCAGTCACAAAAGCAGCAAAATCAGGGAGCTAGACGGGGTACAGATTGTATTTGTCTTCAGTGTGGAAGGGATTGTCACTCTCGAATTGGTCTTCTCAGCCACACTAGACGCTGTTCCAAGTCCTCCATACAGAGCACGATACCATAGTCTCTCGAGACTGAAGGATGCCTAATCTAATCTAATTAAGAGAGCAAAAGGAGCAAAAACCACCAATGGTGGGAAGGGGGGGGGGGACCTTCAGTTTGAGAAATGGAAACAGAGAAGAAAGCAGAGACAGCTAATTAATGACAAAAAAAAGTCAGGAGAGGGGTTGGACTTAATTTTTGATGTAATGAGGGGAATTTTCTGTCTGTTATGTGGTTCTCTTTGCCTTAAGTCATCTACACAAAGCATTTATATTTGTCATCAAATCCAAATATTATTTTTTAAAAAACTCCACGTGCTACCAATGGGTTCCAATTCTCAAGGGAAATGCACTTATTTAAATACTTCTTTGGGTTCTGAGGGAGAAGGGGAAGTCCACATAATACTGTCTTTGTTCAAGCCATCTAAATTACGAAGGCCCTCAATCACTATTTGTCAAATTCATTTAGAAACGGTACCTCAGAATTACTTCAAGACATCTTATTTTAATTTGGCCGGAAATTGATAAGGCTGGTGTTGCTCATTATTTTGTTTTGTTTCAAAATTCCAGCTGTTCAAGACAGCTGTCAGACTTTAGATATAGAACACTGGCAGTCAGATGCAGTAACTGGGGATGGGATTTTGGAATTTTTGTCTACTGTGAAATCCATAATTCTCCATTCTGGGAGTTCTAACTGGCAGACAAAGATTTTACAGACACCTAAATATGGCTTACCTGTAAAAAAAAGAGAAGATCTCAATTGGAAGGCTTCGAGGCTAAGTGAGGCCCAGCTCTGCCTAGCTTCTTGTTCAAAAAGAATTTTCCCAGCTAGCATTAGGGTAAAAATGGAAGCTTGGGTGGAATTGGGTCTTGCTTATCCTCAAAACTTTCAAGTTGAGGGTCTTCTCCCAGGTGAGTCGCATTTAGGTGTCTGTAAAATAGAACTCCCAGAATGGTGGATTATGGGATTTGCAGTCCCAAATATCTGAAAATCCCATCCTTAGTTGTGCTGACAATTTCACTGGGCTGACCAACGACCTCACCTTTGGAACAACTTACCTGTAGAGATCCGCCTGGCTCCCTCGCTGAGGGCCTTCAAGACTAACCTGAAGACATGGCTATACAGGCAGGCCTTCCCTACAGCCATCACCTAGCCTATCTCCCCTTTTCTTTCTTTTCTCTCTCTTTCTTCTTTTTCTTCTTTTTTCCTTTCCCATCTTGGACTAATCTGGATTTTATCTTAGTTTATTTTTATATTATATGTAAACTGCTCAGAGTAGACACGTTCTAGATGGGCAGTATATAAGTCTAATAAATAAATAAAATAAATAAATTATATCACTTGGAAGGAAGGCAGATTCTTGTATCAATAGAAATTGGCTCAGTACAAAATATTTATTTTCATAACTACTCATGAAACACCCTTACCTTTTGATACCCATAATCAAACAGAAACAGTTTACTGACTAATTTAATAATCATGTGCCATCAAGTCAACTCTGACTTACAGCAACCCTTTTTCAGGGTTTTCCAGGTAAAGAGTATTCTTATTCTGAAAATTCCAGATATCATTAATACATTATACCTTATTTGATTTTTTTTAAAACTGTCCTGTCCTGCAGTTTTGTCTCCTACTTATGTTCATTTTATATTGAAAGCAGCAGTAATGTTAGAACCATAGCCCAAGAAAACACACACACACACACACACACACACAAAAGGGGTTGGGCAATCAATGGATGCCATCTGATTTTCCTTTTCATTTCAACACACGGACAGCTTCTGTCAGCCAGTTCTGAGCTGCTTGATCATGAAGCTCACTAGCTGTTAAATTCTTCATCTGTCATGGTACAATTCTCCCTCACATCCACCTAAATGTCATCGGCAATGAGAACCTTTTTCTTTTTCTGGCAGTACAAAGCTGCCTATGACCATCTGCTTGGCCTTCTGTTCTGCAAGTACTCCTCCCTTCAAAATATATTCCAAGTGTCTCTATTCAGAAGTATTTGCAGCTGATGATGTTATTTTAACCCTGTTACATAGGAAGAAGAGACAGCTGAGTGGAGGATGATGAGAGCTTAATTGACATGACTATACAGTGGCCCAAGTTCTACTGAATAATACCATGTGTGTAAGGGAGATCATGCAAGCAGTCTTCTCCATTTTCTTGTAATCTGTTGTGTGCCCAGACGTATGACCAAACATATAACTGGGTGTGTGGCCAAGGTGTGTCAAGGCATGCAACAGCTAGACAACATAATAGCACATACTGGTTACATGATTTCTGGTTTGCACTATGGAAAACACAGTGGGATTTTGGCTGATCAAGTGCTAAATATTTGTTCATGACGGTCGGAATCCAAAAGATCTCCTGTATGGAGAATTAGTGCAGGGAAAGTGCCCCAGAGGGAGACTACAGCTGCAATACAAGGATATCTGCAAGCGGGATCTGAAGGCCTTAGGAATGGACCTCAACAGATGGGAAACCTTGACATCTGAGCATTCAGCCTTGAGGCAGGCGGTGCAGCATGGCCTCTCCCAATTTGAAGAGACACTTGTTCAGCAGGCCAAGGCAAAGAGGCAGTCCCGAAACCAGCAAAACCAGGGAGCTGGACAGGGGACAGATTGTATTTGTCTTCAGTGTGGAAGGGATTGTCACTTTCAAAGTGGCCTTCTCAGCCACACTAGATGCTGTTCCAAGTCCTCTATTCAGAGCACGTTACCATAGTCTCTCGAGACTGAAGGATGCCTACACTACACAGGGTGATTAGCATTCTAAAGGGGATTTTTGTCCCAAGGGAAAGCTTCAGCAGCTGTTGGTAGATTCTGGTCATTGGTACGTGCTTCCTGTCCTAACTTGATAGCCTGTTGAACAACCATATGAAGCTCTATTTCATTAAGGAGGGTGGGCATTAGGACCTTCACATCCAACCACGTAGGGTGGTGGGTCTGTGTGGGTGATCATGGAACAAAGGAAGGCTAATTGCCTTAGAACAAAGGAGTCGACAGCGGATGTCCGAGCCAGCGGAGCCTACAGGCAACGCCCTGAGAGCTCTTTTATTTACTTAGCATGAGTTACATAGTATGTTGTTAGAATTCAGATAGGATACTAGTTACCTAATTGTAACTAGGCTAAAATAACCCTTTGATCTTATGCTCTACCTCTAAGCGAAAGGGCAGAATAAGGGGTTACCCCGCCTGCTGGCAGCTGCCGCTTCCTGCCAGGAGTGTATGCACGTCACTGGAACAGAATGCAGCTACAACCTTTAAGCAGAAGTTTTCCACAGGTCTGGAAAAAGGCAGTACAGTATTGGATCACCTCCTGGGGATTCTCTGAAAACTTTCCAGCCTTCTCTTTAAAACTCTAGAGGTCTGAGGGACTCCACTGCTGATGGTGCATCACAGTCAGAGTCTGTGCTGGTGCTCCCACTATCTGGGAGACTGTGAGGAACTCGAAATTGTGTGGCCCACCCAGGGATGCCAGAAACTGTTACTCCTAGAACTCGGTGTCTTAGCTAATTCTATTAAGCCAAGTCTTGAGCAACAATAATAAGTGGACAGTTTCTTGGAGGAAAGGTAAAGGTTCCCCTTGACATTTAGCCCAGTCGTGTCCGACTCTAGGGCACGGTGCTCATCCCCGTTTCCAAGCCATAGAGCCAGTGTTTGTCCGAAGACAGTTTCCGTGGTCATGTGGCCAGCGCGACTAGACATGGAACGCTGTTACCTTCCCACCGTGGTGGTACCTATTTATCTACTCACATTTTTACATGCTTTCGAACTGCTAGGTTGGCAGGAGCTGGGACAAGCGATGGGAGCTCACTCTGTCGCGTGGATTCGATCTTACGACGGCTGGTCTTCTGACCTTGCAGCACAGAGGCTTCTGCGGTTTAACCCGCAGTGCCACATTATTCAGGTAAAACAAGTGTGCACTTGGGTGCCCAGTAGGGTGGGGACCCCAAGATCAACCGGGTTCAAGTTTTTATATAGTTCTAAAAAAAGAACAGAAGTATGCAGCAGTTGATTCATCCCTGAGAAATATATGCTCATTGGTTACAATTTCTCGCATTTCAGTGAAGCAGTTACCCATGCACAGAGCAGCTTATCACTAAGGAATGTTGAGTCTTCCTTGGAAGGCACTTGATTCTCTGTATCAATTTCTGGACACCTAAGCCTCCTAAAAATAAGAGTCTAGATTCACACCTAGTAGAGTTTGTACTCAGAACCTTCCTTAAATGGCGAGAGGAACTTTTTTCCTGCAATAAAGTTCCCACCCTTCCACCAGAGTTTGAACAGCTTTGGGTGATCCAGTTCCATGGAGCAATAACATCATGAACACTATGCTTTTAACACAATTATTTTAAAGTTTAATTTGTGAATTAGGCACAGTAAAACATAAACAACAATGAAACACAGAACAATGACACAATGACACTGTGTAAATCAGGGTTATGTGCAATACAGTAACAGAAGCACTGAACTATCATGAGAATTGATCTGAATACCAAGAATAGCTAATGGTTGAGTAGCTTCTACAGCATGGATTATCTGGACTGAGGCTGAACCCAGACAAGACGGAGGTCCTGAGGGTGGGTGGCCCCTCCATTGGTGGTTTGGGAAACTCCCTCTCTTTTGGGGGAGTGACTCTCACCGCGAAGAGTGAGGTTCGCAGCTTGGGAGTCCATCTGGATCCGGCACTCACCATGGAAACCCAGGTGGCGTCAGTGGTCTGCTCTGCCTATTTCCATCTGTGGCGGATTGCCCAGCTGCATCCCTGTCTTGATGTTGGGGCACTCACCACTCTGGTCCATGCGCTTGTAGTCTCGAGATTAGACTAGTGTAATGCGAAGGGACGTGGTGGCGCTGCGGGTTAAACCGCAGAAGCCTCTGTGCTGTAAGATCTATAGATCTGCAGCTGTAAGATCGAATCCACGCGACGGAGTGAGCACCCGTCGCTTGTCCCAGCTCCCGCCAACCTAGCGGTTCGAAAGCATGCAAATGCAAGTAGATAAATAGGGACCACCTCGGTGGGAAGGTAACAGCGTTCCGTGTCTAAGTTGCACTGGCCATGTGACCACGGAAGATTGTCTTCGGACAAACGCTGGCTCTATGGCTTGGAAACGGGGATGAGCACCGCCCCCTAGAGTCGAACACGACTGGACAAATTGTCAAGGGGAACCTTTACCTTTACCTTTTAATGCGCTCTATGTGGGGCTACCTTTGAGATTGATGCGAAAGCTTCAAATGGTGCAGAATGCGGCGGGCAGACTTCTCAGTGGGATGAGAAAATATCAGCATATCTCCCCCACTCTGGCTGCCTTGCATTGGCTGCCCGTTTGTTTCCTCATTGATCTCAAAGTGTTAATGATGACATATAAAGCCCTAAACGATTTAGGACCTCGATATCTAGCGGAACGCCTCCTCCCACCTAGATCTACCCGAACCACTCGTTCTAGCCAGAATGGGCGGCTGAGGGGCCTAACGCTGAGGGAGGCCCAGAGAGAAAGAACAAGAAACCGGGCCTTCTCGGCAGTGGCCCCTCGACTTTGGAACAGTCTGCCCCCAGAGATCTGTCTGGCTCCCTTGCTGGGTGTTTTTAAGAGCAAACTTAAGACCTGGCTCTTTAGGCAGGCTTTCCCTCCTGTCATCACTTGAATTTTCTTTCTTTCTTTCTTTTCCCCATCTTGTGCCACATTACTATTGTTGTTTTTTACTTTATTATATTGTTTTTATTCCATTTTTTATTGTTAGCCGCCCAGAGTAAACTGGATCATGGAGCACACAGTGTTTCTTAGAAGCCTGCTGAGAAAGGTGTGAATTCCAGGACACACCTTCCTGAGAGAATAAATTCTGAATTAAAGGACAACTGTTTTTTTCTCACAAGAAACTAAAATGATTAAGATTGACTCCATTTGGACAAATCTTGAGAAGACTCACTGAAAAGGACAGTAATGCTAGGGAAAATTGAAGGCGGTAGGAGAAGAAAGAGACCAAATATAAAACTCAATAAAGGAAGTCACAACATTCAGTTTGCAATATCTGAACAGGACTTCTAATATCATAACTTTTTGGAGGATCAATAATTCACTAAGCCTTCATAAATAAGAGACTTATTAACAGTAGAGAACAACAAGGGCTGTGAGCTCAGACCAGGCAAATATATGTCTTTTGCCACCCATGGAACTGATGTGGCAGATAGTTGGAGGAGTTTCTGAGCAGGGGTCTTTGGCATCTGGAGATGTTGGCAATGAAATAGTCTCAGCGATTAGAGCAATTGAGTTCCCTTAGGCTTCTTTGTCTTTCTATGGAAATATCTGTTTTTAGAGATTGTCCATGAAAAGCATTTCCCATAGTCTGACGACACCTAATCAGATGCAAAGGAATGCATATTCAGGGTGATGACAGGGAAATTAATTAATCAGACTTTTCCATTAGCTGCACCTCTCATTCCCTCAGATGGAGTCACTTACCCAGTGGTTATCACTCAGTCACTGCATGAGAGTGCAGTGATGTTATTGCTCTGGCAAAGCAAATCAACATTCTACAAGGCAATTCTTAAAATGAGAGCAGTGTAAACAAGAAATTATAACTTTAAAACTAGACTTTGGATCAGCACCACTCACACTCATCGAAAAACAGCCTTGAAAATTGTTTTGTGTTTGGGTGAGAAGTGGTTAACTGATGCAATAAAGAGACAGCTTTGGGGATTTTCCCCTTGCTTGGCATTGTTTTGTGAATGGTAGTGAGCACAAGAGGAGATCCTGTAGACCATCTTGACTGCTGACATTTATGTTGTCAACATTCAGACTGCTCTTTTCTATGGAAAGCCTGGTATTCTTTTTCCTGCTGACAACATGGGCATGATATTGTGCAGCACTGTCAGGCCATTTCTTGGAGTTTTGAATTGTGAATACAGAAGCACAATATCCCACATTCATAAAATGGAGGATTTTTTTTTGAAGAATTGAATCTCAGTACCACACATTAGAAGTCTTTGAAAATTAAAGAGCAATGTTCATTTCACTTTCACAAATAATGTGAATCAAAATGTATACTCTCTTTGAATGTTGACTCCAATTTAAAACTGTTTAATGAGATGATTTGACTTGCTTTTAAGAAGTTCCTTCTTAAAATTCAATTCAGCCTGATTAATTTCTTTTTTTACTCTGTTTAATTGAATTAGTATTCTTTGCAAAAAGGAAACTGACACAAACCAACTTAAGAAGCCTCTGAATTTTCACATTCATAATTCATATCACACAAGCTGCCTAATATGGTGTAGTAGCTACCAATCAGAACTTCTCCAAATCCACAAAGTAGACAACTACTTCAGAATTGTCATTTCTCTAATGTGTTAATTATAGCATTTTATGGTTTTGATTAACAAATTATTTCTGCATAGGTCAGCAGAGCCAAGGCACTATGAAAGCAAGTATTGAAGAAAACTACTCATCTCCGAACAGTGCTGGACTCGGGAGGTGCTGCTGCATCTGGTCTACCTTCTTTGGCATGATAAAAGGGATGATGCCATTGGTGCAGCTACATTGACCACCTTCCTTTCCAAAAAGAGGTTGCTAAGGTGCTCTCACTGCAGTCTGTGCTTTTCTACTCCTCATGTTCTTTCAATTCACTATCATTTCCTCATATGGCAGGAGAAGATGCAAAGGTACCCATTGTTCTGTGGGTCATACTTGTGGTATAGGGCATTGCACAATAGGGGGAGGAAATTTGTATCTTTTCCTGCTACATGTAGTAGGAGAGCATGGTCCTTACATGCTACTAGGTTTTACCAGCTATGTCTTTCACACAGTGTTTTTACGTTCGGTCTGTGGTACTTGGAAACCTACAACCACCAGTAAGATACCACACTCAAAGAGGATTCAGAAGGAACTGAACTTTTTTAGACCAAAGCTCCAAAAGCTGATTTTTTTCTCTCTTCCCCTACACTCATATCCCAGAAATAACATCTTATCCATTTAGATTCCATATTGATAAGAAGGTAGAAAATATCGCTGGGAGAAAATGTCATGACTAGAGTTGGGCACAAACCTTGGTTTGGAGGCTTGTGCCAGTTCATACAAGCTGCACCACAAGTGCTGTGCATTCCCTTCACCCACCTCCCCAGCCAATGACCCACTCGCCAGTTGGAGTGCACTTCTTTTCTCCTCTTCAGCTGTTCAACCAGTCCCTGGCAGTAGCATGGATTTCCCTGTACTGCCTCCTTGTATGAATGGCCAATCATCCAAGGAGGCAGGGCAGAGAAGCCTGTTATTCTGCCAGGGACTGGTTGAACAGTCAACGAGGAGGAAGAGAGGGGCGTGTGCCAAATGGTGAGTGGAAGATCTAGCTGGGGAGGTGGGGGAAGGGAATGTGTGGCACCTGTGGTGCCATGCATACCACCCAACACAAACCTCCGAACCGAGGTTCATGCCTATCTCTAGTCATGACTGTATATTAAAGCTTACAATATAATTTTCTATGCACACTCCACTGGAAAGTTAAGTCCCACGGAACACAGTAGGACCTATTTCTGATTAAACATAAAAATGAATAGATAAATAGCTAATAGCACATGGGTAACCCAACAATATGTTTTTTCTGTGGCAGAATTAATAACCATCCACCATTAAAAACAATGGGCAACACTGATCTCCTTTTGTTACTTCAACACCCATATAAATCAGGTCTGGGGAGCTAAAAAAAACATTCTGGATATGGTTTTCAGGCAGCACAGAAGTCTGAAAGGCAGAAAGGAGAGGAAGAAATTGTAACCAACTGCAAAATGCAGGATTTTGCCTAGTGAACAGAGCTATTTCTTATGCAAGACACAAGGAATTCACAGGGTCTAATTTATAAGATTTGACATAATGAGGCCATAAATGGTATATGGTTGCAGCTGAAATAATTGTATAAAGCTTTAATTAGTTTTTTCTTTTCTTTTCTTTTGGAAAAAGCAAGTTACGTATTTGCCTTTGATGATATTGATGGATCTGGCCTAAATGCAAAACTTCAGCATCCTTTAGCAGTAGCCTGGGACAGGGGGAAAAAAGCCTTCTTTATGTAGCAGATTCCTATAACAATAAAGTGAGTTTCCATATTGCATTATTTCAACCTATTTAGGCTTAGTGTTGTTGTATCACTGTTACTACATCATAAGAGTGTAGATAGTGTTGATGGTGTTTTATTGTATTTTCTTGTATTCATTACATGGTGCTCTTATTGTATGATTTCATTGTATGTTGTGAACCACCCAGAGAGTGATAATACAAATGAGGTGATATAGAAGTGGAAATAATCAATCAATCAATTAACTGACGTCAGGCATTTACACATCTTCTCCACCTGTGTGTGCTGCTTCTCAAGTGACAACCACCCCACCTCCCAAAACCCTACGGTAAGATTGGGATTGCCATTGGAACTTGGGCACAGGGACTCCTTTTGAATCTCCTTATCAGCAACTGAGGCAAACAGCCAGTCTTCCCCTTTACACTGCTCCTAAGGGCTGAGTTCACACTATACATTTTGAAAAGTAAGAATATTTTTAGGGAAGCACACAGCCTTGTTTACTTTGGTGACATTCCGTACACCATGTGTACTGACCTGTGATACTCATGGGTATAATGTCCTGTGACAGCTGTCTCTAAAAAGGAAATCAGGGTTTGTAAATGATGGAAAAGTTTTATTTTAAAAAACTCACACAAATTAATAAAACAAGGTTCAATGAACAAGTGACACCAAAATATAAGAATAATGTTTCAAGTGTCCATTTCTTCTGCATATAATTATAAGCCTTTACTTTTCTTTTAAACACTTTCATTGTTCCATTGATAGAGAGATAGATGCTTTGATACAAGTACAAAGTAAGACTACACTATTATTCACAGTCTCTTCTCAAAACAGACCACACTCATCCTTTACTAAACTCACAATTCTAACTAAACTCCTAACTCTGAAGAACTGTCTCATGGACATACACCTACACAAACTTATAAACCCAACTGCATCTGTCCAGCTAGGAGTCATAGAAACTGATCAGCTCGCAGTGCTATGCACAAACATACTTCCACACTCCCCCATTTGTTATAACTGCTGCTCCTAGCTCACATCCTCATACAACTGTGAAGCAAACTCTAGTCACTTAAAATGCATACAAATACAAACCCTTATATAAACCACAATACAGTCTAAAATTGCCACGAACAGAGTATGCTGTACATGCATATTCATATATATATGCAAACTAGATATAGATAGTTTGCTGAACAAAAACAAGGCAACAAATCGGAGCCCACTCACTTTTGCACTGATGTTGTCAAGGCTTATTTCAAGTTCAACAAAGTCCTGTCCTCAGCTTCTGAGCTTTAACTTTGAGGCAGTGTTAATTTGAGAGACTTCTGTCCATTGAGGTTCTGCTTCAGAAAGTGTTACAGAACACATACTGTCACTGCTTTATAATTAGTGTTCTCTGCCATGTTGTGTTCTTCTTACGCTGTTATTTCCCCTTCTTCAGAGACCTGTCTTTCTTTTTCTCTGTGTGTCTTGATTGAGAGGATACAAAGTCTCTTAAAAGTTCATTTGAGTCCCAATCATGCTATTAACGATACCTCAGGGATGATATGTCCTTTCTTCAGGCAATACTGTGCAAGGTTATTCCTGTTAACAGTTACTGCTGGCAATGAAAGCTGAGAACATCCTGAGTTCAAAATGGATTCTGTCTTTCAAACTCATCCTACAATTACTCCATGGATTAGTCAAAAGTAGAATCTTCCTGAAAATTGTCCTGTGGTTTTAAACTTTAATCAGCTTTGTCAAATATATATAGAATCCTTTAAAAAAAACACAAAAACCAAAATGGAACTTTTTCCCCAAAACATTATTGAGGCTAACATATGCCAAATTAAACTTGACTATTATTAGTCTGACTTGACAAAGTCACCTCAAGTAGACTTCTCCCACTGTACTGATCTGCTGTTTCTTCCCACTTTTGCCTTGCTAAATATTGATGACAGCATATCTGCCCATATAGGATATTCTGAAATGGTACACTTTGAATGAATTTGTGTATACAGAAAAACATACTTCCTTCATGATGGACCACGTCATCTGGGATTACACTAGACATTAAGAAGAATGTATTGGCTCTCCAATTAACCCATTTTCCTTTCCACAATTATTTTTCCTCAGAAATGTATGCCACTGCAATCAGACTTGCACATTAAACTTTTGCTTACCTTCCAAAGACCAATGACTAAATAAAGTATACTAAATGCAGGGTATGTGAGTGAGAAAAACCATCTGCTATATGAAAGACAGACATCTTTCACCACTTGCTTGAGCCTCTGAAATTTGAGAGTGGCTTTAATTTCACTACTTTGTGCTTTTCAGAGATCTGGAAGTGTGTGTGTGTGTGTGTGTGTGAAGATGTAGTTAGACTAGTAAAGAATTTTGGTACCAGATCTCAGAGCATGACCTCATATACTCCAACAAACTCTGTCAACAACTTACAAAAATATACAGTAGTATTGGTCCTGATTTCTCTCATGAGATGCACATCTAAGCTTTTCATCCTTAATGCATTCCAAAGGATAATTCATTGAACTTGATCTACCTGAGAAGATCACACATAATATATTGCCCAGGAGGCCAAGAAAGTTTGTTCTTCTTTGTACAACAAGCCATCAAGCAGTGGTCTCAGGCCAGTATGAAACAATCACAAAACACACTAGCATTGGAAGTAAAAAGAGGCCACAACTTTATTGGTGATGGCTTCCAATAGTACTGGTGCTAGCATAAAGAATTGATCAATATCAGCTGACCTGTCTGCCAGCTGTGGTGTAATCAAAGTAACTAGAAATGGGTTTTCCACATGGGTATCCACCACTTTGTGGTTCCATCCAGCACTCTTGGAGCACAGACTTTAAGGTCTCTTGAGCTGATCCCTGCCATGTCTCTCCACCTCATACTCTTAAAAGGGATCCACTAGAGAGGGTCAAGCACCTGCCTGACCCTATTCCCCATTTGACCTGATCCGTCTTCATGCTTCTGACTGCCCACAACAAAGCTGCAACAGAACAATCATTCCCCTTTTATTTCCATCCTTTAAAAAAAGAAGAAGTGAGGGTGGATGGGAAAAGATCTGAAAAACTGGAGCTACTGTGATTGGGCTAGCTTCCTCTTTCATTCTCCCAGAGATGGTTTGGATTCGAAACAACCAATCCGAAGCACCTGTGGGAGGAGATCCCTATCCCAAGCCCCTGATTGGCAGGTTTGACATCCCCAAGGTGCACCACATCATTTGCATGCAACCTCGGTGGAAGATGGCCAGCCACAAAATGGTAGCTACCATGCAGCCCTTGTCTCAATGCCCCATTGCTGGATGACAAATGCAGTTGCCCACTGATTTGGGGGCTGTTACTTGTTAAATCTACTGTCACAAGGGAAAACAGATCTTTACTTTTATGCCAAGCCATGAGATGGTGGTAAATGACAGTGAAAACAAATGCATGAGGTGTTTAATAAAAACCTATAGCTACCTCACTTGGATGTGTTTTAGTTCCTTGGCTGGATATTATTTTTAGTGAAGATCTGCCAAATTTGACCAGACAGAACTCATATAAAAGGGTTGGTTTTTTTTTTTTTTTACAGATTTAAACATTTAATTATTTATTGACTGCCTTTTGACAGATTCCCAGTTTTAATACAAAGTTTAATATTACAAATAAAAGTCAATTAATGCAAAACTGTTTTTAAAACACAACTAAAAGAACCACACAAAAGAAATTTCTTTCTTTTAGGTATTCCAATCTTGTTCATGGAAATCTTAACTTGATCTTTCAGGTCATAGTTTTTATTTAATATTCTCCTCTGAGCAGGAAAACAGTAGTTAGTGATGGAGTTGGGTGAGGGTTTTTTTTTGCTTGTTTAGGCTTCTTTAGCCTCTGTGAAGAACTATATCATATAAAAACAGAAGCCTATGTTATCCAGCACTCTGTTTTCCATAGGAGCCAAGCAGATGCCCCTGGAAAACTGAGAAGCAAATTTACTGAGGGCACAACTACACAGCAGGAAAAATGCAAATGGATCCACTGTGAAGTTGCACCCAAGAAGTTGGATTTCCCCAAGTTAATTTGCTTGAGTCAAGCATACTAGAATCAGTAGAGAGAGAATCAACAGATTCCTAGTTTGCAAATGGTTTAGGCTGTGGCTGTCCAGATTTGCAGGGGCATCAGAGCTACCTTAAGCTGCGAAGAGCCACCTTAACAAGCTGCTGATTAGCAATTTCCTTTTTGCTCTTTGCTGATTACTTGCACTATTATTATTTTCCTTCAGTCTCGTATGTGAATTTGTACACCAGCACATAGAGCAGATCTTTAAAAATGGTTTGGAGACAAGGGGTGCTTGGCTGAGGGGAACTGGCACTTTGCTTCCTCTCTCCCCACCTTGAAATAGGAAGCTGAGATGGGATGGTCAGCTTTTGGTTGCCAAAACATCCTCTTACAGCATGTTCATTTCCCATCTCTAGACAGTGATGCAGCACAAGGAAGAGAAATACAAAATGTAAAGATGTCCCTGTATGAATAAGTGTTCTTAAACGTTACATTATAAAGAAAGGCAATGCAGCATGGTAGTGACATTTTCAATGTAAAACCTCTGCTGATCATCATCTCTAATTCTCCCAAAATGCAGGAGCAAAATATCAGCAGAAGCAGATTCAATTTGGAATGATTTTTTCCCCAAAGTGAGACTCAGTTCTGAAAATATGACTAACCCATTGATTCTTTATTCACATTAATATACCCATTGTGTAGCACATCTTCTTCCCTACTGTGAAAAAGAGCTATCACTGAAGCATTATCTAATGGAATTTTATTTTGGATATGATTGTTTTGCTCCTCCTAAGACAGGGCCAAAGGCATTCATTTGGCATGTCCTTTTTTGATGACTGACATTCATCTGTTTTATAGCTGAATACTATCAAAATATCTTTAAAAACCTGTCTATTGTCATGAAATGGCAATTGGGATTCATTATAGAAATGAAAATGAAGACAATTGTATCCATTTGTCTGCAAATATAACTCTATTCAGTTTTGAGAAGACCCACTCATTTCACTCTTGTGTTACGAAAACTTTTTGTAATACAAAAACAAACAGAATTATATCTCAGTCATCTAGGTGAGGTTATCTGGAATATGATAACTGGACTTATTTCTTATTAGGTTGAAATGTCTCACTACTCATCCAAAGAGCTCTTCAGACTACTTGGATAAGTAGCGAAACATTTCAACCTAATAAGAAAGAAGTCCAGTTGCCATGACTCAGCTTCCAGAAAACTTAAAGGATTGTTCCACTGAATAGCTTTGTACGAACGAACAAACGAACAAACGAACAAACGAACAAACGAACAAACAAACAAACAAACAAACAAACAAACAAACAGGAACAAGGCACTGGGCCACCATTGAAAGAAAGACATTTTAAAAAAATCATTACTAGACCATGTTTCACTTCACTGAAGCCTTAACTGAACCTTCCTTCCAGCATCTTCTGAAGCCACCTGTTCCTCCAAACTTTCTTCACCTCTTTCTCAAACTCTTCCTTGATTGAGATGTACTGTGTCTTAGTGGGCCATTGGCACATTCAGACCATTCCTTTGTTGCAACAAAACAGACAACATTTATCAGTTTGCCAGACTGAGTCACAGTTATACAGCTTTGTTTGTCTGTGGAGTGTTAAAACTGGGACCTGCAGGTGCCTTACTGTAGCAGCTCCACCTCATCGAGATCTCCAATTAGACTGCATAACAAAGGACTTCTGAGAGAAAGAGGAACAAGTTTAAATGTAGCATGTTGATTAGAGATGGGGATGAACCGCCAAAATGGCAGTTCATCATGGGTCATCAAGGTTGACAACCCATGACCCATGAATTTCCCCAGGAATTTGCAACAAACCACAAATCACTTTGTTGGATCATCCATTGTTTTTTAGATAGCCTGTGGCTGTCTAAAAAAAATGCTGAGCTCCCTGCCCCCACCTCCTTCCCACTGCCTCCCTTTGCCTCTTTATCTTGGCCTGCTGGTGGCAGTGGTAGCAGTGGTGGCGCTGGGACGGAAGCTCTCTCTGCCTCTGTGGATGCCAATCAGTTGATTAGTGCCCACAGAGCCAGAAATATCAGGTTGGCTGGCTGACATAGTTCCAACTAACCTGCTCTCTCTGTGTATGGATCCGGTCCAGAGAGAGAGAGAGCGCAGGCAACCCACAGAGGCGCACCAGAACAGTGGTTTCCTTTCTGCTGGCAAAGATGGTGGTGGTGACAGGACAAGGTGGGGAGGTGATGGGGGCAGTGGGAAGGGGGCAGGTTGTGGGGGCAGAGAGAGCAGACCCACCAAACACCTGTTCAGTGGATCCATAGGCAGAGAGAGCAAACTAGGCTGCTGGAATAACTGTACATGCAGTCTAGCTTGCTCTTTGGGCCCAGGCCCAATGAAGGGACAAATAAAAAGGGTAAATATTTGTCACTTTTTATTTGTCAGGACCTCTGGAATTGACAAATACAAAGTGACAAATATTACATGAATCAGCAATTTCTGACGAATATTGTGAGGTTTTTTTAAAAAATTCAACCCCATGTCTAATGCTGATCTGATTGCTTTCCCCCTCATAGTGGTGGTAGTGGTGAGGATCCACCTCTTTCCTCTACCCCTCATTTCTCTTTTCTTATTGTCTAGTACACACAAGCATTAGCTACTCCTTTTTTCCAGTTGAAAAGCTTCCTTCAAAAAAGATTGAGAAAAGCAATAAAACTTAGTGTTTACTTCTACAGATGGAGGTTCTTGTCTCTCTACAATCAGTCAAAAGGCTCATGAATACTGGATCATAAGCCATACCTGTATAAAAGTAAAGAGGAAAATCAGAACCAGAAAAGGACAATGCAAATCGTAGATATCATATATCACTGCAATGAACTTATTTATTGGATGAGTCAGAAGGCATAGAAGAGAGAAGCAACCTATTAGTATTTGCTTCAGAAGAAGTACTGTGCAGTCTATCCACGGAAGAAAGAATGGTCTTGCAACAGGAAATGCATTTTCATTCTCCAATCTCTTCATTATTTATAACTTAGAGGTAATTTTTTCAAAGCAGTTTAAAATTATACATCACCTAGGTTCTACAGTGCAAAACAACAACCCAATATCACCAACACAACTCATTTTCATGCTGGGTAAATGTTAATAATTTGAGGGGGAATATGTGACACACTCCCCTTCACGGATTGCTGCCTTGTCGTGGTGAAGGGGCGTGAGTAATTCAGAGAAGCTATGGGCTATGCTGTGCAGGGACACTCAAGACGGACAGGTCATAGTGGAGAGTTCTGACTAAACGAGATCCACCTGGAGCAGGAACTGGCAAGCCACTCCAGTATCTTTGCCAAGAAAACCCCATGAACAGAAACAAAAGGCTAAAAGATATGATGCTGGAAGATGAGCCCCTCAGGTCGGAAGGCGTCCAACATGCTACTGAGGAAGAGCGGAGGACAAGTACAAGTAGCTCCAGAGCTAATGAAGTGGTTGGGCCAAAGCCGAAAGGACGCTCAGCTGTGGACGCACCTGGAAGTGAAAAGAAAGTCCAATGCTGCAAAGAAAAATACTACATAGGAACCTGGAATGTAAGATCTATGAACCTTGGTAAGCTGGATGTGGTCAAACAGGAGATGGCAAGAATCAACATTGACATCCTGAGCGTCAGTGAACTAAAATGGATGGGAATGGGCGAATTCAATACAGACGATTATCATATCTACTATTGTGGGCAAGAATCCCGTAGAAGAAATGGAGTAGCCCTCATAGTCAACAAAAGAGTGGGGAAAGCTGTACTGGGATACAATCTCAAAAATGATAGAATGATTTCAATACGAATCCAAGGCAGACCTTTCAACATCACAGTAATCCAAGTTTATGCACCAACCACCAATGCTGAAGAGGCTGAAATTGACCAATTCTATGAAGATTTACAACACCTTCTAGAACTGACACCAAAGAAAGATGTTCTTCTCATTATAGGGGACTGGAATGCTAAAGTAGGGAGTCAAGAGATAAAAGGAACAACAGGTAAGTTTAGCCTTGGAGTTCAAAATGAAGCAGGGCAAAAGCTAATAGAGTTTTGTCAAGAGAACAAGCTGGTCATCACAAACACTCTTTTCCAACAACACAAGAGGCGACTCTACACATGGACATCACCAGATGGGCAATACCGAAATCAGATTGATTATATTCTCTGCAGCCAAAGATGGAGAAGCTCTATACAGTCAGCAAAAACAAGACCTGGAGCTGATTGTGGCTCTGATCATCAGCTTCTTATAGCAAAATTCAAGCTTAAACTGAAGAAAGTAGGAAAAACCACTGGGCTAGCCAGGTATAATCTAAACCAAATCCCTTATGAATACACAGTGGAAGTGAAGAACAGATTTAAGGAACTCGATTTGGTGGACAGAGTGCCTGAAGAACTATGGATGGAGGCTCGTAACATTGTACAGGAGGCAGCAAGAAAAACCATCCCAAAGAAAAGGAAATGCAAGAAAGCAAAGTGGCTGTCCAACGAGGCCTTACAAATAGCAGAGAAGAGAAGGGAAACAAAATGCAAGGGAGATAGGGAAAGTTACAGAAAATGGAATGCAGACTTCCAAAGAATAGCAAGGAGAGACAAGAGGGCCTTCTTAAATGAACAGTGCAAAGAAATAGAGGAAAAGGATAGAAAGGGAAAATCCAGAGATCTGTTCAAGAAAATTGGAGATATTAAAGGAACCTTTTGTGCAAAGATGGACATGATAAAGGACAAAAATGGTAGGGACCTCACAGAAGCAGAAGACATCAAGAAGAGGTGGCAAGAATACACAGAATAATTATACCAAAAAGATCTGGATGTCCCAGACAACCCAGATAGTATGGTTGCTGACCTTGAGCCATACATCCTGGAGAGTGAAGTCAAGTGGGCCTTGGAAAGCATGGCTAACAACGAGGCCAGTGGAGGTAATGGCATTCCAGTTGAACTATTTAAAATCTTAAAAGATGACGCTGTTAAGGTGCTACACTCAATATGCCAGCGAGTTTGGAAAACTCAGCAGTGGCCAGAGGATTGGAAAAGATCAGTCTACATCCCAATCCCAAAGAAGGGCAGTGCCAAAAAATGCTCCAACTACCGTACAATTGCACTCATTTCACACGCTAGCAAGGTTATGCTCAAAATCCTACAAGGTAGGCTTCAGCAGTATGTGGACCGAAAACTCCCAGAAGTACAAGCTGGATTTCGAAGGGGCAAAGGAACTAGAGACCAAATTGCTAACATGCGCTGGATTATGGAGAAAGCTAGAGAGTTCCAGAAAAACATCTACTTCTGTTTCATTGACTACGCAAAAGCCTTTGACTGTGTGGACCACAACAATCTATGGCAAGTTCTTAAAGAAATGGGAGTGCCTGACCACCTTATCTATCTCCTGAGAAATCTCTATGTGGGACAGGAAGCAACAGTTAGAACTGGATCTGGAACAACTGATTGGTTCAAAATTGGGAAAGGAGTATGACAAGGCTGTATATTGTCTCCCTGCTTATTTAACTTATATGCAGAATACATCATGTGAAAGGCTGGACTGGAGGAATCCCAAACCAGAATTAAGATTGCCGGAAGAAATATAAGCAACCTCAGATATGCAGATGATACCACTCTGATGGCAGAAAGTGAGGAGGAATTAAAGAACCTCTTAATGAGGGTGAAAGAGGAGAGCGCCAAAAATGGTCTGAAGGTCAACATCAAAAAAACTAAGATCATGGCCACTGGTCCCATCACCTCCTGGCAAATAGAAGGGGAAGATATGGAGGCAGTGACAGATTTTACCTTCTTGGACTCAAGGATCACTGCAGATGGTGACAGCAGCCACGAAATTAAAAGACGCCTGCTTCTTGGGAGGAAAGCGATGAGAAACCTAGACAGCATCTTAAAAAGCAGAGACATCAGCTTGCCAACAAAGGTCCGCATAGTCCAAGCTATGGTTTTTCCAGTAGCGATGTTTGGAAGTGAGAGCTGGACCATAAAGAAGGCCGACCGCCGAAGAATTGATGCTTTTGAATTGTGGTGCTGGAGGAGACTCTTGAGAGTCCCCTGGACTGCAAAGAGAACAAACCTATCCATTTTGAAGGAAATCAATCCTGAGTGCTCACTGCAAGGACAGATCCTGAAGCTGAGGCTCCAATACTTTGGCCATCTCATGAGAAGAGAAGACTCCCTGGAAAAGACCCTGATGTTGGGAAAGTGTGAAGGCAAGAGGAGAAGGGGACGACAGAGGACGAGATGGTTGGACAGTGTGATTGAAGCTACCAACATGAATTTGACCCAACTCTGGGAGGCAGTGGAAGACAGGAGGGCCTGGCATGCTCTGGTCCATGAGGTCACGAAGAGTCGGACATGACTTAACGACTAAACAACAACAAATGTGACACACTGAAATCTAAAAGGGATGCTCCATGACTAGAAAGAATGTAAAAAGAGAAACTGGTTTTCAAAAGTGCAACAATACATTTATTGCAGCTGAGCACATTCAAGAGCCATTGAATAAGGAATTGCATGATCAGTCAGTATTCGTTTTTGCCCCCCTTTGAATTTTTTAGTCTGCAAATGACTTCAGTTCTGAATATGACAAAATTTGTGAAATGTAACAAATCCGTAGAGAACCAGGTAAAATGAAACATCACCTGCAGTTTCCCCTATAATTTGATTTTGACTTTTAACTCTCAAATGATTTCCTAAATATGAAGAATATTGGGAATTTTTTGTGTAAAAAAAGTTTTAAAGATTAACTGACATGAACTCCATGCATAATCAAAATCCAACAATGAAAAATGATGTCAGGCCAATGAATTTAACAATAGTAGGGCCTCTCCTTAATGATCAATCTCTTTCAGATTTGAAAATATTCAAAAATAGAGGTGGGCAAAGTATGGTCTGAGTCTCCCACAATATTATTTTAAGGCTCAGAAATTCCCCTTGTGCCCTCTAGGGGGTAAAGGTTTTCATGTTGTGAGGCTCTCCAGCACCCCTTCTCCATAACTTCCTAAGATTTAACCTTTTTTAAAAAAAGTATTTTTGCCCCTCTGGAAGACATGTAGAGACTTTATAAATTAATCATCATCACCACCATCCTCCTCCACCTCTTAGAACTGCAGAGTTGGAAGGGACCTTTTGGCTCATCAAGTCCAGCCTCTGTCAGGGATCATTTTTCATTGCATGAGTCCCACCGCCCCTTCCTCCAGTGGAACTCCTTTGGGCTCCCTGCCAATAACTTCATTGGTTCCAGGTTGGTGCTTATAGTACTTTTTATTGAGTCAGGTGCATTTAACAATATTCTCTGTCACCATCCTCCTGCACCCCAGAGGACTGAATTTCTGTCACTAGTCTCCTGGCAACTGTGTTCCCATCACTGAGGCCAGTCTCCTTGGTGACACTGATCTGTCCAAACTCTTGGGAGGGGTCTGGAGCTAGAGGAGACAGCCCACCTAGTGACCCCCTCACACCATTAAAAATATTTTGGGATGGGGGGAATGGAATGCTTCAAGTTCACGGCATGGAGGTGTGCAGCTCCCAGATCTGTGAAGGTTGCCACCCCGACACAAACAACTCTGGTGTTCAAGAAAGCGAATAAAGGTACTGTTTCTATAAGCAGCTTCAGCAAAATGCAATCTGTTGAATATAATTAACATGGCATATCGTTTGGGGCCTCTGTTTAGGTCCAGCCTTTTAGATGCATTTTTGTGATGTTCAAATGCACCTTAATATTCAGGGATAAACCATCAGCATATTTCTACATGCCTGTAAGACAAGTCTCAATGATTTGCTTAGATTTGTCCTTAAAAAGTTCATGGTTTAACAAGGATCTTCCTTGGTGGGATAAATGCAAAATCACTGCATTATATACTCCTTTGCATTTTCTATTCTATTACTGAATTGCCGCCTCTCCCTCCAAAATATTGTTACCATGATACCTGAACACAGCTGCCTACTGCTCAGAGTGATTTTTATTCTGTATGGCTATTTTAGTTTCTTAATTGTTGTTATGGCTGCTGGTCAAACAAATAATGTTAATATTGCAAAGAAGGAATACAATGTAGATCTATATACAAATAACAGGGCATTTATGAATGCAATTCAATATATTGCTTGGAATGCTTAAGTTCATTATCTTCTATATATTTCCAGTAGGCAAGCTCCTTTTCTCCCACTAAAGTTAAACATCTTAGATATAACAGGGGAAATGATGGCAATCTAATGCCATTGCCTCCAGAAATGTCTATTTCTTAAATTCTACTGAAACAAACAAGAGCACTTCACTGAAAAGCGGGTGGAGAGAAAGAACTCACACCTTAACTGATCACTAAAACATATGATGTGCCACCCAAATAGGATTTGGAAAAATCAGATTTTTATGTGCTAGAAAATATTACAGATCAGATTTTGTTTTTGTATTATCACTGATGGTCTCTTGCTTCTACTGTAGCACGCTGTACAGTATGCTCCCACCCAAAGTTTTATAAGGTGATTGTGACGTTCCACCCAGTGTTCCCTGTTTGTTTCCCCCAAACCAAGGTTCACTCTGGTGACATTTTCTCTTTCATTCGCTACCACCAGTGGATATCCCTTACCCACACTTGCACAATACTTGAATCAGACACTTGCTGCCAACATAACTTGTTTATTTAGATTGAATTTGAATCACAGATGTTCTTTTTAATCATTGTATAGAATCACTCATTAAAACTTCTTATATTTGGTTACACGTTCAATTCTTCATTTGTTTTATTGATTTATTCACTTTAACCAACTTATTAATATCAGTTCTCTCTAGTTCTCTGACTATCTCTCTCTCTTGACTATTCAATTTCTCTCCTCCACACCTATCACTCTCATTCCCCCTTTTTTTCTCCTCTCTCTCTCTCTCTAACTGCCTCTAACTGCCTCCCTGACTCCGCCCCTCCTGTCCTCTCATAGGCTCCTGCACTTGAGCTTCAGCTATGAGTGACAGGAGTGACGTGGGCATTCCGTCACAGTGATAGTCTCATAGAAGTGATTTAGTAGGTAGCAGAAGAGTATGAGAAGATGACAGCTAGATTCTGTACACTGTTGTGTTGGCGTGGGGAGGGGGAGTTGACAAAGAGATTTCTGCTGTGTCCTTACCCTACTGAAAGTAGGCTCCTACTTTTCAAAAATGAAGCAAAACAATATTTTTTCTATGTGATTCCATTGTATTTGCTCATATTATATATAACCATAAGGCATGTACACTTAAGTGATGGGCATGTACTCAATTATTTATTTATATCTTTCCTTATTTATATACCACATTTCTCTCTGTATCAGGAACACAAGGCACTCTATGGTAAGCATATAATCCATGGTTCTATGGTGTACTGTGGTGTGCACAAGTACTTATACTGGTGGACTACTATATGTACTAGATAGGCTGTAAAGAAGCTGATACAAACATAGTTTTTATGTTGTGGGGTGGGGAAGGAACACAGCAGATTTATACAGAACTGTATAAGGGGAAAGACAAGAAAAAAAAAGAGAGAGAGAGAGTATAATCCAAATAAATGATTACAAGTACAGATAATTATTTTACAGGATGGTTTTACTTAATAAGTCTGGGTTATGTTTTTCCTATTAGGATTTAAGGCCTTTAAACCCACACGAATAATAATAATAATAATAATAATAATAATAATAATAATAATAATAATAATAATAATAATAATAATAATAATAATAATAATAATAATAATAATAATAATAATAATAATAATAATAGTGTGCTCTTGAGTCAATTCTGGCTTATTGGTGACCCATTTCAGGGTTTTCTAGTTAGAGAATACTTAAAAAATATAAGTAATCTATTATTACCACCAAATAAAATGTAACCTCTTAATAGCCCTCCCACCTCGCAGGGAGCAAGGACCTATTTTAATGGTCCGCCCTCGAAGGTTACTGGATCCTATAGGATTCCAGGATACCATGAGAGGGATACCGGCAGATCTGGTTGGCGCTCCTGTCGAGGCTCTGGTGGATGCTTGGGCTACAGCTGCCACTAGGGCTGTAAACACGATCGCTCCTAAACGCCCTCTCCAATGC
Organism: Intellagama lesueurii; assembly: GCA_037013535.1. NCBI lineage: Eukaryota > Metazoa > Chordata > Lepidosauria > Squamata > Agamidae > Intellagama > Intellagama lesueurii. Next base: position 117,521,293 of record JBAJHW010000003.1, read on the forward strand.
AGAGCTCGTCCAGCGCCCTGGTATAACCAGGAGCTACGAGCAATGAAGCAAACTAGGAGAAGGCTAGAGAGCAAATGGAGAAGGAAACCGACGGAGTATAATAAAGAAGCTGTTAGGGCCGCGACTAACCTTTATCTGGCTAAGATAAGGGCTGCTAGTCGAGCTCACCTCGCTAACAGGATAAGCGAGGCTTCAAATCAGCAGGCGGAAATTTTCCGTATAGTTCGCGACCTATCCGGAATTGGTCGGGGCGAAGGGCCTCCCCCTAGCATCTCCCCTGACCAATTTGCAGCATTTTAAAAAACTAAAGTGGAGGCCATCCGCCAGGAGCTTTCTCCTTTTTTGGTTACAGTGGATCGAGAAGAGATGTCCAGCGCTCCGCCTTTCCCGGTGAGTTTTGACCACTTTCAACCTGTGATGCCTGACATTGTGGACAAGGCGCTAGTTCGCTGTCGGGCCACCACCTCCTCCCTTGACCCTTGCCCGGCCTGGCTAATCAAAGCAGCCAGGCCTATAACAACCGAATGGGCTACAGAGATAATTAATGGGTCTCTCCAGGAGGGCAGGTTTCCCCCTGCCCTCAAGGAGGCACTCATTAGGCCCATTCGAAAGAAACTTAATTTGGCGACGGACGATATTGGCAATTATAGGCCCATCGCCAATGTTTCTTTCATGAGTAAAGTGGTCGAGAGGGTGGTGGCCGATCAGCTTCAGGCACACTTGGATGAAACAAATGCCCTGGATCCGTTCCAGTCGGGCTTCAGGCCGCGCCATGGTACAGAAACGGCATTGGTCGCCCTGTTAGATGACCTCTTGAGGGAGGCCGACAGGGGAAAAACTTCTCTGTTGGTCCTCCTCGATATCTCAGCCGCCTTTGATACCGTCGACCACGGTATCCTCCTGAGGAGGGTCTCCGAGTTGGGAATCGGTGGTCAGGCGTTGGCCTGGCTCTGGTCCTTCCTGGGGGACCGTCCTCAGAGAGTTCAGCTTGGGGAGCATGAGTCGGCACCGTGGAGCCTCAATTGTGGGGTTCCGCAGGGTTCGACCATCTCTCCAATGCTGTTTAACATCTATATGAGGCCACTGGGCGAGGTTATCAGGGGGTGTGGAGCATCGTGCCATCAATATGCCGATGACACGCAGCTCTACATCTCCTTTTTGCCAACTACAGTGAATGCCGTTCTGTCCCTGCAGCGCTGCCTGGGGTCTGTATTGCAATGGATGCAGGAAAATGGGCTGAGGCTGAACCCGGACAAGACAGAGGTCCTGAGGGTCGGGGGGCCTACCATCAGCAGTTTGGGAAACTCCCTCTCTTTTGGGGGGGTGACTCTCAAAGCGAAGAGTGAGGTGCGCAGCTTGGGGGTCTATCTGGACCAGGCGCTTGCCATGGAATCCCAGGTAGCGTCAGTGGTCTGCACCGCTTATTTCCATCTCTGGAGGATAGCCCAGCTGTGTCCCTATCTAGATGTTGGGTCGCTCACCACTTTGGTCCATGCGCTCGTAATCTCGAGATTAGACCACTGTAATGCTCTCTACGTGGGGCTGCCTTTGAGATCTATGCGGAAACTCCAGATGGTGCAGAATGCGGCAGCCAGACTTCTCAGTGGGGTAAGGAAACATCAACATATTACTCCCACTCTGGCCGCCTTGCATTGGCTGCCCGTTCGGTTCCGCGTAGATTTCAAAGTTTTAATGCTTACGTATAAAGCCCTAAATGGTTTAGGGCCTCGTTACCTGATGGAACGCCTTCTCCCACCTAGATCTACCCGTATCACCCGATCTAGCCAGGAGGTGAGGCTGAGGAGCCTAACGCCGAGGGAGGCCCGGAAGGAAAAAACAAGAAACCGGGCTTTCTCGGCAGCGGCTCCTCGTCTTTGGAACAGCCTCACTCCTGAGATTTGCATGGCCCCGTCGCTGGGCATCTTTAAATGCCAACTGAAAACCTGGCTGTTTAAGCAAGCCTTCCCTCCACCCACCATCTGAATTTTTGTTATTTTGTGTTTTCTCCCATCTTGGATCATTGTTCATTTAGTAATATATTGTTATGATTTTAAATTGTTAAATTGTTACATGATATGTTGTTACCCGCCCAGAGTAGTCTATATGACTAGATGGGTGGGCTATAAATGTAATAAATAAATAAATAAATAAATAAATAAATAAAAACATGGTTTTCCATTCTCTTTTTCTGAGGGTGTCCTGGGGACTGTGCACCTTGCCCAGGGCCACACAGGCTGGTTCTTTTCCCGGAAGGCACAGTGGGGAATCAAACTCCCAACCTCTGGCTTCACAGACAGATACTTAACTTAATGATCTATCCAGCCATCTTAAACAGGCATTACAAAAATTATATTGTGACAAAGTTTAAAATCTCCATTGTTTTGTCCATTTATTCTTTTGCCTTGAAAGCTAACTCTTTCATCATCATCATCTTAGAACTGCAGAGCTGGAAGGGACCTTGGAGAACATAATGTTGCTAAACTGCAGCTCGCATCAGCCATAAACCAATGCTGAGAAATTATGGGAGCTGCAGAATAATATTTGGAAAGGCAATTTTTAAAAAATATCCACAATAATTATATACCCCCTCCCCAAACCTTTTTTAAATTTACAATTGTGACAGTTTAAACATGACAGCTTAAAGGAGATGGTTCTTGAAGCACCAGATATGTAGACATTCCATACATCAGGCAAAGCAATACTTGCAACTGAAGAAAATATGGAGGGCCAAACCATCTGGTAGGTCTCCATGCCCTCATCTTTAGCCAGGTCAAACTAAATCTCAATAATAATTTGAAACATTGTTTAGGCTTTGACTAGGCCAGCTGAGGAAGAAAGCATTCATTGAGACTCCCTCTGTATGACCTTGCTATTCCTAGCAACCAGTGACACCACTCAAGACTGATCTCGCAAAGGGTTGCAAGGTCCAACTATCGAATGACAATACTATATGTGATCAACACTGCTGAGAAACCACAGAAAACATAGACATTTCTAGGAGGAAACCTTGAAGATTACTCTGTGTAATACCTGTGTAATTATCTTTATTTTCTGAATCTCCAAAGTGATTCATCCAGAGGTTATGTAACTCACACAACCCCTTTTCCCTTTACCTATTATGGACCACATTTTCTGAGAGATCTGAAATACAATCACAAAAATTAATTACTTAATAAAAAGGAAATCTAAGTAAGATGGACTTCTATCTACAACATTAATTAATTAACCAAATCCCATTCTGTCAATTCAATTTCTGTACAGATCTGAGGAAGGCTTAATGTTTAGATTTTCCACAAATGTAGGGCATAAGTACACTGAACTGTAAGGACTCAGTTGCTTAGCAATTGGTACTTAATAACACACACGATGGATACTGAATATTTAATATGGGATCATATATCACAAGTGGAAGCAAAATCTGAAAGCAGGGCTGTAGCATTTGCTGAACAGAAAGTTCCAAATAGCAAGGTGATTGAGTATTGATAAAATGGGTAAAACCACTTCCAGTTGTTCAACAGACAGTGGTGTTGAACATCTTATCAAGGCAAAATTGTATGACATAAATATTTAAAAGGTATACATAACTGTTGACACTAAATTATTCCTATGTCAGTTTCAAATACTCAGTTGACCCACTTATAGGAAAGTAAGGCACGTGGATTGCTTTTAATGCCATTATTAAAGAAAGCACCCATAAGGGAGCTGAGTTAACTATTACCATTTGCCATAGAAATGGGATGTACACCATCCATGAAGCAGCATGAATTTACATTTCATTTTGTTCATGGCTGGGGCTTCTTTGTTTCTATCTATAAGGAGCCCAGAAATGTATATTCATTGCCACTCCAGAAATCGTTTTGCACAATTTACTTGATAGGATGTCAAGAACCTAGCATAGAATGGAAACAGAAAGTGAAACCTTTCTTTACATACTTCTTGGGTAATAGCCAGGTAGATGAGCCATTTGAGTGTGAAACAGCTACAAGAATAAGCTCATCACAGTATGTGTGTGTGTGGGTGGGTGCTTCAGGAATGAAAGTGAGGTCCATCATGTTCCCTTTTATTAAGAAGAGCCACCAAAGCTTTGTCCTCTGAACTGAATGAAACAAAAGACATTCAAGCATTTGAAGAAGACAGAAGAAATTCAATGTGTAACAAAGAATCTAGAAACTCAATCCAAAAATCTAAACTAGAGTTATTTAGAAATTATTTACTCAAAATATGTAGATCTCTTAACTAACTATCATGGAGTAGAGGTATTATATAAATAATTTAAACACCCCCCCCCCAAAAAAAACCCCGAAAATATGTTGAGTGCACAAGTAGGAGAAATAGCTTATGCAATTTTCTTTTCTGAACCTGAACATCTTCCAATAAATTATTTCAGTATACACAATAAATTCAAGTTCTGTTGTAATTTAGAGGGGGAAATATTGCTTGCTGGCATATTAAATAGTAGATTAAAGAAGACAACAGACTTGTTATATAAGGAGGGAAAACAGTGGATTTGATTAGAAAATCAGTAACGCAGATATATTCCTTTTCTTAGGAGGCACTTTCTAAATCTCCCTTGATATGCAGCAAGCAGTTTACCTCAGGAAAGTGCTGTCTTCTGTCACAAAACCAAAAATAATGATACAAGATGATAAATATACACCTCAAGCAAAGTAAAGCATTGCTTATTCCCAGAGGAACTGAAGTAAAAGTGCTAAACTGATATCTCATATTGACAAAAGGACTATATATTCTTTTTTTTTTCTGAATGCCTCCCCATGCAGCATATATTGCATTTATATTAAAAGATAAAACATCAGTTGCTCTTATCTTTCTTTACTGGTAATCATTTCAACTCCAGATTTCCATTTCTACCTATTTAGTATTTGTTACCTTCAGTGCATATTTTCTATGCTTTTTTCCCCCATCCCATCTTTATGTGAAATTTCTAAGATACAGCTTCTGAAAGATTTCTTTAACTTTCTGTACACAATTTGTGACTCAGTTCATTTTTGTAATACATGTCACCCTCTCAGTACTTGAAAGTTAAGAGAGGTCATGTCTCAAAACCTCAACACTTTAAACAGCTGAATTTTTACCAAGATTTTTCCTTTAAACACTTAAACAAATCATAATCAATGTGGATAACGACTATGGCACTTTCATGTTAATTAATTAAAAATATTTTTACCCCACCCTTTTCCTTAAAAAGGACCCACAGCTTACATCATTAAAAGGCAGTATTTAAAGCTAACAACAGTGAATATACAAACACAAAAAGGTTGAAACAAATACGACACTAAAAAATGGCAAACATAAGCAACACCAAAAACACGTTCAGAGCAGTAAGGTACAGCAATCCATTAAAAAACCTCATTCAGGCAGCCAGTCAGTCAGGTAACGTTTGTCTGAAGAGCAAGGTCTTTGCCTGCTTGCGGAAGAACAGCAGAGATGGGGCCAGCCTAGTTTCCCATGGGAGGGAGTTCCAAAGTTTAGGAGCAGCAACAGAGAAGGCTCTCTCCCATGTCTCCACCTGTGAAAGTGGCAGGACTGAGAGAAAGATCTCCCCTGGTTATCTTCATGCACAGGCAGCCTCATAGAGGTAGACACTATCTTTTTGATAACTTTGACCCAAGCTGTTTAGGGCTTTATAGGTTTAAACCAGCACTTCGAAGTGTGCCCAGGAACAGATTGGCAGCCAGTGGAGCTGCTGTTACAAGAGGGGTTATGTGATCTCTGTGGCCAGCCCCAGTTAGCAATATGGCTGCTGCGTTTTGGACCTGCTGAAGTTTCCTGACACCTTCCACAGACAGTCTCACCTAGAGTGTGTTACAGTAACTCTACAAATATGGAACAAAGTTTTAAAATACAGCACACCAAACAGGAAAACACCTTTATCAGAAAGGTATGAAACTCAGCTTTTTATGAGAGAATGCATCTAGCTAAAACTCTTCCCTTTCTGGAAGAAACAAGGTTGTCCTAGGTGAAACATCTGAAGCCTTTTGAAGGAAGATACAACCAATTTGCTTGGACTGGTAAAATATTCCGGGGGTGTTTTGTATTTCCTCATTCCCTCATAAATATAAATATCGTCAAAATTTGTTGGGCACAGGATTATGTCCATTTCTTTGCACTGTTCTGTGACCGTTCTATTCAGATTTTTTTTTAAAGGAGATCAACTGCTCCTAGCCAGAAGGCCACAAAAAAGGGGGGATTGGAATATTTGAAGAACAGCAGTTGGTTGCAGAAACAGCTGAACTTGCTAAATTTATACCTGTAATACAGAGGTCCTCTACATATGCCAGAATGCTATCTGCATGAACTAATAGGAAATAGCTCCAACAGGCCACACAGAATGTTGGTGCTAGGCTTGGCATAGCAACTAGGAAACTGCTTGTTGAGGAAAAGCAAGTAGCCTTTTCACTTCCATTTTGGCTTGCATGAACTTTCTAGTAGCTAAAGGTGAGCATATTTGTCTAATACTTTTCTGCTCTTGAGAAAAAGACTCAAAACAGGAAAGGACAAGGGGGGATTTTCCTCATTACCCTTTAAAGAGAGGAATGAGGTAAAAAGGGTCACTTCAGGTGTGGTGTGCTTTCCTGTCTCAAAACTACCCGATCCTTGCATGCAAATGCAAGGACTGCCCCAAACCAGCCCAATACAATTTCCCTGTCTAGTTGCACCTTTATTAAGTAAGTACTACTTAGTAGTATTATACAATTATTCCTACCTCCAGTGTGGGCATCATTTACCACATGCATGCACTTTTAATGGTCTGTGGGTGTACGACTTTGGAAATGGCAGCCAAACAGGACCCTCAGATCTATTACACCAAAGTAAAGATCCATACAATGTGATATTCATGCCTTGTGTGAAAACATTGGTGTATACACAGCAATTGTGCTTGGAGTATCTAAGAAAGATTGTAAAAAAAACCAAACAAACCAACCTGCAGAGTTGAGGGAATTAAGTACAATTTCCACTTGCTATGTTATCTACAGAGGGATATGGAAGCACTGGATAATTTTCCAACTGCATTACTAAACTAATAACTTTCTTTTTAGGATGGGTGGAAAGATAGATGGCCATATGTAGTGACTGTGGTGAAGAAGTCATTCTTCTCTGCCACCACTGAGGCTGTACAGAGTCATGATCATGGGATTTGTGGTCAGAAGTGTGTCATGATGATGGGATATGTAGTCAGAGAAATGTAAAATGGAGTCAGATAGGTTCTGTGTGAAGATGATTTGAGAGACTTTGGAATGTGTTTTTCTTAGCACCATGAGACTGTTTTTCTGAAGATCGTTACAGCCAGGAATGAGATATCTTGAAGACCAAACCAAGAGGCCCTGGAAGACTCAACATTCCGAGCTAATTGGAGAAGAGATAACAGCACCTGCACTCTCTCATGGGAATAAGGGGCGGAGAGAGGTGGTACAACCTCTAAAAAGTTAATTGGATAACAGCCAGAAAGGCCAGGAAAAAGGGAGGAGTTAGGAGGGTAGAAAATGGAAGATGGGTTATGTGAATGTATCTCTTATCTCTTACTAATGATGGATGGAGACTGATGATGTTTTATGTGTGTTCGATGATTCCTGATGATAGATTCTGTTCTGATGATGGATTTTCATTCCATGATGATGGTATGAGCATGTAGCTTGAAGGAGTGAGGATGTAAGTAAAGGAGAAAGCAAGAGGTGGGGGCAAGCCCACCATAGCCCACCATAGCCTCTGTAGTTCAGCTTAGTAGTTTATTATTTTTAATGGGAAATAGTTATCTTATTTAACTGCAATGATCTTTGAATATGTTCTTGAATGCTACTGCTTTTGCAATATAAACTGATTTTCTAATGAAACTTTATTTTTCTAATAAAAAATTTAATCATAAAATTCCTTGTTGAGGACTGGTCTCTTGAACAGCAGGGTCTGGCTAAATCCAGTAAGGGAGAGGGCCATAAACTAGCTACATTTAAGAGTCCTACCTCACTGAGCTGTTGTGAGTTCTAAGGAATCACAAAGCCCAAGTGCCTGTACTTGCTAAGTACTAAGTAAGTGCAAAGTGTTCTTTTTAGGTCAGACTTGTTCAAAGGGCTTATGCTATGCACTGCTGAGGTCTAGGTACTCGAGCCAGCGAGAATGTGGTAGATAAGCGCCGGCCAAACTCTCTGACCGAATGCCCAATGACCTTTTAGGAGGCCGTGAGCATCACAATCCAGTGGAGCTTTTTCAAGTAGTCAAGGGCCTATTCAACTGTTAAGGCAGTACAACAATGGTACCAATTCCTTGGGAGTTGGTGAGCGCTCCAATGCTGGAGGCATTCAAGAGAAAATTGGACAACCATCTATCAGATCTGCTTTAATATGGATTCCTGCACTGAGCAGGGGATTGAACCCGATGGCCTTGTAGGCCTCTTCCAACTCAATTATTCTATGATTCTATGATATCACAGCCTGAAGGAAGAGAATGTAGACCACACTGTAACTCGCTGTGAATAATTTGCACAACACTTTGCAGGCAACAAAGCACAACACCTTGTAGGGACATGGTGGCGCTGCAGGTTAAACCGCAGAAGCCTCTGTGCTGCAGGGTCGGAAGACCAGCAGTCGTAAGATCGAATCCACGCAACGGAGTGAGCTCCCGTCGCTTGTCCCAGCTCCTGCCCACCTAGCAGTTCAAAAGCATGCAAATGCGAGTAGATAAATAGGTACCACCTCGGTGGGAAGGTAACGGCGTTCCGTGTCTAGTCGCACTGGCCACGTGACCACGGAAACTGTCTTCAGACAAACACTGGCTCTACGGCTTGGAAACGGGGATGAGCACCGCCCCCTAGAGTCGGACACGACTGGACTAAATGTCAAGGGGAACCTTTACCTTGCAGGCAAAATTGCTCGGATCCACTCCAACATGGATGCTATAGTTGATTCAGATCTGGTGAATATAATTATGGCCCCACTTGCCAAGTGTTAGTGGATGAGTTTCAGTTTTTGCAGCCTGAGGATGTGGACAGGACCCTTGGACAGGTGAAGGCTACCACGTATCTGCTGGACCCTTGCCCTTCCTAGCTTATAAAAGCTGTTAGAGAGGGACTGGTCAAGTGGGTAGGAGTGGTGAATCCCTCCTTGTAACAGGGTAGAATCCAAGCATGCTTAGAGGCAATAGTAAGACCATTGTAAAAAGCACTCCTTAGACCCTGCAATATTGAATAACTCAATAATTGCCAACCAGTCTCTAACATTCTATTCTTGGGCAAGATGCTGGAGCAGGTTATGGCTTCTCAGCCATAACTCAGGAGTTCCTGGATGAGACAGATTATCTAAATCCATTTCAATCTGTTTTCAGGTTTGGTTATGGGATAGAGATTCCTTGGTTGCCTTGGTGGATTACCTACACCAGGAACTGGACAGGGAGAGTGTGTCCCTGTTGTTTCTGCTGGACCTCTCAGTGGCTTTTGATACTATCGACCATGATATCCTTCTGGCCCATCTCTTTGTGATGGGACTTGGACACATTGTTCTACCTAACCTGTAAAGCCCTAAATGGCTTGGGCACAAGCTGTCTCTAGGACCCCATCTCCATTTATGAGCTTGCTCGAGTGCTAAGATCATCAGAAGAGGTCTTTCTCTCAGTCCTGCCACCTTCAAAGGTGTGTTTTGTGGTTACATGGGAGAGGGCCTTCTCTGTTGCTGCTCCCAAATTTTGGAGCTCTTTCCCATGGGAGGCTAGGCTGATCCCATTTCTGCTCTCTTTTAATAAGCAGGTGAAGAACTTTCTCTTCAAGCAAGCTTTCTGTGTGTGACTGGCTGCCCAAGTGGGGTTTTTAAATAGATTGTTATACTTGACTGCTTTGAATGCGTTTTGGTGGTGTGTGTGTGTTTTTTTAGTAGGGTATTTGCTTGATCTTTTTTAGTATTTGTATGCTCACTGTTGATAGCATTAAATACTGTTTTTTTAATATAATGAAAACTGACTTGAATTCTTTTAAGGAAAAAGGCCAGAAGAAAATATTTAAAATAAATAATGAAAATAAATTAGATCTCATGTCCATTGAGTGTTTCTTGTAAAAATGAGAAGTGTTAGAAGAGCTGTGGTGTTCCATTACTCCAAATCTTTTTCTCCCTCTTTCTGTTTGCTCTTGTTCAGGGACATGCCAGATGACTTTAACATGAAATTCTGTTAGAAGGAATCTACATTGTTCATTTGCATTGCTGATGCAAATGACTGCAATTGAAAAAATCACATGACAGTCATGTGGTTTTGAATCACTGTTCGTGTTCTCATGGGCAGAGCTGACCATCAGCTGATCAGCACTGCCTAGCAAGCTGTAGAAGCAGCAGAGCTGAATCCCCCAGCTGGGAGGAGGCAATCTCAGATAGGGGATTTGGCTCCACAGCTTTTTGTACCACTGATCAGCTGATGGTTGGCTGTCTGGTTGCTTGAAAGAAACCACACAAGGAACCCCCAGCTGAGAAAAGGCCCCACTACTGTTGTTGCCACCACAGGGTTAATAACAGGGGATGATCAGGCGATGGCAGGGAGAACAGAGGGGGAAAAGGATGAAAGGGAAAGAAAAAGGGGTGAAAAGAGAAAGAGGGGACATGTAGTGAGCATGGGAGGGAATGGGGACAGGTGAACGAAGGGTGGACAAACCATGGAGGAGTTATTTTATTTTATTTTATTTAAAAAATCCTGCTATCTGGTATAGCACTGTATCAGATAACAGGATTTTTTTTTAAGTGGTGGGGTGTTCACATAAGTGGAATTGATTCCTTGGATTCCTCACCTGCCCCCAAATAAACGGACCTCCGTTGGGGGAGGAGAATAACTCACTGCCCCGGCATGGTAGTCCACACACACACACACATGCCTTGTGTGTACGCTTAAATTTGTGTCTTTTTTTAAAAGAAGAACCCATTATAATGGGTATTTTTAAATTGCCAGTGGGATCCAACCCATAGTCAACAAAATGAAGTAACTGTCATTAGGAGTATTCAAAGTTTACTATCTCCAAATGTTTCATTGACAACTGTTTTGAGATTGTACAGTTAGAAAAAACAGCACAACCATTTTCTCCTATATTTTATGTTTTTTCTCTGTCCAGACACGTAGTCAACTTACATATTATTCTTACATTTCTCTCTTACAACTTACTTTAGTATCTAGAAATATGTGTCCTGGGGTGGGGACCCAATTTGATCTGTGAAAATCTTCATTTTTGCTGGGAATTTTATTTTTAGAATTTAGCTCTTCCTCCATCTGCCCTTGAGCAATCTTCTGTGCTTCAAGCATGAACAAGCAATATTAATCCAATTTCTAGCCTCTCTGAGGCACATTAATGTTAGACTCTATGCGCCCCAACTCTCCTGTTGGCATTTTTAACCATTTCATTGTTACTCCTCTCATCTATTGTGGCTATAGAAGCAAAGCTTTGCAAATAATGCTGGGGACTATCCAATGCTGAAGCTAATTCTATGCTTCCATGTATTCTCACTTAGTAGCCATTTTCTCTACTGCAGACAGTAAAACTGACAGTGCCTGCACCCACTGGTTCAATGAAATACATGATCTGAGAAAACAATTCACAAAATAGTATCTTAGCAGTCTGTATAAGCCTGTTGTCTCTACTGCTATCCCAAGTGAGAAGAGAATTTTACCACTTCTTTGTTTCCCTGAAATTATAATCATGTGTGCTAAGTGCTCAACTGAAACCTCTGGAAAACCTTTTCCCTTTCCTTTATTTGTCATAAGCAGCACTGGGTAGGTTTTCACAAAACCATACTCCCCACTTCATTTGTTTGTTTGTTTTTGCTGATGCCTTGGTGGCAACAGGAACTGCACCTGTCTAGTACTACTGGACATGACTTATGATCAGTGCCAAAATATTTCTTCTGCTGCTTTCTGTACTCTGATCTGGTGACATCATCATGAAATCCAAGTGATGACAGGAACAGGACATTTTGAAGGTAAACAATCCCTTGGAATAAATGGGGAAGGCATGAACCCCTTCACCTCCGTTTCAATTACCAAAGTGCCACCTAACTTTGCAGTGTGTAACATATTCAAATACAGAATTATTCAGATGCAAGATGTCTCACAATCCCAGAGGCTTCAAAACAACCATATAGGAAGGCTGTTGACTTCACATTCTGTTTGTTGGCTTCCCAAGAACTATCTGCTTGGCCAGGGTGGAAAAGGGTATGCTAAATGCAAGACATCAGTGTTCTGATGCAGCAGGACAAGGTTTTACTAATTCTCTTAAACTTCTTATGAGGACTAGAGGAAGGAGGGGAAGGTAAATTGAAAGTGTCCCCTTTCCATTCTTCCACCCTGAAAAATTCTCTTCATAAGAGATCTGAACAACATTATGAGGTTCTAGTTCCATGCTGGCTGAAGCCCTGAATAGGAGACCTTATAAGAAATAATAATAATCAATAATTGTATGCTATTGATTCTGACTTACAGTGATCCTTTTCAGGGTTTTCTAGGTCCTCAGAAGTAGTTTGCTTTTCCCTTCTTCTGAGGTTGCTGTGGAACTATTTCGTTTGTTAAGGCTTCACAGGCTGCCTCTTTCCCCCAGAGGAATCAAACTCTCAGTCTCTGGCTCAGCAGGCAGATATTATGTTTATTTTATTTTATTTATTATACTTATATACTGCCCAATTAGTGACAGGCATTACTGTGGGTGATTTACAGTCAATAGGAAATCCAAGCAATATAATAACAAATCATCAGTAATAAAATAAAATAAAATCTAGTAAATATGATATAGAAACTGAAATCTAAACCTAAACGATGGCAGAATAGGTAGCATAAAGGTATCCAACTCAATGAGCTAGCCAGCCAGCCATTAAATGTAAATTGCAATATTCTGTCAGAAATCCTACTTCTCGCTGACTATTCCTTAGCCAAACTATGTTTGTTAATTGATGACATCAGTAGGGGAAATGTAAGGGACTATTCATTCCCCTGGTGTGTCAAAATGTCAAGATATAGTTTGAGTTACTTAGAATGAGAATGGGGGAAAGCATGGAAGAGATGATTCATGTGGATCAGGTAAAATTATATCCAATATACAAGTGGGGAAGCAGCAGCTTGGGAAAAATAAATGCTTCAGGCATAAGGGACTTGCTGATTTGGGGATTATATGTATGTATTTTAAAAATGGATGTGTTTTAGCTCTCAGAAGTTATATTAAAATTGCTGGTTTGCTTTATTTATTCATCCATTTATACAAGTTTTTCTGTCCTGCTGTTCAATGTGAATGCCCTCAAGGCAGGCATAAATGTTGATGAACATTTACTCATCCATGAGTGTGAGAGAATGAATTCTAGTTTACTATGAAAGTTGTATTTCTGTGCATGATTTTGATTTAATACCATTTTAATCTTTCTCAGAACATCAGTAAGATAAGACAAAGAAAATTTAGAAGGCCCTGTGAATTTCTGTTTATAAATACTGGCAGTCTGTGTATCTTCTGTAGAGATCTATTAGGCTAGAATTTATGGATGTAGATCCACCTGAATGGGGAAACTAAATAAATAAAGCCATGTATTTTATTGTGGATTTTGTAGTCAATGTTTCAATGTATCAATTTATGTTTAAAATCCGGAGGTATCTTGACAGTAACAGAAAATATGTGAACAAAGCAATCCCATGCTCCATCAGAGGGTCTCCTAAAGGTCCCCCTCCAAAGTCATAAGCAAAACATGGATAAAGGAGGCAATTCAATCTCACACCCTACCCCACCCCCACCCCCAGGTTGGCCATAATGGTGGAGCAGTTGTAATCCATAAAATTAAGTTCCACATGCTGTGCTTTGCTCCTAGGAAAAGTCACTTTCCTCACGCCTCTGGTGATGGTCAGAAGCATGGTGTGGGAAAATGGGGAGAGATCTATATTGCTTAAGAGACAGAATGAGAGAGAGAGAATGAGAGAGAGAATCAAGAACTGCAGATGCTGCCTCCTTCCATTCTACTCTGAGCCTGGCAGGGCACTGGATCTATCTTACACTGAGCAAGAACCATTGAACACAGTGAGAATGAGTTGTAAGAAGGCATGGAGATGTATGGCCTGTAAGGTTGAAATCCACTTATCTGGAAGTCAGACCAGGGGAGACTTACTTCCAAGTAAACTTGCACAGGATTTTGTAAAAATAAGAACAAAAGGACCAGAATCATGTTGGAATTATATATCAGAATAAGTGCAATCAAGTAAATCTTAAAAGCAACTGCAGCTAACCATAAGGTGTCAGTTGTGTACCTGGCTGAGCCCAGTCACATGACTGACGTGCAACCAGTTACGCAACTGGAAACTCTCTAATTAGCTGCAATTTACTACCACAGTTTATGCAATTTCACTTATTGTTGAATAAAATTCCATTAGGATTCTGGACCATGAAAGCAGCTGTCAATCACAAATAACAGTGGATTACAATCAGTCGGTATAAAAATTTTACCAATTTTCCCTAAAACTATTATTTGTTAAAAAATAAGAGAGCCTTAATGTTGCTTAAGACTCTGTAGTGAAGGCCCCAGAAAATCTCTTTGTGGAAGACATTCCATGAAGGGGCACCACTAATGAAAAGTCCTTTCTCTACTTGCTGTAGGTATCTTACTTCTGAAGGTGGGTTGAACAGCATCAAGATTAGAACTGCAGTGGGAAAAAGATAACTCTGGTTTCATTGAGAAATATATAACAGATTGTTACCTGTATGTTATTGTATCATTTTCAGAAACATGCATTAAAAGCAGAGAGAACGAATTCAGTATTAGTCCCAGGTAAAGGAGAACCATTTAAATAACTGGGACTTGTTAGTCAACACTAATCCAAATCCCCTTAATTTCAGTGGATGTATTCAGTTGGGATTAAAACTGGATCCAACCCAGATTTCCCCAGCATGAAAAGAAAAATCACTCTGATCTCAATTTAGTAACGCTGACAGAAATATATTATTATTCCTGTTTAAAATGAATCCAGATGGTTTGATTTCCAGGTTTCTCTATAACAGTGCCTTAAGCAGATTAATCTGAGTGGCCTTTGGTGGCCCAAGATCACCCAATGAGCTTTATTATAAGACACAAGATCTGAATGTGGGTCTTCATAGTTTTAAATGTGGCCCTTTTATTAATGTGAAAATGATTAAGTCAATTGTGATAGCCAAGTGGATGCCCTTGATTTGGGTCAGGCCCTTACACAAACTAGCTTCATCTGTCTCTTCACTTTTCCTGTAGTTGTAGAAGCAGTAGCTGTGCTAGTCTGTGCAAGCATTATAGGTAAAAGCAAATTAGAAATAAAAAGTAAAAAAGACAAAAATGTGGTGGCACCTTAAAGACTAACTTTTATATTATTTAATGTGAGCTTTTGTGGACACTTTTCCTGTCAGCACTTTTATACAATCTTATCATTTATCAAAATGTGGTAAATCCTTAACATTTACCTTGCAAAGGAAAAAAAAACAGTGGCACTCTTTGGTATGTTTCAAATAATATTATGGCATTTTTCTTGAAAAGGCAAAGTCCATTAGCAAAGGATTTCTTTTGGGTAAATTTCAAGGAGTAACCTATCTGTATCCCAGCAGATGATTTTGTACCTGTGAAGACCTTCCACTAAATAACATCAATGTTGTGATATTTGTGAAGGGATCAGAGCAAGGAGAACATAGATGTCTAGAGAATAAAGAACTCTGCTACCCCAGGTCCTCCTGGTGGCATATTATAAATTAGATGTGTGATCTCCTATGATAGGAAGGATGATCACAAGACAATATACTGTGAAAACATCCCAGAATCTCATGCTGATAACTCAGGAGAATGGGAAATGAGGTTTGTTTGCAAGCAAAGCCCCTTGAGTGGGAGAGAGTTCAATGTGTAAATACCATTTGAATTTCTGAAAGCCGTTCTTTCATTGTCATGACTTGAAAACATCTCATGATCCTCAAGATCTCCTTTTGTCTTATGAAGTAAATAGGACATCTATAACAAAGCTGGAGGGCTTTTATTTTGTTTTTGACAGAACAGTTACCTCATTAACTTCACTAAGAAGCTTTTATAGCCTCTAAATCTGAAACTGAGTTGTTACTTCACAGCCTCCAGCTACATTAGACACATTTCTGCACTTTACTACTTCCTTCATTAAGAGCAGAATCCTATTTCAAAGCATCTTTTAATGTATGCTCATTACAAAGCTCTTGGCATTGCACAAACTAAAGTTAAACTTACTCAAGGACTGCTATTACCAGCCCTAGTTCTCATACAACTTCCATTTCCTCCTCCACATCAGTCTTCCTTTAGTTTCTTTGGCATAATGGCAGTTCATGGACAGCTGAGATAGCACAACTCAGTCCAAAACAGTGAGAGGAAGTCACCCCTCACTCTGTCCACAACTTACCAATGCCTAGTCCCCAAACAATTTGATCACAACTCCATGCCATAATGTTGTGGGCCTCTTCCTCCTTTTTTCCATTTCTTTATCATCTGTACTTTATTATATACTCTGAACTAGTCCTTCACTAAAATAGAGTGGGGCAGCTAACTTCGGCAGCAGAATCTGGATTGTTACAACTGGTGGCTTGTCAGACTTTTAAAAAAAAAACACCTTAGGACTGTTGTTACTTATCTCTGAAAGAGATGGTACAGTATATGGATGTTCTGCCTGAGGAAGCAAAATAACTTGCACTGGTTCTTCTTCACTTCTTTGGAGAGCAGGACAAAAGTAGTAAACTGTATTGTTTAATAGGTGTTATTTTGTTATTACATAATATGATCTAACCTTCTAAGTTGTTCAGCTAAAGTAGTAGTATGAGGAGGAGCACCACTGCCCTTGCCACCAAGCACTGGAGTGATAGTCTCCAGAAACTCAAGATTCGCAGAACTACTTGAGCTTTTCTTAGGATTAGGGAGCAAAGAACATAGACAAATGCTCCAGCCGCTGGATGGTCCCCGGACCTAGAACAGCGAAGCTGGCCTTTGCCATCCACCCGGGATATCGCGAGACAGATTAGTCTCATGGGACTCTGAGGTGGGAGGGGAAAGCCAGGGTATTTAAGGAGGCTTTCCCCTCTGGAACACCCTCTTCTTTTCGGGCAGCCGAGCAGGAAAGAGAGTTGTTCCTAGGAGCATTGCTTGGAATTTTGGGGCTACTTGCAAGCAAGCGGTTCTTCTGCAGACGACCAGACTCTGCGGATGAAGGCTACGGAGGCTGGTCGTAGGATTAATGAACTTCGGACCCGAAGGACAACGGTTTTCCCTGGGCTGAGTTGATCTTCTTTTCCTATTGCCTCCCTGTTGATTTGTTGGGCTTAGCGAGGTTACTCCCGGCACAGTTCATTGTGCACGGGGTCCCTACAGTTACTGTGGGTTTCTCTTTGTTTTTTCGAGAGGCAAGGGGGTAAAGCCACAAGGGAGGAAAGCCGTGCTGCGGTTTTGCGCCGCCGCGCTTCTCCCGCGGCTACTGAGGGCTCTGCAGAGCTCTTTATTGGGGCTGTGTTCGTTCTTTGCATTTGGTTTTCCCTGTAGCAGCTTGCACGCCACCCTTCCCTTTCCCCGGGACCTGCTTTGTTTGGCCCTCCGTTTGTTTCCCGCCTTGCTGGTTCCGCTCTGCTGCGCGCCATTTTGCTGTTCCCCCCCACCTTTCCTCTTGATTTTGCTGCACTTTATTTAACAGCCTTTTGTTTCGCGTGGTGCCCAGTCCCACCGGCTTGCTCTCTTTTTGTTGGTAAGTTACTGTGGGGCTGTCATTTGATTTTCCCGCCTGTTGGTAACGCGCGCCCCCTCCCCCCTCAGCTGAGTCTTTTTGTTTTCCGCGGCAGCTTACTTTATTACTGTGTGGCGCCACCCCCCCCTCTCTCCCCTGCCGGTTTTTCTTTCCTGCCTTCCTCGCAAGCTTCCCTGTGTGTTGCCAGCCTTGTAATTTTTGTTCTTCTTTACTGCAACCCCCTTTTTCAATTTCATTGCTTTGCTGAGTCTGCTGCCAGCCTTGCCTGGTTTGCCGGTTTTTTGTGGATCCGTTTGCTTGGCCAGTGGCTTTGCTCTCGGCCCACATTTGAATTTCCCGCCACTTTTAACGCACCCCCCCTTGTTTTGTTTCTGCCTCAGCTTTGTTTCGCATCCACTTTCATTTCTCTTGGCTCGACTGCTGGTTAACATTTGCAGATATATATATAACCTTCATTATTTATTTTCTTTTCTTTTTTCTTTTTCCCTCTCAGTTGTGTGTGTGTGTGTGTATAATTTAATATATAAAATTTGAATACAAATGCATTAGTAAGCAATACGAATACTAGATATTCAGCTGCCTATAAAATTTTGGTGTTGCATTAGAAGCTTTGAACAGTTGCAAGTGGGACAGAGGGAGCTGCAAATAGTAAGCACCTGATTAATTGGGTGGTTTTGTTTGCTCTTGCCTCTGGTGCTGTGCTGCGGGTTAGTGTGCACCCTTATCTACGTTAAAATAATTATATTAATTTTAAAATATTTTAATTTTAAAATATAGTGAAATATAGATATATATTTACAGTTATAAATATAGTTAGGTTTAAAGTTATAAAATACATATATTTACACTTAAAAATATATTGAAAAATACATATATATTTACAGCTCTATATACGTGTGTGTGTGTGTATATAGATATATATATAGATATTGGTTATAGATCTTGATATAAGAATATATATAGATATCCATAGCAATTGGAATAGATATATAAGTAAGCAATAGTGGTGCAACAGTTTACAATATTGGAGTGAGATTGATATTATTGGAGTCTTATTTGGATTACTCAGTTGCCCAATCGATCTATTTGGAATTGCTATTGGCTTCTTAAACTTTAATAATTGCTTTTGGAGGCCTGCAGGCAGCAGGGGCTTCAATTAATTGGTGGTTCGTGCCATTCTATTGGTAATTAGGGAGCAATCAAGTGTAATAAGTTCAGTGAGCCAATTACGTGTGGGCAATCACTAATTGGGGGGGTACTGAAGTGCAATACTAGTTCCTTATACAGTTATTGGGGAGCGCTTAAAGGCGCAATCTGAAGAACTGGTGTACTTGCAGGAATTATATCACTGTTATAGGAGCTGTACGACAGCTCAGTGGATTGGGCATCTGTCTGCTGGCAAGTGGAATTGTTTACTGGTTATCAAGGGTGCTAAAGTGCTACATTGCTGTTTAGTAACAAATCAGCTCAGGCAAAATGGCATCAAGAAAGGGCATGGGTGCCAACAAGGGGAAGCGCCCCGCGAAGAAGAGTCAGGCGCCACAGGTGTCACCACCACAATCCTCTTCTGATGAGGAGTCCTGGCCCATGTGGCGGGAATTACAAGAAAAAATTTTGGCCTTAGAGGCTCAAAGGCCTGATAAGCAGCCTTCCCTGCTGAGTGGGGTACAGCCACATAGATCGGCCAGGGAGACTAAGAGTCATAAGAGGGCTAGATTAAGGGTAATGGCACGTGAACTAACGCAGAGGTGTGCTGCCCTTGAGTCTGCACAGGTCACAGAGGTTTCGGCGAGGCGCAACGCGGATGATACAACAGTTACTTCTAAAGCAGTGGTCCCCAACCTTGAGCCTCCAGATGTTCTTGGACAACAACTCCCAGAAGCCTTCACCACCACCTCTGCTGGCCAGGATTTCTGGGAGTTGAAGTCCAAGAACATCTGGAGGCCCAAGGTTGGGGACCACAGTTCTAAAGGCTGCAGTGCTGAGAAGCAACGGTCATCGACCCCGGGGGAGTCTGAACCAACATCTGTCAGTCAGGAGGAGCAGGATGATGTGGAGGTGGTTGGTTGCAGCACCCCGCAACATTGTGAGGATTCAACCCCGCCTGCCTTGCTTTCAATTTAACTCTAGGGGCTTCTGTAACAAGAAGCCATGCAAGTTCAGGCACGAATGCCTTACCTGTGGGGGACAACATTCAAATTCCTCCTGTTTTCGGGCAGGTGCCCAGCGACAAGGCAAGAACGCTGGAGGCCCCAGGAAGCCTAACAATGGTGGGGGCACCTCCGGAAAAGGGGCCCAGCCCAATTAGGATACAGGTGCTCGAGGACTGGCTGAGATTTTATCCTCGCCATGAGGATGCAAGGTATTTATTGGAGGGATTTAAGTATGGGTTTAGAATTCCAGCATTAGGGGAACGCAAGGCGTTCATGGCACGAAACCTCCGCTCAGTACGGGGTATGGAGAGCATTGTGCAGCAAAAGATAGATAAGGAAGTAAGGGAGGGTCGGGTCCTTGGACCCTTTCCAACACCGCCTTTGAGGAACCTCAGGGTTTTGCCGCTAGGCATAGTGCCCAAGAAGGCCCCAGGCAAATTCTGATTAATTCATCATCTGTCCTTCCCCGAGGGCATGTCAGTAAATGACGCCATTCCCCAGGAATTGTGCACTGTCAGGTATACCTCATTTGATGAGGCAGTAAGGATGATCAGGAAATGCGGAGTGGGGGTTGAACTGGCAAAAAGTGACATTAAATCAGCGTTTAGGCTTTTGCCTGTTCACCCACATGACTTCAACTTGCTGGGCTTCCAATTTGGGGGAGTATTTTATGTGGACAGGGCTCTACCCATGGGATGCTCAGTGTCGTGTGCCGCTTTTGAGAAATTCAGCACATTTATAGAATGGAGACTTAGACGCATGGTACAATGCAATTCAACGGCTCATTACCTTGATGATTTCCTTTTCTGTGGGAAAGGGGGCTCAGGTAGATGCAGCTTTATGCTTAATATGTTTCAAACATTAGCTGAGGAATTAGGGCTGCCCTTAGCCAATGACAAGATGGAGGGTCCGGCCACATCGCTAACTTTTTTGGGTATAGAACTGGACACTGTTAGGCAAACATCTAGGTTACCCCAGGATAAGTTGACTGACCTTAGGGCTCGGGTAGAATCTGTTTTGCATAAGAGAAAAGTGTCACTTAAGGACCTGCAGGAAATAGTTGGCCATTTAAACTTTGCCTGCAAGGTTGTGGCGCCAGGCCGTGCATTTCTCAAGTGCCTGTGCACAGCCATGAGGGGCCTCAAGCAACCGAGTCACAGGACTAGGGTAACGCGAGGCATGAAGGAAGATCTCCGTGTCTGGAGCCAATTCCTCAAAAAATTTAACGGGATCTCCTTCTGGAGATCGGAGATGAATTTGAAGGTGGATTTTCAGGTAAACTCGGATGCTGCTGGATCCTTAGGATTTGGCATCTATTTCCGAGGCAAGTGGTGCTCAGGCACATGGCCAAAAGCATGGCATCAGAATGGCAATCCGAGGGATCTAACCTTCTTGGAATTCTTTCCAATTGTTGGCTCGCTATGGCTCTGGGCGGAGGAATGGTCAAATTCAGTAGTCCGCTTCTGGTGTGACAACCAGGCGGTTGTTTATATCATAAACAACTTGACAGCACAGTCAGAACGGGTCATGAACCTCGTCAGGGCCTTTACGCTCAGGGCTTTACAGTTCAACATAGTAGTGCATGCCAGGCACGTCCCAGGTGTAGACAATAACATAGCTGATGCTTTGTCACGTCAACAGATCGAGCGGTTCAGGGAACTAGCTCCAGAAGCCAGGGAGCTGCCAGAAGTTCTTCCTCCGGAGGTCTGGCAGATTGGCGTGATGACGCATCCAGAGCGATAGGGTTGGCTCTGGCAGAAAGGACAAGGAAGGGCTACTCCGCAGTGAGTACGGAGTTCTTGCAGTTTAGGAGGATGGTTGATCTGGAGCAGGCTTGGCCAGCCCCAGTCGAACATCTCCAGCAGTTTATGGTGTACCTTTATAGGAAAGGGTTAGCGCCGGCCACTATACAAGGTAAGCTGTCAGCTTTGGCATTCCACGCAAAAAGTAATGGCTACAGGGATGTTACAGGGGATTATCGAATTAAGAAAATGTTAGAGGGATGGTCCAGAGAGAGGGGTAGAGCGAGGGACACTAGAGCACCCATATCACCTCTCCTTTTGGAGCGTATATGTGAGCACTGGGAGGTGCTGTGCAGGGAAGAGTAAGAAATAAGTCTATTTCATGCTGCATCCCTTCTAGCCTTTTTCGGGGCCCTGAGGATCAGTGAACTAGTAGTTGGGGGTAAAGTAGACAGTTTCAGTTCAGGAACCTTTATTGGCATACTGCATAAATTAAAACACAATAAAATACAATAAAATACATCTAAAATGTTCAATGGCTAACAGGTGGCAGGGACCAGCCAAATGCATATTTAGGACTTTACATTCTGCGAGAGCACGCTACGACGTCTCTGCATAATGGCATAGACGTATCTAGCAGTTGACAAGGTAAGTTCCTTTATATTGCCGCTTAAAAGATGTTGCATTTTCCTCAGATCATCCCATTCAGAATGGGAGGAGAGAAAAGTGCTCAAATGAGACAGGCGAATATCCTTGTACAGAATACAATAAAATAACATATGCTGCAAAGATTCAACCTCACCCTGACCACACGGGCAGACTCTCAGTTCTGTAGGTAAACCCATATACCTGCCCTGCGCTAAGCTCGATGGTACTATATTGCACCTGGCGAGGGTAAAAGCCCATCGATCTTGTGGCTGTTCTAAATGATAAAGATAGATTGGTCTACTGCCATGGGTAAGGGGCAGCTGAAAATAAAGTGGTGAACAGACTCTTTGGGCAGCGCTATGCAAAGTTTGCCCCTCTATATCCAAAACCCTTTTTTTGATTGTTTGGAACACCCTGGAGGGGGGTATTGAGCCCAGTAAATCTGGTGACAGCCCCAGGGTCTTGATTTTCTTAAGAAATAGGGCCAAACCTTTTGGAAACAGACTGTCAGCAAGCAGCGCTTGGAATAAGGTGTCCTGAGGTGAGAAGAAACAGATTCTGATCCAATACTTCAAGAATCTGAGCCAGGCCTGGGTCTCAATCCTGTGTTGACCGCCTTCAAGGCATAGAGCAGCATAAGGCACACAGTGGGGGAGGCCAAAGATTTTATATAGAAATGTAGATTGGACTCTTTCCACCGAACTGTGTAATGCAGACATCCAGATGGGAACGCCATATAGAAGCTGTGTTGCTGATTTAGCATTAAAAATCTGCAACGCAGCAGGGATGTAAGAGTGGACCCACGTACGATGGAAACGTAAGATAGCCTGTGCTGAGAGCTTTGCTGACTTAATCGCTGTCCGTTGGTGAGTTGTCCAGGAGTGTCGATAATGAAAAAAAAACACCCAGGTACTTAAACTCTCTAACCTGCTGAATATAATTGCCATTGAAAGACCACGAGAAGGGTTTCCAAGCTTTGCCAAAAGCTATAATTTTAGATTTCTCAAAATTTAAATGGAGTTTGTTGCGTATCAAATAGTCATAGCAACCAGTAACTAGCCGCTTTAGGCCAACCCTTGTGCGGGAGAGGAGAACCATGTCGTCCGCATATAATAGAATTGGAATCAATATATGGCCCAATTTGGGGCTATGACCATTGATATTATGTAGGAGTGGGGCGAGGTCATTAATAAATAAATTGAACAGAGTTGGCGCCAGAACGCAGCCTTGCTTCACTCCTCTGTTGGAAAAAATCTGATTGGAAAGGGCCCCCTGCGTCGACATTTTTATGCGACATGTAGAGCCCTCATGGAGTTTTTGGATTAAGAAAAGGAGCCTCCTATCTATACCCAGCCTGGCGAGCTTTAGCCATAAAATATCTCTATCGATGGAATCAAAGGCCCCTTTTAGATCTAGGAAGGCTGCATAGAAGCGAGTATTACGCTGTGAGGCGTATTTAGAAATCAGATGGGATAAGATCAAGCAATGGTCTAATGTAGACTTTCCTGCCTTAAAACCCGCTTGTTCAGGTCCCAGTATATCTTGATCTAAAAGCCAGTCTTGTAGTTTATGGAGTAGATAACTGGCGTACATCTTCCCAGTGATAGCGAGAAGGCTTATTGGTCTATAATTTGCAGGGGATTTCTTATCACCCTTCTTATAAATGGGAATCACTATGGCCTGTGTCCAAGGTCTAGGCATGATACCAGATCGATTAACGGAGGTAAATAAAGCAGCAAGCACAGGCGCCCACCAATCAGGGTAAGCCTTAAGCAGTTCCGGAGGCAGGGCATCGGGACCCGGTGCCTTTCCAGTTCTAAGGTGTCCTATAAGTTTTTTTATTTCACTAGTTGTAACTGGGGCCCATTCCGGAAAATCTCTGGGTGGGAGCGAGTCGGTTGGCAATGTGGGCTTGCAGCTATCATAAAAAGTGGCCAAGAAGTGCTGTTCCCACGTCCCAGCTGGTATATAGGGGAGGTCTTGTGAGATCTCATTAAAAATGAAAGAACCTGAAACCACCTCCCAAATTTTTTTGTTGTTACCTGAGTTGATAGCCTGAGCTAAATGAGACCAGCGGTCCATTATAGAGCGGTGATGGAGCTTCTTAATGGCTATTCTGAGGTGGTTTTCCAACTCAAAGTACTGAGGGGGGAACTTGAAGGCCCTTGAGGATCTATAGTTATTATAGATCCTCCTCATATCCTGCTTCAAGGCAAGACATTCCTTGTCTAACCTAGGACATGTGGCCGGGGCCTGTCTTTTCTGAGGTTGTTGAGGAAGCTGGCCAAGGCTGGCTACTATGGTGTCTATTAGGTTCTCAAAGCCTTTGATGTGGTCTTCGGGCTTTGATGAAGATAACCAATTGAGGAATCCTTGCGGTGTCATGTCTAGATTAATTACTTTTTCAAAGAGATGTTTTGTTCTGTGGTTCCATTTGATTCTGGGCAGGATCAATGGACACTCCTCAAGGGCCAAGTTGGTCAAAACAGTAGAGTCTGTGTTGAGAGCAAGACTACAACATAAGGGGAGATGGTCGCTAGCTAAGGGCTCACCCACCCTGAACTCAGCCACACATGATAAAAGGGAAACAGGAATCAAAATATAGTCAATTGTGCTGGATCCATGGGGGGAGATGTACGTGAACTCACCCTCGCTGTCGGACTCTGTAAGGCCATTTAGCCAAATTAAACCTCTAAGAAAACAGAGTTTTGCCAAATGAATCCCCGCGTCGTTAATTTGGTGGTCTTTAGACTGCCTCTCTGAAACATGGAGATGTAAGAGGGAAGCATCACTAAATGTATCCAGGACACGGTTGAATCCAGGGTAGCTTTACAATGGCAGGATGTCAAAGTCCGAGAGGGGAAGGTAGAGCTTGTAATTTGATGATCCAAGGCCGATCAAAAGGGGAGGGGTAGGCAGTTAGTTTTGGGGCAATGCACAATCGTGCGCATATGCCCAGTCAGAGCCATGCAGGCATACTTAGAGCATAGAGGACGGGATGCAGGTTATTTTTTCCAGCACGCGGATAAGTCTCCATTGACAAAATATCAGTTTTGGAAACTGACTGGATTAGCTTTACACAAGGCTGGCATGGTGGGTGCAAGGTTTGGCACACATTCATTTAGAATCGGAGCGGCATCCACTGCAGCGGCCTTGGGTTACAGCACACAAGACATCAAGTGACTGGGCCAATGGTCCTCATCTTGTTATAAAAGATACATTAGGACCTTACCTACTTTGTAGGCAGAGGCCTGACTTATGTTTTTACAGGTACCCTGGGGTCAGGAGGACGGAAGCGGATAGTGATCATCGGCCATAATTATGTATACTGGGCAGAACGCTATGCGGCTACATCCCACTGGTGGAGCAATCTGGGTCTTGGAACAAGGGCTCACATTACGTGGAAGGGGCTGCATGGCATGCAGTGGGGTCAGCTGGGCAGGATGACGGCGTTCGGCCACTGCCCACCGGACCTGCTGGTGATACATCTTGGAGGCAACGACTTGCCTCGACTGCCGGGCAAGGCAGTGATCCTGGACATTCTACGCGACCTTAAAAGGTTGAAGACCACGTACCCGGCATTGCGGATCATATGGTCTACGATTATTCCTCGGTTAGCCTGGCGAGGCTCTGAGAGGATTGGTGCGGTTAACAAGGCCCGGCGGGGCATTAACAAGGAAGTATGCAGAGGTGTCTGCAACGGCCTTGGATCAGTGATAGGTCACAACAGGATCCAAGTAGGGAAATCTGAATTGTTCCGGAGTGACGACGTTCATCTTTCAGAGGCTGGTTTAGAGGTCTTCTTAGAGGACATTAGAGGGGGGCTGCTTGCCGAGCTCGCAGGGCTCTGTGGCGGGCATGGGACATAGCCAGGCTAGTCCCTATGCTGTGGTGGGTAGTGTGGAAAAAACAGGTATCTACGGTGGGTCCCGCTGTAATTTCAAGTAAGCCAACAGTACATCCGACCGCCTGGCACTGCGGATCGTGTGATTACAGTGCCTGTGGCGGGAAGATGCGCTGGGCCACTTCCGGACTAACACCCCTCGAATAAAGGGGGGTCGAGGTCTGGGGGTGTTTATTAGCGGCCGGCCAGGTTCCTGCTGTCCTTAAGATCGCTGGAGCCTGGGGGCCGGGGACTCGCTCCTTCATTGATCAAGGGGTATTTAGATACTCACATCATTTAACTGTTTCCGCACTACAGCAGGCCCCCTCCTTCTGAAAGAGAATGAAAATTTTGAATCTGAATGTATATTAATAAAGTGTGGCCCGTATTTAACCCATATTACTGTCTCGTGCTTTATTCCGGGGTTGGGAGGGCAAAGAGGTACCAGTCTCCTCCCTAGTCACCAGTCCTTTGGCAGGCTGAGCTGCTGTCACTAACCTCCCAAGTGGTTCAGTCTCTGCCCAGTTTTAAGCTGCTGCAAGTGCGGTCAGTGGTTCAACAGTCTGATGGTGGTGTTGAGGCTTGATAATGGTTCCAAGCTACCTGATGCCCAGTAGGTAGAGTTGGTAATGCCAGCTCTTGGTCAATGTCCATAAGTCCCTGTCCCCTCCTGGAGGTGTCGCTGCTGCCCCCTCTGCCTCTTGTGCCTCCAGCAGCTCCTCCTGCTCGGGGTGGAGGGTGGGTATCCTCCCAGATGCTGAGGCCTCCATTGGCTACCAGGTTATGGGGGAGGACCTGTAGGTTGCAGATTGAGGACATCTCTTCCATGTCCCCTTTCTTTAGAGAGCCCGACCTACACAAGGACTCTGGTGCAGGGATCCTCAACGTACACATAGTCGATGATACCAGTTGCACAGAAGATGGGGTCTGGCACTATGGTGGACATTCACAACTCTCCTTCCTCCAGCAGTTCCAGTGTCCCTGAATTGCCTCTGTCCATGTTCAGACCTTCTTCTCTCCTCACTTTATCCCCCCACAGCAACCCACTCATCTTGGCCTCAGCCTCCTTGCCCAACTGGGCCTTATCTTCTGCCTCCACCTCTCTGTTCCATGGGGCATCAGACCATTTCTTTCCCTTCTCTCCTTCTTTGGTAGGCAAATATGTTTTTAGGTAGGCTTTTAGTAAATAATTTGCTGCTAAAAATAGGTTTTAATGTAGAAATTGTCTTTTTTTCTTGTCTTAAATTGTTTCAAATGTTTTTTTCTAGTAGTTTTAACTGGAATCTGTTATCTGTTTGTTTTTTTAATGAGTATTGTAATTTGTTGTATTTAAAAAGAATTTAATATTTGATTTTCAAGTGTTTTGTAAGCTGCTTTGGGTACTTCATTAGGAAAAAGGCAAGGCAATATATATTCATGCATATATAGTTGAGCTAGACATCTTTTCATACATTGTTATCTTGCCTTAAGAGATGGTGAGATATTTTATATCAGCCTCAGCATGTTCTCATACTTGCAAGAATGATTTTTGCAGTCTTTGTGCAAATTGCATGGCTTTTTAAAAACTAGAAGCATTTGAGGTTGTTTCTATCTTTTTGATTCATCACCTGATCCTTCTGTGTTTTCTTTCACAAATAGAAATGATATTAATTTGACTTAGAGACACTCTGCATAAATTGTAGAAACCTCAATGAAGGGGGAAAAACACTTCTTGTCTCATTCTCTTGCTGGAAGCAAGCAATTTCGCCATGATTTCTCAAGAGACTGTCATGATGGGTCAAAACAGCTCATCTCCTCAAGAGAAAGTAACTCAAAGAAAATTTTCATTTCCCTATATTGAACATAGTGGCTGAAATCCTGTTGTACAACTACCAGGCATAAATGGTGATTGTGGCATCACCCAGCAATGCCATTCTTTATTTTAATTCAATTTAAAACTTCCTATCCTCCCTCTTCAGGTTCTGAAGTTACCTAGAGATCCCCTTTGTCCTGGGAAAGGAAGCCTTTGGGAGCCTCAGCACATGTGGGGGTGGTGAGGGCCTTTA
The DNA here is from genome assembly GCA_037013535.1 of Intellagama lesueurii. Classification (NCBI taxonomy): domain Eukaryota; kingdom Metazoa; phylum Chordata; class Lepidosauria; order Squamata; family Agamidae; genus Intellagama; species Intellagama lesueurii. The sequence goes on from JBAJHW010000003.1 coordinate 117,549,467, forward strand.
ATATTGGAAAATCACTGCAGCGATTTTCCTATAGCAAAGTATTCCCCACCGCACCCAACCTGAAGCTCTTCAAGCTTCTGCCATTTCCGGGGCAGAGTTGCACCAAACAGATTTCAGCCCAAAATACGTGTTCCTTATACAATTTGCTGTTGACTCAGACTGCTTATTTAAATTCTGCTACCGATTTGACATGCATTTTAATAGCAGGTGTCAAAAATATATCTATTTTTTTCTGAAATATGAGGCCTCGTGTCTGCTGAAAGAGCATTAAGACAAAAATCAAAATGACTTTCCTTGATAAGGTGGGCAGATAAATGCTTCGTGTCAAAATTACATCCAGAAAAAAACAGAAGTCAATTCTTCCACTCTGTCAGAATAAAAGGGACATTAATGTCTTATAAAATAGCTTTTCTGTATATCCAGTTAATAAAGCAGAGAGATAAGGTTTTAAGCGTAGCCCACAAATCCCTTCAGTGAAACAGTGCTTGAGATCTCCCATAATAGTCATGATCAGCTGGAACCAGTAAATCACATTTAGAAATTGATTCTATTTCCCCCCTTGGTAAAGTTGCTCCATGACACTTTAGAGTCTGACTGTCCTGGACTTCCGGCTTGACGCTGTGACAAGACAGCAGCAGGAGGACTGAGCTCCATCCCCTGGGCTGAATTCTGACCTGTTTGGGACCCCCCCAGGGGGTTAAAACCACCCCGAAGAGGTGGTGAAATGGGGGAGATGACTGTTGATCACGGAGGGGACAGCAGTTACCTCTGTTTGATCTGGGGAACTCCCCAATCAAGCAGCAGGCAGAAACAAGCAGCTGAAAAGCTTGCTTGCAAGTCGTCGGCAGCTGGCAATGGAGAAGCAATAAACCAGCTAATTGACATCATTATCATTGGGTGAGAAATATTTATAACTATACTGTTCTATGACTATCCCTAGACGAGACAATCCCTTTAACAGAAACAGTGTCTCTTAACCTCACCACTTAAAGAGCAGCAGTGAATCTGGAGAGAGGAAGAGACGCAAAGAGAAGCAAAGAAAATAAATTGGATACTAATTAGACATTTAGTTATACTTCAAGGAAGGATGTTTGGTACTACTCTGGTGTTAGGAACTTAAGAAATCTTTCGCCTAAAATTATTATTAATTGAACAACTCTGGAGTTAAACTGGTTATGTTATGGCTACAGCTATTTACAGCTATCTACAGCGTTGGCAAAAAGCCCAGAACATTGACCTTGAAGACTCTATGGAGATTCTGACTCCTTTTTTTTTCTCTGAGGACTGACTGAAATATAGACAAATTAACCCTCAAAAGCCTAATTCTGCAAAAATGGCTTTTTTTTCTTAAACTGTTTCCTGAGTTCTGAACTTGACTGGAACACAAGCCAGGGTAGAATTAATACGGGAATGAACTGCTTCTGGGGCTGGATTACAAAAGACATTAGGTCATGAATACAAACATCGAGGGAACTATTTGATGAGAAAGTGTCCTTCAGCCTCCAAGTGGGGGGTAACCCTACATGTCTGAGACTGGATTCAAGTTTAAAGATGATCAATCTATTAAAATGGACCTATGGAAGCAAGTATTGATGAAATTGGACTGATTACTACTAAGTAATTGGGCAACCTTCACTTGGAATACAATCATTTGATATTTGGGACATAATGCTACAACAAGAAAATTTTTGGGATGAAACAAAATCTACCCTTCAAGCAATTTTAGAAATAGTGAGATCCCACAACAAAGAGGCAAAATTATTGAATGAGCAGTAAAAGAAGGACTATAGTCAAAAGGAGACAGGGAATAATAAACAAGGAAATGAGAGGGTGGGGGATGATGTATGCCATTCAAAGGAGGGGCTAGAGGGAATCAGAGGAGAAAATTTAGGAGATCTAATTCTAACCCTGGAGCCAAGGAGAATCTTAGGTGTGCTAAGGGAAGATAAGGGGAGAGAACCAGCAGATTTAATTAAAAATAGCCTGGAAGATCTATTGGAGCTGGATCAAGTGCAAAAAATGATCACAGATGGTACAAGGGATGGAACAATTTTTAGAGAAATAGGAATAAGAATTGAGAAAAGACAAATAAGAGAAGAGTTACTTAGAAAGATGCAAAGGTAAAAAACATTAAGGTGGCCTTCAACGTTGAAACATGTATACACCTAACTTCTGGAATTGTAAAGGGATATAACTAATATATTATATCCGAAATCAGATTGATTATATTCTCTGCAGCCAAAGATGGAGAAGCTCTATACAGTCAGCAAAAACAAGACCTGGAGCTGATTGTGGCTCTGATCATCAGCTTCTTATAGCAAAATTCAAGCTTAAACTGAAGAAAGTAGGAAAAACCACTGGGCTAGTCAGGTATAATCTAAACCAAATCCCTTATGAGTACACAGTGGAAGTGAAGAACAGATTTAAGGAACTTGATTTGGTGGACAGAGTGCCTAAAGAACTATGGATGGAGGCTCGTAACATTGTACAGGAGGCAGCAATAAAAACCATCCCAAAGAAAAGGAAATGCAAGAAAGCAAAGTGGCTGTCCAACGAGGCCTTACAAGAGAAGAGAAGGGAAACAAAATGCAAGGGAGATAGGGAAAGTTACAGAAAATTGAATGCAGACTTCCAAAGAATAGCAAGGAGAGACAAGAGGGCCTTCTTAAATGAACAGTGCAAAGAAATAGAGGGAAATAATAGAAAGGGAAAAACCAGAGATCTGTTCAAGAAAATTGGAGATATTAAAGGAACATTTTGTGCAAAGATGGACATGATAAAGGACAAAAATGGTAGGGACCTAACAGAAGCAGAATACATCAAGAAGAGGTGGCAAGAATACACAGAGGAATTATACCAGAAAGATTTGGATATCCCGGACAACCCAGATAGTGTGGTTGCTGACCTTGAGCCACACATCCTGGAGAATGAAGTCAAGTGGGCCTTAGAAAGCATGGCTAACAACAAGGCCAGTGGAGGTGATGGCATTCCAGTTGAACTATTTAAAATCTTAAAAGATGATGCTGTTAAGGTGCTACACTCAATATGCCAGCAAGTTTGGAAAACTCAACAATGGCCAGAGGATTGGAAAAGATCAGTCTACATCCCAATCCCAAAGAAGGGCAGTGTCAAAGAATGCTCCAACTACCGTACAATTGCACTCATTTCACACATTAGCAAGGTTATGCTCAAAATCCTCCAAGGCAGGCTTCAGCAGTATGTGGACCAAGAACTCCCAGAAGTACAAGCTGGATTTCGAAGGGGCAGAGGAACTAGAGACCAAATTGCTAACATGCGCTGGATTATGGAGAAAGCCCAAGCGTTCCAGAAAAACATCTACTTCTGCTTCATTGACTACGCAAAAGCCTTTGACTGTGTGGACCACAGCAAACTATGGCAAGTCCTTAAAGAAATGGGGGTGCCTGACCACCTTATATATCTCCTGAGAAATCTATACGTGGGACAGGAAGCAACAGTTAGAACTGGATATGGAACAACTGATTGGTTCAAAATTGGGAAAGGAGTACGACAAGGCTGTTTATTGTCCCCCAGCTTATTTAACTTATATGCAGAATACATCATGCGAAAGGCCGGACTGGACGAATCCCAAGCCAGAATTAAGATTGCCGGAAGAAATATCAACAACCTCCGATATGCAGATGATACCACTCTGATGGCAGAAAGTGAGGAGGAATTAAAGAACCTCTTAAGGAGGGTGAAAGAGGAGAGTGCAAAAAATGGTCTGAAGCTCAACATCAAAAAAACTAAGATCATGGCCACTGGTCCCATCACCTCCTGGCAAATAGAAGGGGAAGATATGGAGGCAGTGATAGATTTTACTTTCTTGGGCTCCAGGATCACTGCAGATGGTGACAGCAGCCACGAAATTAAAAGACACCTGCTTCTTGGGAGGAAAGCGATGACAAACCTCGACAGCATCTTAAAAAGCAGAGACATCACCTTGCCAACAAAAGTCCGCATAGTCAAAGCTATGGTTTTTCCTGTAGTGATGTATGGAAGCGAGAGCTGGACCATAAAGAAGGCTGACCACTGAAGAATTGATGCTTTTGAATTGTGGTGCTGGAGGAGACTCTTGAGAGTCCCCTGGACTGCAAGGAGAACAAACCTATCCATTTTGAAGGAAATCAATCCTGAGTGCTCACTGGAAGGACAGATCCTGAAGCTGAGGCTCCAATACTTTGGCCATCTCATGAGAAGAGAAGACTCCCTGGAAAAGACCCTGATGTTGGGAAAGTGTGAGGGCAAGAGGAGAAGGGGACGACAGAGGATGAGATGGATGGACAGTGTCATCGAAGCTACCAACATGAATTTGACCCAACTCCGGGAGGCAGTGGAAGACAGGAGGGCCTGGCGTGCTCTGGTCCATGGGGTCACGAAGAGTCGGACACGACTAAACGACTAAACAACAACAACAACATAACTAATATATTAGAAAAGGGAATCAAACTGAAATAACGGATCATTAATCAGGGTTAAGGCATAACAAGGTTGTTCTTAAGATAAATTGAAGCTAGATATAAGAAAGAGGTAAAACAAATAGTACTTAATTAACATATATTAGGTATGATTGATATAGACATGACAGAAAATGTGGAGATAGAAATGGCTAAACAATTATACAGTGGTGCCTCGCAAGACGAAATTAATCCGTTCCACGGTTAATGCCGTCTAGCGAAAATTTCGTCTTGCGAAGCACGTTTTCCCATAGGAATGCATTGAAATTTAATTAATGCGTTCCTATGGGGGGGAAAAAGTCAGAAACCAAAAAAAAGTCACCAAAAAGTCACTTACCAGGTAGAGTAGACTGAGTCCAGCTCCTCACAATGCGTTTGTAGCCCCAGAACAGCCGGAAAAAGAGTGCCAAACAGCGGAGAGTCAGCAACCAGCAGGGAGCTGGCAGCCATTTTGTGGTTGTCTCCGCTCCTGCCCCCCTCTCCCCGCCTCTCAGGTGATTGGCGTTGGGTCTGAGAGGCTTTTTCCCTGCTAGGCAAGCCTCAGGAAGCCTGTTAGACCCAGCGCCGATCAGCTCCCGCCCCCTCTCCCCGCCTCTCAGCTGATCGGCGCTGGGTCTAACAGGCTTCCCTGTTAGCATGATATACATGTTATAAAACAGAGCCTTTTTTTTTTTTTTTTTGCATTTCAGTTCCCAGAATCCCCTACCAGCATAGCCATAGATCATGCTAGCTCAGAATTCTGGGAGTTATAATCCAAAACAAGAAGAATAACAGTAACATTCCAGGCTTTACTATTAACCTCATATAAAGTTGCTGGATAGCTGAGTGGTTTAAGTCTCTGGCTGCAGAGCTAGAGTCTGAGTGTTCAATTCCCTACTGTGCCTCCTTGACAGGGGCTGGACTTGATGATCCCTAGGGTCTCTTCCAACCATGCAGTTCCAAGTTTATTATCATCATTTCCTTCCAAATGGTTCTGCTTGAGATTCTTAATTTGTTAAGTAGTGAAATAAAAATTGGGTTTGCTGCTCTAGCACATTTTTACCTGTCTATTTTAGAGCATGAATATTTCTTGTTAGACATGTGAATTTTTTTTCAATATAGATTTGTGTAAGCTCACATCTTCATCATACAGAATCCAACTACAACAAAGGAAAAAGAAAAGAACAAACTTATCTTCCTTCTGTTATTTTAAATTGTACACTACACCTGCATTCCTCATTTAAAAAAACATTTTATTTTCAACATGCCTTTTATTTAGGAAAAAGCATGTCACAATCAATGGTGTAAATAAATAAATGTCTCCCTATCCTGTTATCCCCTCTGTGGCTGTAACATTTTGTTTTGCTGAAAGGAAACAAGTGATAATGACCCCTATTGAGTGCCTTCTACAACAAGGGCCTACTTGGGAGAGATTTGTTATTGGCTTTTTCTCAATTTCTGGTTGAACACCACCAAACAACAGATTATTCTCTGAAAACAAGCAGAAAATGGGAGGTAATGGAAGTACAGTGTTGTTGTGCAATTGTACAAAGTCTACAAATGTACCCGTTTGTTGTGTATTCCACTATGAATACATTCAATTTTTTTGGTGCTATGTACAGTTTTAAAATCCACACAATCTCAGTAACTGTGTATTTCCTATTATTTTTTACATGTTCTTTCCATATGGTCCCAGCATTTCCTGATTAAACAGGGATATGGGAATGTTCTACTCTGTCTTCCGAAAAGGTTGGGAAGATTTTCAGTAATGTTGTACCTAAATTTACACTACCTTACTTGCACCTGTAGGTGTCTGGCCATACCCGTCTGTCCCTGATATGCGATATAATACTGTTCCCCTGAAGGCCTTGCCTTTTGGGGACCACACTATGCCTTTGGGTGACCATCTCACCCCAGCAACGAAGGAAAAAATTTGAAAAGGAAATTATGTAGACCTTTTCGAGTTACTTAATAGAAATTGGATAAGAAGGACATTGACAAGGACGATGAGCAGGAGAAGGAGAGACGTAGAAGGCGCAGGCCAGACAGGACCTGGGCTAATTGGTTAGCAGGCTTTCTGATCTATGCGGGAGTGATTGTGTGAGCTCAGCCTTGGAGAGCTCAGGCTTTGTTCCAGTATCTGGAGTTAATCTATAGGGTGTACTTGGACTTTGCGGGGCAGGCCTGGTTGACCTATGATGAATCGTTCCGTATGCGGAGTGCGATTCATCCAAATGTTTGGTGGGATGAGCCGCTGCCAGGCCTGTGGTTGCAGGTTATGACACCTGTCAGGCCCAATCCCAGAGAGAGGTTTAATAGTGGTCACCTTATTTGGAAACCAGTCCTGAATTTGAGTTCCTGTGCAGGCACAGGGCAAGTGGTTCAACCCCGCTTGCTCTGTTGGGACTACAACGCTGAGGGCACGTGCTCATGGAAAGGATGTTGTTTCCAGCACGAGTGTTCAGTCTGTGGGGGCCAGCACCCCAGTACAACCTGTTTCAGAGCACGGGCACAGAGAAATGCCAATAAGGATTCCAGAGGTCTCAAAAAGCCACCCGGGGTGGTGGTCTCCCTAGCACAGGGCCCCAGCCCAATGAGATTGGAGGTATTGGAGGACTAGTTAGTAGAATACCCGAGACCAGCAGATGCACAGTACTTATTAGAAGGTTTTCAGTTCGGTTTTAGAATACCAGCGGTGGGAGAGCTTAAGACGTTTTTTGCGAAAAACTTAAAGTCAGTAAGGGGTATGGAACATATTGTGCAGGAAAAAATATAAAAAAGAAGTGTCTGAAGGTAGGGTTTTAGGGCCTTTCCAACATCCCCCTTTAGAGAACCTTAGGGTATCACCCTTGGGTGTCGTACCCAAGAAGAATAGGAGTGAGTATAGGCTCATTTATCACCTGTCTTACCCAGAAGGGGATTCGGTGAATGATGCCATCCCGCAGGAGCTTTGTACTGTACTCTATACCTCTTTTGATGAGGTGGTGCGTATAGTGTGTAGATGTGGACTTGGGGCAGAACTGGCAAAATGCGACATTAAATCAGCGTTTCGCATTCTTCCAGTCCACCCCTTAGACTTTGACCTCCTAGGTTTCTATTTTCAGGGTTCTTACTATATTGATAGGGCCCTGCCAATGGGTTGTTCTGTTTCCTGCACTGCATTTGAGCGATTTAGTTCATTTTTGGAATGGAAGCTTAGATGTAGGGTAGGTTGCAGAAGCACCATCCATTATTTGGATGACTACCTTTTTTGTGGTGCGGCTAATATGGGGCGGTGTAAATTCATATTAGAGTCATTTAAGTCATTGGCCAGGGAATTAGGAGTGTCGCTAGCTGAAGAGAAAACAGAGGGACCCGCTACTTCACTTACATCCTTAGGAATCGAATTGGACACTAGACAGCAGGTGTCTAGGTTGCCAGAGGACAAACTAGATGCCCTTAGGGAATGAATTCGGCTCTTGTTATTGTGCAAGAAAGTGACCCTGAAAGAGCTCCAAGAGATTGTAGGTCATCTGAATTTCGCATGTAGGGTTATTGCCCCAGGTCGCGCATTTTTATGACGTTTGTGTGAGGCTATGAAGGGGCTTTGTCGCCCTTTTCATAGAACTAGAGTCACCAGAGGTATGAAGCAGGACCTGCAGGCGTGGAGCCAGTTTTTAGAGGAATTTAATGGTGTTTCCTTTTGGAGGTCCGAACTGCAACTGAAGTCGTACTTTCAGGTTCAGAATGATGCAGCAGGCTCGTTAGGTTTTGGAATTTATTTTAAAGGGAGATGGTGCACTGGGCTTTGGCCCGAAGAATGGCACCAGCAAGGTATCACAAGGGATCTCACTTTTTTAGAATTTTCCCCAATAGTAGGTACCTTGTGGCTGTGGGTGCATGAATGGGCTAATTCTTCAGTACGCTTCTGGTGTGACAACCAGGCCATGGTTCACATAGTGAACAACCTCACGTCACGCTCAGAACGGGTTATAGCACTGGTGCGTGCATTTACGCTGCGTGCCTTAAACTTTAACATTCTAATCCAAGCAAAACACATTCCTGGTTTGGATAACAGCTTGACCGATGCCCTATCATGCCGACAGATCACTCGGTTCCAGAGAAGCTCCCGGCAGAGGTTTGGCAAATTGGCGCGATGATGCGGAGAGAGCAATAGGCTTGTCCTTGGCTCCAAGGACGCGGAAGGCATACCAGGCAGTGAGTACAGAATTTCAGGAGTTCAGGAGAGCCGTGGGACTGGACCTGATTTAGCCAGCTCCAGTCAAACACCTACAACAATTCTTAGTGTCACTTCATAGGAAAGGTTTAGCTCCAGGTTCCCTCCAAGGTAGGTTGTCAGCTCTAGCATTTTACACTAGGATACATGGGTACACGAATTATACATCCGACCTTCGTATCAAGAAAATGATCGAAGGTTTGGAGTAAGGAAAGGATTGGAGTAAGGGTGAAGGATTCTAGGACACCAATTTCCCCGACTCTATTGAAAAAAAATTGTCAGCTGTGGCCTACCATTTGCAGAGATGCATATGAAGTGACGTTGTTTGATGTGGCAGCATTATTGACATTTTTGGTGCGTTTAGGATCAGTGAGGTGGTAGCATCAGGTAAGGAGGATGTATCGAGATTGGTCTTACAATGGCACAATGTAACACTAGAGCAGGATTCGGTGCGGGTTCACATCAGCCGATCCAAGGCAGATCAGAGTGGTAAGGGAGCAGATCTTACTTTAGGTACCTGTTCAGTGCAAAACCTTTGCCTGGTAAAAGCGGTAGGCGATTATCTTAGTGTCAGAAGTCAGAGCCAAGGTTATTTTTTCATTCATAGGGACGGAACCCCTTTGACAAAATATCAGTTTTGGAAAATGACCAATTTAGCATTAAGCAAGGTAGGAATTCACGGAATGACATTCGGTACTCATTCGTTTAGAATCGGGGCTGCATCAACCGCAGCACGATGGGTTATCTCCCTGATGACATCAAGCGGTTAGGACGATGATCATCTACCGCTTTTTGAAGATATATTCGAACACTCCCTCACGTCTAGGCAGGTGCCTGGTTTTGTCTTTTCAGGTCCGATATTGACGGGGAGACGCCGGCAAGTCGTGATTTTGGGTCACGGCTTCGTGTTTTCGGCAGTGAAATATGCTGCTCAGTCGGCATGGGGGAGCGATTTGGGTCTCGGAGACAGAGCCCAAATAGAGTGGAAAGGGATCCGTGGATTGCTTTGGTGCCAATTGTGCAGGGCGGCCGCATTTGGCACGCAACCCCCAGATGTGTTGCTTATACATCTGGGAGTTAACGACCTTGCCAAGTTTGGTGGCAAGGCCTTAATTTTGGATGTCCTGCGAGACCTCAGATGGCTGAGGGCAACGTATCCCGGGATGAGTATTATTTGGTCCACAGTCATCCCTCGGCTTGTTTGGCGTGATGAACGCCAGGCACAGAGCATTAACACTGCCCGGAAGAGTATTAACAGGGAAGTTTGCAGAGCAGTTTGCAATGGCCTCGGATCGGTGATTGGTCACCGTGAGATCTGTGCTAACAGGCCTGAGCTCTTTTGGATGGACGGAGTACACCTCTCTGATAGAGGTTTGGAGTTATTTTTGGCAGACCTCGGGGGGGGCTGCTTTTGGAGCTCAAGAGGCTCGATGGGGGGCATGGGCCTTAAGCGTAGCTTGCCCCTATGCCGTGGCGGGTAGTGCGGAAAAAACAGGTTTCGGTGAGTCCCATCACAACCACAGGTAAGGTATAGCTCATCTGATCTTCCAGCGCTGTGGATCGTGCGATTACAGTGCTTGGGGGTGAAGATCCACTGGAGCCGCTCCCAGACCAACAGTCAACAAGAAGGAGGGGACTGGAGGTCTGGGGGTGGTCAAATTTGGGCCGGCTGGGTTCTTGCTGTATTCACGACTGTGAGATCTTGGGGCTCGGGGCTTGCCCATAGTTTGGTTAGGGGTCCGTTGAGACCCCTCTGCAGAACCTGATTCCGCACTACAGCAGGACCCCCCTTTTTTCCATCTACATTGAGGATAATTTTGGATATCTAATAAAGTGTGGCCCATGTTTTATTCCATAACAGTTGTCTCGTGTCTTATTCCTGGGTAAGGGGATAATGTATTGCAGCTGTAATGGGTGAAATCTTCCTATTGGAATGGACCAGATCTTTCTAAGCATTTGAGGGCAAATTACTTTTTAAAAATGCATGTGTGGGGGTGATATAACACCATTGGTTGTAGCCTTTGCTCATTGATGGTGCAAGTGTTTGTTTCTGCTTTGTTTTTATGGTTAAAGTTCAGGTTAGTAATGGGAGATTCTGGTGAGGCATAACAGACCTAGTCAACATTCTGAGTGAATTACATGTAGAACCACTTATTTCTTCATATCATCTTATTATTTTACCTTATTCTTCCACCAAGAAAGCTTCCAGAGCAGCTTACAAATAAGAAAAACAAAACAAGACAGTATCTCCCGAACAGTCCAGAAGACACAATACAACCGGAAAAGAGGAGTTAGGAGACAAAAGAGAAAAAACAGATACGATCCATAAAGTTAAGTAGTATTAGCTGTTACGATTACCAACTGTAATGGAAAAAGTGCAGGGAAGGACAGAGCCTGTTGCCACTTGTCTTTCAGCTGAGGGCTGGGACTATCTGCTTCTCATCTCTTCCTTTAGTGCAAGGGTGGGCAAAGTACAGCCTGCAGACCCCATTTGGCCTCCAGGGGCATTTTGCATCCCACAGGAACATCCCAGAGCCCCCAAGGTCATACTTTTTTAAAAAAGGCCTAACTGCTCTATTTCTACCAAAACACAACTCCAGCAGTGCTATTCCTCAAAACCCAGCAGTTCCTGGGTTTTGAGGAGTAGCTCCCCATGACTCTTCCACTCAAGAAAAGAAAAGAAAAGAAAAGGGAAGGAAGGAAGGAAGATTTTAAAAAGAAACACTGTACGTATCCATGCACACAGTTATTATTTGATTTTTAAAATGGCACTTCCCACCCATTTTCAGACATAGTGCAACCCATGGTAGGTGCTCAAGCTCTCGGAACTTTCCACCTCTCATTTTAGTGTCATCTAATGGAAAGGCTGCTGCCCGATGACAATTGAAAATGGAGTTCAGTGTGATGGTTCTTTTAGCAGAGTTGATGAAATGACTTGGTTCCCATTTTCCCCTCTGTCACATCTGATGAAAATGTCTTTGCCCCCCTCTCAATATGTAGAATTGTTCTAACCCAAGGAGTTGACAGAAAAAAGATAATTGCATGCATCATGTAACCAGCACAATTATCCAGTTGTGAAGCATTTGAGATGGCCTTTTTAAAATTATTCTTACACTCTACCAAGTAAAATATTTGGTTTTGGATTACAGGATTTGTATTTTCAAATTGCTGGTGGTTTACATACACCTCATCTTGTTCCTGTGGGAAATAGAAATCTTTCAGGGCTACAGTGCCAGAGGGGGAAAAAAAAGATAATAATCTTGTCTTTGCACAAACGTTGATAAATGGCATTTCCATACAAAAACACTATTCAAGAACGGGAAAAGATATAGAAGTGCTTTTCCCATTATTATACTAAACCCCTGAAGACTTCTTTATGTTATTTTCCCTCCGGAGGCTGGAATCTTGAATACAGTTAACCATGCAACAAAACCCATTGTTGACTTCTTTTGTGAGGGGCACTAAGGTAACTTTAAACCCTGGATGTAATGCTTTTTTTGAGGGGAAGTGCTTTAGAGGGCTGTGCTATATTATTTCAGCTGTGAAGCATATAAGTAACACTGTGTTTCCTGGCCCACCCAAAATATTGTTTGCTAACCTTAAAAATAAAACACTCAGAGTGTGTGCAGTTTTATTGTTAGGCTCAGGCGTAACACTTTCATGGCCGTAGGAATAAAATTGGATATGCTTCTGCTACCTGACACTAAACACTTCTATGGAAATAAACACCATTTTGTTATCTCAAAAGATCATATATTTGAAAGTAACAATAATTACATGCACATCTGTTACCTACATAAGTGGCTTACTGGCCACCCCAGACCATGACATGTTTTTAAAAATAAGAAGAAAGGATGCTACAGCAAGCTGTTGCAGTGTTTTGAATTTTTGATTAGATTTCTCTAGCAGAAGTGCAGGGAGTCACAGAGCAGAATAGCTTCAGTTCCCAGTTCAGTTCACCCTTCCTCATTAACTAGCCTTTACAGTCTCAATAACTCACTCTGTGACATTTGTAAGAGAAAAATAAAAGCCACTTTCTTTACTTACAGTTGAACAGATAAACAGCAAGCTAAAACATGACCACCTTCAACAATAGACTTCAACAGACTCAAGAGAGGGGAAAAGACACAGAGCGGAGAGAGGTCTTTCTTTGAATTTAGAAACAGAGAAGGAACAATTGATTAGTGTTGGATAGATTGACAACCCAGAAAGGTACCTCTCAGCCAAAGCTTCTACAGGCAGCATGCGACACAAGCTGTATCTGTTCCTGTGAGTTTTGCCACTTTCATGAAAGCCCAAGTGTTAACACATCTATTCCTGCTCCATCACCTGCCACTCTCTGAGTTATCAAAAGAGGGACCCCAGAGTGGCTTGGCGCTGGACTTTGCCTAGAGATCCAACCCTAGCTGTGCTCTTTGTGAGGAAGTATGCATAGAACTTCACTTGTTTTGCTCTTCCACAGACCTTCAGTTTTGGACTTGGACCAGGAAGGCTAAGTTTCAGATCCATGCACAATCAAATGATTTAAGTCCTATTCAACATTAATTAGTATATGAGAAGGTGGAATAGTCTAGCCCCATTGGTTCCATTTTCAGTTCCATTGTCCTCCTACACATGAGAAGAATGAGGCTAAAAAGGAGGAACTGCCACTATTCATGGATGCACATAGGGTAGAACCCTGATTTTTTTCAGATTCTACTTAATGTGGAAAACCACCATGTGGAAAGCCATCATGTGGAAAGCAGAAGATCTCCCATTCAATTTCTGTATTGGATTGGAGATTGGTTGTGTATAATATATCTGTATGTTTTATCAATGTCAGGTCACCAGCTTGGTGAAAACTTTAAAAATAGAAAGATACTCCACATTTCATCCTGTATTTATAAGCTCATTCTTCTAAGAGTAGCTTGTTTTGTCCAAGTGATAACATGCTGTCCTAGTCAGAGAAGGAGTTCATGCCACTCAGCACATGACAGGTTTTTTTTTACCTGAAATGCAGGGGTGGCTCTTGTGTTCCATTCTTCCCTGACAATTTCAATATAGGGAGGTGGGGCTAAACCCTTTGGGATGCCCAGGTCTGTTAAAGAAAGGAAAGACTACAGTGTTCTCTACAGTAAATAATGTTATATGAACCACCTCTGTGGATTCAGGGGACTTGCCATCTTGTGAGTGCATCTATTTTTCCCTTTTCTTTTATTGTATCATGGAGTCCATGTCAACCATCTACATAACAAAATTTCTGAGGCACAAGTGGCCTTCTGTTTTCACCAGGACTCAAAGAATGCAAGCTCACTGAGGTTCTAGAAGGTCCAAGACCACCAAGTGGCACAGACTGTCTTTCTCTGAACATAGTGGTGTGCAAGGGCAGGGCTAAGGTATATATGGGATGATCTGCCTGAATGGGGCTTCAGTGTCTAATCTCACAAGGTAGCTGTGAAGATTTAAACTTGGTAAATCATGTATGCTGGTATCAACTCCTCAGATGAATATGTTAAGACAAAACAAAAATAATAAAACAAAACCAAAAATCCTTGTGGGATTGAAAACATTGCTTCTCTCATGTACAATAGGTTGTGCCTTCTCTAATGTGCAATGGGTTATACCTCGTTTTGTTGTTAGGAAAGTCTCTGAAACTCATGTAGCCATTGACTTTACTACCATGATCCATTCTGATTTTTTTTTGTCATGAACCTAATAGAATCCGTGATAGTAAAGTTGCATGTGCATTGTGCACAATGAAATGAAACAACGAAGTATGCGAGCAGAGTTACTTCATCATTTTATTTTGTTTTATTAATATGCCAGGTGCAATATATCAGAGAATGTGTATGATTCTTTACCAGGTGCCACACAAAATGAAGTTCTGCTGGCATTTAGGCAAACAACACTAAAGCACCTGCCACAAGTTCCTGGAAATCTTTATGCTTTCAAAGTGGTTTGATAAGAAAAATGAACCCAGTCTGCTGTGGAAGCCTTCACAGTAAAGTAAATCTAGTCTTAGGATATCCATCTTCAAGACAAAAATGCACAGCTCTCTTGTCTTTTTATAATGCATTGTCTTAAGCATTTTTTCTGTATTAAATCAAAAATTTCTCATCTCTCATATGCATGTATGTAATCTCATATTTTAAAGGTAACTTGCACATAAAACCAAACAGGCCAAATGCTTAGACTGGAGCCCCATTGAGGGTGTTCTGCAATTCAGTTAACAAACAAAAATTAAGCAGGGAAGTTTTGCTTCTCTTCATCACGAGTCTCCATGTCAAATTGATTGCAACAGTCTCAACAGGAGACACTTTGCTATGTATGGAGACATTCTATGTGATCAGAAATCCATATTTTCCAGGATTTCTTTGTTGTGTAGAGTGCTGCTATACTCGGAGATTCTTGTCTTCAGACAGTCACTCTCTATATGAGGAAAAAAAGAATAACAGGAGTAAAGTTATTCTCCACTGCTGTGAATATTACAATAAGAATGAAGTTCTAACTGAAAGCTTGTTGTTTGCCAGCCTCCAGCATACCTGCTTTTTGTCATGACTGGCATTGCAGCACTGGTGGCCATTTGATGATGGTCTTGCAAGGATTCCATTCTCCCCCTTTCCCCCCCTTCTGTCTTCTTTTTAGTTTTTCAGTTGCCACATACAGGCTTGGCTACATGATTTTGCTGAAGTGGGCTGGTTGGTCTAAATAAAGTTGCTAGGATGTCTGCTATGCCATGGGCAAAATCCATACATCCAGATGGTAGACGGACCTCAAATGAATCTATTTGATTCACACCAGCTTGCTGTCAATTTGCTAGTATTGTGAAGTACCCACTTCAGGATATTAGCAAATTAAACACTTCCTTGGACTGGTGGAAGAGTTGAGGAATTTTTTAAAAAAAGTGTATTAGGGCAGCACATAGGTGCTGCAGTACTTTTTTTTTTTTAAAGCCACATAGAAAACTTCCTCCCAGAAACTGGAGGAGACAAGAGTGAGCAATAAGGGAGATTTTTGTTTATTTGTCAAAGAAGAAAAGAAAATCTATCTTTTTGATCCCTCCTGACTCCTTCCGCTATTGGGAGGAAATTTTTCATTTCTCTCTTTTTCTTTTTTAAGTGATGCAGCATATATGCACTGCCCTAATATACTTTTAAAAAATTACTTATTTGGCTCCTGCATGGAGCTGAGAAAGTGTTTAATTTGCCAATATCCTGAAGCAGCTTTCTTCTTAAGCTACTTCATGATACTGGCAAATTGACAAAGGGAGCCACACTTTTTATTTTCATTTCCAGCGATCTCACACACTCGAAACAAACCAAAATAGAGTGATCCTGCCCACACCAAAAAAGGACAAACCCCTGACAGGGGACAGAAAGATATAGGTAGGAACACTCTGGAGGGTGGGCTGGTTTGCTTCAACAAAAACATTGTTTGATCACAGTCTTTAAGAGGGAGCCAACCCTTCCTTGCACTGCTGTAAACAGCAGACTAAACACCCATCTAGTCAGTCCCTAAGTTAGATTGCAAGTACTTTGGAGCAATGGGTTACTTTGGAGGAGAATGAATGCCTCTTTTAGCCCTACATGTTGATAGTGATAGGTGAATTAATTTACCATCGAATTCTGTGTGTCAATTCAAGGTTTTCTGTCTAATAAATCTTAATCTTTCTCCCTGCTTAAGGTTACCTCAGCAGCCTTAGAATGAAGAGGAAGTTCTTCTAAAATAATTATTAAATAAATACATACATAGCAATTGATCATGACCTTTTAGAATAATTGTCTTTAGACAGTAAATTCTGTTGAATCTCAAAACTAAATCAAACACATTTGTCAGGTGGAACTGCTCCTATTCCCTCAGTTCTGGGCATGATATTGTTCTTGGCATTGCAAAAAAAAAAAGTGCTTTAGCTCCTTGGGTATTGGCGTGCACTTTCAAAAAAATCTCTGTCAGGACTTCCCCTTTACAAACGCAATCATTCATGTTTCCCCAGAGAGCCGATAACATACCTTCCATTTGCTTAGAATTAAATGCACAAGCTTCATCCTATGCTAATGTGGATTTCAGCCCAAGAGAAAGCACATAAAAAGAAATCCTGTCTCCATTTGTTCTCCCAGCCAAAGTTATGGAAGTATTGAATTATTCAAAGTCATTAAAGTTCTAAATCTATGACAAACTCCATAAACCTTACCAAATTGACTTGGAGTTTGGCTTTCACTTCATCTCACATTTCTCCCACCTGTTTGTTGATGAGAACAGTAGGCTGCCAGTTTTAGCAAAGTGTGAAGGAGTAAATTATCAGTGCAGTTCTTGGCCGGTTGTTACAAGCAATACACTTCACAGTTCCCAGAACCGCATATAGACATGCATAGTTGAGCCCCTGTGAATTGTGGAAACCTATTTTGCCTAATCGAGATTTGCTGGTAAATCTGCAGCCATAATGTGTGGGAGAAATAGAGACCTTGTTTGGAGAGAATGCTGAACAATAGTTTAGTGTTGCATGAATGAGTCTATGTCTAGTTCACAGAATTTCAGTTCAGATCTCATGCCAATCAGGCATGCTAAGTGTTCCTTGAAAAACATAAATTAAGATCAGATTATTCTGAAGGTTGGATTCGGAAATGGGGACAAGAAAAGCATGAAAGGTAGCAATGGTCATGATTACAAACTAAAGGCTGTATCTTGTGCAGTGGCTTGCTACAAGCTTGTTCTGCTTTGTCTGTGAATGCTTTCTATCTCACTCTAGACACAAATGAAATCTACTCATCTCAGACAGATAATAGGAAGATCTATTTGCTGAGACTCAAGAGACTAAAGACAGGTATTTTGCTTACCACAGGCATTGCAGGGGCAATCCTTAAACTGGCAGGGGGATGATTTAACTTGAGGCAGCAGACTTAGAGAAGTGCAGATTTCCAAAAACCTCAAAAGACTCCAAAGTCTGAGTCACACAAAACTGAAAGAGTGGGGCTAGAGGGTTCCCCTTTATCCATGATGACCATAAATAAACAAATAACACCAGACTGCTCTATGATGGCTCTGTATTATCAGTCTAATTTAGGTTTCTGCTACTTGCTTTAAAAAAAATTGCTAAAGGACTGGGGCACCAAATTTTTATTGCAGGGGAGGTAACAAAAAATAATCATAAATAACACAAACTAGATGTACGTATGTGAACACCATCTGATCCAACTTGTATCCAAATATTTGCCATACAAATAGTTACCAGCCCACTCAGAGCTGATTTGCAGGTTGCCAAAAATGATTTGTTTTCAGATTTCTTCAGATAATGTTTGTATATAATCAGATTGAAAGGGAGGGAAATAACCCTGACGATGTTAAAAATAAAGATCTATAAATGGTTATGGAATGCAATGCTGCACATTTGGCACTCACCCACACTGCAGCACAAACTATGCAAAATTCTGCATGTAAAGACCATCAGCAGCCATTAAAAAAAAAAACAACTAAAAGAAAGTAGAAAATTGGAGTGGGGGTGGGGGAGAAAGTCCTACTTTCACCTATCCAATCAAAGTCTGCAAAAGAGATTCATTTGTCAATTTTCATTCTATCCTACGTACAATGAAGACTCAGTGCAGCTACCTAAAAAAATGTGGCCAGTCTAATAAGTGATGTAGCACCCTCCCCTGGTGGTGAAATCACTAATTAATCCAGTGGATGCGGAATCAATAGAATCCAGTGAGATTGATCTGTCTAGAGATGGGTACGAACTACCAGTTCAGCACTTCATGCTGGTTCATTTTTCAGCCAAAGAGGTGTTCACTGTGCTTCCTATCCCCACCTCCTCCAGCGGGCGCCCACTCAGAGGCAGTGCCCTGGCTTCCTTGCCCCGCCTCCTCTGGGCACTGCCTCTGAGTGGAGGAAGGGCTGGGAAGCGCTGAACACCTATTTGGCCATAAAACAAACTGGCATGAACTACTGAAGCAGCAGTTTGTGCCCATCTCTAATCTAAATTTACCTTAGGGCTTAGTGACTGAAGTTTCCAGGATGGTGTTATGACTTTCACTGGGGCTTCGGTTGTTAATCTTCCACTGCTTTGGCACTCCCTTCTTTTGCTACAGTCACAGGCACCCTTCCCCTTAGATTTGAACATTTTAACCCCCTAAATACCAGAACAAACCATGGATGCATAAGGGTGCACAAACTGAGCTGAGAGTTTGAACCACCCTGTATCTGCAGTAGTACTACACAAATATCCTTGCTCCCCCTATTACAGATTTTGTTCCCCAAAATCTGTAATAGGTGCACATCCCTAACTGAGATAGTTTTATGGTCATCATTAGGATCCTCTGCAATTCATTTTCTATTTATGACAAATCTTATAGAAGAGTTAGAAGAGTATGTAATTTTGAGTGACTCCTACTATGTGAAGAATAAAATGAGGCAGAGTCTCCAGAAGTAGTTTGCAAGAATCAGGAAAAGCACTTTATGAAGGATGGCAGATGGAGAAATGAACCAGATAGTATGCCTTCTCAAAGGCAAGTGAGCTTCCACAGCTCTTTGTAAATTCTTTTGACAGTCATTTTTAGTATTGGAAAATTTCTACAAGATAGATGAAATATGGGTGACCTTTACAATGTCTTAGCTAATAAAACTTGTCCATACATTTGAAGAAGAACCAAAAGCAGGTTTTGTTGCACTAGATAGCCCACGGGCATAACAGTTTTCTTTTCACTTTCCAGTAAACATGAACATAAAACTTTTCCAATAGCTTACTCCCTTTTTCAACATGACATTTTACCTTATGCATACAAGAAGAGGAAAGGTCACTCTAATGGAATCTTTCAATTACTCTTAATTTTTGGCCTTCCAAATTTGGTTTCCTCAACTATACCCACTGAGTTTTGTCATACATGATAGCTGAAGATTTTATTTTTGTGCGCTTTGTTTTTAATATGGACAAACAAACATGGCCAGGGAGGAGGTCAGCAGTTCAGAATATGATATCATCAATTTACTAATGGCATCCTGTTTGTTGGTTGGTTTTTCATTTTCATTATGGCTATGCAGGGAGTCCTGGCTCATTAGAACCTAATCTGGAGATTCAGATTTGGGCTAAATTAAATTTGGATCCCTTTGGAACTGATCCTATCTGATTAAATCATAATCTGAATCAAGATTTGGACATTCAAATCATATATCGGAAATTACAATGGCTGTATCTTTTTTTTTCCTTATACATGGGATTTGGAAAAATGAAAATTCGGAGTCACAGCAGAGAGACATGTCAAGGCAAAAACAAAACAAAAATAAAATAAGGACAATAAATGTTGTGGCATTTTAAAGACTAACTGCTATATTTTAATGTGAACCTTCATGGACAAGTCTGTTTTTTTCAGACATCAAAGAAAATTACTCCTGCCAAATTCTAGGCAAATAAGTGTAGAAATTTTTGTGCCAGACCCTTTTACAGTTTTTCCTAAAAGCTGCTGCCACTTTTTGTTTTTTTCCCAGATAAGTACATGAGTTTTGGAAGCATTGTTGCTCCTTCTGAGTTGAGGATTCAGAAAAAGTTTCATGTAGGGTGTGTGTATGCTATTTGCCTTTAAAATTGTCTTGAAGTCAATGATACATCTATTAAGATACATGTTACATTTCCTAACCTATGTGTTACTTTTCTGCATTGTGTTTGTGATTTTTGCTCACTGCCTGAGCACAAAGACTTAGGGCTTGGCTACATGACATGGCTGTAGCTGGCTGATGTGAGCTAAATGAGGGTCACTTAAAGTCATGTGGAAATCCCATATCTTTGCATCCACATGGCGTAGCGACTCTATTTGTCCACTGTATCTTTTAGAGATTTTTTTTTAATTGAGTACTTCCTTCTGAAAGCAGGAGACAGGAGGAGGAAAGGGAGGTGTGTGTTTTTTTGTGTGTTTTTTTTTAACAACCCTGGAACCTAACTTGCTTTGCCATGGAGAAAAATCAATGGGAAATCAGCAAGATTTCTTTCAAAGGAAACATTCATGATTTATAGGCCATATAAGACATTAGACATTTAGAACAGGAGTATGGGACAATGCAAATACACAGCCTCATAGGATGCCCCTGGGAAGGGAAGAGAGGACAGCACACACACACACTCTTCTAGCCAAACATCACTGGATCATTATGGTGAATTGAAGGAAAGTGACACTTGCCACATAATCAATGGCTTAATCAAATATAAGTTTAGATATATATTTCACTAAATCTGTCAGTGGCAAAACTGGTCAGAGGGAAATATTTTGAAGCTAGAAGGTAGCTAAGAACATTACATCCATGTTGCTGACTTTCTTTTGTCTTCGGAGGGATTAACATTTCCTCTCCCTGATTTGTCATTGGTTCTCCCATATCTTCCCTCCCTTTGGGGCTGAGGAGAAGCTTTTGAGGCAATCGGTAAGTTTCTACCATATCCGATTCTCCTCTTGTGCAGCAAAAGAAACAGACCAAAACTGTTCAAAGGACATGAGGGAATTCAGTGTAATGGGGTACATTCAGTAGGGTTCAGTCAAACAGTTTGGAGTGGTAGCAGCCATCAAGAGAAGGGGGGTAGATGCCTGGAGACTTTTATATATAGAACAGCCCATTAAGGAATCTTCTATTGCTTTTGATATTTCACATTTCTAAAATGATGTGTGGCATAAGGATGACTCAGAGCATGCTTTGACAAAAGGAAATGCAGGATGTGTGGATCCTAATCAAATAATTTCCTTTCATGTCATGGTTTTGCAGTTTTATGAATGCATACCTGATTTGTCATTCTCATACGTACATGTTTCACTTGGGAGACTCTAAGTGGTTTGGTGCATAAGAAGCTGAAGTGAACAGATGGCTTGACTCTTGTATGCATGTGTTTTCTTCATGACATGCTTTGATGAGGCTCTGAATCTATCATAATAATTGGGAGCTGGCCAAGCACAGTGATCAAGAGCTTCAATTATGGGCCAAAATTTCCCTCAAGTCTCTTCAAATCTCAGCTCTTCTATGAGCTCACAAATAGCCTTTGCAGAGTCTGGAACATGAGCTTAAAGATTAATTTGTTTTGTTAATCATCAGTGAGCTCCAAAAATCATTTTTTAAAATATTCATCATTAAAATATTTCATTTGTTACTTTAATCATAATGCATAATCATTTTTTAAAAAATAAACCAGAAGCACTCTGCAAACTGGAGTTTCTTGCTGTGCAAAACCTTCCAGGACTGCAAACCAGAACACATTCCACTGCAAAACCTCATTTATCACCAGTTTTCAATCACTGACTGGAGAGAAGGGCAGATAAATGATGAAATAATGAATTTAAACTTGCTATTCATTATGCCAAGGAAGGAAAGAAGGAAGGAAGGAGTATTGGACTCAGAAAGTCAAAAGCAGAATGTCAAGTTATTTCCCCTCATTATTTAAAAAAAGTAAATAAGTAACTTTGTATGAGTGTAAGGTGTTATTCTTAATGTGTCATTCCCAAACAGAATATAGGGTGTTATTCTAGATGTGTTATTTTCAAACTATGAGCCTTAGGCAGAACAAATTCTCACTATCTTCAGCTTTCAAAGACTTTTAAGGAGAAAAGGAGGAGGCCAAGAGACCTCTCCACTCTTCAAAACACTCACCAGAGCTATTTATTTATCAGTGCTTTGAAACAGATAGCTGCAGTGTCTTGGCTAGAAGTTGAAAAGGGAAACTACTTGGATGGTTTAAACTCCAGCCTTGCTGTCTTGTTTGGCTTTTCTGAAAAGTCAGCCTTGAGAGAAAGAGACATGAAGTTAACCTCCAGCATGAGAGAAGAAGAACCAAGCCTAATAGACAGTACATTTCATCTCCTCAAGGAAATTGATAAATGCTTGTGTTGCCACAAGGAGAGTAAAGAAAAACTGAATCAGACTCTTGTCTCTAAAAGACCATAGTAGTATGGCAGACGGGAAAGTTTGGACAAAGTGACATAAGGTGAATTTTAGCCTGTTTGCAATAGACATGGGGACGAATAAAAAAACCGATTGCAATATTCATGAGAAATCACTGATTTGTCAAATATTCATCATATTCATCAGTTCCAGAGACCCCAAAGAATATGAAGTGATGAATATTTCCCCATTTTTATTTGTCCCCCATGGGGGGGGAAGGAAAAATAAGCCTTCCCTCTCTTCCTATGGCTTTCCCATCCTGCCTACGGGCCTGCTGACACAGCCACAGCCACCCACCCTCACAGCCTCTCCCCCACCCCCTTCCTCTCTCTACCTTAGCCGCTGCCACCATCCAGCGCTGCTGCCACCGCTGCATTCTCCAGCTGGCCACTGCAGCCATGGCCTGCAGTAAGGGACACTGGATGCCCTTTGCAAAGATGGCGGCTGCGGCTTCATTTAGGGTACGGAAGCTGCAGCCTCCATCTTTGCAAAGGGCAGCCTAGATTCCCTTAGCCTGCCTTAGTGGTGGGGGTGGGGGTGCGGCGGCAGGGGGGTGGGGGGCGGTGGGGCGGCACTGGGGGGTCAGGGGGTCAGGTGTTTTTTTCTGTCTAACCCCCCCCCCCACGAATCAACGAATAATTTCATGCTTTGTTGGTTCATGGCGGGGAGCTTCGTGCTTCGTCAACTTTGACGGATCACGAAGCAGGACGACTCACCAAAATGGTGAATCGTGCCCATCTCTAGTTTGCAAGTATTCCTTAGGCCATCTGCTTCTTTCTATACAGTCGTTTATGTGGGTGGGGAACCTTTAAAAGGTTTTCAGTTATTTTTTTTAAAATCAATTCTTTAAAAAAAAAACAACCTAGAATTATAAATGAGGAATATTGTGCTTCTGTATTCATGATTCAGAACACCAGGAAATGACCTGATATTGCTGCACAATTATCATGCTGACAATGCCGATCTTTACATAGCAAAGGGCTGCCTGAATGTAGGGGACACCCATGTCAGCAGTCAAGACGGTTTACAGGAAACCCGTTTGTGCTCACAATCATTCACAAAGAGACACCAAGCAGGGAGAAATCCCAGAACCTGGCCCCCTTTGTATTGGAATGTTAATCCCCAAGGAATTTACATGGATTTGGAGTGCTTCTGCCCCATGCAAACTGGCACACAGCTCACCCTGCCAACTGTATTGGAAAAGAAGTTTCAGGCATGTTCTTTCAGATTTATTTTTATTTTTATTTTATTTTTTAGTGTTCAGGAATAGGGCACAACACATCCAAATTTTGTGAGCAGGCTAAAAGAAAGATATGGATACATCTTGGAAAACCTCATTTAAAATCACTCTCTTAGGTGTGCAATTTGGGTCTTTGCTAAATTATGCTTATTGGGGATTTACATGAACTTTTGTGAGGAATGTAAAATGGCTTAAATCAGGGCATCTTACAAGCTCTATCTTCTTTTTAAATGTATGTTGAATTAAGTTCACCATCCCCTCACCTTTCTGCATTTCCTGATTTGCTGCTCTACATCAAGATGAAGGCAGCAACAAATATTGTCAATAATTCTCCCAGCCTCCTCATTAATACCAGAATTTATGGATTACTAGCTAGAGTTTGAAACATTGGCAGCAGCCAGATTCAAAAACAAGAACAGCAACAAAGACCAAGAAAGACCTTCAATGTCTGATTCTACAAAACACAAGATTTGAAATGTGAAGTCAAAACTACCTCTTTCCCTACACATCTGCAATCAATTCAAGGCCAGTTCACTCTTGAGTGTGACTGATCATCTGTATGTATAAGCCCCGTCAAGTGTGCCTGCACACACAAACACAACTAAAAACAGAGGTTCCATCTTGGCACTTGATGATAATCCATTTCCTAGCATTTTGAATCATGGTAAAGAAGCACAATATGACATTATCAGCACATTCTTAAAACTTAGGTTTAGTGTGTGTATTTTGGAAGGAATTGAATTTCCTGGTTTTAAAAAACAGAAGTATATAAAAACTTCACACAAATTCCAACAGTGACTTCACTCATGTGGAATTGTACAGTGCTAGAGAATCTGAAAATATGAGCACATGATGTATAATAATCTTAGAACTACAGAACTGGAAAGGACACTATGGATCATTGAGTCTAGCACCCATCAAGGAGGCGCAGTAAGGAACTAAACTCCTAACCTCTGGCTCCACAGCCAGATACCTAAACCACTGAGCTATCCAGTTGCTAGGGAAAAGCAGAACCAAGAAAAGCTGGGATGTGGCTGTAGTTCCCCTGTGTCAAAATATTTTGAAGGGCTGTTTTGGACTTAATTAAATGGTGAAAAAAAAAGATGCGAGTGAGTGCAACACATACAACAGAGAAACATACACACTCTTTAATCTTTTAGGTAAACTAATTTTCTCATGGCCACTATGCAGAATGCATACTAGAAAGCTATCTTCCAATTTTCAAACCCTTACTCTCCAAACATGTTGCCTGCATGTTTCCCAAAAGATGACTCTTTGGCTTTTGAAAGAAAAAAGGGGGGGCTGGGAGTTAGCAAAGATTGTCACTTGAAACTAACGTCAAAATCATCCATACTATGTAAAAGATGGACAATGAGGTAAGACAGAAATTCACTCATTTGAAATGTGCTGTTGGAGGTGAGCCTTCCAGATACCACAGACCATCAGAAAGGCAAATGCATTGGTATTCAATCAAGTCAAGCCTGAACTCTCAAGAGAACAAATATTGGTAGACTGAGGCTATCCTTTCTCGCACATACAATGGGAATACAGAATTGACTGGGAAAAAAAATATTGCTGAGAAAAGTGGTGTCAAAAGTAGAAAAGAAGGAAAAGTGGAAGACCTAACATGAGATGGGTTGATTCAGTAAAAAAATACACAGTTGTTTCAAGTTCTGAGCAGAATTTACTGGAAAAGATAATATTGATAAGCTGTTAATGATAGGGCATTTGGGAAGTCATTAACTCATAGAGTCACCATACATCAGAAGTGACTTGATGGCACATAACATCTTCGGAGTTTATTTTTTAATTACCAGGCAATTGTACAGTGACGAGATGGGTGGAGTGGAGACTGTGACAAGATATAGGCACCAAAGCTTTGCTAACAAAGCAAAATGAGACTGTCCACAGCCACAAAAGGAAAAAAAAAAGTAATTTCATAGCTTATTTCAGAATGAGCTTCTGAATACTTTTTCTGTATTAATTTTTTGTGTGTGTATGTGTGTGTGTGTGTGAATCAATATCTCTATTTTTAAAAATTGTTTAATATTCTTTTTGTGTCTCTGTTTTTACAAGCAGACACAGAATCCCCTTGCAAGCATGATTCTGATAAGCCTGTTTGGCCAGGAAGGAGTTAAAAAGTTGGCTAAGGTTCAGCTAATTGGGTCCTGATTGACAGGGTCAAAAATTTGCCCCATTTGTGGAGCTGATTTCCCCATTGAAAACTTATCTGAGAAGACTGTTTGGTCTTAGGAATATTGAGAAAATGTTTGCTGAAAATGCTGGAACAAACAGAGCTACTATCTGTTTTTCTAAGAGAAGAGAAAATACTTTGAATATGCCTTACAAAATTGTATGCCAGTTCCCTGAAGATACTTGGCAAAATGTCCCCCTTTCTGGAGGACTATCACTGCATTACTTTCTTTAAAGCAAAGCTGATTTTTTTCTCTCTCTTTAAAGAAAACCTGTCTTTTCAGTCTGTTTCTGTGATCTTTATCTCTAAATATACCCCTCCCCTGCTTAGAAATGTATGGAATACTTCAGTTTGTAAAGTTTCTGGTGGCTAGCTCATGCCATACATGCTCAGCCGAAAGCAGTGTTTTTTTCCACTGGAAAGGCCTATTTGAGGATCAATATATACCTGCAGCCTGGATTCTTTCCAAATTAAAAAGTGAGTGGAGCTCAGCATTATATTTCAAGATAAGCAAGACCGGTATTTTTAATTTATGTGAGCTATTTTAAATCTGGTTAGTTTGGTATTGCCTATTCTGAACATGGGGTATAGTTTTACTTTTTAAAAATTCATAACTCAAAGCCCCTTAATCCAAATGTCTCGAAATTTGGCACAGAACAAGAAAAGACTATCTGTTAAACATGTTCCAAATTTGTGCTGATCCAAAGCCAAGTCTTAAAGTTTTAATTCTTTGTTTGGGCTGCCCTACTTTTTAGAATTGCTTGTAGAATGTTGATTTGATTTGCTCTTCTGTATTATTTTATCAACCATTTCTGTTAATCTACTTATCCAAGTATAACTTTGAATGTATTTAGAATTAGTGGGAATACTTACAAGCCCACATGTCTGATCCACCTGCTAGAACAAAACTAATTGTTATACACTAATTTAGGTTCCTCCTCAGGTTAGCGGAATAAATAGTTAATAAAATTAGGGCCCAAATTTGAACCCCTTTGTTTACTGTTTTGGAGGGGCAATGCTACTTTTCTTTGCATGTATCTATAATGACAAGGCAGCCCCTTCACGGATTGCTGCTTTGTCGTGGTTAAGGGGCTTGAGTATTTCAGAGAAGCTATGGGCTATGCCGTGCAGGGACACCCAAGACGGACAGGTCATACTGGAGAGTTCTGACTAAATGCAATCCACCTGGAGCAGGAACTGGCAAGCCACTCCAGTATCTTTGCCAAGAAAACTCCATGGACAGAAACAAAAGGCTAAAAGATATGACGCTGAAAGATGAGCCCCTCAGGTCGGAAGGCGTCCAACATGCTACTCAGGAAGAGCGGAGGACAAGGACAAGTAGCTCCAGAGCTAATGAAGTGGATGGGCCAAAGCCGAAAGGACGCTCAGCTGCAGACGTGCCTGGAAGTGAAAGGAAAGTCCGATGCCACAAAGAAAAATACTGCATAGGAACCTGGAATGTAAGATCTATGAACCTTGGTAAGCTGGATGTGGTCAAACAGGAGATGGCAAGAATAAACTTTGACATCCTGGGCGTCAGTGAACTAAAATGGATGGGAATGGGCGAATTCAATTCAGATGATTATCATATCTACTATTGTGGGCAAGAATCCCATAGAAGAAATGGAGTAGCCCTCATAGTCAACAAAAGAGTGGGAAAAGCTGTACTGGGATACAATCTCAAAAATGATAGAATGATTTCAATACGAATCCAAGGCAGACCTTTCAACATCACAGTAATCCAAGTTTATGCACCAACCACCCATGCTGAAGAGGCTGAAATTGACCAATTCTATGAAGACCTACAACACCTTCTAGAACTGACACCAAAGAAAGATGTTCTTCTCATTATAGGGGACTGGAATGCTAAAGTAGGGAGTCAAGAGATAAAAGGAACAACAGGTAAGTTTGGCTTTGGAGTTCAAAACGAAGCAGGGCAAAGGCTAATAGAGTTTTGTCAAGAGAACAAGCTGGTCATCACAAACACTCTTTTCCAACAACACAAGAGGCGACTCTACACATGGACATCACCAGATGGGCAATACCGAAATCAGATTGATTATGTTCTCTGCAGCCAAAGATGGAGAAGCTCTATACAGTCAGCAAAAACAAGACCTGGAGCTGATTGTGGCTCTGATCATCAGCTTCTTATAGCAAAACTCAAGCTTAAACTGAAGAAAGTAGAAAAAACCACTTTGCTAGACAGGTATAATATAAACCAAATCCCTTATGAATACACAGTGGAAGTGAAAAACAGATTTAAGGAACTAGATTTAGTGGACAGAGTGTCTGAAGAACAGATGGAGGCTCGTAACATTGTACAGGAGGCAGCAACAAAAACCATCCCAAAGAAAAGGAAATGCAAGAAAGCAAAGTGGCTGTCCAACGAGGCCTTACAAATGCTGACTTCCAAAGAATAGCAAGGAGAGACAAGAGGGCCTTCTTAAATGAACAGTGCAAAGATATAGAGGAAAATAATAGAAAGGGAAAAACCAGAGATCTGTTCAAGAAAATTGGAGATATTAAAGGAACATTTTGTGCAAAGATGGACATGATAAAGGACAAAAATGGGAGGGAACTCACAGAAGCAGAAGACGTCAAGAAGAGGTGGCAAGAATATACAGAGGAATTATACCAGAAAGATCTGGATGTCCTGGACAACCCAGATAGTGTGGTTGCTGACCTTGAGCCAGACATCCTGGAGAGTGAAGTCAAGTGGGCCTTAGAAAGTATGGCTAACAACAAGGCCAGTGGAGGTGATGGCATTCCAGTTGAACTATTTAAAATCTTAAAAGATGAGGCTGTTAAGGTGCTACACTCAATATGCCAGCAAGTTTGGAAAACTCAGCAGTGGCCAGAGGATTGGAAAAGATCAGTCTACATCCCAATCCCAAAGAATGCTCCAACTACCGTACAATTGCACTCATTTCACATACTAGCAAGGTTATGCTCAAAATCCTACAAGGTAGGCTTCAGCAGTATGTGGACTGAGAACTCCCAGAAGTACAAGCTGGATTTCGAAGGGGCAGAGGAACTAGAGACCAAATTGCTAACATGTGCTGGATTATGGAGAAAGCCAGAGAGTTCCAGAAAAACATCTACTTCTTCTTCATTGACTACGCAAAAGCCTTTGACTGTGTGGACCACAGCAAACTATGGCAAGTTCTTAAAGAAATGGGAGTTCCTGACCACCTTATCTATCTCCTGAGAAATCTATATGTGGGACAGGAAGCAACAGTTAGAACTGGATATGGAACAACTGATTGGTTCAAAATTGGGAAAGGAGTACGACAAGGCTGTATATTGTCTCCCTGCTTATTTAATTTATATGCAGAATACATCATGCGAAAGGCATGACTGGATGAATCCCATGTGAGAATTAAGATTGCTGGAAGAAATATCAACAGCCTCAGATATGCAGATGATCCCACTCTGATGGCAGAAAGTGAGGAGGAATTAAAGAACCTCTTAATGAGGGTGAATGAGAAGAGCGCAATAAATGGTCTGAAGCTCAACATCAAAAAAACTAAGATCATGGCCACTGGTCCCATCACCTCCTGGCAAATAGAAGGGGAAGATATGGAGGCAGTGACAGATTTTACGTTCTTGGGCTCCATGATCACTGCAGATGGTGACAGCAGCCACGAAATTAAAAGACTCCTGCTTCTTGGGAGGAAAGCGATGACAAACATAGACAACATCTTAAAAAGCAGAGACATCACCTTGCCGACAAAGGTCTGCATAGTCAAAGCTATGGTTTTTCCAGTAGTGATGTATGGAAGTGAGAGCTGGACCATAAAGAAGGCTGACCGCTGAAGAATTGATGCTTTTGAATTGTGGTGCTGGAGGAGACTCTTGAGAGTCCCCTGGACTGTAAGGAGATCAAACCTATCCGTTCTGAAGGAAATGAACTCTGAGTGCTCACTGGAAGGACAGATCCTGAAGCTGAGGCTCCAATACTTTGGCCATCTCATGAGAAGAGAAGACTCCCTGGAAAAGACCCTGATGTTGGGAAAGTGTGAAGGGGACAACAGAGGATGAGATGGTTGGACAGTGTCATCGAAGCTACCAACATGAATTTGACCAAACTCTGGGAGGCAGTGGAAGACAGGAGGGCCTGGTGTGCTCTGGTCCATGGGGTCACGAAGAGTTGGACAAGACTTAACGACTAAACAACAAACAACAAAATTGTTTATTAGATGTAGACAACTGTATAGCCATTTTTATTTGCCATGTATGAAACAAGCTTCGATTAAATGCTAGAAACAGGATTTGAAGGAACCAGTTAAGGCAAAGATAAAACCCAGAAGTTTAAATGACCCTTTTATGCACAACACGGATCACTTGAGCTGTTGGAGGGTTGATTAGACGTTGCTTCACACTAAACATTTAATAGATATTAATGGGGTTGAGTCCTGTACAGTCTCAGAATGATTGCCCTTTACTTTTAAACTTCTCTCAGGCATAGTGAATATGGGAGGAAAAGAATCCATTAACTTCCTTTCCAAATAATGTTGTATTAATTTATGGCAGCAGCTCTTCAACCCAACACCTCCTATTCATTCCTCTCTTTGCACATCTATCTTCCTCAACGTGCTTTCCATTATTTTTATTTCTGCTCAGTTTGTCTCTAGTATTATCTGTTCCCTAATGGGGGAGGGCTAATTAAACTCTTGACCCACTTCCCTCTCCTATAATTTTCTCATAGCTGGCTTGTGTACATTGTGGGTTACTGCCACAGTGAATTATGAGTTTCCTGTAGTAATTTATTCAGCTTTCCCAATGTGTTATTTAAAGAATGCCTTAAACCTGGTGTGAACTTGAGATGCTCCAGTTATTGTCCTTATTTCTGGTACCTGTCTCATCACAGTGTCTCAGAACTAACATCTCTCTGCTCCTCCATGCAACATTTTCTGCATACAATGCTCAGCTTGCTACCAGGAGACATGGGAAGTTTTGACTAAAACTACATTTTAATAAGTTTTTATCTGAATTCCACTCAATATTGTAACTATTTCAGAATCTTTGGAGTCTGTCTTTATTGAAATGAATGGCGAATGAATGAATGAAATTAGTTATTTCCTTGGGATTCTCCATAGCCATGTGAGCTCTTAACCCATATATAACTGAATAATTTATGTCAGTCAAATTTAGCGTTGGTTCTAATGTTTCTCACTGATATAGGGAAAAATTCAGGGTTTTATCCAAAGAAAGTTCTGTGTCAGCACCTTTCAAGTGTCTTAAGGGGACATCATTCTGTAAGAGCATTCTCTGGAATGCCTGGGAGTGCTTTATTTGTTCTGTACTTTTAGAAAAGTGCACTTTATACAGCCTTCATCTGACTATTGATATGACACACATCCCAGTCCATGCCTTACCTGTGGATTTCTAGCAATGGTAGGGAGTGGAGTAGATGACCTTCAGAGCCCCTTCCAGTTTTATAGTTCTATGATTCTATTGTTCTAATTGTCTATACGTGGCTTTGTGAGAATTTTTTCCCCTTAGAAAACAGGATGGAAATGTGCCAATACATAAACACGAAGTGACTAAACATATAATGATGTCTTCTTCCTCTTCTTTGTGTTGAACTTTCCCATGGAATTTTTGTGAATTTATTTGACAGAGAAGACCATGTTTTGCCCAATGGATAACACAATGGCTATTCATACAGACACACCATGTGGTTAACCCTTCACATTCATTGGTTCTGCCACTGCTTCCTGAAAATGTCATTGAGAGAGAGAAAGGTAGCAGCAACTGGGTGTGCTAAAGGGGACAGTGTGCAGTTAGTGCACTGTACCTGAAGGAAACACAACAGGAACAAAGAGACAACATCCTAATTTAAATTTTGTTCTTTAGAGAAGAAAAAGATTGACATGTTCATCTTTGCAGACTCTTTTAATATACATTAAAGGCTGTTTGGTAAAAATAAATAAGATAGCTCTCTACTTTTCCATATACTATAGGGAAATAGTTTCATATTCAAATCTTTCTCATTTGTTTTGCTTCCTTGTAAATTATTTTATTTCCAGCTCAAAGGTACACATGATAAAAAAGATTATGTCTGTAGACACTGAATTTTTGATGAAGACAATCTATTGAGACTTCTTTGGCGGGGGCTCTATGGGTAGTATCTTTTTGCAGCAACATCTATTTCTAGATGTAGATTTCATATTGGCCTACTTAATTAGAGCAATCCTATTTTCAGCTAGTTAGTCCTAGTTTTCTCATTGGTATAATACATCGAACAGACTACATAAATATTTTTGAAATGTCTACAGTAACCTACTTTTCCAATGTCATGAGTTTCCCACTGCATTCAAAATTATCAGAGTTACTAATATTGGATGATGAGTTCATATGAGTTCACCATCATGGCTACTTTGTTACAAAATTGTGGAACAAAAGAGTTCTAAACTAGCAAAACCAATGTGGGAGCAGCTGTTCACTCAGAAGCTTTTCATATTGTTAGGTGAAGGTGGACATGGCCCAGTACTGAATAGACAATGGTGTACAACACCATTGTTAATTAACGGCATAGTGGCCCCTTCCTCAGAAAGAAGGGAGCTTATATGCTAATACATTTTATAATATTTTTCTTCCTTAAGGATGGGTGAAATTGCTCGTTTGGTTCATTTCTTTGATGATTTGCCAATTTTCATCATATTCAAAATGAAAAGAATTTGAGATTATTTTTTTAAAAAGTGGGAGAAACCAAAACAGAGAACTTTCAAATCGAAATCTGAACAATGCACTCTTCTCAAGACATGCTTATATATGAGTACAAATTAGGATTATAATATATCAATCCTGGTGTAGGAAAGTTTGTCTTGTATTTTAAAGACCAGCATTATATTCTTTTCATGAATGAAAAAGTTAATATATGACACACACGGGCACCCCCTCCCCCAAAATAAAATGGCATTGAGATTCAGTGAGAGGAAAAAGATAACAATAGTTGAAATTGAGTTTGGCTTTGAATTCAAATGACTCTTCGGCATGTTATTTTACTTCTTGTGCTATTTCATTCCTTTATAATAAGCCTTGAGTTTGTCTTCTTTTTTTTAATAGGTGCTTTTATGTGCATGAAGATTATAAGTGTATAAAGCAGTAATCTGCTCTCTGTCATAATATTTGAAAGCTTTGGAATTATTAATGATCTTGTTACCAGACAATTAACATGTTCATGGGTAATGCCTGTTTAATAAGAATTCTATGGCTAGGATCAAAAGGTTGAATTCATTTTAGGTTGTGATGAAGATAAAAAGTGTTAAGGCATTATTGTAATGCTGCACAAAGATCTAGAGGAAAATGAAGGGGACCTTGGAGGTAATGCTATCTCTAAATGCAATGCTATTCAGGCTTTTTATAAAGATTTTCTTTTTAAAAAATGAGTTGTCACAGACAGTACAGGTTCCAGAAGGTGAAGTGACATGAAGGCTGTCTATCTTTTTCCTAAAGGGATAGCAATTATTCTAAATCAATTATGAAAGCTGCCGTGAGGGTGCTAAAACATACAACTGATTCTCACTTTTGCCACAGGAAAATGGATTGGCTAACACTGGCAAAATGCTTCTACAATGTGGTACTCTGTTCAAATGATGGAAAGGGTTGCCATTTTAAGACTTTTCCACAGTCCTCTGAATCAACTTTGTACTACAGAAATATTGGTTTAAAAAACAGAAATCTAGATTATGAGTAAATTATATCACACATGCTAGCAGGCATTTATGTATTTAAGTATTTAAGATAGGGATAAAATATCTGGATTCTGGTACTTGAACTATTGTCTTGAATTTTTATCCAATGGCAGTAAGACACTAACTAAAATATGTGCCATTTTATACTTTTCCCTTTGGCCCGCCCACCCCCAACTGGAATGCAACCCCCAAAATAAAAATTTGGTCCTTGGGCTGAGAGAGGCTCCCTCCCCTCACTGTGAAACAGTACTATAAGGCAACTATTTCTAAAAACAGAAAGTGGAGCCCAGTGCACTTTTAAGTCATTCAAAAGCTGAGCAGAAAGAAATCTGTTCATGGCCTACCTAAAAGTAAGCAAAGATGGAATCAGTCTATCATCCCTACAGGGGGAGATCCACAAGAAGGATAATGCCACGGAAAAGTCCTGGTCCCAAATTCTCACCAAACCATCATGTCTTGGTGGAGGGACATGTTGCAGGTCCTCTGAAGCAGATGGCAAACTGGAAGGAAATGATCTTTCAGAGGTTCTAGTCCCAAATCATTCAAGGCTTTGTGGGTAACAGCCAGCATCTTCGACTAGGCTTATAAACAAATCAAAATGCAGAGCAGCTGATAATGGGTATAATACCGGCAACACTTAATACACCAGAGAGCAAACATTTTGCATTAGCTACAGTTTCTGTCACTTCTTCAGGGATAAGTCCACATAAGAGCATGCTGCAGTGGACCATGTGTGAAGTGATTAAGGCATGAATTACTGTTTATTTATTTACTTGTTTGCTTATTTTGTCTCATTTGTAGGCTACCTTTCTCCTGATGAGAGGACACAAGGCAGCTCACAACATTAAAACAGGAAATTAAGAACACAATAAATAACATATGAAAATAATTAAACTATAATAATAATAATTAAAATACATATAGTGTTTAAAACGTTAAAAAATTTAAAACAAACTAAACAAGCTTAAAAAGGTAAAAAATAAACAGCATCTAGGGACTCAAAAAAGGCCTGCATGAAAAGGTAGGTTTTCAACTGTCAGTGGAAGGATACAAGAGGGAGGGCTAACTGAACTTCCTGAGGGAGAGCATTCCACAACCTGGGAGATGCCACAGAGAAGACCGTCTCTTGTGTCCCCCATCAAAAGTGCCTGTGATGGCAATGGACCAAAAGGAGAGCCTCCTTTGAAGATCTTAAGAACTGGGGAGACTCATATGGATAGACATGGTCCTTCAAATAGCCTGGAAGAAACCATATAGGGCTAGATACTAGATGCACACTCTCTATGATGGGGTGCAACTGGTACACCAGGCAAGATGGACAAAGGCACTCCTTGGTACAGATATTTTCCTGCCGTCTGGGAGCAAACACTGGATCCAAGGTACTCAAAATCTGCAAACCTGATCCTTCAGAAGCAGTACTATTCCATCAAGAATGGGCTGTACCCCCATTCCTAAATTAGCTTGCCTCCTGGCCAACAGTCCCATCATCGTATCAGGAATAAGAATAAGCCTCAACTTTTTAGCCTTTATATAATGTAGCAACACATCATGACTCAGCACCAACAATCTTCTTCACCTCAGTAGAAAGCAAGAGATAGAGTTTGATGTTGACCCAGTTCCCACAGAACCTCCCCCAGAGACATGATGTAGTTGAAAAACAGTTTTGGTACAAAACAGAGCCTGGGGTACCCGAATAAGTTAACAGGATGAACAATAATTACTCAGTATCATTTGCTAGGAATGTTCAGCCCAACATGTTTCACAAAATATTGTCCCCTGTCCCATAATAAAAGTCCTTCAATAATATTGTGATTGATAGTATTTTTGAGAGCTCCATGAGAACCAATAAGTATACACACCCCTGTCTAATTTTGAATTGGGCTAAACAAAGACCATGAAGGATCTAATAAACAGTTTCATGCAAGAAAGCATGTTCCAGCACCTTACTCAGATGAAGAATATCAGAGAATAGCCAATAGTTGTGTAAGAATGGTGGGATTCAGGTGTTGTGGTGGTGATTTTCCCCACATGGACATCTCTCCACAGCTTCTTTTAAAGGAATTTGGATAGAGCCATTCCTTGAAAAAGTATTAATATACCCTGTCATCTGCATATAACCTTGATTTATTCTCAAGGTTGTATTCTCATAGTTCACTGTTTCATTCCCATAGTTCAAAAGTATAATTTACAAAGTTCAGATGGAAATGTTCTCACCCAGAGATAATTTAATCTGACCTTGTTTCACAGAAGATGATAGCAAACATAGCTCACAGCAAGTGTAAATCAGGAAACTGGTCATTATAATCATGTCATGAGGTTTTAAAGAAAACAGTGCTCTCGATTTCTTGTAATATCATGTCCTTTCTAAAACTAGTTATTTGAACTGCTTAGCCATGATAACATGTGAACAGCTGTGACTGTCTGTCATGCTGACTTATTTTCTTCTTATCACACTAGTAATCTTCAATCACATTGGATTATTGCTTTATTAACACCACAATCTTATTACAAAATCTTGTATGGTGCACTGTTAAAGTCTCATGTACAACATATGTGTCACATGAAAAATAAAAATGAGAGCACAAATTCTTGCAGAAGAAAAACAAAACCCAAAATTCAGAATTTCTACATATTTACTCTTGAGGTGATTAATCAGTGCAGTCACCTCAGATTGGGAGTTGAAGGGAAGGCCTCACCCCCCTGCCCAGGACTGCTGGATAGCTCAGTGGGTTAGGCATCTGGTTGCAGAGCCAGAGGCTGGGAGTTCAATTCCTCATTGTCCCTCTTGCAAGTAGGCTACCTTTCTACTCCCTGACAGGAGCTAGACTCTATGGTCCATAGGGTCCCTTCTAGCTCTGCAGTTCTAAGATGATGTTTGGCAGTGGTGATACCACATTGTGACTATGACTACATATTGGGCTTCTGCTCCTCTTTGTGAGCATTATTCTCAACACACTTGAGCCTTCTTCAGGCATTCAGGGTTACTTAAAACATAAATTCAATCTTCTCTGCTGTCAATCTCCATGTGAAGAGGCGAAAGTTGACTAAATAAGGATATTATCCATGTGATGCATGACCCTGAATAACTGGGTTCTTGATTACTTGAGGGGACGCTCTCCTTTTCAGAATGTCACTTGCCCACACCTGCAGTGTGACCACTGAGAGGGTTAAGGGTTGTGGACTCTCCCCTATATATTCAATTGAACTTATTTTTAACAGGGCTCTTGACTCATGTATCACTTTCACTGGATCAGGGCAAATATACCAGGAGACTGTGCTGTCCTCTATAGCCCTATCAATTTTGACTTGCTGGACCTTGATCATGTAGAGAGGAGTGCCTACTCCCTCCCCTCCCCGCAGCCACGTTGTCCAGATAGCCACATATTTGTAGAGGGAAAGGATCTTGTTGGCATGTAGTCGCTAAAACTCAAGCAAGAACCCTAAAAAACTGAGTTCTTGCTTTCATGGGAGGTTTTCAAATACGTTGCTCTTTATGTGAATAAACCAACAGTGGGGAGGGGTTGGTCTTCCCTTTTTATTTAAAATTAAGCATAGGGAGCTGGTTCAACTAAGAGACCAAAACTTGGTCAGAGCCTTGTTAGAGGGATATGTGAGCTTACTCCCATGGTCCCAATCTGGTTTGGTGGGTGTACCTGCAATTTGCATTTCAAAAAAAGATCAGTTGGAAAAGATGTTTTTATTTTTATTTTTCAGTGCAAATTGCAGATATGGTGCCCTTGATCTGCATCATGTACAAAAGTATTCATGTCCCTGTATCACCATGCTAGGAGCTCAATCTAGATCAGGTTCCCCATGTTTACTTTGGGTAATATAATACTAGGTTTCATGCTTAGAGTAACAAATTTAGTAAACTGAGACTATCCTGACAATTATGGATTTTGATAAAAATATACGGCAGGAAAAAATATAAGAAATTTGAGTGAGGTGCACAGGTGTTGCTCTAAAAAACCCTGAAAAATCATTTTAAAAAGTGCCTCATAGAAGTGCATCTGTATTTTAATTTTTTAAAATATTCTTGAGCTGCTTTGAGTCCTTTCATCATGAAAAGACAGCCTACAATGAGACAAAATAAACAAACAAATAAGTAAATAAATAGTAATTCACACCTTAAGCGCCTCCTATTTGGATTACTGCAGCATGGTCTTACATGGAGTTTTCCATGAAGAGGGGTCAGAAATTGCAGCTAATACACAATTGATGCTTTCTGGTGTATGAGTGTTGCCTATATTATAATCATCATCAGCTGGACTGCCTTTTGATTTGTCTACAGGCCCAGTGCTGATGCTGGTTGTTAATCATAAAGCTTTGAACGATTTAGTGCCAGAATCTCTGAAAGATCGTCTCCTCTATGCATTTGATCCGGACTTCACAGTACTTAGCAGAGACTCACTGAAACAAACAAGACTTGCTCTGTGTGTGTTCTGTGCTATCAAGTCGGAACTGACTTATAGCAACCCTAACAGGGATTTAAGTAAGTGAGCTATTTAAGGAGTGGTTTTACCAGTTCCATTTCCCAGTGAGTGTCCACGGTTGAGCGGGGATTCGAACCCTGTTCACCAGAGTCCTAGTCCATCACTCTATCCACTACACTACACTGGGAATCCAGAGACTTACCCTAGACTTTATTAATACCATTACTAATACCATTCTTGTTGATTTCTGAGTTCTACTCTAATTGTGATTAAGTCTGGATCACCTATATGTATAAAAAAAAAGGGATGGTAACAATATTATGAGTGTGATGTAGGATATGATTTTTCCATATGATGAAGCAAAAACAAGGAGCATTAACTTTTTAATCCTGAATTTTGAGGATAGAAATTAAAATGAAATAATGGTCTTCTAGACCATTAATGGAGAACAAAACTCTCCACAGAAACAGAAATGCTACCTTTGCTAGACTGAGCACTCTTATCATGAAAGGAAGAATACAAGACTGGAACTAAGATCTCATCTGGAGGGAAACCTTATATTGCCATGCCATCTATGGGTGAATATTTCTTCTAGCATGACTGCCATTTCAGTCCTTCTCCAAATATGGTACTTCTATGAGATCTTTGAACAATCTGTTTCCAATGGATTAGAACAGTGGCAGAACTGAGATAATGCAGAAGATTCACTAAGACACAACAAACAGAAATTAAAAGTCATATTATTGCACCAGTACAGATGTGACCTTGAAAATTATATGCTTCTAAAATGCAAATCTTAAATCAAACTACACTCCCGGTGCTCTTTTTTTTTTTTTAACTCTTCATGGATGGCATGGGATTAACCAACCATTCTTTTCCATTTTAAACCAATGAATGTTCAAAATTTGACTATTGCAGCCAGACATTTTCTCCCAGGTTTAGCTGAGCTTAAATTTTAAGCAAAGCCAACATTTCAGCAAAGCCTTAATTTTATAAAAGTTATGCACTTCCCCTTACAACCTTTTTACCATGGAACTAATCACACATTTTTAACATCAATGCTGTATTTTAGATGTAATTCTTCTACAATAAAACTCCAGTAACTACTGTATGGAATGTGATCACCTGAACAATGTAGTTGGATAGGTCACAAACAGTAATCAAGTTCTGGACATGCCATTGTATGATGTCTGGAGATATTCTTTCTCCTCATTAAGTGGTTGCAAAACTGAACAGTAACATTAAAAGTAAGATTCCAGATTCATTTCCAAAATATTCTTTGGAAATAAAACTCACGAATGCTGAGAAGGCTATTATCTCATTCCACAGCTATGATCCTGTATGTATGTATGTATGTATGTATGTATGTATGTATGTATGTATGTATGTATGTATGTATGTATGTATGTATGTATGTATGTATGTATGAACTTACATTTCTATACCATCTTTGCTTGAAAGAGTTCAAGGTCCTGTGTATGGCTCTCTTCCTCCCCACTTTCTCCTAACATTAACAACCTCTAAGCCTAAAACAATTGATTACTCAATGCATTTATTAGCTTAGTAGGTTGTAG
The DNA here is from genome assembly GCA_037013535.1 of Intellagama lesueurii. Classification (NCBI taxonomy): domain Eukaryota; kingdom Metazoa; phylum Chordata; class Lepidosauria; order Squamata; family Agamidae; genus Intellagama; species Intellagama lesueurii. The sequence goes on from JBAJHW010000003.1 coordinate 117,589,159, forward strand.
AACCTGGATTTCCCATTCTCAGTTTAACACCACTATACCACACTGCCTGTTATTAGCACAGATTATAATGACCTGAGCTATTAAAAGTTTGTCTTCCTTTACTTGCAGTAGTTTTCCAAAGACTGTTCCCTGTTTTGGGGGATGACTACTCCCAGCCAGCCTGCTTCATCACCGATCATACTGGCAGATAAGGAGGTGGGGCAGGGATTCCTGCAGCACTGCCTGTGAGTAGGCAGCTGCTGGAGGAGGCAGAGAAGGGAAATCTGTGTTCCTCCCAGGACTGGAAGTTTATGTGGTGGGGTGAGTGCACTGGCAAGTGAGTGGGGGAGTCAGTGTGGGTGTGGGGGGACACGTGCTGAGGACTTACAATGATCTGGCACAAAATGCTTCATGCCTGCTTCTAGCCAAAACACAAATATTATAGTCTTACAAATATGGTTAGAATCTTGCTCACAAAAAGGTTGGGTGGAAGAGACGTTTCCCATCCCCTCCTTTCCCGAAAACCCCCGGGGCTGAACCAGAAGGTGTTCATATCTGACTTAGTTTCTATGATCTCCTCCTTCTCTCTCAATCCCCCATGTCACTCAGCAATGTCCTCTCACATTCATGATAGCATTTTCTTTTTTTCTTTTTTAATTTTTTTCATATTTTATTAAAAGTGGTGAAAAAGTCAAAAGAGCAAAACTTCAAGTGGTTTAAAAATTTGCAAACACAGTCAAAAGATTGCTTATTTACTCGCAAAAAATGAGGCAAGAACAATTACAGAACAATCCCACAAGAAAATAAGAAAGCTAGCTAACCTAAGCTAATACATACATCCTGGCAGAGCTTCAGCATAATAACAGAGCATATGTGGAGTGCAAGTCCTGCAGCAGATGAGCATAGCTTTCTCCTAAGAGATAACTAGGCTAACCTCAGTCACTTCTCTCCCAATTTTAATACGCAGAATTCCAGGAAAACCACCAATTGAGTGTTGAATTGCCCTGAACCTTGGTGAAGAAGAGAGTAACTTTCTCTCCTGCCCTCACTCAGTTGAAACCATTCCTCCTAAAAAAACACTGTTCCAAGGAGTACACTAAGCCCGACCTTGAAATTCCTGTTCTCACCGAGATAAGGCACAGGCAGTCACTGCTTTCCAATTAACAGTACTTTCTCCCCCTTCTCCTGGTCAGCTTGTCCTAGGCAGGAACTACAAGGCCTGTTCTCCAGAGAAGCAACAGAAACCATGATTCTCCATTACTGCAGTCTTTTGATAGTGGTTTTTCTTTTTCTTTTTTTTAATTCTTTTTTTAAAACTAGGGGTACAGATGGTAAGGGGAATGGACAAAAAAAGGGGGGAGAAGGAGAACATAAAATATACTGTCATCAAATCTTGTTCACGTTACAATATCAAGTCCACATTTCGCCTTTCTACAGTTTGATTGCCCTTCCATATTTCTACTTGCAGTTACCTTTTAGTTTAATTCTATGTTAATCAAGCTCTATCTACTGACTGAAACCATTTATCTAATAAATTCCATCGTTCAGTTGCCTTTTGTATTGGACAGTCTTTCAACACTTCCAATAGTATATCCATCTCTGCATCTTCTCCAAGAGCTCCTCTTGCTTCAGTATCTTCAGTTTCTTCCAAATCTGGCTGCATTAACTATATGTATAACTAGATAACTCTTTGTCTTATCTATATTATCTGGTATAATATTCAGTAAAAACAATTCTGGGTTTAGTGGAATATTACAGAGCAATATTTTTTGTAACAAAGTATGTACTGCTATCCAGTACTGTTTCGCTTCTCTACAAGTCCACCACATATGATAAAAACTTCCTTCTTGTGCTTTACATTTCCAACACACATGATAGCATTTTCATGGCATCCTTAGGGGAGGGACTTCTGCCTGTCTCTTTTCACAGGTAGATATCTGTATCCAACTCAGAAGTGGCATTTCATTTGAAGGAGCAAGCAGTTCTTGCTGTGATTCCAGCTGATAGTGAGATAATATGTTACCCACATTTCATAAGAATATGTAACTTTTTCATGGTACGTTAGCCCCACATCAGGCAATTAAGGTGTCACTGGAAATGGCTGGGCAAATTAAGTAATGGCTAGGTTTATGGGATATAAATGCCTTTTTAAAAAGCTGTAATAATAATAGCTTGTTATTACAATGGAGAGGCTGCTATTGGCGTAACTGGTTGTCTTCCAGTGGTGCATGAATTACTCCCTATAGAGGTATACATATGCACAGGACCATGCAGAAACAGAAAATCCACACAGATTCCACCCACCTCAAAACAATTTGCAACCAGGAACCTAGATTCTTCCTGGCATAACTTGAAGAATCACTCCCTGAAAAATCTATGGAGCCAAAGTTTGTGAGTTTGATTCCCCACTGTGCCTCCTGGGAGAAAAGCCAGCCTGGGTAGCCATGTGCAAACTGCACAGTTCCAGAAAGAAGGGAATGATAAACCACTTCTGTGTACTGTCTACCTAGAAAACCCTAGAAAGAGTTGTCATAAGTTGGAATCAACTTTATGACAAACAATTGTTGCTGTTGTTGTTGCTGTTGTTGTATCTGTGCATACAGCTATTGCTGCTAGGGATGAACAATAAATTAATTGTTCACTTTTCCTACACAAACTGTCCAAGAGTAGTGGCAGCGAGATGAAACAAATCTTGTTTTGGATATTGTATATTTCTGATGTTTGTGATGCATTTTGCTGATGCGTGTGGGAAGGACAAAAACCATGCGTGCAATTCAAATATACCTAACAAAAATGCATATCTTTGGAAAATGTGTAGCCAAGGAGAAAATGTACAAAATTGTTTACAAAGATGTATGCATGGCCGGTTTGGGGGGGGGGGGGGGAAGGATATATATGAAGGTCAGGGGAATTCTGAGAAACATGATGAAAATAAAATAGACATTTCTCGTGCCTATCTCCCATGTTTTCTTCCATGGAATTAATGACAGAAAGCCTTGTATAGAGCAAGATGGACACTGGAAGATGTGCTGTACAGCAAATTAATTCCCATCACATATTCAACATTCATTCTAACATCAATGCACAAACATATATATCAGAATGGTAAGCAACGAGACAAAAAGAAACCCAAAAAACCTATCCTGATGATACTAATTGTTTGCTAAGCAATTTTGGGCCTTTTGAGTCTGAGTATGAACCTTTCAAGTAGGAATCTATGGCAACAGGAAGGGGTTATCGTATCTCAATGTAGATTGGTATGTTGTGATGCAAATTGCCTCTTCAAAGGCAAGGTGGCACAGTAACCAAGCACATGTCAGATGCAAAGAGGAATGCTTAATCATGATAATGAGAAAATTGCATAGGCAATCTAATTGGCATGCACCTGCAAAATAGATATCCAGTTTGAAGCTCAGTCTGAGATTCTTAACTTAGAGTTATTCACATATATACAGTTAACATCATGATTACCACTATGCTTGATTATGATATCTTTAATGAGGGAGGACCAGAGCCAGATGTGTGGACTGGTTGTGGTGGTTGTATGAAAAAAATGGTGTGAGAGCATCCACATTTCAGTCACACGAAAAAGGAAAAGGCTACCTGAGCTGCCATCATCAGGTGGGGGCGTGTAAGAACCATCCCTAAGGCACTAAATCAGCAGAACAAAGTTGCAAGGATAAATGGATATATTAAGAGAGAAGTGACTGGTATTGCTTCCCACACATGAAGCAGAACTAGGGGTGGGGAAGACAGACAGAAAGAGAGTTTGTTTTCTAACTTTTTGTGGCAACATCAAACACTGACCGCCAATATATGAAATGGAATTAAATTGTCAGTCTGCTGCTTTCTGTGCTGTCTGATACTATCCAACACATGTTAGATTCATATTCACCAAGCTGCTTTTCTAGAAATGCCAGATGTTAGAATCTCAACTGGACAGCTTAGCTTTGAATTGCCCCTCTCCCCCCATATAACCCTGTAAAGCAGAGGTGAATGTCACAATTCTGGAAACTTGCACATAGCTCAGAATGGAGCAAAGAAAAGCCAGACTTTTCATGATGAAAATCAGTAGCTTCACAAATCATTCAGGTAGAATTTAGAGGGGGGCATTTATTTATTTATTTATTTATTTATTTATTTATTTATTTATTTATTTATTATTTATTTATTTATTTATTTATTTATTTATTGCTGTAACTCAATGAAAGGCACGGAAAGATAAAATAACAATGCCTTATAATGAAGGTGTGGAAGTTGCCTGAGATGACAGAGACTGATAGCTTCATCACCCAAGGAAGAATAAGGACTTCCTACACACTCCAATCACTGAGGTACTGCAGAAGGTCTTTGAGTAAGATCACTGGGCTATATATCTCCTTGCACCTGCTGTTTGCAGTGTATGACTTGACTGCTAGATTAGAGATAATGCTGGTAGCATAGTGCATAGCATCAAAATCATAGAACTTAAGGCTTAGCCTTCCGGAATTCTTTCAATTTGAAAAACCTCAGGATTGTGTGTGTGGATTGCTTCTTGCATGGATTTTGAATTGTCAGTTTTAACATGTCGATATCAGCCTTTCCTCTCCCCTCTTGTTTTTTTTTTGTTTTTTTTTTTGCTGGTGTGGTGCTATCATACCACAGCCAAAGTAACATTCTTCAAATGCAATACAATTACTTCTGAGTTCTCTATATGTAGAAAACCCTGGAGAGGGTCATCATAAGTTGGAATTGACTTGATAACACAATTGTTACTATTGCCTCATTTACTACACAGCACTGCTACTGTACCTCATATTAGATTACAGGGAAGGAGACTGGTAGTTGAAAGAGTTGAATAACTTAGTACCATCCAGTCTAGCATGATGTAATGTCTAGTTCAAAGGACGTCTAATTTTTTGTATTGGCCATACTTAGCAATCTGATGCAGCAGCTTTTTAAAAAGGGAGGGAAAGCAAGAAAGGAAAGGGGGGGGGGGAAAGGAAAGGAAAAAATCTATCCAACATTGAAGGTGGCTGATCTCCAGATTTGAAAATATATGTGTCTGTCACTTTGCATGCTGAACTCTTCATTTAAGGTCCATTTCATCTCCCAAATTCATGGCACTGTGCAATCTCCTCAAGTTATAGCCATTTCAATTCCCCATTTGAGTAAATGAGGAATTTCCCCAGCTACTTGGAAATGCAGAAATACCAGCGTGGACAGAGAGACAGATTGGATCAGAGGGTCTCCCAGATGGCATGCATCTGATAAGATTCCAATCTGATATTCTTATCAAGACACTGATCAAATAAGAGAGGGCAATGCAGAGCCCTAGAAGAACAAGAACAATGATGAAAGGGTGGGTAATGGGTGAGAAGAGCTAGTGAAGCTTTGGTGAGAGTGGTGTTTCATCAAACTGAATTTTTCTTTAAGGTAGGGTAAATGAAATTTTATCATATTGCATCATGCTATAATCATATACTATTGTATTCTGCTCATTATGCCTCCTCTGTGCTGCAGGAAGTAACTCATGCACAACAGTCCACCATGCACATCACTGGATTAATATTCATCCAGGTACAAAATTTTGCACTGATTGACTTCTGTCAATTTTTTAAACCCATGGGAATATATTGTGGAATAGGAGAAAGGTTTGAATTGGGATAATGATGGGTTTAAGGTTAGGGTAAGGGTTACTGTAGCTTGTATTTTTTGAACCTACTGAGAATACCAGTTTTCCCACCAAATGACTGAGAACAACAGTATACGACTTCTACTTCTTGGCATCATGGCTTGTAGAAAAAGGACATTAGACTTTTGTCTTATATTGTATTATTTTGGAGTGGGGTAACCTATGGGCAAAATTAAATAGATTTCAGAGACATTTCCCCCCCCCCCCGTTTTTTCTTGTGTGTTTGGAATAAACAAAAAATAGACAAACAGAAAAGGACATGAAGTGCCTGAAAGGTGTAGATCTTGTTTCCAGTTCTTCAGGTGACAATATCATAAAATGCTGTTCTCATCTGTCTAGTACTGTGTGCATTCTGGAGGGGGAAAAAGGGACTCAGAGGTTGCAAAATGCCTTGTCTGCAAGGATGAGGGTTAAAAAGAAAACCATGCTTTTGCCTAGGGAAGGGTGGAAAGGAGATAAACCTTTGAAAAAATGTAATGAATAATCATGCTTGAACAAGATGGATTACTGTGTAAACAGGGCTTGCCATGAGGCAGAGAGTAGTCATAGGACAGCAGCCATTCTCAACCTTTTTTTGGCCAAAATATGAAAGAGATATTGGCTGAATCAGGATGGTATAAGGTGCACAACAAATATTATACAGTGGTATGTGAAGAACTGTTGCCAGTTTGTGGCCCCCTGAAAATGTGCCAGGTGTCACCTAGGGAGGACATATGCCTCCCCCCCAATTGAGAATGGTTGGTTTAAAGTAGTTTCTGCTCCATCTATACTTTGCAAATCATTCAAACCCTCATTCAGTTGGTGTTACCTCCCTTTAAATAAAATTGACCTAATTAACTTATCAAAGTAAATGATTTATTGAAGGTCTACATTTTGGGGTATACATTTGGAACAACTATTTTGTAGATATGATACAACCATTTGTCTTCTTTTTTGTGCAATGTTGATATCAACGTCTTTGGTTTGTGCCAGAATTATTCAAAGCTAGAGGATTAGTCCTTTCAGTGGCGTATTTGTTTTAATCAGCTTATGTTTAATATTGTACATATGATTATGATTATTTTCCATTTAATTTATGTTCCGGTAGTTCATACAGTTTTAATATGTAACATTCTAAATAATCTAATAGAAGTATTTCATATAGATGCATGTGCATGTGCATCTGCATTTCTATGTGGGTCCATTGTGGGAAACTTCTGCTTAAAGGTTGTAGCTACATTCTGTTCCAGTGACGTGCATACACTCCTGGCAGGAAGCGGCAGCTGCCAGCAGGTGGGGTAACCCCTTATTCTGCCCTTTCGCTTAGAGGTAGAGCATAAGATCAAAGAGTTATTTCAGCCAATCCTAGTTGCGATTAGGTAACTAGTATCATATCTGAATTTTATCAACATACTATGTAACTCATGCTAAGTTAATAAAAAGAGGTCTCAGGGCGTTGCCTGAAGGCTCAGCTGGCTCGGACATCCATCGTCGACTCCTTTGTTCTTTCTCTAAGGTAATTAGCCTTCCTTTGTTCTGTGATCACCTACATTTGGCACCCAACGTGGGGCCTCAAACAGGGGCCTCAAACAAGGAACTCAAACAGGGACCTCAAACAGAGACATCAAACAGAGACATCAAATAGGGACCTGACAGGGACTTGACATCAACATCGTCTGAGGCAATCATAGCAGCTCACCTCACCCAGCAAGGGCTACAGACGCATCCTCGCATCCTCTTCGGATCCCAGGTGAGTATTTAGTTAAAAAATGGGAAATCATCATGCAGACTCTGCTCTTCGTTCCTTGTGTCCACTCTTTTCTAATCCTATTGACAGCCATTCCTTTTTTCACCAGAGTGATAAACAACTCCATAAGCAATTTTCTATTCCGCTTTTTCAAGCTCGAGACATCGTCTCCTCTTGCTTTCCCTGTTCTATGTCTCCCATTTCCTTTCCTTTTGATGCTGTTAACCCACGAGGAACAGATGCCAATCAGCTTTGGCAAATGGATGTCACTCATGTTCCTACCCTTGCTCCTCTTTCTTATGTTCATCTAACTATTGATACTGATTCAGGATACATCTGGGCTACCCCTCTTCGTGGCGAGACCTCTCGCCATGTCATACAACATTGTTTACGTACATTTGCAATTGTGGGCCAGCCTCAAGCCTTAAAAACAGACAATGGCCCTGCCTATACTTCTCACGCCTTTACTACTTTCTGGAATGAATGGGACGTTCAACTTTCCCATGGTATTCCTTATAACTGCACAGGACAGGCTATTGTAGAATGAGCACACCACTCTTTTAAATTTCTCCTTTCCAAACAAACAAAAAACAGAGGGATCAAGCCCCAAGATGTTCCAGATGTAGTATCAATAGCATTGTTCACATTAAATCATTTAACTGTATCTGCAGGTCAGCATCAGTTGTCACCAGTAGAAAAACACTTTTGTAAAGAAATCCCCATGGAATGGCTGCTGGTGACTTATAAGCAACCACCTGACCCTCAGTGGGAGGGTCCAACCCCTTTACTAACATGGGGTCATGTCTATGCTGCTGTGCTTACTCCCACAGGTCCTTTGTGGATCCCGGCTCGGTGTGTGAGGCCATATCGTGGGAAGAATAAGTTGGCATCGCAACCTGCAGAACCCGATTCTGGAATTCAACCCAGCGATGGCTCTGGAGTGGGACCAGATGACTGTGCGTTGCCGGAAGTGCCCGGCCCGACCTGAAGGCACTCAGCCCAAAGTTACTTGGGGGATGATAAAGATGCTGAGTGCTGATGCAAAAAGAATTCTAAATCAGCAGCAGATCCTGGAATCTCCTGAAACTTTTCTAGCAGCCATTATCTCTCAGCTGAATGCTAACTCCGTGACACTGTTGTGTTGTGTTCTCATTCATGGAATTATGCTCCTCATACTCCTTATAAGTTGCTGTTGTTTTATTCAATGCATACCAACCTTCTTTTCCATAATAACTACCTATTTCAAAGCTTCGCCCTCAGGCCTTTGCCGAAAGGATTTATATGTAGTTCGCAAATATATGAAAGAATATATGCCTTTGCTTAACAAAAAAGAAAAAGAGGGAATGTGGGAAACTTCTGCTTAAAGGTTGTAGCTGCATTCTGTTCCAGTCACGTGCATACACTCCTGGCAGGAAGCAGCAGCTGCCAGAAGGCGGGGTAACCCCTTATTCTGCCCTTTCGCTTAGAAGTAGAGCATAAGATCAAAGAGTTATTTCAGCCAATCCTAGTTGCGATTAGGTAACTAGTATCCTATCTGAATTCTAACAACATACTATATAACTCATGCTAAGTTAATAAAAAGAACTCTCAGGGCGTTGCCTGAAGGCTCCGCTGGCTCTGACATTCGTCGTCGACTCCTTTGTTCTTTCTCTAAGGTAATTAGACTTCCTTTGTTCCGTGATCACCTACAGTCCATCTGTGTCCTTTCCAGATGGCCATTCCATATACAGAAAGATACAGAATGCCAAATTAGTCAAACCAGATCCACACTTTGCTCAGTCAACAAACTCATTCTTGTTTGTTGACTTCATTATAGCTGCACAAGAATGTGTCTATGTTATTGTGCAGCAGGGCAAAACAATATTCTACAAGGCAATTCCAAAAATGGGTGCAGAACAAACAAAAAATTATAACCTTGAAACTGGACTTTGCATCATCACAAACCTTGTACAGATGTAACAGAGAGTAAGCTTGTGTACTGTGCAAAATTTAGGGAAGTTTGGACAAAGAATATTTGAGTTATAATTTTTAAAATGTAAAACTGTTTTACACTCCCATGCAGAAACACACAACCTCTAGTGTCCCCAGATTTAAATAAGATCAACTAAATTGAAAAGACCATCATGCTGATCTTGAAAGAGATTATTGGTCATACCTACTGGGTTTTTTTTTTTAAATCGGAAATAATCAGGCTATAGGGGATGAAATATTGATCCTCAAAGCAGGCCTCCCAAAAGGAGGCCTGTTTGTTACCACTTTGTTACAAGACTCAGCCATTCTACTCATGTTGTCACTATACATTTGTTTCGTAGTTTAAAAAATCCAGAGATGTTATGTGCCAAATGTGGTGACTATATGAGTTATTAATGACCTCCAAAATGTCCTATCATTAACAGGTGTGCTCAGATCTTGCAAACCAGCATCGTCTCATGTCAGGTTGTTCTCTCTTCCTATTGTCCCCTTTCCTAGCAATACTGTCTTTTCCAGTAAGTTCTGCTCATGTCTTGCAAACTAACAGCTGTGGATTCCTTTACTGAGACAATCTGTCTCATTTTGGATCTTCCTCTCTTCCTACAACCCCCCTTTTCCCAGCAATATTGTCTTTTCTGATCAATTCTATGTTTTCATTATTCACATTTGTTGAAAAAACACCCCTGACCATTGCTTTGTGTTTGGGTGAGAAGTGATTAACTGATGAAAAAAGGAATCGGCTTCTGGGATTTTCCCTTGTGTGGTGTCACTTTGTGAATGGGAGTGAGCACAGAAGGGTATCCTGTAGGCCATCTTGATTGCTGCCATTGGTTTTGTCAGCATTCAGGCTGCCCTTTGCCATGTAAAGTTTGGCATGTTTTTTTCCTGCTGGCAACATGGGCACAATATTGGGCCATTTCTTGGTGTTTTGTATCAGGGATACAGCAGCACAATATCCCACATAAAGCAGAGTGGTTTTTGTAACTTTTTTTAAAAAGAAGTGAATATACCTCTCATATGCAGCACCATTAGCATAGCTCTTCTTCCATACTGTTCTCCTGTCATGTGGTCGCCATAAGAATATACTCATTATATGTGATTCCACCTGAGGGCATAGAATTGGTGCTTATACGTTTTTTCCCCAGTTGCTGCTGTTTTTCTCATTCTTACAAATAAAAATGAATTTCCTTAATGCTGTTAATGTCTTCATATCAAGGGTCTGCATTGGGGTGAAATGGAGAGGTTTATATAGACTGGTTTGCAGCAGAATATGTTTCTCATCTGTACTTGATGGTGAATCAACTTTGTGCTAAAAAGAGCAGACGTGCTTACTGTGACTCATCAGGAAGTGCTGATCTCCTCCGATTGCCATTTCCCATATTTTTTTATTAGTGATTATCAATTCAATGCTATAATTGAGGGGTGGGGTATGTGAAGAAAAAAGCAGGGAGAATTATTTGCTATATACACAATTAAAGGCATAGCCACCCTGTTCAATTCTAAAGCAAGGGAGAACCCTGCTGGAGAAGACCTGCAAATGCAGTTAGCTTTTGATCATCCAAGCTGATGATTTACCTTAGCAGAGATAACAAGGAGACATACGACCTAGACTTATGGTTCACTTGCCTCTATGGACTTGTTAAGGCTTTTCACTTTCAGATATTTTTGGACATGATACAATGTCCCTGCTGAGACCAGATGCAGAGGGAAATGTCAGTCAAAGGCATGTACTATGTGGAGGAGGGTGTACTTAATTCATCCCCCCTTCAAACATGAGTATTTTTGAATTTTTCAGAAATTAGACAACGAGCGTTTCATCTTGAAATGCTCTTCATGTGGCATTCCTCAAAAAGATATCTATGGCAAAATGTAGGAACCTATCCAGTTCCATGGCAGAGGATTAGAGTGTACTACACGTGTCTAACAATATTAAGGACTCACAAAATGCGTACAGTAAAGCTGTATCCAACCTCCCCTGGCAGCTTCCAAATACAGACATTTTAAATGTTCGTCTCTGACTAGGACAGAATACAAGATATCCTGGAAAGACTTTCAAATGCAGACACATAATACACTTACAAGTGTGATCCTTGTGTTGTTCAAAGGCTTATATTGAACTCAAACACTGAAGACAAATAGATTGTAAGGCAGGATTATATTCTATTCAGAGCATGTTTCTGGCTGCATCTTTCTGCATGGACAAAAAGGGTGCACTAATGTTTTCTGATCCTTGAAGTGGTGTTTGAAATGCATATATAGGATTTACAATATCAGAATCAAGGCAATATTGTGGGGGGAGCAATTTTTGTTATTGGAAAGCACAATAATAAATCATATGGATAACAAGGAGTAGAGATTTAAATGATGCACCTTTCCCAATACATTTGGAGTAGACCTGTAGGCTTGCATTCATCAATGTCGAGCACCAGGCCTGTTCCTCTAGTGTTCGCGCATTAACCAATATTAGTTTAATTGTCCACTCTTGCCTAGTCTTTTGGACAACAGATTTAGGTTTTAACTGGCAATAACCTATTTTTCATTATTTCTGAGTCATTCCATAAGATCCAGGGAACACCCACAACTGCCACCGTCTTTCTTCCTGTGCCACAAGGTAAGTTACTGAATACTGTAGAAGAGGAAGGGGAAGTTTGTGGCAGTGTTTCTGGCATGTTCATATCCAACTGGGAGCAAGGTTTTGCTCACTTTAAACTTGCCCACAAGCGTTCAAACAAAGGACTCAGAAGTGAGCACCCTGTTCCAATGTTCATGGTGTCCCTTCTTGCAGGTTCACTCACAAGTAGAGTGAGGGCCAACATTGTGGACCTGAGTATAGATGAACATGAACCATGAAACAAAAAAACCCCTGATGAATTAGGCCATTTTGTGGTTCAACTTGGGGCACTTCAGGGAAATATGCCTGCCCAGAATGAACAAAATGCCAAACTGTTATTGTGTTGGCAATTTGAACACTTTGTGGTTCATGCAATGTGGGACTTCCTGGAGTGGTAGAACAAATCCCATGTGAGTTAGAGATGTCAGTCTCACAGTGAGTCTTCAGCTGACTCTCCTCCCCATACCCTCCAAGTTCGGTGAAGACTGGATTTGGGATGTCTGAGTCATAGCCCCTCAAAATACAGGTCCCCTCCCCAAGGAAAATGTTCTTTAGCTTGCTTTGGGGAAATGTGCCTACACAGAATGAAACGAAACAGTGACTAGCTGCTAAAGAACTACTTTGCATCTCTGTGTATATTCACCCTGTGCTATTGTGCTTTGTGTATGTGGCAATGCACATTTGCACATACTTAGCTTCACAAAACTCTCATTTTGTTCAGAGGCATTTTGCACAAATTTCGCAAAAAAAGTGCTTTGTGTTTCAGTCTCACATTGTGGGTAAGATTTCTTAGCAGGCTAGGAAAACCTTTGAGAGGCTGGCTCATTGCATTCAAGTGGTCTGTAATAAAGTGATTAGATCAACCATTGTTTTCATATCCCAGTTTCCAAATAGCTTTTATTTATTTATTTGATTTCTCTATACCACCCATCTGACCAGTTTGGTCACTCTGGACAGTTCACAACTTATAACAGTAACATAAATATGAACAGATACATCAAATTGCATAAAGATTCAAAACAAGACTTAGCAAGCATTAGCAATTCTCTCTTTCTCTTTGTTTCTTTTCAGAAATTAACTAACTGACCATCACTGTTGTGTGATGGATAAAGGGATCCACTTATAAACAATTCAGTAACAAATTTCAAAGAGAACCACAATCAAATGGATCCATCCACAAAGACAATGAAGAACAAAGAACAAATTAGAATTTATGACCTGAAAGCATTAAACTTTGTAAATGAGCTGCCTTCAGGTGAAAAGCAATAAATAATAGATATATGCATCTCTATGAAAGTCTCAATCACATTATAATTTAATACTAACATCATAATGGCCCAAGACATAATTGGCATTGGATCTGTAAAAGCATACGTATAACACAGCTGTAATAAAAGGAGACTAATTTTGTCTTAAGTTAAAAGGGTATATGGTCTTTCTTTTATGCACAAATTTCACTGAGGTTTAACAAGATTTTTAGGGCATGCTCATGCACATTGGAGGATTGTCAAGAAGCAACCAGATCTCTCTAATGAAATTTGTTTTCATCTGCCAATGGAAGGAAAGGAGGGAACAGCCCATGTGCATCTCCCAAGAGAGGGAGTTCCATAATGTGGGAGTAGCCACAGAAAAAGCCCTCTCTCAGATTCTCACCAGACATGCTTATGAAAGCGGTAGGACCAAAAGAAGGCAGTCCCCTGAGAATCCCAATAATGTGGGGGTTCATACAGAGATATATGTTCCTACACTGTAAAGGGCTTTAAAGTTACTGACCAGAACTTTGAATAAGGCCCAGAAATGAATTAGCAGGCAATGAAGCTATTGTAATAGGGTGGTGGTATCACATGATCACAGAACACAATCATGCATATATGTGTATATAAGAATATATGAGATGTATTTGCATAAGAGAATGTGTTTAACCAATCAGATTTTCTGCCACTTGGCAGAAAAAATACAGAAGACTGTGAACTCCATGGTAAATTACAACTATGCAAATAGTTGTTTTTAACTTTTTTTAAAAATGGTGGTCAAATGCATAGCTAGTGAACAGGATCTTATTGCTTACACACACTAGCATAAGTCACACAACATAAATCTCAGTGAAGAGCCACCATTTGTGAAGAATTTGAGGGCTTTATTTCTTGTTGTGTACCAAGAGAGAAAACTGATGTGTGATGAGGAACACAAGCACTGACTTCTTAACTAGTGACAATCTGGCATTGTAATTTACATGATTTAACATATGGCAGTGGGCATAAGTAATAAGATTCTGACCGGCATCTGACTAATTTTAGAACTATTTTAGGAGTTATATATAACTCCTTTTAGGAGTCATGAAGAAGAAACACTTGCTTTAGTACTAAACTATAACAGCCAGGATTCTGTTTGCTCTGATCTATGTATGGAGCAATCTGTTTCACCTGCCATTCCTGATTTCCTAACACTTGCACAAAAAGTAATTCATGACCCCCTTATACAAGCAGAAAGACCCATTGTTTTGAATAAGGTGATCTCCAGCTAGTATAACTGCAAGCTAAAGATTACTAGAGTTAATGCAGAATTGTTTCACTTTGTCTTTCTGAACTGGATTTTTATCTAATGAAGTTTGTTTAAAATGCAATGAGTTATTATAAAATGCTATTGTTTATTTCTGCTTTTCACACATTTTCTTTGCTAAGACAATTGTAATCTTCATCATACCTACCTATAGTGAAAAAATTATCTAAAAATTACCTTGTTTATATTGTTGCTGATAATATACTAACAGCTATATATGATGGTATGATTTTGTGCAGTATCAATTTGTACCTATATATTTAGTCTTGTATGGTCTTGCTTTTTTGCTTCCTTGCTTTCGCAATGAAACTAAAGCACTGTGTATTCTGAAATGAAAAAGTTGAGGTGTATAATGGAGGTCATGCATACAGAAAAATCTATTATAAATAGCAATAATTCATGACTAACAACCCAAAGTGGAGGTAAACCTGTCAAGAGAGGAGCAAATGGCATGACCTCAAATAAAACTGCTGAGATGAATAAAGAGGCTCCAGAATCATCCATTGTTCATACTGATTAAGAAAACCAGGTATAATAAACTGTTTTTATAGTGTTAACCTTGAGCCACGAACAATTAAACAGGAGTGTTGTGTTTTTTTCCAACTCCCACGCTGCTTTTTTTTTTTTTTTTTTGCACTGTGAATAATGTAACAAATTATTGCAGGGCAAAATTAATAGTCTTTACATATACCCCACACTTATTCACAACCAAAATGTATCATGACACAGTACCCCTTCCCCAGACAAAATATCTCATCTAGGTCATAGGGTCATTGCACACTTGGCTAACAGAGGAGCTTGGCATCCAACCCTACCTCAAATAAACGGAAACCTCTGGCTAACTGCATTAGTTAATTAATCGTTTTACTTGCCACACCCACTTAATGTGACCTCCTCTCCTCCGAGAAAGTCATGTCAATAGCGTATCTCCCTATTCCTCCTCCTCAGAACCACTTGTCTCCTTTCAGTAAGAAAATGGGAGACACTCTGTGGTTTGAATAGAGCATTGTTTAGAGCTGGCCCTACCATTAAAGAGGCTCATTTCCATATGGCAATTTCCCACAACACTCCAGTAATATGGAGAAGAAAGACCTATGTCTGAGGAGCAGGATTATGTGGGAACAACACACTGACATTAGTATTCAGATAACATACACTCTCAGATCTGATCATTGAAGCGCATGATAGAGGATGGTTCTTCTACCATGGCATGATGGTTCTTCTAGACAAGAATCCTTCTACTCATGCTATCCTGCAGTGGTGAGAAAAGCATCTCCATCACTGCAGTAGAAGTAGATGTGAGGTATGATAAGATTGTACTATTTTCACTTTGAAGTGTCACTAATGGATGAACAGGCTAATGGATGTTTTCCATGGATTCAGAAGAAGAAGAAAACATGTTATTCTTGTTTCAGAAAGCCGAGGAGAGGGGAGAAGGATGGGCCTATCAGTATAATATTCCAGTCTATTTATTTATGTATAACCCTTAAATTGTTAATGAACTGGAATTCTATTTAAAGTAATAATGGACAACTGGCTCTGGATCATAATGTCTGGGGTACACTGACAATGAAAGTCCCACTGTGAAATTGTTCCCATCATTTAGTACATCTTCCAAACCTTAGTATGTAGCTTACAAGGTAACACCAGAAGAAAAGCCTCTTAGTAGCATCTTAGTTATTATAGAATGTTTAAACTAAAAGCACAGGAAGTCACAGTGGTTTAGAACAGATGATGCCCTAAGCCAAATTGATTCAAAATATTTCGAACTTCTGGTAGGTGGTTCAAAAATATTCTGTTATAGTTGTAATGTCTTCTGCAAGAGAGTAAGACAGATTAATGACTGATTATTGGAAACGTATATTCCAGTCATGGTGGGTGCTCTGAACTCTTATATTATTATTATAGTTGTGTAACCTGGAGTGCGGACAGACAGTGATATAAGATTGTGTCTGATCACACTGGGAAGGATCACTTTGCTGGGAGTGGACTCCCTTAAAGTGACCCCTTTATGTGCACAGGAATTGCTCCAGACCAAGTCCTACTGCTGGACCAAAAAGGTCCAGACTGGGTATGGAGCAGGGTCAGGCTGGTTCACAATTTCCTGCATATCATCCATTCTCAACGGGGGCCACATGGCCCTATGGAGGCCCCTGGAACATTTGAAGGAGACCACAGACTGAAAACAATTCTTCGCACACCACCTTATAATGCTTGTTATGTGACTTGTACAATCCTGATTCAGCCAGTATTTCTTTCATATTGTGTTTAAAGCTGTGGCCAAAAAAACATTGAGAACGGCTTCTGTAAATCATCTGATCTCCGGAAAATAGTTCATACCAGACCATGACATAAGGGGTTCAAAACACGAGCTGTGTCTTCATCTGACCACACTCTTACTTGCACTGAATCAATTTAGACATAAGGAATACAATAAAATTGTGTGAAGTTGTCCTTTAGGTCCTTCCAGACAGACCATCTGGAAGTTACTATATCTGTTCCTCCCTGTTTCTTGTGTGAACTCCTTGTGTGGGAGATTAAGTTGTGGGGAAAATGGAAGGGCAGAAGTAGAGCACAATGACTCTATCCTTCCTTGTAAAATTCCATGAGCCAAGCTGTGTGATGGCATGCTAAAAGCTTCAAAGGAAAAGCAGCCTTTGAAAAAGTGAACTCCTAAAATGTATTGTCATATAATGTGGAGATTTAAACAAAAAATCCAAAGAAGTAGCCATGTTAGTCTGTCTCCTCAGTGTGTCAAAAGAAAAGAGGAAGGTGTGAGAAGCAAAGTCTTGTAGCACTTTAAAGTCTAACCGTTTTGTATAAGTGTCAAAATCCAGTTTCTCAGACTTAACCTTTTTAGAAAAAGTATTCTAGATCAGCAGTGTCTCACTCCCAGATATTTCAGGGCCAAATCCTAAGCTCTAAGTGTACATGATGCCATAGGTTATGTGCCCTTAGGAGACAAGGAGTGGACATTTTAACAATAATTACAAAGTGGTGTGTGTGTGTGTGTGTGTGTGTGTGTGTGTGAATGACGTAAAAAGGCTTGCCACAGTCTGTTGAAGAGTCATTTGTAGGATGACGGCTACAATGCACAGCAGGCAACAAGTACATTATTCAGAGGAAAAGAAGCACTGTGTTCTAAACCTGGATAGATAATATATTACAAAAGCTGTCAGGCTGCTGTTGCCTTCCCTGCCTTCTCCCTGCCCTCTTCACCCATCTTTGTGTGCTGTGTGTTGGCCTTGTTTCTCTTTGTATGCCTGTAAGGTTGTATGTATGAGTGACCTGCATGATATAGAAATAGATGTAATCATACAAGATTGTCAAGATGAGTGAGGATAATGCTAAGGAAGAATTGATGGGTTGGATTCAAAGACAGACACATTGCATTAAAAGCAACAATAAAAGCCCTACCTACCGATCTTAAGGAAGCTTATGCAAGGGAAATTACTTGATTCCCCCTCTGCCTATAATTTTGGTGAAGACTGGGTTTCAGACATCCAAGTTATACACCCACAAAGTGGGTCCCCTCAGAAAAGTGTCCTTTAGCAGCTGGCTGGGGGAAACCCAATCTTCACCAAATGGAGATACTGTAGAGGAGAGTTATGGGATGCTTCTCTGTGATTTTGGTGTCTCTAGTTACCTGAAGGGAACTTTCCTGGGTCCTCCCTTTGTGGATGTGTAACTTGGACATCTGACATGCAAACATCACAAAACATGGAGGGATTGTAGAAGAGTCAGAGGAAACTTGGCTGCAATTGTGGTGCCTCTATGTGCCTTGGGGGGTGTCATTTTATAGCCCAATGAATTGATGAATCAAAAATCACTAAAATTCATTGATTTGTATTCATTGGGGGCATTAATTTGTATGAATGTGAATTGATGAATTAGCATTTTTTTTCCAAATTTGCAATACATTTTTCAGTTCATGCCCATCTCTAGTCATGAGGGCAAGGGCTAGTCTCCTTGCTTGACAGAGCTGAAGCAGAAGGATTCAATTTTACTGCTGTGCTAATAGGTCAGGAACATATGTTTGGGAGAGTAGAAACATGGGAGGAGTGCAGGAGCCAGTATTCAAGTAATTATCCGCAGGAGGAGATATAATGGGAGATTCCAACCTCACTGTTACAGGGAAAGGAGAGCAGACTGTTGGCTGGCCTTCTTTTCTTTCAGTTCGGAATCTAACCAAGGAAGGTATGGTGACAAGAAAAGATTGACCTTCTAGCCTAAAAACCTTCTTTTTAATGTGCGGTCATTTGCAGAAAAATCATCAGTCAGGATTAGAATATGATCAAAGGCTTTGACTTGGATTGCTTCACTGAGACCTGCTTCAGAGAACGGGGGGGGGGGGAGTCTATCTCATCCAGCTCCGCCCATCAAATCACTCTTTCAGTCTGGCAGCTGTTGTGAATATCTGCAGGGTTGGAGAACCAGTTAAGATGATCTGTCCTAGCTGCCTGATGAATCCTAATCATTTTCTGACTGCACTTTGGGATCTTCCTACCTTGTTTGTCAGCAGCACTGTTGAAGCCCTTACTGATTGGTGCAATATGGAAATAGTAAGGGCAATTTGTACCATTGCTCCTAAGCACTCCCTCCCCACCTGTAGAGCTTGGCCAGCTCCCTGGTTCAGCAGAAAGCTGGGAGCAATAAAACATAAAGGAGGCTAGAGTGCCATTAAAAGACATCTCGGGAAAAGTCTGATTGTAAACTTGCTGTAATCAATTTGAAAAGGTATGGTGTAGAGGTAAATCTGGAAAAAATGTGAGGTTGCATTGGGCCTCATGTTGCATGAGGAGTAGTCGGTGACTAGATGACAATGCTGCCTGCTTCTTAGCTTGCAGGGATCTCTCCCATTAGGAGATGAAACTATTCTGAAAATAGTTTCTCTGCCTGATGAACGTATAGTTACTTGCAGGAATTCTTCTAGCATGTAACATACCTACTAAAGTTATCAAGGCCTTTCATGCAGCTTGATTTAACACCATTATTATTTCTTGTGCTTATGGGCTCTGAAAATCAACACTGCACAGGATCTGTGCTGCATGCATTATGCCAGGAATAGCCATTTGTTATATTTCCCTGACAATATTGTATTCTCTGGACAAAAAGCTGGTTTTATAGCTCCCACACCCATCCCACATTGTTTACTAATTGCCACGGCTTTGATGTGAAAGCTTTCTATGTCTCCAGATAACTAACTCAATGTGTCAAAAGGAAGGTGGCTTTGGACAGTGGTTATATTCAATAATGTTACCAAATGGCAGTAAAATGACACAGTTCTACCAACGCTTTCCATACATTTTAAAACAGTTGTTCTTGTTGTTTTTCTCAGTATCTCCAACCTGAGCAGTAGCAACCCAGGATCAAAAGCCAGGAGTTTAGTAAAGAGGCAGGGAAATGGCATGGATCAATTTGACTAAAAGTTGCATATGAGCAATACCACTGGGCTATCTAAGTATTGTCTACACTGACTTTCAGTAGCTATCGTGGTGGGAGGGGGAGGGAGTTGAAACACTACCTGAAGACACTGCAGTTCCAAAGCATGTGCTGCAGCATTGAGCTATGACCTGTCCCCTAAAAGGGTGGAGAACTGGATAAACGGTGGCTTTATGCAGCAGTAACACAGGATGAAAAAGAGCATGATTCAGTTTGGTCACCTAAATGAAAGATTTTAATCTTTTTTCTTCCTTTTTTAACCTCTCAAGACTCACTGTGAGACAAAAAGCACCTTACCTCAAGAATTTGCAGAATGGTGCCAAATAAACTGAGTTTTCAACAAGGGAAAATGTAAAGTTCTACATTTAGGCAGGGAAAATCAGATATACAAATAGAAGATGGGACAGCTAGCTTACCATGCAAAAAGTTCATGTGAAAAGGATCTTGGGATTGTAATAGACCACAAGCTAAATATGAATCTGCAGTATGATGCAGTGACACAGAAAGCTATACCATTCAAGGCTGTATCAACAGAAGTATATTGTCCAGACCAAGGGAAATATTAGTACAGATGTATTTTGCTCTGGTGAGACCTCATCTGAAATACTGTATCTGCAGACCATTTTTAAGATTGATATCTACAAGTCAGAAAGTGTCAAGGGGAGGGAGAAAGGGATGGTGAAAGCTTGGAAACCAAGCCCTGTAAGAAATGTTTGAGGGAGCTGGATATGTTTAGCTTGGAGAAGAGAAGACTAAGGGCTGACACGATGGCTATTTCACATTTTTGAAAGACTGTCACATTCAAGTTATTTTAAAAAAACAGGATTTCATCTAAACATCCGGAACAGCTTTTTGACATTAAGAGCTGTTCAAGGGTGGAATGCAGTGACTCACAGAGTGTTGGAACCTCCTTCGTTGAAGGTTTTTAAGGAGAGGTTAGATGGCCACTTGTCAGGCATGCTTCAGCTATGGTTTAGATGCTTTGGCAGGGGGTTGGATTCAGTGACCCTCAAGGTCCCTTCCAGCTCTACCAGTCAATGGTTCTGTGATTCTATGAATCAGCACATTTGTACGACTGACAGACTGAGAGGAAAACACAGATTTTGCAACCCTATACAAAGTAAGGACAGGGAGGGGGGAAAAAAAGAAAAAAAAACAGATTTTCATACTCCTAGCAGCATGTCAAGTGTAACATCTCTTTCTCTGGCTTTTGAATATCCTGGTTGAAAGAAAGAATATCCATTATGAGTTGTATGGTAACTTTAAATTTCTCAAGCTTTGAGCTCTCCTGTACCTATATCTAAAGCATGAAGATGTACCAACACAGTGGTACTGAACACCCACACACACACACACACCCCAACCACAAAAGAAGCAGAAAAGCAATGTAGTGATTAAACATTTTCCCAATCCAACACTTCTACACTCAAAATTATATTTCCCCCCAGCCTCAATAGGAGTCCAAAACATATGTGTCTTCTTCCCCAGTAAAGAAACCAGGAAAGGGTTGACAAGAATTCATGTTCTTGTTCCTTGCAAGCAAACCACCCATTTTCAGTCCAAAGTTGTTGATGCATCTTTTTGTCTTAGTTTAAACATTTGATCACAGCTTGCTGTAGTGATAAACTCCAGTATCAAAGACTGCCTTCAAATGGCCCCCTCTGTAACACTTCACAACCTTTTCTTAACTTAAACACCCATGTTTCTGTGTACCTGCTCTTAGGATATGCTTAAAAACATGGACTTTCCCCCCTCTTTTATTACTAACTCCAGCACTGGGGCAGATTTGGACCATCCGGGTGCAATTGATCCCACCTATTGATAGAAGTTACTTCTTTCTTACTACTGGAACTTGGTTAAGATTACTTTTAGCCAGAGTGGGACCATAGTATATTTGTCTGATTCTCAGCAAATACAGACATTAAAATCTGGTAATGGGTAGAATCCTATTGACAATTTATGCCTGCATAAGGGAAATCACATAAGTCTTGGTGTGATATTGTTGCTCATTAACAAATATTCTGCTTGCCTTCCTAGTTATGGATCCAATTGTGCAATAGGGCATATGCTCAGGAAAGCAACCAGCATCTTGTTAATGAGAGATAATTTACTGCCAATACCTCAGCAATTTCCCTTATGCAAGTGTAAATCAGTAGTAGTATTCTGGACCATGTGTCACAATTTTGGTGAAGAACAGGGCAATTGGACAGATAAATTAATATACTACAGTATGAGGGTAATTAGCGGGTAATCCAGTCTCACTAGATGAGACTCTGATTCCATATCTAAAAGCAGTGCACCCTTAAAGGAAAAAGCAATCTGTTTATTCCAATGGGAGCATGCCTCAAACTGCCCAAATTAAATTGCTTTTGTTTTGTAGTTGATGAACTGGGAAGTAACATAATTTTGCCTGTATGTCTGATATCTTAGGTTCAAAGCACGAAAAGTGGCTTTAGTAGCCAGATGGGCTGTATACAAATTGAATAAGTAATAATATAACTGCTTGAAGGGATAATTTTCTAAGATGAGGAAATAAACTTTGCCTTAATTGTGAAATAGAGCATTATTCTGACCCTAGGTTTCAACAGAACCCATTATTGCTGTTTCCAGCTGAAAATTCCTTATCTAAATAGATGAGTCTAATTATAGCTATTTAGAAGAAAGCAATACGGGTTCCAACAGAATATGCCCAACTATAAATGATCTCAGGACAAATGTTCCTAATGGAAAAGTGAATTTGGGGACATTGGAATACTCCAGTCAGAATGTGCCCTGATAAGGATGAGGGATGTTTTGACTTCTAGACCAAAATTAACAAGCTTTTCAATGTCTGATTAAGGTATATTCTAGTCCTTTCAACATTTTTTTACTCTTCTTATACCCGTTTTTGCTTTCATTTTTTTGCATCAATCTCAATCACCTCACACATTTTGAAGCAGGGCAACCTGACCTAACAAATCGAAATTCTAAAGCCAAATTACTGTAATTCTGCTACCCATGAAGGTGATACAAGACGACCTTTCTGCCATCATTTCTCAATTCATTTTTTTCCAGGGGGAATAAAAATGTTATATCAGATGCCAAAGACTATTCTTCCTCATTCCACTTATTTTGTCAGTTCAACAGAATATAATCAAATATAATCTGTCATACTGGTTTTCTTCAATTTGATCACATTAATAAAAGTGAAAGTAGTTAATGAACTGCCATGCTAAACTTTGGGGAGGCTTTAGAAGATGACGACAATGACTATGATGATGAAGAAGAAGAGGTAATGGTAGTAGAAGAAGACTTCATAGCAGCAGCAGATCCACTAGAACATGTTATGAACCTTGACAGTGAACCTTTTGGGCAGGCTTTACCCTCCTACAATGGAGCAAAATGCAGACTTCTCATGTAGCAAAAGGGTTATGGGTGTGGGAAGCAATTAAGGAGGTGGTCACATTATTGGTATTGTACTGCAAATGTCTCTCTTTCCTTTGGTTATCTCTGAGGTACTCTCTCTTGGTACTCCTTTTGTGGGGTTGCAGTATGACTTACCTATATGTGATGATGAATGTCTCCTCTCATGGGGGCACTGCTCCTTGTAGTTATAGAGAGGGCTTTTAGAGAATAATCAAGATTTGCAGCAGTTCTATTGTGTAGCATCCCCCCGTTCACTTAGCTGTGTGACATGCTCTGCTCTGGCATTCCTACTTATTGGAGTGGAACTTAGGTCCTGGATGTTTGGGTTAGGAGCCTCAAGGTGAGATGCTTGTATGAGTTCACAAAAGAAAAGAGCTAACATTCTTCTCAGATTCCCAGGAGTTTTCAGGAAAGACAAAATACTCCCCTCAAGTGCCTGTCCTCCATTTCCCCCCCTCACTAGAGTTCCCTGTTGAGAGCAATGTGTGTGTGCCTGAGACTATGGATATACAGATTTACATAATCTGAAAACATGTATTTTTATTAACTTACAAAATAGGCCTTGCCCCCTTAGTTGTGTTCTTCCTTTGTATGTTTTACATGTTGTGGGTCATATGTGATTGGGTACTGTCTTATCCATATTTTATGGTCATGTGGGTTGGACATATTTTGCTGCAATTGTTGAGATGAAAGGAAGGGAGATGCTACCTGTATTACCTAGATGGATAGTGCATGGGTGGGTGGGTTCCATTTACCAGAAGTGCCCCCCCTTTCAGGCAGCAAGCAGATGAATGGCCTAGCTGGGACTTGTCAAATTTATTTCCACATCCATCACTGTCTTTGATCTAAATGGAGCTGCTCAGGCCCATCATTACCCTGACTTATCTACTGAACTTTTGTGCTGTGTTCCAGCATTCCATTTAAGACCTTATGGCCAATGGAAGAGAGTTCAGCCTGATGACTTTTTGCTGCCTCTGTAATATGTTGTGCAGTTATGTAAGTAAATCTCCTTGGTCATGGGACAAATGTGTATTTCCTTGCAAGGAAAGTGCCTAAGTGGAGCCTTCCTGCCAAAAGATTTAAGTGGATGTACAACCCAGTCTCTTCTGATTCCTTTTTCTTTCTTTCTTTTTGCTTCTTTCCGCCCACCCCATGGTTAGGTTTCTCACACTGGTTGAAATCCTGTTGCGTCGAGTCCAGCTGCAGCATGAGAATGCCATCATGATCAGCAACAGACTGCCATTGATTAAAGTCTTCTTTTTGCTATGTCAAGATGCAAATAACTTTGTCACATTGTGCAAGAGCCATGTGCACCCTGAAGTCACAAAAAGAAGTTTTTAATCATCAGCAGCATCCTCTTGAGCTTTCCTCACCACTGATTTGTCAGGCAGTCTCTGGTGCTGCTTTAATGCTGGCGACTGAGAAGTTCTACTATGCACCCAACTCACTACATGGTTCCCTTAACTTAAACATACGATGAGAGGCATATTTGAGAATTTCTGACAATCTATGTTACAGCTAAGATGAATGTGTTTCTCCAGATGGAAAGGGTGTGTGCCCCAGGACAGAGAATTATAGATTATTGTTGTTGTCATTTTATATTTCTCAGTTTGCCTTCAGGAACTCCCATTGATCTGCTTTCTTTTTAAACTGCAATAGATCATGGCTTTTACGTGATAGTGACATTTTGATAGATATGATAGCCAGAGAGGTCAAAATATTGGAAACTGAGGTGGAAACAAGATTGGGCCACACAGGACATGGTACAAGTTTTATTATTATTTTTAAATGAAACAAGCCTTCCTATTGAAATGCATGGAATGTTCTATGTTTGTCAAGACCAAACATAGTGTGATATTTGTAGAAAACAGAGAGTTCTCTGTAGTGGAAAACAGATGCTCTCGGAATTATTATACTAATAATCAGCAATAATACGGAGGATCATGAATTTCCAAGTGTCCTGTCTGCATTGCCAGGTATTTTGATGCTTCTGCTCACTGACCATGGCGGGTAAAGGAAATATCTGCAGCCCATTCAGTCACTGGGATTAACAGATGATGATGGAATCTTTCTTCCTACTGGAACAATCTAAAGCTTGTCTTAACCATTGGTCTGCCCATTCCATCTAGTCCTGACATTGAGAAGCTTTGCTACAGGTGATGTTTGACAGATTTGTTCAGATTCCCCTTCTGTGCAAAGTAAAATCCTTTACTGGATTTTAACAACTCATATCTAGACATGGAATGTAGTTTCTTCCCCCTTCTCCCAAAATCTGTACATATCCTAAATTTGCTAGGCATGCTTTTTGTTGTTTAGTCGTTAAGTCGTGCCCGATTCTTCATGACCCCATGGATCAGAGCACACCAGGCCCACCTGTCTTCCACTGCCTCCCAGAGTTTGGTCAAATTCATGTTGGTAGCTTTGATGACACTGTCCATCCATCTCGTCCTCTGTCGTCCCCTTCTCCTCTTGCCTTCACACTTTCCCAGCATCAGGGTCTTTTCCAGGGAGTCTTCTCTTCTCATGAGATGGCCAAAGTATTGGGGCCTCAGCTTCAGGATCTGTCCTTCCAGTGAGCACTCAGGGTTGATTTCCTTCAGAATGGATAGGTTTGATCTCCTTGCAGTCCAGGGGACTCTCAAGAGTCTCCTCCAGCACCACAATTCAAAAGCATCAATTCTTCAGCGGTCAGCCTTCTTTATGGTCTAGCTCTCACTTCCATACATCGCTACTGGAAAAACTATAGCTCTGTGCTAAAGTATCATGATCATCATCAGAATTCAATATGGTTTCAAACAGGACAGATTTAACACAGGAAAATGAGTTTCTGACTGAGATTGAACTTGTTTGCTACCTGGGGCAAAACTATGATGGAATCTGACAAAAGGTATCAGTATTTTTTTATTCATCACCAGTCTTCCTTGAAATCATCCCTTTTTTTTTTAAACAACAGACAGTTTTAAGCAGAAAGAAGGCCCACAAGCTGCCCATTTGTGCATAACACATGAACGCTTTTTGGCTGAATTATTTTCGAAATCTACCACGTGTTCAAAGGCGATTGCACAAGTCGTCTCACACCTCTTTTCACAGCTGGTATGTAACTGGTCATGGGAAGAAGAATCCTAGAGAGAGGACAACTGTTTGCTTGATTGCCCTTCCATTCTTCTAGCCAAAGACTGATGAACTCTCAGAATATGTTCACTTCCATCTTCAGCAACATTTTTCATTACCTAGATCTAACTCTAAAAGAAAAAAGAAGGGAGGTTGCCCATTAGTGCCATCCTGATGTTCAGACAAAAAAGTAGTGTTTTCCAGGCAGGTTATTTATATTTGAGATATATGTCTATGAATAACTATGAAGCTTGATGGATATATAGGGTTTTCAGATTGAGAAGCCATGTGCCACTGGATTTTGGTTGCCGGGGAGCAACAGGAGGGAAGGACTAATGCCTTGATGTACAGCTTGTACACTCCTCAGAGGCAAGTGGTAGGCTTCCAAGAGGCAAATAATTGGCCATTGTGCAGTCACTGTGGTGGGCTAGAAACGTCTTTGATTTGATTCAGCTTTGCATGTTCTTAACTGGTTTCCAACTATGGGAGACACAGCTCAATGTAACTTTGGTGTGATCCAGCAGAATACATGTTCTTATCTTACCTCAACTGCTGCAGTTGTTGGTATCCTGAACATATCCAACCAGCATAGGCTGAATACAGGATTAAGCTGGAAGCTGAGCTTTCTTCTGTAACAGATGATGCACTTAAAAAGATATAAAATGAAAAGCTGGCTTTAGGGAATTAATGGCTTTAAAGTATTAATGAATATTCTTTAAAATAAATGCATGACTTCATGACTTATATAAACTAATTAATTGTGGGAGGAAGAAATTAGATTGCTTTAGGTCCATTAAATAGTTGCATTCAGAGACATGAATAATGTGCCTATCAATGGTGTAATTTCATAACTTTTCTCAGATGTATTTCATAGGTCCAATCTATGAAACAGATTAATTCTATTTCTGTATTAATCTGACTTAATTATTTTCTTAAAAGCTCTATGGAAATTTATATTTACATATGGAGAACTGCATTACATCACTGAGAGAACTGTAAATATCAAAGTATAATTGTTTATATAACAGTTCATGTATTGATTCAGGAAGTGCAAATTAGTTAACTATGAGTCAATATTAGAATGAATTTCTCCTCTTTTTTTGAAAAATGAACTGACCTCAGTGCTGTGGAGATGTCCTTTTAAAGCAAAATGGGGCAATTCTAGAGTCAACATGTAGTGCAGAAGCTGGTTTCTTGGTGGGAAGGGCATGGCATCTATGTGCTCCTTGAGTAAATAAATCACTGGTGTGCATACTGATGAAGCAAGGAACACCCACCCATTCCCCTTCAGGTGTCTTCACTTCGTTGCCTTCGTCTTCCCCTTGCCACTGTCCATAAAACCTCAATGAGTTGTAAGCTTTTCTTTTCATATTCTAGGACAGAAATAACTCAGGACTTAAGAGTTGATTTTGATCATCTTTTTCTTTCCCTCTATAATTCCGTACTACCTTTGATGGGCTTCATGAGAGTGGCAAATAAGAAATATGAAGATATGGAAGAGAATAGGAATTTTAAATACCAGTGTGAACAGTTCTTCCTTCTCTGCCCTGTATTGCTAAATGGTGGTCAAGTTGACTAACACCCATGAAGCAGGTAAAAGATTTATTTAAAACTTGCTTTGAGTAAATGTAGGGGTATTTTCTGACCTCACTGAAATTCTAAGGTGCTGAGCCTTAGCAGTAGTTTAGCATTTCAATCAGGATTAGGATTAGCAAAAAGATTTAATATACACTGCATGTGTATCTTGAACTCACTGAGAATTCCAGTGCCTCCTGTGTCAACCTACTAACAATTGGAATATGGCACTTCTCAGAGTTATAGTTTTGTTGAAAAATAGCATAAGACTTTTTTTGTCCCCATATGTTAACAACTAGCTGGGACAAAAAAGTTGCCCAAAGGGAAAAAGCAACAGATTTGTTAGGACTTGTGTGTGTTTGTGTGGTCCCAGCTAGTTCTTTTATTAAAGCTCAAATGAAAGGCTGTTTGTCAAGTGGCTGGAAAGTGGGGACAACTGTTTACAACTTTCCAAGGGATAATACAATAGAATGCTAGCACTGCAAGTCTAGTTCCAAATTTCTGCTGCAGCAAAAAGTGACTCTGAGAGACAGCACACATACAGTAATGAAAAAGAAAGTACACCCTCTTTGAATTCTATGGTTTTACATATCAGGACATAATAAAAGTCACCTGGTCTTTAGCAGGTCTGAAAATTGGATAAATACAACCTCAGATGAACGACAACACATATTACATTGTGTCCTGATTTATTTTGCAAAAATAAAACCAAAATTAGCATGCATAATGGTAATGTTGATAGTTGAGTGCTATGGCTGTGTCATAGTAGAATATTGTTCATCCAGCAGCACATAAAACAGATAAAATTGTTATTAAACAGTGGCAGAAAGAAAGAAAAAATCTCGTAACCTCTGTCCCAATTTGAGAACAGAGGAAGTTGCACCCCTGGAACCACAAGACCCAACATTCTTTTGCCACAAAAATTTAACATCCATAAGAAAAAGCCCAAAATATTGTGTTCCCTAGGACAGAGCAGTACTCCCTCAAACACTGCATAGTACTAAAGTTGAACCAAGTTACTGTAGCACAAATACAAAATAAGACAATAAAATGCAACAGTCAATTAGTAAGTAACAAATACTCCAATTCTGCTGTGTGCTTCAGATGCCACGTGCTGCCTAATGGTAGGACGCATCTCCCTCTCCTTCCAAGGTATAGGTGATTCCTCACATTGTGTGTTTTCTAAGCAGTACACCATCAAACATAAGACTAAAACAATAACACTTATGGAAACCATAAGATCAACACATAGCTCTCTCCCATCCATAGAAAATGCAACATTGGGGGTGGACAGCAATCCACAAAATAAACCTTTTACTGAGTTGTCTTATGTTGTGGGTGTGTCCTGACCACACCTAGAGGCTTGTTCTCTCGGTGGGGTTGGAGGCAGAACAACCAACAGGGAGTGAGATAGCCAAACCAATTTATTCCAATCGGTGAGGGTACACTCAGTGCAATACCAAGATGTACAAAGAAAAGGGAGACTACATACAGCCTTCATAGTATCTTTGGACAGGAGGGAGGAGTTCCACCAATCAGCAAGTTAGTGGTGTTTCATTTCTTTACCAATCACAAACTGCATTCAAACAGTTATTTTGCAAGTCAGGTATGTCCTGGTGGGTTTAGACCTGCAGGCCATGGAGTGAAGAAGGCCATGGAATGAGGAAGTGTTTGCATCAGATTTGGGCAAAAGCAGTACTCAGGCCTTTAGGGGATGGAAAATGACCACATCAGTCATGGAAAACTTTAAGTAAGTTGTTGACTCAACTCTGTTGTAAGCTGGACTTGTTAAAGCAGTCTCAGGCAGTCTAAAACTCTGCTTGTGGGTGACAAATGACACAGCTGAAAGGTTATTACAATCAGAAGACAGAAAATATCAGTCCTTAAAGAAGCATTAAGAAACACTGAATATAAGAGGCATTAAATATTAAATTTTCCTCAACACCTTTCATAGCATTCATGGTTTCAGAAATGCCAGTTTGTAGCTTATGTTACTGTGTGTGGGTGTGCAGAGATTGGATTTTGTACTATAAGGATTGGCAGAGAGTCATAAATAATGACTGCTTTTGGATTTCTATATCGTTTCAAATGCTTATCAGCTGCCAAGGTTAAATCTGTAATTAAGTGATAATCCCATAGCATCACTGGATGTAGTGAAAAACAGCACTTTTCTGAGTTCATACTGAGTGAAATGAACATTTCTGAGTTATGTAATCTTTCCAAAAGAATCACAGAAATGTATTCTAGAACATTACAAATTAGAGAAAATTGTTATTTTAAGGCCTTTGAAAATAATCTTCTAATCAACACCTCCTTGCATTCTAGAAAAACGCCCTACCCAACACTAAAAAGGTACTGGTCTAGAATAGAGATGGGGATGAATCAGCAAAAAATGGCACTTCATTGTGATTCATCAAAGTTGACAAATGGATGAATCAATGAAGCACCAAATTTTAGTGACGAATTGACGAGTATTCATTGATTTGTCATTAAAACTCAATGTTCTTTCAGTCTTTCCTCATAGCGCTTGGCTGCCAGTCCCCTGATCATCCTTGTTGTACTTCTCTGAATCTGTTCCAGTTTGTCTGCATCCTTCTTGAGGTATCCAGAACTAGGCATAGTACTCAAGATGAGGCCTAACCAGTGCCAAAAACAGGAAAACTAGTACTTCACGTGATTCAGAAGTATAACCTTCAAATCACACAAAATGCTAGTTCCCCTCTATTCAGCACTGGTTAGGCTTCAACTTGAGTACTGTGTCCAGTTCTGATGTATGGTGACCCTAATAGGGTTTTCAACATATATAAATGTTCAAAAAATTGTTTACCACTGCCACCATCACCCCAGGTCTCCTTGGTTGAGCAGGAATTTGAACCCAGGTGTCCTAGCCCTACACTCTATCTACTGTACTTTGTGTGTGTTTTATGCCGTCAAGTTGGAACTAACTTATACCAGCCCTAATAGGGCTTTCAAGGAAAGTGAGATATTTAAGGAGTCACTTTAACAGTTCCACTCCCCCAGTCAGTTTCTGTGGCTGAGCGGGGATTTAAACCCTTTTCTCCAGAATCCTAGTCTGTCAATCTGGGAATTCTACTATACTTAACTGGTCAACAAGAATTGATATAAAAACTTTGGACAAAAAATACATGGAAGCTTAAGTCAATATAATATGGTGAAACCAGGCTTACAAAGTTAATTCAGAACTCTTCTTTTTCTCATATTCTCCAGCAGAGATGAATTTCAGTTGATCTGCATATTTGAAGGAAAAAAGGCATACACCAGTGTGTGTATTTGGGGGAAGGAGTCTGAAAATTTCTGCACTTTTTAATGTGTGTGTGTTCAGAAACTTGGAGGATGATGATAAAATTGGAAAAAAATAGGTCTATATGATTGAATACATGTGAAATTGCCATGGAGTGAAAATAGACTGATTAATTCCACCCTATTCTCCAAAGCGGTACTAATTCCTGACCCAATTCCATATCATGCTGAGGGCAGTCCGCCTACTGCTAAGGCACTGTTTTCTTATTCCATGGCTTCAGGTAAGAAACAGGTGTGTTCCAACTATAAATAATTGTGTGCTGTTGCTTTCAGTCACGGTGTATCCCAAATATTGAGATATTTAGCAGTCCCCCATGTTTGAGGTCAGACTTCAGTGTCTTTTTCCACACTGTTCTAGCTTCTTTGAGGCATCTTTTCATTTTAATCCAGGCATGTTGCCTCACAGCTTGAGTACTTGATTTGCAAGCTCCTTTCTGATGATTTATATCTGCAGAGAAAGGCAGCCAAATGCAATCAGCAATTGAAATAAACAACCCTCCAGCCAGCAAATTGTGTGTCCCTCTGATGGTGAGTTCTGCAGAGGCTGCAAAAATTCACCCAAGCAAACGCAACACAACACACGCGCATTTTGATATATGATGAGAAAGGCAGACATTGGGAAGAGTTACTTTTTTTGCCTGGCTGGCTGGGGATTTGAGGAGTCATAGTCAAAACAACAGTAATGCTTTTGGGAAAAGTTCTTTGAAAATCACAGAATGTTTGCTATGCTTTAAATATTGCTTCTAGAGGTGGGCATGAACCAGAAAACCAGTGGTTTGTGGTGGTTTGTGGTTATCCTGGGAAAATGAACCTGTTCATTGTTTGTTTTTCCAGTTCATGCTGGGGGGACCTACCTGTTCATCCCTCCTCCTCCTTCTCTGCCACCTACCTGCCCCCTTCCCACTGCTCCCATTGCCTCCCTACCTGGTTGTGCCACCACCAGGCCACCACACCACCACCACTACCATGCTGCCACTTCTGATCATGCACCCATCTATCAGCCGGGTGGCAGATACATGCACAGAGGCAACAGGTCTGGCTTCCAGGAGCTGGCCCACTGCTTCTGAGCATGCACCACCTATCAGCTGAACAGCGGGTGCATGCACAGAGGCAGAACGCCTGGTTCTAGGAAAGGAAGCCAGACCTGCTGCCTCTGTGCATGCGGCCACCACCCTGCTGAAAGGCAGGCGCAGAAGCAGCAGGCCTGGCTTCTGGAAGATAGGGAGGCAATGGGGACAGTGGGAAGAGAGTGGGGGGCATTCCCTTTTGCTAAACAAAATGAAATACTGAAAGGAAAAATGTTCTGCACTTTGTTTTGGCAAAACAGGATCCCCCAACTGTTTCGTGAACTGAACCACGAACTAGCCCAATTTGTCAACTTTTCTGGTTCATGGTTTGGTTCATGCCCATCTCTAATTGCCTCTGTAGCTACTAAGTTCTGAATGGTCCTCTGAAAGGTGATGGGAAATTATTTTAGTTGTATGACACAAATACTTTAGGTTTACCTGATACCGTTTTTATTAAAGAAGAAACTCAAATGTGTTTCATGTGCAAATCTCCTACAAAGAGAATTTTAATTGTGCTGAAAACTGAAGGGGAATTCAAGGGGAATTTTCCATCTCTTTCCAACTGCTTGCTTACACTAGTTATTGGAATCCCACTTCCTGACTTGCTACACTTAACCTGCTCCACTGTCCTTTCCCCCCTAACCCCGGAATAATGATGCAAGACCAGAATTATGGGTTAAACATGGGCCACACTTTATTGAAATAATCAATGTTGCCAATCCTTTGGCAAAGGGGGGTCCTGCCGTAGTGTGGAATCAGGTTTAAACACAGAGGTCTGAACGGACCTTTTAACAAACAAATAGGTGAGTCCCTGGCCCAAGTTTTCACAGCCGTGAAGACAGCGAGAAACCTGGCCGGCCCAAATTTGACCACCCCCGGACCTCAAGCCACCCTCTCCTTGTTGACTGTTGGTCCGGGTGTGGCCCCAGTGCATCTTCCCCCCCCCCCCCAAGCACTGTAATTGCACGATCCGCAGCGCTGGGAGGTGAGATGAGCTATACCTCACCTGAGATTGCTATGGGACTCACCCAAAAACCTGTTTTATCCACACTACCCGCCACCGCATAGGGACTAGCCATGCTAAGTCCCATGCCTGCCATCGAGCTCACCAAGCTCCAAAAGCAGGCCCCCCTTGATGTCTTCAAGGAAGACATCCAAACCTCGTTTGGATAGATGTACGGCATCTGACCGAAAAAACTCAGGCCTATCCATGCGGATCCCCTGTCGACAAATCACCGATCCAAGGCCGCTGCAATCAGCTCTGCAGACTACCCTGCTAGCACTCCTTCATGCAGTGTCAGCGGGCCAAAAATGCCTCACATTCCTCCGTGTCAGCCGAGGGATGATCATCGGCCATACAATGCTCATAGCAAGGTATGGTGCAATCACCGATCGAAAAACTCAGGCCTATCCGTGGATCCTCTGTCGACAAATCACCAATCCAAGGCCACTGCAGACAACTCTGCAGACTACCCTGTTAACACTCCTTCGTGCAGTGTTAACGGGCTAAAAATGTCTCGCATCCTTCCATGCCAGCCGAGGGATGATCGATGACCATACAATGCTGATTGCAGGGTAGTTGCCCTCGACCATGTGGGGTCACATATTACATCACAGATCAAGGCCTTTTCCATGCATGGCCAGATCGTTACCGCCCAGTGTATTACCCACACATCTGGGGGATGTCGACCAAAAGCAGCCGCTTGGCAACGCTGGCCCCCACTGCATTCCACGGAGCCCTCTCCATTCGATATGTGCTCCAGCTCCGCTATCCAGATTGTCCCCCGATGGGGATGTGGAAGCATATACATGCTGCCCAGAAAACATAACTGTGGCCAATGATCATGATCTGCCTACGCCTCGCCATCGTGACCGAACCTTCAATGATAAACAGAAACCAGGCCCCTGCCTATACATTAGGAAGTGTTCCGATATACCTGCGATAAGTGGAAGAAGCCCACTGCCTGATCCATTTTATATCTTCTGGAAGGTAGCTTAGGGCCGCTGCAGTAGATGCCGCACCCATTCTAAAAGAGTGTGTACCAGATTTCAATCCCTGAACTCCGACCTTGTGCAGTGCCGTGTCAGTCAGTTTCCAAAACTGGTACTTCATTAATCGGGAACTATCCCAATGCACAAAGAAATATTCCCACGCAGGTCCCCAATCTTCAGATATGCCTTTATCACTTTTACCAGGCAAAGTTCTTTCACATGGCAACATGTTAAAGTGATGTGGACTCCCCTACATCGCTGATTGGTCTTGAATCGGCGAATGTGAATCTGGACTGTCCCGTCTGCTACCCTAACAACCTACCCTTGTAGAGCTACTTTGGCCATATCTCCTTCTCCGGTAGCGACCACTTCACTAATCCTGAAGGCACTGAAACAAGGTTAACAGGATGCCGCCTTGAGTAAAACTACCTCATAATCATCTCTACAAAGGACATCCCGCTGGTTACCAATGTTTTCCAAAAGCGCCGGTGATATGAGTGCTCTCGTATCTTAACCCTACCCCTCTCCTTGCACCAACCTTCAATCATCTTCCTTATGCAGTAGTTAGATGTGTTATCTCAATACCCATGAGCCCTAGCGTGGAAGGCAAGCGCAGACTTCCTGCCGTGTATAGATCCTGGCGCTATTCCCTTCCTATGTAGATAGACCAGGGAATTGCTAACTGTGTGCCAGTGGGGCAAGCCATGTTGTCTCCAATCCTACTAGGTTCCTGAACTCCTGAAACTCTATACTCACTGCCTAGTACCCTGTTCGCGTCCTCGGTGCCAGGGCCAAACCTATTGCCCTTTCTGCATTATCATGCCAATTTGCCAGACCACTGGGGGAAGAATCTCCTGGAACTCGTTGGCTCCTGGATCTAACTCCCTGAACCGCTTGACTGTTGGCATGATGAAGCATCCGCTAAGCCGTTGACTACGCCTGGAACGTGCCTAGCCTGAACTAAAGTGTTAAATTTCAGGGCACGCACAGGGAATGCACGTACGAATGCCGAAACTTGTTCGGAATGCGATGTGAGGTTAATTATTATCTAAACCACCACCTGATTGTCACGCCAAAACCGCATGACAGAATTTGCCCATTCATGTGTCCAAAGTGACAAGGCGTCTACTATTGACAAAAAATTTCCAGGAATGTCAAATCCCTGGTGATTCCACCATGGTGCCATTCCTGCGGCCACTTACCAGCGCACCACCTGCCCTTAAAATAAATTCCTGAACCTAAGGAACCTACTGCGTCTGTTTGAACCTGAAATTTGGCCTTAAGCATCACATCCCCTCTCCAAAAGAATATCCCATTAAAATCAACTAAAAAACTGGCTCCATACATGCAAACCTTCTCACATGCCCCGGGTAATTCCCGCTCTATGAAAGGGGGCGATGGAGACCTTTCATTGCTTCGCAAAGCCTACGCAGAAAGGCACACCCAGGTGCCACAACTCTGCAAGCAAAATATAAATGGCCAACGGTCTCCTGTAACTCCCTTAGGGACACTTCTCATTTTTGCAAATCAAGGCTATCCTGGCTTTATGGCCAACTAATTTGCTGTCTGGCAACCTAGATATCTGCTGTACTGCATCTAATTATGCCTAAAAACGCCAGGGATGTGGCTGTAGCGTTCTCCTTTAAATGTGGTCATGGCTCAGGTTTAGTTAGAGTGAGTCATGCATATTTATGTTGCTAAGAGGCGGAGCCAAGAGGCAGAGGATAAGAGGCAGAGCCTGAGGGGAGAAAGATCAGATCAGAGTTTTGGAAGGAGTTTGATTAGAGAGTACAGAGATTTATGTGATTGTGATTAGACTGATGAAAATATAGTAGGAGATCTGAGAAGTGATTGACCAGTGACTGGAAGGGAGAAGGAATAGAACTGTATATTAAAATACTGAAACAAATAAGCAAATAAACAAAAGATCTTTCTATTTCATTAAAGAGTGGACCTGATTCTTTCCAAAGGAGTTATGGGGATCTAGGGATCTCCTGGTGGCAGCAGTGGAAAGAAAGGAAAGAGTTCAGTTTTGCCCTGGTGTGCTCTGAGGTCTGAGTCTAGGTGGACAGACCAAGGCACGAGTGGGTCCCACGCCACATAGGTTCCAGAGGTGCGGGATCCAAAAAGGGTCAAATCGCCACAGTGGCTAGTCCCTCCGTCTTCGCAGTGGCCAGAGGCAGTGTGAGCTCATCCGCCATGAATTGGAAGATTTCTAGTATAAATCTACCCCTTCCTGTGTTCCTTTCACCACAAAATATAATCTGTGTAGGAGAGGTGGCCTAAAGCTTTCTAAAAAGCCACCAGCATCTTATCTACTGGGGTAATCACTTAGCCATGCATCTAACACTGGGACCCTAATTGGGCTAGGGCCCTTTTCCAGGGTTACCCCCACCACCACCCGTGGGTGTCTGCCACCTCCGGGGCCCTTGTCCTGTCTTCGAGCACCAGCCCGGAAACATGTAGCTCTGGGGTGCTGCCCACCCCACACTAAACATTTGTGCCTGAAACAGCATGCTTTCCTAGTGCAAGCACCCTTGGTGTTATAATCCCAGCAGAGCAGGCGGGGATGAACCACCTGCCTCTCTCCTACACAGGGATTCTGATTCCCGGCAGCCTTTCGAATAAGATGTCCGCTATCGAACCTGTCACCCAAATTGGGCCTGGCTGGCATCATAGAATGCAGCCAGAGGCCCCGCAGAGGCTCATTCCAATGCAAAGTCGGGTGACTCACGCTCCTCATGCGAAACACCTCACCATAGATAACCAAGCCCATCCAGCGAAGTCCACCTGCGCCCTATAGATCAGATCTAAATATTGGAGTAGTGATTGGGCCTGCCCAGGCTGGGCCTTCGCTACAACCCCGGTGTAATTAAGAAACTGGGTAACCAATTGTCCATGTCCTGTCTGGTCTACGCCTCCTGCGCCTCTCTTTGTCTCCCTCATCTTCCTCATCCAAATCCTTTCTCTACATCCCTGGTCAGGCCAATAAGTCTACGTACTCATCTTTCCACATTTTTTCTTTGGTTGCCGGGTTGAGATGATCACCCTAGGCATCACGTGGTCTCAAAACGGTCAAGCTTGTAATGGTACGGTGTTATAGCCCGAACCTGGTACCGTTGGGTAAGGCCAAAAAACCCCACACCAGCCGTTCAATTTAACGGGGCTGGAAATGTGACTTGTGGAAATGGTGCAGCCCAGCCGCCAAACTGCACTCGTACTAGGCCAAGAATTGCTTGGAGCCCTAAAATTCTACGTATCATATGCTAAATAGAAGTGGGAGTTAATCTGCCCACCGCTAGTCCAAGGTCAAGCGGGCATCGGTGGAGGAGCAGCGGCCAACTCACCTGACAAAAGCGTTGTTGCGACTGAATCCTCCCTTCCGTACTGGTGGTCTGGACTTGCCTTTTCCCTCACCTCATGCCTCCTCACCGCCATTGCTGCTGTGCTGGTTGCTGGCAGATGGGTCAAGACTCCTCTTCCGAGGAAGCCTGAAGCGGTGACACCTGAGGGGCTGGTTGCTTACCCTCTCTGATACTCAGACCTGGATCCCTTTCCACAGATGCCAGTTACGGAGTCAGGGTCACTCCTCCTTCATCAGCGCACTGCCGTCGTGGTGTTACTGCCGCCCCATCTGCTTGCCTTCTGGGCGTCCCCACAGCCTGTTGTTCCACCTCTAGAACAGCAAACCCAGACATTAGCAGCCATAGATGCCCATTCAGGCAGCAATCCACGCGATTACACGTTACCACGCCAAGTGGTGCAGGATGGGAACACCCAACTGTGAACCACTGTACAAAAGGCTATATCAACCTTCCTTTGCTGTATTATATGTATGCTGTAATATTGCTAATGTAAATAGTATGCGTATATATTTATAATGTCAGGCTAACTACCTATTTATAATTATTATTATTAGTTTATTATAAATTAATTCATTTATTTAATTAATAATTTTAATCAGTTAATTATCTACTTGATTATATATTTATTTAAGTATAATTAAATATTTACTTGTTTATGTATTTATTTAATTATAAGTTATCCTTTGATTGCAATCCACCATATTGGGCAATGATAATCCCTATTATATTCGTAATTAATTATTTGAATAAGTCAAAGCTTATTTATGTATTTATTCGTTTATTAATATTGTATAATGAGCACTATTAAAATTGATACTGTCAATAAAACACAATTTAAAACAAAATAAAACAAGGACCCAACGACAGCAGCACACTCAGCTTAACGGCCGAGCACGTGGCTTGATTGCAAAACCCAGGCACTGCCAAATGCGCTCCTTACTTTCTCCTCCTGAGGGGGGGGAGCATAGCAGGACAGCTCAGTGAAGCCTCAGCCTAATCCCCTCCTCACTATCCAGCCGAAAAGCCCAATCTACAGGTAGCGTCCTGAATCCTTTATTGCTATTGTTATTATTATTTGACTTAATCCTTTAATGTTTGCTAAATGATGCCCTTTTTACCACCTTCTTAAAACTAAAAGGAGGCTCAGCATGCCAAGCAGTGGCCCGCCCGAGCAGCGGCGCCCGCACCACCTAGCGCTGCTACGTTTGATCTGGTGATTACTTGAAAGTAAATTATAAAAGGAATGATTCAGGGCACAAAATGCAAAGCTGAGGGGATTGCCAAGCAAACCGTGGGAGGGAGCCGATGTAACCCCCCCATTTCCCAATCGTTGAGCTGTGCAAGCCTCACATCTTCACTACGTAGTTGAAAGGCAAACGAGCAGCCAAACTCTGTCCTCATCTGTTGCCAGCAAAGGAAGAGGAAGAGGAGAGGGGGGAACAGCCCTTAAATAACCTATTGTTCCCCCTCTCCCGCCGAGTTGCTCTCGCGAGACTGTAAGGTCTCGCAGCCTCCGAGGAAGGAGGCAAAGGTGAGCTGCGCTGACGAAGTGTGGCTCAGCAGCGGCTCTAACATTCTTGTCCTCCTGCTACTGTGTGATGAAACCCTTCCCATTGATTGAACCGTGGTCCAGCCAGTGCTATTAAGATATTATAGATACAATCCAAGAAATTCCTATTGAACTGCATCTAAAGAGAGGCATCCTGAAAGTGAGAGCAGCTTGCAATGTGATGCTCAAGACACTCACATTCTTTAAGAATTTCTCTCTTCCTGTCATGGGCTATGTCTAATGTCTTCTTCTGTCCTGAGTGTGAGAGTCAAATTTCCATGTGATCCAGTTCCTGGGCTGTAAAGGCCTTTTAAGGAACTAATTGCTTACTTCCCCCTTCACAGCTTTCCAATTTCAAACTGGAGATTTTAGATATAATAAGGTATGAATCGCTCTGCTAATTAAACCAGCTGAGGGACAAAATAGAAGTGATATTAATTGAAGGCTGAACCTGTTTTTGCACGTGTGCGCGCACGTGTATGTACGTCTGTGTGCATGTGCTAGGAAGAAGACTTTGACTTTTGCCCCCTGCCAGGGTTTGGGTCCAGTTTTGAACCTCTCTGACTGCTATTTAGTAAGGGTGAGACAAGGCAAAGCAAGGCAAAGGTGGGGAAGGCCAAATGCAAGCAAGGGACAATCGCATGATTAATGTTCCATCAGTTTGACCCTGAAATCAGAATAGGCAGGAGGCTGTTTCATACAAAGCTGCTGCTGGGGATAGAGAAAAATGTAATTGGACATGGACTGCCTCCTGAGGATTTCTTCCATCACGAAGTAATATTTCTGATACATGAATGTGCTAGTGAATAGTCAGGCAGTACCTGCCACAGTGGTATTGCTAAAGCTAATCAGTTACAGTCTTGATTTGAGAATGGATGGAAGACTACTGGGAACAACTTGGTGCAATCCACTTTCCTCTTGCTAAGGAAGAACAAGATATTTCTTTCTTACTTGAATATTTCACTTTTCTTCCAATTCAGGGATCCAAGGTTGCTTTCAAAATGGCAGGGAAACAATGACAGGTACTTAAATAAAAAGTCCTATTAGTCTATGCAAGAATATCAGACAAAAAAAAATAATCAAGGGTTCTTAATGCACAAAATCAACATTATCTGTTTCATCCTCTCATGCTCATGTATTATTTTGCAATGATTACACAAGAATATAACAAGAACTCAGTCCTGGACTCAGGTACTAAGTCATGAAATCTCAGGGAACAGGAGTCTGCCGACCTGTCAACCACATATCACATTGTTCAACACTGTGCTACACGTTAGCATGATTAACAGAAACAAAATCACATGTAAGATTATGCAGACTGGGGCCAGCTCTGGTACTATGAATCATCCGATTAAGTGTCCCACTTGCTCATGCTGGTAGAGCTTTACTCAGCTATCAGTGTCAAATATGTAGTTGCATGGGATAGAATTGAAAAAGGACTGAAAGATCTGAGCCACCATTGAAGAAGCTGAGAAAGAACCAGAAAGCTCAATTCTCTTCACCAGCCCAGCCAAGCAGATGTGCCTTTATGAAATTAGAAAGAATAAAGAATGTGTGTTCCTTACAGGGTTTTTCAAACATTTTAAGGGACATTACAAGACAGTTTGTCTTTTGCTCCCAAGAACCATTTGCAAAGGGATCTGTAAGCACAAGGGCAATGTGGCTTGCAGCAGATGTCTGAGGTACAGTCTGAAAGGTTTCCTGTGAAAACAGCTGGTACAGAACACCCTTAAGGCACTATAGCGGCAGCTGTTTTGGATGGAAAACAGGACTGTGTTTCTTTCTCTCCGTCAGCATCATTCTTACATGCGTGGGAAATGTTGGTTTGCTGAGGCCAACTTGTTTTCAATACACTTACACGGGGAAGGTAGGCTTGAGCTTCAAGGTCCTCCTCTCCAATATTTGTTTCTGGTCATCATAGCTGTAATTCTTACCATGCTTTCGATTTACAGCAAATAAAATCGGTTCACTGCCTGGTAGGCAGCAGGACCCAAAGGTGAAGTTGACATTCATCAGGAGGCTACTCCATAATGCTTTTAATTCTTCCCTAGTCTTGGAACAGCAGTGTCCTAGACACTAGGGAACTGTGGGAAATGGAGCGTTTTTTTGAAAAGCAAGAGCATCTAATACTTGGCACAGGCATTAAGAGCTCTGCAAACTAAATGCCTGGAACATTATTGAACAAGATCATGGCAATCAGAGCTGTAACCGAGGAGCAATATTTTCCAGACACAGTCCTCACCTAGGAGTAAGTGCCCACAATTCCAAATAATGCTGCCCTCTCCCAGGTCTAGCCTATCATGTCAAATACATTTGAGGGTCTCACAGTCCCTTTTGTGGCTTTCTGTAATGTCAAGATCACTAGGACCATTCAAATAATCTTGGCTAGCTGTATTTTGCATTACAGAAAGTCTAATCATATTGCTTTGGAAAAAGTCATCCTTATTTTATTTTTATTTAATCTTTCCACTGAGGTCCCCTCCTGCGTGTAATTTATGTCCTAATATCAAATAAGCTATAATCCTCTTATGCTCAAGTCCACACAGCATATAAAATGCCTTTCTGTATTTCTTTCACTTTCCTTGCTTTAAACTGTAATGTGTTAAATGGTATTTAAATCAAAACACAACTTTCATTTGATGGAAATGAACCCACTATAATTTCCTGTACATGTGCTTGAAATGTAAAAGGGGGAAAATGTAAATAGACAGTTGACATTCAGAGCCTGTGATAGGGCATTGGCATATGAATTAGACTGGAATGCAAAATAAAGACCTTATGAAAACTAAGAACTCTGCATGGTGGCATGCTATGTGATGTCTCAAAATGCAAATGTCATATGCTTTTCCTATATTGTTCATTACAAGTACTGTGTTACTATGGTGACTTGTACTGCAACAGAGATCAGAAATCGGGGGGGGGGGGAGTGGATTGAAAACCATGGCTATAACAAAATGGGTGCTCAACACCCTCCAACACTCGCAGTGCAATCTGAAGATTAAACTCAAGCCCTTCTACTATCATCATCATTGTTGCTGTCGTCGTCATCAAAGCTACTAGTTTTAGTACTACTATACCACAATACTGTACAACAAAACTGAATAATTACCAACTAGCCTCTAATATTGAGAAATCTCCCTGAAAAAGACCCTGATGTTGGGAAAGAGTGAAGGCAAGAGGAGAAGGGACGACAGAGAACAAGATGGTTGGACAGTATCATTGAAGCTACCAACATGAATTTGACCCAACTCCGGGAGGCAGTGGAAGACAGGAGGGCCTGGCGTGCTCTGGTCCATGGGGTCACGAAGAGTCGGACATAACTTAACTACTAAACAACAAAGCCTCTACTATTCATTTCTTGGACAAGGTGCTGGAGCAGGTTGTGGTTTCCCAGCTCCAGGAGTTCCCGGATGAGACAGATTATTTAGATCCATTTCAATCTGACTTCAGGCCTGGTCATGGGACAGAGACTGCTTTGGTTGCCTTAGTGGACAACCTATGCCAGGAAATGGATAAGGACAGACTGTCCCTGTTGTTTCTGCTGGACCTTTTAGCAGCTTTTGATATCATTGACAATTGTATCTTTTTGGCTTGTCTCTCTGGGATGGGATTTGCAGGGACTGTTTACAGTGTCTCTAGTCCTTCCTGGAGGGGAGAAATCAGAAGGCGGTGCTGGGAGACTCCTGTTTGATTCCTTGTCCACTAGCCTGCAGGGTCCCTCAGGGTTCAGTTTTCTCTCCTATATTATTTAACATTTACATGAAACCACTGGGAGAAGTGGTTCGGAGCTTTGAGATTCAGTGTCACCAGTATGTGGATGACACTGAACTCTATCTCTCCTTGCCATCTAAATGTGAGGAAGCTGTTTCGGCTCTAGATCTGTATCTGATGTCAGTAATGGACTGGACAAAGGTCAATAAACTGAAACTTAATCCAGACAAAACAGAGGTATTTCTGGGCGGATCAAAGAATAGGGATGCAGCTTGTGCTGGGTGGAGTTACACTCCCTCTGAAAACACAGGTGCGCATCTTGGGGTGTGCTCCTGGGTTCATCTGTGAGCCTGGATGCCTAGGTTTTGGTGGTGGCCAGGAGCACATTTGCACAATTAAAACTAGTATGCCAGCTGCCCACATTCCTGGAAAGGTCTGATCTGGCCACAGTTATTGCCAGTTAAAATCAAAGCACAGAAAAACTACTTTTTGGACAACAATTCTCTGGATCCCATAGCCACACAGCTAGGCCCTGCTGGGTGGGAATGATGGGAATTTTACCCCAAAAAGTAACTTCCTCAACCACTGGTTAAAATATGCCATTTGTTATCCTGGAGTGCTCAGAGGAATGCACCCACCTTCCCCTAGGATAGAAATTCATGGTTGTCGTATTTATTCTGAGCATTTTTCCCTTCCATTTGACTCAGGCTCTCTATTCACATGGAACATGTGGCTCTCTCTACCCTAGAGATGGCCCAAAATGTTAGTTTGGTGGTTTGTGCCAATTCAAATTTTCGGATGAATAGATGTTTGGTGGTTTCCAGCTCCGCCTCCCCCATCAGGTGCCCACTCAGAGGCAGTGGCCAGAGGAGGTGGGCAGGGAAGCTGGGGCACTGCCTTTGAGTGGGTGCCCACCAGAGATGGTGGGGCTGGGAAACAAACTTCCACAAGCTTCTGAACCAGCCATTCATGCCCATCTCTGTTCTGCTCTTTTAAAAGGAAGGTTGCTTTCTTCTGTTCCAGGACAGCTCCGTGAATAGTTTACAGGTGCTGAGGAGAATTTTACTATTTCTGCCGGAAAGAGTAGCACTGGGGAGGAATAGCATTCCTATCTCCTTCTGAGCCTATGCTGTTTCTTCTGGAAGGCAGCCTGATTGCTTGTTTGGCTTTGCTGCACTGGCCCACTTCCATTTCCTCCTTCCTTCAAGGTGTTCTGTAGCTCAGTTTCCCAACTGAGCACCTGCCTTGTGCCTGTGCAGTTGCTTTTGAAACAGCTCAGAGCCTATTAGAGGTTTTGCTTTATGAAATAAGCT
Organism: Intellagama lesueurii; assembly: GCA_037013535.1. Lineage (NCBI taxonomy): Eukaryota > Metazoa > Chordata > Lepidosauria > Squamata > Agamidae > Intellagama > Intellagama lesueurii. The sequence continues at coordinate 117,633,530 of JBAJHW010000003.1, forward strand.
GTCAGAAAAGAGACTGGATCTTCATCCAGGAGTTTCAGCTAGTCTGCACTGTCTCTAGTTTTCTAAAGCAGCATTTCCAGGCTGAGGACTACCAGATGTTGTTAGGCTACAAATTCCATCATCCCCAGCCAGCAATGGCTGGGGTGATTGGAGCGGTAAGCTAGCAATATCTGAGAACCCCAGAAGACCTGGGTTGGGGGAGGCCATTGTAGCTTAGGCTGTTGAAAACCACAGATATTCCAGAAATGTGTGACAAGCATTTCAATTCCCTTTTCTATGTCTATTTCTACATTCAACAAAATGAATAATAAACCAGCAGTAACAACATATTGAACATTTAGTACACACATACACACACACAAACACACACACACACCACACACTTTTATATATAATTAAATAGCAATATATGTGGCTGTGTGTGTGTGTGGGGTCTTTCTTGATGTTTGGTTATAAGCAAAATATTGCTAGTGTCGTATCTTGATACAAACTGAAATTGCGTAAAGTGGAAACATTTCTCTCACACCAGCAGACATGTATTCCTTCTTCACTAGATGCAACCTGGGATTAACTCTGTTGGGAATATTGTACAAACACAGATTTCCATAGGTGCCTGACATAAGACAAGAGATACAACTGAGAGAAGAGTTTCTCAGATAATAGTTTTCTTGGTAACCATGGAGCACCAGTTATTAATTAGCAAGAATATTCAGGTTCCCATTTTGGGCTTTACTATAGATGTGCAAAAGGGGGAAAAAGTGAGTAATTTTACTTCCTGTTCACAGATAATGTCATCAGATACCTAGTGGCTATGACAAAGGATGTAATGAGTACTAAAGTTTAGTTATCTACAATAACAAAGAGCGTCTTGAAGCATTAATTTCAGAGGCACCCCACTGAAGAAATGCTCAATTGTTGCAAGACTTTAAACTCCCACACATGGGAGAAGGACCAGCCACTTCTTTAATCAGCAAAAGTATTATGAGAAAAAATATGAAGGAATGTGTGTGTGTGTGTGTGTGTGTACACATGTGTGAAAAAAACATGCATTTTGCACTCTATTGAATTTTGTGTAAAAACCTTTGGCAGAAATGTGTTGCAAACCCAGAGCACAGGTTGTGCTCTGTGCTATCTGACTAGCTGGCTGTCCCACACTCAGTGATGCTGTGCTTGCACAATCAGATGTATGACCAGGCACATAACCAACAACCAGCAAACACAACAACTACAACACACTCTGCCCTTGTGCATATGGTTTTCTCAAAAGGATTTAGATCCTTATATTTTGCCTTTTGTGCAAATATATATTTTAGTGCAACACACAAGCAATTTGTTTTACACAACATACAAATTTTCACCCAAAAAAACTCTTCTCCATATGTTTCACAAAGAAGTGTGGAACTGAGACAATTGCATTAAAAACTCTTCTAATCTGACCCCATGGGGAGTCAGCAGCAGGTGATACAAGGAAGATTTCAATCAACCAATAATCAACAACTCATTTCCCACTGGGTTTGATAGATGCAGCATTTCAGGAAGCAAGTTTAATGTTCCAGAAAAGTCATATTTCCTATTTCATTTAAGGTGAGTTATAGTGAACAAAAAATATGCTTTTATTTCCAAGAACATTCAATTCTTCTAATCTTTAACCTTTTTGACCAGGTACCTGGTCAGAGTTTCCTCCTCTCCACAGTGCTGCTCAAGCGCAATAGTTTATGATCATTTATTTTTGAGCTCAAAGGTCTTACAGAATTCATTATCCTATTAGTCCAAAGCCTCATGGACTTTGAAGCAGCATAATGCTTGATCTGGTGCGTGATCTGAGGATTAAATGTACTCATCTCAATTCTACTGGACAATGGTTACCATCTCCTACATTTTCCAGCATCCTCCTGAATAGCCCTGGAGAACAATCTCCTCTCCAGGAAACAGAGCATGCCGTATGACCCTTTGATTGTGCCTTGCACCTTAGCTGACCTAAGGGACCAAGGAGATGGGACTTTGACTGTTAGTCAGATCTGAGTACATGTTTTAGACCTGGGTCAAGTTCACGTTGCATAAAAGAATGGAATTTCCATTTTCATGCCCGTTTACTTTTTTCTTTTTTATCTACCTCATCTGCAGCCTAAATGCATGTGGACTGCTGAAGGGAAACTGGTGGACTTTTAATCCTACCAGTCATATTGCCTCTCCCCCAATTATCATCCTCCAGACATTTTGCCTGATCAAGCAAGAAAGAGAAAAGGGAAGCAAGGTCACTAGCAGCCCTCACAAGAAGCCATTTCCACCTTACAGCTGAAATCCAGCAGCCATTCTACAAAGTTGTAGCCAAAAGAAAAATTGTAGATAGGACTTGCTTATCAGTTCAGCTGATAATGTGGTAATTTTTTGGCTCCTCCTGTCTTGGAGCCATTTCTAGTGGAGCCACCTTGGTGCCATGATGTGAAGACAGGAAACATCTGGCTGCATTGTATTGTACTGGTGCACTAAATGACTCGTTATATAAACCTCATTGCATGAAGAAGTTGTTTCTGGTTTTCTGTTTCTTTTTTGTTTCTTTTCTCCTCTCTGTGCATCTGAAGGATGTGAAATTTCCTGTCCTGATTTATTGATATACAAGTCACTCTGAGAGCACAACATACATGCTGTACCCTGATATGGACCAAGGGTATTAGCCAAGAAACTTAATCTAATTTTCTTGAATGAGCAATGCTTTCCTTCCATCTGTAGTTTATGGAAACATTGCTACTGTAAGGCTGAATGATACACAAAGAACAGGGCTCAATAGGCCACAGGCAGCCACTAAATCCAATGTAAAAGTTCATATTAATGTTTCCCAAGCCGCCGCCTCAGCAAGGTTCCCATATGTTTAACAGCTGAATATGACATTTTTAACAGATTAAGTTATTGAAACTGATGATGGCCCAGCATGACACATGAGGAAATGCTGTGCATTATAGCTTTTGTAAGTGTCAGCTTAAAGCATGAATCCATACATGCATGTATGTGGGCATACACATAGACAGGGGAAAAATTTAATACCATCTCTGCAGGTGGATTCTTCTCTACCTGCAAGATTCACCTGTTGGAAATCAAGCTAAGAGGAACAGAAACCACTGTACTGTTTGTAGGCCCATATAAAGACTTTTGCACATTATTTGGTGACTTTTATCTCTGTACTTCCTCCAGCAAGAAAGTGGCCTCCACTTCACTCTAACTGTAATTCTTTTTGTTGGGATAGGGATAGTAAATGTGCTCTCTTTTGTGCTCTCTCTTTCTCATTGATGCCTTTATAGCTAGGTAAAGTATTATTTGCCAAGACTTCAGTATGGGCTGAGTCATTCAGAAGTTACTATTGATGACTAACTCTAATCCCATTGATTTTAGACCCTTAGAAGAAGGTCAGCTCTAAGAATAAATTAATCTGGATCCACCCCAGTGTTTCTGACTATGTGCCTCAATTGGTCATATCTGTACATTTCACAGAGCCCCAAGTACTCATCATTTAAGGCATGAATCATTAAGGAAATGATATTTTAAAAATCTGTTTTATCAGGCAAAACTAGTCTGTGACTTTAGTGGTGTGAAGATATCAGTATCTAAGATATTAAGCTCTCTAAGAGCACACAACATGGTTTGATTGCAGTTACTGAAGAACTCTGGAAATAAACGATTGAAACGTTCAGAGTTTTCAGCTTCATTACATTGCCAATTTGAGACCTGGGTATATTTAGCAGAAGTGCAGTGCAAGATCTAATGAGATGCCAGAAAATGAAGAGACTACACTGAAACTTCTGAAGGTGTGGAGTATTGGAAAATATACTTTCCAGGCAAAACACAAATCTTAAATTCTCCTTTTTGTGGTAGTTCCTAGGGGAAGGGGTTTTTAAATTATTATTTAATCCAACATTGGTTGATTCCAAGTAAATTTTAATGATAATAGAATTGCAGTGAATAGGCCAGGGTAATGGCCCCTATCACCACACTTCCATTTTAATTTATGTCAGTGTTTGTAGATTTGTGGCTGTGAAGTACCCTTGCCCAGTTGTGCAACATGCTGTGACACTTGATGAGGAAAAGTGCATGTGGAAGCTGAGAACAGCTTGGAGGACTGCAAAATGTAATGCACACTCGAGAGAGAGCCACTGCTGGTTTTGAGAAAAGGAAACACTTATGTCCACACTTGCACCAGACATGGATGTGTGCTGCTTATTTGAGAGGCACCCCTTACTTCTTATCTGAAGAGGGACTGCCTTTCATTTGGAGTGCTATACTGAATATGTAAATGAACAGATAACAAGTGGTGAGGTGACAACAGTTAGGGTCATGCAAGGGCACTGTAATCAGTGATCGAAAATGAACTGAGAACCAAGGGGATCTGTGTAAAGAGACAAAGCTAATAGTAAAAACTGAGGAACAAGTAGAGCAGGGCAACTCAGGAGGCAGGAGCCATGAAAACCAAGACAGGACCCAACTGAAGTCTAAAGATACAGGGAGGATCTCACCAAATCAGGAAGCTCTAAGCCTTAAGCAGCTGTTTTCCTACTTGTATATAGAGATAAATTCATGATGGAGGTGCACATGTAATCCTCAGCTCCCCAATACTTACCACTCAGATCTGTGTTACACCTTCATGCACTGAGTCTGAAGATCTGAAGAGCCACAGCAGTGCACTCATGACTGTGGACCCTGATTAGCATTCCTAATCACGGGAGCTCTGTAACTACATTAAATCAAATCCTATTCAGACTTTCACATTCAACATGTGTAGGTCTCTAATGGTATCAGGTGTGTGGAAGACATTCAAACACATATATTAGACTCTCCTCCTGCCATAAATGTAGCCCTGTAGACAGGCTGGGGATTGCCTGCATAAGGTCCATGTTGTGAAGACAAGGCTTGAGCAGAACACAGAGTCCTCTTATGTGCCTTCTTGCCCAGGTAGATCCAATAGTCAGTTATCTTACATTTCCTTCTCTTTTAAAGTTTCTGGAAAAGGAATTTTGTATTTGCAAAATGTATTTGAAACAGTGAAAAACGCAGTCACTTTGAGAACAGGTTCTCAGAAGGGCAAACAAATGTTCATGCAACTTAAAAGAAAAAACAACTTTGAAGAAAGAAAAGTTCAGAATGAACTAAATTTAAGGTTGGAAAAATGAACAACTAAAGGAAATTCATGGATTTTGCTATACTTGGATATTGCTCTAATACCCAGTCTCCATGGTAAAAGATGATCATTCATTTATAAATCGTGAGTGATGTATCAATCAGCCCTCGTAGCTTTATGCCCATAGATAGCTTTTCAGACCTAATTGGTATACTAGGAATTCAAGCAGAAAGATGCACCAATAAACTTCCCACATAGTTAAAAAGCATTGAGGGAGTAGAGAGCACAACCCATAAGGCTACTGACTATAAAATGTAATATTAAGCACCTTCCAAATCAGCTTCTTCCAAGTGCCCCCTCCCACCTGCTTCTCGCTCTTTTCTAGCTTGACAACTTTGGTTCATTGAATTTACAGGTTAGAAAATGGTGTATATGTCTGCAGCCCAAGTAAATGAAAAATTCTGGAGGATCATCCAATTATGTGAGAAGGAAAAAAGTGGTACAAGGGGAAGATGTTGTATACCTTGCTCTTTTTCCATTTTTATTTTATTCATTTTATTTTTATACCACCCATCTGGCAGCCAAGGCCACTCTGGGCAGTTTACAACAAAGTAAACAGTAACAATATAGTGACAAGGGTATACAACAACAACCAAATAAAATATTAAAGATACAAAATAAATAACAGTAAAAATACACAGTAAAAACATAATAAAATGAAATAAAATGGAAACATGGTGGTAGGTTGGATGTTATATTATTGAGGCACTATTGTATCATGTTGTTTTAGGATCTGAGAAGGCCTGTCTGGATATCCATTTTTCATAGTTTTTTTAAGGTTCCCAATGAGGGGGCCAGGTGGATTTCGGGTGGGAGACTGTTCCATAGTTGCAGGGCGACCGCCGAGAAGGCCTGATTTCTAGTAGTGACTTTCTCGGGGTCAGAACTCTCAACCGCCCTGCCTGTGATGATCTTACAGGATGGGCAGATCTAATCAGAAAGGGGTGCTCTGCCAGATATCGAGGTCCTAAATCGTTTAGGGCCTTATAGGTTAACACCATCACCTTGAAGCTGCTACAGAAGTGAACAGGTAATCAGTGCAAGGCTGAAATGCAAGGGGGAAATGTGTTGGCATTTCCTGACCCCACTCAACAATCTGGCTGCCAAGTTCTAGACCCGTTGGAGTCTCTGTAACAAGGTCTGACCTCTGATCCCCAACCCAGAGAGCCTCCCTAGGAGAATACCGTGGTCAATGATATCAAAGGCCTCTGACAGGTTGAGGAGGACCAACAAAGATGTTTTGCCCTTATTGGCCTCCCTCAGAAGGTCATCTTACAGGGTGACCAATGCCGTCTCCATGCCACAACATGGCCTGAACCCGGACTGTCACAGATCGAGGGCGTTGGTTTCCTCAGAAGTGCCTGAAGCTGATCGGCCACCACTCTCTCCACTAACTTGCTAATGAAAGGGACATTGGCAACTGGTCAACAGTTGTTAACATCATCAGCCACCAGGTTGGGCTTTTTCGGAATCAGCTTAATGAGTGTCTCCTTGAGGGCAAGGGGGGGCCCTGCCCTCAAGAAGAGACCCATTGATAATAGCCCCTGCCTACTCTGTCGCTAATGGTCTGGCCACTTTCAAGAGCCAGGCCGGGCAAGGGTCTAGTGAAGAGGTGGTGGTCCTACAGCGATCAAGCACCCTGTTAACCTCAGCTGATGTCACAGGCTGAAACTGTGTTAGAGTTACCGGGCAAGATGGTGCAGAGGACATCTCGGCTTGATCTACTGATGAAGAGGAGAGGTCCAGGTCCCAGCAGATGGCCTCCACTTTGTGTTTAAAAAAGGCTGCAAATTAGTCACAGGAGCTGCTACTGGGAGGCCTGTCTCCGGATAAGCAAAGCCCGAGACCACCAAGCTGAACTTTTTCACATAGTATGCGATTTATCCAGATAAATCGCATACTATGTGAAAAAGTTCAGCTTGGTGGTCTCGGGCTTTGCTTATCCAGAGACCAAAGCAGGATCTTCTTATAGCCTTCACTTTGGCTAGATAGATGCTAGATGCAATTTTAGTGGCTTTTAAATTGGCTACTGTCGGGGCCCATCTCCAAATGCTCTCTAGCCTCCTCCTATTTCACTTCAGCACCCACAGCTGCTGGTTATACCAAGCAGCTGGTCAGGGCTGAGAGTAGAGGGGGTGTTTGGGAGCAATCGTGTCAACCACGCTGCTGGCGGCAGCATACCATCCATCCACCAGAGCTTCAACAAGAGCACTAACTAGATCAGCCAGTATTCCTTGCATTGCATCTTGGAAACCAACAGGATCCAATAGCTTGCAGGGGTGGGCCATCTTAATGGGTCCCTGCTCCACGCGGAGGGAACAGGGAGACATTTTTCTGTGGCAGCATATGATGTTTTATTCCCATAGTGTAGTGTTGCCATTCTGTCCTGTATATTCAAGAGGACTGACAGAAGATAAGAAAAGTCAAGCTGGATGAAACCAAAGTCCTATTTTCATTCAGCACTTGATTCCCATAGCGGTTGATCAGATGTTTAGAGGGAAGACCACAAGTAGGACATAAGTATAGTAGCACCTCTCCTCTTGTATTTCACCTCTCATCAACCTGGGGTAAAACTGGGTGTCCAATTGGTCCTAAACTAAGTAGCAGATGTTTTAAAATGGATATAAATAGCTTGAAAAACTGTAGCAATGGGTGTATTGTTGGTAGCATCTTCAAATATCACATTACTACCTTTACATCACACAAATGTCCATGTCCAAAAAGCTATGCCATACATGCATTCATGCATTCATTCATTCAATCTTTATTATGGTCATTGACCAGCGTAAGCCATATAGCTGATGAGAATTTGCAGCTGCTGAATGTCATGGATAGAGACAAAACTATGTGACAAAATAAGGTATAGCAAAGAAAATAACACATTTATGAAATAAGATCACTGCTAGGGCTTCACGTTGTCCCCCCTCCCCCCATTTGGTCTGGAGACCAATTCAGGGCTTTGGAATGTATGCCAATTAAATCTGGAGTTGTTTGTGTTTCATCCAATTCAATTTGTATCCTGGATCCTAATTAATCTGTTTCAAACATCAAAATGGATATAACTCCTTCATTCTTCAACTAATGTATATGGAATTTGAAGGCCTGATAGTCCTTAGAGAGGGCAAGAAATGGATCCAGAGGTGAGGGATTCAATTCCTCATGGTGTTACCTGGGATATGAGCTGTTCCCCAGAATAAGGGAATGGTAAATCACTTCTGAATTCTCTATATCTAAAAAACCTTGGAAAGGGTCACCATTAGTCAGAACAGACCTGATGTTGTGCAAAGATTTTAAACGTATCAAATCACAGATACCTAGCTTTGGGAGTATGTATATTAGATACCTTTAAAGTTTGCTTCTTTTAAAAAAGAAACACACACACAAGTAGACTGAAGGGATTTGTGTACCATTCAATCTAATTTACACTCTGGATCCAAATCAACATGTACATTCGTTTAAATTCCCACTGGAACCAAACTGGGCCATTCTGCTTTGATCTGGCCTCCTTCTATTAAGTGCAAATCAGGCTGATTCGAATTGGGGGCAATGGAAGGAGCCTCCACAAAGAACATGAGCACTGTGAGCACATCCAGGTACCTCCTGGGCAACCACAGCACTCTTCTGGCTGATCCTTCCCCTCCGGAAGCACTGCAGGAATGGCTTCTGACATGAATAAAGAAGAAGTTTGGGATTTGTGCTTTTTGTGAATTTGGTATATTGATACATACAGAGGCTGTCTTGAGCTGACAGTTAACCCAGTGCTGCCCTGATTCATTGTTTTGCTCTTATCTACATTATTCAAGAAGAAAATCTATGTTTTTAAATTCATATTGAAAAACTATTTGTGGCGTCCGCCCAGGTCATGAATATTCATATGCTATCTGCATGGACCAATGAGAGTGCTGGAGAGATGGAGTCACAAGATATAAGAGTCTCTGCAGGAGTAGGAGGAGAAGAGAGGGGAGTTTTGGAGAGATTGGAGTTTTAGGGTTTGAGAGTGGGAGTGTTTGGAGTTTGGGGTGCTTAGAGAGAGTGTTGGCGGTTGAGGGTGGATGAAGTGGGATGTTTTGTTAAGAGTTAAAGACATTGATTGTACCTTCATCCCCTGTAATAATAAACAATTTCTATTTGGTTCTTTTTTAAATGACACATTGTCTGGACCTCTGTGATTAATAATAAACAAAGTTGAGGTAATCAACTGGTGGCAGCGACATGACATGTAGCTTGTGCCCTTTGATTGGTGAAACAACCCAGGGACAGGCGGGAATATGACACTATTAATCTTTGAAAAACATATATACAATAATACCAAATAGGGGAAGGAGAACTGGCATCATGAAGTTACAGGATCTGAACTTCCATTCAGTAGTGTATGGAAAGGAGAAATTTCTCAATGTGTTTAATCTTTAAAGGACGTTTATTTTAAAAGGTGCCATGCCACAAGGTGAAAAAAAAATCTGATTTAGGCACTCCCATGAGCTAGGGAGGCATTGAGGGGCTAGATGAAGGCAAGAAATAGTGCCTAAATGGACTATTTAGAAGGTTGGGTCTATAAGCGAATGGCATTCAGGTTGTGTTTCAGGTAGCAAACTTTCTGGGCTATTACTAGTGTTTGAACAATATATGATGAGTCCAGTTCTGCAACAGACTGCTCAATGTATGTAAATCTTTAATGGCTTGATTACTATGCATCCATTGAATGCAAGACATTACCCAACGCCTGTAAACCTTCATTGGGCATAACTACTTTAAACACCAAAATGCAAGCTTGCAATACAGTGATCCCATGTACCTTTTAAAATAAATGAAAATCAGGCAATTGTTTTAATTGAGATATCTTAATGTTTTGGTGATATCTGGAGTACAATGATAATTATACAAAATGTCATCTCTTGCTAATTAGGCACATTCTCTGATGTTCATACATATTCATGCTTTCTGTTGTTTATTTCCACAAATCATCAGTCACTGGAAATTATAATGGTGCCCTCCAATTTTCTGGGCCAATAATTTCTTAGGCGTAATTCCCAATCATATACTTAGAAGAACACATTTGAAGATACAAATGCATCACAATTACTGAAAACTACTAGTAAATGGCCAATTTCGAGTAATGATAGTCAGGCAAGAATAGCAGCAAAATCACTTGGACATGCAGTAGATTTCTCTTTTGTCTCAGACAATCAATACATAATGCAGACAATTAATACTTGAATAGCATTTAGCTCTGGCCTGATTTATCCATTCAGATTAATAAACGTACACACACAGAGGGAGGGAGAGAGAGAGAGAACTGCCCCAGTGAATAGTTTCAAAACTCAGGGTACATTTTGGTGGAAGTTAAACATGAACTAGAAGGAACGGAACACAACAGACATTGATAAAGAATAGCTTTCCATGTGCAATATTTAAATATTTAACATGGGGAATGTATTTTTGGACCACAACTCTCATCTGCCCAAACCAGCATAGAAATTGGTGGGGACATGCCAAAACAGCTGAAGGGCTACCTGTTCCCTGTTTCTGTCATGGGAGTTATGATTAATGCTGTGATGAAAACATTCTTCTATAAGAAATTGGACCTTCCCCTTTCAATTCAAGTGTAGGAAGATACCATAATGCATATTTCAGGTCTTTTTTCAAATTAGGAAGCTGGAGAAGCTGCAGAATGGTGAAGAGGTGTGCAATAAAAAGAAAACAAACACACACACATACTTATATGTGGTACCCTAGTCTACCTTGCAATGTTATGGTTAACTCAAACGTATTATCAACAGAAATTCTAAAAACTCCTGATAAAGAGACAGAAAAATTGAAGTTTTTTCTGTGGGGAAGTAAAACTTTGTGGAATTTGGATTGTTAAGGTTAGAAATTATGTATGGATGGATTGCTCAAATACTGTACGTTACCACTTTAACTTAGACTGTAAAAAAAGCAACCCTGAAAATGTATATTGGGCTTAAGAAAATGGAGTTTGAACAGCTGTGTGCAAAAGGTCACTGCAGGGCAATCAGCTAGTTCTTCATTAAAGATATCACAAGGAAAGCAAGATCACTGTAAAATAGCAGTACCTTGCAAAGAATCTCTTTCATAGTTAGCTAACACTTGTGCATGGATGTAAAAAACTGAAAATGAAAATGAAAACATAAAACTGGGAAACCATGACATTGAAAAATAATTCCTAGATCACCAAACCCCTAAAGTTCTAAAATGTTAGCAGGGCAAATTGGTACATGACCAAATTTGTTCACCAGCAATTTACGCTCCTGGCATTTTGCTCACAATGCAAAACCGACCCCAAAAAAGATTGCCATGGAGGCACTCTGTGCTGAAAGACGTTTGCTGGATTAGTAAAAGGGAAATGTAAGCTACTGAGAGAAATCTAAATATTGGGAGGCAAGAAACACATACATGCCAGATACCAGGCACTGGGCACCAGACATCAAAGAGCAGCAGGCATTTAGCAGCAGCAACAACAACAAAGACAACATGGATTTCCCTCCATAGATTCAAACTGGCAGAGGGCTGGGTGAGAAATTAGGAAACTAAACAATTTTCTGTCCATGTCCATAATATAATGTGCTTAGAGAATAAGAAATGTATTTTACTTTCAAATATTTTTATTTTTAAAAACTTTGATATTTTAAAATTCTACTTTCTGGATGTGCCTTTGAAGGCTATAATCTCCTGTATTTTTGGACTGAAGAAATTATTTAAGTTCTTGTTTATAACTTTTGTAGCTAAATGCTTTTAGCTGAAATAGATTTTTCTTATGTTTCTTCCAGCTTACGTTTTGGTTTTGAATGTACTTCTGTTTGCAACTTTCCATACTTGAAAGATTTCTTATGATAGTCATACCTACAGCTTTTCACAAGTTGCAAGAATGGATTTCTGTTTCAGCATTTGTACCTACAGCTTTTTCTCATAGTTGTAAGAATGTTTTCAATACTTTTTTGAATTATTGATTCTTGGCTTTTTATGCAGAGAAGCAATGAAGATGAATAAAGCTTGTAGAAATAAGCAAGCTGCTGATGGCTGAATAATTTTTCTACCTGAGAAAAAAAGTAAGATGTGGATGTCTAGAGAAAAATGATTTCACCATGACTGAAACAATAGTTTAAATTGCTTGTACCTTGATAGCCAGATGAAATAATATGAGTGGAAAGGTTATCTGGTCCACACTAGAATTAACCATTTCAGGTATAAATGCCACCTGTGTGAACACAGGCTTTTGGTTTTTCCTAGAAGTCTGTAAAAGTCTATAGAAGGTGTTTAAATGTCAGACTTTCTGACCTGAGCAAATGACAAATTATGGTACAGAACTACGTTCACCTTTTTCTTGGAGCTGGACACAACACTGCCTTTGCACCTACCACTTGCTGCAGGGCTTACAGAAATGAGTTGTATTGTTAATATTGTCTGTATGAGTGACAGAAAATATCTGCAGTGAATGCCCACCCACTGAAATAGCATTTGCTAGGCTCTGGGGAAGGCGTTGAATTCTAAAGAATGACATGCAGTGCTGACCAAATTCTCTCAGAATACATTTTTCTCAGAAATGTTCTGAGATTTGTCTTTTTCATACTCCACTTGAAACAGAAGGCCACTTTGCAAAATAATTTTCATTTTTCCACTTTTTGTGTGGCTTTCTTGCTGCTGACACCACCACAATACCTTATAATGAAACAAGACAGAGGGTATTGTGGAAGAAGCAAAATGGTAGCTAGACAAAAAAGTTCAACAACAATTGTTGTCATGTACAACAAGATGTCTTTGAAGAAAAAAGTGTTACAAACATTTCTAATGGTTCACCTCACCTCTGAGAAACTGATGTAAAATTTCTCCTCCATTTGGAAAAGTTAATTAATTAATATAGCACTCAGAGAACAGTTGCACGTGATTTACAGTGTTCCATCACACTGGCTGCTGCTGGTGATGACAAGTACAGCATAGTCATATCAAGATATGAGACACCACTGCTAGACTAAGCTATATGGAAAAAGGGATAGAAGGCCATGTTTTTCATAGAATCATAGAAAAGTGAAGTTGGAAGGGGCCTACAAGGCCATCAAGTCCAACCCCCTGCTCAATGCAGGAATACAATCAAAGCATATCTGCCAGGTGATTATCTAAATTTTTCTTGAATTGTATATGTTCCCACTATCCCTAGCTTTGAAATTCATGAGGGCACTTGTTATTTCAAACTATGGAGCTCAAGCTGCATTATGCTGGACTTTCCACTCCATTAAAGATTGTTCCTCCATAATCCATAATTCCATGTGTTAGAACTTGTGTTTGTAGCAGTATGTTCACACAGATACCTCCAAAATTGAGCTTTCGCTGCCTCCAGCTAATGGTCTCCAATAGCCAAAAACTAATAGCAATATCCAGCTGTTCTGCCTTTTTTGCTTAGTATATTTTCTCCGATAAGGAAAAAAAGATGCAAGACACCGTGGAAAAACACAGATGGTGGTTCAGGAACACATCAGTGCTCAGTAGGACCATATTGTTGAGGCAAAACATAAATGGAACAGGAAGTCATCATATAATTCTTCCTTTCCCAAATGATGCAGTGGCCAGCCTGGATAAGCAGTTAACCCAAGGCCGAACAGGACTTCATGCCTGGCTCAGTGATTCCCAAACAGTAGGTTCTGGCAGGATTGCAGCAAGGAGTCTGAAGTTTGGAACCAAAATCAATATTAAAATTTTAAAAATAGAGAATGGGAGGAAAAAACACCTAAGGGTTTTCTATGATGCACATTATTACACTCATTATCTTTCTTCTAGCTTTATTTCCGAGTACCATTGTAGAGTTCATTGTGTGGGATAGTACCACTGCTCATCCCACCTTAAAGCTCTTCCTCCCAAATGGATCACTCCCACAGCATCAGAACCTAATTTTATTCCCAGAAATGTTGATAAAATGTAGGGAGAATAAAACAGAGTCCTTCGACCCCCTCCCACGTTTTTTGTAGAAATTAATAAGCAAGTGCTGAATGCCTGAGGCCACACACATTTCCTTTTCTTGTAGTCTTTTAGAGAACTCCCTTTCACGGGTTTAGTTCAAATAAAAATATTGGGGGAGGCAGGTTTGAATGGGGACATGCAATTTATATGATCATCAAAAGGAAGCATAGGCTAAAAATGCTGAAAAAAGAGGACTTGGTTCATGTTACCACCTGGAGCTCAACTGTTCCCTCACCAGGGGCAGCTGCATGAAGATCCAGCAGCTTCTAAGGTATATGAGTACACAAGGGGATTGAATGTGTGACCTTGTCCTGCTTGCTCAGGTTTGGTCAAAGGTGGGGCTCAGTTACCACAGTCCACAGCACAATACTTGAGTACAGAGTACTAGTCATATCATAAAATGAAGATAAAGTACCAAACACACTGCTCACTTAATACAGCATATGGCCTGATTAAAAATCGCATATATTGGTATAGAGTTCACATGTCTGTTCTTTTCTGGGTCTTTTTAATTCTTCCAGCTTCTGCTTTTTGTATATATGAAATGTTTCTGACAAAAAATGGGGAGGGATTAATTCGAATTAAAATGAACCAATTTAAAACAAATCAGAAAGTTCAAATTGCGGACGCAATGGAGTACAGCACGGGGTAGAGGTTTCTGCCATCAAGAAAAAGTGAATATTAGTTAATTTCATTTTCCATTATAGAACACAGATTTTTAATTTTCAGCTCCAGTTGCAATTTCTTCTAATTCTATTTTATGTCCGTCAAATTGCTTTGTCCACTATGGATGAACCTTCCGCTGAACCCTGGCATTAAATTCCTATTAAATTCCATATCAATTAGGAGTGTCTTGTTTCATTATACCTCATATTTAAATGACTGTTGGAAGGACAAAGACTTTTTTAAAAAAGCCCACACAGGTAATTTTTAAAATCTCTACAATAATGTGATAATCTTAGGAATTGATCGACTAAAACATGTAATCATCCTTGCGTGCTTTGAAAAAAGATTTTTTTTAAAATAAAATGCTTTTATTCTGCTTCACACTGTATCTTCTCCACTGGGCAAAAGATATATTCAAAAAGACAGAAAACAACCTCAAGTGCTGGCCAAGTGCACATAACTGCATGGAGGTTCAACCTTTTCTTTGCTATATATATGACAGTTGTTCTTAAGCTAATATGGTTAGTTCCCATACATTGTTGCTTTTCCATAGTGGAAAGTGAGAGACATGGAGCTGATTCTGTCATAATTTCAAGATTCCTGTAGCACCTCAAAATACATGCTCCCAAAAAGTCAACTCTGTGTATCCCTCATGTTTCCCAAGATGAAAAGTCCATGGGACTTGCTCCTGAAGAGTACTTGAAATATATAGGTATAGAATTGTATGACTGTGTATATGTATATATTGATGTATGTTGATTAGGGGACCTGAATCTCTCAGTCTCTTAATCTTACAATGAAACTGAGAAAAAAAATGCACTTTTCTCTTCACATAGAGGTTTTATTTTATATCTTGATTTTTTTTTAAAGAAAAATCTTGCGGGAAATCTTGTGGGGTTTTATAAAAGTTTTATGGCTGTTCTTTTTTCTGAGGAAAGCGGACAAGCTTAATCCACAGAATGGTATCTTTCCTACAGAAGATTCACATAGAAAAGGGCACAAGAAACAACAAAGGTGCAAGATTAGTAAAATTCTTGCTCAGAATGGCATATTACCTATGAAAGATTTTTCTGTTTACTGATTCCTATCAGAGCACAGCAGAGGAATAAAACTGAGACAGAAGCTAGGAAGTGAGCAACCAGAGTGACCAAACTGAGAAAGCAAACAGGAATTTGGTGGAAGTGACCAAGGGGGAGGCCCCTAACCAAAAAAAAAAAATGTTTCTGGATTTATTTATATATTAGTGGACTTTCCCAGCATCCTTCAAGGCAGATGGAACAAAGAAAAGGGCACACACAGAGAAACAGAATAAAGTAAAAAGGCAACAGGGATTGTGGATATTGTTGTTGCTGTCATGAGTTTAGCCGAAGAAGATCTGGAACCAGAGGGGTTAATTACAGCTGAGGAAAATGCTGGGCAATTAGAATCACAGACAGCTGAATCACCGCCAGATTCTCCTCCCCCACTAGCCAGAGTGAGGGACAAGCTTTGGCAGAGACTCACAACACGAAGATCTGAGGCTCGCATGAATGCTTCGCACAGGAACATCAGGTCGACCAGCCCAGAGATTTAACAGGATGGAATGTTTCTAAGATGTTTCTAAGAGTTTGATGATTGTTGCTCCTATATAATTTGTACCTAGAGGCTTAGAAGCCTGTGGAAACAACAAGTCAATTCTCTGGCTCGCGGTCGCACTCCTGCTTGTCTTGAACCTTGCTCTCTTGACCCTTGGCTTTCGGACTCTGACTTCTGACTACGGTTCGTGTTTTGGCTTTGACGATTTGGCATCAGTTTGTATCTCCCGGACTACTGACCTGGACTGGCTTATTGGACTCTTGCCTGATGAATCCCCTGGGAACGTGACAGTTGTTTAGTCATTAAGTCGTGTCCGACTCTTCGTGATCCCATGGACCAGAGCACGCCAGTCTTCCACTGCCTCCCAGAGTTGGGTCAAATTCATGTTGGTAGCTTCGATGACACTGTCCAACCATCTCGTCCTCTGTTGTCCCCTTCTCCTCTTGCCTCACATTTTCACAACATCAGGGTCTTTCCAGGGAGTCTTCTCTTCTCATGAGATGGCCAAAGTATTGGAGCCTCAGTTTCAGGATCTGTCCTTCCAGTGAGCACTCAGGGTTGATTTCCTTCAAAATGGATAGGTTTGTTCTCCTTGCAGTCCAGGGGACTCTCAAGAGTCTCCTCCAGCACCACAATACAAAAGCATTAGTTCTTCAGCAGTCAGCCTTCTTTATGGTCCAACTCTCACTTCCATACATCACTACTGGAAAAACCATAACTTTGACTATGCGGACCTTTGTCGGCAATGTGATGTCTCTGCTTTTTAAGATGCTGTCGAGGTTTGTCATCGCTTTCCTCCAAGAAGCAGGAGTCTTTTAATTTCGTAGCTGCTGTCACCATCTGCAGTGATCATGGAGCCCAGGAAAGTAAAATCTGTCACTGCCTCCATATCTTCCCCTTCTATTGCCAGGAGGTGATGGGACCAGTGGCCATGATCTTAGTTTTTTTGATGTTGAGCTTCAGACCATTTTTGGCGCTCTCCTCTTTCACTCATTAAGAGGTTCTTTAATTCCTCCTCACTTTCTGCCATCAGAGTGGGATCATCTGCATATCTGAGGTTGTTATATTTCTTCCGGCAATCTTAATTCCGGTTTGAGATTCCTCCAGTCCAGTCTTTCGCATGATGTATTCTGCATATAAGTTAAATAAGCAGGGAGACAATATACAGCCTTGTCGTACTCCTTTCCCAATTTTGAACCAATCACTTGTTCAGATCCAGTTCTAACTGGTGCTTCCTGTCCCACATATAGATTTCTCAGGAGATAGATATGGTGATCAGGCACTCCCATTTCTTAAGAACTTGACATAGTTTTGCTGTGGTCCACACAGTCAAAGGCTTTTGTGTAGTCAATGAAGCAGAAGTAGATGTTTTTCTGGAACTCTCTGCTTTCTCCATAATCCAGCACATGTTAGCAATTTGGTCTTAGTTCCTCTGCCCCTTCGAAATCCAGCTTGTACTTCTGGGAGTTCTCAGTCCACATACTGCTGAAGCCTGCCTTGGAGGATTTTGAGCATAACCTTGCTAGCATGTGAAATGAGTGCAATTGTATGGTAGTTGGAGCATATTTGGCACTGCCCTTCTTTGGGATTGGGATGTAGACTGATCTTTTCCAATCCTCTGGCCACTGCCTGAGTTTTCCAAACTTGCTGGCATATTGAGTGTAGCACCTTAACAGCATCGTCTTTTAAGATTTAAGATTTTAAATAGTTCAACTGGAATGCCATCACCTCCACTGGCCTTGTTGTTAGCCATGCTTTCTAAGGCCCACTTGACTTCACTCTCCAGGATGTCTGGCTCAAGGTCAGCAACCACACTATCTGGGTTGTCTGGGACATCCAGATCTTTCTGGTATAATTCCTCTGTGTATTCTTGCCACCTCTTCTTGATGTCTTCTGCTTCTGTTAGGTCCCTACCATTTTTGTCCTTTATCATGTCCATCTTTTCATGAAATGTTCCTTTAATATCTCCAATTTTCTTGAACAGATCTCTGGTTTTTCCCTTTCTATTATTTTCCTCTATTTCTTTGCACTGTTCATTTCAGAAGGCCCTCTTGTCTCTCCTTGCTATTCTTTGGAAGTCTGCATTCCATTTTCTGTAACTTTCCCTATCTCCCTTGCATTTTGTTTCCCTTCTCTTCTCTGCTATTTGTAAGGCCTCGTTGGACAGCCACTTTGCTTTCTTGCATTTCCTTTTCTTTGGGATGGTTTTTGTTGCTGCCTCCTGTACAATGTTACGAGCCTCCATCCATAGTTCTTCAGGCACTCTGTCCACCAAATCTAGTTCCTTAAATCTGTTCTTCACTTCCACTGTGTATTCATAAGGGATTTGGTTTAGATTATACCTGAGTAGCCCAGTGGTTTTTCCTACTCTCTTCAGTTTAAGCTTGAGTTTTGCTATAAGAAGCTGATGATCAGAGCCACAATCAGCTCCAGGTCTTGTTTTTGCTGACTGTGTAGAGCTTCTCCATCTTTGGCTGCAGAGAATATAATCAATCTGATTTTGGTATTGCCCATCTGGTGATGTCCATGTGTAGAGTCGCCTCTTGTGTTGGAAAAGAGTGTTTGTGGTGACCAGCTTGTTCTCTTGATAAAACTCTATTAGCCTTTGTGGATAGTGGATAGTGATCTGCAAAGTGTGTGAAATATTTGTCTTTGTTCCTGAGAATAACATGCTGTACACATGCAGCAAATGCAAACTGGTTGCACTATTGGAAGAAAAAGTGAGAGAACTGGAGCAGCAAGTGGCTATCTTAAGATTATAAAAGAAGAAGAAAAGAGTACATAGACAGAACACTCAAGCAGGAGCAGCCAAAGGAGGAATTGGAGGTGGAAAAACAACATGACAAAGCAGAGGAGGAGAATGCTGAGAAAGAAAACATAATGGAGGAAGAACCACGGAAAAGAGTCACAGTTAGGAGCAAAAGAAGAAGACACTCTACACTGGTGGAACTCCAAAGCTGGTTTCAGGTTCTTGAAGAGGAGTCTGTCGGACAGCATGCAGAGGAAGCCATATGGGAGATACCATGAGAAGACATAAGAGAGGCTGAAGCGCAGCCAGGTAGAGTCAAAAAGACTGCAAAAAGAAGAAAAGAGTAATTGTAGTAGAAGACCCCTCTGCTACATGAAACTGAAACATAAATGTGCTGGGAAGATCCATGGACCTGCCAGGTGTATGTCTCCCTGGAGGACAAATTAGGGATGTGAGGGAAGGATTGCAATTGTTCATAAAACTCACATATGCATAATATTTTTTTTCTTCTCCATGTGGGAACAAATGACACAGCCAAGAGAAACTATGAAGAAATCACACCAGACTTCAAAGCTTTGGGAAGGAAACTCAAGGATTTGGGGCTCAAATAGTCTTCTTGTCCATCCTAACAGTACTTAGAATAGGAATATAAAGAGAAAGGAGAATACTCCAGGTAAATGACTGGCTATGAAAATGGTGCCAACATGAGAGATTTGGAAATTGGGACCAGCCACTATGCTTCCTGGAAGATGGACTACAGGCAAGTGATGGGTTGCACCTCAGAAGGACTGGAAAGGATGTGTTTGGCCACAACATGAAGAACATCATCAGGAGTACTTTAAACTGAATTGGAAGTGGGAGAGAGACACAAGCACAAAGGTAAAGATTGGTGAATTCTTATGCACAATAAGAGAAACAGAGTGAGCAGCTCCAATGTGGCCCATAATAGTCTTCATGAAAAATGCTCAAAGGAAAGCAGGCCACAAATCACACAATCTTCGGTGCCTTTGTATGAATGCCAGGGGTATGGGAAACCAACAAGTTCAAGAATAGGACTTGATAGGAATAACTGAAACTTGGTAGTGTGACTCTTATGACAGGAACGCAGCATTTGAAGAATACAAACTGTTCAAAGAGAACAGAAAGAATAAAAAGGGAGGTGGAGTTGCACTATATGTCAAAATACATATTCTTCCACAGTTCTCTTTCTTATAATCTTACTGATCTGTGACCATAATAAAGAATGATAATATAATGATATTCCTCCACAGAAATACAGGAGGATGAGTTTGGTTATCCCATTGGGAGCACCTGGATTAATATAATAGGGACAAAACTTAAAAGGAACATGATAGTTGAAGTCTATTACCAACTGCCCAATCGAGAATTTGTAAGAATTTCAAAGAGACAAAATGTAGTAGCAATGGAAGATTTCAATTATCCTGAATCTGTTGGGAGACAAATTCCACCAAATACAGCTCTTCAATGAAATTCCTGGCTTCTGTGGCTGATAACATTCTCCTACAAGAAGGTGGAGAAATAAACTAGAGAACTAGTTATCCTTGATTTCATTCTAACCACTAGAGATGACTTGGTGGGTGAAGTGTCAGTACGGAGAATTCTGGGAAAAGTGACCATATTCTACTTGAGTTCTTGATTTCAAAGGAAACAAAAGCAAAGCATAGCTGTATTCGTATGCTGGGTTTTAGGAAAGCCATTTTTAAAATAAACTCAGAACAGTGACATGTAAAGTCTCATGACAGGAGATCTTAACAGCAAAAGAAGTCCAAGAAGGGTGGGAGTTCCTTAAAAAGGAAATTCTAAAGATAAAACTACTAACAATTCCAACAAGAAAAAATTGTAGAAAACAGGGGGGGGGGGGGAAGATCAAAGTGGCTTTGCAAAAAGCTCAGAGATGATTTGAAAACAAAAAAGAGCACATATAGGAAAGGTAAGGAAGGCCAGATCACAAAGGAAGAGTATAGATAGGTAGGAGAGAATTGCAGTGATGGTGTCAGGAAGGCAAAAGCTGAGAATGAACGGAGGTTAGCAAGTGATGCTAAAAGCAACAAAAATGCATTTTTCAGGTCTGTGCATAGTAAAAGACAGAAAAAAAGAAATAGCGGCTCAACTACTCAGTGGGAAATAAAATAATGATAACAAACAACAAAGAAAAGGCAGAAGTGCTCAATTCCTTGTTCTTTTTCCAAAAGACAGTCTATGACCCATCAGGCAAATGTGAAGTACAAGTGAAAAGAAAGGATTTCAGGTTGAGATGGATAAAGAAATAGTCAAGGAATACATTATTACTTTGAATGAGTTCAAGTCTCCAGGGCCACATGTATCCAAGGACATTGAGGGAACTGGCTTAAGAATTCTTAGAATCACTGTCTATTATTTTGTTGAAATCATGGAGGATAGGTGAAGTGCCAGATGACTGGAGGAGAGCTAATACAGTCCCTGCCTTTAAAAGGGAGTGGGGGATGGAGAAGAAACCTGGGAACTACTGACCAGTCAGCCTGACATCAATCCTAGAGAAGATTCTGGAGCATATTGCAAAATGATCACTCTGAAAGTACCTTGAAAACAACACTAACAACTAGGAGCCAACATGGATTTGTCAAGAACAAATCCTGATAGACTAATCTTATCTCATTTTTTGATTGGGTAATCTCCCTGTAGACGGTGGGAATGCTGTAGACATAATGTACCTTGATTTCAGCAAAACCGTTAACAAAGTGCTCCATGATTCTGATTAGCAAGCTAACTTGATGTGGGCTGGATATGGCAACTATCAGGTGGATACAAAGTCAGCTACAGAATCATATTCAGAGAGTTCTCATCAATGCCTCCTTCTCAAACTGGGAGGAGGTAAGAAGCAGGGGTAGCACAAGGAGTGTTAACCGGGAGGTTTGCAGAGTGGTCTGCACCAGCCTTGAATCGGTGATTGGTCACCAGAGGATCCGCTTGGATAGGCCTGAGTTTTTCCGGAACAATGGTGTACATCTGTCTGATTTGGGTTTGGATGTCTTCATTGAAGACATCAAGGGGGGGCCTGCCTTGCTGAGCTTGATAGGCTCGATGGCGGGCATGGGACTTAGCATGGCGGGTAGTGCGAATATAACAGGTTTTTCTGTCTGTGAGTCCCAGTCTAAATTCAGGTAAGCTATAGCCCATCTGAACCCCCAGCGCTGCGGATCGTGCAATTACAGCGCTTGGGGGGAAAGATGCGCTGGGCCACAACCAGACCAACAGTCAAGCTGGCTTGAGGTCCGTGGGTGGTCAAATTGCGGCCAGCCGGGTTTTCGCTGTCGTTTAAGACCGCAAAAACCTGGGGCCAGGGACTTGCCCATTTGTTGCTTAGGGGGTCCTTTGAGACCTCTATGATTTAACCTGATTCCGCACTATGGCAGGCCCCCCTTTGCCAAAGGATGGCAACATTGATTATGATTAATAAAGTGTGGCCCGTGTTTGAATCCATAGTCTTTGTCTCGCATCTTTATTCTGGGGTTGGGAGGGCAAAAGAAGACTGAGGGGAGATCTGATAGCCTTCTTCAAATCATCCCAGAGTAAAGGACATGTAATAGTGGGCTCAAGTTACAGGAAGTAACTTGATTTAGGATGAATAACAGGAAAAACCTCCTAACTGTTAAAGTAGTATGAAAATGAAACCAATTACTTCATGAAATGTGAGTGCTCCAATGCTGGAGGCATTCAAGAGAAAATTGGACAACCATCTATCAGATACACTCTAATCTGGATTCCTTCATTGATCAGAAGGTTGGACTCGATGACCTTATAGGACCCTTCCAACTTCATTATTCTGATTCTGTTATTCAAAGATTCACTGGATAGGACAGAAGAAACACCAAGCTCTGCAAAATGATGATGATTACAATGACAGTGGAAATGACGATTAAGATGATTCTGCTTATTTGTATGGCACGTTTTCCACAAACCATTGTGCTCAAAGCAGTTCAGAAGAATATACAAATGCAGTATCAGTTATGATCTATCATAATGTTAACACAGCATAATGCATATATTTTATGACATTATAACTCATGTATAACTTTATAAAAGGTTCAATAAGACCAACATCACCAACAGGCCAGTACTAATATTATTGTAAATATAGTAACATAATAAAATTCATTACACAGTTCTTATTAAGAGACCTGACCCCCCCCCCCCCCAATACATGTTCATATCAAGATCGCCGCAAAAGAGGAAAAGATAAAGAAATTACCGGAGGGCACTCAGGTAACCTGCCCTTAAGCAATAGAAGAGTCACCTTTGACTTTGATCCTGTAACCTGAGCAAAAAGCAAAACAAGGAAAAAAGACATCTTAATCCCTTTGGCCTCGTAAGCAACATAGCAAGAAAGGCAAGATAGAAAAAAAACCTTCTCCCTGGTCACAAATCTTCAATAAAGGATATAGAGGGGGATTAAAAACCCAACATGAATGGGTTCATGCACACTCAGAATAGCAGAAACACACCTAGTGA
The DNA here is from genome assembly GCA_037013535.1 of Intellagama lesueurii. Classification (NCBI taxonomy): domain Eukaryota; kingdom Metazoa; phylum Chordata; class Lepidosauria; order Squamata; family Agamidae; genus Intellagama; species Intellagama lesueurii. The sequence goes on from JBAJHW010000003.1 coordinate 117,657,163, forward strand.
TAAGGTCTGGACTGAAGGTGAGTCAAAGCCATGGAAAGAGCCAAGACCTAATAAGGACACCTCCAGTGTTTCTCACCTCACCTTTTCCTCTGCCAGCAGCAGCAGCTCCCCTTTGAAAGCTTCAATGGCAGAGGGTAGGACAGAGCAAGTGGAAAGAGCCCCATTCTTATGGCAACACATACCCTGTCTCTCTTCCTTTAGCATTGTTACAATTCCTACGTTTTTCCACCTGGAAAGGGCAGAAGAAACACCATTAGAATTCCTGCACATAATAGCATATTTCTCCTGCAGGATTTAATGGAAAGGGCATAATGCTATGCAGAAGTTCACAGTTTCCTGCACAAAAGAATGCACAGAAAACCCCCAAAACACTAAAAAGGAAATTCAGACTGGAGTCCTATTTTCATGGGAAGTGAGTAAATTTCTCTGATGCATGGGGAAAGCCTTTGCAGGAAGTTTCAGAATTGTCCACTGTTAACTCAGAAAACGTCTGAGAACTATACATTTTTAAATTACTCATCATAATCTTAGTATGGATGTGTGTATGTGTGTTTGTGTTGACGTGTGTGTGTGTGTGTGTGTACATGAGTTTATTGAAATGAAGAGGAAATACTGTATATAAATAGGCAATATATGTGGCAGGGAGTGAATGGTTGTGACATGCACTCTGTAGGCTGTGATCATGCTGTCATGTGAGAACGCCAAGCAACAGCCATCCTTTGACCCAAAATAAATTTCACACACATGCCATGAATGAACAGATATGTTACATGGGCAAATGCCACAAATATTTTGCAAAATTCCAACATTTAAAATTTGTATTTCCATGCCAACATTTAATAAGTGACTTTGGCACTGGTACTTCAGAGCACGTGGGTTTCTTCTCAAGAGTGGAGTTACCCAATGCTTTATGTATGTTTTCTTGATCTGTAGACATTAGCAAGTCATAATACTTATTTATATGCCATGAGACACACAGCTGTTCCAAGACATATTACTGGTTGGGGGAGAACCCTGACTTTTACCTACTGATTTCTTCAGATAGAGCAAACCACTGTTGAAAACACTACTGCAGGCTGGGTCTGTTTTTTTCTTTCTTTAGGCTGTTAGTAATGTTTTCTGTGAGAGTAGTGTAATTTACCTGGGAAAGTAGATAGCATCTTATATGGAATAGTGATTATCTCCTAGTCATAAAAATGAAAGTGCAACACAATAAGCACTTTTCTCCAATTATATCCATGCTCTCTATATTTCCTGAACAGGAAGGCTCGTGTTAACTCAGTGCTTTCTCAAAGGACAAAAGTACAGGTGAACTTAAATTAAAAAGAATCAAAATCACTCTCACCCATATATGTTGGTGTTTCTCTGGAGTGCAGCTCAAGCCTGTTTCCCACACACTCCTGTCAACAAGTTTTTCCTCATTAAATTACAAGTCTGGTTTTTCAACAAGCCATTATAAGTCATTAAATCATCAAAGCTATTTGATCATAACTGCAGTGTTCAACCCCCTTTTAATCTCATTGTCTATTTTTGAACATGGGATGTGTTTGCATTATGTGTTATGTACACACAAATCACAGTAATCCAATATGAATACATTAATATAGATTAATGCAGAGCTTGTGTTGTGTGAGAGAAGCCTGCATTCCCTGAATACCGGATCTGCAGGTGACATTAAAATTTGTTTCCATTACTTTGCCTTTTTAGCAGCTGGTAGAGCTGGTGTTTGAATCAAAGGCTGACATGATTAGCTGACAGCCCTGTTTTTCACCCGGGAGTTAGTGCAAATGCTTTAAATGTTGGTAAGCCTTTTCTTAACTCTTTCAACCCTCAACAATGTTCTGGTACAATCAGCACACTGGCTTGGCTGAAATGCTAGAAGTAACTTCAAAGGTTCTTCTGTAGAACATGGTGTTTTGAATTTTTAACAAAGATGCATAGGGACAGAAAATGTAAATTGGGCAGAACATACTTTCCCCCTGTTTTATCATGTTTTTATTCCACTGTTTCTCAAGGGAAATCAGGATGGCAAACAAGCAACCACCATGCTACCCTTTCAGCAGTCCTGTTACCTGTAAAGCAATCCTGAGTTGGCCCTGCCATTGGCCAGAGTGAGGTGGTCACCTGAGGCAGCAGCACTCAATGCCAGTACATTAGCAGTCTCCTCCTTGCCACTTGGGAGAACTGCCAGTGCTTGATCCAGCTCCTAGAGTGTCTGCTTCCTCAGTGCCTTGCTTATGGAAGGAGCAAACAGGTCTTAGGAAAGGAGTAAAAAAAAAGAAAGAAAGAAAATTGCATAGGCAATTGTTCTAGCCACTCCTCCAATAGAACCTGTATCTGAGAAATCTGAGTCACACCCTGAGGAAGTGGCTGGCATACCAGTTTGCTTCCAATTGATGTGAGGGTTGCCTCCACTGCAACTTCTTCCCTATCCTGCTGGGAGAGGGGCCACTTCTGTTCCCAGAGGGGTGAGACTGTCACCACCACTGGCAGTGTCTTGCTCATTGTCCTGCTAGTCTGGAGGCGGAGAAAGTATGCTTGTGCCGTTGCTGTGGTGCCATGGAGTGTGGCACTTTGCTTCCTGCTTAGAGCAGCAGGACAGCGTGCTCCATGCTCTCTCTCCAGCCTAAGCCCAACTACACTACCACATTGTTCTCAATAGAAAAATATTTTATACAATACTATTAACTTAAAACCAAAGCAATTTTTTAAAAAAATTGATCAGAGAGTGTGGAAAAAAAAAGAAATTTGAGATAGATCTCAAAAGATGTGCAACTTCAAAACTAATTTTCATTTCAACCTCTCAAAATGGCAGAAACATTGAAGTTATTTTAAAATTTTAATTTAAAATGAAGGTCTTCTGTAGTTTGCAGAGGCTAATTCTCCAACCATCATTTAACTTCCTACTGTCTATTAATTCTGTTTTTGTTAACTAGTTTCCCATAGGAATTTAAATACAGAGAGTAGTGTCCCATGTAGTACCTTTAACTTACAATTTTTGTGAGTGCTCACTAACATTCACACTTGTTGAAAAACAGCCCTGACAATTGCTTTGTGCTTGGGTGAGAAATAGTTAACTGATGAAAAAAGGAGTCAGCTTCTGGGATTTTCCCTTGTGTGGTGTCACTTTGTGAATGGTAGTGGTGCTGGCGGACTCCCGTTCAACACCTTGACCTGTGGAGTGTCTCAAGGTTCCATGTTTCCCCATACTATTTCACTTATACATGAAAAACCTGAAACAGGTTGTCCAGAATTTGGTGGTCTGGTACCATCGCTGTGCTGATAACATCCAACTCCATCTGGTTTGTAAGATCTTCCAGAAGGCCCTTTTCTCAGTTGCTCATGCTCCAGTGTGTAGTCACCCAGCCCAGCCCCAGCCCTTGCTAATTTCCCCCTAGAATCTACAGTACTCTCTTAGACAGTTGACATTCTGCTCATAAAAAATTGATGTTAGCTGCACCAAAAGCTCTTGATCTTGCCTGGAATGAGGTGGAAATTATCTGATACATTTATTAATTATGCTGTAGTGCTTCTAACATGAAAAAAGAAACAAAGGTTTTCCAGGAGATGTGTCGTAATGTCCAAGTCAAAGCCCCACCCGACAACCCAAGGTTCACAGTTCGCAACCTTGACAGATTTGAGTTATGATACGAGAAACTGAAAATATGGGTGTGTGTTGTTTTTCCTTGAGCCTGGCACAAGAGTATGCAAACTGCAGTCAGACTCTGTTGCCTAAAATGTGAAAGAAAATGTATCACCCTGATTTATGTGTTGCTAGCAGGGATATGTGCCCTGATTGCTGCAAAGTCTCTTTCCTAACCATGGGCAGTCTTGAAATAAAAAATAGAGGGACTTGCCCCAGTAGATAAAACATTTTGTCCTCACCTTCAAATGCTTGTTGGATCCTCCAAATAATCAATCCTGCATAGTTAGTCTATTATATTATGCCTCTTATGATTATATGTTTGGCCTATACAGACTGATTCAGACTTGCAATATGCAGTACATGATTGATATTGAATTTAGATTTGGAATATCCACTGCTTCCTCAACCTGCCCTGTGCCCATATGAAAAGATCAGTGCCATACCCACCCTCTGCCCTACAGGAGGAAAGCCCTCAGATAAAGGTGGTCAGGTTACTTTTGGACTGTGACCCATATGTTACATACAGAACAGCGCTGTTTGCAAAAGTGGCCAGAAACATCCGCACTAATTTCCTGAGCGCCATCAAGATCAATTGTGCAGGGGACTCCCAGATATGAAGGGTCTCTTATTATTTTATATGTCTGTGATTTTATCATGATTTTACTTCATCATATTTGTATTTTAAACAATTGTGACGGCTTTTAGCCAATACAATAAACTTGAACTTGGAACATGGCATAGCCACCCCGTGCCCTTTTGGAGAAACCATTGAGAGTTTTAGGAATTTAGTTGATTCCTCTTTAGTTGCACAACAGTAACACAGCAAGTGAGAGTCAGAATTAGCTACAAGTCTACTGAGAATCCAACCCTTTGCACTAACTAGCACTTTGTATAATGACCATTCTGATACTTCTTTCAGGTAAAAAGAAGAATATGTTTTTACTTTCAGTTATGCAGTCTTCACAGATCCAAAGGTTAAATTTCTCAGCCCATGTGGCTGGATAGAAATCTATGCTTCATTGAGAGGCTTACCCAGGCTCCTTCCTGCAGATAAGCTAGAAAACAACTGCAATGAGCAAAGGACAGTAAACATGTTAATCAAGGTGAAGAAGTGGGGGGATATCCTCAAGCCTGGGGGGGGGGAAGGCTTTGTTAATTATTTAGTGGTGAGAAACAAACAGTTGTGTTACAATGTGAAAGGCTCCCTTCTCCACTCTTAGGTTGTATTAGAATCATAGAATAATTAAATTGGAAGGGCCCTATAAGGCCAACGAGTCCAACCCCCTGCTCAATGCAGGAATACAAATCAAAGAATATCTGACAGGTGGTTGTCTCAGTTTCTCTTGAATGCTGCCAGTGTTAGAGCACTTGCCACTTCCTGAGGTAATTGGTTCCATTTTAATACTGCTCTAACAGGAAGTTTTTCCTGATGTTCAGACTAAATCAGGCATCCCATAACTTGAGCTCATTATTATGTGTCCTGCACTTTGGGATGACTGAGTACAGATCCTGCCCCTCAAGTATTTGAGAAGTGCTATCATGTTTCCCCTCAGTCTTCTTTTCTCAAGGCTAAACATGCCTGGCTCTTGCAGTCTTTCCTCATAGGGCTTGGTTTCCAGTCCCCTGGTCATCCTTGTTGCCCTCCTTTGACCTTTCTCCAGTTTGTTGGCATCCTTCTTAAATTGCTGTGTCCAGGACTAGACACAGTACTCTATATGAGGCCTAACAAGTCCCGAATAGAGGAGAACTACTTTCTCATGGGACTTGGAGACTACACTTCTGTTACTGCATCCTAAGAGAATCTGTGGCCCAAATTTTGTTCGAGCCTGTAACAGTATTTGTGCTTTTCTGGCTTTCCATGAAGATCTCATTCCTGTGAATGAGGAAGTACAAAGCCAGGTCATGAGCTGAATGGTGCAGGCAGGGCAGAAGGGCACCAGCAGCACTCTGCAGAGCTGAGTGCTCTGCTTAATTTTTATTGCTCCCCTTATTTTGACTTTCCCCATTTTTCCAGCTGCCAGAAGAAAGAACCTAACAGTTTTCTAAGGCAACTACCAGGAACGGAGTTAGTGAGGGACTTTGAAAAGGCAATGGGACTAGGCATCTTTGATTCCTTCTTAAATTGGTAATGCAGGGAGCACTCTGTTCTATATGCACCCATCTCTCTCCCTCAGCTTTTCCTGTTCCTTGGATCTGAAATTAATGGTGCAGTATTAAAAAATATGAAGATTTAATCAATGACTTTGCAAAAAGAAAGGCAGGGAAAGCTCATTTCTAAGGTTAAACTGCGTACTCTGTTTTATTGTCCAATTTTTTCCCTTTCTGTTTCCCAATTCCTAACAGTGATGCATGAATGCCAGATTGGGCTCTTTGATTCATCCGATGGTTCTGGTGATTTGATTTGCTTTTGTTCATTTGTCAGAAAATAGTGCATGTCCTTAATTTAAGAAAGGTCATTCAACATACAAGCAGAGTTCCCTTTGTTAAAACTTTTCAGTATAAGCCGGGCAACTACCCACACCAAAAGCATCTCTGCCATACTGAACCAAAAGTTAAGAAGTCAAATGAGTTTCCCCCCTCAAACTTCACTTTTTTTGCCCCTAGGTGAGATTGTCAGAGTTCTAATTTTTAATTCTCCTTTTGAGAATGTCATAGGTCCTTATTGCATCTGTGAAACTTAATTACTTCTAGTTGCACAGGGTCACCACTGACTCACGGCAGAGAAGATAAAAAGTGCTGAGCTGCTAAATAAAGGATAGCCGGTGGAGGGTTTTTATTTTATTCTATTTTATTTTATTAAGTGGGGTCTGACAAAAGTACAGATGTTCTTTTGGGTGATATCTTTATGTCTCATCTGAATCCTCATTCAGAATGAAATGTTCTTCTGTATATTTTGTCCTTAATGCTTTCTGAAATTGTTCCATTATTCACATTCTATGCAACCTAAAGCTGAGCTCCATCAAGACCTTTTGAACTGCTTTGGAGTTCAAGCAAGGAAGTCTAATCCTGTTTTATAAACATGAAGTGAATGAAGAGTTGAAAAAAAAGTGTTCATAAATGTCTGAGTGCAGATTTAATCATTCTTTTAACTTTCCCACCATCACTAGTGACCTGAACAGTTGAATGGCTTAATGAACACAGTCTTGGACTTGAATCTGTTCAGTTCGGGTCCCAGTTCAGGTATGGAATTTCTGGGCATCTAATCATCATCTCACAATGTGAAATTGTTAAATAAAAATAACAATGGATGAATGCACATTGCCCACCCAGCCCAGAAATAATGAGACAAGACACAGATGTTGGGTTTAAAACTTGGGCCACAACTTTATTAACTATTTAAAGTCATCCCCCCAAATGCAAGGGGACCTACCATAGTGCGATATTCTTTAATTTCCGGATGATCATCGATCTCTGGACATTTCCTATAGCAGGGCGAGCTCCTATTTCAGAATCGTGCTGTCCGCTGTACAGCATGCCTTCAGGTGCTCTGTGACTTGGTACCCCCCCAACCAACTTTCCTGCCAAGCTTCGTGACCCTAAGAGGGCAGCTGGTTGGGAGATCGTACCCTGTAAAGCCCACCTCTAATCTGACAGCCAATTGTCAGACCTTGACAGAGAGATGGCCAAAATGTTGTCACCACGTGTCAATCCTGAACTCCCCCAAGCTTTTTTATCGCACTACCCGCCACAGCATGGGGCTATTTATATGCCCCACGCCCGCCACCCAAGCCAAAAATTTCAGCTCAGAGGCCCCCTTGCAGATCTGTCAGAAAAATGTCTGTCCCTAACTCAGACATATGAACGCCATCACCCCTGAATAATTCAGGCCGATGAACTGTAATGTCTGGATGTGGGATCACTGCACCCAGTCCTGACCTCATTGCATGGCCTATCTCACGATTTACTCCCCGCCTGGAGCGATCTATCCGACCTCACGTACAGTCAGCTCTCCAAACAAGCCTAGGAATAATGTTAGACCAAATAATCCTCATTGAAGGAAACTTATCCTTCAGTGTCTGCAAATCGTGTATAATTTGCAAAATCAAAGACTTGCCTTTTCTAATTGTCAAGTTATTCCCTCCTAAATGAACCACCATTAGATTGGGAGGTGCACTCTCAAAATTAGATAAGGCTAAACCCAACAACTCAGGCCATAACATGCCCCTCTTTCCTTTCCATTCGAGAGTGGCAAAAGCTCCCAATCCTAAATTACTTCCCCAACCTGTCCTCACGGCATGCTTCATGGCCCAGTGAACATAGCTGTGACCATACACCACCACTCGTAGCCGAGCAAAAGCTGCCGTGAGTCCTGTAAAAGAGAAACAGAGTCACATCTAAACTGGGAGGGAATGCACATAAGCTTTAAACCTATGCGAAGACCATCTCCCCAACTTTTTAATATCCTCCTCGCCATAGCCCAAGGCAGCAGTCGTAGACGCTGCGCCAATGCGAAAGGAGTGAGTTCCAAATTTCCACCTCACTATGCCAGCTTCACGAAGGCCTCATGACACAATTGCCCAAAATTGATACCTCGTAAGGGGAGAACCGTCACTGTGATGAAATAAATCACTACCAGATTCCCCTTTCAGCTGAACAAACTCAGTGAGGGCTTTAACTGGGCAAAGCTCTTTTACAGAACAAAGCCCCAGCCTTATAATTTTACCCTTTCCAAACTGGTCAGTTTTTGATTGGCAGAGATGCAACAAGACCCCGTCTTCGGAGACAAGCAGGTCCTCCATCTGCAATGCCGCACGGGAATTATCTAATTTTGATGCCCTAACCAACTTGCTAATCTGAAAGGCCCCAAAGAATGCGCATAGCGTAGCTGCCTTGAATAAACTCTCCTCGAATTGGTCAGCGCAGACCACTTTCCAAGTTTGGCCTAACTGGACAAGTATCCTGGGGGACATGGGAGTGTGAACATCTTCACTCTTACCCCTCTCCTTGGACCAACCTTCAATCATCTTTTTAACCCTGAAGTCGATGGCCAAATCTGGGTAACTGTGAGCCTTAGTGTAAAATGCTAGGGCAGACATCTTTCCCTGAATGGTACGTGGAGCCAAACCTTTAAAATGCAGGTGAACAGCAAATTGTTGCAAGTGGTCCACTGTTATAGGCTATGGTCTGCCCATGCCTTCACTTGCACAAAAGGCAAAAAACTCTTTGCATGCCGCTGCATAGCTGCGCCTGGTATTTGGAGCGATGTCTAAACATTGCCCTGTTGGCTTCAATTCTCCAAGGCTCCATACCTCTTGGGGCAATATTTCTGGTCAAAGTTGAGCCTCCGGGGCCAACACCCTGAACTGGTCGATCTGTTGATGGGACAGGGCGTCAGCCAGCTCATTCTCAACACCCGGTACATGACAAGCCTGAAACACTATATTGTACTCCAAGCAATGTAGTGTGAAAGCTCTCACGAGTCTCATAACCCTCCGAGACTTGGACGAGAGGGTATTCACTACGTGAACTACTGCCATATTGTCACACCAGAAGGTGACTGAGGAGTTGGCCCAGACCTCCGCCCACAGCCATAGGGCCCCCAGAATGGGAAAGAACTCCAGAAAAGTGAGATCACGGATGACTTCGGAGTCACTCCATGCCTCAGGCCACAGACCGGCACACCAATGGCCTCTAAAGTACATGCCATAACCAAAGGAACTGGCAGCATCTGAATGAACTTGGAAGTCCGCTCATAAGCGAAGCTCATCCCTCCAAAATGAAATTCCATTGAAATGCTCTAAGAAATGCAACCATGTACGAAGGTCATCCTTCTTGTCCGCTGACAATTTTCGCTTATGATGTGGCCTCTTTAAGCCACTCATGGCTCCGCTGAGCCTTCTCAAAAAAGCCCTGTCAGGGGTGATGACCTTGCAGGCAAAATTAAGGTGGCCAACCACCTCCTGCAAGTCCTTCAGTGTAACTTTTTTACGTTGCAGCAAGCTTCTGATTCAGATCCGCAAATCCTTTAATTTAGATTCAGGCAGGCTGCTGGATTGCTGAACTGTATCCAGTTAAATCCCCCAAAAGGTAATGACCATAGACGGTCCCTCGGTTTTCTCATCAGCCAAGGGAACGCCAAGCTCCCTTGTGAGGGTCTGAAAGGTTCTCATGAGAAAATCACATTGCCCTGATCCAGGTTTCCCACAAAATAAAAAAACCATCTAAATAATTGACAACGTGGGTCAAGCCTGCCCTACGTCTCAGAGCCCACTCCAAAAATGAACTAAAGCGCTCGAAAGCTGCACAGGAAATTGAACATCCCATGGGCAGCGCCCTATCCATATAAAAAAGGCCCTCAAATTGAAAACCCAATAACTCAAAGTCATTGGGATGAACTGGCAGCAAACAGAAAGCCGACTTAATGTCAGCCTTTCCCAGCTCAGCCCCATTGCCGCAGGCACGAACCATATGTATTGCAGCATCAAAAGATGTGTACCTAACCGTACACAGCTCCTGTGGAACCATGTCGTTGACAGATTCCCCTTCAGGGTACGACAAATGGTGAATTAAACGCAACTTTCCTGGCGTCTTTTTAGGGACGACTCCCAAAGGGGAGATATGTAAATTAGGGACTGGAGGCTCCACAAAGGGACCAACTACCCTCCCTTCAGTAACCTCTTTCTGAATCTTTTCCCTCACTACCTCCTCCATACCTCTGACAGACTTCAAATTACCTGCGGAAGTTGCAAATCTATTACCCTGCACAGGGATTCTGAATCCCAAAGTAAAGCCCCTTAACAAATGACTAGCGGCTTCACGATCCGGGTAGAGCTGCAACCAGGCCTCCAGAACTGCCACGTTAATTGGACTGGGGCCCTTTTGCAGACGGGCCTGGACCAGCTGTTGGCCTCTTGGGTCCTCCTCCATCTTTTCCTCCACCTGCTCCGGGACAACCTCAGAAGCAGGATATGGTACTGTGATTGCCCCCACATAATGAGCACACATGCCGGAATCTGCATGGCTTACAGCTGCAGAAACCCTTCGCGTTGAACTCCCAGCAAACCAGGTGGGGTTGAACCCCCTGGCCCGCCGAAACGCGGGGAGAATTAAGGTTAGCAGACCTTTGAACCAAGTGCCCACTGTCAAAACGCTCACCTGACATGGGGCGAGACGGAGTCATTAGCTGCAGCCAGAGCCCTTGATGATGAACATCCCAGCGCATCTGGGGTTAATTGCAGCCCTCATCCTGAAACTCTGGTCATACAGCAACCAAGCAGGGCCTGGAAAGTCCACATAAGCTCGGTAAATAAGGTCAAGATATTGCAGAAGGGTGAAGGCCCTGTCAGGGTAAGCCTTAACTATGGTGCCAGCATAAATTAAGAAACCTGGCAACCAGTTAGCCCAACACCTATCTGCCTTCTTCTTCTTGAAATGCTTTTTTTCTCTGTCCTCCTCCTTGCTACCTTTCTTCTCCTCCACTTCTCTATTCAAAAGTTTGAATACGTCTACATATTCGCCTCACCAAATTTTTTCTATAGTGGCTGGTAAAAGGTGGTCCCCCAAAGGTAAGGACTGATCGCCACAGGGCAGTGCACTTCTGGCTGAAGAGTTGTACTCAGTGTTTGGGATCACCGGGTAATTGAACTGATGAGAAAATTCATCAACAGCAGGCCTCTGGCAAGGTGAAAAACTCGGAGGATATGGGGCTGTCCAAGGCTTCACAGCCAGAGGAGGCACCCCAAAAGTAGAAGGGGTAAGCCCAAAACTATTAGGTAGGACACTAGGAACTGGCGGGAAACTTCCTGGTGGGGAGACAACTCCCCAAGGCCAAATTCCCTCCGATTGCTGTGTGAATTGTGTTGGTGCAGACCCACCTGGAGGAATAAGCGAGGCGCTTGACGAGCTGGCTGCAGATAACTCATCCGCATGTCAGCTGGTGGCAGGGCCAGCAGCATCCGCTCTCAACTGCCCACCGAAATGCCCGCTTGATCCTTGGTCAAGGACCTCCTCAGCCGTCTGTTCTCTCGACCGCTCGATGGGATCCATCACCGCCTCCGGTGCATCTTCCTCTTCACCCACAAGGGACTCAGATGCCAGGTCACCTTGTGCTGAGGACGCCGCCCTGGCTCCCAAAGCTGCAGAACATTCTTTTTCCAAAAGAGTAATGCGTGACATCATTACGTCACCCAATTGTCTCAGCTCAGCCATTCTACATGATTTAGACTCCCTGCTTGACCGCCTAGGCATAGCAGCATTAGCTGCCTCCCTTGCTAAAGCTCTCTTCCTTTCCAGCTCGCATAACTTAGCTAGGATAGCACTAGAATTGGGCCACTCCTCTTTGTCTGATGAAGACAGCATGGGGGTCACCCTGACAGGAGTCTTACACTTTGTAGGCTGCTTTCCTTTCTTACCACCCTGTCCTTTCTTTGAAGCCATAATAGCTAGACTTTCGAGAGTACTAGCAGTTGCCGCCTGGCAGTACCAAATGGAATTTAGTTAATAACCACTCTCAACAATTGAACTCTATTTTAAATATTTATTACTGATCCTATCTAGTTATTGACTTATTTGAATTCTTTTTTCTTTTCTTTTTTATTGTTTATTATTTATTAATATTATGTTCGATATGATGATGATTATTATTAACACTATTTTATTTATTTATTTTTTAAAGCACTCTATTAATTATGGTTACCTAACTTGCAGTGCCCCTGCAAGCCAGCAGGGGGCGCTGCTAGAGACCTCTGCTCTGCTGCCTGTCCCTTTTTTAAAAAATTGTATGTAATCAAATGAACTACCAGCAGGTGGCGCTGCCACCAGATCAACTACTGGCTGCTTATAAATTGAAACGATTCCTGTTGTTTCCTTATTTTATTTTAAAATTGAACCCCCACCCACCCAAGCACAAAGGAACCCAGTGGGTAGGGGTATGGGAAGGGGAAGGATAGGGAAGGAAGTGCAACAACAAACCCACTTACTCTTACTAAAGGAATTGATTTTACTTGCTTAAATAACCAATTAAATTAAATGAATTGAATTAATTTATAACTAACTAAACTTGAAAATATGAACCAAGTACCCTGTTAAAACACCCCACGAAATCGTAATTAATATAAACAATGAAATGCAACAGCAATACCCCCAAGCAGCCAGATGAATTAACGGAGAGGAAAAAGGGGGGAGGGGAAATGGAGGAACAACAAGAAAAAACCACCCTGATCTTCTAAACCCCCAGCACCTCAAACAAACACTAAATACAAAGATCCAACTAAGAAGAAAATAGAAGAAAAAACTTAGTGTTGCTCAGCTGTTGAGCGCTCCGATCGACCGAAGAGAATGGGAGCCGCGCTTGCAAAAGCAAAAGCACTCTCTCCGGACCGATGTGAACTCCTTCCTGAAAAGGCAGCAAAAGAGGCTGCCGTAGAGGGACCCAGCCTTCTTAAAGGCTTGTCCCTCCTCCCCCTAAAGGCTGCGTCACACCGTGACGCTTGTATCCGTGCAGGTGGGAGAGGTCATTGTGATGGGATAGCAAGCTTATAAACCTCAAAAGACTGCATAGAAAAATGTAATGAAAATCAATGGCAGTATTCATTTATATAATACACATTTGGCTTTATTACTGACAGAAAAGCTATATATAACAAACACAATATAAATATGTGTTTACTGATATGCATAAAAAGTGTCTACATCATCCCTCTGTAATAAGCTGTTTGATTTTCTTCCTGACTAATTTTGTAGAAATCCTGAAACTTCCACACAGTAAGAAAAGCAATTAATTTTACATATTTTTTCCTTTTTTCTTTCAATATGTATCCAATACCTTGTGTTATTTTCACTGCAAATGGGCCAGTATCCACTCACTAGTAATTCTCCCTAGACACATTCGTTTCTTACAAGATCAGTGCCCCAACACTTTCTTACTAACCTACAGAAAAACACCACAAGGACGTCACTCCACCTCTCCCAGCTGAGAGCCAAGGAGACAGGGATAAAGAGATAAGAAAGGAGTCCCCAACAACAGGAAAAGTAGGGTATAACGAACGAACTGACAATTTTAACATAAGACATAAAGACTGGAAGCTTACAGAAAACTTAACTCTTTGTTCCAAAAATACTAAACATCTATTGTATCCTATATTGTATTCATGTAATCATGTAATCAGTATGTTTCTGATGTTTGTATAAATGTGTCACAACCCATCAAAAGGCTACAAACATATCATCAGTACAAGGGTGGGCCAGAACAATTTGCACGCAAACTCTTCAAGAAGCTGGCACATTCGATCTCATGATCTTTGCTTGTTATGGGATAAGATTCCATCCTTTTTCTTTTACCCTATTGAGATGAATGATTTGGGCTGCTGCCCCATTCCTCTCCTAGCTTGCAGGTTATTACAATCAGCCAAACCCTATATTATATAAATACTATCTTACATGTGTTGGTGGTATTTTCTGTCCTTCTCATGTACCCAAAAAGGTTGTACCTGTCAGAGGAAGCAAACCAGAATTTTCACAACAGAATGAATTAGGTTCGGGGCGGGGGGAAGAGCGGGGAAAATTTTAGAGTATTTTTGCTCTATCTTAAAGTGTGAATAGAGCAAATGGGTACCTGACCAACTTAGTTCACCAGCACTTTACACCCATGGCATGTTGACTACCTGGTAAAATGCTACTCAAGCAACTTACTATTCCCACAAGTACAGAGACCCATTTAGTCAAAATTAGAGATGGGCATGAACTGGCACAATGGTGTTTCATTATGGTTTGTGGTTTGTTGGTGTCCACAAACCACAAGCCATGCCAATTTTTTTTGAAAGAACAAACTTTGCAATTCAAACTAGAAGTTGGTCCAACATTCTTCTACCCCTTTTATCCCTTTAAAAGGAGCTTGATCAGTAGGTAAAACTGGAAGGAAATACATTTATCCCAGAGCCACTGGCTGCCCTTGGGCCAAAACAACACCTCCAATGGATCCATCTGACATTCAACAAGGTTAAAAAAAATCTTTTAACTAAAGATGCCCAGTGATTTGAACTGAGGAAATGGAAACTGAAAAGGCTGAACTACTGGTGGCAGAGAAGGCCAGTGACAGCTGAATCCTCTAATAGAGCCTAAGATATTTCCTGAATACTCCAATTACTGAGGAACTAAGGAGGGCTCAGACTATATTCACCATATACTACATATCTGCTTCAGCCAGTCCACCAACCATTTCACATAAATGTATACCAGAGAGGGCGTATCTGCTAACTGAAAGAATTGTGTTGACGTTGCTATAGGGTTCACATGTTCAGATTGTCCCCCTCCTGCCCCCATCTAGTTTAGCTACTTTCCTAAGCAGGATTGGATATGTTTGTGACAGGATGAATGCCTGAATTCTTCTCATGCGGACTTTGATTGACTAAATCAGAATTAGGGCAGTAGGATATCACTTTAATGGACACTGCTAAAGCTGTGGCCATTTTTCATAGTCATCATTGACATTGTGCCTATTAGAGTTTCTAGACATCTACAGAAGATTGCATCCTGGAAAATAACCTAATATGATACACATTGACTGATATCTTGTTTCTTAGTGTAATAGGTCATAACTTGAGTAAATCTATTGAGTCAATGGAACTTACAGAGGAGTTGAGTCACCAAATGATTCAATGGGCCTACTCTAGTTGCAATTTACTATGCTAAGCAATAAGATTTCATCCATTGAGTCAAGAACTGATGTTAAGCTTCAGAATATATAGAAACCGTCTATAGTATCCTTTCTTTGAACTTTAGCAATAGCAACTTAGCTGATTTCTCAAGCAAACGTTACAATACGTTAAGGAGAAGGGAGGAATCAAGTCATTCTCTTCTAGCTATATTTATGAAATGTGAGGGGGTGTACTCACTTCTGTGATATATTGTATGTAACTGGTTGCATCAGACCCTTTGGATCCATATGTGATCATTATCATTAGCCCTGTCTCATTCTGTTGCTCGTTGAGAACACAACACTGTTAATAGTATAGCCTCTGGGAAATATATGGACCTGCTCAGCAGTTCCCTCAAGTGGGCATTTCTTCCCAGATGCCTTAAATTATAATTTACACACACCCAATCTAACTGGAAGTGGGATGGGATTTATAGTACAATGCATTGAGAAAGTGCCAGGCTACTGGAATTCTATAGACAGTCTTCCTAAATGAAGCTTCCATATATAGAAGTAGTATCCCTCCATATACCAGATATGTTGAGCAATCGATGTGCTTAGATGTGCCAAACCACTGGCTGCCAGTTATAAATGTCATAAATTATATAGACTGGTATGCAATATGTTTAATAGCCTTTACTGACTCCATGTATCCCAAATATAGTTTCTAAAATTCAGACTTAGCAACCAAATCTGTTTCAGCCTTCTCTCTTTCTCCTTCTCTCTCTCATGCACTCTCACACACTTTCTGCACATACATGGCTCTGGATCTCATCTTCTCTCACCCACACTCTCTGTTATGCTGAACCTATCAACTTCATGATATGAATTCACAGGAGAAAGAAAACACTCCTGCAAATCATGCATGCTTAACAAAGTCTGGAGATAGAAAAATATTGAGGAGGAGCAATCAAGGTTTACTACTAGATTGGTTTAATTGTAGAAACTAGGCAGGTAACTCCAAAGCCAAGGGAGCAAGTTGGATGAGGAAAATCCAGGCATCAGAAGCATCGGTATTATCCACCCACCACTTTTCTTTTACAAATACTCTTCCTTCTTCTCCCCACTCCCACCCTTGGTTCAAATCCTTGCTCAGCCATGGAAACTCAATGGGAGGTGGCAACAATAAACTATATCTCACATACCTCAAAAACCCTATTAGGGTCACTATAAGTCAGAAGTGATTTGACAAGACATAACATCAACAACATTCTGCCACACAACCACAAATCCTCCCATCCCTTATGTTACTCAACACATAAGCTCGGGGTGGGGGTCTACCTGATGACCTGATCAGCCCCATATGTTGTGCCAGACTCTGAGAGATACTGATAACCAAGAAAAGTTGTGACTATTTATAACCCAAGCCCTTCCATAAATGCACAAAAATTCATGACATTTAATTGGATTAGTACTAGTCACAGGAAGATTAAGATGTAACTGCAGTGCGATATGTTAAATATGCACCTGCATATGTTAAATTTTCTTTCCCAGCAATTTTTTTTTAAAAGAAAAGCTTTTGGATAGTTTCTCCACTAAGCTTCTGAATTATGTATTGCAAGAGCAGAGAAAAGCCTCCAGGAATCTTTATTGATCTTAAAATCATACAGCATACCCCCACTGATTCAATGAAATATATATTTTTTAAAATGGAATTGGGTAATGAATGTGGGTAATTCTGGCTTGCTTGGGAAGGGATAGTGTGGCCTATAGTGGGGCCCAGTGAGAGAAAATGACGTCCAGATCCTCCAAAGTTGTCTACTTCTGGTGTAAAAAAAAAACTATATAAAAAGAGATAATGTCTGCTGTTTGTTTGTTTGTTTGTTTGGTCCATTGTTTGTTTGTTTGTTTGTTCATTCAATTTGTATCCTGCTCCCGTTAGAGTCACTACTCTGGGTGGGTTGCATTTCGTAAAATAAAAAACAAAAATAAAAATAGAAATATGTTTTATTTTGAAAGAAAAAATTCCTAGTTAATCACAAAGAAAAAGTAAGAGAATTTGTTGTTGGCAAAACTGCCCTCGGAAATGTACGTAGAATTTCAAAATGTTGTTTCTTTTCTTTCTCTCTTTCTCTCCAAATTAGGTTTATCTTGATTTTGAGGTGGGGTTAAAAAAAGAACATCTTAGCATCTGATAATTGTTTCTGTGAACTTTATCTTTTTAATATGGGCATTGTGGAGATGGGAATGCCCCACTGTAATCCATAGTGGAGGTTGTAACATGACAAATAATATTCTTGGGCCTTAATTTTAACTATTATTTTACAATCAGTTGGAAAATAAATTCCCTTCAAAAATAATTTCAAACAGAGTGAAATTTCAGAGATATTCTTGGGATGAGGTTCTGAATTATTGTGCTTCACTTACTTATTAGGCAGCAAAGGTAGGTTATACCTTTCTTAGACCACAAAAATCTCAGAAAGAGAAGTTAGCTTTTGACTCTACACAAGTCTTTGTCAGGCTGGGCATTATAGAGAAATGGATAGTACAGGGGGAAATATAATAAAAATCCCCAAATTCCTGGCCAGATGAGCAGCCCAGGTTCAAATCTAGCTATGGATTTTGGAAGTTTTATGGGGCTTGTGCACCAACTCGAGCTTTGCAATGCCCAGCCTGATGAAGACTCATGCAGAGTTGAACATTAGTCTCTGGGTGCAAGATTTTAGTGGTCTATTATAGGTATTACTCATGTTTGTCTTCAGATTGTGTACAGGAACCACATGGCTTTTTTTTCCTTCTGCATTTCCTACTCTCATTAGGTAGCTGAGATGTAAGTGTGCACATAATGCATTTTGTCATACAGTCTTATCTGTGACAGTTGTGGAGCAAGACCTGACTTCTTGCATTTTGTGAAAATAGGTATCCCACACAATACACACATTACCCTTTTTAAATTTGGGGTGGAAAGGAGGTCTCACTTCAGATACTGTTGTACTAAAACTCCCAACAGCCTTCACAGTGACTGGTGAAGGATAAGGGATCTGCAACCTGATCTGGAGAGGCACACATTCTCCATCCATGAGCCTATGACATATTAATGGTGTGAAATAATACATTCACCATTTTACAATGTTCAAAGAAAATTTGAAATTGTTCCAAAAGCTCTTAGCTCAGCTGAACCATTTCATTCCATTGTATGGCATCCACAATGCATATGAGAGAGGGTGGAGGGTGGAGACCAAATTCCATGATACATTTTCTTCTCTTATTTTCTTAGTCTCAGCACATCAGAGTTATGTATTATGTTGAGATAAAGTAAAGTGCAAGAAATAAATGGATGCTCAGAAACTAAAGCTTAATACCACTGAATCTCACCCCCCCCCCCTCAAAGAAAAGCCACCTTGTCTGTCAGTATCTACAGCATGAATATAAATGTAGTCTATTTACTGACACATCAGATAAAATAATCCCATCTCACGGGAGGGAAAATGAGATTGGGAAATTGGAAAGATCAGAGATAGGGGGGTATAATAGAGTACACAATTTCAGGCAGTGTTGTGTTCATTTTGTGAAACATGCCCACACAATGTAATATTGTTGCCTCCATCACAAAGCTAGGTTACCATGCTGTGACCAATAGAATTGTTCCAGCTAAGCAACACTGACATGAACAGCATAATGATTTATATACATTGGTCAAATTACAGGGAAGTCTGAGAAAACCAGCAATCTCACAGGAATCTTTTACCTAGAAGTATACAAATTGCTGTGTAACTTACTCCAAGATGGGAAAAGGGAGGAGTGGGTGCCAGCTCTTACATTATACAAGGGACATTCAATTTGTACAGTTGTTCCCTCTATGAAGAGGATGATGTTATGTCTTCCCTCTGTGTAATGGTTGAAGGTGAGGCCTGTAGGCATCCTTCAGTCTTGAGAGACTATGGTAACATGCTCTGAATAGAGGTCTTGGAACAGCATCTAGTATGGCTGAGAAGGCCAATTCGAGAGTGACAATCCCTTCCACACTGAAGACAAATACAATCTGCCCCCTATCCAGCTCCCTGATTTTGCTGGTTTCGGGACTTCCTCTTTGCCTCAGCCTGCTGAACAAATGTCTCTTAAAAATGGGAGAGGTCATGCTGCACCGCCTGCCTCCAGGCTGAACGCTCAGATGTCAAGGTTTCCCATCTGTTGAGATCCATTCCTAAGGCCTTCAGATCCCGCTTGCAGATATCCTTGTATTGCAGCTGTGGTCTCCCTCTGGGGCGCTTTCCCTGAACTAATTCTCCATACAGGAGATCTTTTGGAATCTGACCATCAGCCATTCTCACGACATGCCCAAGACAATGTAGACGTCGCTGTTTCAGTAATATATACATGCTAAAAATTCCAGCTCGTTCTAGGACTACTCTATTTGGAACTTTGTCCTGCCAGGTGATACCAAAACTGCGTTGGAGACAACGCATATGGAACATGTTCAACTTCCTCTCCTGCCGTGCACAAAGGGTCCAGGACTCACTGCAGTACAAGAGTGTACTCAGGACACAGGCTCTACAGAACTGGATCTTGGTATATGCCGTCAGCTTCTTATTAAGCCATAATCTCTCTATTACCATCTCTACACAAGAATTGGAGGTTGTTCATGATTTCGTGTACCTTGGCTCAACGATCTCTGACACTCTCTCTCTAGATGTCGAGCTGGATAAACACATTGGCAAAGCAGCCACCATGTTCTCTAGACTCACAAAGAGAGTATGGCTTAATAAAGTGAAGATGAGGAGCCTGTCAGGAAAAAAAGAGAGACAGCTACCAAAAAGAAGTACCGCAGAAATAATTGAATGTATAGGGATTCAAATTAAAGATTTTGAAGAGTTAAGCAATCAAAACCTTCTCTGGATAGATTAATATGTCAGTACTGGCATTCCAAATAGTTAAAAAAAGAAACTCTAAATTCTTTTTGTTGGTTTTATTAAGACATTTGCAAATTGGTGAACTTTGCAAAGTCCCTCTGCTGTCTCAAGAAGTATATGTATTGGGGACAAAAGGAAAATGGCAGCCCTGTTGCCCCCATAAACATAAGAAGCAGGCCTCAAATGTCCCGTAGTATAAACCCAGTATTTGATGTGTCACCTTACTCCAGTCATCAGTTCTCTTTCAGTTTAGTTTAGAATGATTTGTACAACACTAAATCAAGTGTAGAAAGGATACTGCAAGAGAACTGAATAGAGACAATTAACAGTTGAATAAATGCAATGTTGAAAGCTTGCACTCTGGGGAAATGTGATCAGAAATGGCATTGTAGTGGAACATGCAATTACTTTTTCCCAAAGCCAGGTCACCTTCCAGTAAGTCCTTTTTCCCAAATATATTCCTACAGAGATGAAATATGCTCCAAAACCCACACAGTAAAGTCAATCCAGAAAAAAATTGGAACTTCTTGAAATCTTCTGATATTTTTCTGCTGTTTATTTTTCCATACATGATCAATGCCTGGTCATTTTTAATTTTACTGAGCTAAATCTGGTTGGAAGTCCCAACTAGAGTAGATTAAAATTATTGAATCAAAGGAATTTAGATATGTTCTGATGTACAAATGTTCCACTGATTCAATAAATGTACTCTGGTTGGAACTGACAATTTGATTTCACCCACTGTTATTTATAGGACTTTGTTTTAAGAAATGAAAAAGAAAAAACTTGATTGCAATGATAAGAACACTGAAACTAGATTTAAATTTTCTCATAGTGCACACTGTAATTAATTGATGCAATGACCCAAAGTATAATCTATTCTGCATTCTCCTGAAATATGTACAACTTCCAATATAGTTTTCACAGAAAAATCATCAACATTTCTTAAAAGAGTTGCATGTACAAGAAAATTGGTTGGATGGATAGCTTAATAAGTTAGATGTCTGGCTATGGAGTCAGAGATTGAGAGTTCACTCCCCTGCTGTACCTCTGAGGTGAGCTGGGCTGTGTAGCCTTGGGCAAGCTAAATACTTCCATAGCACCATCAGAAGAAGGGAATGGCAAGCCACTTCAGAGTATTCTATACCTAGAAAACCCTGGAATGGGTCACCATAAGTCTGAATTGATTAGACTGTATGTAATTGATTATGATGATGATGATAATGATGATTATAAAATACTAGGCACAGTCAAACAAAATTATAAAAGACATATCTGTTAAATATGGGCACAGTATGTACGCTGTTCCTAATATTGCCATTTTTTATAGCTCTGATGGTGTTATTTCTGCAACTGCTTATAATACTGTGCGAAATTTCTTGATATTGTTCCCAAAGCCCCAATGACTACGGGGACCACTGAAGTGTGTTTCTTCCAGAGGTGAGATGTTTCGATGGCCAGGTCTCTGTACTTTGTTAGTTTTTCCAGTTCTTTATCTTCAACTCTGGCATCCCCTGGAATTGCAATGTTGTTGTTGTTGTCATTGTTGTTGTTGTTTTGAAAACTAACACAAGCATTGCTGACCTATCTACACATATAAAAAAGAATGCACATTTTTAATGGACATTTTAAATAGACACATTCTGATGCAGAAATACGAATGAATAAATTGAGAGCAATAAGAAAGAGAGAGAAGCCAAAACACACAGATCTAACAATCCCTATCCCCTACCATAACTCTTAGTGTTGGAAGTGATGATTCTAGGGCAAAGGAGACTATTTTGGTCTAACTAGCCCTAAGACTGAATTTACTTTACAGATTAGTCTGCAAGGCCAGGATTTGTGAGGCTTCACACCCATTTGGACTTGCCAGGTATTTTTTACCAAATAGGCAACACAACTGGCAGGTGCTTTAGATAGAGTAGGGAAAGCATTATTAAGCAAACTAGAGAACACTGGAAGGAAATGAAGTGGTGAAGAAGGATTTTATCCAATCAGCCTGTCTTGGCTCATTCATATGGGAAAACATGAAGCACTTGATGCACGACTAGCTATCAGGGAAGTTTTATTCATGCCCCCTTCAACACATTCTTAAAATGATGAGTAATTATTAGTTTATGCTACTGTTAGGGTTAGAGCCAGGCTGGAATCAAGTAGATCAGTGGTTCCCAACCTTGGGTTTCCTGACATTTTTGGACTACAACTCCCAGAAATCCTGGCCAGCACAGCTAGTGGTGAAGGGTTCTGGCAGATTAATCCAATAACATATGGGGACCCAAGGCCGGGAACAACTGAAGAAGATCAAGGAGGTAACAGGTAATATTGGTTGAAATTAGAGATAGGGGTATTCGTATAAAAATACCTCCACACAGGTGGAGATAACGAGGGTCCGGCCCCATGGGGCCGGACGGTCCACTCACTGATGCGCTAATGCCGCAGGGTCCACGCTGCCGTCCTATCACTCCGGAGATCATGATTGCTGAGCCACTCCTGGCAGGAGGCGGGACGACAAGCCTCTCTGCCAGTTCGAAGAGTGGCTCGGCGATCTCGATCTCTGGAGCGATAGGACGGCAGCGCGGACCCCGCAGCATTAGTGCATCAGTGAGTGGACTGTCCGGCCCCATGGGGCTGGACCCTCATTATCTCCACCTGTGCGGGGGTATTCGTATATTAATATGAATGCCCCCATCTCTAGTTGAAATTCAGCAAGTCTCATTGAATTAATGAATCTTATATTGGTGTTGACTCTCCAGATCCCCACTGATTCAATGGGTCTACTATAGTTGCAATGTACTACTGGATTTCAGCTATTAATTTATAAAACTTGCAATAACTAGAAGCTTGGTATTTTAGAGAATGTCCAAGTGGGACTTAGGTTGCAGACAACTTATTTGATAAAGTTATCTGTTTGGTTTAATCCATTCATTTTTGCCATGTCGAAAGCATGGGCACAATGGGCTGATCTTCAGTTTCCTCTCATTTCCAAAATTCTATTCAGAGTTACAATAGACTCTTCCACTTGTGAATTACTGTCAAATGCTCCTTTGGCACTCTCAGCTGTTGAATAAGTATGACTTCCCAGAAGAACATTTACAAGTTTAAAGGGAAGAATTACTGTTCTGCATGTTAGATGATGAATGCCTAGCACAGCCCAGACAGCCAGCTATAAAAATCTGTAACAGATTGTAACCCCAGATCCAATTTGTGTATGTCAGGGTAAATAAATGGAAAACTATATCTTGAAGAGATATTAACTATCACTGGTGCAATCTTAGTCATTTGTGAGTTTCGATCTAATTAGGCTTGCATAGTTGTGTGACCCAGTGAAGTAGAAATAGGCTGTGGGATGCATATGGTGGTTCTCTAAGGGCTCCATAAAGCTCCTGAGTTTTTGCTCCCTGCTTTGGACTGCAAATTCAGGACAGATTAATATGAAATACGTTTGATGTCTGATATGGGGAATATTTAGCTCACTCATGAACATATTCTTAACAGATCTTCCAATTCCCTGAGACAAAAGCAAATGGGTCTCATGAGAAGGAGGAGGAGCCTTCAAAAGACACAACATAAAAAGGGGGAAAGTGATGGGGAGGAAAATATGTGTGGTCTTTTTGCAGTGCTGCTGGTAGCAGAGGGCTCATGTCTGCTTTATCTCAATAAAATTGTCTTCAATTTAATCCTCGCTCCTGCATTCAAGTCTTCCTTCAGCCCACTAGGTCAATTTGATGATTGTTCAGAATTGTTCCTTTTGTGTTTAGGAAAAGTTTGAACTGCAGATTTGCAGGTTATACGGGATATCAAGCTGTGATAATTGTTAGATATGAGAACACACAGAGCTTTCCTCAGAAAGTACTGGCTAAGAAAAGGTTTGGGTTTGTGTGATGGTATAACTAGCATCGCCACCCTGTTGTCTATTTTAATCAGGAATATTTTCCCCCTTCAGTTAATGTAGTAGTTGTGAGGCACAGCACTTTAAGAAGCACAACCTTCTCTCTTAGATTGAGCATGGGAAACCTGTTCTCTTTTTTTGTACTCCCCAATTGTCTTGCCTTGGCGTCATTCATGGAGGTACCCAAACACATCTTCCCAGAGCAGTTTATGAAGGGCAGAAAGAAAATAGTCTAAGTAAGTTGAAGAAGAAAACAAACCTCTAAACAGACAAAACCATGAAAACTGCCTGAAGAAGAAACATCATGAAAAATAGACAGTCTGTCTGAACAATGATGGGAAAGACAATCAGAATCCAGTGCTGAGAACGTCTGTGTCTTGTATAAGAAGAAAATGTAAGGCAAGAAGAGACTTTGGTCCCAAGATGTAAAAATTATAGTGTGTACTTTATGCCAAATTAAAAGCCTGGCACATTTCAGCTTAGCCTTTTCAGCCTTCTTCAAGGGCTATATTACATTTTTTAAAAAATTATAACATTATTTTTTTTCCTAGGGACAACATTTTAATACCACAACTTTTAGATTTTTGTCAAGGTTGACTCATATCCAGGCCTTGGAAATGCTGGAGTGAACAACTAACATGTACATGTTATATTTGTAAGCCGCCCCGAGTAGACGCTGTCTAGGGGGGCAGGGTAGAAATCTAATAAATAAATAAATAAATAAATAATAAAAAATACATGTGGAATTGTCAAAGGATTTCATGAGAATTCTGATGTATTTCAGGATGTGATTCATCCCATGTCCACAATAATGTTTCAGAGTGGAGAAGCATTAATATACATTCCATGCACCCAGAACCAGAAAACACATGTTAACATGACCTGGAACTTTTATTTTATGTAACCCTTTCCCTCTCCCAGACTCCTTTTTTTTCTGCAAAAAACACAATCAATACAAACTCTGTTTTTAAACTACTGTTATTCCAGTTGAAAACAGTATGCATACCTTGCTTTGAACCCCCAAACACTGAAGGAAAACCAAATCAATCAATCAATCAATCAATCAATCAATCAATCAATCAATCAACCTACCTACCTACCTACCTACCTACCTACCTACCTACCTACCTACCTGTGGTTTAATTTATTTACAATAAGTGGTAGCACCATCAGTCTCACAGGACAATTTTCTGTCCAAGTACCAAAACAGTTCTGCTGTCATAACAAATGGCCCTTGTTTGTGCTGGCCATTCTAAAGACAACCACAGCATGTCTCTTTGATGCTGCTTGTAAGCAAATATCCCACATGTAGTGCAGCACTTGCTGGTTTTCTTATCTACTGCCACAATACCAAAGTAAAAGCCTGTGGGAGGGGGATGTATACCTTCTTCAGGTAAATTGTACCAACATATGTTACCTATTTCATCCTCACAATGTCTGTTAGTTCTAAGCTTGTGGAAAAAAAATGTCACTTCTGCCATGCATCCAGATAGCTGGAAGGACAGGGCTGCTTTGCCCCACTGCAGGAAGAGGCAGAACAATGCTATGCCGGTCTACTCGGGTGTTGAGTTCAGTGAGCCTTACACCCTGGCAAGCATGTAAATGCAATTTTAGGCTTAATTAATTACTCAGTTGATACTATATCTTAAAGCAGAAAATCAAACTGATGAGATTTTTACTAATGCAATCTGTGCAGGTATTCACATAACCATGGTTATCTCTCTGCAATCAATGTCTATAGTGGCATGCCATTCTCCTTTCCAGAGGAGAAGCTATTAACTCATCCTTGACTTTTTAATATACTTTACTACCTCAGATATAAAAGTGAAGTGGAACTGACTGTTCTATTGAGAGCCTTGTTTTTCAGTCTTCTGGATGGCCATCATTTGCTTCGTTCTGAAGCTGGCCTTGGCTCATTCAGATAAGCTGCATGCCACTTGGAATGCTTGTATAAAACAGGATTTATTCTCTGATAAGTGTGTCTTCTAGTGGAAAAGAAAAATCATTCTCCCCACATGCGGGATGTGATAAGAATAAATGTGTCCACTCAAAAAGGCTGCTGCTTTATTTTTTGGAGAAGAAGAAAATGTAAGCAAGCATTCAAACCAGCTTTCCCCCACCTGGATCTCATAAAGAAAAAGAAAAATTGCCTTCTGTGTTGAACATCAGTAAATAGGTTGAAATACTACAACAGCATAGGAAGGAACCAAAGTTTTGTCACATATATTCAGAGAAGTTGTAGAATGGATCTATTCACATCCACGTTTTCATGGGCATTGTAAGTTGGATTGAGAATACTACAATTGTGCACATTTCCACTAAATAGTGACTTAGGGCTCAGTCACACTGCTGATTTGCATTGATTCCTATTCATACTTTTTAATATAAAGATTTCAAGTCACATGGTATTTGAATTGGCCCATGTGTTCACTTTGACAATTAATGGTAATTCTTGAATGTTGGTTCACCTTCTTGTGCCTTGCTAGCCCCTTCCTCACTTTCCCTGTGCCTCCTCTTCACCCTGCACTTGGATCATGACCCTTCCCATCCACTTCCCCATGGGTTATCCCCCCCATGCTCCCTGATTGCATGCATCCTCTGTGCCACTTTGGTCTGGCTGGCAAAGTCACCCCAAATGTGGGTCAGTTGGTTGGTGCCTGGCTTGCTTGCGGTCAATGCCTGCCTTAAAAGGAGCATCAGCGCTGAAATTGGAAGCTGGAGGGGCGAGCTTAAGATCATGCAGAGGAGCCAGATGTCAGAGAGGCAGATATCCAGTGATCAGGAGGGAGAACACGTGCGGGGGGAGGATAAGTAAAAGAAGGGGGGAAAAGATGTACCTTTCTTAAAAAACAAACAAACCATCCATTCATTAATTCCCTGCCTGGTTCTTTTTCCTTCTGTATTCAACCAAGCAGCTGTTCAGGCAAATAGGCTATACTCACCAGAAAAAAAGAAAGAAGCATTGTAGCGGAGATGACAAGTCTCGGTAACAGTGCAGTAAGTGATGCACCACTAAACATTGTAATCAATTTTTTAAAAAATGGAGAGGAAAAACGAAGAAGCTGTGCCACCCAAAATCCACATAGGCACAAATTTAAATCAACAGCACCTCCAAACCAAATTCAATTGAATCAATTTAGACCCGAGGTATTTAAAAAAGCCCCTGCTGGCCAATTGAAAAAAAAAATCACTTTGCAGCTCAAATGAATTGAATTTGCACTTGTATCATGTTGCCAGTGTGGCCACGACCTTAGAAAGCCGTTACAATTTTATTTTGCTTTTCAGGAGCTTATGCTCAAATACTTCAGTATAATATTGTGAAGCAATACTGGGACATTTCCTGGTGTGTTTGTTTTTTAAGAATTGGATAAACCATATGCGTGATTCTCTTGTCACAAAATTACTTTTAAACACTTTAAAATAAGTGTTTAAAAGAAGAGAAAGAAACAGAAACATCTAGCTATTTATTTTAATTCTATGCCTTTTGTCTTCATTATTAGCTCTCTTCAACCCACCCTTTCTTTTTCCTTGGATAAGCAATTGTATTTCTCTTCCCCTTCTTTTTTTAATTAATATTTTATTTTTTAGACTACTAGGAATAGGATAGGGAATACAAAAGGTAAAAGGAGGTGGAAGGGATGGAAAAAGGGTTTTAAGGATGGGAGAACACAAAATATACAATCATCCAATCTATTCATATTAAGTATACAAGCATCTAATCTATTCATTTTTCAATGCAAAAACCAACATCTTTATACTCCTTTTTTTTTACAGTTTGATTATCCTCTAAATATCAGCTTATATTCATATTTTAATTTAAATCTAAGTTATTCCAACTCTATCAGGAAATTGAGACCAATCATAAAATACATCCCCTCTTTCAATTTCCTTCTGTCTTGGACATACATTCAGCATGCCTGAAAAAGTATCCATTTCTAACACTTCCCATATTTTCTCAGTACCCTTCTCTTGTTTCCGTGTCTCTATTTTCTTCCAGCTTTGGGGAAATAAAATTGAATCCAGGACATTAATCTGATTTTTAACATCACCTTTTCTGACTATTGTAGCTAGATAGCTCACAGGGTAACTCTTAATCTCATCTATGTTACCTAGCATCGCTCTCAATAAAGACTGTTCTGGAGTTGATACAATTTCCACTGATGATTCCCCTTTCATCAAATCTTCCACCTGGTTGAGACACTCATTTATCTGTTGAAATCCTGTTATTATTGTCATTTGCATGGTAACCTGCCATTCTTTATCTGGCAAAATTCCCAACAGTTGATATTTAAAATTTTCGGAGGCCGTTTCCATCTTTACAATACGTATAATTTGTATAAATAATATTATATACCTCCCCTGGGTATGTCCTCCCTTCCTTGCCCAGATATTATAATATATAGCTCAGCTTTTAGCCCAACAATTTGAATTTCAACCGTGGCAATATTATCAAAATCCACACAGCCCAGCCAAGAGAAAGTCCAGACTAAACAGCGAACACAGGGGGCCAGTCTCTCCAAAAGATATCGTTGTAATCCGTCAAAAGTCCAGCACTATCCATTGCTCCCAAAGATTTTTTTCCTTCTTCTAAGATCAAACAAGCTTCTATTATCAAAGTCCCATTCGACTCCAGTCCTGGCTTCCCCAGCTCTTCAATCTAGCTGATTATGTCATCACACTATGATTCACAGTCTGTTTTTTTTTCCCCACAAGCTTATTCCTCCTGCTCCAAAGTCAAGACTTTATTCTCAAAGTCCCACACAAACTAGAGAGAAAAATCCAGACTAAACAGCATTCACAAGATTTCAGTCCCTTGAAGCCTGTTCCATAGTATTTCCTCTGGGATTTTTTTCCAGAAACACAAATATTTTTCCGTCTCACTGCCTGTCTGTGACCTTGAGCCAGCCTGCTGTAAAAGCTTGCTGTTTAAGAGTTAGTTTCGCTTTAAAAAAGCAGGACTGACCAGCACGACTCGCCGCTCCTTCTCTCTTCTTTCGGTCCAATATTTTCACTCCAGTTTCTTTTACATCTTAATGAGGTTATTCATAAATCAAAGGCTTACTTTGTTATTGTGTAATTTCAGCCGTATTTTTGTTCTCCTCTCCTCGGGGAATTGGGGGTGGAGTTACTCACAGCTATTCTGCCATAAAATGGCTTCCCGTCTCCGATCTGTGCTCGGGTGAATATTCAGAGGGCAGAAAAATCAGGTTGCTGCCCAATCTTCTACCATCTGGGCTCACCATCTGCTGCAGGGAGACCTCTCCTGATCTCCCCTACGATCCCCCCCTTCTGGAGGGGGTCCCAGACCGGGCGGTTCCAGCTTTTTCCGGGAGCTGTTCCCAGCAGCTGCTGGCTTCACTGCGACCAAGCTCCGCCTCCATTTCTCTTCCCCTTCTATTCTTTTTCACCTTCTCTTACAGACAAGGGTTCTATGATTTGCCTGATATACGTGGTAGTGGTGAGAATCTATTCCTGAATAATTTACAAAAAATGGTGTTCTGCTGACTTCCTCAGTGATCTCTGCTAATACATTACCACACATTGCAATAGCCTTAATGTGTCCCAAGTTGTGCAAGCATGGAATAATGGAATAAGAAATACAGTTTTTAACTAGAACAGATATGTAACAAAGAAAAAACAAATGCAACTAAAACTGAAATGAAATGCAGCATCTAGCCCTGAATGGTATTTGAGCTACTCAACTGCATGTATATAGAATTTTTCAGAAACTGGGCTAAATATTACATTTGCCAGAGAGGTTGCTGTGTTTACAATGAGTCTCCAATTTCATAGCTTGGAGCCATCAGCTTGTGAATAAAATCCATCACATAATGACATATGACAACCCTCATATATTACAATGGGACATTTTAGCCTCCTACATGCACTTTTGTAGTGCAGAATGCACACCAAAGTACACATCACATAGCAGGGTGGGCAAATTTCATGGGCCAAATTACCACCACTTGGCCATGGGCCGTGCTACTCAAAAAATTCACTGAGCATGCTCAGATGGGCTTTTCTGTTGCCTACTTCTGGATTTTCTACTTCTGCTGCTTTTGGGTGATGGTGACAAAGTTGTAGAGTCTACAGTTAGTTTTAAAGAAAATTTACTAGTTCTGAAGGCTTTCAGGGTCAATCATTTTCTCTTTAATTATATACTGCTTTCGTGTAGATTTTTTGCCTCTAAATGGTAAATAGTCTGTGAACTAAATAAGCTAAGAACGGTTCATTTTTTTCTGGATATGTTTTCTTTTTAAAGCAACACATTATTAGCATATTACTGTTAACTTACATGAGTTTATTTTAAAAATACACTTGAGTAATATAGAAATGACCAATATTCTATAAAATGCCCACCCACTCCAAACAATATTTTCATGTTGTTTGTTGTTGTCTAGTCGTTAAGTCGTGTCCGACACTTCGTGACCCCATGGACCAGAGCACGCCAGGCCCTCCTGTCTTCCACTGCCTCCCGGAGTTGGGTCAAATTCATGTTCGTAGCTTCGATGACACTGTCCAACCATCTCGTCCTCTGTCGTCCCCTTCTCCTCTTGCCTTCACACTTTCCCAACATCAGGGTCTTTTCCAGGGAGTCTTCTCTTCTCATGAGATGGCCAAAGTATTGGAGCCTCAGCTTCAGGATCTGTCCTTCCAGTGAGCACTCAGGGTTGATTTCCTTCAAAATGGATAGGTTTGTTCTCTTTGCAGTCCAGGCGACTCTCAAGAGTCTCCTCCAGCACCACAATTCAAAAGCATCAATTCTTTGGTGGTCAGCCTTCTTTATGGTCCAGCTCTCACTTCCATACATCGCTACTGGAAAAACCATAGCTTTGACTATGCGGACCTTTGTCGGCAAGGTGATGTCTCTGCTTTTTAAGATGCTGTCTAGATTTGTCATTGCTTTCCTACCAAGAAGCAGGCGTCTTTTAATTTTGTGGCTGCTGTCACCATCTGCAGTGATCATGGAGCCCAATAAAGTAAAATCTGTCACTGCCTCCATATCTTCCCCTTCTATTTGCCAGGAGGTGATGGGACCAGTGGCCATGATCTTAGTTTTTTTGATGTTGAGCTTCAGACCATTGTTTGCGCTCTCCTCTTTCGCCCTCATTAAGAGGTTCTTTAATTCCTCCTCACTTTCTGCCATCAGAGTGGGATCATCTGCATATCTGAGGTTACTGATATTTCTTCCAGCAATCTTAATTCCAGTTTGGGATTCATCCAGTCCTGCCTTTCGCATGATGTATTCTGCATATAAGTTAAATAAGCAGGGAGACAATATACAGCCTTGTCGTACTCCTTTCCCAATTTTGAACCATCAGTTGTTCCAGATCCAGTTCTCACTGTTGCTTCCTGTCCCACATAGAGATTTCTCAGGAGATAGATAAGGTGGTCAGGCACTCCCATTTCTTTAAGGACTTGCCATAGTTTGTTGTGGTCCACACAGTCAAAGGCTTTTGCATAGTCAATGAAGCAGAAGTAGATGTTCTTCTGGAACTCTCTGGCTTTCTCCATAATCCAGCGCATGTTAGCAATTTGGTCTCTAGTTCCTCTGCCCCTTCGAAATCCAGCTTGTACTTCTGGGAGTTCTCGGTCCACATACTGCTGAAGCCTACCTTGTAGGATTTTGAGCATAACCTTGCTAGCGTGTGAAATGAGTGCAATTGTATGGTAGTTGGAGCATTCTTTGGCACTGCCCTTCTTTGGGATTGGGATGTAGACTGATGTTTTCCAATCCTCTGGCCACTGCTGAGTTTTCCAAACTTGTTGGCATATTGAGTGTAGCACCTTAACAGCATCGTCTTTTAAGATTTTAAATAGTTCAACTGGAATGCCATCACCTCCACTGGCCTTGTTGTTAGCCATGCTTTCTAAGGCCCACTTGACTTCGCTCTCCAGGATGTCTGGCTCAAGGTCAGCAACCACACTATCTGGGTTGTCCAGGATAACCAAATCTTTTTGGTATAATTCCTCTGTGTATTCTTGCCACCTCTTCTTGATGTCTTCTGCCTCTGTGAGGTCCCTACCATTTTTGTCCTTTATCATGTCCATCTTTGCACAAAATGTTCCTTTAATAGCTCCAATTTTCTTGAACAGATCTCTGGTTTTTCCCTTTCTATTACTTTCCTCTATATCTTTGCACTGTTCATTTAAGAAGGCCCTCTTGTCTCTCCTTGCTATTCTTTGGAAGTCTGCATTCCATTTTCTGTAACTTTCCCTATCTCCCTTGCATTTTGTTTCCCTTCTCTTCTCTGCTATTTGTAAGGCCTCGTTGGACAGCCACTTTGCTTTCTTGCATTTCCTTTTCTTTGGGATGGTTTTTGTTGCTGCCTCCTGTACAATGTTACGAGCCTCCATCCATAGTTCTTCAGGCACTCTGTCCACCAAATCTAGTTCCTTAAATCTGTTCTTCACTTCCACTGTGTATTCATAAGGGATTTGGTTTAGATTATACCTGAGTAGCCCAGTGGTTTTTCCTACTCTCTTCAGTTTAAGCTTGAGTTTTGCTATAAGAAGCTGATGATCAGAGCCACAATCAGCTCCAGGTTTTGTTTTTGCTGACTGTGTAGAGCTTCTCCATCTTTGGCTGCAGAGAATATAATCAATCTGATTTTGGTATTGCCCATCTGGTGATGTCCATGTGTAGAGTCGCCTCTTGTGTTGGAAAAGAGTGTTTGTGATGACCAGCTTGTTCTCTTGATAAAACTCTATTAGCCTTTGTGGATAGTGGATAGTGATCTGCAAAGTGTGTGAAATATTTGTCTTTGTTCCTGAGAATAACATGCTGTACACATGCAGCAAATGCAAACTGGTTGCACTATTGGAAGAAAAAGTGAGAGAACTGGAGCAGCAAGTGGCTATCTTAAGATTATAAAAGAAGAAGAAAAGAGTACATAGACAGAACACTCAAGCAGGAGCAGCCAAAGGAGGAATTGGAGGTGGAAAAACAACATGACAAAGCAGAGGAGGAGAATGCTGAGAAAGAAAACATAATGGAGGAAGAACCACGGAAAAGAGTCACAGTTAGGAGCAAAAGAAGAAGACACTCTACACTGGTGGAACTCCAAAGCTGGTTTCAGGTTCTTGAAGAGGAGTCTGTCGGACAGCATGCAGAGGAAGCCATATGGGAGATACCATGAGAAGACATAAGAGAGGCTGAAGCGCAGCCAGGTAGAGTCAAAAAGACTGCAAAAAGAAGAAAAGAGTAATTGTAGTAGAAGACCCCTCTGCTACATGAAACTGAAACATAAATGTGCTGGGAAGATCCATGGACCTGCCAGGTGTATGTCTCCCTGGAGGACAAATTAGGGATGTGAGGGAAGGATTGCAATTGTTCATAAAACTCACATATGCATAATATTTTTTTTCTTCTCCATGTGGGAACAAATGACACAGCCAAGAGAAACTATGAAGAAATCACACCAGACTTCAAAGCTTTGGGAAGGAAACTCAAGGATTTAGGGCTCAAATAGTCTTCTTGTCCATCCTAACAGTACTTAGAATAGGAATATAAAGAGAAAGGAGAATACTCCAGGTAAATGACTGGCTATGAAAATGGTGCCAACATGAGAGATTTGGAAATTGGGACCAGCCACTATGCTTCCTGGAAGATGGACTACAGGCAAGTGATGGGTTGCACCTCAGAAGGACTGGAAAGGATGTGTTTGGCCACAACATGAAGAACATCATCAGGAGTACTTTAAACTGAATTGGAAGTGGGAGAGAGACACAAGCACAAAGGTAAAGATTGGTGAATTCTTATGCACAATAAGAGAAACAGAGTGAGCAGCTCCAATGTGGCCCATAATAGTCTTCATGAAAAATGCTCAAAGGAAAGCAGGCCACAAATCACACAATCTTCGGTGCCTTTGTATGAATGCCAGGGGTATGGGAAACCAACAAGTTCAAGAATAGGACTTGATAGGAATAACTGAAACTTGGTAGTGTGACTCTTATGACAGGAACGCAGCATTTGAAGAATACAAACTGTTCAAAGAGAACAGAAAGAATAAAAAGGGAGGTGGAGTTGCACTATATGTCAAAATACATATTCTTCCACAGTTCTCTTTCTTATAATCTTACTGATCTGTGACCATAATAAAGAATGATAATATAATGATATTCCTCCACAGAAATACAGGAGGATGAGTTTGGTTATCCCATTGGGAGCACCTGGATTAATATAATAGGGACAAAACTTAAAAGGAACATGATAGTTGAAGTCTATTACCAACTACCCAATCGAGAATTTGTAAGAATTTCAAAGAGACAAAATGTAGTAGCAATGGAAGATTTCAATTATCCTGAATCTGTTGGGAGACAAATTCCACCAAATACAGCTCTTCAATGAAATTCCTGGCTTCTGTGGCTGATAACATTCTCCTACAAGAAGGTGGAGAAAGAAACTAGAGAACTAGTTATCCTTGATTTCATTCTAACCACTAGAGATGACTTGGTGGGTGAAGTGTCAGTACGGAGAATTCTGGGAAAAGTGACCATATTCTACTTGAGTTCTTGATTTCAAAGGAAACAAAAGCAAAGCATAGCTGTATTCGTATGCTGGGTTTTAGGAAAGCCATTTTTAAAATAAACTCAGAACAGTGACATGTAAAGTCTCATGACAGGAGATCTTAACAGCAAAAGAAGTCCAAGAAGGGTGGGAGTTCCTTAAAAAGGAAATTCTAAAGATAAAACTACTAACAATTCCAACAAGAAAAAATTGTGGAAAACAGGGGGGGAAAAGATCAAAGTGGCTTTGCAAAAAGCTCAGAGATGATTTGAAAACAAAAAAGAGCACATATAGGAAAGGTAAGGAAGGCCAGATCACAAAGGAAGAGTATAGATAGGTAGGAGAGAATTGCAGTGATGGTGTCAGGAAGGTAAAAGCTGAGAATGAACGGAGGTTAGCAAGTGATGCTAAAAGCAACAAAAATGCATTTTTCAGGTCTGTGCATAGCAAAAGACAGAAAAAAAGAAATAGCGGCTCAACTACTCAGTGGGAAATAAAATAATGATAACAAACAACAAAGAAAAGGCAGAAGTGCTCAATTCCTTGTTCTTTTTCCAAAAGACAGTCTATGACCCACCAGGCAAATGTGAAGTACAAGTGAAAAGAAAGGATTTCAGGTTGAGATGGATAAAGAAATAGTCAAGGAATACATTATTACTTTGAATGAGTTCAAGTCTCCAGGGCCACATGTATCCAAGGACATTGAGGGAACTGGCTTAAGAATTCTTAGAATCACTGTCTATTATTTGCCCTCCCAGGCCCCGAAATGAAGACGCAAGACAGTGATATGGATTAATACGGGCCACACTTTATTAAATCATTTCTGATTATAAAAATCATTGTCCTCATCAAATGAGGGGGCCTGCGGTAGTGCGGAGAAATAAATGTAGGGCATCCACGATACCCTTCTCAGTCAATGGGCGAGTCCCAGGCCCCCAGGTTCCAGCTGTCTTGACGACAGCAGGAACCCAGCCGGCCTCTAATAAACACCCCAGACCTCGAGCCATCTTTATTTGATGACTGTCGGTCCGAAAGTGGCCCAGCGCATCTTCCCGCCGCCGGCCCTGTAATCGCACGATCCGCAGAGCCGGGAGGTCGGATGCGCTGTTGGCTTACCATAATTATCAA
The DNA here is from genome assembly GCA_037013535.1 of Intellagama lesueurii. Classification (NCBI taxonomy): domain Eukaryota; kingdom Metazoa; phylum Chordata; class Lepidosauria; order Squamata; family Agamidae; genus Intellagama; species Intellagama lesueurii. Next base: position 117,692,818 of record JBAJHW010000003.1, read on the forward strand.
AGGGACACACCGAGACAACCAGTTTTTTCCCGCACTACCCGCCAGTGTGACCGAGAAGAACCACCAAGCTAATGCCAACAAACCCTTTTCCAGTGTGGGATAGGCGAAAAATCCCTCCATCCAGTAGCCAATCAGGTTAGAGGTCAAAAATTCCTATCCGGCCCCATAAAGGCGACCACAAACACACTAGAAAGAGGGAGGGCGGGTGGGTGCCTGAACAAGAAAGAGGATGCATCGGGGGCGAGCACTTCCTTAAATAACCTCTCGCCCCCTCCTTTTTCCACGTGACCGGAGCTGCCTTGCGTCCTTCGGGACCGAGGAGGGCAAAGCCAGCCCCGCATTTCAAGGACGTTGTAACGTCCTTCCTGCGGGCTGAAACTTGCCCTCCCAGGCCCCGAAATGAAGACGCAAGACAGTGATATGGATTAATACGGGCCACACTTTATTAAATCATTTCTGATTATAAAAATCATTGTCCTCATCAAATGAGGGGGCCTGCGGTAGTGCGGAGAAATAAATGTAGGGCATCCACGATACCCTTCTCAGTCAATGGGCGAGTCCCAGGCCCCCAGGTTCCAGCTGTCTTGACGACAGCAGGAACCCAGCCGGCCTCTAATAAACACCCCAGACCTCGAGCCATCTTTATTTGATGACTGTCGGTCCGAAAGTGGCCCAGCGCATCTTCCCGCCGCCGGCCCTGTAATCGCACGATCCGCAGAGCCGGGAGGTCGGATGCGCTGTTGGCTTACCATAATTATCAAAGGGACACACCGAGACAACCAGTTTTTTCCCGCACTACCCGCCACAGCATAGGGACTAGTCCTGACTAAGTCCCATGCCCGCCATCAAGCCGTCCTAGCTCAGCAAGCAGGCCCCCTTTTATATCTTCAAGAAAAATGTCCAAGCCTGCATCAGACAGGTGGATGCCATCGCTACGAAAATATTCAGTGTTGGAAGTTTGAATCCTGTGGTGATTGACCACAGATCCGAGGCCGCCGCTGCAGACACCTCTACACACTTCCCTATTGACCCTTCGCCGTGCCCTATTAATCTTCTCAATGCTCTGGGCACCTCGCCAGGCTAAACGCGGGATGATATTGGACCAAACGATCCGCATAGCAGGATACCTTTCCTTCAGCTTCCCAAGTTCTCTCAAGATGTCAATTATGACCGCCTTACCAGACAATCCAGGCAAATCGTTGCCTCCTAAATGAATTACTAAAATATCTGGTGGCAGATGGTCGAAAGATGTCATCCTGCCGAGCTGGATCCAATGCATGCCACGCATGCCTTTCCATGTAATAAACGCATGGGCACCAAGCCCCAAATCATTCCCCCACGGGGAAAATGCGGCATATCGCGCCGCCCAGTAAACATAACTGTGGCCGATGATCATGACGTGCCTTCGGCCTTCCTGTCTTTCGACACCTGAAACGATATAAACAGCCCCTGCCTATACGTTAGGGAGAGGTCTGATATGTTTGTGATAACAGGCCGACGACCAACGCCCTAACTGTTTAATTTGGTCTGTATTATAACCCATAGCTGCTGCTGTTGAAGCTGCTCCTATTCTAAAGGAATGTGTTCTGAATCTCATATTCTTCAAACCTATCTTCTCTAATGCTATGCCAGTAAGTTTCCAAAATTGGTATTTTGTAAGTGGCGACCCATCCGTATGCTGGAAGAAGTACCCAGGTTTTGGACCCCTAAACTCTATGAATTCCTGAACCGCCTTTACGGGACAGATGCCTTTTACACTACATTGCCCTAAGACTAATTGCTTGCCTTTTCCCAGCGGGTCTGCTTTAGACCGCCTTATCTTAATATTTAACCGCCCCTCCTGAACTATAACGTCCCCCAATTGCAAAGCCCTCTGTGAGATATCTGCCTTACCCATTGCCACTAGCTTGCTAATACGCAGGGCCCCGAAAAAGGCCACTAGCGCAGATGCATGAAATAATGCTGCTTCATAATGGTCCCTACACAATGCGCTCCATTGTTCGCATAGGTGTCCAAGGAGAGCCGGAGATATGGGTGTCCTGTCATCTTGTACTCTCCCCCTTTCCCTGGACCAACCTTCTAACATCTTCCTAATACGAAAGTCACAAGAAAAATCCCTGTGCCCATTTGATTTTGCGTAGAAGGCCAAAGCCGACAGTTTTCCTTGAATAGTGCCTGTCGCTAATCCCCTTCTACGCAAAAATATTATGAATTGTTGGAGGTGCTCCACTGGAGCCGGCCATGCTTGCTCTAGCCTCATTGACTTCCTAAATTCATAAAACTCGGTACCTGATGCTAAATAACCCTTTATTGTCCTCGGGGCCAGTGCAAGACCTATTGCTCTCGACGCCTCCTCATGCCAATCTGCCAGACCTCCACTGGAAGCACTTCTGGCAGATCCCTGGCCTCCGGTGCCATCTCCCTGAAACGCTTGATCTGTTGGCGTGAGAGAGCATCAGCTATCCTGTTGTCAACACCTGGCACATGTCGGGCGTGCACCATTACGTTAAACTGCAACGCCCGTAGGGTGAAAGCCCTGACCAAATCCATGACTCTTTCCGAGTGTGATGTCAGATTGTTAATGATGTGTACCACTGCTTGGTTATCACACCAAAAACGAACTACAGTATGTGCCCATTCTTCCGCCCAAAGCCATAGGGCTCCTACAATTGGAAAAAATTCTAAAAATGTCAAGTCTCTCGTTATGCCCTCTTGGTGCCACTCTTTAGGCCAAGTACCTGCACACCATCTGCCACGGTAATAAATCCCGAATCCTAAGGTCCCAGCGGCGTCAGAGTTTACCTGAACATCCGCTTTCAGGCTAAGTTCCGATCTCCAGAAGGATACCCCATTGAACTGTTCTAGGAATTGTTTCCACACTGTGAGGTCTTCCCGCATACCCCTCGTAACTCTCGTTCTGTGCATTGGCCTTTTTAAACCTGACATGGCGCCACAAAGTCGCCTCAAAAAGGCGCGCCCTGGTGCTACTACTTTGCACGTGAAATTCAGGTGTCCTACCATTTCCTGCAACTCTTTAAGAGTCACCTTTTTCTTTCCTATTAAGTTGCTAAGTATAGTCCTAATGTTCAGCAATTTGTCTCGAGGCAGCCTTGAAGTCTGCTGAAGCGTATCCAGTTCAATCCCTAGGAAAGTCAGGGACGTCGCTGGCCCTTCCGTTTTTTCTTCCGCCAGGGGCAAACCCATATCAAGGGCCATCTCACGGAAGTTATCCAGAATCATTCTGCATCTTCCTGAGTTCGGTTTTCCACAAAAGAGGAAATCATCGCCTAACTTGCCATTCGATGAATGTGCTAAACTTTTCAAAAGCTGCGCACGAAATTGAGCACCCCATAGGGAGGGCCCTATCGATGTAATATTGCCCTTGAAATTGAAAACCCAACAAATTGAAATCCAATGGGTGAACGGGGAAAATTCTGAAGGCCGACTTAACATCTGCCTTTGCCAGTTCAGCACCCACTCCGCAGGCCCTAATCATCCGAACCGCCTCGTCAAAGGAGGTGTATCTCACAGAACAAAGTTCCGGGGGTATTGCATTGTTAACTGATGTCCCTTCTGGAAACGATAGGTGATGTATTAAACGAAATTCACCTGGGGCTTTTTTGGGGACAATCCCTAAGGGGGAAACCCTCAAGTTAGCTATGGGTGGTTCTTTAAAGGGTCCCAAGACCCTACCTTCTCGAACCTCCTTATTGATCTTTTCTAATACTATAGCTTCCATCCCTTTTATTGATTTAAGGTTTTTGGTCACAAAGGCCATTCTTACGCCTAAAGCTGGGATTCGGAACCCATATCTAAAACCTAGTCTCAAGTATTCTGCATTCCCTATTCTTGGGTAATCTGCTAGACCCTCTTCCAGAACCTTGATTTTAATTGGTGTGGGCCCCCTTTCCAGGGGCACCACCGCCCCCTTCTGGCTTCTTGCAGGGACCGCTAGTTTTGTTTTGACGCTGTGCACCCGCTTTGAAGCATGAGGCGTTTGGGTGCTTCCCCCCACAGGTAATGCAGTCGTGTCTATACCTGCATGGGGACCTTGCACAAAAACCTCTGGTGTTATATTCGTAGCAGGGCAGGCGGGGTTGAACCACCTGCCCCACCCCTGGGCGGGTAGTAACGTTCCCCGTAAATTTCTTGTTCAGATGACCGCTATCAAATCTGTCACCTAAACTACATTTGGCCGGTGTCATATGTTGCAGCCAAAGCCCTGGGTGCGGCTCATCCCAGCGTAATTCAGGCCTGATGGCGCTCTTCATTCTAAAAGCTTCATCGTAACGAAGCCAAGCCTGGCCTACAAAATCTGAATTTGCCCTACATATTATATCAAAGTATTGAAATAGAGCCGAAGCCTTCCAAGGCTGTGTTTTAACCAGGACCCCAGCATATATAGTGAAGCCTGTGATCCAATTAGGCCAGTTTCTGTCAGGCTTCTTCCTTCTGTATTTTTCTTTTAATTTCTCGTCATCTTTGTCAATTTCCTTAATTTCCACCTCGCGGTTCAGAAGATCATAAAAATCCAAAAATTCTCCCCTCCATATTTTCTCCTTCACTGCAGGGGTCAAATGATCGCCCAAAGGCGTACTGTAGTCCGCATAGGGCAGTGCAGCTAGCGGGACTGTGTTATACCCCGTGTTAGGCACTAAAGGGTGCTGACATGTTCCTGTGTTCTTACCTTCACTAGATGTCCCAGCCGTAGGAGGGGTCGCACAATGCGTGCCCCACCCCCAACAATGCGGGTTTACAGGAGGCCAGAAAAAACTGGGCCATCCCATGGGTGGTGTTCCACAGTGGTTAGGTGTAACATGAGAGTGTTGGGTGCCACCAGTCCAAGGCCAGGCGGCAGAATTGGACTGGGTGTTGTCTATGGCTGTGCACTCACCACAAGAAGGAGTCGATGTTCCAAGTGCCTCCGAAGCCCGATGCGAGCTTGTACATGGCTCCTCATAGAGATCGTACCCAGCCGAAGATCCCTCCGCTGTCTCCTGGATCTCAGTTGCTTCTGTCATCCTGCATTTACGACCATCTGGCACCCTTGCCGTAGTGGGGGACCCTTCTTCCACAGCCTGTTCCTCACCTCCATGACCCTGTTGAGATTCTAAAGCAGTAAAACGCTCCATGAGTTGCTGCGTTAAGGCCCTAAACTCAGCCTTACGGCGACCCTTCGTGTCCCTGACGGATCAACGAGGGGTAACCTCGCGTTGTGGGGAGGCCCGTCTAGCCAGCTTCTGCGCCTCTAAAGCCAACATTTTATCTTGCAGGTCCTTAAGGATCACCCAAGATTCTTCTTCTGAAGAGGACTGCTGAGGCGAGACCTGAGGCACAGCTCTCTTTTTAGCTTTACTGACTCCGCCCCCTTTTTTGGGCAGCATAATGTCTAATTGAGCCCCAAGGTGTATATCCTTGGTTGTTAAATTTATCAGAAAGCCTGTTCAGAGCTTGTGAAAAATTAATCCACAGCAACTATGTTGTTTTTAAGTTGTTTGTGCACAATATATTGTGAGCCGCCCTGAGTAGACTCCTGTCTAGAAGGGCGGGATAGAAATCCAATAATAAATAAAATAAATAAATAAATCTATATTCTTAAATTGATCTATGATTATTCAATTTATAGATGTTAACCAGTAAAAGAAAATGGCAGAGAGGGAGAAAAGAGTGGGAAAATGAGCACACAAAATGGAGTCTGCCACACACAAAATGGCGTCCGCCACACTCAAAATGGCATCCGCCACCCAAAATGGCGTCCGCCACATTCAAAATGGCGTCCGCCACACCAAAAATGGCGTCCGCCACACCCAAATACTAACAATTTAAATTAAGCGTTAATAGCTACCAAATAATCAGGATGATAAACTTATATAACCTTTATCTTTAATTATTTTTAGTCTCTGTATCCCTTCCCCTTTAATTATTTGTAGAAAAGGAGAAAACAAAATGGCGGTCGGGAGCAAAAAATGCGGGAAGAGACACTAAACAAAATGGCGCCCGCTGCAAACCCAGCCAATTTCGCTAGCAGGACAGAAGAGGCAAGGAAAAGAAAAGAATTGGGGCCTCCACCTGTCCCAATACCTTTACAAGTAAGGCCCTTCTCTTTAAAATTAAACGTAAATTAAAAGTAAATTCGCTCCCCGCTGCGGCAGGGCGAGCCCGCCCCACCGCCCGCGCCCGTCTCAGCCCGCTCAAACAAGGACCACCAGAGCCCTTAAATTCCAAACACTTCCCATGCAATATCCCCAATCCAAAAAGTAAAAGCCAGGAGGGAGCCAAGGCTACCCTCCTTCAAACCAGGAACGTTTTCCTCGCTGCTCGCGCTCGCAACTCTGCTCTTGTTCGGGAACCTCCAATCGACTCCACACTGCCTGAACAAGAAAGAGGATGCATCGGGGGCGAGCACTTCCTTAAATAACCTCTCGCCCCCTCCTTTTTCCACGTGACCGGAGCTGCCTTGCGTCCTTCGGGACCGAGGAGGGCAAAGCCAGCCCCGCATTTCAAGGACGTTGTAACGTCCTTCCTGCGGGCTGAAACTTTGTTGAAATCATGGAGGATAGGTGAAGTGCCAGATGACTGGAGGAGAGCTAATACAGTCCCTGCCTTTAAAAGGGAGTGGGGGATGGAGAAGAAACCTGGGAACTACTGACCAGTCAGCCTGACATCAATCCTAGAGAAGATTCTGGAGCATATTGCAAAATGATCACTCTGAAAGTACCTTGAAAACAACACTAACAACTAGGAGCCAACATGGATTTGTCAAGAACAAATCCTGATAGACTAATCTTATCTCATTTTTTGATTGGGTAATCTCCCTGTAGACGGTGGGAATGCTGTAGACATAATGTACCTTGATTTCAGCAAAACCGTTAACAAAGTGCTCCATGATTCTGATTAGCAAGCTAACTTGATGTGGGCTGGATATGGCAACTATCAGGTGGATACAAAGTCAGCTACAGAATCATATTCAGAGAGTTCTCATCAATGCCTCCTTCTCAAACTGGGAGGAGGTAAGAAGCAGGGTAGCACAAGGAGTGTTAACCGGGAGGTTTGCAGAGTGGTCTGCACCGGCCTTGAATCGGTGATTGGTCACCAGAGGATCCACTTGGATAGGCCTGAGTTTTTCCGGAACAATGGTGTACATCTGTCTGATTTGGGTTTGGATGTCTTCATTGAAGACATCAAGGGGGGCCTGCTTGCTGAGCTTGATGTCCATGTGTAGAGTCGCCTCTTGTGTTGGAAAAGAGTGTTTGTGATGACCAGCTTGTTCTCTTGACAAAACTCTATTAGCCTTTGCCCTGCTTCGTTTTGAACTCCAAGGCCAAACTTACCTGTTGTTCCTTTTATCTCTTGACTCCCTACTTTAGCATTCCAGTCCCCTATAATGAGAAGAACATCTTTCTTTGGTGTCAGTTCTAGAAGGTGTTGTAAGTCTTCATAGAATTGGTCCATTTCAGCCTCTTCAGCATTGGTGGTTGGTGCATAAACTTGGATGCCTGTGATGTTGAAAGGTCTGCCTTGGATTCATATTGAAATCATTATATCATTTTTGAGATTGTATCCCAGTACAGCTTTTCCCACTCTTTTGTTGACTATGAGGGCTACTCCATTTCTTCTACGGGATTCTTGCTCACAATAGTAGATATGATAATCGTCTGAATTGAATTCGCCCATTCCCGCCCATTTTAGTTCACTGATGCCCAGGATGTCAATGTTTATTCTTGCCATCACCTGTTTGACCACATCCAGCTTCCCAAGGTTCATAGATCTTACATTCCAGGTTCCTATGCAGTATTTTTCTTTGCAGCATCAGACTTTCCTTTCACTTCCAGGCACGTCCGCAGCTGAGCGTCCTTTTGGCTTTGGCCCAACCACTTCATTAGCTCTGGAGCTACTTGTACTTGTCCTCCGCTCTTCCTCAGTAGCATGTTGGACGCCTTCCGATCTGAGGGGCTCATCTTCCAGCATCATATCTTTTAGCCTTTTGTTTCTGTTCATGGAGTTTTCTTGGCAAAGATACTGGAGTGGCTTGCCAGTTCCTGCTCCAGATGGATCGCGTTTAGTCAGAACTCTCCACTATGACCTGTCCATCTTGGGTGTCCCTGCACAGCATAGCCCATAGCTTCTCTGAATTACTGAAGCCCCTTCGCCACAGCAAGGCAGCAATCCTGAAAGGGAATATTTTCATAGTGATGAGTAAATACAAGGAATACTAGGGATGGGATTTCTGTGTTTTAAAGAAAAGGGGGGAAACATTAAATAATCTCTTTTAAAAAGCAATAACATTGTCAATATATTTCTCGAAACAGTGATGAGTTACAGAAAACGATGTTACTTATGATATGTTACTTCCAAGCTCACTCTCTCATCTGCAATGATGTTCTTCAATTCCACTGAAATTTCACAAATTTACTTCTGAAAAGCCATTCTTAGACCTGTATATATCTAAAATTTCAATTTATTGGTCCTGATGGATTCAAGATAGATGGAAGCAAAGGATTCACAAGGAGACCTGTAGAGAACATTTATTATTTGGAGGTTTGGTTTATAGGAAGAACTTCTATTGCCTAGTTCTTACGGAAGTGGTAAGAAGTTCCTGAAGAATGCTCTTCACAGGAAAAAATAACCCTTCTTCTTAAATCTGCCTTTGTAAAAAAAAGAATATAGCTTTAACATTTTTACAGATAGCTTCAAACATAGAGCAATGTTAGATTCAGTAATGGTTTGACTTCAGGGTGAAAATATACAGAAGGACAAGTTTGTAATGTCTTCTTCAGGCAAGTCTATTTTCTTCTGAGTTGAAAGCACTCCTTCCCATGGCACCATCATTTTGCCTTTAAACTGAAGGAAAGTTTCTTTAATATGGTTAAGTTAAAAGAACCAGGCAATCATTTGTTGGTTTTAACCTTTGTCATTTGTCATGAAGCATCAATAGGTTAAAAGTCAAAGAAATTCTGATAATAATAAATAATAACTTAATAATCTTCTTTGCAGAATTTTTTCAGGCATGAGCTTTTTATCCTGAAAAATAGAAAACTGGAGCTCTAGTCAGTAATTCATATCTAGTCAGTAATTCATATCTCATGAGAAGAGGAGACTGCTGTAGCTCTTTCCCTGCCATCCCTGATCTGGTCACACTCATGCATGTGAAGGTCATGAAATCTGTAGTGATGGTCCTTTGATACCCACATGCAAGATTTTCCAGGGTCTTGACTCACATGGTGATATCCAAAGCATAATGAAGCCCCTTGAATCAATAGAATTTATGGAAGAACTGGCTCACTGAATCCCCACTAATTCTATGAGCCTACTCTAATTGTGGCTTATTGCTGACTTTCAGTCATTGATTCTATTTCCATTTCCTAATAAGAAAAAAAAACATTGATGTCTACTTTACCCACTCTATTCAAATTAGTATGCATATATATATCTACAAGCATAGTGGTTTTAAACTCAGTTTGAAAGGAAGACAAATGGCAAGCTTGGGGAATAGTTTTCAAAACTTCTGGAGACTTAAATCAGTTACTCTTGAAAAAAACAGTAGTATTATTGCTACTCCGGTCGAGGGTGGAAGCAAAGCAGAAAGGGGATAGAAATGTATTTAAACCATATTTTATATAGATAGCTATATTAGATTGGCCAAAATCCTGTTAGTTATGCCCAGTAGTACAACACAATCTTGCTAGTGAATTGTGTCAAGTTAGGAGGTTAGAGTACACATGTGCTGTTGGCCGCTAAGTGATGCAACCTGACACATAACAGCACATTTCTTCACTAATGTCTTAACTTGTGGTTATATATGCTGACTGCATTATGCTTGTGTGAAAACACAATAGGATTTTGTTACATATGTGGCATACAGACGAATGGTTCAGATGTTGTGCTCTATATGTCTGAAGAGGGCATCCACCCTGGTATATAGATTGGATTGCTGATGGCATCATTGGGATGTGGGGGCGGGGGGTGGGAGACCTTGTCTGCAAGTGTTTCTACTTGGAACAATCCCTTTTTCCCCTTTAAGAGCTGCCACACACCTTGCATGCATTCTTTTTGGCATGCTCATTGTTTAGCCTGTTTAGCAAGGAGACAGCAGCCTCTAGCAGCCTCAGCTTCTAACTGCCATCATGGCTGCAGATTGAAAGGGAGAGAGGAAAATTGGGGGGGGGGGGGAGACAAGGAGAGGAAAATAGGGAGAGGAAAAAGGAGAAAATGGATCAGCACCATCAGAAGGAGAGAGGAGTGATGTAAAAAACAAAATTATTTCACTTCCTCTGACCCTCCACAGATAATCAGGAGAAGTACTTTAATGACAGCTGATTGAACTACAGGGGACTTTTTGGTGTTAAGATGGAAGGAATACACCAAGTGACACATCACTCCTCCCCTGACCTCAACAGACCCTTTGTAGCCCAATCCACCCCAAACCCAAAACAGCCAGTCTGCACAGGCCCTTCAAGGACTGTCCATGCACTGAAATATTTTTGTTAGCCTTAAAGGTGTCAAAATACGTTTGTTTTTCTTTTTGTTGCTGTTTTATTTAAATTATGCTTCATTGCATTCTGGTTTCCAAATACTCTTACAGAAGTAACTACACGTATTCTAAAAAGAGTGCTTGCAGCCTTAAACTTCATTTCATGTATTTATTTACATCAGGGTGAGCAACACACAAGGCAATGAGGAAAGGTACTTTTTAGAAAGATCAATAGTGGTAGGTTGAACTTACCAGCTTCAAGGTATGAATTCAATTCACTGAAGGAACAAAATTCTACAAACTTAGCTCTATGAAATAAAGCTAGGGTTGGGGAAGGTTAACCTTGAGAGAATTTTAAATGAGAAAAAAAATTGCAAGCATTTATGTCACTTGCTCAGCAACTGTTTTCTCTAAGTATCCTTCTCTCATACACACACACACACACATGCACACAACGTTGTCAGTGTAATCTCCCATCTGGGTTCCACCTGTTGAGGGAGAATTGGAAAGAATCATAGAGCTTGGAAATAATGAGTTACAAGCAGAATATTTCAACGTAACATATTAGTTTTTCTTTCTAAAGAGAGCACAGCAACATTTATTTACTTACTTGTTTCTCTCAGACCTCGGTGGGAAGGTAACGGCGTTCCGTGTCTAGTTGCGCTGGCCACGTGACCACAGAAACTGTCTTCGGACAAAACGCTGGCTCTATGGCTTGGAAACGGGGATGAGCACCGCGCCCTAGAGTCAGACACGACTGGACTAAATGTCAAGGGGAACCTTTAGCTTTACCTTCTGTCAGAAGGAGAAACCAATTCCCAAATGGAAGGTATATTTCAAACATAACAAAGAGAAACAGTGCCCGTTTTTTAGATGTGATGAGTAATGATACATCATTACCTTTTGTTTCCTTTTAAAGGCATTTCCAGGAATTTTTAGAGGCAATCTGAGCAGAATTTCTAATTTTTTAGCCATTTTTAATCAACCATTTCCCTGCTCAAAAAAAAGGCACCACTGAACCAAAAAAAAAAAAAATACAAAGCCACATGTAACACCAAAAGCTGTCCACTCCCAAAGAAATTTGACATGTTAGCAATAATAAATTATTGGGTGTGTGTGCAATGGTTCCATTAAAATGATATTTTTAGAAGTAACTTTCCAATCTCTGGTGCAGGAGATATTGAGGTCCTCATTCATCTCTTGTCTGCATTGCCTTAGCAAACATAGTTACGATGCACATTAATATATATTTCCACTAGTGTTGGTGTAACATTATCTTTCCTTTACCCATCAGGTTTCCTTAATGGTAATATTTCCAGACAGCCAATGTACATAATTTTATTTCATAGTTCCTCACCCAGATCTTCTGTCCAAGCCATCAATCCCCTCTCCCCCTCTTTTGATCAAAATTCATTACACTGGACACAACTAAAACATTCTGAGGGAGTAATGTTCCCTCATAACTTGACCATCAAATTCCTGTACCTGTCAAAATTCATTATCCCCCGTCTTGTACGTGGTACAATGCTGGGTACACAGACATGGACTTTCTGATTCATAGCTCGTTATCTTACATCAGTTCTTTACCTGCCCAGAATACATGCGGACATATCAAGTGGAATAAAAGAGGTAATGAGGTACTTCAGGTTGACTCCATCAGTACTCTTTACACATGATGATACAAATTCAATTGCAGTTTCATATCCAAAAGAACTGTACCTATTCACAGTAAGAGAAAAAGCACCTGCTCTCTAATCCAGGAGAGGCAGAACATTCAGCTATGAAAATGAAAGAGGTATGGCTAATAGAAAGGACATTGCTTGGAGTTTGGGACCATAGAAAAATCAAAAGTCTAAGCCAAATGTTTCTAGTTAAGTCTAGGAAGCATATTTAGATACAAACCATCTTGCACTCTGCTGTCCAGAACAAAACAGTTTTATTTTATTGTATGTACAATTATCTGAACAACCACTGCATATCCCTTGATTTGTATTCCTGCATTGAGCAGGGAGTTGGATTCAATGGCCTTATAGGCCCCTTCCAACTTCATTATTCAATGATCCTATTCTATACTTCTATGATAACATTGCCCCTGCCCCCCCCAACCACTGGAGTGAGGGCCAAGTTTGCAGTCTTTTTCATGTTCTCTTTTCTGATGGTCTATAAAAACAAAATGGCAGTCTTAATATCCGAGGATACTTCCAAATGTAGGCAGCATGTCCTAAGAGGTCTCATTAGAGCCTGAAATTAGAAAGAAGAAGTTTCCTTCTTTGGATTTCATGTTAACATTCTTTTCTTCCCAACCACTTTGTCTGCAAGAAGATTATCACAATAAAACAGAGCACTTTCCTCCCACAGATGTAGAAAGCTTAGTCGAGGGACAATGAAAAGCCAAGGAATCTCATACCACAGTTTTGCTATGCTTCTTGAGAACTGATTTATGTCTAGGTACCTGTGTGCCCTATTTTACAAAGTGGAGTCATTAAGATTGCTTCTCAGCCTTTATCAACTGGCTAGAAAACTGAGTAGGCCACCTAATCATAGGATGCATACTATGGTCAGAATATTGCATTTCAGGGATAAATAAGAGATGGGAAAAGTGACTATCCAGATGTTGATGGGCTGTTTCCAACAGCTGTAGCTAGCCCAGTGCTGAGGGCCGACAAGAGCTGAGCTTGGAAGTTTTTACAAGTATTGTAATGTATTTATCTATAACTACTTACTTTTAGAGCTAACAAGGATGCAACCAAGTTCATTTAAAAAGCAATGTAATGAGTAGTTACAAAGTTACTTCTTAGTATAATGAGTAATGTATTAAAGTTACTTTCAAAACATTAGTGGCATATTGACAGGATTTTTTCTAGGCCACTCTCTTATTAATTCTAAGAGGAAATAGAAGCATTGTTTTGTTTTGCTTTTTAAATTTTTGCAGTAATTTCAAAGTGATATCAGAATTGTCCACTTTCATGTCTCTGTATGTTTCTGGTTGCTGGCAATGGGGATCCAAGAGGCTAATAATTCACAATACATCAAATCAATTTTGCCAATGGAACAAAAATAGTGATAATGACCACCCAGTTGCCACAAAGTAGCAAGTAATACAACTTGCTTCATAAAACAGAAACAAAACAGAACCATCTCATGCTTGAGATGAGCCCTGTCATTCCAAAATATCTGAAGTCCCACTTGTTTCTCACTTAAATTGAACAAATTATTTCTAAATCTGCATTTAGGGGGATTTATTAAAACCTTTGTCTTATTTTCTTCAGGATTTTGGTGATGCATTTTCTATCTCTGTCTTTTTAGAGTGATGGATAAGTGACCACTTAACTGCTCTGCAGAAAGATTCTGGGAAGAAGCAGCTTTTTAAAACCACATTAATAGCTCTTACATCCATCCATAAGGTAGAAATGCCACCCAGGCCATGGTCAAACCAGTGAAACATCCCCCTGTTTTCTCACGTCTTTTACTCCCTGAGCAGTCACGCACTGAAGTCACGTGACATATATCTCAGGGTGTTCATTCTGACGTGTTTTTGAGTTACCGTAGCATTTCCCTAAATTTGATGTGATATGACTGGCTACACTTTGGTACTGGAATATTTCCCTCTGGCATTTTTTTATGTCTCTGAGGCCCCCATTTTCCTTTTTTTTTTTTTTAAAAAAAAAATAAATTTTGTTACATTGATGTTTTGGCAACATTTCCTTGATGGGTATGAGTTTCTCTGCTGCGTTTGTGCCTCTTGCAGCAGAGAAACTCGTAGTTGGGCTATGTTCTCATTGTAGCTCTACCACAAGGTCCCCAAGAGGAAAACATAAAAGGGCTCAGTGGAAGGAGCACCACCTGGTGGAAGGATCCACAAATAAGTGAAGGACAGAAGCCAATGATATAAGTTTTCCAATGCACCAACGCTCAACTCACTAAAAAAAATAAAAAAATATGAAGGGACATGCAGGCAAATGACATTACTGGTGGAAGCAACACAAGGTGGCTTGCCTGGGAAAAGTATCAGTACAGCCGTGCACAGAGGACATCACTGTAAAACTGTTGTGTGATAAATCCCGCAACAACAAAAAGTAGAAGCCTTCTGGTGGGTGGGATTTGATGTGGAGATAACAAGGAGACAGACGAAAATATTTGGTAATGTCCTTGCATCGTCTGACCACACACACAATCAAATTCAATGAGGAAGAACTGGGACACATTTTGCTGGTGTGACAAAAGGGACTGTGACAACTCCTAACAGTAATTTTACCAAGCCCCTAAAAAGAAAAGCAGCCATCATATGTAATAGTAACTTCCTTTCCCCCTCTGGAATTCAGGAAGGCTTTTCTACAATCAGCAACCCCTGTGGATTCCAGGAAGTTCTATTTTAAGGCAAAGATACAGGGAGGCCAATCTATGCTTATTAGCATAACTGTCTTCTGCAGTGTAATCTAATTTATATATTTCTTCCACAATAAATAGCTCCATATGGCAAGGTTATCAATCTTTATTTTTATTTTGACAACTTGAATAAAAGCCAGAGGAAAGTCCTTGCAAAAATGTCAGAGTTGCATTAAACATAATTAAGTCCTCAGCAATGTTTATGCAGATGCTTTTTGTTACTATAGAATAAATTAAAACAAAAAAGAACAACACATGCTGTAGCTTTAGGGTACAACCTGCTACTGTGTGAAATTCTAGGCCTCCATAGAAGAAACTGGAAAGTGTCTATCTGGAAAGGGTACGCATTCTAGAAAAAACTCTTTGTGCACACCATGCTCCAGAAAAGCTTCATTAGCAAACCAGAGTGTTACAGAGATGAACATCTGCTGATCACATATATGAAAGGTGGAAAAATGGATAAAATTGGAGATACAGTATTTGTGCAATTTTGGGAGAACATCAGCATGGAACAAAGAGTCTATGGAACCAGCAAAAGTCCCATAAATCCTTCATGTTCTGATCTTCATACTGTCAAAACTTTAAAAAAAAAAATCAAGGAGATGCGAGGAATTGAACTGAGGAAATGAAAACTGAAAGGAGTGACTTGCTGGCCACAAAGTGTACTGAGCAGTTTAATATTAGGGTTGAGTGTAAGTCTGTGTGACCATGGATGAATGTCTGTGTTCTTCTTGTATGGGCTTTCGGTGACGAAATCTGAATTAATATGCTAGGGACAGCCCCCAGCATCTTTTTTTTCTTCTTTCTGGTGAGGCATCCCTATGCTGGTCGTATGATCCACCCCTGATATCTGAGTTACTCTGGGGAAATGGGAAACACTCTAGAGCTACTTTAAAAATATATATTTAACTACATTACTTGCTAATTACTTTGACCTTGAAATTGTAATGCAATTCATTATTATAAAAAGTAACTTTGCAAGATCTGTATTGGACTTATTAATGTGAATGAGATTTTTCCAGTTTCAAGACATTGTAGATATTCAATATATTGGGTCTAAACAGTATATGGATGGGTGTCTTTGTGTGCCTCTGTGTGTGTGTGTGCATGCGCGCATGTGTGTGCATGCAGTTTCTTCCTAAGAAAGTATTCACCCTCATTTTGAGGATTTGTGTGCTGTCATGTTTGATATACCTTGATCTCTATTAATACTGTTATTATCTGTATAGACTAGAAGAGGCTATGAGGAAACAGATGTCAATCTGTGCATTATTTGTATTGTTCTGTGGATTGCAAATCCCATATGATCTTCATTGCTGAAGATGTTGATAGGCTTTATCCTATGGATATTAAAAATATAAGTCACCTCTAAAATATTATTCCTAAATGAAAACAACCTTTTTATAGTGGTATCTTTGAGAATATGTGTGGGAGGATATTAGTCGCTTTTTCAGAAATCTCAAATGAAAAGGATTGCCACAGTAAACAAAGGCAAGTTTTGTATGTCTACAGAAAGAATGGAGAACTTTCAGACTTCCTGATGTACACCCACTGTGGCCAAAGCTTAAGGAGTTCTAATCCAGAGCATATAAAATGTGCTCTCTCTTTAGTGCATGGAATACCTGTCATGAAGGCAAAAGCTGGGGTTTTGTTCTGAAATTAGTGGACCGAGAATTAATCCGAAGTCCTACTAGAAGAAGCTATTCCATAATAGGTGTCTTCAGAAGAAGAATGGCATACAATTGAAAATAATAAATAAATAAATAATAAATATTTGGATTAAAGAGCAGAATAGTATTTCAGTATCAACTCAAGCCATCTGTATTATAACAACATGGGCTGCAGCAATATAATTTCCCTCATTCTTAAGATCCAGCAAGCAAAAAATGATACTATGTTGCACACAATGGGCCTTTCCTTTTATTATGCTGTCTGACAACACAGTGTGTGATGGCAAAGAGGCTTTTCTAGAAGGGCAATGTGGACTAACATTTCAGCAAAGACTTAAGAGTATCAGATGTTAATGACCTTGCCTTCATATTAACAGTTACTTTAACAGAACTTCATCTCACATGGCGAAGAAGAATAACTGCATCTCTGTACAAAGCAATCACCAAACTGTCCCTGTCTTGACTCCTCCCCCTGGCCAAAAGACAAAACAAATGCTAAAACAATATGATTGAATCCTATGGGTGTATGGAAGAGCCAGTATGGTATAGTGTATAATAGGGGTATAGCGTTTTTCTTTTCGTTTCCTTTCCAGACTTCGACTTTCAGAACTCTCCAAAAATTCTCCAGGCAGAATCCTGGGAACTTTGGCCCACAGACCCATACCTACACACACCTCTGTTTCACTCACTTGTAGCCGGGCCTAGTCTTCTGAGATTGTATAGCATTCTAGGCCTCATTTCCTGTTACAGTGCTTTCTGGGATGAAGCTGCTGCAGTGCTTCCTAGGCATGGTAGCCCTGCTGGCCTTTTGGGCTACATAGAGAGTGGTTCTTGAAGAACTAGCATACCTAGGAAATGCAGCTTTGTCCTATAAGCGCTCCCACAGAAAATGACGGAAAGAAAGCTATACAGCCTCAGAGGGCTAGGCCCAGGTATAGGTGAGTGAAATACAAGTATTTGTAGATATGGGTGTGCGGGCTAAAATTCCCAGAATTCCATTTGGAGAATTCTTGGATTAGAAGTCACCCTCCTGCCACAAAAAAAAACCCCACAACCAAAAAAAAAATGAAGGTCACATACCTGGTGGATAAAGTGGGTAATACCTTCTTGGACATGGAAACTCACTCTGTGTGTGTGTGTGTGTGGGGGGTGGCACTGATAAAACCACTTTTTAAATCTCTCATATACCTACAAATCTCTCATATACCTTCAAGAATCACCACGTTGGATGTGAATTGGTGGCATTTAATATAAGATGGATGTGCAGCTTGACAAATATGAATGCACGGAATAAAACACAGAAAAAGAAATGAGGAAGAAATGCCTTTCCTCCCATCCTTCCGAATAGATGAGGCAGAGTTACTTCTTTTCCCTTGTTTTTCTATGCCTTTATATTTCTGTGTAAATCTCAAGGCACAATTTAATAAGCCAACTAATGAAATACTTCAGAATATACATACACGTGTGTTATTTTGCCTCTGCACATTGTATAGACACTTGTAATGTAGATATGGACAAAAGAGAAAGGGCTACATTGAACCACACTTCAGATATTTAATTTCTGGATTAAAAATTCATTTGAATTGAAGTGTATGTTGGACTTGTTTGGTTGCCTTTTTTGTCTACTCTATCTTGATAAGAAGATAACCTTCAACAAACATAGATTTCTCCTGACATGCAGTATAAATATAACCTTTAAAGTTGCCTCTAGTTAAAAAAGCAAATAAACCCCCACACAACAAGTGAAGAGAAATATGGTTCACCCATCAGTACACAAGGTTGTCAGATTTCATCTGAGCTGGCTTTTCTAGAAGCAAAAAGAAACCAAGTACTAGATACTTCTCATTAAAAATGAACTTCTCTTACCCTGATAAGTTATAGGCTAGCTTTGCAAGGTCCATAAAAAGATGAGAATATGCAAGACTTAACCAATCATTTAAATAATATCTTACTTGAAATAAACAGGTGCATGTACAAGGACTTGGGAGACCTGGGTGTGGCTCTCCGCTTAACCAAGAACCCTCACAGAAGAGGGGGGTGAAACTGGTAAAGCTACTCCTTAAATATTTCACATACCTTGCAAACCATTATTAGGCTCATTATAAGTCAATTCCAACTTGATGGCATGTAACACACACGAAGTCACTGCAAATCTCAAAGTTTAATTGGTCTCCCCAAACAATGAAAGCATCTTCGGAATGAGAAGTCTTAAAAATGTATCAGTCCAATGGTCATTGAAAATTATTCTGCATCCATAAAACGTCCTGAGAGTACATTTACCTTGGAGTTAGGCTAGGATTGAAGTTTAATGAACTTCTTGTATTTCCTGAACCTACTGAGAGCTGGATAATTGTCATTTCTATGTCCTGACATTGTGGTTGACTGGAAAATTTAATGGGACTATTTTGTGGGGGAGGGGTCCCAGTACATTACTTTGGCTGGGCAAAACAAGGCTCCAATAACAAAAAGTAATAGATAAACTGGGACAATTTTTCTCCCAAGTGGCTTTTGTCTATAAAGAAAACTCTGTAGATGTCAAGTGGCTGAAAGTAAGGGATGTTATTTGGAAGTCTTAAGGTCACGACCATGCACATTCTTACATTGTTGGTTAGAGTTATCCTTCCACTCAGCATCATAAGTTTCTTTCTTGTTACTCAGAATGGAAGTGCTCATGTTGTGTTGTTACATTGATGTTATCTTGTTATGCCAAATTAAAAACAATAATTATATCTTATTCCACATGGTTTATGTGTGATGTAGTCTTAAATAGCATTACAAGAAGTTAGAGGAAACTAGGAAAACAAATATGCAACTAATTTAGTCAACTTTCACATCACATCTCAGGTCTGGAAATCAATAGTTAGGTAATAAAAATAACTGCAGTGACAATAATAACAGCATATGTACAATGATACTTACAAGCACTATAGTTGTGTGAGCAGCTCAGCAGAATTTGGAAAACAAACAAACAAACACAGTGGGATCCAGACTAATACTGCTATCTTTATCTCCCACTGACATCACTATATCTGGACAGTCATGATTAGAGACGGGGACGAACTGCCAAAATGGTGGTTCATCTTGGTTCGTGGGTCATCAATCCTGACAAACCAGAAATTTCGCCCAGGAGAAATGATGAACCACGAATCAATTCATTGGTTCATTGGGTCTTTTTTAGACAGCCCATGGGGCTATCTTTAAAAAAAAGCTGAGCCCCCCACCACCACAGTCTGCCCCCAGCCCTTTCCACTGCCGCTTACCTCGTCCTGTTGCCTCCTCCTGCTCTGCTGCCACTTCTGCCGAAACAGGAACTAGGCTGCCAGAATGGCAATTTCTGTTCCAGCAGACTAGCTTCTGTTCCATTGCAAACAGCAGCGGGGAGGGCTTCCCTTTGGGCAAGCCTGTTTGAAGTGACCCCCCCTGCTGTTTTCAAAGACAGTACGGGGGGGGGGAATCACTTTGTTTAGGCTTCCTCTATCTTTCTGTGTCCCCACAGCATACACGAGGGAATCCTGACCGAAGTGATTCCCCCCAAGGGAATCCCTTGGGTCAGACTTCCCTTGGGTCAGATTTCCCTTGGGTCACACTTCCATTGTCTTTCTACGCTGTGTGAGCACAGAGAGACTGGAGAAGCCTGATCAAAGCAATCCTCCTCCCGCTTATTTGCAAAGACAGCAGAAGGGGGAATCCCTTGGGCAGACTTCCTCTGTCTTTTTATGCTGCATGGGCATAGAAAGAAAGGGGAAGTCTGACTGAAGCAATTCCCCCACTGTCTTTGTAAACAGGGGGGCCGGATTCCCTTGGGAATCCTGTTGCCCCCCCTGTTTCAGCAAGCCGCCCGAAGGGAAAACCCCTCTCTGCCTATGCCCTCAAGGAACAGCTGATCCGCAGAGACATAAGTAGAGAGGGAAAGACAAAGGGACAAATAAAAAGGGGCTATATTTGATACTTCACATTCGTTGGGGTCTCTGGACCTCACAAATATGAAGCGACAAATATCTGATGAATCAGCAGTATTCGTTGAATATCACAATTCATTTTTATATTCGTCCCATTGTTTAGTCACCATCTAGCTCCCACTGGAAACTGATGTAACTGAGAGCCAAACTAGATATGGCATTAAGTATTTTATTGCATTATATGTGTGCATGTTAAGAAATAGCACCCCCTGGAGCGGGAAATGATCATTATTGAGATTGCAGATGGCATGGAGTAGCAATGTACCATCTCCTCCCCAGGTGCAATTTTGAAGTATTTAGAGGGGGAAAGGAAAACCATGGATGCTAAATCTAAAATGGATTTAACGTTATGTTTAGTTTGAACATTCTTTAGGCTTCACCAGGTTTGACCACTAAGATGGGGCCAAAAGACTAGCAAAAGACTCTGTGTGCAGAGAAATAGGGAACAGTTCAACACACATTCATACAATTGGATGAGCATGCTATTAGTGCAGTGATGAAAATTAGGGTTAATAAATAATAATTCAGCTTTCTGTAATTCAGTATTTAATAACATGCTCTTTTTATTTCATTCTTATTAGAAGCTTGGTGTGCAGTCCTGGAATAATTTGCACATGAGTATCATAATTTAGAGTTACAGTGCCAAACAAATGAACTGCAGAGACAAAATAAAAGAACACAGAGATGCAAAATAACAGTTGTGTGTTTTTGTTTTGTTTTCAAATCACATTGTTATGCAAAGTTCGAGAAACAATTCCACCTGGAAAATTGCCTTCCTTTCCATATTTGTGAGGCGGTCAAACTGGGTTTTAAATATAAACTGCAAGTACTGCAAAGGTGTCAACCAAATTAATTTTGCACACCATCCAAGATTTGACAACTGATAGAAGCATATGCAACATAAATTTATATGTGGAAAGAAATAAATGTAAGAGTCTTCATTTTCTTGTATGCAGAAAAAAAATAACTGCTTCAGGATGACACAAGCAAATGCTTTCAATATTCTAAAGATGTCAAGAAAGTTTGTTTTATTCCATTTCAGATGAATATTCTTTGCCCTCTGAAAAAAAATAATGTAAAATAAAATGAAAAGTTCTTCATCACTGAGCTTTTGCACAAGCCATTAATTTCTAATCTGACAGTTTAAAAAGCAAGCGTAAAAGGAGTGTGTGAATAAGACCTTAAAATAAAAGTTTGAACAAAAAAAAAAATCAGGATTGGCCTTTTGAAGACTGAACTTGCTACTGAATGTTCAAGAGAAAAGAATATGAAACAAACTAGACAAGACCAAAAAAAGGTTATGTTCTCTCTGGTTAGTGGTTGCTTTAGCACAACCTAGCTGAGGGAATTTTCTCCATTTCCCAGTTGGTATTATATGTTACACATTATTCTGTGTATCTTAACAAATGTCTGGCCTGAGGTCACTTTACAAACTATCATTCCACTCAGTCACAAAAAATAAATAATAGTCTCATTTGTTTTGTTATTGTTTTTATTAGCTAATTTATACCTCACCATTCCATCAGTAGGTAACTTACAAATGAAACTTACAAATGAATTTAGAACAGAAGTATTAAAAGAATGAAAATGTGATAAAATTACAATATTATAAAACAATTTAACATATTAATCATTCTAAAAGTACTAAATAAAATCCAGAACCTGCTTTAAATTTAAAACAATTCAAAAACATTTAAAGAAACAAAAAAGACAACTCCCCGTCATTAAAAGTAAAATATGTATAACTGCTGCCCATTTTAATGTGTTTTAAATATGTTATGATAATTTAGTTTAATTTTACAGCACTGATTGTGTTATTTTATTTATGTCACTATTATTGCTGTGACCAGGGCATCCATTGCTCTCTCTCTTTCTCTCTCTCTCTCTCTCTTCATATATATACACTGTATGTAAAATAAATTGAAAACTTGACCTTGTATGTTTGTAATTGCGACCACAACTTCCACTTAACTGTTCAGGCGAATGTGATTGACAACCAGTACATTTAAACCAATCTCCAGCACAACGATCATTGTAGACATGCTAAATAAACTGTCATATTCTTTGTTTTCAGACTTTTGAACTGTTGTTTGATAGAAACACACCCACATCCCTCATGAAGGTCTCTGTGGGAGCAGCCTGTGTCTAAAGCAATGTTCCATATGTCTCAAGAAATGAGTTACAGTCCACAAAACCTATGCCAAATACAGTGTGTCAAGGTGCCACAACATGTCTTAACAACAGCAAGGCTGTTTTAGCTGCAACAGACTATAGACTAATGTGTCTCCCCTCAGGCATTACTTAGGTCATTAGGTAGACATTACTGCTGCCTAGTGCACTCATGCACTTAACAATTGCTTCCAATTGAAGGGCTGTCTAGCTCCAGCTGCCATGAACCTATGTGTGCCCCAGGCATCCAAAAATGCTCCTGCATTTAAACACTAGAGAGGACCCTACTGGGCTCTATTTATTTTCCTCAATTCCTCATCCCTCCAACACTAGCCTCCCTTAAGAGGTGAGTAGTTCTGAAAGTGCTACACTCTGACTAGTGCTTCAGACGTTAGAGCCATCTGTGCTTCCTACTTCGAACAGTTCCTCTATGAAATCTAAAGATGGGAAAGGATGCATTGTGCCCATATGCCCCAATTACACACTGCCTGTACAACAAAGAAACAGAAATGAAGTGTCGATGTGTCATCAAGTTTGTCTCTGTTACTGTTGCTGGAGTTGCTGCCAAGCCGAGGCTTTGGGCGGCGCAACTCACCCTTTGCCCCCCCCCCCACGGATGGTGCGGGACCCTACAGGTCTCACGAGAGTTGTTGGAAGAGAAATGGGAATGCGTGGCTATATAGGGGTTTTTACCCCGTCTTACCGTCCTCTTCTTTTTCTGGCACCCACCCGCCCGCCCTATTCTAGAGTGAGTTTTTCTGGTCGCCTTTTGGGGCCAGATAGGAATTTTTGACCCTCATCCTGATTGGCCATTGGATGGGGCGATTTTTTGCCTATCCCACACTAGTACGGGTTGTTGGCAATTATGGTGAAAATTTGGTCACACTGGCGGGTAGTGCGGGAAAAACAGGTGTTTTCCAGTGAGTCCCAATGTAAGATCACGTAAGCTAACAGCGCATCGGACCTCCCAGGGCTGCGGATCGTGCGATTACAGCACCTGGGGGAGAAACATGCTCTGGGCCACTTCCGGAGTAACAGTCATCAAGTAAAGATGGCTCTGGGGGTGTTTATTTAGCGGCCAGCCGGGTTCCTGCGGTCTTTAAGACAGCGAGAACAGGGGGCCGGGGACTCGCCCATATGTTGATTGATTTACCTGTTCCCGCACTACCGCAGGCCCCTCTTTGCCAAATGATTGGCAAATTTTGAATAACAATCAATAAAGTGTGGCCCGTGTGTGACGAAATGCCTAAAGGTGACGTCATTCCTGCCTGTCAGTCACAGGAGCTCTAGAGGGAGGAGCCAAGGATAGAGCAGGAGGGGCGGAACCAAGGGGACAGTTAGACAGTTGGAGGGTTGGAGCTTAGTAAGGAGAAGAGTTAGAGTAATCTGAATAGAGAGTTAGGAAAGTGAATTAAGAGCAAGGTTATTAGATTGAACAAGCAGGAATGAAAACACCTAGAATAAGATAGATATTGAGTGATTGAAATTATATAATAAGCCTGAATATATGTCCCCATCCTATCCAAACCTAATCAAACCCCTGATACAGTGATTACGTGATTTACTTTGTGATTTGATGAATAATAAAAGA
This sequence comes from Intellagama lesueurii, assembly GCA_037013535.1. Classification (NCBI taxonomy): domain Eukaryota; kingdom Metazoa; phylum Chordata; class Lepidosauria; order Squamata; family Agamidae; genus Intellagama; species Intellagama lesueurii. The sequence continues at coordinate 117,717,064 of JBAJHW010000003.1, forward strand.
TTATCTGTTATTCCAACCAACTGATTCTGAAGTTCAATAAGCCTTGCATATGGCAGCACATGTGTCTAACACACATAGGTGGTATTAAGTAAATAATACCTGGTGGCAGTGAGAGAAATCAAGAGGGAGAGAACCTTTGTGAGGGCCAAAACAAACAGAGCCACAAGGGCGATCTCCACAAGTGGTGGCCAGCGGTGGGATACGAAGTGAATCCCCACAAGAGGTGGGATTCGGAGTGAATTCCACAAGTGAAGGGATTCAAGTAGAAATCCAGTGAGCCAAAAGAAATCATAGTCCAGCAAGAAAAGCCATTGAATTTTCAGAGCTAAGGAGAATTATTAATCAGTCAGAGACGTGTGTGAAGGAGTAGTGAACCCTCTGTTTAGGGAATAACTTAGGGACTCCAGGTCACACAACGTAGAAAAGACTGAAATAGTAAAGCAAAGCTCTGAGGGAAAATTCAAGGGGGGTTTCAAATTACCTCACGTGTGAAGTGAAGTCCAGGCTAGCTTGGGACCCAAGCTCTAAGTGAGCACTGAAGGGACAAGTGGAGGCCGAGGGGACAGAGAACTGAGGTGATTGAACAGTAAAGGCTGAGACCATTTCTAAAGGCATATATTTCTGTTTATTCTCTGTGGCCAAGAGCAAAAAGGGACTGGCTGAGTGCCAGAGGAGAAAACAGTGTAACCAAAAACTCCATAGCTGCCAGCGGAAGGCTAATAGAAACAGTATCACTCTCTCTAACTCAAGAAAGGAAAAAAGCCGTTTGAATTGGGGCTTGTCTTTAGGGATTACTAGAATAAGCTTAGTGATCCAAACAAATCACTAATAAAAATGCCTACCAAGAAAGGAAAGGTGGCAAAAGAAGCATCATCAAATCCACAAGATTTACCTCGCGGGGAGGGAATCTTAGAGCAGGAGGATGATGGAATTGTAATTCAGGAGGGTAATACCTCAAGGGAGGAAACTGCCTCAAGGGGCGAGGTTGCCTCAGGGGAGGAAACCGCCTCAAGGGAAGAAGTAGTTGTCTCAAGGGGAGAATCTACCTCACTAGAGTATCAAAAATGGAAATTTGAAAAGGAGCAAGCATTTAAATTAAAAGAGCTAGAATTTAAAAGGGAGGCGGATAAAGAAAAAGCTACAGCCCAAGAAAGAGAAAGAGAGACTGCCTTAAGGGCTGAGGCAGAAAAAGCTAGGGCGGAGACTGCAGCCCAAGAGATTGCCCTGAGGGAAAAAGAAATAAATATAAATTTTCAGTTGGAAATGAGGCGAATGGAGCTAGCAGAAGCCCAAGCTAATAATAATAATAACACCAACACAAATTCTGAGGGGGGACGCTTATCGAAAGCAGACCTTAAGAGGTTCCCTATGTATAGGAAGGGCGATAACCCAGAGTCCTTCATAATCCTGTTCGAACGCGCGTGCTGGGACTTCGGCGTGGAGGGGCCAGAATGCATGGTAGTGATGAGGTCTCAGATTAGCGGCGAAATGGCCGAAATCTATGCCCAGATGCCAGTAGAGGTAGCTAGGGACTACCAAGAATACAAAAAAATGGTCTTCCTACGCTTTGGAATCAATGCAGAAAATCTAAGATGAAAATTTAGGGCATTGATCAAAAAGCCGGATGAACCCTACTCCCAACTAGGAGCAAATATGAATAGATATCTTGATAAATGGCTGGAGCAGGCAGAAGTTAAGACCCTAGAGGAAATGAAAAATATAATAGGGCTTGAACAATTCTTCTCAGTTCTACCTGGGGAACTGAGGTATCTGGTGACAGATAAAAAGCCGAGAAATATTAAGGAAGCCAGTGAAATGGCAGACCATATAACAAATATAAGAAATCCAAAATATTCTGAGGTAAAAGTTGGAGGAAAAACCTGGGAGGATAGAAAAAAGGAACCCAGAGAGTACCTCAGGAACCAACAGGCAGTTGGAAGCCATTTTAAGGGCAAAACCTCAGAGCAGAACCAGCAGAAATACAGGAATTGGGAAGGAAAGGGAGATACATTCCCAAGTTTGGAATCAAAACCCCCTAGAACCTGTTATGGATGTGGAGGAAGAGACCACTTTATAGCACAATGCGCTAAAATCAGAAATAGTGAGCAACAAAAGGGGAATTTGCCTAAGAAAGTATACTGCATACAACAAAATGAGGCACCCACAGGGACAGCTGTTGGGGAGGGCTCCATAGCAACACCAGTTACTGCTAGAGCAGAGGGCCCAGAGCAGCAAGAATCACAACTCCCAGTGGCTAAAATTCTCCAGTGTTATTTGGTGGAAAATGACCAGGAACAGCTTGTTAGGTGTTCTGGCGATAATATCTTTATAAATAAAATTAAATATTTGGCGCTAAAGGACTCATGCTCACAGGTGACAGTATGCCACCCAGAAATAATCCCACAAGAGTATATGATACCAGGTGAAAATCTGAAGGTTAAAGGGATAGGAGAAGAAACAATTTCACTACCAGTGGCAAGGATACCAGTGAAGTATCAAGAGTGGACAGGCTGGTGGAGGGTAGGAATTTCAAATCAACTTCCTTCCCCTTGCTTAATTGGGCTAGACTTAACTGAACACGTTAAGAGGGTTTTAATAAATACCCGGTCCCAAAAAGAAATCAAAGAAACAACCTTAACCTCTGAGGAAAAAGGGGAGCTCCTCACTAACACCAATGAGAATGGAACAGATAAGGTAGCTGAATTAATAGTCATGAGAAACCCACAAGACAGTACCTTTAAAAGGGAACAAAAAGCAGATCCTACCCTGGAGTTATGCTTTAAAATGGTCAGCGAGAGGCCAGTAAGCCCTGAGAACCCTGAGAGGTACATGATAGAAAAAGACTTGTTGTACAGGGAAACATTGACAAATCCCAAAAGAGGAGGTGAGAGCCTGCATAGACAACTAATAATCCCGTCTAAATATAGAGGGAAAATATTAGAAAAGGGACACACAGACACCTTGTCAGCGCATTTAGGCATCACAAGAACCAAGCAAAGAATCTCCCAGAATTTCTATTGGCCAGAAATGGGGAAGCAAATAAAAGCCTTTTGTCAGAGCTGTGACATATGCCAGAGACAAGGGAGCAGTAATGATAAAACAAAAGCTAAATTGTGCCCTTTACCCATCATCTCCACCCCTTTCCAATGCATAGGCTTGGACTTAGTGGGACCTTTACCCAAAGTCACCAGGAGGGGAAACAGGTTCATACTAACAATCATTGATTATGCCACCCGATATCCTGAAGCAGTCCCCTTAAGAAACATAGAAACACAGACAGTGGCAGATGCCTTACTGAATTACATGTGTAGAATGGGTTTTGCTTCAGAGATAGTTACAGACTTAGGAACGTCCTTCACTTCTAGGTTGATGAAGAGACTATGGCAACTGTGTGGCATAAAGCATGTAACATCCTCCCCATACCACCCACAAACCAATGGACTGGTGGAGAGGTTTAATGGCACACTAATGCGAATGATTAGAGCATACACCGCAGGGAATCCCAATGATTGGGACCACAGATTACAACAATTACTGTACGCGTATAGGTCTGTACCCCAGGAAAGCACCGGGTTCAGCCCCTTTGAACTGCTGTTTGGGCAGAAGGTGCGGGGACCCCTAGAACTACTCCGCCAAAATTGGGAGGAACTAGAGGGGGAGCAAGACCCAGAAACAGTAATTACGTATATAGAAAACTTAATGAATACCCTGCAAAAATCTCTGGAGATAGCAGCAGAGAATTTGCAAGGCCAGCAGCAAAAACAAAAAGTATGGTACGACAGAAAGGCCAGAGAGAGAGCATTCAACCCTGGAGATGAGGTTCTGATGCTAAGACCCATCAAAGGGAATAAGTTACAGCTAAACTAGGTGGGCCCTTACAGAATAACCTCCAAAATGAGTGAAACAAATTATATAATCCAGGAGGAGGGAGAAACTGGGCGAAGGGTGGTTCACGTAAATATGATAAAACCATACTACAGGAGGGAAAACGTTGTCTTATTCGCCATGAGGGAAGCAGACAACGAAAAACATGAATTACCTTATTGGGAAGGGAGAGGTGAACCCAAATATAACCCTGAAGAAGTCCAAATCAGTCCCTTACTGTCCCAAGAGAGACAGGAAGAAGCGAAAGCCCTGCTAGGGAGATACAAGCAGGTATTCTCCAACAAACCAGGGATAGCAAAGGGGGTAGTGCATAAAATTGACACCGGAGAAGCACTCCCACAAGCGGTAACACCCTATCGAGTCACAGGTCCATATGTGGCCAAAGTTCATCATGAACTGGACGAAATGCTAAAAGAGAAAATCATAGTCCCATCATCCAGCCCATGGGCAGCCCCGATAGTATTAGTGGACAAACCGGATGGCAGCATCCGCTTTTGCGTGGATTATAGAAAACTAAATCACGTGACAAAATCAGATGCTTACCCAATGCCACGGTTAGATGATTTAATTGAAATGATAGGAGGATGCCAGTTCATAACAAATTTAGATCTGACCAAAGGTTTCTGGCAAGTGGAGTTAGAGCCCAAAGACCAGGAGAAAACCGCATTTTGCAGCCCTTTCGGACTGTTTGAATTCAGAGTCTTGAGTTTCGGATTGCGAAATGCTCCCGCAACCTTCCAAAGACTCATGGACCAGACTTTACAAGGTCTCAGAGAATTCACAGTAGCCTATATTGACGACATAGGAATTTACAGCCAAACGTGGAAAGATCACCTATGCCACGTTGAACTAGTACTGCAAAGACTAAAAGAGACAGGACTAACAGTGAAGGCCAACAAATGCCAGCTGGGTAGTTCTGAACTAAAATACTTAGGCCATATAGTGGGGGGAGGAAGAATCAAACCTCTGAAATCAAAAATTGAAGTGATTAGTAATTGGCCTAGACCTACTTCCAAGAAAAAAGTCAGATCCTTTTTAGGGCTAGTCGGTTATTACAGGCGCTTTATACCAAAATTTAGCAAAATAGCCGCCCCTATATCAGACCTGACCCACAAAAAGAAAGCAGAAAGTATCCAGTGGACGAGCGACTGCGAGGAAGCTTTTGGGAAGCTGAAGGAGGCGTTGATGACCGGTCGTGTGCTGAGAGCCCCTGATTTCCAGCGTGAGTTCACCGTGTCTACTGATGCGTCCAACATCGGGTTGGGAGCCGTGCTGAGCCAGAGGGACCACAACGGAGACCATCATCCAGTGGCGTACCTAAGCAAGAAGCTGCAGGCAGGTGAGAAACATCTGTCTACCATAGAGCGCGAATGCTTGGCGATCATATGGTCGCTACGGAAACTTAAACCCTACATATGGGGCAGACATTTTGTCCTTTGTACCGACCATTCCCCACTGCTGTGGCTGAGAAATATAAGGGCGAACAATAGCAAGCTATTGAGGTGGGCCCTACTGCTGCAAGACTTCGACTTCGAGGTACAGAGTGTCAAAGGGACTCAAAATGTAGTAGCTGACGCACTCTCGAGAGTACCAGAAGACTGAGGAACGGAAAAGAAGGGAAAAAAAGAACTTAAAATGTGATAAAAAGTGATAATATGTTTAGTTATGAAATGTACAAATAAAGATAAGCAAGTACAACTGTGATTAAAACTTTCTGCGAAATGAACTAATGGTAAGCAATGATAATACAAATGTTGAATGAGTTACACAGCACTATTTAAGTAAGTATAAATGTGATTTAAAAATGTAAAGTATTATTAATACATGTTGAAAATAACAAAACTGTTTTACGTTGTTCATGGAGCAAACTACTTTAAGTTTTGCTCCCTGAAACAAACTTTTTAAGGGGGAAGGTATGTGACGAAATGCCTAAAGGTGACGTCATTCCTGCCTGTCAGTCACAGGAGCTCTAGAGGGAGGAGCCAAGGATAGAGCAGGAGGGGCGGAACCAAGGGGACAGTTAGACAGTTGGAGGGTTGGAGCTTAGTAAGGAGAAGAGTTAGAGTAATCTGAATAGAGAGTTAGGAAAGTGAATTAAGAGCAAGGTTATTAGATTGAACAAGCAGGAATGAGAACACCTAGAATAAGATAGATATTGAGTGATTGAAATTATATAATAAGCCTGAATATATGTCCCATCCTATCCAAACCTAATCAAACCCCTGATACAGTGATTACGTGATTTACTTTGTGATTTGATGAATAATAAAAGATTATCTGTTATTCCAACCAACTGATTCTGAAGTTCAATAAGCCTTGCATATGGCAGCACATGTGTCTAACACACATAGGTGGTATTAAGTAAATAATACCTGGTGGCAGCGAGAGAAATCAAGAGGGAGAGAACCTTTGTGAGGGCCACAACAAACAGAGCCACAAGGGCGATCTCCACACCGTGTTTTAACCCATACTACTTGTCTCGCGTCTTTATTCCGGGGTTGGGGGGCAATTAAATCAATAGAAAATCACATACTGAGTTATCAAGGATTCAAGTTGATCATTTAGGAAGAGACTTCCTAAAACTTCTGAAAGCATAGAGAATCAACATAGAATCATAGAATCACAGAATAATTGAGTTGGAAGGGGTCAATAAGACCATCAAGCCGAACCCCCTGCTCAAAGCAGGAATCCAAATCAAAGCAGATCTAACCAATGGTTGTCCAATATATTAACCATGGTGAGGGAAAGAGAGCTTTTTGCTAACAAAAACAAAACACAATCAAAAATCAACAGTTCACTGCCCTAGTCAGGGCTTTCTGACTTTCATTACATTCTGAAAGGGCTCATGAGAGTGAAAAATTACAGAAGTGTATGGTGGAATGATGTAAGAAGAGAGCAGGAACATATGTTGATTAGAAGTTTGAGAAATTCCATGAAAGTGAGAAACACATTAAAAATACCTTCAAAAATTAACTTAAAATAACATGGCTAGTTCAGTCTGCTCAACCTGACCTTGTGGGGTGTTGCATATTTTCATATCACTTAATTTGAGAACAGCTCTTGTGGGTGCTGTAAACTTGTGGGTTATTAATTCAATTCAGTGAAGCATGAAATAAACTCCACTATGAAAATAAGTTATCTCAAACATCTATCAAGGAACAAGTAACAGCACCTGGCTGGTTGCTTTTTAATTAAGAGTAGCCAACCTCATTTCAAGTCTATATTGCATTCTTTCAACTCCAACCAAGTTAACTACTGCACGTGAGATGCAACATCTGACATTTTATATCAAGTACTGCATTGCATACAGAAATTAGTCTTACTGCACTGGACAAATGCTAAGATCAAAGCTTAGGAAGTTACTTTTTGGTGACCTTCATATAGCAACACAAATGTGGTTGAATGCAAAGAGATTCAGCACCAGATTTTAATCAGTAAGGATTTCATTTTCTTCTTGCTTCATGCTGGGAACTGGGGATCCTGCCGCTTCAGTCAATCTCTTGTGAATTTTTCTACTTATTGTTGCTTGTGATCCAAGTGGAAAATCAGAAAGATCACTGCAAAGCACATTGCAGTCAATTATTTTATTTAAACAAATAGAGAAACAAAAAAGCCAGCAACTTGACATGAATACACAGTTGTTAGAATAAGCAAAATAAAAACCATGCCTTACTCATGTTCTCACCCCCCCCCCATATAGTTGTAAATTACGACTATCTCTCTTTCATTATGACATCATATCAGACAGGTCTTCTCTAATCAAAAGAATAGGTGACGCCCAAGTTACGTGAAGAACTGAACATTCAGCTCAGGGCCTGTGTGGCAAGATAAGAAGGCAGGAGAAGCCTCCAAAATTTATCTAACAGTCTCTAAAAAACAGCTAGCATTCTCTAGGTGTTTTCCTGTGCTAATTCTTATCTACAAAGAACAGACACTCTGGTGAAAATGCCTCAAAGGAGGCCCTAGCTTCAGCTTTCCCTAACCATTGTTTAATGATCTGAGAATATAATAGTTATATAAAGTATAACTATTTTATAATGTAAGAAACCAATTGTTGTCATTACACACCAGTACTGAGAATTAGGGTGTGTTTTTTCCCTCCACTCCTGAGCCATACTATACATCAATAAAGATAATTTATTCTGCCATTGTGTGTTCATAAGATGGGTATGCATTAAAAAAAATCCTAGATAATATATATTATACACCTGGGAAGGCTGGATGTTTTGGGGTGTGAACCCTCTATTTAGGGAGGTGAAAAAACAAGTCAGAACACTGAGGATAGAGGAGGTTGTTAAATGGTTTTCAGACCAGGATGCTTACAAATTGCATAGATCTGCCAGAATTCATTTTAAAAGAAATAAGACCATTGTATCTGAAGTAGGTGCTCAGTGGCAGGCAGATTTGGTTGACATGTAGCAATTTTCTCAGCACAACAATGGTTGCAAGCCCATTTTAATGGTTATAGATATTCTTTCTAAATATGATTATGCTTGGGCTTGGGTTCTCAAAGACAAGACAGGCAAAGAAGAGTCCATAGCTTTTGATGCTATTTTCAAACAAGATACAAGAAAATCTGGGAAATTACGAACAGGTATGACATCTGAAATGTCCAGGGTTCCCAGGACCATGTCTTATCCCTCCAAGGTATAAGACATGACCCTACCTACTGCGTCGGGGCTTATGCCAGCATTCCTGAATTTCAGGAAAACACGAAGCTCCTTATGCCAGCATGCTGTGTTTCCCCTGAAGTGATGAGAACTCTCAAAGATATGATAGCACTTTTCAAATATTTGAAAGGCTGTCATACAGAGGAGGGGCAATCTCTGTTCTCAATCATCCCAGAGTGCAGGACACACAACAATGGGCTCAAGTTAAAGGAAGCCAGATTTCGGTTGAATATCAGGAAAAACTTCCCAACTGTTAGAGCAGTATGTCAGTGGAACCAGTTACCTCGGGAGTTGGTGAGTGCTCCAACACTGGAGGCATTCAAGAAAAACTTAGATAATCACCTGGCAGATATGTTTTGATTGTATTCCTGCATTGAGCAGGGGGTTGGACTTGATGGCCTTGTAGGCCCCTTCCAACTTCACTTTTCTATGATTCTATGATTTTAAGACAGCATTATATGGAAGTTTCTCTTTTTATAGAGAATCCTGTAATATGTGTTTAAAAAAAAGCTTTGAAATTTTCCTTCTAGTATTCTTGGGTGTTTTGGGATGATTAAGGAGGGCAGGATTGTTTTGCCAAAACAGCTTGGGTGGCAGGTTTTAAAGAGTAGAACATAATAATAGAACATGATTTTTTTAAATTTCTGCAGGAGGCAGAGATGAGCAGCAGAAATACACAGGATGCTGGAAAATCTTCTGTAGCAAAAGACCAGGACCCCTCGTCCTTAACTTTGTGGCAGATAGCTTCAACAGGATATTCTGAAGCACAGGCATGTAGTTATCTGTGAAAAGGAGTGGGATGAGATGAGGGTAGTGTCAAAGGCATGCTTTATATGTAAAAACTGTCATTTTTTTTTGTTAAAAAGACTTTTTTAAAATAAAAAAGCTCAGTAACCTGCAGAGATGGTTACAGTACAATCAGGCCACATCACACTAAGCAGAATTCTGGGACTAGAGGCTGATGACATAAGCACCATTTCACCAAGAAAATGTGCAGCCATGCCTTGCATCGTGAAGACTACCATCTATGGGGTTTTGAAGCATTGCTTGCATAAATATCTTCATGATACATGTGAGAGCTGCATGATGGCCATGCCAAAATGCACATTCTTGTTTGTGGTGGTCTAAAATTATCATTTTTTGAAAGCTGAGAAGTATATGTGGAAAAATGTGCTTTAAGAACAGTTTCTTTGACACAAAAGAATATTGATCAAGTTTTGATAATGGTGACAAAAATAAGCAGATATCAAAAATTCTTGAGGTTACATGAGAGAACTTGCTAAACTATTTTTCAATAATGTTTTTAAAGTTATTAAGAAAGATCCTACAAAAAAAATTTTTTTATACATTTCAAATAAGACCTGAATAAAAGTGATTCTTCTTCAAACTGGTGTTTCTGCATCTCTGTTTCACCAGGAAGACCTGGCACAGCATACTCTTGCGGTGCAATGGTTAAACTGCAGTACTGCAGTCAAGACTCTGCTCACAACCTGAGTTCAATCCCAATGAGCTCAGGTAGCTGGCTCTATGTTGACTCAGCCTTCCATATTTTTGAGGTCAGAAAATTGAATATTCATCTCACTGAGATGGGGGAGAAAGTATAGACAGTATAATTGAATTACAAATCACCCAGAGAGTGCTTTAAGCGCTATGGGGTGGTATACTGTATAAGCAACACACTTCGCTTTTTTTTTATTCTGTCATTCATCAATACTCAGAGACCAGCAGCAATTTAAATGGGTCTGGAAATTCTGAAAACCTGGCTAGACACAGATGTCCAAAATATTTTTGAAAGGGTGCAGGAAGATGTAAAAATAAGGAAACAGACTTGGACACCACACTTAAGATCCAAAATTGTTTGTATACCATTTATCAACAGTTCTACACAATGCCTATGTTTCCATATGAAAAACAACAACAACTAGTATTCCTCTTGGGAATCCATGTTGAATGTAAGTATCCCCCTCCATTTTGCTTTTACAGTTGTTTCATATATGTACTCAAAGATATATCTAAGGCTTATTTCAGTGTATGTTTCCTGTGATTTCTGTGTTAAAGATACTGATATTTAAGCTGTTGTTTGTTTCTCTCTCTCTCTCTCTCTCTCTCTCTTTCTTTTCTCAAAAACATTTCCCGGAGCATTTGCTCAGGTAGCAAACTCCAGGGAAATTTAGATGTTTCCCAAGACCATGTTTCAAGGCATGTATCTCTATGCATTTTAATTTAAATGTTAAATGTTATCTATGATAGCTATTCTACAATGTTAAATTCAGCATTATTGGGGGCATGATAAACTTGCTAAAAGGTTTAAACCTCCTTTTTTGTAAAGACAAAGGTGATGCAAATATTTCAGATTCTTATTTTAAGTCATAGCAGAAATTGTGTTATCACAAAAGCTTGCATTTATACAGGGATCAGTATCCCTTTAGCGATAGGTTTTCAAAAAGCAATGCTTTTTGTCTTAATGCTTTGGTAGGTATCCTGCCTGCTGCTATTTTCCAATATAGTAAAAATCCCATTTTCCTGCAACAAAAGAGAAAAGATCCTGTTGTAATTTTCATAAGTCCCATCTGTTTCCCTGTTATCATTCTTTTCTGTATTATCAGTTACTACACGTAAGGAGTGAAGACTCCCCCCCTTTTTTTAAATCAATGTGGAATATTGTGCTTTTGTATCCACAATCAAATTGCCAGGAAATGGTCCAGTATTACTCCATAATATCATGCCTATGTTGCCAGCAGGAAAAAGGATGTGAAGTCTTACATTGCAAAGGACAGCCTGAATGTTGACAACACCAATGATAGCAGATAAGATGGTCTACAGCATAGGTTCTTAATTTGTGGTGCGCAGAACCCCCAGAGGGCCATGATGTTCTTTGTGATCATATTTAGACTTGGTCTAAATGGGCAGGGTATAAATTTAATAAATAAATCAATAAATAAATTTCTTCTTCGATTTCTGCTAATAAAACCATTTGGTTATTGTCAGATAAAGTGATTTTTCAATAGTATTGCAGTGAATTTCCTAACAATATATTTTGGACGAGCCTCAGAATGGATTGAAAGCAATATGAAGCTTCTTTCAGTCATCTTAAAAAGTGTTGCCATTATAGCAAGGAATATTTGTTGATTAGACCTTTCATGAGAAACTTTAAATAAATATTTGATGCACTTTAGTGTTTTAAATCTTGAGTTAAGTCTTGGTGGTCCATGGCAAAAAAAAGATATTTAAAGGTGATCTGTGGCAAAGAAAAGGTTAAGAACTGCTGGTCTACAGGATATCCTCTTGTGCTCACTACCATTCACAAAGAGACAACAAGCCAGGGAAAATCCTGGAACATGCCTTTTTTTTTTTTTCATCAGTTAACCACTTCTCGCCTAAACACAAAGCAATTGCCAGAGCTGTTTTTCAACAACTTCTCTAGGAATCTATTGCTTGGAGTCACAAAGTAATCAAAATGCATAGAAGAAATGTTCGGCAATGTCGGGTCTTTTCATGGCATTTTGAATGGTGAATACAGAAGGACAATATCCTACCTTCGTGACCGGAAGATTTTTTTTTTAAGAACAAAATTCCCTGGCTTTTTAAAATGGAAGTTTAAGTATACATACACTACACACAAATTGCAACAGCAACTTCCTTCATGTAGAAATACCCAGTGCTGGAGGATCCCAGAATATGATCACATGATATGGTTGTTAGGGGAGGACAGAACTGAAGGACAGTTTTGGACTAAATGAAATGGTGGAACAAAAGTCTGAGTGAGTGCAACACAAGCAACAAACATATATACCCTTTAACCTTAAACTAATATTGCAGTGCCCACTCCACAGAGTGCAGATTGAAGGCTGTCTTCCAGTTTTCAAACCCTTGCTCTATAAAGAGTTCTGTTTTGTCTATATTACATAAATGCTATTTCATATGTACATGAAATTTCATTGGGAGGATATCCATGATTCTGAACATGCCATCAGTATGTTGAGGATATGTAAATATATCCATACTTTCTTTTACAATCTAATCCAATGAAGTCACTGATCTTCTTAAAAGAGTCCTACACAACAGGGACAAAAGAAAATCTAAAGGAAAAAAGAGAGAGGAAAAAAGTGGTCTTGGTTGCTAGAATAGCAAAACAGCAAAATGAGGTTCTGCCTGCTTCAGGTCTTGAAAAATCTGGTTTGTTAATTGGGAATACTTCTGGATTCATTGTCAGATCTCAATGTCCAGGTTTTGGCAGTGGACATGTGGTTTTGCTCAGGAGAGACTGGTCTACCAACAGTACTCATTCCTAAAATATGTCTGCTCTGGACATAGTAACATTTTCCTTAAATATATCTTCAATGAATTACTGTGATGCATTCAATGTGGCTGCTCCTGAAGACCAGAAATTTAAGCAGGTTCAAGAATGCTACAGAAAACCTGCTGAGTGAGGCTACTGAGTTTTCTCTGTTTTGCTACAGCTGCTATATGTTTGGGCCTCTGTAATCAATGCCTAATCATTGATTATCTTCTGGCAGCAGAAAGAAGATTATGTTATTAATCCTTAAACCAAATCGTCAACAACCCAGCTATGATCGTAAGAATACAAGACATACTCTACTGTGTTCTGTGTACATAATCTGGGTTCTACACCAGCTCCTAAAATCAGAATTTTGTAATTAAAGGGTATCTTGTAAATAACCTTGCTTTATTAATATTCTTTAAATAACAATTTTAACATTGTTAAATAACACCATTGAGTAATCTGACACAAATTACTTTTTAAACTACCTTAATCACCTTTCAAGAAAGCTGTGTCTAAAGCTGTACATATTCTGCTGGAAAGAATTTATACTGAGGGATAATATTGGCACCACCAAGGACGAAATGATATTGGATTTATAGCTTGCCAGGGACCATAAAAGAAACTGATGGCTGAGGCTCTACCCGCCATGTCATGTGATGTCACTCTGAGTAGACTATAACAAGACTGGGCATGTCAGTAATGTGATTAAAGGAAGATGTTTGACTTGTGCCTTTTAAAGTGAGAGAGACATTTTGAGCTGAGGTGAGTGAATGGTAACAGTGAAGACCAAGCTGTATTCCTCTAGGAATTTAAAATACCACATGATTGCCCTTGTCATTGTTATACTCTGAAGAGTTACAAGCCAGTTTAAACAAAGGATATTTCAATTCACTTGGTATTTTAAATGGCTTCTATAAGACAAAGCGTTTAATTCACTGTAATCTGAGTACAGATCTGTTTCCTCTTACTTTTCATGCTAATGAAATAACAGGAGAATTAAGTTGGCATACTAGCAAACTCTCGATTATTGAATTATCATGAGGTGGATTGAATATTGTGCATTCTTCACGTTGTCTTATTTAAATGGAAAAAAAATGAAATAGAAAGCAAAAGAAAATACACAGCAACACAAAGAATAAAAACCTATAAAAACGTGAATAAAAAGAAAAGAAAAGAAACATAAATTATACAACTACACAAACAATGCACCCTTCCACTGGGACAATTTGGAGATATATTAAATCTTTTTTTTTCATTTATGAAATCCCTTTTCCCTTCTGAAACGGCATTAAATCTTGTGAAGGTACACAACCCTTCCCTTTTATTAGTACATAATCAATAAAATTTCCCCAAATACTGTTAAAATCTTATTTATCAAATCCTTTTACCTCAATATCATGAGATAACTTATCATTAATAGCTATATTCCATACTTTTTATACCAACCATTTAATTGGAAATCATGCTTTGATTTCCAGTTCTTTGCTATGATTAGTCTTGTCATTAATTCTTTTAACATCCAACTCATTGTTCTTTATCAAATATTGATAAAAGTGCTATTCTAGGGCATACCTCTACATTTAATTTTAATATTTCATTAATTTCCTTTTTTTAAAAAACCTCCAAAATTTCAAAATATTCTCACATTCCCACAATATATACGAAAATAAGTATCTACATTCTGAGTGTATCTCCAACATAAATTAGAATATTTATTATCTGTACTATTCAATGTCACCAGTATTAAATGCAATTTTCAAACTGATTTGTAAAAAAAAAAAATCTTTTATTCTTACTGACATGCTTTTCTACTACCATCTCTTCACATTTTGTAAGATTCCTACAATTATCCATACTTTTCACCCATTCTTTAGTCCATTGTTCTAACTGAATCAAACCAATACACTTTCCCCTTCTAATACTGCCATTATTTGCTCTCTTTCATCTTCTCTACTGAATCTTTTAATCTATTAACTTATTTATTCCTTAATATTTTCCCCAAACTACTGCTTTAAATTACAGATGCCTAGTTAGAAAGGAACTACTTACAAATGTCTTACGATTACTAAAGAATCCTTTTTCTGGTAATATATCTGACCCAAGTGGGGAAAACTGTGAGCAAGTAATTTTTGTGCCCACTGAGTCTGCAGTCCAGGTGTTGATTGTAGTTGGGCAAGTTCAAGGTTCTTGATCTTTCAAGAACTGTATGGTACTTTATCTTTCAATCAGATGAGGACTGGGCAACCCTTCAAAAGAAGGGCATGTTCAACAAGAAGACTGTTCTTTAGCAGCCCTTCAGATAACTGTTCTATATAAAACAGGACACATGGTCACAATGTTAAGAACTGCAAAAGGGCTTTACCTCCTACATACTCATTTACCACCTTCAAAGATGAAAAGTTGATGCCTTTAATGTGCAAAGTTATCCACTTGCTCATGACATTTGTTGTATACCACAGAAAAATTTGAACTATGCAGTGTGCCTATTTGGGTTGTTTGTTCCCTTGTCATATGGTGATATGCAAACATTCAGCTCAAGGATGTGAGAACCATTTCTAATTTGACCAGTTTTAGTGTCTTGTTGAGGGGGAACTGGTATTTCGATGTTGTATTAAGTAGAATTAATGTCCTCATTGAAAATTGTGTATCCATTTCCCAGACTTTGGTTGAATGTGAAGTGGTCCCCACTGTTGTGGACTCCAGCTCAAGAAACATCTCTAAATAGGTATTTGATTAAGTCACAATGCATCATGGACATCCATATTTCATAGTACAATGAAATGTGAATTCCAGAATACATATACTGAAGCATGTATGACCCCTGTGAAACCTGAGATAAAGGTTTCCACTTCTATGCCTTCTTTCTCTGCTTCTCAGAATGCAGACTCTTCCAAAATAAAACTTCATTATTCCTTTTCAGGTATACCTGTATTTTGTTTTGTTAAAAAATACATTGGGGAAAAATATATATTCTGCGAAGTGCAAAATATATTCTTCAATATCCAATAGGAAAGACACATAATCTAAAAGACATTTTATTTCCATGTTTCTCTCACTATGCTTTATGGCTCTGGTGCTTCTTTTATAATGAGATTGATTATACAGACACAAAACATTACAGCTTGTGTTTAAGGCAAAAGAACTAGCCATATATCTTTGTCGGAAGTTTTTTTTTTTTTAATCAAACATATTTCTGGAAATGATATACTCCCATGATGATACAACTAACAGAAGTGAGGGAAATATGGTTTTAGTTCATGCACACCTGGAATTCCACACAGCATTTAAATTTATGTTCTTTAAAAATACTCATCTACATACAAAGGTTCTTTCCCCAACATAAAAATTTTATTGACCTAAAAATCAAAAGAAAAATAGCTTCCAGCCACTATTAATTTTCTTATTTAATGTAGTCTGCATTCAGGTCCTAAAACTTTTCCTGCATTTATTGACACCAGTTTCCACTCCAGACAAAGTCACTGTCTTAAGGCAGGAGTCTGAAATACAACAGAAAGAAATGGAGTGCATTCATGAGAACTTAGTGGAGGCCACTGAAGTCCTGCAGCATCAGCTACAATCACCTCCTACTACTATCACCACCACTGCCATCACCAGTACAATAATAGTAACAACGACCTTCCTAAGAAATAGCACTTAATTTATTTGTTTAATATTTTATTTTATTTATTTTATTAATTACACTCATATCCTGCTGGGGCACTACTCTGGGCAGCTAACAGCATTTAAAAACAGACCCCAGCTACCCAACCCAACTCACACAGCATAATTAGTGAGATTCAACAAAAATATTAAATTCTGAATATCTAAAAAAAGAAACCTGAACGGCCAATCAAAGCAATAACCACTTCATGGAACAATGAGGTTGTCAAAGGGGTAAGATATTTATGTAAGCCTCTTCTACCAATAATGTTTTCACTCATTTTCTGAAGGCCAGAAGGGAAGGAACCTGTTGTATATCTGCAGGAAGTGCATTCCATCGTGTTGTAGCCACCACCAAGAAGGTCCGGTTCCTGGTGGTAGTTTTCCAGGCCTCTCTAGGGGTGGCCACATGCAAACATGAAACTTAACTGGATCAGATGACATAGGTGGACAATCTTAGGGAGAGACAGTCAGGTAAAGAGGTCCCAAACCATTAATGGCTTTATAGGTTAATACCAATTGAATTTGGCACGGAAGCATACAGAGAGCTAATGCAGACATATCAGAATTAGAGATGGGGGTATTAATATATGAATACGAATATCCCTGCACAGCTGGAGTTAACGAGGGTCCAGCCCCTGGGGCCAGACCATCCACTCACATCCACCACCGCTGCTGTCCCCACTAATCATTCCAATCACTCCCAAGCACTGTTCTCTTCCCGATCATCTAGCCACTCCTGGCAGAGGGATGGAGGATGAGTCTCCCTTCAAGGCTGCCAAGTGGCTAGCTGAGCGGCACTCCAGAGCGATTGGAAGGAAGAGAGGGGCTGCCATTGCCACTGGATGTGTGAGTGGATGGTCTGCCCCCGGGGCCAGACCCTCATTAACTCCAGCTGCACGAGAGCCTTGTGGTGCAGTGGTTAAATTGCTGTACTGCAGCCAAAACTGTGCTCACAACCCGGGGTCCAATCCCAGGTAGCCAGCTCAAGGTTGACTCAGCCTTCTATCCTTCCGAGGTCGATAAAATGGGTACCCAGCTCGCTGGGGGGGGGAAGGAATGTGTAGCCTGCATAATTAACTTGTAAACCCCCCAGAGAGTGCTTGAAGAGCTATGGTGCGGTATATAAGCGGCACGCTTTGCTTTATTCGTATACAAATACCCCCATCTCTAGTCAGAATCAAAGAGATGTAATCATATCTTTGAACTCCTGATAAAAATCTGGCTGTTGCATTTTGCACCTGCTGAAGCTTCCTTATTGCCTTCAAAGGCAGCCCCATGTAGAGAGCATTGCAGCAGTTGATCCTAGAGATTACCAACACATGGACCAATGTTGTTAGGGATTTCCTGTCCAGGTAGGGCCACAGGTGAGCAATCTGCCAAAGATGGATAAAGGTAGACCTGGCCACGGCCGAGATTTGCTTCTCTGGTTCCAGGAACACACCCATCTTTCTCCCTTGTGGGATTCAAGGAAGGACATGTTTAAAACACAGATCTATCTTAAAAAAACAGTGGCTGAAATCTTGGTGCTTAACATAGTGAGTTGCATTAGAGTAGATCCATTGAATCCATGCTGGTTTGGTGAGTCAGCTCTTCCATAGATTCCATTCATTCAAATGGGCCTACTCTAGTTGTCCCAATGGAACTTACATAAGAGTTAACTCACCAAATTCTCACAGATTCAGTGTGCCTACTGTAGTGCAATTCAGGGGGCAGATACATTGGCCATTTACCCCACAATTTGCAACAGATTAGGCACAGATGAATTTGAATTAAAGTCCAGTGACTACACAATGTAACACTCAATGTGCGGAAGCCTATTGTGGAATTGTCCTTTTTAGTGAGGAATTGTTTTATTTCATTTTATTGTGCAGCTGGCAGGAGTGCTTTAAATATGCTCTGATTGGGTTGTCATTGCTTTTTTACAAAAACATTTTATTAGTTTTTCAATCTATCTGCATTCAATTTGTGCTTGTTAAACATCGTGTTACATGGGTTGCTTATGATTATTTGTTTTTTGCGTCTTGGTGTCTTCTTAATTGTCCCTTCAAAATCTATACATTTTTTAAACATTTAGACCATTCATGTGTATATTTTAGTATACAGTATTGTCTACTATCATAATATTGCTCTCATAGTATACAATGTTCTCAAAATCCTCTAATAACATACCTAATAAAAGTAATTCCGGTTCCAAATTTATATAATTTTGAGGTGATTTAACCGACAAACTTTGTATTTTAGAGCAGTAATAACTGAATAGGTTCCTAACACATAATAGATGTTATCTAAATCATTTTATACACATTTTCTTTATATACCGTGTTTCCCCAAAAATAAGACAGGGTCTTATATTAATTTTTGCTCCAAAAAACACATTAGGGCATATTTTCAGGGGATTTTTTTTTTTCATGTACAACGATCTACATTTATTCAAATTCAGTCATGTTATCTTCTTCTGGTTGCTGCACAATGGTGGAGGGCGGGGTTTCACTTAACTAGGACTTATTTTGGGGGTAGGGCTTATATTACAAGTATCCTGAAAAACCATAGGTAAGGTAAAGGTTCCCCTTGACATTTAGTCCAGTCATGTCCGACTCTAGGACCCAGTGCTCATCCCCCGTTTCCAAGCCATAGAGTCAGTGTTTGTCCAAAGACAGTTTCCATGGTCACGTGGCCAGCGCGACTAGACACGGAATGCCGTTACCTTCACACCGTGGTGGCACCTATTTATCTACTCGCATTTTTACATGCTTTCGAACTGCTAGGTTGGCAGGAGCTGGGACAAGCGACGGGAGCTCACTCCGTCGTGTGGATTCGATCTTACAACTGCTGGTCTTCTGACCTTGCAGCACAGAGGCTTCTGCGGTTTAACCCGCATCGCCACCACGTCCCTTTTGAAAAATCATACTAGGGCTTATTTTCAGGTTAGGTCTTATTTTCGGGGAAACAGGGTAATTGTTTAGCCATTTCTATCTCCACATTTTCTATCATTTCTATATCATTATTATATCTAATATATGTTCATTAAGTACTATTTGTTTTACCTCATCCTTATATCTAGCTTCAGTTTACCTTAGGAACCACCATGTTATGCCTTTATCCTAATTAGTGATCCCTTATTCGAGTTTAATTCCTTTTTCTAATATATAGGATATGCGCCCTTACAATCCCAGAAGTTAGGTATATACATGCTTTCAACGTTGAAGGCCACCTTAATATTTTTTTTCCCTTTTTCATCTTTCTAAGTAACTCCTTCTCTTATTTGTCTTTTCCCAAATTTTGTTTCTATCTCTCTAAAAATTTTGCCGTGCCTTATGCCACCTGTGGACATTTTATACATTTGATCTATCTCCAATAGATCGTTCAGGCTCTTTTTAGTTAGATCTGCTGATTCTCTCCCCTTATCTTCCCTTAGCACACCTAAAATTCTCCTCAGCTCCAGGGTTAGAGTTAAATCTCCTAGGTTTTCTGCTCTAATTTCCTCCAGCCCCTCTTTTGATTGGCATACTTCGTCCACCACCCTCTCATTTCCTTGTTCATTATTCCCTGTCTCCTGTTGACTATAGTTCTTCTTCAGCTGCTCCTTGAATAATTTTGCTTCTTCATTATGGGATCTCACTATTTCTACAATTGTTTCATCCCAAAGGTTCCAGCCGCTGGACGGACGTTTTAACGTCCTAGAACAGCGCAGCTGGGCTTTGCCTCCATTCCAGAGGATGAGAGACTGCCCAGGTCACATGCTTTGAGGGATGGGTGAGCGTGGCTATTTAAGGAAGCGCTCGCCCTCTCTGCGCCCTCTTTCCTATTTGGGCCGCATAGGGAAAGAGTGGCTGTGCCGAAGGAGCTTCTAGCAGTGCTGGCTGATGCGATTGGAGGCAGCAGCGCTCGTCAGCTGTGGATAGGAGGGCAGCCGTCGCTCCCTCCCCGGGTTATAATTTCTGTTTTCAATTTAATTGATTTATATTGTTTTTATAGTTAATTATTGCCTAATTTAAATTGTTTAGGGCTTCGGGTTAAAAAGGCGGGAAGCTTCGCCCCGCCGCAACACGGCGCGGTGTTACCCTTATTGTTTTAATTAAGTCGGCTGGGGTTTTTTATCTTTGCAAGCAGCCTGATTTTCTGTTTAAAATTTATTTAAATTGCACACTTACATTACTATATAGCTTGCGGGTGACATTTTGTTTTTGGTATTTTCATGCCTTTTCTCCCGTCTGCCATTTTGTTTTTCAGTTTCTTGTGAGCAGAGGCTTAGTTCATCTTAAGTTATAAAAAGAAAAAAGAAAAAAAAGGAAAAAGAATTGGGTTTGCATTTATTTACAAATAATTCATTATAATTATAGTCAGTAGTTGTGGGTCTTGCATAAGGTTAAGTTTAGGCTATAATCTATTATTAAATTAATATTAATTAGAATAATTGGAATTTTGTGCTTTGGTTTTGGGAATATTTTAGATTAAAATTAGAAGAGATTGGGAATAAATCACAGATATTTAGCTTATTGATTTAATGGTGGGGTTAGCTAAAAATAAATAAATAAATTATATATATATATATATATAAAGGGGAGATTATATATATGTGTGTGTGTGTGTGTGTGTGTGTGTATACAAACATACACACACACATACACACACACAGTGGTGCCTTGCTAGACGATGTTAATCCATTCCGCGAAGATCGCTGTCTTGCGAAAACATCATCTAGCGAAGCGCGTTTCCCCATTGGAATGCATTAAAATCTCTTCAATGCGTTCCAACGGAAAACTCGTCATCTTGCGAAGATCGTCCATAGGGAAACATAGTCTAGCGAGCGCGGGTCCCCATTGGAATGCACTGACAGCTATTGACCGCTAGTCAATGCATTCCAAGGGGGAAAACTCGTCGTCTAGCGAAAATCGCCCATAGGACACCATCGTTTTGCGAAGCGCATTAGCGATTGCAAAAAGCCATTGTCTAGCGAATTCCTCGTCCTGCGAGGCAATCGTCTAGCGAGGCACCACTGTGTGTATGTATATATTTTAGGAAAAGTTTAGGTTTGATAGGGCGCCACTTCGGTGTCAAGTCATAACGGTTGGTTAAAGTTAGTAAGAGGGTCATTTACTGGGCAGCTTAAAGTGCTAGCTAATTTAAACAGGTGAGTTTTTACGTGTTTTAATTTGGTAATAATGGCCTTGAAGAAGGGGCGCAGGACAAGCAAGGGAAAAAAATCCGGCTAAAAAGAGACCTGTGCCACAGGTTTCACCACAACAGTCATCCTCTGATGATGAATCATGGCCGATTTGGAAGGATCTGCAAGAAAAAATCTTGGCCCTTGAGGCTCAGAGATTATCTAAGCAAACACCATTGCAACACGAGGCCTCTCCTCGCCGATCAGCTAGGGACACCAAGGGCCGTCGTAAGGCCAATTTAAAAGCTTTGGCACAAGATCTTATGGAGCGGTTTGTCGCTTTAGAATCTATGCAGGTTCCAGGGAGCGCAGATCAGGTGGAGGAGGAAGGGCCTTCAGATGCAATTAGGGTGCCGAGCGGAAGGAAGCGCGGAAGGTTGGATGCGACAGGAGCAATGGAAGGGACAGCTGGGTTGCAGGCTGAACTCGACATCACAGAGGAGCCCAGTACTAGTATGCCTCGGGGCATTGACACCCCCAACACTTCAGTGGCTTCAACTGGTGAGTCAGCTTCTTCACACAACACCCAGGCACCATATCCCGCTTGGCCGTGGGCTGGCAGTCATTATTGTTCTAATAATGCACCCACACTTTACAGTGCGCCGCCCATGGGGTGGCCCAATATGGTTTGGCCTCTGGCTAACTTGCAGTTCTGTGGCTGGGGTACGCCATATGTGACTCCTCCCGATCCAGGGACATCTAGCGCAGGAGCTGGTGCAGGCACCTGGCCACACCCGTCAGTGCCCAACATGGGATAAAATACTGTTCCCATTTCGGCCTTGCCGTGTGGAGATTACTCCACACCGTTGGGAGACCATTTAACCCCGGCCACCAAGGAAAAAATATGAAAAGGAAAGTATGTAGATTTCTTTGACCTCTTGAATCGCGAGGTGGACAATAAAGAGATTGACAAAGATGACAAGAAGGAAAAGGAAAAACGTAGAAAGAAAAAGCCGGATAGGACTTGGTCCAACTGGGTCCCTGGCTTTACTATTTACGCTGGAGTCTTAGTTAAGGCTCAACCTTGGAGGGCCTCCTTGCTGTTGCAATATTTTGATATAATATATAGGGCATATACAGATTTTGCAGGGCAAGCTTGGCTTCTATATGACCAAGCATTTTGGATGAAGAGTGCCATTCAACCCAACCTGCATTGGGATGAGCCGCAGCCGGGGTTATGGTTACAACATATGACCCCAGCAAGGCCTAATATAGGCGATAGGTTTGATAGTGTTCATTTGAATAAGAAAGTGACTAGCAATCTTAATCCCCACCCGGGAGCGGGGCAGGCGGTTCAACCCCATCTGCATTGCTATGAATATAATTCCAAAGGTTTCTGTTCAAGAACACCTTGCAGGTTTAGGCATGAGTGTATCACTTGTGGAGGCAAACACCCGAATTCCACTTGTTTTAAAGCGGGTGCGCAGCACCAAAACAAGGGGGCTGGAATTGGCAAAAAGCCCAATGGGAACGGTGGTGCCCCTGGTAAGGGGACCCACACCAATTAAAATTGATGTTTTAAAGGCTTGGCTACTATCTTACCCACGGGAAAGAGATGCAGAGTATTTATACCATGGTTTTCAATATGGCTTTAGAATCCCGGCTTTAGAAGATCGTAGGGCATTTTTAGCAAAAAAATCTTCGATCAGTAAACGGTTTGGAGGATATTGTACAGAGTAAAATAGACAAAGAGGTTAAAGAGGGTAGGGTTTTAGGGCCTTTTAATGAGCTACCCATAGCAAATTTAAGAGTTTCCCCCTTAGGCATAGTACCTAAAAAGGCCCCTGGTGAGTTTCGTCTGATTCATCACCTGTCCTTCCCGGAAGGGACGTCGGTTAACGACGCCATTCCATCTGAACTGTGTACCGTATGATACACCTCATTGGATGAGGCCGTTAACATGGTCAGGGCTTGTGGAGTGGGGGCGGAGCTGGCAAAATGCGATATTAAATCAGCATTTAGAATTTTGCCAGTCCACCCCTCGGATTTTAATTTGTTGGGCTTTCAATTTCAGGGATCCTATTACATAGATAGGGCTCTACCTATGGGCTGTTCAATCTCATGCGCTGCGTTTGAAAAATTTAGTACTTTCATTGAATGGAAAACCAGACAAAGAGTGCGCTGTAACTCCACAGCCCGTTACCTTGATGATTTTTTATTCTGTGGGAAAGCAAATTCAGGAAGGTGTAGACTGATTTTAGATAATTTTCAGGTCCTAGCTAGGGAGCTGGGTTTGCCATTAGCGGAAGAGAAAACAGAGGGACCGGCCACGTCCCTCACCTTTCTAGGAATTGAACTGGATACGTTGCAGCAAACTTCACGACTGCCTCTTAATAAACTGACAGACCTTAGGGCCAGAGTGAGCAATTTACTAGTTAAGAAAAAGGTGACTCTCAAAGAATTACAAGAGGTGGTAGGTCATCTAAATTTCGCGTGCAGGGTGGTAGCACCGGGTCATGCCTTTTTAAGGCGACTCTGTACTGCCATGTCAGGCCTAAAACGACCAATGCACAAGACTAGAGTAACTAGGGGCATGAAGGAGGATCTTTTGGTTTGGAAACAATTTCTAGAGAGGTTCAATGGGGTCTCGTTTTGGAAATCTGAAATCTGTTTAAGAGCGGATTTCCAAGTGAATTCCGATGCCGCCAGGGCATTTGGATTCGGAATTTATTTTCGCGGCAGATGGTGTGCCGGTACATGGCCCACGGAATGGCACCAGGAGGACATCACGAGGGATTTAACATTTTTAGAGTTTTTTCCGATTGTAGGAGCCCTCTGGCTCTGGGCCGAAGAATGGTCGAATGCAGTGGTCCGTTTTTGGTGTGACAGCCAAGCGGTTGTCTACATCATTAACAATCTTACATCACATTCAGATAGAGTAATGGATTTGGGTAGGGCTTTTACGTTACGGGCATTGCAATTTAATATTATGGTGCATGCCCGACACGTGCCTGGTATTGACAATAGGATAGCTGATGCTCTCTCACGCCGACAGATCGAGCATTTCAGGGAGTTAGCCCCGGAGGCCAGGGAACTGCCAGAGGTTCTTCCAGAGGAGGTCTGGAAGATTGGCGTGAAGAAGCATCAAGAGCGATAGGCCTCGCATTGGCTCCGAGGACGAGAAGGGGTTACTTAGCTGTGAGTAACGAGTTTCAAGAATTTAGGAGGACGGTGGAACTGGAACAGGTTTGGCCGGCCCCGGTGGAACAACTCCAGCAATTTATAATATTTCTGCATAGGAAAGGCTTAGCGCCAGGCACCATACAGGGTAAACTGTCGGCTTTGGCCTTCTATGCTAAAATTAATGGATACAAAGATTTTTCCTGTGATTTTAGGATAAAGAAAATGTTAGAAGGGTGGTCTAAGGAGAGGGGACAGGTGCCGGATGCTAGGACACCCATATCTCCAGCTCTTCTTGAACGATTATGCGGGCAATGGGTGAAATTATGTAGGGACCAATATGAGGTGGCATTAATTAAGGTGGCTGCATTAGTAGCCTTCTTTGGAGCCCTTAGGATTAGTGAGTTAGTAGCGATGGGACGGGCAGACACCTCTCGAATTGCCTTACAACAGAGAGATGTTACGGTTCAGGATAATCAAGTGAGAATTAAAATTAGACGATCCAAGGTTGATCAGACAGGTAAAGGCAAACAATTGGTCTTAGGGCAATGCAGCATCAGGAGCATCTGCCCCATGCAGGCCACCCAAAACTTCATGGAGTGTAGGGGGCAAGTTTCAGGGTATTTTTTCCAACATGCTGATGGGTCACCACTGACCAAATATCAGTTCTGGAAACTTACTGATATGGCGTTGGATAGGATACGGGTGAAGGATATGAGATTTGGCACACATTCCTTTAGAATAGGAGCAGCATCGACGGCAGCAGCCCTAGGGTATAGCACAGACCAAATTAAGCAGTTGGGGCGTTGGTCGTCAACTACTTATCGAAGGTACATTAGACCTCTACCTAACGTGTAGGCAGGGGCCGTTTGTGTCATTTCAGGTGCCACAAGTTCTGAAGGTCGAAGGCACGTGATGATCGTCGGCCACAGTTTTGTTTATTGGGCGGCGCGTCATGCTGCTTCTTCCCCGTGGGGGAATGATTTGGGGCTTGGTGCCCATGCGTATATTACCTGGAGAGGCATGCGTGGCATGCAATGGATACAGCTTGGTAGGTTGACGGCCTTCGACCAAACTCCACCTGATGTTTTGTTAATCCATCTCGGAGGCAATGATCTACCAAGATCACCTGGTAAGGCATTGGTCCTGGACATTCTGAGAGACCTTAAGAGGTTGAATGCCAGGTATCCTGCAATGAGGATTGTTTGGTCTACAATCATCCCGCGGTTAGCCTGGCGAGGCGCCCGGACTATTGGCAATGTTAACAAGGCCTGGCTGGGTGTTAACAGAGAAGTGTGTAGAGGTGTCTGCAGCGGCGGCCTTGAATCGGTGATTAATCACCACAGGATCCATATGCGTAACACTGAATATTTTCATAGTGATGGCGTCCACCTGTCTGATGCAGGTTTGGACACATTTTTAGAAGACATCAAGGGGGGTCTGCTTTCTGAGCTCGGAATGCTCGGTGGCGGGCATGCTGTGGCGGGTAGTGCGGAAAAACAGGTAGTCTCGGTGTGTCCCATTTGTAATTCAGGTAAGCCAACAGTGCATCCGACCTCCCGGCTCTGCGGATCGTGCGATTACAGGGCCGGTGGTGGGAAGATGCGCTGGGCCACTTCCGGACCAACAGTCATCAATTAAAGATGTCTTGAGGTCTGGGGTGTTTATTAGCGGCCGGCCGGGTTCCTGCTGTCTTTAAGACCACTGGAACCTGGGGTCGGGGACTCGCCCATTGACTGATCAAGGGGTATTTAGATACACTGCCTTTACCTGTTTCTGCACTACAGCAGGCCCCTCCTTTGATGATGTTGGCGATATACAATTTGATCTGATTTAATAAAGTGTGGCCCGTATTTAATCCATATCATTGTCTCGAGTCTTTATTCCGGGACTGGGTGGGCAAATTGTCCTTGTTGTGGCATTATGTCCCAGATGTCAAGTAATTATATTCCAAGTGAAAGTTGTCCAGATGCTTAAAGTAATCGGTCCAATTCCATCAATCCTTGCTTCCATAGGTCCACTTTAATAGATTGATTATCTTTAGGGTTAAGCTTGAATCCATTCTCAGATGTAGAGAGTTTTCCCCGCCTAAAGGCTTAAGATCCTGTCAAGTTCAGAACCCAGGATACTGTTTGGAAGTTCCACTGTGACTGGATTAGGCTTTCTAGGGTTAATTTATCTGTAGTTCAGTTCCATCCTCAAAAAGAAAGGGAATTCCAAACAGCCATAAAGTGTTCAAGGTCATTGATTCTAGGCTTTTTGCCAGCACCATAGATAGCTGTTACAAGTAGCATAAACAGGTTTACTTTCCCAGAGTTGTTGCCAATGGTGTTTTCAGGAGAAAGATTCTTAAGTTTATAATGACAAGTAATACCAAACTTCCTTCCTTGAAGTATAATTAAATGTCAAATTAATATCCAATTTATTTTCCTTGTGTCTCCCTGCATCTCCTCCTCTTTCCAGATTCCCCGCTGCTCAGTCAGTGGTGAGGAAATAGAAGACACTATTTCTGCCATAGGAATTGTCTCATCCAGGGATAGTAAAGCAATACAGTTAAAAAAATATTTATCACCCAGTGGTAACACAATGTTAATTAGGCTGCTTTATCGCTTTTCCATTGCCAGCTGCCGATGACTTGCAGGCAAGCTAGTTCAGCTGCTTGTTTCCGCCCGCTGGTTGATTGGGGAGGCTTCTCTCCCATTTCACCACCTCTTTGGGGTGGTTGTAACTCCCTGGGGGATCCCAAATAGGTCGGAATTCAGCCCAGGGGACGGAGCTCCATCCTCCTCCTGCTGTCTCGTTGCAGTGTCAAGCCAGAAGTTGGGTTGTCATTGCTTTTGTCCACTTTCTGCCCAGTGTGACCACCTGATCCAAGCACAAAGCAGTGCTCGTAAGGGTGTCAGTTCCCCTCTACCAATCTCCTGTTGTCCGCAAACAGTGGTTTTTTTAAGGCTTGCAAGGCAACACTGGAACACTGTCACTAGGTCACTTCAGAAAATTAAAATTTAAAAACAGGTGGAAATTACCTATTAACATGTTCTCAAAGGCTGTGGAAACACAGCTCTGCCTCTGCCCCTGCTGATTTGTGCAAATTGTGTGATGTTTAGACAGCTACATTGAGTTCAGCCACAGAAACCCAATTTGAAACAATGCAGATCATAGCAGAGCCAAGTATATTTTCCCTGCTATGCAATCACACCCTAAGCAACAGGGTTTGAGCTGTTAAATTACAATTTTAAGACAGTGTTGAATATACTATCAGATTAAACCAAATCCTCAATTAATACAATTTTAAAATTTAAAACAACAACAAAACAATGTCAACAATTAAAAGATTCTGATCAGTGGCCAAAGGCAGAAGAAAAGTACATAAGTGGCCAGACTAGCCTTCACCAAAAAGGATTTACATAACCTAGGTGGAGCAACCAAGATCTGGATAATCCAACTCATCTGAGAAACCTTGGAGCTGAGAAGCTACCACAGACTCCAGAATTTTATCCTATACTTTGTACTGGACAGCAGCCAACAGCTATCCAGCACAGTGAACTTCAAGTAGATTTTTGTTAAAATGTGGGTCTTACTACTTCCTCCTTTCAGCATTCTGGAACCATGCTTTCAAAGTTCGTCATGACAGAGGCCCACACTAACCACTTAGGTACACTACCCTGATTGTTTTGGTGTGGGTAAAATCCAGGAGGGCTGAAAGTATTGATGGCTGGGGAAGTCTTCCTGCCCAGTACCCTCCCAACACCTTAGTCCACTCTGACCAAGCAGTGCTTCCAGGGAGTTACCAGAAACCCACAAGGTTAAGTGCTTTGACTCTTACACCAACCATACAAGGTAGGAATACCAAAAATGCCTGCATAACAAACAGACTTCTGGTAGATGGTTGAGGCAAGCCTGGTTTTAGTACCACCAACCCTCTCAATCCAAAAAAGAATCAAACAGCTCTAAAAATTTTGTATTTTATCAAAAGTGAAAAAGTAAAAAAGAGCAACACTTTAAAACAATTCCCCATCAAGGTATCTTGTCAAGTTAAGACCATTTCTTCTTCACTCAACAGGAATGAAGAAGACTGGAGACAGGTTCTAATCTAACAGACAGGGTTGGACCTGTGAATGAAAAATATAAGAGCTGAACTAAATTTTATGTTATTTAAAAACTAAAATTTATTTTATTTATTTATTTGATTTTTATACCACCCATCTAGCTACCAAGGCCACTCTGGGCAGTGTACAAGATAAAATAATGACATGACAACAAGGGTACTCAACAACAACCAAACAAAATATAAAAAGTACTAAACAAATTATGGTAAAAAAACCACATAAGACATAGGAAAATAAAATGAAAACATGGTGGCTAGTTGGATGTTAATTATTAAAGGCACTATTGCATCAGGATGTATTCAAATCTGGCAAGGCCTGTATGAAGAGCCGCATTTTTAGTAGCTTTTTAAAGGTTCCCAATGAAGGGGCCAGGTGGATTTCGGGCGGGAGACTATTCCACAATTGTGGGGCTGAAACTGATAAGACTAAAATTTCTGGCTTCTGAAGAAAAATATGTAGATTTCTGGTCTCTTCCAAGGTCTTGACACATGCATAATTAGTTCCCCCTGCTGTTTGCTGTGACCTTAGTCTTCACAGCAAAGTAAATACAATCTTGACTATGTAAAATAGAAATAAAACTGGTACATGTGCCAGTTTTAGACATAAACCGTAAGTTATATAGCTTGAACTCTATGTTGATTATTCTGATTTTATTTTAATTTTTGGCTGTAGGTTAAATTAGATGACTGTCGAATTCTTTCTAGTCTTGTATTTTTGAAGTTCAATGCTTTTAAATGGAAATTTGCTGAAATGCTAAAAGTTCTGGGGGCCAAAGACATTATAACAAATTCTGGTAATTGAATATGCATAGAATTCAATAATCGTAGGTTATGGAATAGGTAGCAAAATGTTTTAGAAAGAGTAGTACTGGCCTGCATTTTGAGCCTCCTGTTAATATATTTCAAAAGCTCATTCTGATGGATAATGTTATCATTAGTATATTTAGGCATGAAGAGCTGAAGTGAAGCACTTTTACATCCTATTGATTTCAGTGGGAGAGATTTAAGTTCATGTGTAACTCTTAATCTGATGTGATTTGAAAGTGCTTAACTGTAAGTTGGATACCATAAAACTAATTATCTGTTTCAGTAATACTAATGAATGACAGTGCAACCAGGCTAATTAAGCATGTTCAGATCCCAGCAATGGGAAAGATTTTATGTTAATTTATATGTTTATGATTAAAATGTTCAAATGGTGTCATGTAATATAAAAAGAAATTATTGTGTACAATATCTATAACAAGCTAAGTATACACACAATTCAATTCTTAAAAAAAAAAAACTCTCCAGTGTATGAATGTGGGAAATTGTGCTTCAGTATTGATGATTCAAAATGCCAGGAAATGGCCCAGTATAGCTGCACAATATTGTGCCTGCTTTGCCAGCAGAAAAAAGGATGCCAAACTTTTTTTTCCTGGATCACCAGAAAGGCAGAAAAGTGGGAATTCAATCAAATCAAGCCTAAACTCTCATTAGAGAAAAAAATGAGTAAACTGTGGCTATCCTACTGTGCACATATATTGAAAATACAGAACTGACAAGAAGAGACAATATGGTTAGGAAAAGTGGGGAGACAGCAGGAAGAGAGAAAGACCTGACATGGGAGGAACAGACTCAAGAAAGGAACTAGAATTCGCCTATAGAGAGGTTGTTCTCTCCATCTTCATAAGCTGCAGCTTCCTCTCATTTTGCATCTTTCAAAACTAGTACTGTCCAGCTTTCCCAGTGAAACAACAAGAGTCACCCTCTGGAAGTGGAGTAGGCATTTTTGTGGTGCTCCTGACTGGCAGCTGCGACACATTTTTCACTTACTCCTTACTGCTTTAAGACTTGCTGTGGTGTTCCTTATTTCAGATAATTTGCATGGCAGGAATTAGGTCACAATGGAGCATGTAGTGTGGATGACAAAGAAGCTGAGGTAAGATGGCTTAGCCAACAACTTGATGGGCCTTGCATTGGCTGCCCGTTCGGGATTCGCATGGCCCCGTCGCTGGGCATCTTTAAATGCCAACTGAAAACCTGGCTGTTTAAGCAAGCCTTCCCTCCACCCACCGTCTGAATTTTGTTATTTTGTGTTTTCTCCCATCTTGGATCATTATTTATTTAGTAATATATTTGTGACGAAATGCCTACAGGTGACGTCATTCCTGCCTGTCAGTCACAGGAGCTCTAGAGGGAGGAGCCAAGGATAGAGCAGGAGGGGCGGAACCAAGGGACAGTTGGACAGTTGGAACCTGAGTGAGACAGTTGAGAAGTTGGAGCTTAGAGAGAAGAGAAGAATGAGAGTGATCTGAATAGAGAGTTAGGAAAGTGAATTAAGAACAAGGTTATTAGAGTGAACAAGCAGGAATGAGAACACCTAGAATAATATAGATATTAAGTGATTGAAAATATAACACAAGCCTGAATATATGTCCCGTCCAATCCATACTTAATCAAACCCCTGTTACAGTGACTACGTGATTTACTTTGTGAAATGATTGATAATAAAAGGTTATCTGTTATTCAAACCAACTGATTCTGTAGTTCAATAAGCCTTGCACGTGGCAGCACATGTGTCTAACACTCAGAGGTGGTATTAAGAAAATAATACCGGGTGACAGCGAGAGAAACCAAAAGAGGGAGAGAACCTTTGTGAGGGCCACAACAAACACAGACACAAGGGCGATCCCCACAAGTGGTGGCAGCGGTGTGGGAGCCGAAGTGAATCCCCACCAGCGGTGTGGGATACGAAGTGAATCCCCACAAGAGGTGTGGGATCCGAAGTGAATCCCCACAAGAGGTGTGGGATACGAAGTGAATCCCCACAAGAAGTGTGAATTCCACAAGTGAAGGGATTCAAGTAAAAATCCAGTGAGCCAAAAGAAATCATAGTCCAGCAAGAAAAGCCATTGAATTTTCAGAGCTAAGGAGAACTATTAATCAGTCAGAGAGACGTGTGTGAAGGAGTAGAGAACCCTCTGTTTAGGGAATAACTTAGGGACTCCAGGTCACACAACGTAGAAGGACTGAAATAGTAAAGCAAAGCTCTGAGGGAAAATTCAAGGGGGTTTCAAATTACCTCACGTGTGAAGTGAAGTCCAGGCTAGCTTGGGACCCAAGCTCTAAGTGAGCATTGAAGGGACAAGTGGAGGCCGAGGGGACAGAGAACTGAGGTGATTGAACAGTAAAGGCTGGGACCATTTCTAAAGGCATATATTTCTGTTTATTCTCTGTGGCCAAGAGCAAAAAGAGACTTTGTATCAGGCCAAGGGACTGGCTGAGGGCCAGAGGAGAAAAACAGTGTAACCAAAAAAACTCAGTAGCTGCCAGCGGAAGGCTAATAGAAACAGTATCACTCTCTCTAACTCAAGAAAGGAAAAAAGCCATTTGAATTGAGGCTTGTCTTTACAAATCACTATAAAAATGCCTACCAAGAAAGGAAAGGTGGCAAAAGAAGCATCATCAAAGCCACAAGATTTACCTCGCGAGGAGGGAATCTTAGAGCTGGAGGATGATGGAATTGTAATCCAGGAGGGTAATACCTCAAGGGAGGAAACTGCCTCAAGGGGCGAGATTGCCTCAGGGGAGGAAACCGCCGCAAGGGAAGAAGTAGTTGTCTCAAGGGGAGAATCTACCTCACTAGAGTATCAAAAATGGAAATTTGAAAAGGAGCAGGAGCAAGCATTTAAATTAAGAGAACTAGAATTTAAAAGGGAGGCAGATAAAGAAAAAGCTACAGCCCAAGAAAGAGAGAGAGAAAGAGAGACTGCCTTAAGGGCTGAGGCAGAAAAAGCTAGGGCTAGGGCGGAGACTGCAGCCCAAGAAATTGCCCTGAGAGAAAAACAGATGAATTTTCAGTTGGAAATGAGGCGAATGGAGCTAGCAGAAGCCCAAGCTAATAATAATAATAACACCAACACAAATTCTGAGGGGGGACGCTTATCGAAAGCAGACCTTAAGAAGTTCCCTATGTATATGAAAGGCGATAACCCCGAAGCCTTCATGATCCTGTTCGAACGCTCGTGCTGGGACTTCGGTGTGGAGGGGCCAGAACGAATGGTAGTGATGAGGTCTCAGATTAGCGGCGAAATGGCCGAAATCTATGCCCAGATGCCAGTAGAGGTAGCTAGGGACTAACAAGAATACAAAAAGATGGTCTTCCTACACTTTGGCATCAATGCAGAAAATCTAAGACGGAAATTTAGGGCATTGATCAAAAAGCCAGATGAATCCTACTCCCAACTGGGAGCAAAAATGAATAGATATCTTGACAAATGGCTGGAGCAGGCAGAAGTTCAGACCCTAGAGGAAATGAAAAATATAATAGGGCTTGAACAATTCTTCTCAGTTCTACCTGGGGAACTGAGGTATCTGGTGACAGATAAAAAGCCAAAAAATATTAGGGAAGCCAGTGAAATGGCGGACCATATAACACATATAAGAAACCCAAAATATTCTGAGGTAAAAGTTGGAGGAAAAACCTGGGAGGATAGAAAAAAGGAACCCAGAGAGTACCTCAGGAACCAACAGGCAGTTGGAAACCATTTTAAGGGCAAAACCTCAGAGCAGAACCAGCAGAAATACAGGAATTGGGAAGGAAAGGGAGATAGATTCCCAAGTATGGAATCAAAAACCCCTAGAACATGTTATGGGTGTGGTGGAAGAAATCACTTTATAGCACAATGCGCTAAAAACAGAAATAGTGAGCAACAAAATGGGAATTTGCCTAAGAAAGTATACTGCATACAACAAAATGAGGCACCCACAGGGACAGCTGTTGGGGAGGGCTCCATAGCAACACCAGTTACTGCTAGAGCAGAGGGCCCAGAGCAGCAAGAATCACAACTCCCAGTAGCTAAAATTCTCCAATGCTATATAATGGAAAATGACCAGGAACAGCTGGTTAGATGTTCTGGCGATAATATCTTTATAAATAAAATTAAATATTTAGCACTAAAGGACTCATGCTCACAGGTGACAGTATGCCACACAGAGATAATCCCACCAGAGTATGTGATACAAGGGGAAAATCTGAAGGTTAAAGGGATAGGAGAAGAAATAATTTCACGACCAGTGGCAAGGATACCAGTGACGTATCAAGAGTGGACAGGCTGGTGGAAGGTAGGAATTTCCAATCAACTTCCTACGCCTTGCTTAATTGGGCTTGACTTAACTGAACACGTTAAGAGGGTTTTAATAAATACCCGGTCCCAAAAAGAAATCAAAGAAACAACCTTAACCTTTGAGGAAAAAGGGGAGCTCCTCACTAACACCAATGAAAATGAAACAGATAAAATAGCTGAATTAATAGTCATGAGGAACCCACAAGAGAGTACCTTTAAAATGGAACAAAAAGCAGATCCTACCCTGGAGTTATGCTTTAAAATGGTCAGCGAGAGGCCAGTAAGCCCTGAGAAACCTGAGAGGTACATGATAGAAAAAGACTTGTTGTACAGGGAAACATTGACAAATCCCAAAAGAGGAGGTGAGAGCCTGCATAGACAGCTAATAATCCCGTCTAAATATAGAGGGAAAATATTGGAAAAGGGACACACAGACACCTTGTCAGCACATTTAGGCATCACAAGAACCAAGCAAAGAATCTCCCAGAATTTCTATTGGCCAGAAATGGGGAAGCAAATAAAAGCCTTTTGTCAGAGCTGTGACATATGCCAGAGACAAGAGAGCAGTAATGATAGAACAAAAGCTAAATTGTGCCCTTTACCCCTCATCTCCACCCCTTTCCAACGCATAGGCTTGGACATAGTGGGACCTTTACCCAAAGTCACCAGGAGGGGAAACAGGTTCATATTAACAATCATTGATTATGCCACCCGATATCCTGAAGCAGTCCCCTTAAGAAACATAGAAACACAGACAGTGGCAGATGCCTTACTGAATTACATGTGTAGAATGGGTTTTGCTTCAGAGATAGTTACAGATTTAGGAACGTCCTTCACTTCTAGGTTGATGAAGAGACTATGGCAACTGTGTGGCTTAAAACATGTAACGTCCTCCCCGTACCACCCGCAGACCAACGGACTGGTGGAGAGGTTTAATGGCACCCTAATGCGAATGATTAGAGCCTACACCGCAGGGAATCCCAATGATTGGGACCACAAATTACAACAATTACTGTACGCGTATAGGTCTGTACCCCAGGAAAGCACCGGGTTCAGCCCCTTTGAACTGCTGTTCGGGCGGAAGGTGCGGGGACCCCTAGATCTACTCCGCCAAAATTGGGAGGAACTAGAGGGGGAGCAAGACCCAGAAACAGTAATCACATACATAGAAAACTTAATGAATACCCTGCAAAAATCTCTGGAGATAGCAGCAGAGAATTTGCAAGGCCATCAGCAAAAACAAAAAGTATGGTACAACAGAAAGGCCAGAGAGAGAGCATTCAACCCTGGAGATGAGGTTCTGATGCTAAGACCCATCAAAGGGAATAAGTTACAACTAAACTGGGCGGGCCCTTACAGAATAACCTCCAAAATGAGCGAAACAAATTATATAATCTAGGAGGAGGGAGAAACTGGGCGAAGGGTGGTTCACGTAAATATGATAAAACCATACTACAGGAGGGAAAACGTTGTCTTATTCGCCATGAGGGAAGCAGACAACGAAAAACATGAATTACTTATTGGGAAGGGAGAGGTGAACCCAAATATAACCCTGAAGAAGTCCAAATCAGTCCCTTACTGTCCCAAGAGAGACAGGAAGAAGCGAAAGCCCTGCTAGGGAGATACAAGCAGGTATTCTCCAACAAACCAGGGATAGCAAAGGGGGTAGTGCATAAAATTGACACCAGAGAAGCACTCCCACAAGCGGTAACACCCTATCGAGTCACAGGTCCATATGTGGCCAAAGTTCGTCATGAACTAGACGAAATGCTAAAAGAGAAATCATAGTCCCATCATCCAGCCCGTGGGCAGCCCCGATAGTACTAGTGGACAAACCGGATGGCAGCATCCGCTTTTGCGTGGATTATAGAAAACTGAATCACATGACAAAATCAGATGCTTACCCAATGCCACGGTTAGATGATTTAATTGAAACGATAGGAGGATGCCAGTACATAACAAGTTTAGATCTGACCAAAGGTTTCTGGCAAGTGGAGTTGGAGCCCAAAGACCAGGAGAAAACCGCATTTTGCAGCCCTTTCGGACTGTTTGAATTCCGAGTCCTAAGTTTCGGATTGCGAAATGCTCCCGCAACCTTCCAAAGACTCATGGACCAGACTTTACAAGGTCTCAGAGAATTCACAGTAGCCTATATTGACGACATAGGAATTTACAGCCAAACGTGGAAAGATCACCTATGCCACATTGAACTAGTACTGCAAAGACTAAAAGAGACAGGACTAACAGTGAAGGCCAGCAAATGCCAGCTGGGTAGTTCTGAACTAAAATACTTAGGCCATATAGTAGGGGGAGGAAAAATCAAACCTCTGAAATCAAAAATTGAAGTGATTAGTAATTGGCCTAGGCCTACTTCCAAGAAAAAAATCAGATCCTTTTTAGGGCTAGTCGGTTATTACAGACGCTTTATACCAAAATTTAGCGAAATAGCCGCCCCTATATCAGACCTGACCCACAAAAAGAAAGCAGAAATTATCCAGTGGACGAGCGACTGCGAGGAAGCGTTTGGGAAGCTGAAGGAGGCGTTGATGACCGGTCCTGTGCTGAGAGCCCCTGATTTCCAGCGTGAGTTCACCGTGTCTACAGATGCGTCCAACGTCGGGTTGGGAGCCGTGCTGAGCCAGAGGGACCACAACGGAGACCATCATCCAGTGGCGTACCTAAGCAAGAAGCTGCAGGCGGGTGAGAAACATCTGTCTACCATAGAGCGCGAATGCTTGGCGATCATATGGTTGCTACGGAAACTTAAACCCTACATATGGGGCAGACATTTTGTCCTTTATACCGACCATTCCCCACTGCTGTGGCTGAGAACTATAAGGGCGAACAATAGCAAGCTATTGAGGTGGGCCCTACTGCTGCAAGACTTCGACTTCGAGGTACAGAGTGTCAAAGGGACTCAAAATGTAGTAGCTGACGCACTCTCGAGAGTACCAGAAGACTGAGGAACGGAAAAGAAGAAAAAAACTTAAAATGTGATTAAAAAGTGATAATATGTTTAGTTATGAAATGCATAAATAAAGATAAGCAAGTACAACTGTGATTGAAACTTTCTGCGAAATGAACTAATGGTAAGCAATGATAATACAAATGTTGAAAGAGTTACACAGCACTATTTAAGTAAGTATAAATGTGATTTAAAAATGTAAAGTATTATGAATATTATTAATACATGTTGAAAGCTGTTTTATGTTGTTCATGGAGCAAACTACTTTAAGTTTTGCTCTCTGAAACAAACTTTTTAAGGGGGAAGGTGTGTGACGAAATGCCTACAGGTGACGTCATTCCTGCCTGTCAGTCACAGGAGCTCTAGAGGGAGGAGCCAAGGATAGAGCAGGAGGGGCGGAACCAAGGGACAGTTGGACAGTTGGAACCTGAGTGAGACAGTTGAGAAGTTGGAGCTTAGAGAGAAGAGAAGAATGAGAGTGATCTGAATAGAGAGTTAGGAAAGTGAATTAAGAACAAGGTTATTAGAGTGAACAAGCAGGAATGAGAACACCTAGAATAATATAGATATTAAGTGATTGAAAATATAACACAAGCCTGAATATATGTCCAATCCATACTTAATCAAACCCCTGTTACAGTGACTACGTGATTTACTTTGTGAAATGATTAATAATAAAAGGTTATCTGTTATTCAAACCAACTGATTCTGTAGTTCAATAAGCCTTGCACGTGGCAGCACATGTGTCTAACACTCAGAGGTGGTATTAAGAAAATAATACCGGGTGACAGCGAGAGAAACCAAAAGAGGGAGAGAACCTTTGTGAGGGCCACAACAAACACAGACACAAGGGCGATCTCCACAATATTGTTATGATTTTAAATTGTTAAATTGTTACATGATATGTTGTTACCCGCCCAGAGTAGTCTATATGACTAGATGGACGGGATATAAATGTAATAAATAAATAATAAATAAATAAGACTTCAATGGTGAAGATTCCACTACTCAACCTTATTCTTATTGCCAGCTTGAGAAGAATGGTGGGAGAGAGAAGCTGTTAGTCTCTAAAGGTTTTAGTCTATTAAGTGCTCCTTGGAGGGAATGGTCCCAGCTGCCAGGGACTCTTTGGCTCTTCACTTTGTTGTGGGCAGGATGGATGATTTCCCTGCCAAACAAACAACATTTTCTCAGGGCTTTTTCTTTCAGAGAGCAACAACATTTAGTTCATTGGCCAAAATCCAATTGTATACTTCCCCTGGATCTACTGTTTCCATTAAAATCAACCACCACCTTTCCCCCCTCTGTAGCCTCTGTACACAGTTAGAGGGGGCTGGGATACTTTCTGGAACATCATATAGTTCATTATATAGTGATTCAGTCAGTGGGAGATGGAGAGGAAGTTTCTGTTCCATAGGCCATGAATACCAAGGTACACCACTGGATGTCTACATCATTTTTGCTTGTTTCACTACAACTATCATTTAAAGTACAGTAAAGAGACTGGTCTTTTTTTACAGATATATTTGGTGTCTTGGGATACTGAATTGACCCTTCTGATATTTAACAGTCTTGTTGAGCTCCTGTCACTAGGGAAATATTTTGTGAATTCCTAAGGCATACAATTGAATTTATCTGAATTACATCATCAATAAAGCATCAGTTAACATTTAAGAAAAGTTCAGTATCTCAGAATAGCTTAACATATGGTTTGACATGGGAATACTTTTGGTTTGCACAAATTGAAGGACGGGGAAAGGCTATACGTATAATATCTCCAAAATCCTTATAAGGATTTCATTTAAATGCTGATTCAGACCTGTTCACAGGGATATTATAAACCAGGCATATGGTACAGTTAAACAGTTTGTCTGGTTAAAACAAACCATCAAGCTGCTCATTCTCCCCCTGATTTCTTTAAATACATATTTTAATTTTACACTGTTATTTTCCTTTTTTACATGATGGAGTATAAAAATGTTGCTATTTTTGCAAACAGTTGCAACATTTATATTACAACTTACCTTCAAGTAACTCAAGGTGCACATGGTCGCACCCTCATTTTGTCAATTTTATTCTCTAGATTAGGCTGAGACAGGAACAGCCCTAACATTCATAGCTGAGTGGAGATTTGAACCAAGGTCTCCGCAGTCCTGAAAACCACTCTGGTATTGTGGGTAGACCAGAACTCAGGAAAGCTAACTCTCTGCTTAGCTGTGAAATCATTCTTTCAACATCTCACATGACTGAAAAACTCTGTTAGGGTTACTGTAAGTCTGAAGTGACTTGACAACACATAACAACTTCTCTGTCATAGTTTAATAGTGAATCCCAAACAAAAATGCTGAGATGCTGTCAGAATATACAGCTCAGAATCACTCACTCTGCTGGCTACGGATTCTGCCAGTGGAAGCCCAGCAACATCAGGGGCGCCATGTCTGGGAACCATTGCTTTACATAAAACAGCAGTGTGGTTTTCTGTGGTACTTATAGTGCTCCCACATCGTATCTCATCAAGGCATTGAAGAGAGGAAATAAAAAATATGTTTGTGGTCTTCTAAGCTTTGTGGGCTGACTTGCAGTGTTGCTGTAGTTAAGTACCACTGCAGTAGCACAACTTCAGTAGCTTGATTTGTGGCACATCTAGCTATTGCTGAACGAGAAGACTGGCGTCTGTACCCTACAATGAAACAATGCTTTTGCCTCCAAATACTGAAATGCTTATTTGACTAACGGGTTTGGATGCTTAATTGCTAGCTTAATCATCTAGCTTTTTAATTATTCATTTCTGAAGACGCTAGAGCAGTTTTCTTCTTCTTTTACATTAGCAAACTATACTATATTTGTATAGTTATATAAACTAATAATATATTTTCCCTTTTGCAGTTACTGTTTTCAGCTCTGTTCACTTTGCTTGTTCAGGAATTTAAATATACAGTGGGATCTCAGTATCCATGGAGTATCAGTCCAAAGCCCCCCCCCCCCCCATGGATACAAAAAACCTTGGATACAGCAAACTCTATATATGGCATTGGTTCCTTCTAGTAGCCAGTTCTGATAATACATCTTGGGGTTGGTATTTCTGGTTTGTTTGTTTGTTTGTTTAATATATTCAGGCAGCAGTTAAGTGAAACTGAAGGTACTAATCCATAGATATGGCAGTCTTACTGTATCTGCTATTGAATATATTTAATAAATAGTCACTATTTTGTGGTTACTCAGAAATACCATAATACAGCTAATAATGGGCCAGCATAAGCAAAGAAATATTTCATGCTGGTCAGGGTTGCTCTGTTTAGAACATGGTGCACCTTGTAATGACTGGGTGCAATTGTTTTAGCAACAGAGCAGCTCCCAAGCTACATAGTTTCACACAAGAAATTTCGCTGATGCAATATTAATATTATAGGAAGGAGGTGGAAATAAGAGAAGCTATTGTCTGTTGCATAAAGATTTTGAACTGGACCTGATATAGATAGTTTACTGTGGGTTGAGAGCACACATGTGCGTTGTCTTTGTTAAATGTGAAAAAGTGGACTGAATTTGGAGTAGCAAGGGGGTGGAACAAGGAACTGCAGTTCACCCCAGGGTAGATCAACATCACAGTGGCTCCTTCATATCCCATTCTGCATCTGTGGGTTTAAAAAGATAGTCAGTACGTAATTTGAACTGAGGAAAGAGGAAATTAAAAGTAATACAATAGACTGAGCTGCTAGTGCCAAAGGAGAAAGCAAGTATCAGTTGAACCTCCACTCATGGAAAAGGCCTCAGATCTCCCCAGATACTCTAATGACAAGATGCTAGGGGGGGCTTAGACTGAGGTCACTGCACTGTACATGAACAGTCATTCTGTCAACTTCAGGTTTACAGCCCTTGTTTCCTGGCATTTTGGAACGTCAATGAACATTGAAAGCCCTTGGCAAATTGTATTTGACCAAACATTTGTGTTGTTGTTTTCCTTTTTTAATCCTTTTGGGGGAGAGAGAGACCTAGTTGTGACTTGTGTGAATGTGCTACAGTCCCTACATTGCCCACTACAAATATCAACTGTTGTGAAACATACATAACACTGTATTTGATACCTTATAATAAGCTTCCTGCTTCATTACTGAGTTTCTTGTACCCGAGGGACACATGCAAGGATTTCCTCACTTACCCTTTTCCATATCCTTATTTTCTATGCTCATCCTAAGCAGTTACTATTTGACATAACAAGAAAAGCCTACGGACGTTCCTCATCTCCTTAAACAAATGTGACTAT
Organism: Intellagama lesueurii; assembly: GCA_037013535.1. NCBI lineage: Eukaryota > Metazoa > Chordata > Lepidosauria > Squamata > Agamidae > Intellagama > Intellagama lesueurii. The sequence continues at coordinate 117,758,293 of JBAJHW010000003.1, forward strand.
ACAGCATATCCAAATACAGCCATTAGTTTGGAGGCACCACAATGATTTTACAATGTAGAAGGCAAAATCATCTTTACTTGTCACTCTGCTACCTCTTTGGCATTTATCAAACTTGAGAACTTCCAAACATGTTACTTAAACAGTGTGGATAGTTTAAGGCTTCAGTTAATGCTGTCAGCTTCAGTATCCCAGCTCCATTTAGTATGTACATTGGATTCAGCTGCAAGCAAAAACCATATATGTCTGCATTAACTTCCATTCTAATAGTAGGAGCATGACAGTTTCCATATCTGAAGTGACTGTAATGAATACGTCCAAACACACATACTCTTACTGCAAGGATAGAGACAGTAAGAGATGGAGAAACTGGAGCCCCAAGGGGTTGGCTATACATTCAAAGATGATGTTGTGCTGTTGGAGTTGATGTTACCGGCCAAACCTGGGTTCTAAGATTCTCTGGCAAGGAATCAGGCATAGATGCAACAGCTGAACCAAAGGCCCAATTTTATTTGAATAACAGCAAATAAAAGGTCAGCTGGAACTTCTCTTAAAAGCAGAAAAGATCCCGAAAATACAGTGTACATATGTTTTATAATGATACAAACAAAGAGTCATAAAATGCTATAATTCTATTGGTCATTTGTACCCCAAGTTTGGATCCAGTCCCTCATTGGGTAGTGATGCCAACTACGCTGATCTATTGGTTCCCTATAGATATGCAGATTCTGTGCCCGTGTGTCCTTGGCCTATGCCCAAGATGCGCCTGAATGTCTGGGGAAATAATCTTATATTTTGGTATGTTTATGTGTAGGCTTCCTGGACCCTGATATATGGCCTTCACTCTCCGGCTCCCTGGTGTAAATGTTTTGGCCTGTCGTGGCTGGTTTCCTCCTGCCTGCATTCCAGGACCAGGCCATCTGCCAGATCAAAAGGAGGATGGGCCAAACAAAAGTGTTACAATGACATTCCATACAATGTGTGAATGTTCCTCTATTTGCCTGAGCTATGTGTGAATGTTCCTGGGCCTAGTTTCTCTGAGGCCTGTGTTTTCTCTGCTAAGGGTTATACTAAAATCTAGTTTGATTCTGCTCCGGTATCATTACTCTTATGCCTTTGGCAGAAGATCTTGAATTCCATGCAATGGACAGCTATGATTGTCATTATGGATGTCCAGAAGCAAATTAAAGATGCTGATTTTTTTTAAAGAGAGAGAGAGCGTGACTAAACTGATGCCATGCTACCTGAAAATGCAACATCTTTCTTGAAAACTATTTTTTTAGATGAGACTTCTGATGTTCAGCACACTCTGGGCTAGAGAAAGGAATTTGCACACCAGATGGAATGAGGAATCCAGCCTCCTGCAGTTGGCGCATTGTATAGTGCCAAAAACCTGTGCCAAAGGATCCCCCAGCCTCCCTTCCTAAGCATTTTTAAGGGTACACAGGGGCTGCAGAAGGGAGCAGAATAATAAATTCTGGCTGAAACCTTGAGGCTCTCAGGTACAATCACATACACATTTACCTGGTAGTAAGTCCCAGTGAATGCAATTATAGGATGTTGGTATACATGATTCAGTGACCCAAAGGAAAGAACCAGAGTCAAATGCAAACATTGAAACACTATGTTGCCCTAGTGAACTCTATCTGAAATTAATTTGTTTAAAGGATATTGTTCAGCCAAAGACCAAGGAGCATGGGGTGGCTGGTTAAAAAACAACAGCAACAACAACCACCAAAAATCCAAAAACCTCTTTGCCTTCTGGTCTATATTTTCCCATTTAGTGTGATGGAGGCATCCATTATATGCAATCATAGAAAGTTGTGGTATCCTGAATCCACCTAGTCCAGTATTGTCAGCATTAACTGACAGCAATTGTTGAGGGTTTCACATCCATTCCTTCCCTCACCATGCCTTGGGACACCAAAGGTTGGCCTAGGAAATTTCTGCATGAAACCTTCCTATGCTGAGAAATAAACATGTAACTGGTGGAGTTCATCTAAGATGGAATTCGTATGCTCAATGTAACTGTCCCCACTCAGCCTGCAGCATTCTGGATTTCTTTACATCTCTAAACCATATTCAAAGGTAGACCCATGTAGCATTTCCTCCAAAAGTGATGTACCAGTGCTTGTGTCACTGTTGCCAGATGAGTCTTCTCAAGAAACATGCTCAGTTGGTGCACTACTTTAGCTGTGCAAGCACACTCTTGGCTATCACCTGGGCAGCCACATTGAGTGAATGCAGGAATATTCCCACATTGCAGATGTGAGACTTCAAATGGAGTGTAACACCATTCCAGTGGAATCCCTACTCCATCAGCTTGTGACTAACCAGGGAACCTTGCTTAGGTTATGATTCAAGTTATTTGCTGTCATTCCATTCATTATTAACACCAGAACCACTTTATAAAGAAAGTAATTTATTTGGATTCACGTTGAAAGAAAAGGTAGAATTGGGTGTCAATAGCATATCGGAGGCACCAAACTGTAGACAGCCAATCCTGAATGTTTCATATATATGTTTAATATCACCAAATATAAAACAGAACCCCAAGGGACTCCAAAGGCCAATAACCACAGTATTCTATAGGAGCTCCCCAGCTTTGCATTCTGAACTTGCTCCTCCAGAAATGACCAGAGTCATGATTAAACAATGTGTCCAAGTCCCATCGTAGGAAGGCAGCCAAGAAGATATAATGGTCAATGGTACTGGAACGTCTGCTGAAAGAGTCAGCAAATCTCCCAAGCACACAATCGAGTTGCCAACTTAGATAGTCCACCAAAGTGACTGAGCCCAAAGCTAGACAGAAATGGTACTACGTAATTTGTCTCATCCAGAAAGGAATCCCTGGAGCTGGGTGCAACTTATTCTCAATTAGTGTGTGCTAATAATGAAAACAAATAAAAAATTCCAAATAGTAGATTTAATTTGATTTTACTGTTATCAGTTTCCAGAAATTCACACTCTGTCTGACACCTTACAACTGATTACATATTCATCCAGATGCAATTATAGTTTTAAATTCTTTCCCAGCAGAGCAACTCATTACAAAAGCTTAAGGTCTTGTCTTAATTGTCTCTCTGTATACCTCGGTGGCTCAAGTTTGAAAATAATTTCCATTTTTGACCTTTTAGATAACTGTTAACTTTAGCCCTTCGAAGAGAAGCAATTAAGGAAAAAAATGCTTACAAATGGGTTCTTGAGTGTTATAACTAATGAGGGCCAAAAGCACATAAAGAAGAAAGATGGTAGCAAGATGTCAGAGCACTGTTTCAAAGGAAATCTCATATTAAGGGAAAAGGGGATCTGATAGGAATTACTGAGATATAGAATGATGTATTTTACAGAGATAGATTGGGCTGTGTGGGGGACATAGGGAAAAACCCAGGAAGATCAAGAGGAGACAGATAGATAGAGAATTTTATTTACTATATATAGACTCTCATGACATTCATTGCCAGAACAAACAGAATTCCCCCTTTTCAATGGGGAAAAAAAGAAAAGAAAAGTTCTACATTTAGGTACGTAGGAAAAATGAGATGCAGAAATGTATGATGGGTGACACCTGGCTTGGCAGTAGTACATGTAAAAAGGATCTGTGGTGTTACTAGACCACAAGATAAACCTGTGTAAAGCTGTCTATGCAAGCAATACTTCGCTTTTTCTATGTATAGGGCAATGCAAATACCCCACCATCTTGAGGGTCTTCGAAGCTAAGGCTATCTCCCAACCAATGTACGGGATCCCAATCTGGCTGGATGCCTTCGACTATTGGGTGGAAAGACTCCAGGCCTCTTTCCTCTATAAAATCTTTGCTGTGCCCCACTGTGTGCCATACACAGCTTTGTGCTTGGAGGCTGGATTAACTAGACTGAACACACAAGTGTGGCTGAGACAATTTAAGTACTGCCTGAGAATTTGTTTTCTGTTAGACAAAGACCCCTTAATCAGGGATATCCTGTCTGATTCTTTCCATTCTCCCTGCCTAAAATTGTTCATTCAAAAGGTTCAAACTCTTGGCATTTCTCTAGACCACTTGGGTGCTCTACCGTTTAAGCAGTCGTATAGACTGCTAAAAGTTAGGCTTTTGGATATTGAAAGGCAAGACCTTATTGGGGCAGCCCGTAAAGTTTGTTCACCTTTAAATTTACAACTCCCTCTACACATTGACAAATTGGCCAGCTATCTGCATATTATAGAGAGCCCACATGAATGGCGTGCCTTTACTCTTGCAAGATGCAATGTACTTCCATCTAATGTTCTATATGGTAGATTTAACTCCCAACCAATGGAAACACGGCTCTGCCCTTGTAATTCTGGGGCCCTTGAGTCCCTGGCACATATGCTTCTTTACTGTGCAGTATACAATGATATCTGTGCATCTAATTTGGAGCAAATTCTTGCTAGTTTACCTGGTCGATCAGAGGAAGCAATTCTGTACACTCTCCTGCTAGGAGAGAACAAAATCTACACCAGGCAGATGGCCAAATATATGAATCTATTAATACAGCGACGCAGGTCACAATTTCCAACAAACTATTTGTTCTGCCCTCATGGGATGTAATCAACAACTTCCCAGGTTTGCCAAAGCCTTGCTGCTGATGTCTAGCTGTCTCTTTCAAATGAATTATGTTTGTTCTGCTATGTTTCATCTGTATTTATGGCACCCGTGTTCTTTGTTTTTTCCTAACTGGGCACACACCCCTCATTCGGGCGAGGACTGTTGCCTGGTGTGTTATGTTTCTTTCCAGATGCCAATAAAGGTTCTTACTACTTACTACTATAAACCTGTCGGCAGTGTAATGTGGTGGCAGAAACAGCCTGTGTAATTCTAGATTGTACCAACGGAAGTATAGTGGGAAATAAAAGTACCAATGTATTCTGCTTTGTTCAGATTTCACCTGGAATACTGTGTCCAACTGTCAATATTACAGTTTATAAAGTATTCCAACAGCTGGAATGTGTCAAGATGAGGGCAACCAAGATGGTCAAGCTTTATGAGAGATGATTGAGGAGAATGGGTATACCTAGCATGAAGAAGAATCAGTTTAAGATGTGGCTTGATAGTCATTTCCAAATATTTGAAAGGCTGTTAACATGGAGAGTGAGGATAAAGCTTACCTTCTGTGGCACCAAAGGGTAGAATATAATCAACGGATTCAAAATAATAAGAAATGAGTTTTTACTTAAACATTAGGAAAAACTTCTTGAGAGTAAGAGCAGTGTGATAGCAGAATAGGCTATCTCAGAAGATCATGTAGTGGACCTTCTTTGGTTGGAAGTTTTTAATGAGAGATTGGATGGCCATCTACCAAGGATGCTTTAACTGTGGGTTTTCAGCCTTGTCAGGAGGTTGGACTCTGGGATTTTGGGGATCCTCTTCATCTCTAGAATTGCATGAGTTTATATTTCTATGGCCATTATTTCCACTACATGTAACTATTTAAAATCTTCTTAGGAATGGAGAGGATGATTTTACTGTATTTCTGGTTGGAAAACCTAAAACAGATTTAGCCAATTCCCCATGCCCATTTGAAAAGAAGTACAGGAGACCTCTAGGTAAAAATTGGTTGCAGGACTTACCTGGTTAACTGCTTTCTGGCAATTTATTGTCTGAGTTCAGTCAGTCAGGTGACTAAATTATGCTTATAAAAGTAAATTTTCCACAATTTTCCCAACATGCTTAAGACAAAATAGCGATTCATCACTGCAATAATAATCTTGGTAGTGGTTCATTAACACACATCACCACTGTGTTTTCTTCTGCATATGAGTTGTCTATTTCTGCAGCTGGTTTCTGCACTGAAGTCTTCATAGCATCAAAGATCCAAGCAGGGGGACTTCCGGCTTGACGCTGCGATGAGACAGCAGCAGGAGGATGGGGCTCCGTCCCCTGGGCTGAATTCCAACCTGTTTGGGTCCCCCCCAGGGGGTTAAAACTACCCCGAAGAGGTGGTGAAATGGGGGAGCAGCCTGTTGATCATGGGGGAACGGCAGTTACCCACGTTTGATCCAAGAAACTCCCCAATCGACCAGCAGGCAGAAACCAGCAGCTTAACTAGCTTGCTTGCAAGTCATCGGCAGCCGGGTATGAAGAAGCGATAAATCAGCCTAATTAACATCATGCTACAAATGGGTGAGAAACATCTTTAAAAACTGTATCTATTTACTATCCCTGGACAAGACAATTCCTACGGCAGAAATAGCGTCTCATAGCTCTCCATGATCGTTGATTGAGCTGCGGAGAAGTTAGAGAGAGGAGGAGACAGAGGGAGACACAAAGAAAATGAATTGGACATTAATTAGACACTTAATTATACTTAAAGGAAGGAAGTTTGGCATTAAAACTTAAGAATCTTTTTCCTGAAAACACTACTGACAGCAACCCTGCAAAACAAAACCTGTTTATGTTATGTGTAACAGCTATCTAAGGCACTAGCAAAATGCCTAGAATCACTGGCCTTGAATGTTCTATGACTGTTTGGAATTCCCTTTCTCTTGGAGGACGGAACTGAACTATAGACAAATTAACCCTAGAAAGCCTAATTTAGCCAAAGTGGAACTTATAAACTGTATCCTGGATGTTGAACTGGATGGGACCTTGAGCCTTTAGGTGGGGAAAACTCTCTACGTCTGAGACTGGATTCAAGCTTAATGGAACTAGATTGATTACTTTAGGCATATGGACAACTTTAACTTGGAATACAATTTTTTGACAGCTGGAACATAATGACACAACAAGGACAATTTTGGGAGGAAACAAAATCTACCCTTCAAGCAATCTTAGAAATAGTGAGATCCCACAACGAAGAGGCAAAATTATTCACGGAGCAGTTGAAGAAGAATTATAGTCAACAGGAGACTGGAAATAATGAACAAGGAAATGAGAGGGTGGTGGATGCCAACCTAAAGAAGGGCTGGAGGAAATTAATGGGGAAAACCCAGTGGAGTCGAGGAGAGTTTTAAGGGGAGATAAGGGGAGAAAATCAGCAGAATTAATTAAAAATAGCCTGGAAGATCTATTGGATATAGACCAAGTGTATAAAGATCTGTTGGAGGTAAACCAAATGAATAAAAAGGCCTCAGAGGACACAAAAGATGGCAGCATGTTTAGAAAGACAGAAACAAAAATTGAAAAAAGATTAAGAGAATGAATTACTTAGAAAGATGAAAAAGGGAAAAACAGGAAGGTGGCCTTCAATGTTGGAAAGCATGTATATACCTAACTTCTGGAATTGCAAAGGGGCATATCTTATATATTAAAAAAGAGAATTAAACTGAAATAAGGGAGCACTAATCAGGGTAAAGGCATAATATGGTGGGGGGGGGTTAGGTTAATTGAAGCTAGATATAAGGTTGGGGTAAACAAATAGTACATAATGAACATGCATTAGATATGATATTGTTATAGACAGGATAGAAAATGTGGAGATAAATGGCTAAACAATTATATAAAGAAAATCTGTATAATATGCTTTAGATAACATCTATTATGTGTTAGGAACCTATTCAGTTATTACTGCTCTAAAATACAAAGTTCGTCGGTTAAATCACCTCAAAATTATATAAATTTGGAACCGGAATTACTTTTATTAGATGTTATTAGAGGATTTTGAGAACATTGTATACTATGAGAGCAATATTATGATAGTAGCCAATATTGTATACTAAAATATACACATGAATGGTCTAAATGTTTAAAAAATGTATAGATTTTGAAGGGACAATTAAGAAGACACCAAGACGCAAAAAACAAATAATCATAAGCAACCCATGTAACACGATGTTTAACAAGCACAAATTGAATGCAGATAGATTGAAAAACTAATAAAATGTTTTAAAAAAGAGAGCAATGACAACCCAATCATAGCAAATATAAAGCACTCCTGCCAGCTGCACAATAAAATGAAATAAAACAATTCCTCACTAAAAAGGGACAATTCCACAATAGGCTTCCCCACATTGAGTGTTACATTATGTAGTCACTGGACTTTAATTCAAATTCATCTGTGCCTAATCTGTTGCAAATTGTGGGGTTCATACCTGTTCACAGGGATATTATAAACCAGGCATATGGTACAGTTAAACAGTTTGTCTGGTTAAAACAAACCATCAAGCTGCTCATTCTCCCCCTGATTTCTTTAAATACATATTTTAATTTTACACTGTTATTTTCCTTTTTTACATGATGGAGTATAAAAATGTTGCTATTTTTGCAAACAGTTGCAACATTTATATTACAACTTACCTTCAAGTAACTCAAGGTGCACATGGTCGCACCCTCATTTTGTCAATTTTATTCTCTAGATTAGGCTGAGACAGGAACAGCCCTAACGTTCATAGCTGAGTGGAGATTTGAACCAAGATATCCGCAATACCACTCTGGTATTGTGGGTAGACCAGAACTCAGGAAAGCTAACTCTCTGCTTAGCTATGAAAGCTTACTTGGGAATCATTCCTTCAGCATCTCACATGACTGAAAAACTCTGTTAGGGTTACTGTAAGTCTGAAGTGACTTGACAACACATAACAACTTCTCTGTCATAGTTTAATAGTGAATCTCAAACAAAAATGCTGAGATGCTGTCAGAATATACAGCTCAGAATCACTCACTCTGCTGGCTATGGATTCTGCCAGTGGAAGCCCAGCAACATCAGGGGCGCCATGTCTGGGAACCATTGCTTTACATAAAACAGCAGTGTGGTTTTCTGTGGTACTTATAGGGCTCCCACATCGTATCTCATCAAGGCATTGAAGAGAGGAAATAAAAAATATGTTTGTGGTCTTCTAAGCTTTGTGGGCTGACTTGCAGTGTTGCTGTAGTTAAGTACCACTGCAGTAGCACAACTTCAGTAGCTTGATTTGTGGCACATCTAGCTATTGCTGAACGAGAAGACTGGCGTCTGTACCCTACAATGAAACAATGCTTTTGCCTCCAAATACTGAAATGCTTATTTGACTAACGGGTTTGGATGCTTAATTGCTAGTTTAATCATCTAGCTTTTTAATTATTCATTTCTGAAGACACCAGAGCAGTTTTCTTCTTCTTTTACAATAGCAAACTATACTATATTTGTATAGTTATATAAACTAATAATATATTTTCCCTTTTGCAGTTACTGTTTTCAGCTCTGTTCACTTTGCTTGTTCAGGAATTTAAATATACAGTGGGATCTCAGTATCCATGGAGTATCAGTCCAAAGGCCCCCCCCCCCATGGATACAAAAAACGTGGATACAATTATACTAAAATACATACATGAACAGTTTGAATGATCGAAAGATGTGTGGTATTTGGGGGGACAACTGGGAAGACACCAAGACACAAAAACCAAATAATTATAAAAAACTCCCTTGTAACACGATGTTTGATAAGCATGAACCGAATATAGATAGATTGAAAAACTAATAAAATGTAATGGTTGTTGTGGGTTTTCCGGGCTGTTTGGCCGTGTTCTTAAGGTTTTTCTTCCTAACGTTTCGCCAGTCTCTGTGGCCGGCATCTTCAGAGGACAGGAGTCAGAACTCTGTCTGCGCTCTGTTGCAGTTTGTTGGATAGTTGAGTATTTATAGCTGTGGGATCAGCTTTTGTCCTTTTCAGGAGATTGGGTGATTATGGTGATCAGCGTGTTTTTGTTGTGGGTGTATTGTTGTGATAAGGGGGAGAGATGATCTGTCACTGTGATTGATGGGTGTCGTTAGCTGGTCTTTTGTGTGCAGTGATCACTGGTCCTTGCAGCTGGGTAGAGTTCGTTGACCTTTTGCAGGCTGTATTTTTCAGTGCTGGGAGCCAGGCTTTGTTGAGTTTTAGACTTTCTTCTTTTTTGTCGAAGCTCTGCTGGTGTTTGTGGATTTCAATGGCTTCCCTGTGCAGTCTAACATAATGATTGCTGGTGTTGTCCAGTACTTCAGTATTTTGAAATAGAATAGATGACAAACCTAGACAGCATCTTAAAAAGCAGAGACATCACCTTGCCGACAAAGGTCCGCATAGACAAAGCTATGGTTTTTCCAGTAGTGATGTATGGAAGTGAGAGCTGGACCATAAAGAAAGCTGACCACCAAAGAATTGATGCTTTCGAATTGTGGTGCTGGAGGGGACACTTGAGAGTCCCCTGGACTGCAAGGAGAACAAACCTATCCATTTTGAAAGAAATCAACCCTGAGTGCTCACTGGAAGGACAGATTCTGAAGCTGAGGCTTGAATACTTTGGCCATCTCATAAGAAGAGAAGACTCCCTGGAAAAGACCCTGATGTTGGGAAAGTGTGAAGGCAAGAGGAGAAGGGGACGACAGAGGACGAGATGGTTGGACAGTGTCACTGAAGCTACCAACATGAATTTGAGCAAACTCCGGGAGGCAGTGGAAGACAGGAGGGTCTGGCGTGCTCTGGTCCATGGGGTCACGAAGAGTCGGACATGACTTAACAACTAAACAACAAAATATCTCAAAGATCCAAGCAGGACATGTATAATATTTCTTATAACTGCTTCTGTATGTCTATGGGCATGTCTGATAAACACAATATATTTTCTCACATTCTTCCATGCATAGAATTATGACATGGAGGATAGAGAAGGGCCGTATCTCCTACCTCTGATATCACTATGCGCCCCCCCCAGGACCTCCATGTCCACACATTGTGGAAGGGCAAAAAACAGAGATAGTGAAGAGAGATAAACACTAGGAATGCCATCTGATTCTCATCCCTAGGGAACAGCATGAAGTGATTATGCATAAGCGCCTCCTTGTGGCAGAAGCCAAGAGGGATATCAAAGGTGTTTTGGTACCTATGACAAGGGACAATATAGAAACTAATTGAATTTTCCTTCAGCACTGGCAATGAGATAGTGTCCTCCATCATACCTGAGACAAATCTGAGTCCCTATTAAAAACAAGCTTTTTTCAAAACAAAAAAAAAGTGGGGTGGGGTGGGTGGTTTATGAGTCACAAGTCAAGTCTGAAAGATTGGGGGGGGGGGGGGTGGGAATCCCGAATCAAGTCCAAGTCAAGTCACAGTGCAACTTCAGTCCGACTTGACAATGAGTCCCACGATGAGTCCCCATCCCTGGTACAAGCCCAACCAGTAGGTGGAATGGGGGAAGCGGGGAAGAACTCACATGCCAGCTAGTTTTACCTGGCGCTGCATCTTGCCGACTAATGCTGGAGATGCCCTAAATTCAAACTGACTGGAGGTTCAAAGTTTCATGCCGAAATCACAGTCTCCAATTCTGCTGGAATCCAGCTGTCCATTCCTGCTGGTTAACTTCCCTGTCCTGCTTCTCTGTGACCTCACTCCAATAACTCCTGTCAATCTGGTTCTATGTTTTTTTCTCTCTCCTTTTTTTTCATATTTGCCAGAGGATTTGTCCAGCCCAGCTTAGCATCCCATTCCTTCCTTCAAAAGCCTTATAGAAAATCTGGGAACAGCTCATGAGGCTCATCAAATATTGAGAGATTCCAGCACAAGAAATACTGGGCATCATCACAAGACTTCATCTCAGACCCACTCACTGCTCCTGCTGATCACAGCAAACAATGGCACCAGCCCACCAGCATGTTACAACCTCCATTCCTCACCCAGAAGCAGCTGCAGGAAAAATAAAATCATATATCTTGTGAATATAATAAGGGAAGGGAGACATAGAGTAAGAAGTAGAATTATGACTATTGTGCTTTTGCTGGTAGACATAAGTCCAATATACTGTCAGAGAACTTTTCTTCCATTCTCATCTGTGAGCGTCAAAGTCAATGTGGCTGATACAGAATGACTCCCACTTTGCCAAAAATATTGCTAATGGAAGGAATCTATTAATGGAAGGAACATAACATGTGAGAAATGGTCTCTCACAGGATTGTCTGCTTTCTTCTGTGAAGTGAAACATTACACATTTTGGTTTTTCAATGGGAAGGAACAATCTCACACGATTTATTGGGCTTGCACATTACATTGCTCAGATGAAAGATGAGCACACACCCTTGCCCCTCCCCTCAACATACAGCTAGGAAAGGCAAGCAAAGAAAAAAGAAGAAAAAAGAAGCAAATTAAAATTCAGAGAAGGGAATAAAATGAATGAAAGAAGGAGGGAGCTGTAGCAAGTGAGGCTGGAAGTAGGATTGGTGGCTGTCAGGCATGGTCCCCTCCATTAACCTTCAAGGATATCTGTGTAGAAGAGCAAGTTACAGCAAGGAAGATGAATACTGCATCCCATCCACTGGGTCCTCCCTTAATTATGCCCAATATACTCTTGTGCTGCAGTGGCAACAAAACTGTATTGATACTGCGGAGCAGGGATGGGTTCCCAATTGCTTTTCCACCAAAAAAAGAGAGGCCTATTTCCATTCATGGAGGTTTCCAGGAGCAGTACTTTTCCGCTTTACAGCCTTGAGGGATCTCCCAAGGCCTCCACCCCGAAACCCTCCAAATAGAAAGAGGATATGCCTGTTTGTTTGCTATTCGCTGGTGTCTAGGGGCAAGAATTTTGCCTGTAAGCCCTTTGAGATCATCAACCCCTGTTGCAGAACCTGGAAAATTTGCTGACAGGGTCGCTGGTAAGAATGAAGCTTCTCTGTCTCATCTTGGTCAAACAGTTCCTGGCATCTTACTTGTCTCATGTGTGGGCAGGACTTCACTAAGCAAAACTCCAGTTCATTCCTGAAGTGGCTGTGGAGAATTTACAGGAGGAAAAGGGAGCAAATGAGAGTGGCAGTGTTGCTTATCCCACCTCAGGCAGCAAAAGAGGTTGGGCCTCCCTGGTTAGAATGGCAGCAGCACTCAGTTTGGCAATCTTTAGGAAAGGTTCAATAGGCTGCCTGCAATGTGCAGACCTTACATAGCCTCATTCATTTCTCTAAAATTTGTAAATGCTATAGTATAATAAAAAAAGCAGGACAAAAATTGTTCCTTCATCCATGAAACGAGAAAGCTGGCTGCAGAAGTACATTGCTGTAAAAAAAGAAAATGAATTTTTTTTAATGCTCTCCTATTAAAAGTTCTTGTCTACAGTCCAGTATATCATAAATTGTTACTTATTTAGAATAATTAGGTGCAATCTCTCAAATAATAAAAGGAACACCCAGGTATACTATAAGCTTTAATTACGATCCATTGAAACAGTTTATATTATGGCATAAGCTCTTACATTATCTTCAGTTTGCAAGGCTGGTGTTAATTACTGCACAGTTTAATAGTTGTCAAAGATGTCCTACTTTCAATAAAATATGAACATCAATTAGCTTGATGTATTGGGAAAAGAAGCACTGTGCAGGTCTTCCAAAGATGTGGGGGCTAAACAGGGGACAGGAAGGGGACCCTATCCTCACTATTTTCTGTCTATTCATTCCCCAATCACAGCTCATGTGGCCATGTCTGAACAGAGGTTCAGCTCACTTTCAAAACAGTACAGTCACAATGCTTCTCTTGTAAACACACAAATCTTGAAGATCCTGGCTCATTAGGATCCCCAATTCTTCAGAGTGTTCTTCCTGTGTCTTCAACTAACTGATCACACATAGAAACTTCATTCTGACCTGTTTTATTAATGCCGTGTTAGAGGATGAAAGGGCCAGGTGAGAGGCAAACAGAGATGAAGGATGGACATCTCAATCTAAAGATCCTTCATTTCTTAATCCTTAATAAACTCTAGAATACATATGTTTTTATCAGAAACAATCAGAGCACCAGCACCTGAATTTGCAATTTAGGTTGTAGCTATGATGAATTAAAATAGTAATCACTGTTCTTTTGGATGGCCTATTCATTTTCAGTCTAAATTACCAGCATAAACAACTGTTTGTAAGCCCCTTTGGCTTCAGCTGGAATGCCACCAACATCTGTCTGCTGAAAGATAATGAGATGCAAATACTGGAATGTTCCAGGTATTATATAAAATGTAAGCAGTAGGAATTGGAGTTTTCGATTCCTGCCCATTGCTACCTGGGAGTTTTCTGAACAAGAGACTTGAGCAGAGCTAGGCCTAGCTAAGCCTCAAAGCATTTCAGTTTAGGCCTTTCTCTCAGGTGCTGCCCAATCAGGAGATAGTAAAGAAACTGTAAGGTAGACAGAACTCTCAGAATGGAAAATTATAGTATTTGTAGTCATAATATCTTGAAATCCAATTTTTAGCAAGCAAAGGATGTTTGAAGAGAGTACATGGACATTTTCATACTGGAACTGTTAGCCTTACTGTCATACTGTCTGCACCACAGTGTGCTACTTGCAGGGGACAACAAATGGTCTACCAAAATCTGTGTTGTATCTGTTGTTGGACTACTATTCTCAGAATCCTCCAAAATCTCCCAGATTCATGGTCAGCTCCAGACGTACACTGAAATTTGAAATGGCACTCCTAGCAACAATATATTCTTTGGGCATTAGGGTAATCTGTGTCGACAGAGCACAAGAATGTAATCCTATAACAGTTATCACCTAACAGCATTGAAAGGCAACTTCTAGATCTTGGAAAAGTTGTTTGCAGAATATGACTCCCAGAATCTCCCAGCCATCATTGCCACTGCCCATGCTGGGTGGAAGTTTCTGAGAGAATTCGTTCTTAAAAGCAACCTTTTCAAACTCTGCATAAACTGTCATTTTTAACACCATAAAACTAACTTATCTTTCAGAAGTTAATCAGACAGACTTCTAAGCTACACTGATGAACCAACATGACAGTAAGGAATGGCCTCCAGGTCCCTTTTCCTCTAATGCATCAGTAATCCCAAGAAATTTGTTTCTCATCTATCGATTACTGATTTTTTTTTTAAAAAAGTCACTATTGCTTTTTAGAAAAAACACAGAAAACTATAAAAATAAAGAATAACTGCATTAAGAAAGACAATGCAAATGATATATAAAATTTAGGAGAAATTCTTATTCTGAACTTCTTGTTTAAATAGCTGTGAACTGCTTTATTGCTTAATATACCTAGTTTTTGAAATATTCATATTGATTCTGGTTAGACTGGTGTTTTAAAAAAGGAAACATAATCTACATTTCCAGGTGATCTTCTGAATGCTATGGAGAATATACCTCATGAATGATTCATTTGTAAAACAATTCATTTGAAAAGCAGGATATTACTGGCTATTGCAAATCCTCCATCAGGCATTACCCCCTGGGTCTGTAAAGAAAACATTTGCATTATGTAAAAATAAATAGACTCAGAGAAAATTGATACCTCAGACTATAGAGACACAGAGGTCTCCATTTCTTACTACACTTCTCCCTTGAATTGCATGATTTTGAGCAGCACAATTTTTGTTATACACAGATTTTTCCAATAAATAAATAAATAAATATTTCAATAAATGGATTTTCAATAAATGGTGTGCTGCCATTCATCTCCAGGAAGTGGCCTGAGAAAGGCGGCTCTTGTACTTACCAAGATCCCTCTTGTTAGTGGTGAGGTGGCCCCCATTCTGATGGCAATGGTCCAGCTAGCCCCCTCCCCTGGCATGGTGGCTTCACATGGCAGCTGGGGAGGGTGCTGCAACGTGTTGTAGAGTTAATGCAGAAAACCCATCTGGTGTGTGTGTGTGTGTGTGTGTGAGAGAGAGAGAGAGAGAGAGAGAGAGAGAGAGAGAGAGAGAGAGAGAGAGAGAATCAACTATGCTTTGTAGCTATGTTTGAAGGGGCCATAATCAATCACACTTATTGAAAAACATCCCTGACAATTGCTTTGCCTGCTCAGCCAGGAATAAACAGACGAGACACAGGTGTTGGATAAAATTAGGGCCACAACTTTATTAAACTATTTAAACATTGAGTTCCCCTTTTCCAAGGGGGCCTACTGTAGTGCGAAATTGTCCTCTGACTCCAGTGTACCATTTACCACTGTATCAGGCCACCAAGGGTGCGTTCCTATTACTGAAGCACGCCGACATCTCTCTAGCATGTCTTCAGCCACCCAGGTGCAGGAACCCACACACACACACTGCTTCAGTCACTGAGCCTCGTGACCCTAGGTGTACTGCCACCCAGGAGATTCCTTTAGTTCCCATTCCCCTTCATATAACTCCTTGTTCCACCAATCAGGGAGACAGGATGATTGACACCCTCCTCGGGTGTTCCAATGGAACTCACCAAAAATCTGATTTTTCTCACTACACACCACGGCACAGGGGCTATTCATATGTCACCATGCCCCCACCCTTGCTGAACTTTTTGGCCCAAAGGCCCTCTTGTAAATCTCGTAGGAACAAATCCAAACCCATCTCACACAAGTGTATGCCATCGCTTCTATACAATTCAGGCCGCCTCAGCCGTATGTCCGGATGTGCCACAATTAACCCCAGGCCAGCCTTAACGGCTTTGCCCACTTCACGATTGACTCCCCATCAATACATCTGGAGTCACATTCCCCCCGCCAAACAAATCTTGGAATCATATTCAACCAGAGTATACGCACTCCTGGGAACCTGGCCTTAATGGCTCGAAAATCCTCAATCACCTGTAATCCTCAATCATCATCAGCGACTTCCCCATGCATTGAGCCAAGTCATTGCCTCCCAGGTGAACCAGTAATATGTCAGGGGGCACCTTTTTATTATCCAGGGACACTTCCAAGAACCTGTTCCAAAGTATGCCTCTCTGCCCCCTCCACTCAAGTGTGGCCCAGGCTCCCAGGCCCAAATTACGACCCCAACTGGTCCAGTAAGCGTGCTTGGCTGCCCAAAATATAAAACTATGGCCACATAACAGAACTCACAACCTCCTTCTTGAAAACTCTAAACCTGTAAGAGAAAAGAGAAACAGTGCCAGCACCTACTGAGACAAGGAATGAACATAAGCTTTAAACCTGTGGGAGAACCACCTTCCCACCTTCTTAATTTGCTCCTCCCCATATCCCAAAGCTGCTGCCGTAGATGCAGCGCCAATGCGAAAAGAATGGGCCCCAAATTTCCAACCTACAATGCCTGCCTTAAGCAAAGCCCATAAAGTAACTGTACAAAACTGATATTTTGTCAGTGGTGGCATGTCCTTGTGATAGAAAAGCTCACTGGCAGCTTCACCTCCCGCCTGCATGTAGTCATGCATAGCACGAGCAGAGCACAACTTTTCCACTGAACAGTGGCCTAAGGAGATGATCATCCAAATACTTCAATTCTGCCATTTTTCTGGCCTTAGACTCCCTGCATGACCTTCTTGGCATAACTGAACTGGCTGCCTCTCTAGTGAGAGCTCTTTCCCTCTCCAGAGCACTCAACTTGGTCAAAATGGTCCCCGTAGTCAGGCCAGTCCTCACCCTCAGATGATGAACTCACTGGGATTGCGTGAGGTGGTACCTTATGCTTTGCAGGCTGTTTGCCCTTTTTACCACCCTGTCCTTTCTTGGGCGCCATTTGTTGTTGTTTAGTCGTTAAGTCGTGTCCGACTCTTCGTGACCCCATGGACCAGAGCACGCCAGGCCCTCCTGTCTTCCAATGCCTCCTGGAGTTGGGTCAAATTCATGTTGGTAGCTTCGATGACACTGTCCAACCATCTCGCCCTCTGTCGTCCCCTTCTCCTCTTGCCTTCACACTTTCCCAACATCAGGGACTTTTCCAGGGAGATTTCTCTTCTCATGAGATGGCCAAAGTATTGGAGCCTCAGCTTCAGGATCTGTCCTTCCAGTGAGCACTCAGGGTTGATTTCCTTCAGAATTGATAGGTTTGTTCTCCTTGCAGTCCAGGGGACTCTCAAGAGTCTCCTCCAGCATCACAATTCAAAAGCATCAATTCTTCAGTGGTCAGCCTTCTTTATGGTCCAACTCTCACTTCCATACATTGCTACTGGAAAAACCATAGCTTTGACTATGCGGACCTTTGTCGGCAAGGTGATGTCTCTGCTTTTTAAGATGCTGTCTAGGTTTGTCATCGCTTTCCTCCCAAGAAGCAGGCGTCTTTTAATTTTGTGGCTGCTGTCACCATCTGTAGTGATCATGGAGTGCCATGCTGTGCACTAAAAGCAATGGTAAAACCAGAAAGCTTCTACACTGAGATTCTTAACTTCCAACCTGTCTGTAAACTGCCCCCCCTTTTTTATTTATAATTTAATATCCCTTTGTTTTTTGTTTATATTTATTAATAATAATCAGTGATTATTGCTACTAATTAATTAATCAATCTACCAACCAGTTGATTAACTAATTAATTATTCAATTAACCAATCAGTTAATGTATGTATTTTTAATATAAACCACACTAACCCTTTTGCCCAGAAACTCCTTAATTAACTCAGCCTTAATCCAATCAACACTCCCAATTTAAGTATTATCTACCCCTTTTTAAAAATTATTATTATTTGAAATATTTATCTGTTTCTTTATTCTTTTTACTGTATTATAAGTAACTTCTTATTACTTTTGTCTTATTTTTTCCAAGCCCCTGTTGGCCTGAAAGGCACAGGGGTGTAGGGGGGGGGGAGGTGGAGGGTGGCAATATTCCATTTTCCCCTCCTTCACTGTCTCTCTTTTTTAATATATCAAATGTATTTTTAAAAAACTCTGTCCCACAGGAGGCTCCTATGGCCTCACTACACCCAAATCGTTAAGCATCCCTCAAACCTATGTGCAGCCTCAATTAGGCCTCAAGCACCCAACGCAGGCTCCATGCGGCGAAATCAAAACCACCGAGACCCTCTCAGCCGTCATCCTTCCTCTGCGATGTCCTGCCACCAAAAGAGGCCGAGCCTGAGGGGAGCCAGCCTAATAAAGGCTCCTCTCTCAAGCCCTCCCCCTCGGCCTCTATGTAAAATGCCTGAGCTCGCTGTTTCTGAGCGGGCAGGCAAAATACCACTGCGGCGGCAGCTCCACGCCGTGTGGAGCGAACCTTGTGTTTGGGTGAAAAGTGGTTAACTGATGAAAAAAGTATCAGCTTCTGTGATTTTCCCTTGTGTGATTTCACTTTGGGACTGCTGCTGTTGGTTCTGTCAACATTCCCACTGCCCTTTGCTATGTAAAGTTTGCCATTATTTTTCCTGCTGGCAGCACAGTCATGATATTGTGCAGCAATATTGTGTCATTTCCTGAATTTTTAAACATAGGTATAGAAGCACAATATCCCACATTCATAAAACAGGA
Organism: Intellagama lesueurii; assembly: GCA_037013535.1. Classification (NCBI taxonomy): domain Eukaryota; kingdom Metazoa; phylum Chordata; class Lepidosauria; order Squamata; family Agamidae; genus Intellagama; species Intellagama lesueurii. The sequence continues at coordinate 117,777,350 of JBAJHW010000003.1, forward strand.
GTTGTTGTTGTTTGAAGAATTAAATTCCCACAGCTGATGAAGCTGAAAAGCATCTTTCATTCCAGCCCATAGCTTTTTGTTTTTCTCATCCACAGTCTCCCCCCTCCCAACCTGGAAACTTACAAATACTTAAAAATGCCTGCAGAAACCCAAGAAACGTAAGTTTGGGTCACCTCCAAACTAGCTCCAAACCAGTTCAGGTCACCTCCAAACCAGGTTAGCCCCAATCTGTACAGCAAACATTTGGATAAAAATTGGGCAATTGCCACACACCCTATTACAGACACTGGGAGAGGATAAGCTGATGGGCATGAGTTATAAAGCATGGCTCTAGCAGGCATTGCTCTGTTTCCCCCTCCATGTGTGACTGCATGTAATAGGGGTGGGTGAAGATTTTGTTCCAGTTCATTCTGAATTTACCAAAGACCTACCAAGATTTTCACAAAATTCAGATATCAGAAATAACAAAATCAACAGATTCACCTCATATGAGAGGCAGAATATAATCAACCGTTATGTCCACCATCTTCTTTTATCTGCCTCTTATATGGTATTATATTATCTCAATTATTTCATTTATTTCTTTTTCTTGTTATTAATAAGAAAATAACTGCTTGTTTATTCATAACCATTTATCTTTTTATTTCAATCTCTGTGACAAATAGCAGTGCCAGCATAGTAGGCCATACTGGTTCATTGTCAATATGACTTTTTTGTGTGTGTGTTGAGGGGAGGGAGGGAGTCTTCTAGTATCTGCTGATTAGTGCTTCAACATTTACTTTTCTTAATGGGCTGTCCATCTCCATTTGTGTAAAGGCATAAACAGGTTACATTTGTCAGTGTTTCAATTATGCCAGATGCTTTGCTTGAAACACAAATCTCTATGTATGACTCTGACTAATGCAGCCAGCTTCAAATTAACTTTCATAAAAATACTGAGATAAAAAGCATCCATTATGTTGCAGTTCTGAACATTTGTGCTGAATAAGAAAACATACGCATGGGACAATATTACAACAGTTGTAATTGGTTTTCAGTAACGAATGGAATTAAAAGTCCAGGTCCTGTATTATTGTAGTGTGTGTGTGTGTGTGTGTGTGCGTGCACGTGTGCGTGAATCACTTTATATACTCCCATGGTAGATGAACAAGAAAGACTCCTGCTAGTATAGATTCTATATGGAACAGTACAGTTTAATCCCTTAATTTTCTTAGCTGTTCCTTATAGATTTACTATTAAGATTTATTGATATGACAGAACTGTTCACCACCACCACCTCTGGCATGATTCAAATTCTACAGCTCAGCCATGGCAGATGGGAAAGGTTCATACCCTAACTTAACAATATGTGTGAGAAGGGAACTAAATCATGAAACAGGATAAAAAGGAATGAAATGATGCTGAATATTTTCAGCTATAATAGAAGAAGGAGAGAGATGATGTTAAAACAATACCCAAAGAGAATCCAAGTTTCACCATAAACACCTCCTAATAGGTGATATGAAGATGTAGGAATGGATGAAACTGACAGTTTAATTTTCTCTTCTACTCAAAATTTTAAAACTCCTTCTTTCAATCCCACATGTGAAGAAATGTATTAATTTGTGGAAGTTTAAAAAAAAATCTGGCCAGAATCTTTCATGACTGGGGCCTTGCTAGAACCCGGCAATCTTAGTGCAGGCAGGATCAGCCCCATCTCTCTGGTGAGAACTGCTCTAAGGATTGCAGGACTGGGCCCTTTCCCTGCAGCTGTTGCCCAGCTCCTCAGGAGTGCCACCTGGGGAAGCTGAGGACTCAGCTATATAAGAACAGGCATTTCCTACAGGCCTTTGTCTCAGCAATGAAGGTCTTTGGTTGTGCTGATACTCCTGCCTTGCCTGTAAACCACCTTGTTCCTGCCTTGCCTCTCCTGCATCCCTAGACCCTGCTGCCTTGATATGGTTCCTCCTGGCTTTGACCCCTGGACTGTCTGACCATGATTTGCATCCTTCTACCTGGCTACTGTTTGGACTCAAAACCCCAGCTAGTTAGTCTCTGTTTGGGCTGTGGGGTTGGTTCTACCTTGTTCCTGTAGTCTTGTCCTGGACTGGGTTATGGTGCTTCTCTTACTGAACCCTGACAGTTTGCTGAGGCCACTTGCACCCTGAACAGGTCATCATGCCCACAGATGTGAGCCACATCATCCAGGCTCTACAAGCAGAGGTCCTGGCCCTGCATTCCCAGGTTTCTGCACTCCAGAATGTGCCAGCATCTTTACCACTAGTCTGGGCTCCAGCACCCCCTTTGCCAGCCTGTTTTTTGGGCGAATGCAAGGAGTTAAGGGGGTTCATTAACCAATGCCAGCTTCTTTTTTGTATGTGTCTGGATGCGTACCCCAGTGAACAAAGCAAGGTGGCACTGATGGTCACTTTACTGTCAGGTCTAGCATTAGCCTGGGTATCTCCTCTGCTGGAATCGGACCATGCCTCATTGAGAGGCCTGACTGTGTTTTTGCAGGCTCTTGAGCAGATGTTTGGGGACACTAACTGGCAGCAGTCAGCGGAGTTGGATCTGCAGTCACTAAGGCAGGGCTGCAGATCAGTGGCTGACGATGCAGCTGAGTTTTGCTGCCTTGCAGCTGTTACTGCCTGGAATGAAGTGGCACAGCAGTTCCATTTCTGGGCTGGCTTGAATGCTGCTCTTAAGGATGAGCTAGCCCGTGGTGCTGTGCCTACCACCTTGAACAAATTCATTACCTTCTGTATTAACATAGACACTCGGTTGGTGGAGCAGGAACGTGAGCGCCGCAACACTCAGTTTGAGAACAGCTGCCATCATGGTGGGTTTGGGCCTTCCCGACCCCCAGAGCCTATGCAGGTGGATGGTTCTCATCGCTGCTTAACCCCTGCTGAGAAGCAACACTGTTGCAACCAAGGGCTTTGCCTTTACTCTGGTACCCAAGGCCACTACGCTGCCACCCGTCCCGCCAAGGTTCAACCAGCAGAAAATGGCTCCTCCTGGCAGTTGTAGGGGGTAGCCTACCAGGAGCTGAGCCTTCACCCCCACACTTTGTGATACCAGTACAATTCTTGCTACCACAGGGGGCTATCTTTGAAGGGCTGGCTATGATAGAATCTGGGGCTTCATTTAACTTCATGGACATCAAGTTTGTGAGAAAGTTTCAGATCCCCTGCCGGCCGAAGCCGGTCCCAGTACTGGTGGAAGGATTGGATTGTATGCTCCTTGCATCAGGTCCGGTGACGCAAGAAATGGAACTTTTGGGGATGTTTGTGAGCTCTACTCACCAGGAATTGACTTCATTCTATCTGATCAGCACACCCCACTTCCCATTAATCCTGGGGATTACGTGGTTAACGAAACATGACCCTGCAATTTCCTGGGCCCAATGGATGGTACGTTTCCCATTTGCCCATTGTCAGGAAAACTGTTTCCAGGGTTCCGTGGTCAAGGTTGGGGTGGGTGCGGTAGCTGAATCCTCAACAGAAGACCACCCCCAGAAGCCGGAAGTTACCATCCCTGCACCGTACCAGGATATGGCTGTTGTTTTTGAAAAAATGGGGCTGAGATGTTGCCCCCAAATCGGCCTTATGATTGTCCCATTGATCTCCACCCTGGCACGGAGATTCCTTTTGGACAGATCTATGCCCTGTCTGCTCCTGAACTGGAGGCTGTCCACGAATACCTGAAAGAGAACCTAGCCAGAGGGTTTATTTGCCTATCCACCTCACCTGCCGGGGTGCCTATCTTTGTCAAAAAGGAAGATGGGGGATTGCGCCTTTGCATTGATTACTGGCAACTGAACCAGGTAACAATCAAAACCCGATACCCCCTGCCTCTTATCCCAGAATTAATTGAGCAGCTTCAGGGAGCTCACCTCTTTTCCAAGTTAGAGCTTCACGGGGCATATAATCTGGTGAGAATCCGGGAGGGTGATGAGTGGAAGACGGCATTTTGCACTCGTTATGGCCATTTTGGATATTTGGTCATGCCGTTTGGTTTGTGCAATGCCCCAGCGACTTTCCAACACTTCATCAATAACATCTTCCGAGATCTCCTGGACCGTTTTGTGGTTGTCTATTTGGATGACATTCTGTTTTTTTCAGACACCTTGGAGGAACATATTTCACATGTCCGGACAGTTCTCCTCCGCCTCCGGAAGCATCGCCTGTATGCCAAGCTGGAAAAGTGCCTATTCCACCAGACCTCTATGAATTCCCAAAAGGGGTAAGGGCTCTTTAGCGATTCTTGGGCTTTGCTAACTTCTATCACCGGTTTATTCAAGGGTTCTCTCACCGTGTTGCCCCGCTCACAGCCCTCCTGAAGAAGGGGGGTAAATTTTCACAGACCCCTCAGGCTCAGGAAGCATATGAAGGACTCAAGACTGCCTTCACTTCAGCCCCCATCCTGGTCCATCCGGATCCTGACCTGCCATTCATTCTGGAAGCTGATGCGTCCAGTAGTGCCACTGGAGCAGTATTGTCCCAGTACCAGGGGCCCCATCACCTTCTCCACCCTTGTGTGTACTACTCCAGACGCCTGACCCCAGCCAAGTGTAATTACACTATCTGGGATTGGGAGTTGCTGGCTATCAAATCTGTCCTAGAGGAATAGCAACACCTCCTGGAGTGAGCCAAACACCCAGTGCAGGAGCTCACTGATCACAGGAATCTGGAGCACTTCCAAGCTATGAAGTGTATGCAATCACGTCAAGCTTGGTGGGCACAGTTCTTCTCCAGATTTGACCTCCAGATTACTTACCACCCTGGGTCACAGAACGGAAAGGCTGACGCCCTTTTGCGCTGAGATGACCATGAAGGAGACACTCCTGAGCTGACACCTATGTTCCTGCCCCGTAGTTTCCTACGAGGATCAGTGGCTCAGGCCTTCCTGCAACAAGTTGGACAGTCCTTGGCGACTGACCCTTATGCCCAGTCTCTTGCACCCAACACGGGACCCTTGCCTGTGGACTTCGGTACCCACCTCTATATTCCGGAAGGGGACCTCCGGCTTCAAGTACTGCAGCAATGCCATGATGCTCCCAGTGCAGGTCATTGGGGATTTGCTAAGACCACACGTTTGGTGGCTCGGGCCTACTGATGGCCAAGATGGCAGTCAGACATCTGGTCCTGTGATGTCTGCGCCTGAACTAAGGTACCTTGCCAACGCCCCCAAGGGTTGCTGCAGCCTCTGCCCACCCACCCCTCGCCCATTGTCCATGGTGTCTCTGCCTTCCTGCCTCGCCTCTCCTGCATCCCTAGACCCTGCTGCCCTGATATGGTTCCTCCCAGCTTTGAGCTCTGGACTGTCTGACCACGATTTGCATCATCCTTCTACCCGGCTACTGTTTGGACTCAAAACCCCAGCTAGCTGGTCTCTGGGCTGTGAGGTTGGCTCTACCTTGTTCCTGTAGTCTCGCCCTGGACTGGGTCTTGGTGCCTCTCCTACTGAACCCTGACAGAAACAATTGACAAATTATGCTACCAAAAAAAACAACACACACACCCTGGTCAAAAAGAATACACCTTTAACAGAATAATTAGATATTAATTTGACCAAGTGACAATTCTTTAAAAATCAGAGAAAATGTGTGTGTGAAAAGCAAGTGAGCAAAAAATTCAATCAAAACCTTCCCCACAAAACTACTTAAATGCGGGGTGAATCCCCTCCACTTGAGGAGCCTTGTGGTGCAGTGGTTAAACTGCTGTACTGCCGCCAACAACTCGGGGTTCAGTCCCAGATAGCCGGCTCAAGGTTGACTCAGCCTTCTGAGTTCAGTAAAATGAATACCGAGCTCGATGGTGGGACAATGTGTAGCCTGCATAATTAACTTGTAAACCACCCAGAGAATGCTTTAAGCACTATGGGGTGGTAAATAATCAGCACACTTTGCTTTGATGAATTATCTTCCTCCTTCTTTTTTACAGTTCAGTAAGCAGCAGCATGCAGGCCAGGCAGACAACATAAATAATCCAAGAAATGAAAAGACTGAATAAAGGGAACATTTCAAAAAATGACCCCAAGTAAGCATGCTGACTGAGGCAGGCTGCCTAGGTGGTAGCAGTAACATAAAAGAATCTGACCCCCTCTAAAAATAAAGGGGAAAGGGCAACAAAGGAAAGGATTCAAAATGGAGTTAGAGAGGCAGCCAACCAACCAGCCTAATCTCAAATGGATAGCACAGGAGCTTGTACACCCACAAGGTTTAGATTTAGATTAGGCATCCTTCAGTCTTGAGAGACTATGGTAACGTGTTCTGAATAGAGAACTTGGAACAGCGTCTAGTGTGGCTGAGAAGGCCAATTCAAGAGTGACAATCCCTTCCACACTGAAGACAAATACAATCTGTCCCCTGTCCAGCTCCCTGATTTTGCTGGTTTCGGGACTGCCTCTTTGCCTCGACCTGCTGGACAAGTGTCTCTTCAAAATGGGAGAGGCCATGATGCACCGCCTGCCTCCAGACTGAACGCTCAGATGTCAAGGTTTCCCATCTGTTGAGGTCCATTCCTAAGGCCTTCAGATCCCGCTTGCAGATATCCTTGTATTGCAGCTGTGGTCTCCCTCTGGGGCGCTTTCCCTGCACTAATTCTCCATACAGGAGATCTTTTGGAATCCAACCATCAGCCATTCTCACGACATGCCCAAGCCAACGTAGACGTCGCTGTTTCAGTAATGTATACATGCTAAAAGTTCCAGCTCGTTCTAGGACTACTCTATTTGGAACTTTGTCCTGCCAGGTGATACCAAAAATGTGTCAGAGACAACGGATGTGGAACGGGTTCAGCTTCCTTTCCTGCTGTGCACAAAGGGTCCAGGACTCACTGCAATACAGGAGTATACTCAGGACACAGGCTCTATAGACCTGGATCTTGGTATATGCCCACAAGGTACATCTGAAGTAAAGTAAGAGCACTCCGCACTGGAGTGAGACCCTTTTACAGATTAAAAATTCAAAAAAATACAGGCCCTTTTACAGATTCAAAATTCCCACTTCTCCTCTTCTGGATGTTATGATTGACTGCTGACAGCAGCCCTCACAACACTACTGGATGAAAAAAATTCCCAGGTTACTTAACAGACAAATAGTGAAAACAAGAATAAATGAAAGAGTGAAACATGAAAGAACATGAAACTTTCACATACCCCTCTTTCATTAATGTGAATCATTTGTTTTAGAGGCTGTCTTCTAGGAACTGACAAAAGAACAGGAAAGCAAAATGAAGAGCCTCTTTTGTTTTTTGTTCTTTTGCTCCTTTGTTTTTCAAATCTCATGTAAACGTAAAAGGCTGATCCCTAGTGATGACTTCTTTGGAAGTTACATGACACATAATTTCTTAAATGGTTGTGTACATACCATAACAGGATCGTGTTTGCAGATAGCATAAAACAAACTGGCATATGCAATAAAAACATTAGGATGAATAAAATTCCTCACAGCTTACAAATATATTATTACAAGAACAGCCACAATAGGTGAAATTGACCCACATAATATTTTTGAACTACTTTATCAAAAATACTCTGTAATCATGTTGGTGGAAGTGCACTGCACAAAAAGGATTATGTCACCAGCTGCAGCCATGACTCAGCTATTTTGGGGCAATAAACAGCCTCCTAGGGCCCTGCTTCCCCAGATTTCAGGAATCCTTACAGATCCCCTTCATCACATAGCAGCTTTCAGGAGGCACAGAAAAGAGTAGGAAATGATTTAAAACTGGAAAAATCACAGCCGTTGGTCCCAGTACTGCTGCTGGGATTGGCAATCATGATTTTCCAGCTTTAAATAAGTCCCTGTCATATTCTTCATTTTCCAAATACTACAACACAGAATGAAGTGGACTCCAGGGCTCCCCAAAACCTGACAGAGGCTCCAGAAAGCTTTTTATTGTCTCAAAACAGCTGCAGCACAGCTATAGCTGATGATATCATCTTCATTGAGTGGTGTAAGTCATGCAACAGGATTCCAGTCACAGTTTCATGTCTTATATATTTAGTCCCTCATTGCAGATTGGAGCTGTGATGATTTGGTTGTTTATTAAATTTTTATACCACCCATCTAGTGGCACTCCATTACCCTGAGCAATTTTCAACATAAACATATAATAACCAACCAAACAACCCACAATAGTGTAAAAGCCAGCCCACAAAGAATCCGATGGCAATAGCAAACACCAAAGCACAATCAACATATGAATGCAAGTAACAACAGTTATAAAAGGAGGATCTCCTGATATGCATCTCTGAAAAGCAACATTTTTATATGCTTTTTAAATATGGGAGGGAAGGGGCCTTGCTTTTATGGAGAATCACTGTAGTGATCACGAAACGAAGAAAGTGGGTGATCACAGGCAATTAAGAAAGCAATTAGTTTTAGAGAGAGAAGCAAGAAGTCAGTCGATACGTAGATATCCGCCAGCGGAGTTCCTCAACCTGGGGCAACTCCCCGAGAACTCTCCTTTTATTAACCTTAACAAGCTTACAGATAGTTGACGGAGTTCAGATAGGGCACCAGTTACCTAATGGCCACTTAGGATAGGCCGGAGAAAGCAATGCTCTGACTCTAAGGGAAAGAGGAAGAATGGGAAGTTGCCCCCCCCCTCTCAGGAGCAGCTGTGTCTGAGCCAGGAGAGTGTGCTCTGCAACTGTAGAACAGATAACAGCTTAGCAACCTTGAGGAGAAGCGTTCCCACATTCCCCCCTTTTCTTTTCTATTAAAAGCAAAGGCATATGTTCTTTCATATATTTGCGGACTACATAGAAGTCCTTTCGACGAAGGCCAGAAGGCAGAGCTTTGCAACAGGTAGTTATTATGGGGAAAAAAGATTGGTATGCATTGAATAAAACAACAGCAAATAAGGAGTATGAAAAGCATAATTGCATACATTAATACAGTGTGAAGCCATCCAAAGTGGGGCAGCCATGACCATAAACTGTCCCACCAGGAAGGAAGTATGTCTTGTTGTATGTTATTGGCGAGGTGTCTCAGCTGAGCAAGCTGATTGTTCACTGCATGACTATTATCAGATAAATTGAAGCAACAGAGATTATTAAAAGACTCACAACCAATATGATTACGCAGCATGAGATAATCCAATGCTGCGCGGTTGTCTAAAATAGCATTACGTAGTTGTTGTTCCTGATTCAGCAGGGCAATAGCAGTGGAAGTGCGGTTAATGGCCTTAGCTAAGGTGCACGCAATGTTGGCAAGAGTGCGAGAGTTATGAACAGCTAGGCCAGGAACGCAAACAAGCGACGCAGCCAGTGAAACATATTCTGCTTTGGATAACAAAGTAACTTTACCATTACAAGTACTATCAAGAGATAAGCTTTCCCATCTCAGCCGAGTGGAGGAGTTCTGCAAAGCAAAAGGTTGCATTAAGTTGATTGCTAATCTACTAAGGCAGCATTGTGTGTCTGACAGATTGGCTGGAATGTAGCTAAAGGTATGTTGACCACATGTAAAAAAACCAGCCTGGAGGCAAGATGATATGTGCCCAATTATAAGAGATGTTAACAGCATGTGTACAATTCCATGTGGCTTTGGTTGTGGCAATGCATGTGTCAGAGGAACAATTGACTACTCTGGCACAAGAAGTGTTTTCATTAGTTGCTACAAAAGGGGTGTAAAGGGAAAAAGGATCAATGGGTAGTGTTCTTGTTATTCGCCCCTAGTCATGAGAATTAGTGTATTTAACGACAGTAGCATTAAACCATTGACCTAACGAAGTATCATTAGCAATGTCACAGGGTTCTTTACAGACAGGAATTAAGCAAGTTCCCAGTAGTCCATGCATAGCATATGCCTCCTGCAGGCAGAAGTGAGAAACGTTCACAATTTCTGCCAGCCTTTCCCATAAGTTAAATTGCAGACGGGCATGCAAATTTTCTCAAGCCTCTGTGACATCTATTGGAATAGTTCCAAGAATGAGAATACAGCACAACAGCGTCAGGGAGTTGGCATTCAGCTGCGAGATTACAGCTGCTAGAAACGTTTCAGGAGTCTCTGGGATGTGCTGCTGACTTAGATTTCTTTTTGCATCAGCACTCAGCATCTTTAACATCCCCCAGGTAACTTTGGGCTGAGTGCTCTCAGGTCTGGCCGGGGGCTTCCGACGATGCGCAGTCATCTGGTCCCACTCCAGAGTCATCACTGGATGGAATTCTGGAATGGGGTTTTGCAGGTTGCGATGCCAACTCATTCTTTCCACGATAAGGTCTCACACACCGAGCTGGAATCCACAACGGACCTGTGGGAGTAAGCACAGCAGCATAGCTGCGACCCCATGTTAGTAAAGGGGCTGGACCCGTCCACTGAGGGTCTGAAGGCTGCTTATAAATCACCAGCAGCCGTTCCATAGGAATTTCCTTATGAAAGTTTTTCTCTACTGGCAATAGCTTGTTGAGCAGCGGTGTTAGGTAAATCAAGCCATTCTGCTATAGCATTGGCCTTGGCAGATTTGCTGCTGCAAAACTATCCAGGAGGTGACTGAGAAGTATTTAAAACAAACAGTTGCAAAGGATCAAAAAAAGGAAAGCTGTGTACCATGGTACGTCTCAACGCTGCAGTAATTTGGTGTAAGGCATGTTTTATAGATTTTGTGATGTGTATGGAGTCAGCAGGAGACTGATGCCCCTGGAGTGCATTAAACAGAGGTTGTAATTTATGTGTAGAAAGGCACAGAAATGGACGAGCCCAATTCAAGTGCCCAAGGAACTGTTGCAACTGCAGTAATGTAAATTGTGATGGAGTTTGTAGTTCTGGTAAGAACATGGAAGATGTAGTTTCCAGGAATTTGTGTCCCAAATATGAACATGAAGGTGTTGTTTGTACATAACTTTCTAGCCAGTCTTTCTTTAGAATAAGACCTACAGCATCTGTAGGTAGTGGTTCATGATGTGCTGTTTTTACATTGCAGACAAGAAGAGGGAATTGATCAACCTCTTTAGCTGTGATCAATTCCTGACCAGCACTTTTAACAGTAGCAGGTTGGATTTCTTGAATTGGGGTATTATTTACTGAGTTCCCCTTACTTGAATTCTCATGAACACTGTGTCCTTGGTCGTTACGAACCACAGAACAAACAGACAGCAGTGGGAGGGCATCTGCGAGGTACTGTGAATTGCTTTTAACCATAACAGTAGATAGCATTTGTTGCATTGCTGAGCCAGAGGGGAGGAATGAAGGGGGAGGAGGCGGGGGGAGAGAGAGGAAGGGAGGGGGCAGCAGGTGGCGGAGGGAAAGAAAGAGGAAGGGAGGGGAAGAGGGCAGGGGGAGAAAAAGGGAAGGCAAAGGACAAGGAACCATAGCAAAAGCAGCAGAAGCTGCGCAGGGAGGGAAATCACTTCTATTTTCATGGAGATCAGGGGGTTTGGAGGGTGGGAGAATTTGGGGACTTGTTGAAATAATATGGTCTAAAGACTGATTTAACAGAGGGTTTGCGAGCTGTAAAATTGCATACCTACAGAGGTGCCATGTGTTGAGGATTTTATTTGAAGCCATAGGCTTCTTGTGAACTTCACTTCCAATTTTTTCCCAATCTGATAGTTTACAGGTCCCTTCTTCTGGGTACCAGGGACAACGAGCATTGATTTCTTTCAATAAATGCTCCACTTTATCAAAAATATCATGATGATAACCCTCTCTGTGCAGGAGATAAATTAAATTCTGTTGATGCTGCTTTTGAAGCGATGTAAGGGAACTAGTCATTAGACCCATCATGTTTCTATTTTAACTGAATGCTCACCAGAGATCCTTTTAATGGATGAATAGATGTCTGAACCCGTGCCAGGCAAAAAGCAAGCAGTTGATTGCCTATACCTCAGGCAATGTTGATTTTTCCCTTTCAATGATCTGTTTGAAGTCTCGGTTTGATGGGCTGTTTTCCGAGCTTGTTTGATTGATGGTTTGAGGGCATGTTTTTCAAGCCTGTTTTTCGTGCCCCACGTTGGGCACCAAATGTAGTGATCATGAAATGAAGAAAGTGGGTGATCACAGGCAATTAAGAAAGCAATTAGTTTTAGAGAGAGAAGCAAGAAGTCAGTCGATACGTAGATGTCTGCCAGCAGAGTTCCTCAACCTGGGGCAACGCCCTGAGAACTCTCCTTTTATTAACCTTAACAAGCTTACAGATAGTTGACAGAATTCAGATAGGGCACCAGTTACCTAATGGCCACTTAGGATAGGCCGGAGAAAGCCTTTGAAGTAATGCTCTGACTCTAAGGGAAAGAGGAAGAATGGGCAGTCGCCCCCCCTCTCAGGAGCAGCTGTGTCTGAGCCAGGAGAGTGTGCTCTGCAACTGTAGAACAGATAACAGCTTAGCAACCTTGAGGAGAAGCGTTCCCACAAATCACCATTCTCAAAGGCTTTTTAAAAAACACCCAATTCTCCCTTGCCTGCTCAGCCAGGAATAATGAGATGAGATACCAAATATGGATTAAACTAGGGCCACAATTTCATTAACTTATTAAATTTGAACTTCCCCTTTCAAAAGGGGACCTGCTGTAGTGCAAACAGGTCCAGCTCTGGCATCAATCCAGCCCAATCGGTCCACTTTCACCCCACTGAGTTTCTACTCTGAAAGCGTACTGTCCAGCACATTCTCATTCCTCCCTGCAGGAGTCCCCAGAGGCCACCTTACTGAGCCTCAAGCTCCTAAGTGTCAAGTGTCCCCTGGGTTCCCCCTGCTTCCCCTCCCCTCTGCTAAACCTCTGTTAATGCAATTCTGAGAGGAGGGGTGCCTTGCACCCTCTGTGTGTCTCACCTGGATCTCACCTGAACCTCTTCTGCTTAGCACCACCCACCATGGTATAGAGGCTACAGTGTAGTCCCCATGCCCCCCACCAAGCTGAAATTTCAGCCTTAAGCCGCCCTTGCAAATCTTGCAAGAGAATATTTAAACTTAAATCTGATAAATGCACCCCATCTTCTCTGTATAATTCCAGACAGCTAACCTTAATTTCAGGATGTGCTATCACTGATCCCCATCTGGGGATCCCCATGCATTAAATTCCCAGCATACCAGGCAGGGTTGAACCACCTGTCCCGCAAAAGTGCGGGAACAGCTCGGTTGAGAGGACCTTTTCACTAGGTGGCTGCTGTCAAATCTTTTCCCCAAAATTGGGCAGGCCGGCATCATAAACCGGAGCAAAAGCCCATCATGCAGCATGTCTCAACACACGCTGGGGTGCAACACCACACTCATACAAGACCCTTCATCTTAAAGGAGCCACGCATGCCCTGGAAAGTCAACATATGCCCTGTAAATCAGGTCCGTGTAGTGTATCAGAGAGAATGCCATTTCTGGCTGTGCCCTAACAATGGTTCCTACATACATAAAGTAACCTGGTTGCGCCGCAGCACCTTCTCCCTATCCATCTCATCCTGTTTCTCGCCTTTTTTTCTCCTCTAACTTCCTATTCAACCACTTGAATACATCCACATACTTTCCTTTCCATTTTTTTTCTTTAGACCATGACTGGAAGTAGATGATCCCCAAGTGGCAGACACTGGTCACCTTCTGGTAATGCATAACGCAGCACAGAGTTGCATCTTGTGTCTGGGATGACCTTAGCAACTGCTCCCTCCACACCATGACCCTCTACCACTTGTGAAGCGATGTCAGTGTCAGGTGCCCCGCTTGTACCTACACCCTCTGGTGTACCTGTCTCTTTCTGTGTTGCCAGCAAAGGTGAGGGCATGGAGACCAGTACTGTAAGGCTTCCGCTACCCCACAGCTAGGCGCCTGCCATTTGTGAAGTGGCCGGTGCTACAGTTGCCTCACCTAGCTGTATGACTCCTGCCATCACCACAACTCCATCTCCTGGGTTTGCCTCTCTCTTGCTGCCCATCTGCATGTCTGCTCACACCATCTGACTCCCTCCTGATAGCTGGGCTGGTGCTGGGGATCCAGTAAACCTCCTCTTTGGGGTCACCATCGCTGACGATGCACCTGAAGGGCCAGGACACTCACTTTTTAGGACAGCAATCCTAGACAACATAATGTCCCCCCATCGAGCTCAGCCAACCTTTGCACTTTTGATTCCCTATGAGACCTCCACACCCTGGATGCACCAGCTGCTTCCCTTGCTTTGTCCCTTTGTCCCTCTAAGTTACTCAGCCTCTCCCATATGACTGAATAATCCGGCCACTCTTCCTCATCTGATGATGAAATCATTGTGGGGGGATCTTGCTTGTACTTTGTACTTTGCTGGCTGCTTCCCCTTACTGCCCCCTTTTCCTTTTTTGGGAGGCATCTCTCAATGCCAGCCCCTCGGGGGTTCACCTATCATGCTTCCCTGTCTTAAGCCTCCCTCTTCTTCACACTGTCTCTCCCCTCCTTCTTCTCCCTCTCTTTTCTCTCTCTCTCTTTAGATAGATAGATAGATAGATCCCCCTCTCTCTTTACTTTTTCTTTTTTAATCATTATGTTCCCCCCTCCTGGCCTGTACAACCCTCTGTTAGGTCTTCCCTAGCCCAACCTCCTATGGACTGCCCCGCTCTCCTACTTGGTACTCAAAAGACCAGGCCCAGCTGCAGCCTCCAGCCGCTTGGCTGCCGGGCCTCAATTCCCCACAATGACCTGTGTCCTATTATGATTAATCCTATTCTTGTTTGTTTAATTTTCTTTTCCTTTTTTTTTCAACCAAAAACACCAACACCTCAATCTGGTTAGCTCCCTACACTCATGAGGTCCCCCAAACTGTAGGGGCTGTGCCGCTGCACAGCCCTACATCCAACAATGTTCCCTTCTAGCTCTGGTCAGGCCTTGTGGCAAAAACGAAACTGCTGAGGCTCTGATGCAGCACTCTCCTCTTCTGCACTCCGAGAAGGGAAGAGGGTGATGCAGGCACAGGCAGCCTCCTTAAAGACTCACCTGAATCCCTGCCTGCTCGCCCCTCTCATGAGGAGCCCTGCTTCTCATCCCGCCCTGACTGGCGGGCAAAGAAACCCTCGCCAGGCAGCTCCGCACCTTTGCAGAGGGCCCTTGTCAGCCACAATACATATACATATCTATTTGTCTAACTCAATGGCTGGGAGGGCCAATAAAACAGTCGTCGGTTGGCAAATATGTGTGATTCCCACCACCACATGTTAATCCCATCTAGTGTACACCTTCCAGATTTTGCTGGACAGTAATGCCCAATATTTTTCCTTATAGGCTGTGCTGAGTTTTGAAGCAGATAAACATCTGGGAGGACACATGTATTCTTTCCTTCCTATCACACACCTGACCCTACAATTCTTTAAGTAGAATAGCATTAAGAGAATGACAGATTTCCTGGGACTGAAAATGACTCTAAAACAAATAGGAATGTATTCAAGTAGCAGTAGTTTTAAACTTCACTATCTCTTCCTGAATACTTACAGGCATGCCTGAGGTATCCCCTATTGCTCCTGAGCTCTGTTCCTCCTTGTTCTGCTAGTGCAATAAAAATGCAGTTATAGCAACTCTGGTATTACAAAATAACCCACAACTCCAACATGCTTATGTGTGCATATGGCACAGTCACATTTTCCCCAGACATATTTTATTGCTGACTGTACACAGGGATAAAGTTACAAAGTTATGGGTCTACACAATTGGCATCTTTAGAGTTATACGTAATGTCCCCAAAATTGCCATACATAAAGAAAAATGACTGGAACCTTAAAAATAGAAGTACACACCCAAGAAATCTATTAATCCCATGCCATTTTTCAGGCAATCAATGACGTGCCAAAGCAGAAGAGCTGTGCTCTGGTTGTCAATATGTTAGCCTGCTGATTAGAAACTGAAATGTCTTCCTGAGGGGATGGTGGTGTTGGAATTCAATGGAATCAAGAAATATTCTCACTGTACAAAGCATAAATTGTATTCTCCCTGAGTGTCCTTCTACCTTTTAGTTTTCTAGCTCTGGGTATTTGAGTAGAAGGACACCCTTGATTCTGTGCATGCAAACACACAGCATTTGTATATTCTGCAATATACTAGAAATTATCACTAACGACCGCAGATGAGAGCTTGTGGAAAAGGCTGAAAGGTTCCTGGAGCTTATATTACAAAAAGGAAGCTTTTACAAGTTTAGCCTAACCAGTTTCCAGGCAGACAATGGGATTCTTTCTTCTTCCAAAGGAAAAGGAAGCTGCAGATGGGCTCAGACTTTGGCTCTTTACAAACCACTGGGCATGTGGTTGGAGAATTCCAAATTGTAGACAAAAAAGCAATTTTTCTAAGCTCTGGATACACCTCCCAGTCTACTGCAATCAGTTCCATTGATCATCTTCAGAGTCTTCTGATCCTTAGGTATTGATGGCATTGCTTATAGAATCATAGAACAGTGAAGTTGGAAGGGATCTACGTATAAGGCCATCAAGTTCATGTTGTAGGCTCTTTTCTTCAGAGGGAGGGAGATGCAGGTGGACTTCAAAGCTGGTTCCACAGTGACCTATTTGCTAACCAGAAGCACAAAGGGTGATTTCACATGTGGGCATTCAGCCCACACGAGGGAGCTCTGTGAAGAACAGTGCTTCAAACAAGGCATTTTGCTCTCTAAATTCTTTACTGAATGCTGCTTTCAGTTCCTTGCTGGAAGATGACAAGATTGCTATCATGCTCTCTTTCACCTGAAAAAGTAATTCCAAAAGTTTATTATTTCTAACCATGTAAGAACACAGTGTTTCTTCTCTATACCAAATCTGGTTAATCATACATCTTTTCTGCCACCATCTGGACTATTTTGTACATTTTTTCTATACCCTGGTTCCAGGAGTTTCTTTTTCACATATCTGCCTCAGCTGCCAATAAATTTTTCTGTCCATCATTAGAAGTTTCGCATTCCTTCTTCTGACCTTTTGTTCTTCATGTACTTGGAAGTGTCCTTATTAATCACAAACTCTTGTGTAATCTTCCTTTCATTCTCCACCTTTGGTTTCCTTATCTTCTTTTTATACTTCACTACATTCTGTAATCTTTCTAGCTCTTCCTGGTGCTTGATGTGTTATACATCTCACATAATAGCCCTTTCCATCCTGTTCCCCTTCATTTATATTAACCTCATTTTCTTTACACAATTATTAAGAGATTTAGTGTTCATACTTCGGTCATGACTTAGTTAATATTTAACCCTTCTCATCCACTTATACAGTCCTGACATTACTTTTGTATGACCTGCTTTGATGGCCTTCTTTGAGGCTGAAAGACAGGCATCCTATATTTAGGAGAGCCAACTCTGCTTTAACTAATCTCATTGAATTGTAGTGCTGGAGGAGACTCTTGAGAGTCCCCTGGACTGCAAAGAGAACAAACCTATCCATTTTGAAGGAAATCAACCCTGAGCGCTCACTGGAAGGACAGATCCTGAAGCTGAGGCTTCAATATTTTGGCCATCTCATGAGAAGAGAAGATTCCCTGGAAAAGACCCTGATGCTGGGAAAGTGTGAAGGCAAGAGGAGAAGGGGCCGACAGAGGACGAGATGGTTGGACAGTGTCACCGAAGCTACCAACATGAATTTGACCAAACTCCGGGAGGCAGTGGAAGACAGGAGGGCCTGGCCTGCTCTGGTCCATGGGGTCACGAAGAGTCGGACACGACTTAACGACTAAACAACAACAATCTCATTACAACTAGCAAAGTAATGGGCTAGTTACATTGGCTGTACATTACCTTCTTGGATTTTTTGCATTGCCAAGGATAAACTTCCTTGGAGAGTTTATTAGCCTACTTCATCTCTGAGAAATTTCTTGTATTTAAATGCTTTCACCTTCTCATAAAAAAACATTTGCTCTTTATCAAGAGTAGCCAAGTTCTTTCTCTTTGGTTAGATGTTGTTTGCATTTCTCCATCTGTTTGTTTAAAGTCTTCTTTAAGTTTGTGTTGACCCAGGATGATGTGTCAATAATCAGTATTAGAGATGGGCACAAACTGGTGGTTTGGTAGTTTATGCCGGTTCAATTAGTGTTTGGTGCTTCAAGCCCCCACCTCCTCTGGCAGGCAGCCACTTGGAGGTAGCAGCCTGACTCCCCTGACCACCTCTGGATGCTGCCTCTGAGTGTGCACCTGCTGGAGGAGGTGGGGTTTTGAAGTGCCAAACACCTGTTTGGCCACTAAACGAACAAGTACAAACCACCAAATCAGTGGTTCATGTCCATCCTAATCAATATCATAAAATCTTGGGAGCATTTGTTGAGAATTGCATTCCATTTGTCCACAAATTCATTCTTCTCTCTTATACATGTCTGGTCCTTTCAATATTCTAAAACCTTTTGGGATTCTTTGGACCTGGAGATATTCCAGTAAAGTTGGAAGCATGTTGTTCACTTCTTATCGGCCCCTGATGCATTCTGCACAATTCTTACCATTCCATGCCAAGGCTCTCTTCTTTATTCTCAAAAACAGATGGTTGTAATAACAGCTGGTCCAAAAACTCTTTGGAATAGGTAAATGTGTCCCAAGTAAAACAGGATAGGAAAACAAAAGGAACAGGTACATCCAACAAATCTGATTGTGTAGAAGAAATATGTAACACCTTATTTCAATTTAAAATTGCCCCTTGTGTTTCAGCCTGAATTTGTGGCCTCCTTTAGGGGTTGTACAAAGAAAAGAGAGTAAACAAAAAGGGGGACAAAACATTAACATTTAAAAAACTTTACACTAATTAGAAAGTAAGTACATCCCTGTGTTGAACTTGCCTCTCTCTTCTTCAACTCAATTTGCCAGAAGACATCTGATACTATAGTATTGTTAGTGTGTGCTGCTGTAGTACCTCTTTGCAGCTTATAGGTACCTGCAAAAGTAGAAGAAAAGGATTTTGTTTCTTGGAAAGGATTTATTCAGAGCAAGCAGTTTGGGCCAACTTGCACCCACTAATGAGATATAATTATAGATTTGGCACTATCCACAGCAGCATAGTTCAGGATGCTGTGTAGGTTTTGTAAAGAGAACTATTTGTTTTCTTCTTGTTTTTGTTCCAGGAGCAAGGATTATGGGAAGTTAAATCTCCAAAATTGCTTACTTGGCATCTCATTCCTCGGAGGCTTCATAAATTGCAGCAGTTAGATATTCTCTGAATTGTGTTCACACAGCTCCTTGTCACAGCCACCAGTGACATAAAAGGTTCACATATCTGTTAAGAAGTGTATTTCTGTCACTGCTTTCTTTCAGGATTGATGCATTAATTGTTATTTGAGTGCATATGTCTTCTCACCTTGCTTTCTGGTATGAAAACAAAATAGCCTCATGTGCAACCTAAGCATGCATGCATGCATGCGTGTGTGTGTGCGCGCGCGTGCACACACACACACTGCTTCCAGAAATATTAAATCCTTAGACAAAACCTTGGGGTGGGAAGAGACAACAAATAAGATGTAAATGACAAATCTCCCTCTTTTCCTGCATGATCTGTCTATAGAAGTTCATTTCATTATTTTAATAAAACTTTCAGGCAGAAGGAAATATTTTAGTCCATTCAGCTACTTATACATCCTGGTCATCCATTTCATTGCCTAGAGTAGAGTAGCCAATGGTATTACCACCCATCAAAGTCAAGGGACATACTACCTATAGTCAGCCAGGTTTTTAAAGGCACATACTAAGAGGGGGGAAATGTGCCAGTGCATCTTCCTTTGCCAGACAGCATTAATGCAAATAACAAATTGGACAGAAGGATTTTCTGCTCATTCATGATACCTAAAATCTGCTGCCACAAGTGACCACAAAACTCTTTAATTGGATGGGCAGTCCTGGAATGGCATAAGCAGACGCATTCAGGGCACAGATTAAAATGAGACCCATATTGTTCTTAGAAATCTCTCTTGTGCACAATTACCATTTATTCAGCTGTCCTAAAAATGCATAGGTATCACCTAATAATTTATACAAGCGTGTGATAACTTCAGAAACATTCTGATGAGAACTGTGTAATTTCTGATTTTTGAGGAATCATCACATCAATTTACAAAATAATTTGAGTAATCTGTGTTAACCTACTTTGATGAATTTGTATATTTTGATTCATACTCTTGAATGGTATTTGCTCAGGGAGAGGGAAGAAATCCAAATGGGAGGAAATAAAAAAGGGAAGTGGGAAGGGAAGATAAGCATGACTTTAAAATGTCTGATTTAAAATGTCCATATAAAAGATGAAGATGAAAACAGCAAACCTCCCTTCTTTTCTGTATGATTGTAACGGGTAGTGCAACATTGTCAAGCAAAAAGTAAGGAACTAGGGATAACAAAGTAATCAGAAAAGCACTTTTTGTAAAGAGAAGAACTGAAAGACAGACTGTTATTAATCACATTTCTAAAAAAAAGTATCATGCAATGAGCTGTATACAATGCAAAATGGCAGACAGCGTATACTTCAAAGAATTATAGTGATGTGACCATCCTCAATCTTTTAAACATCCTCAAAGTTTTTCAGAAATACAACTGCTGGTTAAAAGCCTGATAAACTGTATCATATCTACAGCCTGACACTAGATATTTCTTGAAGTATGGACTTGTCCATGTAGATTTATCCTTCACAGTCATTCACGTGTTCTGCAGAGCAGTTACTGTACTGATGGAAGAAATGCCATATTATCTATTGCCCAAAGAACCCCAACCTAATCTTATGCACCAGTTGGTAATTGATCTGACATTCACAATCAGTTTTTAGCTGCATCCGAACCAGTGGTTCCCAACCTTGGGTCCCCAAATGTTTTAAATTTGGCACTTAGGTGCTCGTTATCATAGTCCCCATTGCTAGGCCCCATAAAGAACGTTCAGAAATGGAGGCAGCTGGATTAGTCCATATAAACTATTGAAGAGCAGATAAAATTAATGGCTCTTAAAGTGCACTGAAGGCCAAGCCACCCTCAAATACTTTGCCGGGATAGCTTGCAACAATATACTGTTCCTGGGAAAATCTCTTTCTCTCCCAGCTACTGTGAAGATTCCAGCTAAACTCAAGAGGGAACAGGGAAGCCTGAGGAAGGTGGAAGATGATGCCAAAGTCTCTGCTGATCAAACAACCCCTGGGCTTTGAACCCAGGTGCCTGGGTTCCAATATGCCACTGATTAGACTAGCACCTGAGGATGTGTAATGATGCCAAGATGTCCAAATGAACCTACTCTCCTCACTTCTTGAGGAACCATAATGAGGCTGCCAATTTATAGGAAAAATATATATTTTATGTACTACATCCTGTAGGAGTAAAATAAAATTATTGTATCACTTTGGATGTAAATAGAAGATGTTTAAGGTTAAATGTTTGTCCTAAAATTTGTAGGTAGACATACCTGCAGTTTTGTATCAAACCATGTAGCATAATTATTATGCGCTTTAAGGCACCTTGTGGTGTGTGTGTGATGGGGGATGGGGAACATACATGTTATGTTGAAGAAATAAAGCTTTAAAGCAAAGTGTGCTGCTTATATACCACCCCATAGTACTTAAAGCACTCTCTGGGTGGTTTACAAGTTAATTATGCAGGCTACACATTGCCTCCTTGAGCAAGCTGGGTACTCAATTTACCTTCTCTGGAAGGATGGAAGGTTGAGTGAACCTCCAGCTGGCTAGCTGGGATTGAACCTAGGTCGTGAGCAGAGTTTGGGTTGCAGTACTGCAGTTTAACCACTGCACCGTGAGGCTCCTGAATACCAAAGATTCTTTAAAGAACAGTTTCATGATCAATTGAACATCTATCTCAGAACCACAAGAGCCAACAGTGCACAATTACTAGAAGTTCCATGTTTCCCTGACAGGTCCCAGTTACTTTTCCTGGCAACTAATTCTGCAGCTTGTGAACGAAAGAAACTCCTGGAACTGGGGCACTTGGCTGCCTCTGCTGTGGTGAACTAGTTACATTACAGTAAGAATAATATTGGGTAGTTCCAATTAATGCTAGTGCTGAACCCAAAGACTTTCTCTCTCCATTTCCCCTGACTGTAGGTGCGGGTGGGGTACATGTGGTTGAACTATAACTAGAACTCATGGCACTCAGGGAAGCAGTGCAAAATGCACCCCCAAGACAACTTTGTAATTCACAACATTAAAATAATGCAATAAGTAATTGTAGTTTTAAACACTTTGCCAGCATCTCCCCTCCTCCAGAGAGGATCAGCAGCACTGCCAGAGCTACAAAAACAACTCAATAACATGTTTAGGAGAGTGAGAGAGCTTAGCATGCCACACATACTAATAAGATGATTCTCTGTACCATCCAGCCGAGCTGCCTGGTCTCCTGTGAGCAAGGTAGGCCTGCTCTCCGACAAGGCAAACCTGGTTTACCCTTGTGATCAAAGTTGATAAGACCTCCATCTGGATAATAGCTCCTTTTCCAAGGCTACATCAGAGGCCTGGTCTAGCAAGCTCTCAGTAGACCTGCTTTCTACTGCTTCAGTAGGGCCAGGTACATCAATCACTTTTCCTCTGCTGTCCCCAAAGACAAAGTCTTTTCTTATGGCAGTAGACTGAGTGCCTAGACAGTTTGGGGGGAAAAGGGTGCCCTCTTTATTTGGCACCCTAGGGGAAAGTCCCAGTTTCCCCACCCTAGCTATACCCTTGATGTGTGGAAAGGGGACAATTTCTGAGAATTCAGGAGAGCCTCCACAGAAGTGGAAACAATTTATGGTGGAGTGAGTTACTTAAATGTAAGAGAGCAGTGGCCAATTCTTTTTCTTATTCACCTGGCAAGGCTAAAATATTGCTGCAAGCAACAGCTGGGTACAAGATCTGCAATTGTGGTACCAAGCCTCCTATGAACATAAAGACCTTGCCCCATAGGAGTAACGCCATGTAGTAGAATTCCCATAGGCCAGTCATAGCCACCATTTGTGCAGGAAGAACAGTAAAGAACTCAGCTGCAAAGTTTCCTATCACGTTGCAGAGACACTTTGACTTTCCTCTATGGAGAGGGACTAGGGAAAGAACCTTTGTCACTTTATAGAAAAATATCCCACACCCAAATGTCACCACCTTCAAACCTACCCACCCATCCCATCACCCATCCCATCTTTTCTTGACCAACCCAATGAAGCCTTCAGACTGTAATTTAGCAGCCATTATAAGCTTAACACTAACACATGACCAACATAAATATCAGTGCTCAAAGCACTATGTGACTGTATATAACAGTTCACAATTGTTCAGACTCCAAGACTGTTAATGGTTTCTAAATGCAAACTAATTACTTTTAAAAACCTCAAGAAATGTGTTCATGTATTGCTTAGAGTTGTTTTCCTTCTAACATCCCCAAGATATGCAGTTCTTATGCATACCAATATATATTTCAAGAACACTTAAGGCTGTAGGAAGAAACAATGCAATGAAGCGTGCATATACATTTTATTTAAAAAAAACAAAACAAAACAAGAGGCTTCCTATTAACTAGGCTTGGAAGCCTTGAGGGGGCACAGAAATCTTGTTAATCACATATTTAATTAGTGCTCTGGAGAGCTGGTGTTTTGACATTACAGAATCTCTTCAGCTTCACAAAAGTGTCTCCTTCACGCAAAAATGTTCTCTCAGCCTTGGGTTGAGCAGAGCAAGCTGTAATTTTGTCCTGCCTGTCCCAACCTTCATTTCAAAAGGACAGCAACAAGCATTATTTCATTGAGAGAGGAGGATGAAAGTGCCAGGACAACCAAAGAAGTATTGACTTTTGGGTAAACATGAAAACTTTAAAACAGCAAGCTTTGAAGTCTAAGAATTTATTGTTTGCTGACTAGCTGCCTGGCAGTGGGAGAAGATTACAGGGAGAAAGAAGAGACGGGTTATGTTTGGCTGCTACAAATACATAATTTACAAAAGCTACAGTTTATCCAGCAAGCAGGAACCGAGGCGTGAGGAAATACGCACATAAACCTTTCCCTTTATGTCTATGGTAAAACAATGTTGACAACACTACACTGGGCTGTTTGGAGATTTCCTCTGTAGCCTGAGGAAAATTTTAACCAGCCCAGTATGTCTCCTGCTGTCACTGAATTGTCCCTTTTGTGAGGCAGCTGACAAAGGCTTGGCGTGAAACAGCAGGTCACCTCAGCAGCAGAAAACTTCCCTGGAGGTTCTTTCTCTCTAGAGGCGACCACTTCCACTCTCGGCATTGCCCCCTCTCTCTGCACACATTATTTTATGGACAGATAAATAATGTTCCTGAAACATAAAATGTGATCCGCAAAATAAACAGTGCTTCTTAAAAACACTGCAATGTGGCATCTTGTTGTAAGAAACTCTCGGAACATTTTACCAAACAAAGAAATGAGAGGGTGGGGGTGACTATGATAGTGAGGCTAAAGTAGGGATGAAAAAAGACCAGTGCTAGGTTCACATTTCTGTATGAAAATAGGTGTTTCTTCCCTCTTGACAGTGACAATAGCATGGATCACATCTTGCCTTGAAAATCTGTATATTTCTGTAGCTTGTGATAGAGAGGAAACATGCATGTACACTTTAGGAATAAACATGTTTAAAATGGTGAGCCTTTAAAAAAATACTCGCAGACCTTAGCCAGTGCAAAAATATAAAAAGGAAGTGTACATTAGAAAAAAAAAACTATACAAAGGCATGGATCCATACTCCCTCAAAATGTGTGAACCGTCCTACCAATGTTTCCATGTCTTGGCAACCAGATACAGAAGGATGGAATGAAATAAGAATGTTGGTTGCGTTCCAGAAAAAGAAAATGTTAACAAAGAAGCTGATGTATTTTTTTCAGTCTCTAGGTTACTGAGCTTCATAATTAGTATTTATACATGGCTACTTTCCCCCCACACCAGTGTTATAAAAACATTGCAAAGTAAGACAGTGCTGCTACTTGCTATACACATGAGGAGACTGGCAGGGCTTATGTAAGGCCAACGGTAGCCCAAGCTCTCCTGATGCTTGAGGTGGGAAGCAAAGAGTAGATTGTGCTGCAATGGTATCTACACACAAAGTCTAGTTGGAAGAGAGATGATGGCAGTACCTGCACAGGTCCCCTGGCCAGAGGTAGAAGAGAAGGCATCTGTACTCCCATCACTGGCACCTAGAAATACCTACCAGGGAGGAGGAGAAAGATGCAGTCATGCCTGCAAATATCCCCCACTGGAGACCAGCTTTACATAGAAATGATTGTCTACTCCATGTGTGCAACCTAGTTCCTCAACACCTCAGGCTTTTTGGAATGAGTGACCAGAAAAATCTCCTGTGCAATTTTTCATGGTGGGGCAATTAGGAAATAGCTCGCTCTGAAGGAACTGTGCAAAGCAGTGGCATCAGGAAATCTGCTGGACAGCCCCTCTTCCCCCCCCCCCGACCCCATGGTTGGTTGGGAGTGGTGAATTTGCCACTTCTGTAAGACAGTACAGCACCCACCTCATTGTACCTTTTGGAAATGCTGGCTCTAAAATCACTAAGCAAACTGTTACAAAGTCATAAACTCCCACTCTCCTCGACACAACGGTGCTTACTTCCATGGTGTACCATCAGTGGTTTCGAGGTCAAGCTATGACATTCATCAGAGAAACAACTTAGAACAACTCTAATGTGTGAGCTCTAGTGAAGGGTGTGTTAAAACGAATGTAAGACATATTTAGAAACTTACAACCAATGCATGCATTCATATTTATCTTCACCCATTTTATCTACTGTAGGGGTTCTCTCCCTTTAAATGTATTTTCCAGTTTTACAGAATGTGCCATTCCCCATAGATATATTTGTCTCCTTTTCAAGGCATGTTCTTGACTATCCTATAAGACACCCTCTGCTCCCCTTCCTCTTTATATTTCTTTTTCAGCTTCTTTTGAAAAGGCATACCAAAAAGAAAACCTTGCTAGCAAAGAAATGTGGGACCCTTGGGGTAAGGAAATGAAACAGCATGTATCTAGTTCATCTCCAGCAACAGATAAAAATGAATGAGAGGAAAAGTTGGAAGTAGGCATCAAATTATCATTCTTACCATCCTTTTCATGAAAGATTGTTATCTCCAGACTCCATTTTCTAATGCTAAGGGGGGGGGGGGAACCAAACAAACTTCTCCATCTTGACTGATCAATGTGGCTCAAAATGTGAATTGGAACTCTGAGAAGCAATTATAGTGAAATCATACACCTCTCTATCAGAGTTTGGAAAAGTTGTTCTTGGACTACAACACCCAGAAACCCCAGAACAACCACCGGAGACTAAAACGACTGCTAAAAGAAGAAGTTCAAAACAGTGTAAACAACGAAGAACAGTATAATAATCAAGGAAAAGAAGGCAGTGACAACAATGACAATTAGGAAAATGATCCGGAAAATATTGGGACAAAATATACATGGAATCTTTTCCTTTTTAAAACATTTTCCAAATTGTAGAGTATAAAATTAGCTATAACATTAAATATAAAAAGAGAGAAAATTTTAAAATCCCAAATAAAACAATCAAGATATATTATTAAACTGGGTTCAGTTTCAGGATTTTTGTTGTGTGTGAGTGTTTGTGTGTCCAATGACTTTTCTATTGTTCTACAAAATCTTGTTCCAAAATTTTTGATATTGTCCTTGCAAGCCATGAGTCTATTCTGAGGAAGTCATTAAATCTATAAACGGGTATCAGAAGTCATCTCAGCGCAAAGATCCTGTTGTCATTTTCCTTCACTGGATTAATTTATCTGAAATCACCATTTTCCATAGTCTCTTGCAGTCATAATTATGCTAATACACATAGGTGTTTTTTTCAGCTCACACTACAGTATCGTTCACTTCAACTTTAAAACTGTTGTTAGTGACTTTTAAAATAAATGATAATGCCACCTTCAGCGTCATTAGAGTTCATAGCATCTTGCCACTTTGTATTCTTTGCTTTCACTCTCACATATTATAATTAGACATGGGGACAATTGTAAAAACGAATCAGGATATTCGTTAAATATCCCTGATTTGTCAGATATTCGTTGCTTCATATTTTTGGGGTCCAGAGACCCCAAAGAATACGAAGCAATGGATATAACTCTTTTATATTAATCCCTTCGTTCTCTGCTTTCCCTCCTCTTGCTATGCCCTGCGGGGCATAGCAAGAGGAGGGGGAAAGGGATCAAAATGATCCCGCAACTGTGCTGCTGCAGGATCACTTTGATCCCTTTTCCCCGCCTCTTTCTATGCCCCACTCTTGCTATGCCCCATGGGGAATAGCAAGAGAAAGGGAAAAGGGATCAAAGCGATCCCGCAGCCACACTGCCTTTTGTTGTTGTTGATTTGTTGTTTGTCGGATCACTGAGGGACAATTCGTGCTTCATGGGCCGTCAAGTTTGATGACCCATGAACCAAGACAAAGCGCCATTTTGGCGCTTCGTTCCCATCTCTAATTACAGTCTTGATTATTACAGGCCAAGCTAAACAGGCAAACAGTTATGAAGGCTTATGCTTCCATACAGGGGGATCACTCTGCAGTTATATAATGCCAACATCAATGACTGACCCAAGCTTTTACTTCTTACATGACTGCTTTTTTAAAAAAGGCAGACCTATTTTTCTCCTTTATCATCTTAACTGCTTTATATGTTCTTCTCAGTTTTATAATCTTTAAAATCTTTATTGCTGAATACATGTTGCTACCTAGGGATAGTAAAACAAGCACCCCTGAGAGATCTTGGTCCATCTATTTCCATGACCCTTTCCCTAAAGAGGAGGGAAAAACCAGTTATCTTTAACCATTTCTTGCATAGTTAAAGACAACAGGCTTTTCCAGGCATGGAAATGGATGAGCTCAGTCTTAAGAAGACATTCTACAATGATGACTAGCCTTGATCTGCCACACAAACTAAGGGAATACTCAGCTTCCTATGAGTTACTTGTACATTTCCTAAGGGGGGTGGTGGGGAGATCAACAATTTCATTATGGCTTCCATAAAACAAAAATAAGGCCTTCAGAGAAAATGATTATCTTGTATTTCCAATGAGGAATTTAAATAGTCTCGTATATCTATCAGGGCGTCTCATGAAAGAATTTCTGCTGGTAGTTTTCCCTGCAAAGATAAAATCTTGCAAGAATGATCAATATTTTTGTGTGGGGAGGGAGGTAGCGGAATAGATAAATAAGAGTGGAGAAGGGAAGCATAAAACACAAGTCAAGAGAGAGTTATTTTACAGCTGTGTTTATATTAGCCTTACACTGAATACTACAGTGACTTGCCTAAAGTATTAGTTGAGATTTTCAATCTCATTTCCAAACACAGGAGGCATTTTATTGCATAATCTAACTAAATGTATGACACGGTACCTTTTTATTGCTTTTTGAGGTTGGTTAAACCTCCTGGATGTAAAGAGCTGGTGTTCATCTGTATTGTATTGACTGTTTGGGGAAAGGTGAGGAAGTGGCAGGAAATCATAACATTTGATTTAGACCATTTTGACTGTGGTATCTGCTTCTGTTTGTGTGTTCCAGGACTAATGGATGTTTACCAAGCATTTAAAGAGAAAAAGAGAAGATTCAACTTTTCCAGTTGTTTTATATAAGATGCTCATTTTTTAAAAAAATATTACCTTCTGGCATTGTATTAGTCCTAATGGGATGGAGAGTGTGACTGAAGGGGGCTTCAGTCTCCTGAGGTCTTGTCCACTGTGGGGATGGGCTGCCTTTTCCTGGCAATGACATGTATGGATAGAGAAGGGCACAAACTGCCAGTTCCTTGGTTCATGCTGGTTCATTTACCAGCCAAACAGGTGTTTGGCACTTCCCAGCCCTGCCTCCTCTGGCAGGCACCCACTCAGAGGCAGTACCCCAGCTTTCCTGCCCCACCCCATCTGGGCGCTGCCTCTGAGTGGGTGCTCACCAGAGGAGGCCAGTCTGGGAAGCGCCAAACACCTGTTCAGCCAATAAACAAAATGACATGAACCGGCGGTTTGTGCCCATCTCTATACCTGGGCTATCACGAACCAGCCTGTCTCTGATCCATGCCTGAATGTTGTCTTCCAGAAGGTGCTCTGTCACCATGGACACTTAACATCAGCCAAGAAGGACTGCAAACTGAAGAAAACATCTGCTTCCAACTAGTAGGTAATACTATCAATTTGGCTACATCTGGCTTCACCTAGTGGGTAGACTAAATTTTATTCCTAATTCTATGATAGCAGATTTGCCACCTTTCTGCATAACCTCATTCCCCAACCAAATAGGAACCTTGAGTTTCAAAAGAAGATGATGGAGAAGAGGAAAATATTGCCCTTTGTTTGATGAGCTGGGAGAGAGAGAATCCAACCAAAGGCCATCAGGGGTGGAATTTGAAACCTACATTCCTGGCTTGTGTTTTCAGCCTGCATTTTAGAACTTAGGGTGCAATTACACAGGGAAGGAATGCAAATTCACTCACTTCCATCAAATTGTTTACAGTTCTTCTTATGGCCCTGCAGGTGGTGGTGCTCAAAGAACTTCATTAACAGGCTATGGGACACAGGCTTTTTCTTCTCTGGATTGTCAGCTTCCAACACTGCTCTTTACCTTGTTAAGTTGTTAAAAAGTAATAATAACAACAGGAGCCTTGCCCAAGCAGAGAAGCTTTAAAAGGACCACCTCCTTCAATATGAACCTACCTGGCAATTAAGATCTAGCCAGGGGGCCCTCCTGAAAAAGCCATCCCTCAAGGAGGCAAGAGGGATGGCTTGTAGACAAAGGGCCTTTTCAGCAGCTGCCCCCAGACTGTGGAACGTCATCCCGAGCGAGATTCTTCTGGTGCCGACATTGATGATGTTTCAGCGCCAGGTCAAAACCTTCCTGTTCCAGAAGATTTTTAACTGAAATAATATCAACTGTGGGTCCTGATGGCAATTTTTTAGAGTACTGTATTTTAATTGTTTTATCTTTTTATCTTTTTATTACATTTAAATTGTTGTAAGCCTCCCAGAGACCTTTGGGTAGTGTGGGCGGCATAGAAGTTAAATAAAATTAAATAAATAAATAAATAAATAAATAAAAATTATGATTCTTAGGAAAGAAGTTTTGCTGATGCTGCCTTGTGTGTCTGTGTATGTGCTTCTAATGAGGTAAGAGTCAAGAGGCAAGGGGGGAGGTGGGACAGTGCTTTAAGTGTGTGTGCACACACACACCTTCTCCTTTTCTGTATCAGTTCAAGCAGTCACATACTTGAATCAATCTGAAAGGTTCTGAAAATTTAAAAAGTAGAAGGTTCCCTGGTGGACAGGAAAAGCTACAGATTGGCGAGGGGGGACTCCAAGGTGATTTGCATTTTCTGTTGCATCATTTGATCAATGGGGAAAAAATACAAAAATACAGCCCACCCCAAATCCTCAGTAATTCCCACAGCTTTGGTAATGTGGTTGCTCTCCCTGTTAAGAAACAGACCTGGTGTGGGCTTCTGCCATGCCTTTTGGAAGTTGCATATCTTTTTGTGTGAGTGTATTATCCACAATACATTGCTGCACAGCCTGATGAAGACCAGTAAAGGTCAAAAGGTAGGTTTTTAAAAAGTGGTCTAGTAAAGGTATCACCTGCCCTTGTTTTTGTATTGTGTAAAGACCACATGGCTAAATTTTTTTGTTAGTTACATCTTTGTGTGTGTGTGTTTGTCTGGGAAAAGAGTAGTTATTGATGACACGTAGATTCAGTCCTATATCCTCGGTGACAAGCCAGTTGCTTTACAGGGAATAGATGCACACTGGAAAAACCTGTACACCATTATTATAACGATCACAATGAGGTACTGGCTGGGACCCTGTTCAATTTTAGGACCATGGGATCTGCGAGTAATCATTCCAAGCCCTCCCCCCTGCAGATGCCAAAGGGCGCAGGCATAGAAACGCTATATATATCATAATCTCTTGTTCCCTCTAGTGGCCATTTCTGGTAATACACCTTGGAAATGTTTTATTTCACTGTGTATGGAGGTGTTACTTAATATTTTCAGGCAGCTGATAAGTGAAACCACGGGTGCTGATCCTACAGATATGGCAGTTCTACTGTATATTGAATTATAACTGCAGAAACTATCATGGCAATCTTATGAAGTGCTGGTTATATGCATGGCTGCATGTGACCAACACCTCATTAGACTGTTATGGCTCTGCACATTTACAGATACTAAACAGGACCATGTATTGTTTGAGAAATGCTATAGAAATACTTAGCATATTTAGTCTCTCCTCCACTATGAGAAACAGAACTAAGAACATGTACACTTTATATAATGTTATGTGGGGTAATGTAGGAATTTCTGCTTTTTGATGTTAAGAACATGTCACTCACAAATTCTTTGCTAGTTCTCCCTTGTAATACCTAAGCTACTAGGATGATTGAGTAAAACGTGTGCGTCAGGATCTGACTGTACATAATATTAAGCATGTGCTTGCATAAAAGTTCTTAGTATTGCTAATTTGATTTTGAAGGAAGAAAAACTAATTGGGTGAAGACAGCTCATCAGGCAATAAAAGGGACAGTGCAAAATCAATGTACTTTTCTGACAAGTTTAATGGAAATGGTAAAAAAAGGAAGGAAGGAAGGAAGGAAGGAAGGAAGGAAGGAAGGAAGGAAGGAAGGAAGGAAGGAAGGAAGGAAGGAAGGAAGGAAGGAAGGAAGGACAAGAGAACATTTTATCATAGCACTAGCGATGGATGTGCTCAGCTCCTGAGCCACAAGTTTTACAGTTTATACTAGCCAAAACAAGCAAGCAAACAAAAATATCATGGTATCAAGTACAGTAATATAGAGGGTGTTTACACCATCATATAGATATGGATCACTGATGGCATGGCATGGATCAGGGGGGAAAAGTCTGTGTCTGCATATATTTCTACTTAGATTCTTCTCCTTTAAGAGCTGTCATACAACTTTCTGGTACAGGGGTAGGACACGCATTCTTTTTGGAACAATTCATTAGCTCATTGTATAGCTTGTTTAGCCGGGAGATAGTAGCCTCCAACAGTCTCACCTTCCAACTGCCATCATGGATGAAGATTCTGAGGAATAGTGAGAGAGAAAGTGTGTGGAGAATGAGGGAAAGGAAGCAGAGAGTGGGAAGGGGAAGGGAAAAAACAAAATAGCACTGACAGAGTGAGGGAGAAGTGACATAAAAATAATTTCATTTCTGACTCTCCGCAAATGATCAGGTTACATGCTTAATTGATGACTGATCAGGCTACAGGAGGTCGTTTGCTGTTTGGATGGCAGGAGTGTGCCAAATGACACATTGCTCCTCCTCCCGACCTCAACAGATCCTTTATAACCTGATCCAGCCCACACCAAAATGGCCAGTTTGGACAGGCCCGTGAATGAAATACTATTCATTCCATCCCCTTTCTGTTCTGTAAGCAATTAATTTGTAGGAGCCACTGCTTTTCAAACAATAAGTTAAACAGAGAAATGGTCTCACAGGTTCATTAAAAAAAACCAGCTTCTTTACTTAAAGGAGAATAAATTTAAATCCTAATGGCTTTCAACTGGAATCTCAACTCCATGTAATTACTTTTTCTCTACAAAATCTTCTCTACTATTGCAATTAGGTACAAGTTTTTTTTTTAGCCTCCTTAGAATTGAAGATAAACACACAATTTGTGAGTGCTGTGTTTAAAACTTGCTAAATCCCACTGCTAAGCTTTCAAGGCTTCCTCCACTGCATATCATGAGCTCTCTTTCCCCTAAGCTCTCTTAGACACACAACAAATCATAGCCAGCAAAAACTGTCACATTGAGCTGCGATATTCCAAACACTTGGTAAAGTTAATTTTTTCGACCTAGCCAATGGTGGAATTCTGGGAGTTGTATTTCTATGAGTGAAAAACTCTGCTTATTTCTGTCATGCCACATTTAACAAGCCCAAATATATTTAGTTTCATTGGTTTGTCCCAAATATAGAAGGTGTGGGTGGGCGGGCATTTATCCTACTTTGCAGTAGACAGTCCCCTAACTGAAGGTGTCCACTATTTAAATAACCCATCCATTCTAAGTATAGTTTAGGACCTTGAGGTTACCCATCAGTATTTAGCCCTGGGCAGAAGATTGATCAGACAACACACAGGTCCAGTCTTCCCTACTCTAATGAGATGTATTGTATTTAATTTGACATATAGTAATCCAAATTTTGTGCATATATATTTTTTCTGGTTATTGACTTCACTTTTTCTTTTGCCAATGTATTAAGTGGCCAGCCCAGTTGATGCTATGCCAGAGCTATTAAGCCTCCCTGGCCATCAGACTTGTTCCTCATGATTTTCATGTGCATATTTGTAACTTTGATTTTGAGAAGAGACCTTAGGGCTGGCTGTGGAAATGTACATCTGTTTCATGCCACAATGCAGAAGTTAGAATAACATCCCTCTTACATTTTGGCTGAAATCCTTTTCCACAGTTATGCAAACAACTTTTGGAAGCAAATTGCCTTAAGTTGACAGATCTCCATAGACATGATTTGTTGCATACTGAGTTGTGTAAGTATGTAGCAGATGGCTATGGAGATTTTTTAAACTTATGACAATTAACCTCTAAAGGCTATACCATTTGCATAACTGTGCAATAGGATTTCAGCCTTTATTTCATAAAATGCCTGCACTTATGTATGCCTTTCCCAGCTCTCTTTTGCCATTAAAAATACAATTTTTCATTGTAGATGGGCGTCACTCTGCAAGTTTAAATATAACCCAATGGGAATTTAACACTCAAGTAATATCACTGGCTTGTACAGTCATGGGTACTGGGTGACATCAATAATGCTCTATGTGTGGAGAGACCCAAGTTCATATTCTCACTCAGAGAAGAAACAGATATTTTAGATAGCCTGTCACTAGAAGAAGAAAATCCTCAACAGCTAAATATGTATGACTGTCAAAGCAGTTTTTCTCATTCTAAGGAATATGCAAGTTCTTTTGCTTTGTTTCATGACTGATCTTCAGGGCTAAAGTATAAGATCCTGTTGAAATTCTGATTCCTCAAATGTGAAATACTTCTTGATCACATCTCTCCAACCCTAAAGTGCTTTCAGCACTAATTAAAGGTGTCTATAACTTCTGTTTCCACCCTCTGCCATGAAGCTTCCTGATCTACCTGGCGCCAAGTCACCATCCCTCAACCTAACAAACCTCAGAAAATTAATATAAGAAAAAAATAGGAAGTATAGAACTACATAATTCTTTTTACCTCTCCTCAGGTTGAATGGCATATATATTAGGCAATAGATAGACAAGCAGACAGATAATAGAAGAAGTAACTGACTTTGTCCTTCCTCATGAGTTCTCTAAGAGGAAATTCTACCTAGTAGAAATGTAACATTGTGGTCCCTGTCATCACCTATCCAGCTGTGGAGTTGGAACAGCGTACTGAGGAAAAGAATTCCAAACATGGCCTCCCTCAGCTGACAGGAACAACTATTTAAGCAGCTACTATCCTGGCACTGGTCTTACAATTACAGGTGAAAAATACCACTTTCTCTAACACGAAAAATTTAGGAAGAACCTGATAATGAATGGAAAACAGACATCATTAGGCAAGGAGCTTGAACAGAAACCAGTTGGATATCAAAGTGAGTGTTCCGCCAAAGTTTGCTAGGTGGCCAGATACATCTGATCTGCTCGCATGGTGTAGCTCCTGCCTCTACCCCAAATGCTGCTGGGATGCAGGAAGTAGTTGAGAAAACAAGTCGAAGTATTAAAAATATCAAGAGTATGAGAAAAAATAATAATCCTGGTCTTGGCAATTGCTTTTTTCACAAAGCCAAGACTTCACATTGACTATTCTTTCTGCACCAGAGACATTTTCCATTTTAAAAAAAAGACGCTGAAGCTGCCCCACCCTCAATTTTTTGCCTTTTCTAGTAAAATCTACCAAATTCTGTGCAGATTAAAGCCCCTTCCAGGGAATCCTGTACAGGAATGGTGCTATTTTGCACAAGATTTGTGATAATTCTGCGCAGATCAGTGTTTCTTCCAGGAAGAAGGCCACCACAAAACATCAGTCAAATTTGTGAGACTTCTGGTGAGATTTCTAAAACTCAAACAAAAGAGAAAATGAAGCTCTTCACAAAGAAATCTTGCAGAAAGAAAAGGGATTCTTTTTTCTTTTTTTTTTGTGGTTTGTTTGTTTGTTTGTTTGTTTGTTTGTTTTGCCAAGAGCAAGGGGCTGCAAAATTCAAATCCCTGGTGTTTTAGGTACTTCCTTCTTTTTAGCCATGGTGCACTACCCATAGTTGATAGCTTAGTGTTTACTGCCATCTAGTGATGCAGCTAGAAAGTGTCTAAAGAGCATGTACAAAGGAATAAAAAGGGGTGGATGTGTCCCATATACCCAATGCAAAAGCAAAGGTCAGTGATATCTTTATTATACCACTTAAAAATTACAGACAAAGAGGTGAAATCTGAAACCTACACCTCTGACCTGAATCTGCAGTGGCAAGATCATTTTAAAACCTCACTTCCTCGGTGAGGTGGCCATGAGCACCAAGGTACCAGTAGTGTTCAAACGTGATGCCTGCCAGGTCCCTTGTACGTCCTGGTTTTTTATTTTTAAAAACATGGGTGGCTGGCATGTTGCAAAGGGAAGCATCAGTTGCCATTGTCACCTTTATTCGCTATTTATCCTTCAAGGCCCAACATGGAAAATAAAAATGACATTGGTTCGAGGGAAAGAAAGAGGGGGCATTAATCTAATAGTAATAGAAGCATGTCGGGATGGTACAAGGGGAATGAGGGAATGTTTTGGCTGTGCTTTGTGTGTTTTGCCTGTTTTTGATGTAAATTGTAAGAGATATAACTTGTTTGTTCTGATATAGTATGTGTTTTCCTGGAATTTTTGTTTTGCTGGTTTATAACAGTGTGCATTCTACCTTTTTTTTCTTGGGTGGGTATGATGTGGATGAGTGTTTTGCTTCTGCATGTAAAGTGTGCTGCTTATATATCACCCCATAGTGCTTAAAACACTCTCTGGGTGGTTTACAGTATAATTATGCAGGCTACACATCCTCACCCCCACGCAACAAGCCACGTACTCAATTTAATGATCTGGGAAGGGTAGAAAGCTGAGTCAGTCCTTGAGCCGACTACCTGAGTTTGTCAGAATTGAACTTGGGTTGTGAGCAGAGTCTTTGACTGCAGTACTGCAGTTTAACCAGTGCACCATGAGGCCACCTATGTATATGTGTGTATTTATGTTTCTTCTGACCATCATCAGTTTGGCTTCTGGGAAATGGGTCATTTTTTTGTCCTTTGTGAGGCAAGCATGTGATTTGACACAGATATGATTGGGCTCAGCCTTCACCTCTGCTTCTTGGGCAACTTGCTCATTCCTGAGCCTCAGACATTTGTCTGCTTGCATGTTAAAAGTGGCCAACTATGGGTTCAAAATAATTCCTTTGTGTTTTGGAACTCATGTCTACATCTCTGTCTTTCACTCAGGCTGTGCAGTAATTTATTTTTTCTGTCAGCCCCCTTCTGTCAGCCTCCTTTCTGTCAGTTTGCCTTTTGGGTCATGTGCGGTTTGTAGTTGGCCATAGCAGCTATGGCGGTAGTGGGCAGGCCCACATCCGTGGCTACCATTTTGTGGGAATCTCCATGATACTTTCTCAAAGCTTGCCCAGAAAGAAAAGACAGAAATTAAATTCTAGTCTACATCTTGCCAAAAGGGTCTGGTAAAATTCACAGACTCTTGAAATTCATCTCCAGTAATGAGGATTGAAATAAAAATCTCTGAGACATCTCTGCCAATGATGACAGGACAAATATTTTAAGGCATCTGTGATAAATAATAGATAAGAAAACTTTCCAAACTAATTCATAGACAATGGCTAGGACAAGAGGTACCCCTCACATTTTGGGATCAGGCACTCCCATCCCAGTACATCAGCCACCCCAGTCTAATTTCATGAGCTCTTCAGATTAGTGTCAGCCATGGCTCCTCTATAGGTCAGTGTGACACAAAACAGCAGAAACCAATGGCCTAGTTGAGAACATGGGAATAAGTGACCTTCCAAATGTATTCCAATTAATCCTTGCCACTATGGCCAGTGGTGAGTGGATTAGTAGCATATTAACATCTTAGTTGGAAGCTTGTGTTAGATTTGCGGAGTTTATCACCTGACCTGTCCTTGCCTATTAGAGCAAGAGGGCTTCCTTTGAGCATTTTCTTTCTGCAGCTACTGATGGGGTACAGGTTGAATCCTCAGCAGTTCTAAAACAGTTGTGGACAACTAGGATATATGCATGCAGGCCTTTCATTCTTTTGGAGAAATTAGTCAGAAGTGAATTACTGTCTAAAAAACCCAAATGTGCATTATATTACAGTGTTTTCAAAAAGTGATGGTGAAAGTTGCAAAATTATCAGAGCATCACATTCTACAAACAGTTGCAACTCAGTGTAATGGCATTGAGAAAAGATGGAAGAAGCAATTTAATTAGTAAATAAGTCCTATCAAACTCTGTGGGACATGTTACAAATAAATGTTCATGGGTTCAAGCTATACGTTACTCAACAGTGTCAGCTATTTGCAGTTTTGTGCCATTAAAACTGTGGAACCCTGT
Organism: Intellagama lesueurii; assembly: GCA_037013535.1. Taxonomy (NCBI): domain Eukaryota; kingdom Metazoa; phylum Chordata; class Lepidosauria; order Squamata; family Agamidae; genus Intellagama; species Intellagama lesueurii. The sequence continues at coordinate 117,814,775 of JBAJHW010000003.1, forward strand.
TCAATACACAAGAAAGTAATTTAACAACCTTAAATTACTGTATGTACATAATAACTATAGGAAATGCCATATACGCCTCAGGAGCATTTTGCTAAAATAAGTTTGAATTTAATATTACTTTATAAATTTATAACATACAGATCTATAGTATAGATCCATAAGCATCTATCTGACTAATAATTTGTTCCATAACTCTCCAAGGTGCATAATAATTTACTAGTGTAATAAAAGAATCAATATTCACACTGACATACATATTAGCTTTAATTGTTGGAAGCCTGATGGGAAATCAGCTCATAAGCTGATAGCAAATGAAAACCATCAGTTAAAAGGTAAGAGCCATTATGTATATAGCAAAATGTGTGGTACTGGTTACCAAAGGAACTTGATATCACATCCCGCTGTTTAACAGAAACTGAACTCAACTTTACATCCCTCACTCTTGAACAATTGCTCTCTTGCATTAGGGACAAGGCAAACCAGATGAAGGTCTCAAAAAGAAAGGAGGTGACTTTTATACCAATCTGGGCTGACTTTGCAAAGTCACATTACCCTAGTCAAGTGTAAATGGAAGTGATTACTATTCTTTCTGCAGAAGAGAGATGATAGACCTAACTATGAACATAATTCACCTTCCATCTTACAAGGGCAAAGCAGAGATGGGGGAGATCCATGATGGGAGATCTCCTGCCATTTCCTTCCTCATTTCCTCCCTTCCTTCCAACACAAGCAAACCCTACAGTCATATAGAGAAAGAAGTGAATAATTATCTCTAAAAGCTAGATACAGCATGCATTAGATTTTAGTATTAAAGAGTGGCTCATAATAATATGAGAAATAAAATGAACACACCAACCTCCTTTAGAAGCCCCAGTCCTGACTTACCATAGCTTTTATTGCCCTCTGTTAAATATACTCTTTGCAGATATTGCTGCTACTCTGTGCACATACACACCAAAAATGCATGTATGAGTTCTAGCAGGAAGTGTGCTAAGTGTGTTCGTAAGCTGCTATGCTGCTTCCCCACACATGAAGACTTCTGGAGATGCCATTGCCATGTATTCTATAATGTTGAAATCGATAAAATTCATGTATCTGAAGAAGTAATCCACAGAAGCTCACAATGGAACAAATCTGTGTTCTGCATCTCATGGACTATTGTATATTGAGGAGATGTAGTGTCTGGAAATATTTCTTCTGTGCACAAGCTTAATTATCTCTAGAAACTTATATTTACAGGTTTCCATCTTTCCTTAAGCCTTTATTGGCTGTTCTTAGTCTAGATAGAAATTGGCTTTGCTTCACAGCTCTGTTTCACAGCTTCAGTTCTCTTCTCATGCCCTTTGCTTGACCTGACAAATTATTGCCTGGGAAAGGTATATGTTTATTGTGAAAATATGTGTTTACTGTCTGGGAAGGATATGTGTTTATCTCAGCTGTGCTGGCCAAGGCCAATTAACTTCGGACATCTGGAACTAGGAAAGTAAAGTGTTATCACTCAGTTTGTTAGCCACATGCTTTGAAGACACATAAATTACCATTTTGCCAATTAATGAGATACTTTCGTATCATTGAACCAATTAGTGAGTTACTCTTCAATTGTTTTGCCAATTAAGAAGGAATGTGTTGTGATTTTAACCCGGTATTAGCTGCCTTAAAAGGCCCTCAAGGTCTTTCAGGAGCCTTAATGCAGGATATTGCCTGCTTGGACTGCACATCCACTTGGACATGGGCAGATGGAAAAACCGACTGCTGCTTCAAGGGCTCCCTGCAGACAACGTCCATGGCCAATTGTTGGATTATAGAATTTATTTACAAATCAGAACAGTTATTATTAATCCAGTTGACTATTCAATTTATTTAATTTTAACTTAATTGATAATAATTCAATTAGAGGGAATCTTGCATGTCTAACTAGGAGATACAGTTATATAGGGTGGTTGTTGTTGTTTTTGTTTTGGTTTTTTTTGCTGGCTTTTAGCTATTCATAGATGAGGTGATCAGGAGCAAGGTCGTATCTGTGATCATGGGTAGGAGGAGATATGATGTTGGGAGGAGGACAGGCTGTTATATGAGAACATGTTCCAGATGCTTAATCTCTATTCCATCCTCTGGTCTCCCTCTCAGCTGGCAGAATCAAGGTAACCTTACCAGCTGATTATCTGATGTGCTCATACTGCTGCTAAATGCCAGATCAGTCCAAAATAAAACTAAACTATTTTTTTTAATCTTGTAGTAGATGAAAAAGCTGATCTGGTTTGTATAACCAATACTGTACCTTTGTGGTGTGGAAGGTGGGTTCGCCCTTTCCCAGATATGACCCCCAGGATATTTCATCCAGCATCATGGCAGATCATAAGGCTGGGAATGGAGTGTTGCCATAATCCAAAGGAAATCTATGAAGGTCAGCAAGATCTCTGTCCACTCAGGCCCAGGCCTGGAGTGCCTTCTCCTGATGTCTTCTCATAGAGTGAGAATTGTGCTGCTGTACTGTGCCACCCATGACCCAACACTGACAGACTTTGTCTCGTGTGTGCTGTTGAAGTCCCCCAAACTTACTTCTGGGAGACTTTAATATCCATGCAAAGATATGTTACCAGGGAGGCCTTGGAGTTCATGATATCCATGAGCCTGTCCCAACATGTAATGCATACCAACATGTAATGGGTGCTTGGACCTGGTGTTCATGTCTGGGCAGAAAGAAGATGAATTGAAGCTCCTAAACCTTGAGTCTTCTGCCTTGTCATGGTCAGATAATCACCTGCTGAGAGTTGGACTTAGTACAATGCTGCTCCTCTGTGGAGTGGATGAACCTGTTAAAATGGTCCACCCCTGATGACTGATGGATCCAATTGATTTCCAGAATGTCCTTGGGGTTTTTCTAGCTGATCTGGTCAGTAGATCAGGTGATTTGGTCAGTATACATGATCACTGAAGGGATTGGGGGCTCTGTTCTCCACTAGTTCCAGTCCTTTCTTGAGAGCTGATCCTAGGTGGTAAAGCTTGGGGATGCCTTCTCTGTCCCTTGGAACCTCTATTATGGTTCCCATGAGGGTCGACAATCTCCCCATTGCTTTTTACCATCTACATGAAGCTGGTAGAAGCCATACTGATACCTGGGGCACACTGTCACCAGTATGCCTTTTATCAACTCCAGTTGATTGCCCTATTGTTCATCTACCTGGATAAGAAATGCTTGGTAACAGAGGTTCACACATTGGTAGTCACAAAAATGTAATTTCTACATAGAGCTGTCCTTGAAAACAGTACAGAAGCTTTAGCAGGTCCAAAATGCAATTGTCAGACTGATTTCTGGAATTAGTAAATCAGATCATATATCCCCAGTCTTGGCGCACCTTCATTGGTTCCTTGTCAGTTTTCGTGCTTTATTCAAGGTGCTGGTTATGACTTCTAAAGCCCTTAATGGTTTTGGACCTTGATACTCTTATGAATCTCTCTCTCAAAAATTAGCTACCAATTTCACCTGATCCTCTCTAAGTTCTCTAAGTCCATATTACTAGACGTGGCCCCACAGAGGGAGGCAAAAAAAGCAACAACAAGGAATTCGGTCTTGAACTTCAGTTCTCATTAGTAACTTGTCATTTGTTTTTTGTTCTTTTAGGCAACCAATTCCAGAATTCTGCATTCTAGGAATCTGACCTGATAAATGTGGCTTAAATGTGGCTCACCTGGCAGAAAAGCCCAAGTTGGAAGGCTCTGTAGTCTAGCTCTAACCTAGCTTCCTGTTCAAAAAGTGAGCCGAGCCAGTGCTGGTGGAGCAATGCCTATACTAGGCCACAAAGTCTTCCAGGTTAGGCCTTTTTCCCAGGTAAGCCACATTTAGGGGCTTGTACATGTTCTGTCTGCCAGGTGGAACTCCAGAATGGAGCATTCTGGGATTTGTAGTCCATAAAAGCATCAGCCGAATGTGACATCCCTAGCTCACATCAGTCTTAGCCAGCATAGTCAGTAGGGCGCATGTTGAGAGTTGCAGCCCAACAGCAACTAAACACCCCTTGCTTACTCCTAATTTAAATCAGCGATTCTTCACAGGATTGAGTCTTTAGTTTATTGTTAAGAAGAAACTTGTTTCATTTTTCATATCCTCATAAAAAATGTCCTGGCTAGTCGGCTGCTTGTTTTTGGTGGGTTTTTTGTTTTTTGTTTGGAGGATATAAATATATCACATAACGTATTTTGAAATTCCAATTCCCTTTTTACATGGCATGTTTATGTACCATCACCGGTTTCATAGCATTAATGACTTGGGTGAGGGGGAGAACGTATGGCTTCAAGATTGCTAGTGGCTGCATTTTCTCCCACCTCATGTCCCTGCTTTGTCATTGTCTAGAGGGCCAGATACCTTTGTTGTATAAAGCCCCAGGGCTTTAAAAAAAGAAGAAGAAGAAGAAAAGGAACACCAATCACCTACATTTTTTTCTTATTTTTTCTCCTTTCAGTGCATAATGTCATGATTTTAGCTTGGAAAAAGGGCTGTGTAGCTGTTGTTCTTTCCTCCACAATACACCTACCTCTAGGCTGCATGACACATATTTATATCCACCTGTTCTTCAATTAACAACCCATTAGGCTTCAAACACCCACAGTAGTTTTACGCAGCATCTATTTCCTCTATAATTTTTAAACTTTCTACAAAGTTTGTGTATATAAAAAGAGTACCCAATCTTGAGTATTAGTTACAGCAGGCATCTCCAACCTTTTTGGGCCATTGGGCACATTTGAAACTTTGAAATGATGTCTTGAAAAGAAGAAGAAGAAGAAGAAGAAGAAGAAGAAGAAGAAGAAGAAGAAGGTGCATGCTGTGACTAAGGTAATTGTACACAACATGTTTGCCATGCTGAGTGTGGCCACTCACATCACAACGCCTTCCCAGAAGGCAGCTTGATGGCATTAAATATAAACTAATAAACATGAGAACGGTGGGGGCTGAATTTCAAAACACAAAACCACTCCTTGGAACTCCCAGTTTTCTGTTCTGATACTGTTTTCTGTGGACAATAAAACAAGTGTAAAGCAGAAGTAGGATCTGTGCCCAATGCCCAATCATATAATTTATTTCACAAACCTTACACATTTCCACATATCAAACTGGGGATATATACATATATGCACACATATACAACCTAGCCAAACAAAGTATATCATACAAAAAGGAATGCACATCTAACACTCACGCCTCGTGAGATATAACATATGCACACAGAAAGAGGTAAAACCATCCTTGCTCCCTGCCACCCCAGCTTACTAATTCCTCCTCCTCCAACTTGGTTTCCTTTCTTCCGGTTGAGCTTGCTTCAGCATGCAATAGTAGGGTGTAGGTCACCTCCTATATGACCATACCTCTGGGCCCCATATGAGCTTCAGGTACATTTCTGGAAATAAGGCTGGCACTAGAGAGTGACATTTTGTTTGAATTAAAAGCATCTAGAAAAAAAGAACACGTGGTTCCCCCAGGGTCACCAAAAGGCAATTTATGGTATGATCACAGGAAAAAGAGAGTGAAAAGATATTGCCCACTACTTAATCTTTATGAAATGCATCCACACAAAGTCATTTTCTGTGATATAATGTTACATGGCCCCTAGTTGCTTTTCCCTCTCTTCTTTCTCTTTATCAGCTGCTGAAAGTAATGACCAGGAATAGTTTAAGGAGAACAGTATGTCATAAGCTTTGTTCAGAATGCAGGCACATGGTAGGTATAAGTTACTGCCACATCTAGCTTGCCTTCTTTATGTCACGTGTTTTCAGAGCAACAGCCAGGATTTTAGATGTCATTTCTTTCTCTAGTGGCTGCTTTCTCTACCGGATTTTACCCTAACCCCACTTCCTGGAATTGAAAAAAACAACAATTGTCTTTCTCATAGTCCTGGCTAAAGTCAAACACTGTCTCTATCATCAGCTAACAGCAGTCAGACGTGTTTCTAAAAAAACCAGATATGTCTAGCTGGCATGGGTCCCTGGGCACCCATGCCAGCTTAATGTCTTCCCATTAATCACTTATGTATGGCTTCAATATTTCAATTTACTCTTTCTTCTTAAGAAAGAGTAATCTTTTAAGTTGTGATCAAAAGGACTGTGGGCAACGTATTTGGAGACACCCAGAGATTCATAATTTCCTTTTAGCCAGATACACAGGTTAGTGGCTAAACATGATGTAGCCCCATTGGGATGTGATTCTTGGTGGTATCTAACCTATATTTTTGAGGTATGGCAGAGTGTTTCAATGTCTATAGGCTCTTTTCTGAAAGGTCATCAGGGGAGTGCAGGTTCTCAATCACTGTGACACCCATTTATAACTAGGAGTCGTGGTGACATATGGCCTGAGAACTGAGTCTATATACTCATAGTTCCCCTGTCTTGAATGTATACCTTAATGTGGTGAGGGAGGTTTGAGTTTGTCAGAGAAGCTGGAGGCCATACCATCAGGAGGCTAGACTCAATTATGAGTCTAGCCTCATGGAGAAGCCAAAAATGGAAAAGCTCAATCATTTCTGTAAAAACAAATCCAGGAACAGGCTATTGTAGAGTCTTTTAACATTAAAAAAAAATCAGAATAAAGCCAAATTCATTCAAAATGTGGGGTTGGGGGGGAAAGTGCATTGGTACCATTGACTACAAGAAAGGCAAATAAGCGAGGTCTAGATCAAATTAAGACTGAACACTCAGTGTAAGCTAATATAAATAACCTGAGGCTCTGTTATTATCTCTATCAACATGCTGACAATATGCAATTCTACCTGCTAGTGGTTATCAGAATCTGGTACGGCCTTGGAAATTCAGGATTAGGGTCTGGACTCAGTGATAGGCCGGATGAGAACTAATACCTAAAACCATATTGTGGCAAAATGCAAGACCTAGGGCAAATCTTTCCCATGTCCATGTTATAGGTTTATTCCCTGGAACAGATGGGGTCTCCCCCTTTTGAAAGGGCATGTTCATAATCTGAGTGTACTCCTGGATCCACCTTTTTGCAGAGCACCCATGTGACAATGGCACCTTGGAGTGTCTCCTACCAGCTTCAGCAGGTTCACCAGCTACATTTTCATGAATTAGATTGCTGCCATTCAGTCATGGGGGAACTGCCCTTAAGGTAGGTACTGAAGCTACAAGTATTACACAATGTGGCCACTCAGTGGTTGCCAATTATTGCTACTATGGAAACATCTGGTGTTTTTTTAACCTCTTTTTCTTTTTAAGACATGAAGGTGTTTTTTATTTTTTCAACTGCCATTCTGGAATTTTTAGAGATGGAATTGCTTACACATACCAGGAATACACAGAGCAATTTCAGGATAGAGATCCTCCTGGCATATAGAAATAAGAAGGGAGCCTTGCCATGGAAAATGGCAGACTGGAACACTTGAGCAAATTCTTGTGCTTCCCCTTACACTTATGTAAAGGGAAGCACAAGAATTTAAAAGGCGCAAAGACCACCACAGGAATAAAGCAAGTACAATAGCAGAATTATGTGGGCAACCAGAAATAAAAGTAACTCAAGTGGAGCTGAAGAGCACTTGTGTGGGTACACTTTTAGACAGCTGTAGAAAAACAACTGACCCCTTCTGTATTTATTTACCATCAAGTCAGAGAGTGACTGAATACAAACTTCTATCAAGCCTGTAAAACCATATTCTAAATATCTGGAACTAATTTATTGTGCAGGAAACAGCCAGCTCATCCCGTCTGAAATGACATATTTTATTAGCATTGTTTCCTGAAAGGCCTTGACAAACAAAATACATCACATTAGGTCACTGTAATTACAGTGGAATTTTTTTTTCTTTGCACTGATGTGAAAGCACAGTATGAATAAAAGGGAAATGCATTCTGTAACACATAGACAGAAACCAATATTAAGTCGTAATTGAAAAAGATGTGTTGCTTAGAAACTGCTGAGGACACAAAATGAAAGTATGAAGAGAAAAATAAAAGAGTAATTAAAAGAGTTTTTAAAAGCCAAACCAAACTTTTCCCTCTCCCTGATGTAACTGGTAATCATTTTTTTAAAACTCTGACACAGAACGGTTTCAGAAGAGCCAGTGGAAATTTAACAAGCTGCCCAGCCAGTCTAAACATATGTTGAGATTAGCTGGATGTTATCAAAGAATACAGATAGAACTGCTAAGTTATGAAAGCAGATGTTAAGTATTAGGCCTAGTTTAAGGGGGGAACAGCTGTTTCTTCTTGTGTAAGAGTCATTCTAACTGTAGGTGATGTGTGCCATGCTTTGCTGGAAGGGGTTTGCTGTTACATATATTTTTGGTGGCAGGCCACATTTATTTATTACAATTATATCTGGCCTGCCTCTGAGGAGTAAAGAGCAGCTTAGTAAATGCACCACACCAACATATGGATTAGGTGTACAGTGGTGCCTCGCTAGACGATGTTAATCCGTTCCACGACGATCGCTGTCTAGCGAAAACATCGTCTAGCGAAGCACGTTTTCCCATTGGAATGCATTGAAATCGCTTCAATGCGTTCCAAGGGAAAATGCAGTCGTCTAGCGAAAATTTCCCATAGGGAAACCTCGTCTAGCGAGTGCGGGTCCCCATAGGAATGCACTGACAGCTGCACTGACAGCTTTTCACCACTAGTCGGCGCACTCCTATGGGGAAACCGCATCGTCTAGCGAAAATCGCCATAGGGAAACATCGTTTTGCGAAGCGCAGTAGCGCTCGCGAAAAGGCATCGTCTAGCGATTTCCTCGTCCTGCGAGGCAATCGTCTAGCGAGGCACCACTGTATAATGATAGGGTTAAGATGCCAGAGAAAGGCTGGGCAATTTTACAGGCTAAATGTTTTTTTAAAAAAGAGTCGTGTTCATGAAGGACACACGAAAGCTTCAGGTGTTACATCTGAAACTGGGGGCTGAATCAAAAGGTTTGTGGGGAAATGGGGCACATGTAAAGCCTGCCATCTGTGTTCGCTCTCCACCAGGAGGTTCATCAGACCTTCATTTAAGGAACATGAAGTTCTGTGAGCACATCCAGCTGAACATGCTCGCAGATCTCATGTGTTCAAGAACTCTAATAAGGCAGGGTTCCTGATCACAGAAGCTCTGTAAGTAAATACTCGGACAAAAACAGACTCCATTCTAGACATTCACATTTCTTCTGTGAAGGTCTAAGTAAATTCTAAGTGAAGAGGGGATATAGTGGTGGGGCTCACAGTTTCAGGCTTAACACCTGTGTCAGTAGGGTTTTGCTGGGGAAGAACAATGGGATGACCATGAACCTCATGCCCAGCTTCTCAGCCTCCCTAGAGCTCTCAGCTTCTGGGATTTTCCCTGGCTTGGTGTCTTTGTGAATGGTAATGAGCACAAAAGGGTATCCTGTGTAGACCATCTTGACTGCTGACATGGGTATCCTCAGCATTCAGGCTGTCCTTTGCTATGTAAAGTTTGGCATCATTTTTCCTGCTGGCAATACAGAAACAATATTGTGCAGCAATATCAGGCCAAGTGTGAGCATAAAAAAAATACAGATCATGAATAGATTGTCTCTTGGTATACATATATGAATTTGTGTGTGCCAGCAGTTGAAAGAATGTTCATTTAGTCATGATCAAATTTTAAGAATGTTTACTGTGTAACATGTGGAAAAATAAACTAACAGTACTTGAACATTTTTGCTTGGTATAGATTTCTGCTTGACAGACTTGTTAACAGTTTTTAATAGCTTCCTTAATAACATCCTGATAGTAGACGGCATAACTGAAAAACACTACTTCTCAACAGAAAAACCTCATGCTAACAGACAAACAGAACAAGCAGAATAAGCCTCATCCTAATTAGCACTTCTTCTTCTATCTGGCAGTTAACCCACTTAAAACCCATTGGCTAACACCAGACAGAATCAGAATGTTTACAATGATCTATTACATGAGTAACCTACCTCAATTATTCTTATATACACATATATGCATGCTGGGTTGTGCAATTTTATATTCTAACAAATTCATCATGAGAAACATAATATACTGCAATACATCATTGAAGGGAAGTTTGAGGTTAAACATGGAAGAATGTACTTCTTGAATGAGAAAACTAGCTGGGCCTTAATAGACAAGTAATCCACAAAGTGAGATAGATGGAGATATGCCATGATAGACAACCTCAGCAACAGAGATGACATCCAGAAAGAGAAAGGTCTTATGGAAGAAATGATAAGCATACTATAAGCTTCTCATGCACTTCCTTTTACCCACTGTTGGAACCTGGCTGTTGGACTAGACAGGCCTCTACTCTGATCTGTGGAGCTTCTTCTGAAGGCAACTGCCATTGAGAACACCCTCCTATGTGTGCCAGCCAACCTAACCTAACACTGGCTCAGTCTGAATACACAAATGGAAAGGATATTATATATGGATGAGGTATCTTCCATGAAACTCTGAATCCAGTGGTTTGAATTAAGAGCAGAAATCATCCCAATATTGCTGTTTCAACACATTATGACCAAGAAAATTGAGTGAGACCTTACTGCAGATCTCTGGGTGAATTCCCCACCCCCACTCCCTTCTCTTCTGTATACAAAGAGCATAGGAACTTTGTAAGGCTAATTCCATGGGGAATTTCAACATCCTCATTTGAGCTTTGTCTGTCAGATAATTAAGTACCTGACTGCTTTTACCGGCTATTAATTAAGTCAAACACAGAACCAAGAACTATCAGTGCAAATAGCAGCAAAACACAATGTCTTCAATCCCTGGTCCAACCAGATGGTTAGGAGGATACCTACTGAAAGCAATTGAGAATGTAGTACAATCAAAGGATTACACTCCCAACTTTCTGTCTTCCAGCAAAATGGCACTTACTAGTGGATATTGATCTTCAAGTGAAGTTGTGCTCAATATACTGTAGTTTACTGCGAGATACTACACAGCACCTGCAGCTCTTTAAAATAAATAAATAACACTTACAGCCCACATTTCTTCAAGGAGAGAGCTTAAGTACACAGCTCCACTTTCAGGTAATCCAGTCATATGACAGACACCCTTTCACAGGGTTGAGATGTTTTTGAACTAGAAATCAAAGCAATAGACTTGAGAAGTGTATTTTTACTCAGAGTTCAGCCATGTGGCTAGCTGGTAAATGTACCTGATAATAGAACTCTGTGTGCTTTGTGAATCAATGTATCTAGGCTGGCAGACATATATTTTGAACAATGGACTTTTCCTGGCTATCACTTCAGTCAAGCACAGAATCAGGCACCATCAGTGCAATTAGAACTTTCTGTACTGCATCATACTACATTTGGGGGGTGGGGGGACAAGCAATGAAGATAGCTTCTCTTAGATGAATATTTCAATAGGCAAAATTTCATAGCCTACCATAATAAGCATTTATTCTCCATTATCTGTCACAGTTGTAAGTCTTAAGATTTTTCAAGAACAGGACAACTCCTGGAATTGCAACACGCTGAATGTTCTCATTTGTCAAGAAATAGACACATTCAAGCACATGAAAGATAATGTTTTTCAGTGGTGGTACCTGTATGATGTATTACCTCCTTTTTGTTCACTTCATGTTAATGTAGGCATTTAGATGGCCAAAGCTATACAATGCCTAGAAGGAGATTATTGGCCCTGCTACACACTCTTCAGACAAAGACCATGTATCGTGCTGCCCTTACCTCCATCACTGCCAAACATTTATCTTCTGGCTACCTTCTGATCAGCATCCAGCTCCTATATGCACTGTTGATGCCTCATTCAGAGAGTTAATCTAGAAAGTTCCAGAGAATGGTTCGGCTGTCTTGAAGAAGATATTCATACTTCTCCCCATCCTGGACATGGTGATTTTTCAGAATCCTCTTTCGTATCAGTTGGTGAATGACTGGGAACTGCTTGGTGTCACCTTGCCAAGCTGTTTCTGTTCCTCATTGCTGGTCCTCCCATTTGGCAGAGTGGGACTTCTGCTTCATGTAGTAGATGGTGCTGAGGAGAGAAGTGGCAGCCTTCCAATTGCTCATCCTGAAGCCCCTGGTCATCCCCTTCTTTTGGAGGAAAGAGATTGGTGTGCCACCCAGACTGGCCTGCACTCCCTAAACTAGCCAGCAGTTTTCAGATAGAGTTTGTGGAGGACCATTGACAATTTTGAAGGTAGATTCAGCAGCTGGTCCAGTCAGACTTTACACATGGAATGTCTTAAGATGACTCTAGTGCTGCTTCTCCTTTCCTTCTGCACAAGGTGATTCTTTAGGACATACAACAGTGATCTATCTACTCATTGTAGTGCCACAGCAGGATTATTCAAGCTGGGCTTTGTGGGTCACAATCTCTGGTGGTTCACAACCTCCATGTAGATAACCTATAGAAAGTCTGGGGGATAGACAAGCAGCAGGGTGACTGAAATGGAGTTAAAGCTACAGCTGACAAATAACACACTCAGCTTACCTGAAAATTTATAAACAAGTACATCCATCACATTAGGAAGTCAAAATTTGGATCAGTAAACCATGAGTTATATGTTCTTTGATTTGCAGGGGGAGGGAGTTTATAAACTGTTCCACCAAGACCTCTATCAGTTTGCAAATAGGTCATTTTAAAAAATAAAGTTTGAGAAGTGCTGCTCTACCATCTGCAATACATAGTATGAGAAGTCTGCAAAAGTTTGAGGGCTGGTTCAAAGTGAAGCCTCAACCTCTCACAAATGTGTGATGTTGTTAAAATTCTTGGTGTCACATGAGATCAACCTAGGGGACAGGAAAGCCAAAAAAATCAGTCAAGACTGTAGTGGAGATAGTGGATTGATCATTTTCTAAATGCCAGGCAAGACAACTTGGATGAAATGACATTGTCTTTCCCAACCCTGTCCCTTAAAACAGAATGCATAACAAGGCCAAGCATTTTCTGGCTATTTTTAACCCACTGATTCATTCATTTATTTTTTTAAATATATTTTTACTGCATCTTTCTCCTTAAAAAGACCCGTGGCTTACATCATTAAAATACAATATTAAAACTAACAAATAATAAAAATGATCAAACAATTACCAGACTAAAAAACATAAGCAACACCAAAACACATTCAAAGCAGTAAAGCACAACAATTCATTTAAAAAAACCCTCAGGCAGCCAGTCACTCAGTGAAAGCTTGCCTAAAGAGAAAGGTATTCACCTGCTTGTGGAGGGACAGCAAAGATGGGGCCAGCTTGGTCTCTTGTGGGAGGGAGTTTGAAAGTCTGGGAGCAGCAATCGAGAAGGCTCTCTCCTACTATGTCCCCACCAAACGCACCTGTGAAGGTGGTGGGACTGAGAGTAAGGCCCCTCCTGATGATCTTAGCTAGAGATGGATACAATTTAAAAAACAAATCACCAAATTCATTCATTCAACTATTTGTATTGGTATGAATCAATGCCCCGATGAATAACAATCAATGAATTTTAGGCAATTTTTGATTTGTCAATTTGTTTGTCTATAAAATGGGCCCCCAGGCACCTAGAGACACCAAAATTGCAGGGGAGCTTCCTCTGACTCTCCTCTACAATCCTTCCAAGTTTGGTGAAGATTGGGTTTCCTCAAGTCAGCTGCTAAAGGGCACTTTCCTTGGGTCACCCACTTTCTGGGTGTATAATTTGGATGTCTGAAATCCAATCTTCACCAAACATGGAGGGATTGGAGAGTCAGGGGAAGCTTCCCTGTAAATTTGGCATCTCTAGGTGCTTGGGGAAATGTTTAATAGGGTTTTAAATTTTAAAAAAATGAATTGAATCAATTTGATTAATCAGAAAAAAAAATGTAAATTTGTAATTCATGATTCATTGACCTTGACAAATCACGAATCAAAACAAATCACAAGTTTTCTGATTCATGCCCATCTCTAAACTTAGCACTCAAGCAGGCTCATAAAGGGAGATGTGATCCTTCAGATAGCTTGGGCCCAAGCCATTTAGTGCTTGATAGGTTAAAACTAGCACTTTGAATTTAGCCTGGAAACGGATTGGCAGCCAGTGCAGCTGTGGTAACCGGAGGTGTGTGTGTGTGTGATGTGTTCCCTGTCACCAGCCTCAGTCAGCAATCTGGCTGCTGTGTTTTGGAGCTGCTGAAGTTTCCGGACACTTTCCATAGACAGCCCCACATAGAACACATTATTGTAATCCAGCTGGGATCCATGTGTCACCATGGCCAGATCAGACCTCTCCAGGAATGGGTGCAGCTGGTACACTAGTTTTAATTGTGCAATGGCACTCCTGGCCACTGCTGAAACCTGGCCATCCAGGCTCAGAGATGAATCCAGGATGAGGATGAGGAGTGTGTAGCCTTCTCAATGTTGTTTGATTGCTCTTCCATAGCCATTGCAAATGCTGTCTAGAGTTCTTTGGGGTTATAGTTCAACAACATGTGGAGGGCTAGCATGTTCTCCTATCTCTTCTATAAATAACAGCACAATGGTGTCTTCTGATCTGTAGAAATTAAATCCTTATCTTTGTCCTTGTGAGGACATAAATCCTCTGCAGCCCTGGCAGTTCTTGCTTAGCCATTCTTGGATGACAGCAGCAGATTAGGGAAGGGAAAGTGCAAAGCCTGAAGAGCCATCATGCCCACATCACTCCTGTGCTCTCATTGGTTTTGCTACACCCCATGATCTGACCCACTGCATATTAAATGGTTGAGAAGAAATCACCACAGTGTCTTTTTTCATTTCATTTATTTTATTTCAAGTTCAGCAGACAGAAGCAGAAGGTGTCCCAGTAGGTTCCTGTCAAAAGTGAAAGATGGTAGTAGCCGTCTTTACATCTGCCACCGCAGCTGAAGGAGTGTAGAATTCACTGACAGCCCTCTTGAATTTGCCTTGAGGATGGAAACAGTGAAGTTGTCATCAAACCATCTTAAAAGTGTTTTTTATCCCTCAGCCTCCATGCCGCTTATGATGTTTTTATGCCAGCACAACTCAGTAGGTCTTGTGTTTGCTCTGACAGTGATGAACTGGAACAGCCAGCAGGTTTGGCCTATATACGTATTTTCTTATGTAATCACTTTTTATTAGAACTATTACAATACCACCCACCAATAGCATAGGCATTGTTTATGCATCCAATTCATAAGAGTTCCCTTTCCATCCCTTGGCTGTTAACCTATGATTACCTGGAATGGGGCATCTTGGCAAAGTTTTTGACTGGAGCAAGGAATTTGAGGTTGTATGTTTTTACAATCTGACAGGTTTATGTTAGTTTTGAAATGTTACTTTTGAAATAGTGAAAAACTATGTTTCATAACTGCCATGTGGAAATGTGGAAGAACACAAGACATCATGATCTTCAAGGCAGTTAAACCATAAATATTAGCTTACTGAAATCTAAAATTCTTCCTCAACCATTAAACACTTCTGACTGACTAGATAATGAATATGCAAATACTGTAGGATAATGGGGGATACTGGTTAGCTTCGCTCACTGCCAGAACTGCATGTCATCCTGCTCCCCTATGAACCCTGGATGAATGTATACAAGAAAAAATATAGTAATGTACAGATATGTACTTTGAGAGCTGTCAATCTTGATTGGAGAGAGGCAGCATAGGGTATGACTATCTCGAGGGTAAATATGGTTTGATCTGCTGTGATTCACAATTTATCAAACAGGGTTTCCCTGGGTAGAATCACCATAGGCATCTGGATGACAATTTGCAGGAGTCAGCAGGAGCATAAGCAGAGACCTCCATGTAGATGGAGCTCGAAGAAGTTGCCTACGAGGCTAACAAGGTACTAACTGGCAATTTTCGTCTCTCTCTTTTTTTCATTATTCAGGTCTCCTAAGTGCCCTAGCGATAGTGTGTTACAGTGTCAAGTTGAAACCTTGTCTGTCTGTCTGTCTGTCTGTCTGTTTGTCCGTCTGTTTATCGGTCGGTCGGTCGGTCTGTTTGTTTGTTTGTTTGTTTGTTTGTTTGCTTAAACTGTTGGGAGATTAGGGGTGCTCGGTTGAGGGGAACTGACAGCTCTGTGAGTGCCTCTTTGCATCGCATCGGGCAATCACACTGGCAGAAAGAAGGCAAAAGTGATGTTAAACCAACTGGAACAAATTTAAACCTCTCCTCCTAGCTGAACAACAACAAAAACAAAAACAAAAATACAATCCCCACTCAAAAGAGACGACAACTGGGTTCCCCATTAAACTTTATGTCATGTAGCCAATGGGTTTTAATTCAAATTCACCTGTGTCCAATCTGATATAAATTGTGGCCAATGTACTCACCCTCATAGCTGTAGCAATGAGCAGGGTTAAATCACTCATCCCCCCCCCAAAAAAAAAACAACTAGGAGGGATCCAGTGACTACACAAAGAGCTTCTTGGGAATCCATTATGTGACAGCTTGGCTTGGTTCTACAAAGTAGAATGAAAGATGAGGGGTGCAAATCCTGGAGTAAGACTATGCAGATATGAGCTGACTTTGACTAAGGTTTGTGGCCTAACTACAGTAGTTGGTCAGTAATCTGGGAATGCAACAGACAGAGAAATGAACCAGCATCACTTATTCAACATTGGGGTCCTGAAGTGCAAGAAGGAGATGGAGGCTTCACTCCATTAGGGTTCCAAAGGACAATCTTTCATTTTCTACCATATAATTTTTTTTTTTAAAAGTCACTATTCCCTCCTATAAGGAAATGTAAAACATTGAAATTGTTTTGCTGCAATTGTGGCCCCATTAGAAGGTCCAGTTTCCACTGACAGAGTCATGTGAATCGATTGACTCGTAAGCATCTCATCTGCACATACTCTCCTTGTCAAGAGTATGACAGTATTTAATAAATGTTCAAAAGTGAACAGGTAAAACAAAACCAGGAAATATTTTTAATTAACACAGGGTGTGGTAATGGTGTTACTTAGGTCCTATTCTGAAGGCACCTATATGACAGGAACAGGGGGCTCAAAAGGGAAACAAGCTGGAAGAAGGGGTAAGAAGATGGCTCAGATAGAGGCTTGGCTCCCATAGAGGGCAGGAAATGTTAGCTGTGGTACTGACACAGCTTTGAGCCTGAAACAATGGGCCAGCATGGAGATGGATACATTATGTGTAGACCCCTGGAAAGTTGTTGTTCCATAAGTCTGGGATGTTCCTTATACAGAGATATGGTGCCTGGGGTTACATCACTGCCTTCAAGAAACACATATTAAGAGAGGAGAGGAAAAACTAATTGAGAATAAAAAGTTAGGAATATTATTTTTGGCATCCAATGTGGAAGGGAAAAAGAATAAAGGGGTTGCAATCTATGTAAAAGAAAGACTCCAACCAAAATTAATATATGCCTCTGAAGATGGACGAATAATTATGGTTGAGGTTTCTAAAGGAAATGAGAGAATATTGGTTGTTAACATTTATGCTCCCAATGATAATCAGAAAGCCTTTTTTGAAAAACTTCATAAGGAAACAAGATTTAGAGATTATGAGGAATGCTGTTGTAGCGTTTTCACCCTTTTGACGTCCCTCACCGCTAGCACCAATGTGGCGTTGGACTCACTCGTGCCTTGGCCTGTCCACCTAGGCTCAGACCTCAGAGCACACCAGGGCAAAACTCCTCTTTTTTTCTTCCACTGCTGCCACCAGGAGATCCCTAAATCCCCATCACTCTTTTAGAAAGAATCAGGTCCACTCTCCAAGGAAATAGAAAGATCTCTTGTTTATTTGCTTATTGGTTTCAGTATTTTAATATTCAGTTCTATTCCTTCTCCCTTCCAATCACTGGTCAATCACTTCTCAGATCTCCTACTATTCCCATCAGTCTAATCACACTCCTATAAATCTCTGAACTCAGCTAATCAAACTCCTTCCAAAACTCTGATCTAACTTCTCCCCCTCAGGCTCTGCCTCTTATACTCTGCCTCTTGGCTCCGCCTCTCAGCAACATAAATATGCATGACTCACTCTAACTAAACCTGAGCCATGACCACATTTAAAGGAGAACGCTACAGCTGTATTGTAGGGGACTTTAATGCGGTCTTTGATAGAGACTTGGACTCTACCAAAGTGAGTAAAAAAGAAAAACGCACATTAATTCCGAAAGCATTCCTTTTACTGGCAAATGAATTAGAGTTGGTGGATGTATGGAGAACAAACTATCCAAAATCTAGAGATTATACCTTCTATTCAAACAGACACCAATCATGGTCAAGAATTGATGCATGCTGGATCCCTAGAACATTGCACAAGGTGCAAGAAACACAAATATTACCCAGGACAATTTGAGATCACTGCACAGTTACATTGAAGATCGAGACCTATAAAAAACCATCACAATGGAGATTGAATACTAATATACTGAGAGACGAGGAAGTAGTGAAGACGATTAGGGAAGAGATGAAGGACTACTTTCAAAGAAATACAATACAGGGAATGTCATCACAGACCATTTGGGAAGCCAGCAAAGCAGTGTTTCGGGGCGTGGCTATAAGAATTACAGCAGCAAAGAGGAGAGAAAGAAACAAAAAATATAAAGAACTTGAGGCAGAACTGAAGAAAGAGGAGGCACAACTGAAACAAAACGCAACAGCGACACAATTAAAACAGAAGATACAGATGACATAACATAAATTGAATATCTTAATATCTGAGGATTTAGCAAATAAATTAAAATTTACAAAACAAACATATTTTGAAAATGCCAATAAAGTAGGGAGATGGCTGGCATATAAGCAAAAGAAGGAAAGGACAAAAAATTATATCTTAAGCCTCAGAAACCAAAAAGGAGAACTCGTCACGGGACCTAGAGAACTAAGGGAAATTGTGGAGAAATTCTATACAAAGTTATATACAGAAGAATGCACACCATCCACGAAGCAGAAAGAGTACATCCAAAGGAAAAATCACATTAAACTATCAAAACAACAACAGGAAATTCTGAACCAGCCATATTCAATGCATGAAGTTTCAGAGGTATTTGCAAAACAGAAACTGATGAAATCACCAGGAAGTGATGGGATACCTGCAGAATACTACAAAAAATGTGAAGATGTGTTGGCTACCCCTTTTTAAAAAATGATAAATGAAATACATCAAGAGGGAAAAATACCCAAAACATGGAAGGAGGCGGTCATTACGATTATACATAAAGAAGACACAGAAGCGGAGGAAATATCGAACTACAGGCCAATATCTCTCTTGAATGTAGACTATAAGATATTTGCAACAATATTAGCAACAAGGTTAAAGAGAGTATTGGTAGAAGTTATCCATCAAGATCAAGCAGGATTCTTCCCAAAGAGGTATTTAAGATCCAATGTGAGGAACCTCATTAACTTTTTGGAATATTATGAAGCACACCCAGCTAAACAGACGGCAATTCTCTTCATTGATGCAGAGAAAGCATTCGATAATGTAAATTGGAACTTCATGATATCACAATTAGAAGAAATGGGTACAGGTCAGAATTTCACTGAAATAATAAAGATTATCTATTCCAAACAGACAGCAAAGATAAGAATCAATGGAGAATGTACACAAGAAAAAGAAATACAGAAAGGAACACGACAAGGCTGCCCATTATCACCATTACTTTTTAAAATGGTAATTGAAGTACTAATGCAGCAGATACGAATATCAGATAAAATTAAAGGTCTCAAAATACGAGGAGAAATATTCAAGGTTCAGGCCTTTGCAGATGATTTGCTTATAGTAGTTGAAAAACGCAAGGAATCAATAGAAGCTCTAATAGTGGAATTAAAAGAATTTGGTGAAATGGCAGGGTTAAAAATAAACCACAAGAAAACAAATATTATGACTAAAAACATTCAAAAACAGGAGATTGATGAACTATTACAAATTACAAACTTCCAGGAAGGAAGGAAAGTAAAATACTTGGGCATATTTTTTACAAAGAAAACAAGTACTCTCCTGAAAGATAATTATTTGAAACTGATAGAGGAAATTAAGAAAGACCTTTCTAGCTGGACAAATTTACAATTGTCAACAATGGGCAGAATTGCTACAATAAAAATGAATATTCTACCAAAATTCATATTTCTTTTTCAAACAATTCTGATCGTTTTAAAACAAACAATATTCAAGGAGCTTGAACAATGCATTTCCAAATTCATCTGGCAGGGGAAAAAAACCAGAATTAAAATCAAGCACTTACCAGACCTAATAATAAGAGGAGGAATGGGGCTCCCGAATTGGCTTCTCTGCTATAGGGCATCTGCATTGGTATGGATTAAGGAGTGGATAACATTGGAAAATTCGAGGCTCTTGAAATTAAAAGGATATGATTTGAAATGGGGCTGGCATGCATTCTTATGGTATAACAGGACTGAAGATTTTAAACAATTTAACAACCATATATTAAGGAAGGCACTTCTGTTGATGTGGAATAAAGTGAAAAACCAAATGTATATCAAAATACCACACTGGGTGACACCAATTGAAGCATTTTCTCTACCATATCTGAGAGAAAACAATAAAATAGTAAGATATAGTGAGGTTTTAAATCTTGATGGTTCTATCAAAACACAACAAGAGTTAGTAGATCAAGGCATCGAAATGGATTGGTGGGCATGATCACAATTATTATCAAGGTTTGCTAAAGATAATCAACAGGGCTTTTACTTAGAAAATACCCCTTTTGACAGAATTCTTCTAGAATCAGAGGGAAAATGTATTAAGTTATTATATAATTTTCTGTCCATATTTCTTTATGATATGTGGAACTATGTATAGAATGTATAGAATTACTATGAAAAATATTGATTTGTAATGTATCCGTTCAAATCCACCCCCTCCGAGGGTACCCCTATCCCAGCTGCCCCTTACCTTACCCTACCTTTATAAGGAAAATAAAATAAATAAATAAATAAAAAATAGTGAACTGTTTCCACAGGTTTTGCCCTCACCATGTTATTCACCAATGATGAACCATTTTGTGGTTAGCAACTAGAGAAGAAGAACTAGAAACATAACTTATAGAGAAATTCTGTTTTTTCTTTCCTTTCCTTCGCCATTATTTATTTTTTATTTTAATTGGATGAACAAATCCAGATTGTTTTGAAATGGTAAGGGATCTAAAGTCAGTAGAACCAGATCAAGCAAATACTCCTGCTGAGTAAGCAGGTGGAATAATGAATAAGTATCGTTAGCAGCAGGTATGTTGGCAAGTCTTTGGTACCAAGTCCTAAGCCCCAAGTCTGAGTCCCTATTAAAAACAAGCTCTTTTCCCAAGACCAAACACTTTGTTCTGATCACATTCTAAGGAAAGTGTTATACCAGGTCTGGCAAAAATTTCAGGCCAAACATACAAAAAAATTCCGATATGGATAGCGCCTTTGGAAGCTTTTACACAACCTTCTTTAATCTCAAAAGAATGGAGATATACATATAAAGAACTCTTAAACAAAGAGCATAAATTAAAAAATATACAGGAGCTGAAGGAAATGGGTCTACCGACGGATTGGTAGGCAATGCTAAAATTAGAATCAAGGTTTAAAAAAGATAAAATAATGGGCTTTTATGAGGGGAAGGTACAGGTGGATGAGCTATGGATTTATACTAATGATAAGATTATACAAAAATGTATACTTTTTTGTTAGAATATAATTTAGAGGATGAAAGGGTGAAAGCAGTGATGATTAAATGGGCACAAAAATTTGGTTACAATATAGACATAGATGATTGGACTTGAACGTGGAATGATAATTATAGATGGATTAAACCAGTAAATTTGAGAGAAAATGTTTTAAAGATGTTCTATAGATGGCACTTTACAACTGTAAAACTGGCAAAAATGGCGTCAGGGGTTAGCAACTCATGTTGGAAGTGTTGTCAGCAACCCGGGACTTTTTTTCATATGTGGTGGACATGTGATAGAGTAAAAAGATTTTGGAGACAGATAAAAGGTATTACACAAGAAATTATACAACAAAAAATAGCCTTTAAACCAGAAATGTTTTTGCTGAATATAATGCCAGAAATTGTTGAAATATATATATTTCATAATGAAATATATATATTTCAACAATTTCTTTATATATATTTCTTTATATATATATTTCTTTATATATATTTCATAATGAAATATATATATGTTGTTGCACATATTTACAGTTGTAAGGTTGATCTGGGCCCAAAAATGGAAAAATCAGGAAAATCTGAAGATGGAGGAGCTGTTTAAAAAATTATTGGATATTGCAGAAATGGATAGCCTATCAGAGGCTTTACGTGAAAACCCGAGAATATATGTCAAAGAAAGCTGGAAAATGTTTTATGATTGGGCCCAGAAACAAACATGAAGAGAGAATATAGCATATGTTAGGGATTTTAGTATTGTAACACAGCCGTGGAGCCAAGATTATATTAGATATTGTATTACCGTAAACACTTCCCCGTGCCTTTGTTCTGTTGAGTTTTGTTTTCTTTCCTCTCCCCCCTATATTTGTTTCCCTTTGATTGTTGTTTGATTGTTTATTGTATAATAAAAATTAATTTTAAAAAAACAAAACAAGCTATTTTCCCCAGAAAAAAGGGAAGGTTCAGGGGGTTCCAAGTCATGAGTCGAGTCTGAGTCACTGAAAATATAACCAAAGTCAAGTCTGATTCAAGTCACTGGTGCAACTTAAGTCTGACTTGACAGTGAGTCCCGCAACTTGAGTCTCCATCCCCATTTAGCAGTGTGTAAGGGATACAGATAAAAACCTTTTTTTCACTTTTTGTGATACTTTACAAGAAGAAACACATCTTACCTTAAGAGTTCAGAGATTTGTGAGGCTTTGGGACAAAGAAGCAGACAAAATTGAGGCACATTTTAAAATGTAAGTGACTAAAGTGAATACAATCGAGAGAAAAAACATGCAGAAACATGCTATAGCCCATGGAGAAAGTGTAGAAATTATGTACAATGTGGAAATAAATGCTCGCATTAGGGAAAGTGCATGGAGGAAGAAAAACAACAAAAAGCCTTGCATCTCACTACAAAGCAAGGACAGAAAGAAAATTCATTTTGGGATTTGTAGGAATGCAGTGAAATCAAGGTCAAGATTCCCCCCCCCTCACATCCCTAATGGGTGTATGTGTCAAAATGCAAGTGTGAGAATTGAGTGTCACTCTTTTTTTTGTTGGTGTTCTTATGTTAGAGGGTAAGCAAAAGGATGAATATTTTAACTAAAATCTGTTCTCATCTTGACTTTTTAAAAAAATCCCCACCCATCCAAGGGAACATGACCCTCAAGGGCATGTATTTCTACTTGCATTCATCTAAATGCCAATAAATACCTTGAATTCATTTGTATTAGAGACATGTTTTTCTTCAGCTGTGCTCTGCATGTAGACAAGCATTAGCAATCTAAATATCCAGCATAATGTCATATACCTTGCTAAATAGTTCTTTTTAGTGTATTTCCAAGATGTAGTGTATAGCAGCCTAGAGAAATAAGGCTATTTTGAGAAAGGAAAAGGCTACTTAGAGCTATACCATTCTGCTGTTTTTAATTTTTAAGGATACATCACAACATGAATGTTATTTGTTTGTTTGTTTAATTTATATACTGCCCAACTGGCTACTAAAGCCACTCTGGGCGGTTTAATAACAAAATAAAGACTAATAATAGCATTAAATAATAAGAACATAAACATCACAATAATATAAATAAGGAAGAAACATAGGGTGATCATTAAACAAAAAAAGAAAACAATGCAACACAAAAGACATTTTATAAAAGCATTCAAAATGGTGGGATCAGTAACTAAAGAGATGGAAGAAACTCTGCATTCTGTTGGTATAGTATTTTGGAATGTCTGTCTGAATAGCCAGGTTTTCAAAAGTCCCTTGAAAATCCTCAGTGAAAGTGCTAGGTGAACATCGGGTGGGAGTTTATTCCAAAGATGTAGTGCAACCACCAAGAAGCCCTGATTCCTGTTCTTCTCTTTCTGGGCCTCTCTTGGGGTCAATGTCCTCAACTGTCCGGCCTAGGATGAACACGTAGGGTGAGCAGATCTCACTGGATGAAGGAGTTCTGCCAGGTATCAAGATCACAAACCGTTGGCAAAGATATTCTAATATCTTACAACAAATGTTCAGCAGGTCATATCACTAGCAGTGGAATGGTAAACAAATGATGTTCATGAACTGTGTAAATGAGTTCTAGAGTGGCTCATACATGTTGTGTTTCCACAATTGTTCATGTGTTCCAAGTGTTACGAACAGTCAGGAAACCAGTGAGAACCTCAGCACTTTCTCCAGAGATTATTGTATCTTCTTGGGTTGTCATATGTCACAGGGTGTCTCAAACCAGAATTTACAGCAGCCAGGATTCAGCTTTACCTTACATACCACTCATGCTCTGTATCAATTGGAAGCTTGAAAACCTGTGCTCCCAGCTTTGAAGGTGAGCCCTAGCTTCAGAATTGGCCTTGTCACCTCCCCATCCATTCATTCAGCTGCCCCTTAGGCAGCCATGTTGGCACCCAGGGCAAGTGGCAATGTCTCACCCACTCCAACCTGAGGCATGGGTACAAGCCCCCCCCCCCATGAAAGCAGAGAGGAAAATCTGGTATCCCCACAAAAGAAAGAGAAAGTTTGTGCTTTCCAGGAAGGAAGGAAGGAAGGAAGGAAGGAAGGAAGGAAGGAAGGAAGGAAGGAAGGAAGGAAGGAAGGAAGGAAGGGGAAGTGAATAACTCCAGGAAGGGTTGCCATTCATTTCCCTAACACTTAACAGTAGATTCATCTCTAGATTTCTTTGAATTATGCTACCTTAGGCAAAGCCCCAGTTGTTCTCTCTTAGTTACAGGCCAAGGGTGTTGCTTATCTACCAGGGCTTATAAAGCTGTAGCCTCAGACTACGCAAGACAGATCATAGGAAGAGGGGATTCTTTAGTGCTGAAAGACATCTCATTGCCCTAGCATGAACCTTTCTCACCCCTGTAGCTTGCAAATCAACTTAATGTACTTGATGGGTGGTCATTAGAATGTAAATGCAGACCTAGTTTGCAACTATGGTTGCTCAGGCACAAAGTTAATCTGTTCCATTCCTGGTACACTAACAGGCTTTAAGCTTCTGACAATGAGCTCTCTGTATCATATCATATTATCTGTAGTCTTAAACCATGCCCCATAGTTTACAGAACATACCTCATCACAGAAGACCTTGTCTGGCAAAGTGCACGCTCCTCACCTTTGCATGTTGGCAGAATTAAAGGGGGGGAGGAGTTGTGAGGAGAGAGAAAGGGGAAGATTATTGTGACACTTTCAGACTACCTGATTTATTTCAGTGTGAGCTTTCATGGATGATAAATCTGATTCTTTAGACACAACCAGTGCAAGTACTATGTCACCTATATTTACACCTGTCCCCAAGGTGGTCGGAATCATGATCTAGTGAGGATAAAGAAAAGACAATAAAGAAAATGGCAATGCATTTTTAATACATGTTAACTATTTGAAATTGCAGGCGATGGCCAGTGTAGTATCTGTTCTTATTTGCTGTATAGAACTCTAATGAAGTGATTTAATAGGGGGTTGTATTTTGGGGGAGGGGAAACATGTTACATATAGTGTTGTACTCATTTACGCTAGCTTGTGTCCAAAGGTGTGCATTTTCATCTATGAAAGCTCATATAGAAATAAATCTGTTAAAGTGCCCCAGTATTTTGCTTTTCTCTCCCCCCCCCAGTTCTTCTTCTTCCCCTTTAATTTTTCCAGTATACCAAGAAAGATGAATATGGTGATTTCTTTAGAAACTCCTAGCCTTTCTTTTGCTTCCTTTTGAAACCTGGGTAACATTTTGTTCAATAACAAAATAGAACAGCGCATTAGGAAATAGCTGTATCCCCCTGCACAGTTCTAATGGATTGGTTGTGATGGTCAAGAATTAAAAACTGCTGTACAAATAGCAGAATTAGAAAACAGAGAGCAGTCATGCTGGCTATGAGATTCTGGGAGCTGTTCATCAAACAAACAAAAAACAGACTTTCAGACTTCTGATAAATAGTACTTGTTATTTAAAAAAAATCAAAAATCAAATCCCCACTTCAAAAACATGCCACATTCTTAACCCATTAATGACAAATTATGTTCTAGTCAGCAAGGCTGTTGACATAATGCAGCTGAATCAGCGTGCAATTACAGGGAGCAGGGAGGGCGAGGATTTAAGTGTTCACATGCAGTCCTCTGACCCACTCATTTCTTCATTGGAGTTGTCAAGTGCCCATTTATGCAACCTTTGCCTCCTCCAGAGAAAATGGGCACTCAAGCGACTCTTCAGGACCAAAGTGTGCATGCAGGGCTTTTTCCAAAACCAAATTTGCTTCATCATAATCCGAGGGGGGAAATACACATAGTGAATTGGCAAGCAAATCATGTCAAACTGTGATTTTTAGAAAAGGAGTTTAAAATTCAAATACCAAAAAAAAGAAAAAAGAAAAAAAAGGGGGAGGGTGGGTGGGAAGGGGGAAATGATTTACATCTATCAAGGAAACAACTTTGGACTATTTAACCTTTGTGATGTTGGGACAAATGTGTGTGAAATATGCATATGAACTTTAGGAAATGTCTTATTAATTTATTTCATGTGTTTGTTTATTTCAAAGAGTTTGAGGCAGTGCACCTGTTTCTTTTCCTCCCATTGTTTTATCCTCCGAACAACCCCTATGACACAGATGAAGCCCAGGGAGAGTAATAGGCCAACTTCATGGGAGTTTATCCTGCTCTGTAGCCCCCTGCTGGAGCAGTTGGGATTGTTGACTACATGGCATTCTTAGAGCATTCAGACCCATCTCTAATGGGGACCAATCCATCCCAGATTAGTCTAGAGTTGGAGCCTATTGTTTATTTGAAACAATTAAGATCAGTCCAAATAAATACAGTTTCTTTCCTGGGCGATTACCTAGATCAACTATTCTGAACTCTCTTTTTTGGCCACAGCCATAATCACAATATTAAAAAAAAAAAGGCCAAATCAAGATTGTATAAGTCTCATAATGAACCTTATGATGTGTGAAGAATTGTTTCTAGTCAAATGTGCTAGACCATTACTAGGGGGGCATGTGGCCCCTGTTGAGAATGGCTGAACTAGATTGCTCCTGTATGGGGTTGGGTGTTGTGTAGAGGTGGGTGTGCTTTGGCCATGATTCTGGATGGCACCCTCTATCTCTTTTTTAAGTGAAAAAAGACGTTTTTTCTTTTAATTTTTGTTATTTACAAAAAAACCCCAAACTTTTCCACTATCGAGCTGAATCACTTAAGTGCTATAAAGTATAGGACTGAAGATGATACCCTGGCTGTGCAGCTTCACCTTTTCACACATTTATTGCCTGCCAGTTTTGCAAAGTTGATGTTGCTCAACATTTGTCAATGAAGACTATGTTGTACAATAGCACAGTAAGCAGTAATGTTCTTTTTTTTAAAAAAAGATGGAAACATATTCTGAAAATGAAGTGAGCCAAAATGTCACTTAGGGTTCTTCAGTGATGAAACAATACAATGCTGTGCCACTTACCAAAAATATTTTTTAAAGCAGAAAATGAAAAATGTGGGGCTAAAACATTACACTCTGTACCCCCTCTCTTTGTGAGAGAGTGAGAAGGGGAGAGGCATATTGCAACCAAATGAACAAAAACAAAGTGATCTAGCACCAACATGTTGACTAGATTACAACTACAGCGGCTGCAGGAGTGATTTACATGTGAAGAGAAGGAGCAATCTAATCAAGCCTCACCATTCCAAAGTGACCCAGACTAGAGCACTTCCCTGTCACTCAAATGTAGCTGTACCTTATCCCATCTCTAATGACATAAACTGTTTTAAACTATTCCTGCATGTGTTACTTGAAAGTAAGAGAAAGGAGCAATTGATGGGCGATGGGAAGTGAGGATCCTGTATGGAATCATTCTGAGTTGTGAATCATGACATATTTTGCAAAATTAGTTTGATTTTTTGATGTTCTGTATTCTGAGACTGTAGTACCTTTCTGTGTCATTTTTCTATAGAAAAGTTTTTTTTTAGAAATATAGTAGTCTAAAACTTTAAATGGGAAAGCAGCTTCACAGCAAACTATAAAAGGATCATCAGAAGCAGGACCAGAGGAAGGAAGGATCTGCTGAGGCTGGACCACAGGAAGGAAGGAAGTAAAGAAGTGGGGCTGTGAGCTGGAATGGAACTTGCATCACATCCAGAATGTAGTATGAACTCCGGCCACAGCCCCTGTGTAAGCACTGATTGTGATTTTTAATGCAATGTAGGCTGCAAATCAAATTGCAGAAACGCCAAATCTTTCTGATTCAGCTTTCATTTGTAGTTGAAGTCTTAACAGTTAGCTTTCAAGAAGAGGGCCAGGAGCACAAAATTTCATCTTGCTGGTCTCAATTTTATCTCCCTGGGTTTTTTGGGGGGAATACAAATGTACCTGCAGCAGCTTTTTTTGACTATCTTGAAACATATGTTGGTCTGAAATGACATATTTATAAAAATTAGAACAATGACTCCTATTTGTTTTTTATATTTTCAGTGTGAATACTTTAATTTTTGGCATACCAAGAGATATGTCAACAAAAGCTTAAAGAAATTTTGATATGGATTTAGATACTCTGAGTGTAAAGAAGATAAAGTAATGTCTATACTTTTTCAGAATTATTTGTTTAGTTTTATCAGCATTAAATCCTTTCACAAATAGACTCCCCTCTTTTAATCTGTTTATTCTTAATACGTTCACCAACAAAGATATCAGCTATTTAGTTTTCTGCTAAGTTTGTGTGATGTACCAACCAATTAGGTACACTTGAGAATACTAGTCCAATTAATATGCTGTGCTCTGCAAAATAAAAGTTTCTGTATTTCCTGGCCTTTCTGTTCTATTTTTAATACCTAATATATCTTTTTAAAGCTTTGTTTGCAGCAGCACACCACTGTTATAATAGTTAATGTTTTGTTTTTGTGATGAACTGTTTCTTCTTGTTGCCAAGCAGAGTATCTCTTAATAGAAATAAAGATATAGATAAGGATGGGGGGAGGGCAAGAATAATTGCTGTGTATTCCAGAAGAGTCTTTTGTAATACAAATTAACTCTCTCATGAGTGGTCTGGCTCTATAACAACATTAGTACCACCTAACCAAGAAAACTAAGTGAATTAGGAATCTGGCTGTTGAGCCAGAGGTTGCGAGTTCAGTTCCCCATGTGCATCCCAGAAAAGCCAGCCTGTGTGGTCTTGGCCAAGCTGCACAGTCACAGGATGACCCCAGAAGAAATCCACTTCAGAGTACTTTCAACCTTGAAAACCCTACAAAGGGTTGCCACAAGTCATAATCGACTTGATGGCACATGATGATCATCATCATCAATTGAGAACTGGTGATTTATTTATTTATTTAAAATATTTTTACCCTGTCTTTCTCCTTAAAAGGACCCAAGACAGTTGGTGAGGCAACACAGTGACATTTGGGCTAAAACAAATTCATCTGTTAATCAAGAAAACCCTATTTTAAAAGAAGCAGGCCTTCCTTGCCAAAGGTTGAAACCCTGTGAATACCTGTTGTTGTTGTTTAGTCATTAAGTCATGTCCGACTCTTCGTGACCCCCATGGACCAGAGCACGCCAGGCCCTCCTGTCTTCCACTGCCTCCCGGAGTTGGGTCAAATTCATGTTGGTAGTTTCAATGACACTGCCCATCCATCTCGTCCTCTGACGTCCCCTTCTCCTCTTGCCTTCACACTTTCCCAACATCAGGGTCTTTTCCAGGGAGTCTTCTCTTCTCATGAGATGGCCAAAGTATTGGAGCCTCAGCTTCAGGGTCTGTCCTTCCAGTGAGCACTCAGAGTTGATTTCCTTCAGAACGGATAGGTTTGTTCTCTTTGCAGTCCAGGGGACTCTCAAGAGTCTCCTCCAGCACCACAATTCAAAAGCATCAATTCTTCGGCGGTAAGCCTTCTTTATAGTCCAGCTCTCACTTCCATACATCACTACAGGAAAAACCATAGCTTTGACTATGTGGACCTTTGTCGGCAAGGTGATGTCTCTGCTTTTTAAGATGCTGTCTAGGTTTGTCATCGCTATATATTTCAACCTTTCCTCCTAAGAAGCAGGCGTCTTTTAATTTCGTGGCTGCTGTCACCATCTGCAGTGATCATGGAGCCCAAGAAAGTAAAATCTGTCACTGCCTCCATATCTTCCCCTTCTATCTGCCAGGAGGTGATGGGGCCAGTGGCCATGATCTTCGTTTTTTTGATGTTGAGCTTCAGACCATTTTTGGCGCTCTCCTCTTTCACCCTCATTAAGAGGTTCTTTAATTCCTCCTCACTTTCTGCCATCAGAGTGGTATCATCTGCATATCTGAGGTTGTTAATATTTCTTCCGACAATCTTAATTCCGGCTTGGGATTCCTCCAGTCCAGCCTTTCGCATGATGTATTCTGCATATAAGTTAAATAAACAGGGGGACAATATACAGCCTTGTCGTACTCCTTTCCCAATTTTGAACCAATCAGTTGTTCCATATCCAGTTCTAACTGTTGCTTCCTGTCCCACATAGAGATTTCTCAGGAGATAGATAAGGTGGTCAGGCACTCCCATTTCTTTAAGGACTTGCCATAGTTTGCTCTGGTCCACACAGTCAAAGGCTTTTGCATAGTCAATGAAGCAGAAGTAGATGTTTTTCTGGAACTCTCTGGCTTTCTCCATAATCCAGTGCATGTTAGCAATTTGGTCTCTAGTTCCTCTGCCCCTTCGAAATCCAGCTTGTACTTCTGGGAGTTCTTGGTCCACATGCTGCTGAAGCCTACCTTGTAGGATTTTGAGCATAACCTTGCTAGCGTGTGAAATTAGTGCAATTGTACGGTAGTTGGAGCATTATTTGGCACTGCCCTTCTTTGGGATTGGGATGTAGACTGATCCTTTCCACTCCTCTGGACACTGCTGAGTTTTCCATACTTGCTGGCATATTAAGTGTAGCACCTACACTTAATATAAGTGTGAATACCTACCGGGGAGTAATGGATAGGACTGTCCTGTACGTGTTCTAAAGAAAGTCTCTAGTTTCTTATAATTTATCATATCTTCATGGGCCAATGTTAAATCATAGTTTATTATAGTAAACCACCAGTAGGACTATTCATAGTTTGCCCATGTTTGGGCTATGATGACTCGTAATCCGTGGAAACAAGCGTTCTAACCAATATTGTTGCAGTATTACTGAAGGAAATGGGAGCAAAGATACTGAAAGGTTCTTCATAGCACAATACAGTGTAACTCAGCACAACCTCCAAATGCTGGCATAATTTCCAGCTTTACTCTTGGGTTCAACTGCAAGGTAGAAATGATACCACCTAAAGAAAACATTTTAGTCTCAGAGAAGAACACTTTGTCCTTGATCTTAAGATGGGCATTTGTGGACAAAAGCATTTCAGACAGAAACTGCATTGTGAAACCACTTTATCTGACAGTTCTGTACAGTTCTGTGGCTTACTTCCACCCACTCAAAGCATCTTCGGAAAAGGATTTTAAAAGGAAGGGGAAAAACAATTCATGAATGAAATAAGTCTGAAAGGGGTAAACATCTTAAATATAAAAATTAAAAATATCTACAGTAGTAAAGGTAGCTGAAGTTCTAGAAAAACTGTATATCAAACAGCAAGCTGAAAGAGTTGCAAAAATGCTGGCTTGTTCCTAAGAAAGATCACAGCAAGTTTGACACCTCATTTCTGAAGTGAGGTATTTTCTATCAGAGTTCCTAGGAAGAGCTCTTGAACTAAAGACAAAACAAGACCTGACATTAGACTTCTGTAAGCAAAATCACCTGCGAATACTTTTTAACCAATAAAACAGAGTGGGGACTGAATCAGATTGAGCAAGGAACATTTAATGCTCTCTTCTTTCCCATTTCTCTGATACCTCTATACAAGTTGCTACTTATTCATAGCTTGCAGTAGGACCATGTATTAGAATATATCAATTGACAATTATTCCCTCCCTCCATGATTCCTAATATATTACTTGTCGAGTCTCCCTTTTATTCTCATTATTTTGTAATGAATTGTTGTTTGTTATCCCAAAGCAGCAGCATCTGCAATATACAGACAATACATAGACTAGAGAGCTGCCCAAGCTCATACTAGTTGATCCTGAAATTTCCAGCTTCCTGGGATCCACCTTCTGTAGAATATGTTTGTTGTTACACTAATTTATATACCTCCTGTATCTTCAGCTATTATGCAGAAGGCAGCAAGCTGCATTTCCACACAACCATTAAAGGAGCAAAGGGTCCTGTTCTCTTTTGCATCTGGCCCCCCTGGTACCATATATGTACTTCCTTGAGATTTCATCCTCTATTCTCATACAACTTTACACCCAGATTGGCTCTTGCTACATATCTTGGAGCCCAAGCACATTGATTTCAGTAGTGCAGAAACAAATCTGATTTTCTTCCCGGAAGTAGAGATGGCTATAAAACAAAACTGAAGGTAATGTTGGTAGTGCATATTTTAAAG
This sequence comes from Intellagama lesueurii, assembly GCA_037013535.1. Taxonomy (NCBI): domain Eukaryota; kingdom Metazoa; phylum Chordata; class Lepidosauria; order Squamata; family Agamidae; genus Intellagama; species Intellagama lesueurii. Next base: position 117,847,184 of record JBAJHW010000003.1, read on the forward strand.
CTAGGTGCACTTCTTTAAACTTAGGTAAAGGCTTCTTCTCCTATATTATTTAGTATATTTGATATTTGTCAGGATTAGAGCTCTTGGCAGACCTTCCCAAGCAAGCTAGAGTTGCTGTAATGTACTTAATTTCCCTCCTTCCTTAGTTTGCTCTTCTCAGTTATTCCTTCTCTTTTGAACAGTAAGTACAGTAGTACCTCGGTTTACGAATTTAATGCGTTCTACGGGACGTTACATAAAGCGAAAAATTCATAAACTGAAACGCGGATTGCTATAAGAATGGGGGTGGCGCTATAAACCTCCAGGCACAATGCATCCTGGGAAAACGTCCTTTGTACTGCAGGAAAAATGGGGGGAATAGTAAACCAAGGCATTATTTTCAACGGATTTCCGTTCGGAAACTGAAAATTGTGTTAACCGAGGCATTCGTAAACCGAGGTACTACTGTAGAAGGTTTACTATCTGTTGGTTGTTGTGGGTTTTTCGGGCTCTTTGGCCGTGTTCTTAAGGTTGTTCTTTCTAACATTTCGCCAGTCTCTGTGGCTGGCATCTTCAGAGGACAGGAGTCAGAACTCTGTCTGTACTCTGGTGCAGTTTGTTTGGATAGTTGAGTATTTACAGCTGTGGGATCAGCTTTTGTCCTTTTCAGGAGATGTGTGATTGTGGTAATCAGTGTGTTTGTTGTGGGTGTATTGTTGTGATAAGATGGAGAGATGATCTGTCACTGTGACTGATGGGTGTCGTTAGCTGGTCTTTTGTGTGCAGTGATCACCAGTCCTTGTAGCTGGGTAGAGTTCGTTGACCTTTTGCAGGCTGTATTTTTCAGTGCTGGGAGCCAGGCTTCGTTGAATTTTAGACTTTCTTCTTTTTTGTTGAAGCTCTGCTGATGTTTGTGGATTTCAATAGCTTCCCTGTGCAGTCTAACATAATGATTGCTGGTGTTGTCCAGTACTTCAGTATTTTGAAATAGCATTTCATGCCCAGCTTGTTTTAGGGCATGTTCAGCTACTGCCGATTTTTCCAGTTGTTTTAGTCTGCAGTGTCTCTCATGTTCTTTGATTCTGGTGTGGATGCTGCGTTTTGTGGTTCCAATATATACCTGGCCACAACTGTCCTGAAAAGGACAAAAGCTGATCCCACAGCTATAAATACTCAACTATCCAAACAAACTGCACCAGAGCACAGACAGAGTTCTGACTCCTGTCCTCTGAAGATGCCAGCCACAGAGACTGGCGAAACGTTAGGAAGAACAACCTTCAGAACATGGCCAAAGAGCCCGAAAAACCCACAACAACCATCAGATCCCGGCCGTGAAAGCCTTTGAGAATATGTTTACTATCTGTGTCTGTTTGATATTCTCAGTTTCAAGTGAAGAGCTTTAAGGTAGTTTTGGAAGCCTGGGCTTATTTCTTACTCCTCCTTTGAAAAAGAACTGTTTAAAATTCAGAATTCTGAACATGACTTTCAGACCACAGAGCCTTTCATCAGCCATGGTGTTAAGAGCACAACATATTCTCTATTGTGTTTTTAAAATAAAGGAAAAACACTAGGACTTGAGCTAATTGGGGATGCTGTGAGTTGTAGTCCATTTCAAAAATATGGTGGTTACCAGTTTAGGGAAGGTATTCCCTAAACATTAGGAAGAAGATTGTTCTTCCTAACATTTCACCAGTCTCTGTGGCCAGCACTTAAAGCTTACTCCCCCTCCAAATTTCTTGCAGTTAATTTTGATATTTTTTTTAAGGTATTTGTATAGGCACCATTAAAAAAATCAAAATTAACTGCAAGAAATTTGGAGGGGGAGTAAGCTTTAAGTGGAAACTATAGGGATTTTTAAATTATTATTATTTCCAATGTGTGCCTTGCGTTTGGAGGGAAAAAATCAGGGAGATGAAACATACAGAGTGTGTTTGGAATATATTTTTTCAATGGAGATGAAACAGGGCCCTTGATAAACACAGAAAAAGAAAAGGAATAAAAGCAGGTGAAATAAGTGACCTTAAATAAATTTTGCATAAACACATACACAGCTTTTACTTGTGCCATTCCTCAAAAAGGAACTGGAGCTCCACTGCTGTTGTAAAGAAAGATTCTGAAATTCACCTGGTGAGAGACAATTTTCCTGGCAGGCTTTCTGTGTGGTTTTTATAAGCGTTTCTCTCCCCCCCCCCCCCATTTTAAACTGTGCCAGGTTCAACTGGCATGGGGCCTTTGTTCTCAGACAAATTCATTTTCTAAGCTCCTGCTGTCACAGGGGATGCATGTTTGTACTAGGCCTGATAAGGTTTTACATACAAATTTCTAGAATCTACATATTGACTTACAATTAAAAAGAATAGGTGTGCCAAAAACAAAAACAAAAAACACCAGTCTACCCTGTCGCCACTGTTAACACTTGCCTGAGAAAAATTCAAAATTTTCCACAGAGCTGTTTATGTTGGGGAAAGTAATTTTGCTGCATTACAGTTATTCCCTTGTCCCATGTAGACTGCAAATAGATTTCAGCATGCATGCCTTTACTTTGTGCCAAGGTGTTGGATAACTGCTGTGCCTTCACAGTTCAGCAGAGTTTTTATTGTGCGTTGGAGAGGACAGGAGTTACAAACCTGGAGCCCAGTTTGGCCTCAGGGATATGAACGTCAACACCTGCTTGCCAAGCTAATGCTTCAATTATACATTCACTTATTTGGTATTAAATGTTACTTTTGCATATACGTAACACTGAAAGATGAAACAATGTGGATGAAGGATTAGCTGCAAACTGATTTGATTGGTAGCTATCTGGTACAGGGGTCTAGAAGTACAGATTCAGTCATTGGTCCTTCAAGAGGGGCAACCTTGTTATTAAAAATGTGGTCTATTCAAACTAAAAAGAAATACTGTTCTCATGTTTTCATGGTGTCCTGCATCCCTAAATATGGCTTAAAATTATTGGGGAATACAGGTAGAATACCCAATATTAAATCTCACTGTGGGATCAAATATCACGTTCATCAATTTTAAGTTTCCATAGCTGATCTACAGCTCATTTTCTTCTGAATTAATGGATCCCTTGGTAAAGCTATCACAATGAACTTTACCTACTCCAGCTTAGTCAGATATTTTCATGACAAATGTTTCACAGAGGAGCAAATGTCAACAATGCATAAGACTCTTCCGTTTCTAAATATCTGAGAATTCAACAACTTGCCTTCATTTTTCTTTTTTAAACAGACCTTTTTTAAAAAGACATGTATTTTTAATAACAATCACTCTTGCTCCTGTGCAAAAACAGCACATTTTTGGCCTGTTTTCATTGGGGGTTTTTAAGGAGCCATTTTTTGTTATACAGTTTAAAATACAACTTAATTTTTGCAGATACATTTTGAACACATTTTGAACACATACATTACAATGGTGGAAATTTATGAGGAAGCAGACCAGAGTTGAAAAAAGGCTGAAAACATGGAAACTCAAATGATCGTCAGTGGGAGGGGAACTGAAGCTATAGCATGTCACCAAATGATATTATTACATGGTTCCCTCTTTCAGTGACCTTTAAATAGCGAGTCCACACAGCCTAGCCATGGAAAGTAACCCTTCAACAGCATGATCAAAACAAGAGGAAAACAACAGAGGCCTTTTCCCAAAGCAAACAGTGACAGCTTCTGCATTAAAATTGTTTTTCTCTAGCACAGCTTCCATGAACACAACAGCAGAGGAGAAACATTTAGCCCAGCAACAGGTGAAAGGTCAGCTGACTGCCGAAGGAACAGTACCTGCTACCTAGCAGCACTTTCTCTCCCCCTGCATCGGGACCATTTTGCAGAATTTCTCTCAGTGTATTGTGCTTGCTTCTTAATTCAAAGGTTCTTCAAGTATCCTGCCCTCTGTGACGAACATTTGGTGGTCTGCAACAGTCATGACAAATGTAGCAGTATTGCTATTCATACAATATTGTCTCATTGAAATGTAAATGTGTCCACATCCCCCTGTTACAAAATACCTCCTTCCATCTATCCACTGTTTTGTCCAATTCCTAATAACACCAATTGTTATTTTTTTCTTAACATAAAATCTGTGTCACTGTTTCAGGGAGAGATTTCATATGGTCACAATTTTCTATCAGAGCATTACCTTACTATCAATCAGTGTGGCTCATGACTTGGAAGAATGTTATATTCAGCAGTAGCTTACAATTTACAACCTTCCAGTGCCTCTTTGCAAATTGAGTGTCACCACCGCAACTAATAATCTTAGAGCTCATTGAAATGGTCATTGCTTGGTAGATGTCTCTGCTTCAGCACTGGTTGATTCATATTTCCCCCACTATCCAGATGATAAAAGGCTTAATCCAGTAAGATCACTGCCTTTTCTTCCACTCTTCTCCTCCCTCCTCCGCTTCTTGTTCCTGAGGGTGGGAAATAGTTTTGTTCTGAGATTTGTTCTAAGAAGCAGAGTTCAGTGCTACAGCACTTCCTATGAAGAGTTCATTTCCATGTAAGAGTATTCCAATCAGAAGGCTTTAATTAGTTCTAATATTAGCTCTAAAAATTGGGGGGGGGGGGGGTTTGGCTCCAGAAGGAAAACTACAGTGAAGAAACTTGTGTTTAAGCATTTCTTTTCGAAGGAAGCTGTTTTTGAAACCTGGCTTTTGCAGTGAGGTGTAGACATAATCAACGGTGAGCCCCTTTGAGAGGAATTGCATCACACTGTGCTTATTAGGTATGGGACATTTTTTCTGTCAGGATGAGCTCATTAGATTGCACCACAGGCATTCAGCCAGAAAGGAGAGGCTGTCTTGAAAATGGCCACAGCTTCATTTGACATTGAATACCTTATCCACCTCTGTGGATGGAAATTATGAGAGTACTGTGTGCCCTTTCCCAACCATTTAAATCTAGATGAAATGTTGTCATATGTATCTCTGCACCTGCATGGTCTCCCAGAGGCTCACAGTTGAGCTCCCACTGTGAGAACCTTCCATGCTAGTTAATCTTTCATAAACTACTCCAAGAGTTGCTCAGAAAAGAAGGGTAGCCATACAGCCACCCCATTCAATATGTCTTCTTTCCACCAATTTCTGACCAGCAGTATCTGCTTCTCTCCTTCTTACCTGCCCCATCTTACTTAGGATTAAAGATGGGCACGAACTACTGGTTTGGCAGTTTGGACTGGTTTGTTTCCTATCTGAACATTTAATCCACAGTTTGGCACTCCACCCCCTCCAGTAGGCACCCATTCAGCAGCAGCACCCAGAGGAGGCTGTGGTAGTGGTGGTGCGACCCAGGCTTCTGGAATTGAAGCTGCCATTGTGGCATGATGATGGTGCCAGCAGTGAAATGGCAATGGTGGTTGCACGATGATGGACATGGTGGTGCAACAATGATGTTGGCAGCAGCGACTGTGGCAGTGGCGGCATGACAGGAGCAGGTAGCCCCATACACATATACTGGGCATTAACCAAAAAAACAACTGTGAACCAGTTCAGTGTTCTGGTTGGTTTGTGGTGGTCTGTGATTCGTGGCTAACCACGAACCATGAACCATCACGAGCTACTATTTTTCAGTTTTGTGCCCATCTCCAGTTTGCAGGCTTGGCCCACCACCAAAGTGCTGCAGGACCTTCAGTGGAACTGTTACGTTGCATTTGTTCAGAAGCGAAGTCCAGATTATAGTGGTCCAAATGCTAGCACTGCAGAGGTCTCATATGAAGCCTGATAAATATGGAAGGCATACGTCCTGAAAGTTTCAGGAGTCTGAGGGTGTGCCCATAGAGTGATCAATGAGATCATGAGACATGGCCACAATGTGGTGAGCTCTTTTCCTAGGAGCCATGGTAGCTGTATGATGTAGCTCCTTTGAACACTGCATCTTGCATTGGAGTCAGATAGATTTCTCAGCATTGATGCAGAGGCCTATTTCCCATCGAGTATTGAGATGAGCAGCTCTATGCAGGTACTGATCTGTTAGTATGGATGCATAGAGTTCATAACAAAAAATAGTGTCAAAATTGTGGCATGGAAAAATATGTGATCAGCACTTATCTGGAGTAGTCCAGCCACAGGTGAATTGCATTGGTGTCCTCAGCCAAAGTAGACAGAAACAGGTGTGTTGGGGGGAGGGGGAGCCTGTATAGCCTTGCCCAAAGTCTCTTTTCATGAGTTGTCTCATAGTGTTTTGGTTTACAAACATCATAATGGCTAGGAAGTCCCATACATTATGAGATTTCTTTCTCTTGATATGAGACATTGTTGGAGAACTCAATGGTGGCTCTATCATTAGCTGCAACTTCTCTTCCACATGGAAGCAGATATGAGGGTATATGTCATTATGGATAGCTCAGTGGTTTAGGTATCTGGCAATAGAACCAGAGGTTGGGAGTTCATTTCCAAGCTGTGCCTCCTTGACAGGGGCTGGTTTTGATGACCCATAGGGTCTCTTCCAGCTCTGCAATTCTAAAATGAGGACAATTATGATGATGATTCTAACTCATACCTTCAGCAGGAATATAAGGATAGGGAACTTATACAAGTTCTATAAGCCCGGACTGTTTCTTGCTTATACTGTTAGGCAGCAACCCTTCAGGTTGGAGATCCCAAGTTAAATGCCTGCCATCTGCTATGCACAAGCCATATGTTCTACATCTATCATGGGGTTGTGGCCTTTCTTCTATTTGCAGTTCTTTAACAATTGCTGAGATAACAACATATGCGAAGGACCTAAGAACTGTGACTTCAGCCTGTGATGATAGCCAGTGAAGTAAGAGACAGCTGTTCGGTAATCCCATACTCTGTTCCTCCATAGTATTTCAGTGCATGGAACAAAAGGAATGTGTTGTTTACAAGAAGCATACAGTACAGCACTTTCCTTCCCCCCCCCCATCTTTAGTTTTCTCCATAGCTTTTCATTGCATTTTGAAGATTACAGGCTGCATTGTGGTGACAAGATTGCCTTTCCCCCTAAACTTTCTATATACAGTGGTCCTACTGCACTCCTTACTATTACTCTTATCTATCAGTACCCTAAAAGTAAGCCCTACCTCGTACTTATGCTCCTGTTTATTGATGTTATTTTGAAAAGTGAATTTTAATCTGTCAAAAAGCAAAGCCTTTCCAGAAAAAAACAGGAGCTATTCCATCCTCCCCTCTAGATTTTTTATTCTGAAATGCCTAAACTATTCCCAAAATGTCCTCCGAGAGGAATAGTCTCATACCTTTTTAGCTACATATTTCATCTACTCAAATAACACATGTCCTTGTCCCCAGGGGAATATATATAAAGCTAGCTTAAGAATAGAAAGAGAAATGAATGGGGCTCAGATGAATGTGGAAAGAGCTCATTTTAGTTATTATATTCTCTTATTTTCTGGGAATGATTTACCAGATGATGACATTAATCAGGACATGCAGTGAAACAATTCTAATGTGGGGCAAAGTGAGCTCAATTCAAGTTGGGGGACCTTTACTTGGAAAAAAATGTATTTCATATTAGTCTATGGATGTTTGAATCATATTCCAGAGTTACAGGACAAGCTGACATTAAATGCATCTTGTTTGCCAAGGTAAATTAGATCCTCCACCAAATGATCAGACTGCTGGGTTAAAATGACCTAGCTTTTCACTTTCAATATTGTACTTCCTTATATATCTTCTTTTTTTCCCTTTTTCCATCTCCATATAGTTTATTGAATATTTCCACACAAAATTATATTGTGCCAGTATCCCATGATCCTTTTTTGCAGTGTGGGCAAAAATTAAAACAAGGGAGACACCTTGTGGTCTACCAACTTTAGCATACTGCGAAAGCTATTGCTGTGATCCATCTGCTTAAAATGTTTTGCTCTCTGCTCCTGGATGAACATGCAAAGGTTTGCATATGACAAGTACATAGTTGTTCCTTGCTTCCAGATCGCCTGACTCTAGAACTCTTCCATCACAGCTAAAAGCTTCACATAGCAATGTAACATGGGAAAACTGTGTCTCTGTGCTGGCAGAATCAAATTATTCAAACAAGTTGACTCAGTCACGTGTCCTTCAGGCTGGGGGAACAATGTTTAAGGCTTAACATCATGGGGATCATTCCAAGCAAATATCCCTTGACTGATTATTCTCTTATTTGTGTTGTCCACATTGTTTTCGCAAGAGGTGGAAAAAGTGGGATCCATGGGACACATCCAGCCCCCCAGTCTACTTTTTCCTTACAAGAGAAATAGGTGTTTCAATTGGTGATGGCCTCCAGGAGTTGTGGCTTTCACTTTAAACAGGTTGGGGGCAGGGAGCCCTTCATCTCAAAAATCAAAACCATGGCCATCCAGGGACATCTGGTTTTGTTTTGATTAGTTTATTGATAAACAATTTCTTCACCAGTTTTGGCCATTTCCAGGCATAGTGGAAGATGTTGAATTTTGGCCTCCAGGCCTAACAGAATTGCTTGGTTTACATGCTCACACTCATTATGAAAAGCTTCCAGGGGGTGACCAATTAAACTCTGTCTATCCATTAGCTAAATACCAGTATATACCACACTTACTAGCCACTGGGACAATTACAAACAATTGCAACAAGAAAAAAAGGTGGGGGGGACAGCAAAAAAGGCCAGTGTGGCTTCACAAAAAGCTCAGAGAGGACCTGAAAACAACAAAAAAGGACATGTATAGGATGTGGAAAGGAGGCCAGGCCACAAATGGACAGTACAGACAAGTAGCAAGGAATTGCAGGGACAGTGTTAGGGGGGCAAAAGCTGAAAATGAGTTGAGGCTAGCTAGAGACACTAAAAGCAACAAAAAAGCATTATTCAGTTATGTGTGTGGCAAAAGACAAAGAAAAGAAAGTGTGGCTCACTTAATTGAGATGGAGAAATGATAACAGAGCACAAAGAAAAGGCAGTGGTGCTCAATTCCTATTTTAGTTCAGTCTTTTCCCATAAAACAGACTATGAACTTCCAAACAAATTGGAAGTGCAGGTTGAGGGAACAAGATTGCAGCTGGAAATTGATAAACAAATAGACAAGGAATACCTTAGTACCTTGAACGAGTTCAAATCTCCAGGGCCAGATAAACTTCATCCAAGAGTATTGAAGGAAATGGCTGAAGAACCATTGTCCACTATTTTCTTGAAATCATGGGAAATGGATGAGGTGTCAGATGATCAGAGGAGGGCTAATGCTGTCCCTATGTTCTAAAAGGGCAAAAAGGAGGAACCTGGGAACTACAGACCAGTCAGCCTGACATCAATCCCAGGGGAAATTCTGGAACAGATTATAAAGCAGTCACTATGCAGATATGCAGTAAGAACTAGAAGTCAACATGGATTTGTCAAGAATTCTGCAAACTCATCTGATCTCATTTTTTGATCAGGTAACCTCCCTGATAAATAGAGGGAATGCTGTAGACATAGGATAATATCTTGACTTCAGCAAAGCTTTTGACAATGAGCCCCATGATATTCTGATTAGCAAACTAAATAGGTGTGAGCTGGATAGAACAACTGTTAGGTGGATACACAGTTGGCTACAGAATTACACTCAGAGGGTGATGATTAATGGCTCCTTCTCAAACTGGGTGGAGGTAACAAGTGGGGTACCCCAAAGCTCAGGTCTTGGCCCTGTGCTCTTCAACATTTTTAGTAATGACCTGGATTAGGGGATATAATGAATGCTAATTAAATTTGAAGATGACACAAAAATAAGTGGAAGACAGAAACCTTGGAAGACAGAAACAAAATTCCAAAGGATCTGGATAGGCTTGAGCACTGGGCTGAAAACAACTGAATGAAATTCAACAGGGATAAGTGCAAAGAACTGCACCTAGGAAGAAGAAACCAAATGCACAGTTACAAGATGGAGGGATACCTGGCTCAGCAATACTACGAGTGAGAAGGTTGTTGGAATCATCATAGATCACAAGCTGAATATGAGCCAACAGTGTGATGTGGCTACAAAAAAGGCAAATGCTATTTTAGGCTGTATAAACAAAAGTATAGTCTCCAAATCTTGCAAGGTACTAGTTCCCCTCTATTTAGCACTGATTAGGCCTCATTTTGAGTAATGTGTCCAGTTCTGGATACTGCACTTCAAGAAGGATGCTGACAAATTGGAACAACCTCAGAGGAGGCCAACAGGGATTATCAGGGCTGGAAACAAAGCCTTATGAGGAAGGACTGAAAGAATTCGGCATGTTTTGTTGAGAATTTTGATTATAACGTGTATTCTCATAACATCAGCAGAGTTAGGAGATATTGGTTAGCAGAGATACTTATGACACTATGACACTGAGAGAGTAAAACCAACAACTTAGTCTATTTGTCCTGGCTCCGGTCCTTCCTGGGGGACCGTCCTCAGAGAGTTCAGCTTGGGGAGCATGAGTCGGCCCCGTGGAGCCTCAATTGTGGGGTTCCGCAGGGTTCGACCATCTCTCCAATGCTATTTAACATCTATATGAGGCCGCTGGGCGAGGTTATCAGGGGGTGTGGAGCATCGTGCCATCAATATGCCGATGACACGCAGCTCTACATCTCCTTTTTGCCAACTACAGTGGATGCCGTTCTGTCCCTGCAGCGCTGCCTGGGGTCTGTATTGCAATGGATGCAGGAAAATGGGTTGAGGCTGAACCCGGACAAGATGGAGGTCCTGAGGGTCGGGGGGCCTACCATCAGCGGTTTGGGAAACTCCCTCTCTTTTGGGGGGGGGTGACTCTCACCGCGAAGAGTGAGGTGCGCAGCTTGGGGGTCTATCTGGACCAGGCGCTTGCCATGGAATCCCAGGTAGCGTCAGTGGTCCGCACCGCTTATTTCCATCTCTGGCGGATAGCCCAGCTGCGTCCCTATCTAGATGTTGGGTCGCTCACCACTTTGGTCCATGCGCTCATAATCTCGAGATTAGACCACTGTAATGCTCTCTACGTGGGGCTGCCTTTGAGATCTATGCGGAAACTCCAGATGGTGCAGAATGCGGCAGCCAGACTTCTCAGTGGGGTAAGGAAACATCAACATATTACTCCCACTCTGGCCGCCTTGCATTGGCTGCCCATTCGGTTCCGCGTAGATTTCAAAATTTTAATGCTTACGTATAAAGCCCTAAACGGTTTAGGGCCTCGCTACCTGATGGAACGCCTTCTCCCACCTAGATCTACCCGTATCACCCAATCTAGCCAGGAGGTGAGGCTGAGGAGCCTAACGCCGAGGGCGTTTTTGCATTTCCAATGGGTATTGCAGGGTTTGTTTGCTTTTTGGTGATTTTTTTTTTTTTTTTTTTTTTTTTGCATTCCTGATGGGTCTTGCAGTGGTTTTGTTTTTTGTGGGGTTTTTTGTGATTTTTTTCTTTGGCCCCGAACGGATTAATTGCATTTCAGTGCATTCCTATGGGAAACGGTGCTTTGACTTACAACCATTTCGAGTTACGACCCATCTTCCCAAACGGATTAAGTTCGTAAGTTGAGGCACCACTGTACTTGAAAGTGTGTCATACAGAGGAGGGACAGGACGTCTTCTAGATCATCCCAGAGTGCAGAACACACAACAATGAGCTCAAGTAATAGGAAGCTAGATTTTTGTGCAATATCAGGAAAAAACTTCCTAACAGTTAGAACAGTATGACAACGGAACCAATTACCTCAAGAGGTGGTAAGTTTTCCAACACTGGAGGCATTCAAGAGAAATCTAGACAACCACTTGGCAGATATCCTTTGATTTTTATTCCTGCATTGATCAGGAGGTTCGATTTGATGGCCTTATAGGCACCTTCCAACTTCATTATTCTATTATCATATTGGCCAAATTTCATAAAAGGAAACCTCAACAGTTGTATATTGCACTGGTTGCCTGCTCCCTAATACTACAAGATTGATTGATTGATTGGTCGATCTATCAATCTATCTTGTAGTATTAGGGAGGAGGCAACCAGTGCAAAATAATAGCGGCAGTATTTCAGATGTTGTTGGACCTGAATGTGTTCACTACCTACAGATACCTAATATTTGCATTGTAGCAAGAACTGAAATGCCTAGATCAATATAGATGTGGACAAAGTTGCAGGTTACTAGAGAGCTGGAAAACGATCTTGTCAGTTGGTGTGTGGAGCAGGTAGAAAGCTGGAGTGAGAAACAACTAAGAGAAATACTCTGGTTTCTCTTCAGATCACATAAACTAAGAGAAAGAGAGAATAATTCTTCATGAGAACAAGAAAAAATAGCAAAGGAAATCACAAGTAGCAGACAGAAGGACAAAAATGCAAAAAGAACGTAAGAATTGAACATGACATGAGTTACTCCTGATTAGAGATGGGCACAAACCGAACTACAAACCCAAAAAGCCTGGTTCATGGTTTGGTTTGAGGTTCAGTTTGTGCATTATGTTTTGCCAAAATGAAATGAAGCACTGAACTTTTTTCTGTTCAGCACTTCATTCTGGTGAAATGGATAGCCCCTCCTCCTTACTGCTACCCCTGATCTTGCCACATCCTCCTCTTCCTTTCCCACAGTGCCATCTTCAGAGACCCTGCTGCCCTTCCAAGAGCTGGGCCTGTTGTCTCTGCGCATGCACTGGCCTACCAGCTGATAGGCATGCACAGAGACAGCTCGCCTCTACAGCTGATCAATGTTCACATGTGCAGAGACAGCTGGCATGGCTCCTGGAAGGGAAGCCAGGCTGGCTGTCTCTGCACATGCGCTGGCTTATCAGCATGGCAATGGCAGCACAACCAGAGAAGGAAAGTGTCCCCAAGCACAAACAAAAAACCGAACTGACTTACACTTCATTTTTCTGGTTGTCTCTCTCTCTCATGTGTGTGTGTGTGTGTGAGTGAGTGAGTGAGTGAGAGAGAGAGAGGGAGGGAGAGAGAGGAGGGTTTAACCAGTAGAGAGAGTCCTATCCCATTACTAAAATTCTCCCTATTTAAATTGGATTCACTGTGTCTTGTATCGATGTAAAAAAAAAAGAGTGAATGCATAAAATAGGTGCAAGCACAGATTAATTTTACAGGGAATTGTGTTGTTTTCAGTGGCAGCAATTTTATTTTTTAAATTTTTTGCTCCTCTTATCTAAAGACACACACAAAAGGAAAACATACATGGGAAGGGATTGGGGGAACTATTAAATTTAGACATCAGTTCTTAATGTTCCAGTGTTTTAGTGACCAACTTGAATGAGATCATAGAATGAGATTGCAAATGTCCATCCGTTTTCTTGGTACTAATCTCTGCTCCCAACATGGCAGTCTAGGAGATGTGAGAGACCAGATGTGTAGGCATTCAGAAAATGTGATCTGGCTGTTCTCCATGGCTTAGAAGTTTTCCAACAAATCCTTCAAAACCCTCTTGAAATGTAGCTGTCATCTGTGGCCAAAAGGCCAGATGGATGCTTTCCTCCTGTTCAGCATGAAAGACAGGGCAGCAACAACCCTCCAGCTCTATTTGAGCCTGAACAAGAACAAAAATAGATGACAACCAAGCTGAAAAGAATACTGAGCTGGGATCAATAGGAAGCAATACTATAATTACTATGTATCTATTTATACAACACTCTCCAAGCAAAATAAAATAAAATAAGCATCATTTAAAAATAGCTAATATAATTATATCTGTAATTGAGTTCACATATCTGATGAATGCATTTTGACCTTGGGTCTTCCCAAGGTCAAAAGCAGATGTGACACAACTCATTTCTTATGGTAGAACACACGTAAGAGTCTCCCTAAAAGCAATGAATCTATTTAAAAAACTTACATAACTGATATCTCCCACTCTTGATGTGGATTAAGTGATAAGGAGGTAAACTTAATACTATGACTTTTCAGTGCATATCCAAAACCAAACTTTTGTGTTCTACACAAACATTTACTGGCATCCTACTTTTTGAAGAATCTATTGACTAAATTTATTGTGAGGTAATCTAGAATTCGTGAGACTAATCTAGTATTCCTGAGACTAATCTAGTTCCTCATATATGGATGGAACACTCCAGGCTTGCCTCAGCAAATGACAGCAGTGGGGCTTTCTGCTTGTGCAAGGGCTTAGTGAATTTCCATTTGCACAAGCAGCAGAAAAGACAGGTGCCTGTGCCAGCAGGCCACTGCACGCAGGAAAACAGGATGCTGGGCATAGAAACAAATAAAAGTATTTAAAGAGGAATTCCAACACTGAACCTGAACTAAAGACTGTTGAATAATCCAGTGATGGTAAACCAGTTTTACAGAAGGAAGTACTGCATATGAACTGCTGGATACCAGTACAGAATATGCTGGATACTTGGAGGTTTAGGTGTCTGACAGCAGAATCAGAGGTTATGAGTTCAATTCCTCCCTGTGCCTCCTTGTCAGGGGCTGGACTTGATGATCTATAGGATCCCTTCCAGATCTGTAGTTCTAAGTTTATTGTTTTTATATACAATACAATTAAAAGTATTTTATGGAATAAAGCACATACACTACAGATGTACAAGCATGTAAACCTGTTTAAATGCTTACATTTGCTGCACATAAACATTCACGTCAGGATATTTTATCGAAATCTAAGTCACTTTGGGGCTCTACTTCATATTACGTGATTGTGTGGTTGTATTATGTGATGTCTAGTGTGCAGCAATCTGTTCTGAACTTTTGACACAGTCTAATGCATCATGAACAAAGAGTGGCTCCATCAAAATCAGTGGGGCTGTGTCACTGGAAGTAACAATAGATGAAAAATATTCAAGGGCCACAGTTCCATGACTTTAAAACAGAGTCCAGAATTCCAGCTTAAGAGGTTTGTAACAGTGTAATGGTTTTGTAAAAAACTATCAGGGTCAATAGCATACAGAGAAGTTAATGAGTAAAATGAAGCTTGAAAGGAGGCTCTTACCAGCATGAAAGGTAAGGTCATTTCCAACCTTGTGTAGGACAATTTTAATTCAGTGTTCATATCTAAAATCATCATCACTTGTGCTATACCTAATATACTGTTTTGCCACATCTCTCCTGGTGTGAATGAGAAATGGGACTATTCTCAATCTTCAATTTTCCAAGCATATATTTAATAGAAATTTGGCACTTGCAATTTGAAATGTCAGTGTATAAGGAAATCTGATTATTTGCTTTTAGTGTAAAAAAAAAAGAAGACAAGAAATGAACAATACTAATCTTTTATCAGTTGTTAATTAGCAATTAATAGTCAGTATACAATGTGTAGATAAAATACCTTACCCATACTTTCAGAACTTGAAATGATAAATATCTATAATGTTAGGAATAACAGGATCTGAGTTGCAAAACTGCTATCGTGAGATCTACTGTACGACTTCATAGATGACTCTGTATAAAATGTTGCAAGGCAGAAGAATCAAATTATGGATGCAAACCAGCATTGGCACTTATAAAGCTGCGCATACGCAACCACAGGTTGGAAGAGCCAACAGCCGTCTTCTTCCTCCTTCTCCCCCATCACTGCTCCTGCTCCTGCTCCTATTATTACTGAACCAGAACTTTTCAAGTGAGAATTTTAAGCCCAGCTTTTGGAATGGAAGAAGAAAAAGAGATTCATACATGTGTACTAAGCAACAAAATACTGAGTGAGGGATGCTTTGACACTCTCCTCTGTAGTCCACTCCTTCTCCACATCTTTCTGAGTATATATTAACTTCACACACCCCTAAATAGCTTGTGCCTGGTTATCTTCAAGACCACCTTCTTCTATATGTATCTTCCTACATGCTCCAGGTATCATCCAAGATACTGCTTCAGAACCCTTGACACCATGAAGCACAAGGACATTCTACCAGACATTTACTGCAATGGTGCTTAATCTATGGAATGCCCTACCACCTGAGGTCTCACTCCCTTCTTTTAGATGGCAAAATCATGATTATTTAAAACATTTTCTATCTGAATATTTTTTTGTTTGTTAGTTTTATACATTCCACTTTTTCTTCATTTCAACAGTATATTTAAAATTTTGGAGCCATGCTTGCCAGGAAATACAGTCCTGCTGTACTTCAGCTATAAATGAAGTTTGATCTGTTGAATTGTCTCATCTTCTGAAATCTCCAGGAATACCAGATTCAAAAGCTTGACTTTGTGTATCGCTCCAGTAGTCTAGCATCTGAAATTTGTCCCTGTGTTCTGATTTTTCATGAACAGACAGCATTGGTAATGTTAGTGAGCCCCTGAGCTTAGCTTTGATGCTGGATCAGATATCCCACTTCTAGATGCAATTTTTTAAAAAAGCTTAGCTTTACTATTGTATCAGCTAACTCACTTTTAGATGCCTTTTTTTAAAAAAAAAGTCTCTATATTACCATTTTAAGACAAAATAATATATTCCAAAATCCTCTTGCATTGTTACACAAATAGTCTAACTTTTGAAAGCAAATTGCCCAAAGTTAAGGAATCATTATAGACATTACTGGTTGTGTGATGAGTCATACTACTCAGTACGCAACAGATAATGTCTACTGTGATTTCTTAACTGTTGGCAGTTCACCTCAAACAGTTGCACCATCTGTGTTACACCATAGTAATTCCGCAAGAGTATATGGGATGCTGAATACTTTAAGGGCCAGTTTATTCTTCAGGATTCAGTCTTCTTTCCTTGCTCCTGATCTTTAGCTATTTCTCCTCACTGGACAAAAAAGGGGAAATGTTTTAACTGGTTGCTTTTAAAAAGACTAACTAAAGTACTAGTAGCTAATTGTGGAAAGCATTTGGATTTTTATTAAACTGGTTGGGATGCTGATTTGTGTCCAGAAATCTGAAAAGCAGAAAGGTCTATAACACAATGTTCTAATATTTATCTCTTTAAAAGCCATCTTACTATGCAAGCCATTTTTCCCCTCAAGGTCACAAAAGTGATTAGGTTAATTATAATTATGAAAAATCTATCCTCACTCAGGAAAGGTCTTGCATAAGTAAACTTGAGGAGAGTTCTTTCAGATGTGGCTTGCATTGTACAGTCACCCTTCCCTCTTTGCTGATTTTTTCAGAAGGTCTAATTCTCAAATAGTTTATGTTCTTCAAAGAAGCTGCCATTCTTTAAATACAGCCTGTCCCCATGTGTCATCTTGTAAATTAAAATATTAGTTTAAAAAAAAATCTGGGAGGAGGAAAGCTTGACTCTAGGGGAGCGGGTACCCTATACTGGCTACAAGGCTGAACTATCAAAAGGTATATTTCATACTGCTAAAAGAAGGGATTCTATTGTTACAAAAAACAGAATGTCTATGCTTTAGAAACTTAACTATAAAATTGCTGAAAGAGCAACACAGTGCTGAAATTAAATAATGCATTAACAAGTTGTTTGCAGGTTAAATTATGTGTGCGTGCAATGGAAAAAGCACAGATAATTAAAACACATGCACACACACACACACAAATCAAAACATCACCAGGCCTGCAGGCCTGATCCAGACTCAACCATGTAGCTGCCTTTCTTCTTCTTTTAAATCCCACAGGAGATCCCATTATCACATATAATTTGATCATCAAAACAAAAGGGAGAGAGCTGCTATTCTGGTCAAATATCACTTTGACTTCTAGTCTAGATTTTGCAAGCCAGGCTCCCCAACAGGTGGTATATATATATGCAGTTGAAATCATCTGCCATGGAACAAGAGAGCACTTGTTAAAATAAGCAGCTTCCAGAGGCATCCCGCTGTGTAATTCTGCTCTGCTGTTATCCTGACAAAAGCCAACACTATAAAAGCAAAACTGAGCCTTTTGTAGTCCATAATTCACCATACATTAACAACCTAGGGGTTTTGCATAAAATCAATGAATTACATTCTATTTTAATTTCACCCAAGCCAGGAGCTGTATGGCTCTCTCTCTCTCTCTCTCTCTCTCTTCCCCCCCCCCCCCACATGTGCTGTAATTAAAACTGTTGTCTTCTCTCTTTTTTGGGTGATTTTTACCACTTGTTATAAAAAACATTTCTATTACATGCTTCCAGGCTTCATTGCCTCCCAATTTTTCCACACATAATCAACTATTAAATCTTATTGGCTGTGGCCAATAAGTTTATTTGTGATGCCATTACAATGCTGTGGCTGACATGATGATATCATAGATGCCCATAAACCATGTGACTTCTGCATCCATGCTTGTGTCTGAAAGAAGCAGTCACAACTGCTTGGGTGGGTGGGGAGAGATCTCACAGCTCTCGCCAGGAAGATAGTCTCATTGGCACTGTTGTCACATGATGCCAAAGGCTATGAGAGCAAATGAGAAGAAGCAAAAAAATGCAGCACCTGAAAGAGAGAGAGAGAGTGAGTTGCTGTTTGTTTCCTTGCTTGCTTGCTTGCTTGTTGAGGTAATCTGGGTATTTTCAATGTGCTACTTTTAAAGTCATGATTTTACTAGGATGACAGGAGGGGGCATAGTAATTTATTAACGCAGATGGTATGCTTGTAAAAGTTTCTAGTGCCAATGTTCAACACTCTTATTCTGGATTCCTGAATATACATATATTTTCCTTCTCTTTCTTCTTTCAGTCCCAGTTATACTTTAGAATTGTGAGCACAAGGGATCTCTGCAAAGGTGGGGAGCTGCCTGGGCAGAGCTTCTTTGCCCGCCTGTCCAGATGAGGCGAGGGCAGGGAGACTCACAAGAGGACGGGCAGGCACAGCTCCTGGCGAGAGTTTAAGAGAGCTGCTTGTGCCTGCTCCGTCCTCTTCCCTGCCTTGCAAGCGACAAGGAAAGCGCTGCATCGGAACCACTGTGGTTTTGATTTCACCACATAGCCCGAGCAGCATTGGGAGAGCTTCAGAGGACTCAAGCTGTGCAGTAGCACAGCCTCACAATTTGGGGGACCCTTAGTGGAGTGGGAGTGAGCCTCAAGGGGATTGCTGAGGCTCTTCAAAAAATAAAATAAAATATGTTATATTTATATTTTTAAAAAGGAAAGAAAGCACCAAGGGTCTGGGAAAAGAGGAGAGGGCCAATGGCTGAAAGGCTGGTGGCCAATTAGGCCTGTTCAGGGCTTTTTGTGGTGGCTTGATATACAGAGGCTGGGGGGAGGGCAACAATATGAGACAGGGAGCAAACAGTAAGAGGACTCCTGGGGGGTTTACCCCTGGCTGAGGAAGCCCGACAGATGCTGGGCCAATTGGTTGCCAGGTTTCCTCATTTATTCAGGAACTATCGTATGTGCCCTGACAAAAAGGCCTTTTCTTTAATACAGTATTTAGACTTAATCTACAGGGCATATGTTGACTTCCCAGGGCATGTGTGGCTGCTTTATGATGAAGGGTTCAGTATGCGCATGGCGCTGCACCCCAGCATGCGCTGAGACATGCCACATGATGGGTTGTGGCTTCAGTTTATGATGCCAGCCTGCCCACTGTTAGGGGAAAAGTTTGATAGTGGTCACTTAGTGCTGAAAGCATCACAGTCCAATTCCTACCACAGGTGGGGCAGATGATTCAGCCTCACTTGGTCTGCTGGGAATTTCATTCACAGGGATCCTACAGCCACTGACCCTATAAGTTTAGATATCAATGTACCATATGTGGTGAATCCCATGCATCTGTCACATGTTCTAGAGGACAACCTGGGGGAGCAGGGGGTAGGGAGGCGAGAGGCAACTGGAAGTTGCCTTCCAGTTCCTCTAATCTTTCAAAAGGACCCCAGTCCAGTTAAAGTTGCAGTTTTGGAGGACTGGATCTGAAGTTACCCTGATCGGGCAGCTGCCAAATTCTTGCTTGAAGAGTTTAAGTTGGATTTTTGCATCCCTGCCATGGGAGTTAGGGTAGCCACCTTGACCAAAAATTTGAAGTTGGTTAAGGAGCGGGAGGCCATAGTTCTGGCTAATTTTAATAAGGAAGTTTCAGAAGGAAGAGTGCTGGACCTGTTTTTGGCTGCATCGGTTCCACATTTCAGGGTATTGCCATGAGGGATAGTGCCAAAGAAGGCACCAGGTGAATTTAGATTGATTCATCATTTGTCCTTCCAAGCTGGGAATTCAGTTAATGACAAAATACCTCAGGAGCTGTGCAGCATGCATTACACATCTTTGGATGCTGTAGTATGCATGGTTCAGGCCTGTGGGATTGGGGCGGACTTGGTGAAATGCGACATTAAGCAAGCCTTTTGGCTCCTCCCTGTCCACCCCAAGGACTTTGAACTTTTGGGTTTTGCTTTTGAGGGCTGTTATTACATGGACAGGGTGTTACCAATTGGATGTTCAGTGTCATAGTCAGTGTTTGAGTATTTTAGTTACTTTCTGGAGTGGGCACTCAAGTGCAGAGCAGGGCTAGTGCAACTGGTCCATTAATTGGATGAATTCCTATTTTGCAGGAGGCTGGGCACTCCCCAATGCTGGTGCCTCATGAGGGCATTCCAGGAGCTTACATGGGAGCTCAGTGTCCAGCTAGCTGAGGAAAAAATGGAGGGACCCGACGCAGGCTTGACCTTTCTTGGGATTGAGTTGGATACCATTCAGCAGTCTAGTCAACTGCCAGAGGCCAAGATTATGGATTTAAAACAGTGCCTTTGAGACATGTTGGCCCAGTCTAGGGTTACCTTGAAGGAACTTCAAGTGTTGTTAGGGCACCTGAATTTTGCCTGCAAGGCGGTGGCCCCCGGTAGAGCTTTCCTTCAACAGCTATGTGATGCCATGAAGGGACTCAGGAAGCCGCATTATTGGCGCTGGCTGTCAGCCAGAATGAGACAGAACTTGGAAGTGTGGTTGACTTTTTTGGAGGGGTTTAAAGGAATCTCCTTTTGGAGAAGCGAGTTAAGGCTAGATGCTGATTTACAAGTGCAAATCAATACTGCTGGATCCATGGGGTATGGCATCTATTTTATGGGACGGTGGTGTGCTGGAAAGTGGCCAATGTGGTGGCAGGTCTCTGGTATCACAAAGGACCTAACTTTCCTGGAACTGCTTCCAATAGTTGGGGCCGTATGGTTATGGGCAAAGAACTGGGCCAACTCAGGGGTTACCTTCTGTTGTGACAACCAAGCGGTGGTACATGTAGTCGATTCACTCACATCCAGATCTCAGAGGGTAATGAGACTAAGTAGGGCCCTTACACTATGATTACAGATGGGGTATTCATATAAAAATATGAATATCCCCCCCCACAGGTGCAGATAACGAGGGTCTGACCCCCTGGGGCCAGACCGACCACTCACCATTCTGTTGCTGCCATGGGCTCCATGCTCTCTTCCTATTGCTCTGGAGCTCGCGATGGATTAGTCACTCTTCAACCTGGCAGAGAGGCTCGTCATCCCACCTTCTGCCAGGAGTGGCTAATCCACCACGAGCTCTGGAGCGATAGGAAGGGAGTGTGGATCCTGTGGCAGTGACAGAATGGTGAGTGGTCATTATCTGCACCTGTGGGGGGGGTATTCATATACGAATACGAATACCCCCATCTCTAACTAGGATGCCTGCAATTTAACATAGTGTTTCACACTAGACATGTCCCGAGGGTGGACAATACACTGGCTGAAGCCCTGTCCCGTCAACAGATGGACCAATTCAGGACATTGGCTCCAGGGGCACAGACTCACCTGGACGACCTTAGGCATCCTTCAGTCTCGAGAGACTATGGTAACCTTCCATACCTCATCTGGACGACCTACCAGATGAGGTATGGAATCTTGGAGGGTGGAGGCCAATAGAGCCATGAGCCTGGCAGTGGCCCTCAGCACTCGGCACAATTATACCACGGCATGTACAGAGTTTTTTTCATTTCATGAAAGTACAATTTTGTGTATATCTGCACTGAAAACATTTGGCACCCAGATCAATACAAGGCAGGATGTCATCATTAGCATTTTACGCTAAAGCACAGGGATGTCAGAACACCACAGGTGACTTCCACATTCAGAAGATGTTAGAAGACTGGAACAATGAGCAGGTTGTGCACACCTATTTCACCAACAATCTTGGCAAGACTAGGGAGGTATGGAAAATAGTGTGTTCGGATGGTTTTGAGGTATGCCTTTTCAGGGCAGCAACACCCATTGCATTTTTGGGGGCCCTCCAAGTAAGTGAGCTGGTAACATCAGGGAAAAAAAGGATACATCTCTATCCTCTTTGCAGAGGAAGGATGTGATGGTGTCAGAAGAGCAGATAGTTCTTCATCTGCAAAGATCCAAGACTGACCAAATGGGAAAGGGTCAGGTCATAGTGCTGGGAAGATGTTTGATAGATGAAATATGTCCTCTTAGGGTGACATGGGAGTATGTGAACCTCAGAAGAGAGGAGGAAGGTGGTTTCCTGAAGCATGAGAATGTGTCACTGCTCACTAAGTATCCATTTTGGAAGGTTACTTCCGAGGCCTTACAAAAGGCTGGGATTCACAGGTGGCAATTTGGAACTCATTCTTTCTGCATTGAATGGTGCCGCATCCACAGCAACAGTGTTGGGGTATTGTGTTGAAGACATTAAAAAAGTGGGAAGGTGGTCATCCCAGAGGTTCAGGGTGCATTCTTGTTTTGTCTTCTTATCATTACAGGTTCAGGGATGCTGTTGTCCTGGGTTCAAGTTTGTTTGTGTGGCCACAGCTATGTGTTTTGGGCACCCAAGTATGCCAGTAGGACCAGTTGGGAGCAGAGCTTGGGCTTCATTGGAACGGAGGGGACAGGGAAGTATGCTCTAGGACAGGTTCTTGGGATTGGTATCCCAGAGTACTATGGATGTGCCCCCGACATCATTCTGATCCACCTCGGAGGTAATGACTTAACCCGGAGAGCAGGCAAGTTGCCAATATTGCAGATTATTGTGCATCTGCAGGCTTTTGTCACATGTTTTCCTGGAACATGCATAGCGTGGTCAGCAATCATTCCACGCATGGTGTGGACTGCCAGATGTGATTCCAGATGTATCAATAAGGCCTGGAAAGGAGTCAGCTGAGAGGTTGGCAGGGCAATAAAGGCCAGATTAGGGTCAGTGATTTCTCACCCAGACATTTCTACCTGAATTACTCGGCATAGCCAGGAGGGACGGCTGAGGGGCCTAACGCCGAGAGAGGTCCGGAAAGAAAGAACTAGAAACTGGGCCTTCTCGGCAGTGGCCCCTCGACTATGGAACAGCCTCCCAACAGAGATCCGCCTGGCACCCTCGCTGGGTGTTTTTAAGAGCCATTTAAAAACTTGGCTATTTAGGCAGGCCTTCCCTTCTGTCAATTCTTAAATTTTAGTTTTTTGTTTTTTATTATTCCCATCTTGAATACTTATATTATTGTTTCAATTGTTTTATTGTTTAATGTTTTTAATGTTTTATATATTTGATGATATTTGTAAGCCGCCCCGAGTAGACGTTGTCTAGGGGGGCAGGGTAGAAATCTAAAAATAAATAAATAAATAAATAAATTAGGGTTAGTTGACCCGAGTTGTATAGAGAAGATGGAGTGCATTTATTGGATTTAGGGTTAGATATTTTCTTGCAGAATTTACAAGGCGCCCTTGGAGCCAATGTTTTCGGCCTGGTGAGGGGGTCGGGGCATACATTGTAGCTAGAGATGGGGGTATTTGTATTCGTATACGACTATCCCCACACAGGTGGCGTTAACGAGGGTCCAGCCCCATGGGGCCAGGCGGTCCACTCACTGATCCACCACAGACGTGGACAGTGCGATTCTACCAATGGTGCCGCAGCGCGCAATCCGCTCACCACTCTTCGACCTTGCAGCGAGGCTTGTCCTCCCGCCTCCTGACAGGAGTAGCGAGCGGATCACGCACTGCAGAGCCATTGGTAGAATCATGCCATTTGTGTCTGTGGCAGATTGGTGAGTGGACTGTCCGGCCTCATGGGGCTGGACCCTCATTAACGCCACCTGTGCGGGGATATTCATATTCATATATGAATACGAATACCCCCATCTCTAATTGTAACCCCTAAGCTGTGGCGGGTAGTGCTAAACAGGATAGGTTCAGGTGTGTTGGGGGGGGCACCTAGTGGGTGCAAGGCACCCCTCCTCTCAGAATCTTATTAACAGAGCCTTTAAGATAGCTGCCTGTGCCTGCTCCATCCTCTTCCCTGCCTTGCGAGTAACCCACCCACCCAATATATTAAGAATGAGAGTAGCTGGTCACTTTGGGGCTGGATGGGAATATTTGACCAGCACCTAAACTGGCTCAGGGAAGCAGGTGGTTTTTCACCCATCTCATTCTTACTTATTAGGGTTTTTCAGGTCTTAAATTAGGTGCACACTATTAATAAGGTCACAACTGTGGGTAGTGCTAAACAGGATAGGTTTAGGTGAGTTCCAGGGGGGCAGCTAGTGGATGCAAGGCACCCGTCCTCTCAGAACTCCATTAAATGAGGTTTAGCAGAGGGGAGAGAAAACAGGGAGACCCCAGGGGATGCTGGGCACTTAGGGTCTTGAGGCTCGGGTGGAAGGCAGCCCCGGATACTCCAGTATGGATGACCAAGAGGGTGCTGTGCAGTATGACAGCTTGCTTTCGGTGCAGGAACTCCCTGGGGGAAGATCTGGACTGGTCGGTCAGGATTGACATGGGTTCCAGACCTGTTTGCAGTATGGCAGCCCCCCTTATTTTGACCAAACTCCAGGAGGCAGTGGAAGACAGGAGGGCCTGGCGTGCTCTGGTCCATGGGGTCATGAAGAGTCGGACACGACTTAACGACTAAACAACAAAAGCCCCCCTTATAAAAGGGGAAGTTAAAGTTCAAATAAGTTAATAAAGGTGTGGCCCTAGTTTAACTCATATTCTCTTTTATCTGCCATGACTTTAACTTACTCTACAGGTTGCCCATTTGCTAGCTTTGTCACTAAGATGTAAATACAAGCTTTGTTTGCAAATTAGATTGTTAAGTCACAAACCTTTGGAGGCGCTAGTGACAATTGTAATAGCAGGAAGCACACAATTCACTTAACAAATTATTTGAAACACAGTGGAATCACGAAAGGTAATGCCCCGAGCATGAAGCACTCTGTGCGATCACCACTTTGCAGGTACCCAAGTTGGGATCACCTTGTTTAAAACAACACAGCTTCTGCTTACCCAAGGGCATAATACTCCCTGGTATAAGCACCAGAGAACTATGACAACTCATGCAGCAGAACACTGCACAAGTGATAGAAACAGCTGCTTTGTAGACCTTTCATTGAGCAACATAAACATCTATGACACTGGCCCTTTGAGTGAACCTAGGGACTCTTCATCCCTCGCCACCTGGCATGAAGAAATGCTTTGCTCTGTGGGACTTGGGCATGAGGGCTCGTACAGCAATGCCATTGTCAGTAACTGTACCAATGCCAAAGGCAAAATCCATGCAGGGAGTTGCTCCCTTTGCATCATTTCAGAGAGAACACCTTTGAGCTCAAATGTAGTCTATCAGCTGTGAATTGTAGCTTGCTGAGTTTTAACAGCCTGGCTGCTTTTGCAACAGCAAACAGCAGTGTATGGGGTAAGGAAAAGTCCCTCTCCATAGAAAACTGGTGCTACAAATAGAAAACCAGGCAGGTTTATTAATCCTGGGTTTTGCTTCCGAAGTAGGGAGATTAAAAAGCATATTTGGAGGAACACTCAGTTGTGCAAGATCAGTTTCTACTTGGTGCCTGGGGTCATACAGGTCATAGACCTTTCTTTCCTTTCCTTTTCCTTCCTTCCTTTTCCTTCCTTCCCTTCCCTTCCCTCCTTTTCCTTCCCCTTCCCTCCCCTCCCCTACATAAATTATGCAGGAGATGCTTTTGGCATATCTTCCTCTCCTTCCTACCTAATTTTGGGACAGACAGAAAAAGCCTTCGGATTTCCTCCACAGGCCTTCTCCAGGGTATGTTTTTCAGTCTGTCCCTTCTCCATGAACTCCTGCTTCAAGGAATTACAAGAATCCTTTTCAGAGAGGCAGTCCAAGGATTTTGCTTTAGTCTGCAACCTATTTCTTTTTCATGCTAAAGCCCATATATTCACCCAACACCATATCTTGGCTTGTTATTGAAGAAAACACACTGAAGGAGAGGAATATTCTAAGGTTATGAGAATGGCCAGTCTGGTCAGGCCCTAAGATACTTTGGGCAGAAATAGTTTTGGAAGAGCTGCTGGTTCAAGAAACTTGCACCTGAGAGAAAAGAGCTATTGTGATCAAATAAAAGATGCCACTTCATGTTGTGGCTTGTTAAAGGCCATAGCTTTATTTACAAATTGCTAACACAGAAAAGAAGACAAAAGAGACATTCAGTAGTCTCTAGGTCAATATGTCCCCTTCTTTTCATACCACTCCCAAACAAAATACTCAGAGTTAGTCAAAAGCAGAAATGAAAACCTATAGTTAAAAAAGATGAAAAAAATTGAGCAACAGCAAATAAAAGTGCAAGCAAAAGCTTATAGCACTATACAGGTCAACAGGATCCTGCCAAAAGAACTACATCAGTGAAGGTGAAAACATTCCAGTGTCAAACTCATTGTGGTATTTTTTTTTTAAAAAAAGTCTTTCTCAACCCAAGACAAGGGTGCCCAGCTGCCTGGAATATCATAAGCAGGGTAGGAAGGGCATGTGTATCTGTATTGTTCTCCCCAAACCAAAGGGCCAAAGCCACACCATTCATTTCTGTTTAGTTATCCATAAATTAAAATGCATGTCAAACATCAGTGTATGCATACATCTGTCAACGTACCATTGTCAAGGCCCATGGGGTCTTCCAGTTATGCCAGGGCAGCCATTCTGGCTGTTACCCAAACTATTTCAAGTGGTGTTTCAATGTCCTTTTAAAAACCAAATATCGAATACTCTCACCAATTTATCAGCCATCTTTTCTGTCCCCTCCCTTTCATACCTGTCACCATAAGGTACTAGCTATACTTCTCTAGCCTTCCCCATCCCCAAGTGTCCCTTATGTATTTTCCATGTCCTGTGGTGAAGTTCATTCGGTACAGTGAACAGTGGGCAGCATCACATCTCATGTAAATGGCAGATTAGAGATTATCATAAATTGTCAAATAACTCTGAGCCCATGTGTATCATGTTCCTCATGATGGATAGATACGGGGCAAAAGCTTTGCCAAACCCGTGCACAGATCATTCAGTTCCATAATATTCTTACCTTGGGAACAGGTTTGTTGTGAAGGTCTGCCATGACTGAAGGCAGTACAATTCTCCCCTTGAATTGCACAGATCTGAATAGCACAGTTTTAGTTATACACTGATTTTTTTTTTCAATCAATAAATAAATACTATGCCCCTATCCACCCAGAACTGCATGAGTTCAACACTGAAGGTGTCAAAGTGGTCTACTTGCCCCCAAACACATCATCTCTAATTCAGCCTCTAGATCAGGGGGTCATAAAGACCTTTAAGGTTCACTATGTGTATGTGTGTGTGAGAATCAACTGCTTGTGCTTTATACTTACATGCGGGGGCGGGGGGGCATAAGAGTTGTACATGGATTTTGAACTACACAGGGGCCCGGCACCCTGAACTCCAGAGTTATTGAAGAGAGAAGTGTAGCTGCAATCCAATATCCTTGTGAGGTCATTCTCATCCAAAGAAAGGACAATTATGTGAAAGGGGTCTTCTGTCTCCAGTAACTGGAGCAGCTAGGGCAAGAGGGCCCTCCACTGCATTTTCTCCTACCCATCTGTAGTACCATTGTGGAAGATTATGTAGTAGGGTGTCCCAAATTTATTCTATGCTCTATGCCTAAGCTAATTTGTATATGGATATATATAAATCTGCATATGCATATACATCTCCATTTTGTGTAGGCTTTTATGGGCCTTTCTTAGCTTGAGCAGAAGTTAGCTCTCTGTTTCACAGCGTTGTTTTGCAGTTTTGTTTCTCATCACAGGTTAAAATGTAAAATGCTGTCATTTTCCAATTAGTGAGAAATCTCCTTATCAATATACCAATTAGTGAGTTGCTCTTCAGACATTTCACTAATTAAGAAAAAACGTACTGCGACTCTAGCCAGGGGGCAGGTGCTAGCTGTCTCAAATATATGAAAGGATTTCACACCACTGTTGAGATTCAGCACAGGCCAGTCTGAAAGGTGCTGCACAGGCCATGTGGCTCTGGACCTCACAAGGGATGTGGGGAGTGGATAAATGGAACAATCCTGTCACTGTTTCCAGGGCCTCCCAATGGCCAAAAGGGTGTCGGGTTAAATTTATTCTTTAAATTATTGTTTTATCCTTTTCTATTAGTGTTTTATCCCTTTTGTTTTATTTCTTTCTATTGTATACTTACTATGTCTTCTTTTTTCCCTGTTCTTTATTGTTTTGTAACCTTTTTTCTTCAATGGCAAGTTTTTGCCTTGGGTTCAAAAGAACCCCTTGCCTGTGGCAAGACACCAACTGATGTTTGCTAGATTTCCATGGCTCAGGTGTCTGCCACAGTCTCTAGTCAATGCATGCCCTCTGGCCCAGAATACTCTGCTGCTATCACAGATCCAGATGTTTCACAGGGCAGGTCTTGAGGAAATGCAAACATCAGCACCTGACACACCTTATAGAAACTGTTCTTGATATTTAAACACAGGTTGTCTTACCAGCTTCATGATTTGTGGTTTAGTAGTCTGAGACATTGCAGTGTTATCTTGAATATTGGGGGATGTAAATGGATGATCAATGACAATGGAAAAAATTCCAGGAAGGTGAGGTCCCTGAGTAACTGCTTGAACCGAGAAGCTTAATACACACTTGCCCTTGTGAAAAGAAGCCTTAGACCTCAGTCTGTGTGCTGCATTATAGTTCAGCTGCATGACTGTTTCAAGTGCAAGGAAGTCCCTCTAGAGTGATAACCCATTATATGCTCCTAGTAATGTTCTCCAGATGTACAGGTCCTCTTCCTATTCCCTGTAACCTTGATGAAAAATTGCTGGGTGATTACGCCATTAGTAGCATGATAAAAAAAAAACCCAACAGAAAAAGCTCTTTCTGGCCCTATGGCAAAGTACAAGTGATCCATTAGTTCTTGGAAATCTAAGATTATAACTTTTCTTCCAGGTCACCATCAGCATAATCATGTTCCTCCTGATGTTCGCATCTCCCTATGATAGATATGACATGCCTGCCCTAATATCCAGCTCCAGGTCTAAGAATATGAGCCTGGTAGCCATCCCTTCAATTTTCTCATGCACAATGGCACTCTCAGTTCTGACACTAGGTTATGGAATGAAATGAGTGTGTCGTGACAGGTAGCGTTGATCCTTCCCCCACAAACAAAAACTCATCCAAATAATTCATAATCACTAGGGCGAGAATTTCTATGACATGTCATTTTCCCCCCTGTAACCTTTATTTGAATTTATATGTAAGTTAAAACATGTTTATGAGTACTAATCTGGTGAGAATTACGAGGTTTTTGTTTTGCCTAGGAAGTAATATTTTGACCTTTTAAAGTGTTACATCATATTTTGGATTGATTTTGTAATAAATGTTATATTTTGGTCATATTATGGTTGTTGGTAACCTTCCCGATGATTTCAACATTACTAAAAATAGATGTTAAGTGAATGTAAAATTACAGTATTTCGTTCAAGAGTTTAGGGAGTGAATTTTCAATACTGATGGTGATATATTGTTTTGGAAATTGTGTGAAGTTGAGGTGTCACCCCAGAAGCATTTTAATCATAGACTCATAGAATCATAGAAAAGTGAAGTTGGAAGGGGCCTACAAGGCCACCAAGTCCAACCCCCTGCTCTATGCAGGAATACAATCAAAGCATATCTGCCAGGTGATTATCTACGTTTTTCTTGAATGCCTCCAGCATTGGAGCACTCACCAGCTCCCGAGATAACTGGTTCCACTGTCGTACTGCTCTAACAGTTAGGAGGTTTTTCCTGAGATTCAACCGAAATCTGGCTTCCTTTAACTTGAGCCCATTGTTGCATGTCCTGCAGTCTGGGATGATCGAGAACAGATCTTGCCCCTCCTCTGTATGACAGCCTTTCAAATATTTGAAAAGTGCTATCATATCACCCCTCTGTCTTCTTTTCTAAAGGCTAAACATGCCCAATTATTTCAGCCTTTCCTCATAAGGCTTGGTTTCCAGCCCCCTGATCATCCTTGTCGCCCTCCTCTGAACTTGTTCCAGTTTGTTGACATCCTTCTTGAAGTGTGGTGTCCAGAACTGGACACAATACTCAAGGTGAGGCCTAACTAGTGCTGAATAGAGGGGGACTAGCACCTCACGGGATTTGGAAACTATACTTCTATTAATGCAGCCTAAAATCGCATTTGCCTTTTTTGTAGCCACATCACACTGTTGGCTCATATTTAGCTTGTGATCTACGACAATTCCAAGATCCTTCTCACTCGTTGTTTTGCTGAGCCAGGTATCCCCCATCTTGTAACTGTGCAATTGGTTTCTTTTTCCGAGGTGCACTACTTTGCACTTATCCCTGTTGAATTTCATTCTGTTGCTTTTGGCCCAGTGCTCCATCCTATCAAGGTCATTTTGAATTTTGTTTCTGTCTTCTAGGGCAGTGGTCCCCAACCTTTTCTGAACCACAGACTGGTTGGGGGGGGCGGGGTCCGTGCGTGGGGGGCAGGGCACACCCCACGCTTGCAGGTGGGCGGGGCGTGCTCATGCACATGCGCGGATTGGTGGGGTGTGTGCGCGGATGGGTGGGGCGTGCTCACACGCATGTGCGGATGTGCTGGCCGTGCTCACGCATTGGCGGGGCACCCGTGCGGGTGGGCGGGCCATGCATTTGTGTGGGGTACATGGGGGCATGCGTGCGGGGGGAGCAGGAGATCTGTCTCCGCGGCCCAGTCCTATCATGGCCACGGTCCGGCACTGGGCCGTGTTCTAGGGTGTTAGCTATTCCACCCAATTTTGTATCATCTGCAAATTTGACAAGCATTCCCTGTACTCCCTCATCCAAGTCATTAATAAAAATATTGAAGAGCACCGGGCCCAGGACTGAGCCTTGGGGTACCCCACTTGTTATCTTCACCCAGTTAGAGAAGGACCCATTAATCGTCACCCTCTGAATATGATTCTGTAGCCAACTGTGTATCTACCTGACAGTTGTTCTATCCAGTGCATACCTAGTTAGCTTGCTAATCAGGATATCATGGGGCTCTTTGTCAAAAGCTTTGATGAAGTCAAGATATACTACGTCTACAGCATTCCCTCTATCAGGGAGGTTACCTGATCAAAAATGAGATCAAATTAGTTTGGCGGGATTTGTTCTTGACAAATCCGTGTTGGCTTCTATTTATTACTGCATTGTTTTCTAGGTGCTTGCACAATGACCACTTTATGATCTGTTCCAGGATTTTCCCTGGGATTGATGTCAGGCTGACTGGCCTGTCGTTCCCAGGTTCTTCTTGTTTGCCCTTTTTGAAGATAGGGACAACATTGGCCCTCCTCAAATCCTCTGGCACCTCACCCATTTCCCATGATTTCAAGAAAATAATGGATATTAATATTCAACAACATTGTGATACCATGAAACATAAGAGATGTTTAGCAAGATTTACCTTCACTGAGAACAAACAATGTCTCCTTTTCAAAAGAGCTTCTTCTTCCACTGCAGATTCATCAAATACCCAGCCAGAATTTTGTAAGAACGTCTGTACAATGATAGTTCAAATATTCCCTTAAAGAAATTAAGTAGTGGTAGCCTCAGACATTTCTTGGAGAAGTACACCTGTCACCCAATTCCAAATGAATCAGCTCTAAGGAAAAATTACATCTCTGCCTGCTATGGAGATATGTGGCCAAAGAGCTTCAAAACAACTACCCTGATGCAGATAAGATAATTTCAAAGAGGGAAAATTCAAGGACAAAAGTTCAAAGAAATTGCTCCTACTTTTGGCTGTCCCTCCCCAACCTATCATAACATGTTGAGGGACTTGGCTATGCATTATTCCACAAAGTATGGTTCTTTGCAGCAGATAATTAAAGAATTTGATTGTTGTAAATATTTCGCCATCAAGATTGTGCAATATTCCTTTTCTGGAATATTGGCTGGAAATTTGGCTTATATAAAGTCTAACTTCAGTGCATTATCAAGAACAATCACTCACCTTGAAAATGTAGGAATGGAACTTAGTGATGTACTGAAAATTGTGAAATAAACTGAGGTAGATTTAAAGTGAGCAAAGGGAGAAGTGGCTGAAAAAAAATAGTAATTAACTGCAAAGAGTGATGCAATCTAATCTAAATTATTAAACACTGCAAAATAAGTAACATTCTAAATGACTTGAAGCAAAATTTGATGACTTTGAGCCAGAATTTTCTCCAGATGAGTTGGCTTTTTTCAAATTTGCTCCTATAACCTCTTGTGATATCGAATGAATTTTCTCGAGATACAAGAACATACTGACAAACAACATAAAACACATTCAATAGCTGGAAAGAAGTTCAGCCATCTAATTGTAGAAATGGCTTAAAAGATCTTGATATGTAATCTTTGTAAATTTATAGAATTCCTTTACATTTTGAACTCTAACAGTATATATTTAATATATACGTAGGAGAGAAAGCAGTAAGTCTTAATAATGAGACATTAGACACCAAACTTTAGGCAGTCACCTGCAATTTGAATTGTAGTGGTTAAGAATATGTGCAGGGAGAATAAATATCAAGCAATTTGCAATTCGGTATATGTTTCAGGAAAATGTTCCTTTCTGTTCATTCACCCAACTCGCCACCCTCAATACATATAACTTGGGTACTTTTAGCATCAGGTCCTCTGCTCAATGCTGCTTAGTGCTAGTGAATAGCTAAACAGCAAACATCCAGGACTTGATCCCACATGAGTATGCTGATCTAGCCTATATTATAGAAACCTGACTGGATGATGCAGGGAAAGGGCAGTTTTCCACAGCAGCAGAGAAGAGGATATTTTAGTAGTCTATCATGATTCAGTCCTCCTCACCAGATGCCATTCCTGACAGTTCTTGGGGAATTTCCTGTTGCCTTGGCAGGCAATTCTGTTTGACCTCTGAAATTAAGAAATTACCAAGGCCATGCTTCTAAAAATCCCCTCACATGGAGCGTAGCCAGACTAGCGCCTGGTTTGCTATGGAGTTGGTGATGATGAAATGAGTGGGATGCAGATGAGAATGAAAACTTGGAGTGAATCTGACAAACCATGGACTTGAACTCATTGACAATCTACTACATTCTTCACTGCCAGCATTCTATCTGCTCAGAGTCACTCTATAAAGCTGTTTTGAGTAGTCAAAGATATGTTATGCATTGGCCCACAGGAAGAAAATGTAGACCACTCAACAGCCTACTGTGAACAGCTTGCACAACACTGTGCAGACACAATTATTCAAATCTATTCTGACTTGGGTGCCATAATTGCCAGTGGATCTAACAATGGTTCCTGCTTGCCCTATGTTAATGGATATTTTTCTGTTGGATAAAAGTCCAGCCTGAGGATGTATATTGAAATTTTTGAGTTTGTACACAACAGATTAAATGTGAGTATAAAAAAAACCACACCAATCATGAAAAGTATTCTCCCTTGATACAAATGTGTGTGTGCCAACAGATGAAAGAATAATAATTCAGTCATAATAAACTTCAAGAACGATTACTGAAAAATATGTTGAATAAAAAACTAACTATAATTGAACATTTGGCTTGGTATAGATTTGGTTTGTGATTGACAGACTTCATATAACAGTTTCAGAACAGACACTTATCAGACAGTCCTGACATCTTTTTTAGTAACATACCAACAGCAGGTACCTAGCAGCAAACAGTCCTAACCGAACACTAACATATCAACAGAGAAGCCTCATATTATCTGACACTTTTTCTTATATCTGACAGTTAATCCTCTAAGTTCCTATTGGCTGACTCTAGACAGAATCTGATTGGTTACACATATTCTCCTATGCAAATAATGCATCTCATTCATTTGTATATAGACATATACATGGTTGTTGTTGTTTAGTCGTTAAGTCGTGTCCAACTCTTCGTGACCCCATGGACCAGAGCACGCCAGGCCCTCCTGTCTTCCACTGCCTCCCGGAGTTGGGTCAAATTCATGTTGGTAGCTTCGGTGACACTGTCCAACCATCTCGTCCTCTGACGTCCCCTTCTCCTCTTGCCTTCACACTTTCCCAACATCAGGGTCTTTTCCAGGGAGTCTTCTCTTCTCATGAGATGGCCAAAGTATTGGAGCCTCAGCTTCACTGAGCACTCAGGGTTGATTTCCTTCAGAATGGATAGGTTTGTTCTCCTTGCAGTCCAGGGGACTCTCAAGAGTCTCCTCCAGCACCACAATTCAAAAGCATCAATTCTTCGGCACTCAGCCTTCTTTATGGTCCATCTCTCACTTCCATATATCGCTACTGGAAAAACCATAGCTTTGACTATGCAGACCTTTGTTGGCAAGGTGATGTCTCTGCTTTTTAAGATGCTGTCTAGGTTTGTCATCGCTTTCCTCCCAAGAAGCAGGAGTCTTTTAATTTCGTGGCTTCTGTCACCATCTGCAGAGATCATGGAGCCCAAGAAAGTAAAATCTGTCACTGCCTCCATATCTTCCCCTTCTATTTGCCAGGAGGTGATGGGACAAGTGGCCATGATCTTAGTTTTTTTGATGTTGAGCTTCAGACCATTTTTTGTGCTCTCCTTTTTCACCCTCATTAAGAGGTTCTTTAATTGATGGTTGTTGTGGGTTTTCTGGGCTGTTTGGCCGTGTTCTTAAGGTTTTTCTTCCTAACGTTTTGCCAGTCTCTGTGGCCGGCAACTTCAGAGGACAGGAGTCAGAACTCTGTGCTCTGTTGCAGTATGTTGGATAGTTGAGTATTTATAGCTGTGGAAACAGCTTTTGTCCTTTTCAGGAGATTGGGTGATTATGGTGATCAGCGTGTTTTTGTTTTGGGTGTATTGTTGTGATAAGGGCGAGAGATGATCTGTCACTGTGATTGATGGGTGTCATTAGCTAGTCTTTTGTGTGCAGTGATCACTGGTCCTTGTGGCTGGGTAGAGTTCGTTGACCTTTTGCAGGCTGTATTTTTCAGTGCTGGGAGCCAGGCTTTGTTGAGTTTTAAACTTTCTTCTTTTTTGTTGAAGCTCTGCTGGTGTTTGTGGATTTCAATGGCTTCCCTGTGCAGTCTAACATAATGATTGCTGGTGTTGTCCAGTACTTCAGCATTTTGAAATAGAATTTCATGTCCAGCTTGTTTCAGTGCATGTTCAGCTACTGCCGATTTTTCCAGTTGTTTTAGTCTGCAGTGTCTCTCATGTTCTTTGATTCTCGTGTGAATGCTGCGTTTTGTGGTTCCAATATATACCTGTTCACAACTGCAAGGTATCCGGTATACTCCTGCAGTGGTGAGGGGGTCCCTTTTGTCCTTTGCTGACCTAACATTTGTCGTATTTTTGTGGTGGGCCTGAATACTGTTTGTAGGTTGTGTTTTTTCAAAAGTTTCCCCGTGACCCCTTTGATGTATGGCAGAAATACTTTATTTGTGGGTGGCTGTTTTTCCTTTTCAGTTTGGTGTTGTTTTCTTGGTTTGATGGCTCTTTTGATTTCATTCTTGGAATAGCCATTCGCCTGTAGGGCCCAAATCAGATGGTTGAGTTTGGTGCTTAGAAATTGAGCTTCACAGTTCCGATTTGCACGGTCTACCAGTGTTTTGATTATGCCTCTTTTTTGTCGTGGGTGGTGGTTGGAGTTTTTGTGTAGGTACCGGTCTGTGTGGGTGGGTTTTCTACTTGTACTTGTCCTCTGCTCTTCCTCAGTAGCATGTTGGACGCCTTCCGACCTGAGGGACTCATCTTCCAGCGTCATATCTTTTAGCCTTCTTGGGGGCATTAATGTCTAAAATTTGCCACCAGTGGTCCCAATCTCAGCAGCAGAACCATCTACAGCAATTCTGGGGCATTGAAAGACTCCTCCCTCCCCTAGTCACAAGGCTCTCAAAAACTTCTTCAGATCAAAAGGTTTCCCAAGGAAGCCTAGGAACCAAAGGGGTGGTGGTGGAACTGGAAACATTTAATGAACAATAAAAGTCCACAGCTGATGACATCAATAAACTTGCACAGACATAAATTTACACAATAGGATTTTGGCCAATATGCTGGTTCTTTTTTTTTTTAAAGGTAAACTATTGTTAATATTTTAATCACATCTTATAAAGTTTTAATTTTAATATGCTAATTAATTTAATCCTATGTTAATGTTTGCAAATTTGATGTATTGTCTATTTTTTAAAAAAAAAACAATTTTGTAAGCTGCCTTTATTCCTAATTCTGGGAGAAAAATGGCATACAAATGCAATCAAACAATCAATCAGCAAGTTGACTTGGAGGCCTGGCCCAGTGAAGAGGCATGCCAGTTTGGCTAGAGCCGAGATGATGGGGCACCCAACAATGACAGCATGAAGGTGGCTGGTGAGCTTACCTTTCCTATGAATTGACTGAACTAATTATCAGGATCTTCCATTCTAATTTTGGTTGCATCCAGGGGTGCTATAGTGCACTATTGTTTGTACTGTTTTCAAGTGCTATGCTGAAAAGTCTTGCTCTATGGCCAGTTATTTGTCTCTGTTCAAAGAAACAAAACAGATCCTCACCCACATAATGCTCTATGACTGTTCCCAACCTATTTGCCAAAATACTAGAGAAAACTCTGGAGTCTTGATTGATGAAACTAATTGGATAACAAGAATCCATTATCTTTGGATCTTTATCTTGTTTTTGGAATGCAATTAATTTCTGCCAGCTCCCAAGATGGAGGGGTTGGCTTACCTTCTAATATTGCCTTAAATGGTTTTGCTAAAAGCCATTTTAGCTGATCTGCAAAGGTTTTATAAAAAATCCCATGTAAGCCATCAAGGTGCAGACCTTTGTGTGCTTTAACTTCTTAACAGTTTGATTAAATTCTTCCACAGTAATAATTCTATTCCATATCATTCTCAAGGTGGTTCTGTTCCCATCCCTCTTGTGCTTATCTTCTAACCTTTTAATCTCCCCAAGGAGCTGAATTTTCACTACTCTTGCCAACCTTTTAATGTGATAAGTTTCCTTTACACACTCAACACTATCTTGAGAGAGTCCCAGAAGATATTAATTGTTGGCACCAGAGGTAAAACATTTTCTTTTATAAAACTTCTTTGGACTATCATTCCCCCTACCCACGCCTATGAATAACCTCTTCAGAATAATCAGAATTTCTGATGCTTTGCAATAGCTCTGCATGAAAAATAATGAGGCTTGCACTAGAGTGTGGCCAGATGTTATAATACTACCAATGGATGAGCTTCATAAGCAGCTTGTTCACAAATCAAGTGTTACAATAAAGCCAGTGCTTGAGTAGCTGCATTCATCAATGTGAATACTCCAGATGTTAGATTGCTGGCCATTATTGTCTAGGTGACTCATTGTCATCTTGAGCTACCCTACCACTTTTGAGGTTTTCTTCTTTAAAGCTGTTTTTTATAAAGATGACGTTTCTCTCAGTAAAGTGATGTGGCCAATAATATTCAGAAGGTAGATGGGATCAAAGGTGATCTTTTTATTGTTTTCTGCAACTCTTCTAATGCATACATGTCTGCTCCTGGGAACTTGATAGATGCCAACATTTAGAACTATATGTGTGTTGTTGTGAGTAGGACTCCCCTGGATGCAATAGTTTCTAGTACTCTTTCAACATCAGGATGTCAGGAGGAACTTCTTGTGTCATTATTTTTTGGGTCCTCCTCTAAGTTTGGAGTTAAATCCATTTACTTTTAATGAAGAGGCACGTAGCACTATCATGTCAGGAATGTTACAGGTGGCGCTGATAGCAGTTTTATTTTGTATAAGGCTGAGCAGAGGCACAAGGTTTACTATGGTTGCAATCCACCTATTACAGAGTCCTTCATAATGGTACTGTCTGCAGAACAGAGAGTGGTTATCTAGACCTATATTTATGGTACCGCTGTGGACACTCACTTGGAGCCCTACATGCTTTCAGAAGAACAGGAAAAAGGTCTTTCCTCCTTACCTTTCCATAGTCTTCCAGTAGCAAATTATGGTAAGTTTCTGTGAGAATAACTGCAGAGTCGACTACAGCACTGACAGCTTGCGCACACGCGCTCTGTTTAGCTGCCTGTTCTCTTAGCTGTCTGAGGCAGGCAAGACACAAAGGTACATCTCCCATTTTCCATGTGTGTATAGGCAGTAGCAAGGAATGAGGTAGGGGAGCTATAGACTGGAATGCAATCCACTATTGTTGATATGTGTATTTGGTCGCACATTTCTCATTTACAATGTATTGTGATATATATTTAAGAAATAGAAAAGGAGGAATGGTGATAAGTCACAGAAGAAAGCAAGCTAGCCAAATGATTGTAGAAATGGGTGGTAGGAGAAGATGAGCAGTATCTCACTAAAATGAAGTTGAAGTGGTAATAAAGCAACAATCCTAGACAGAGTCATCTAAATGCTCTCTTGCATCCTCATAAGTCTTCATCCTTTCTTCTCTCTTTTTGGTCTGGGTTCAAGTTTTTTGTTTTTTTGTTTTGTAAAGACAAGGAAAGTATGGAATAGAGTTATATAATAACAGGAGAACTTTGCTCAGTGTCCAGAAATGTTCCATGGTGTGTTTCTGTGCAATCAGGCTAGATTGGGAACTTCTAAAATGGCCTCTGTGGTAGCCTCTAGCAGCAAATAATTGGTACTTCAACACCAGAAGTCAGTTTTAATGAAACAGACTGATCTCTCCCTCTGCCAACATTTTCCAGGAGCTAACGCTCTTTCTGAGGCAGGGGGAGTTTTGCTGTTGTTTTTCTGATATAAAAGGCTGCACGTTTGTGGGGGTGGATGGAATCTGTTTTTTGCTGTATCTTTCTTCTGTGTTATCTACAGAGAACTGCCTTTGTAGCGTCAATTAGACATAACATTCTAAGCAATGTTAGCTAAAACGTCAGCACAATTTTGTTTGCAGACTCCTCCAACCTGACAAGAGTATGACTTTATATAACCTGCATTGTACAATCTTTCTTTTCCAATTCCAGCACATTGAATCAGCACACAAATCTAGATTTGTCAAGAAGGCCAGGCTAAAGAAAACAGATTTGCTTGGGAAGATCTGCAGGCATCAGTAACTATAAATTACTTCGCTTTTATTCTGTTTTAGTGAAGTCTGTGTAGCTGATTTCCAAATCAGTTTCAGCTTACATTTACCTCATTGGTTGATCTAAACAAAATGGAAGACAAGAGCACAATGTAAAGTTTCTAATAGGGTTATGTGACTCTGTCAGTGCCAATTTGTGCTGGAATGCATGCGGGACTTCCTGTTGTGAGAATGGCTGATGGTCAGATTCCAAAAGATCTCCTGTATGGAGAATTAGTGCAGGGAAATCGCCCCAGAGGAAGACCACAGCTACGATACAAGGATATCTGCAAGCGGGATCTGAAGGCCTTAGGAATGGACCTCAACAGATGGGAAACCTTGACATCTGAGCATTCAGCCTGGAGGCAGGCGGTGCAGCATGGCCTCTCCCATTTTGAAGAGACATTTGTTCAGCAGGCCGAAGCAAAGAGGCAGTCACGAAAGCAGCAAAATCAGGGAGCTGGACAGGGGACAGATTGTATTTGTCTTCAGTGTGGAAGGGATTGTCACTCTCGAATTGGCCTTCTCAGCCACACTAGACGCTGTTCCAAGTCCTCCATACAGAGCACGTTACCATAGTCTCTCGAGACTGAAGGATGCCTAATCTAATCTAATCTAATCTAATTTAATCATATGCTGCCTTCAAGAGGTTATGGCTTGGAGGGACCTTTCTGGGCTGGGCTGACAATCAATCCAGCAGCAACCAATTGTTCCCTCTCTGCTTCAGATTTTGAAAAGAGCCACATCTCTCTACTCAAGAGGCCTTTTCCTGCTCTTTTTAAAGTCAGAGGTTAGGTGGTCATTTAGCAGCTGTCCTGCAGTTAGTCATGTAGCTATTAATCAGTTAAGCTCTGTTAATGTAACCAATCGTTGTTTTTCTACAATATGTTATTTTAACCAAATAAGAACTGTGAGTAAATGGAATTTTTATTCTTTCTTTTACCAGTGTCTCTGAGTGAGTACATGCCAGTTGAGGAGAACTAACAGAAAGGGGTGGTCTAATTTGGAGAGACTTGATGCTAATTCTGTTCTGTAGGTTCCTTAACATTTTCTGCTACATATTTAGAAATTTTTAACCCAATAATTTCCACACTTTGCCAAGAATTTAGACTATTGAACAACAGAGAAAATGTACAAGCAAGATTTCCCCACTCTTACCGGAACAGGAGGGAATGTCAAGGTTTCCAATTTTGTATAAATAAAGTATTAAACGATTAAGGGCACAGAATTTATACCACTAGAAATGTGAAATGTGATTATAACATGGAGGTTTGAACAAGAAGGAACTGCAAATTTATGTATTTATTTATTAGATTTATATCCTGTCTATTTAGAGGCAAGCCACTGCTCTCGGTGGCTTCAAAAAAGTATTATCCGCTTACCCGAGACACGAGACAACTGTTATGGAATAAAACATGGGCCACACTTTATTAAATATTCATCTTTATCCTCAATGGAAAAAAGGGGGGTCCTGCTGTAGTGCGGAATCAGGTTCTGCAGAGGGGTCTCAATGGACCCCTACCAAACTATGGGCAAGTCCCGAGCCCCAAGATCTCGCAGTCGTGAAGACAGTGAGAACCCAGCCGGCCCAAATTTGACCACCCCCGGACCTCAAGTCCCCTTCTTCTTGTTGACTGTTGGTCCGGGAGCGGCCCCAGCAGATCTTCTCCCCCAAGCACTGTAATC
Source organism: Intellagama lesueurii (assembly GCA_037013535.1). Classification (NCBI taxonomy): domain Eukaryota; kingdom Metazoa; phylum Chordata; class Lepidosauria; order Squamata; family Agamidae; genus Intellagama; species Intellagama lesueurii. Next base: position 117,887,798 of record JBAJHW010000003.1, read on the forward strand.
GCACTATCCACAGCGCTGGAAGATCAGATGAGCTATACATTACCTGTGTTTGCGAGGGGACGCACCGAAACCTGTTTTATCTGCACTACCTGCCTGTGTGACCAAATTAGCCACCCTTTGATATGCCAGCGCACCTCAGCCAGTGTGGGATAGGCAAAAAATCCCCACTTCCAAAGGCCAATCAGGATGTGGGTCAAAAATTCCTATCCGGCCCCAAAAGGCGACCAGCAAAACTCACACTAGCAGACCGGGCGGGCGGGTGGGATGCTGAAAAGGAAGAGGCCCAAGTTAGGAGGAGCTCTTCTTTAAATATGCTCCCCCACCCCTTCTCTCTCAAGGCTCTTGTGAGACTTTAATGTCTCGCGCTATCCCGGGAATGGGATAAAGGCAGCCCGCGCTGCTGAAGGGCTCATCAGCGGACTGGGCATTATCCCCTTACCCCGGAATAAGACACGAGACAACTGTTATGGAATAAAACATGGGCCACATTTTATTAAATATTCATCTTTATCCTCAATGGAAAAAAGGGGGGGTCCTTGTGAGACCCGAGGCGAGAGGGTAGAGGCTCTCGCCGGAGTGTCGTCCTCCCTCAAAAAGGAACAAGAGGCACAAACAGACCCGCCTGCACCACCCGTCGAGACTAAACGGAGGGGAGTTGATACCCTGGAATTAGAGCGGGAACTGTCAAGGATGACAGTGGCCACTCAGACGAGGAGTGAATTGGCGGGAAGAGAAGAAAGAGGGAGGTCCGTCATGGAGGCAGGAATGGGAGATATAAAAGGGGAGGTGGACATAATACCAGGAGGTTGGGAAATGATATGGGTAGAGGACCCATGGACTGGAAAATGGGAGAAGGTACGGGTCCCTAGGGAAGAAGCTGATTATAGACGGAGAAGAGGGCTGCCACAGCTTCCTTCCTACTGGGGTGAGTCGGAAGCCAGAGAGTGGCGCAGACAGCTCAGGGAGGAAAAGGAGGCGGTGGAAAGAGAGGAAAAGGAACGTCGGTTATGGCGTATAGAGGAGAGGAAGACTATTATGGGTCAGAGGGGGGAGATGAAGAGATCACCCCGTTATTAAACCCGGAAACAGGCTACAGAGGTGGAAAGCAGTAACCCGTTTTTGAAGGGACCTTGGAACGACTCGGACTGTAACCCCTTTAATAAAGACGTTTGAATGCCCTCGCTGGACCCGTTGACGACGAGAAAAAATGCAGAAGTTGAGTTTGAGCATAAGGACTTGTTACATATTCCAATAAAACATAGCTATGATTTTCCAACACGAGTGTCCCCAGTGTCTCTGTTGAAACCAGAGGAGGTGAAGTTTGAACCCTCACAGTCCTGCTGTAGCGCGGAATCAGGTTCTGCAGAGGGGTCTCAATGGACCCCTACCAAACTATGGGTGAGTCCCGAGCCCCAAGATCTTGCAGTCGTGAAGACAGCGAGAACCCGGCCTGCCCAAATTTGACCACCCCCGACCTCAAGTCCCCTTCTTCTTGTTGACTGTTGGTCCGGGAGCGGCCCCAGAAAATCTTCTCCCCCAAGCACTGTAATCGTACTATCCGCAGCGCTGGGAGATCAGAAGAGCTATACATTACCTGTGTTTGTGAGGGGACTCACTGAAACCTGTTTTATCCGCACTACCTGCCACGACATAGGGGCAAGCTACGCTTAAGGCCCATGCCCGCCATCGAGCCTCTCGAGCTCCGAAAGCAGGCCCCGCCTGAGGTCTGCCCAAAAATAACTCCAAGCCTCTGTCGGAGAGGCGTACTCCATCCGCGGTGACAATTCACCGATCCAAGCCGTTGCACAGTGCAAAATGCACTTCACTGTTAACACTTCTCCACACAGTGTTAACCCACTGGCCATGCCAGCACAGCTCAGGCCTCTTCATGTGGATTATGGTGACTTCACCAATCCCAGGCCATTGCACAGTGCCCTATGCACTCCACTGTTAACACTCCTCCACGCAGTGTTAACACACTGGCCATGCCAGCACAGCTCAGGCCTCTCCATGCAGATTCTGGTGACGATTCACCAATCCAAGGCCATTGAGCACTTCCATGCAGTGTTAACATGCTGGGCATTCCAAAAGAGTTCGGGCCAAACTGTGGGGGTGCCATTCCCAAGGTTGCTAAGCCACATGGGTGTTGTAGTGAGAGAAAACTCTCCTAGCAACATGGGGCTGCTTCTGAGGGGAGGAGCTGCCACCATTCTTCCTCTTTCTCATTATCATAGAGAGCTTGCCATAGAGGCCTTTCCTTAGGCCAATCAGAGGGCTTGATTAATTGCCTTTCCCCAGACCAATCCTAATAACATGATGTAACCATTGTCCTATCTGAACCCTGTCTACTATCTGTAATGCTGTCACTACCTGTGACCTTGTAATGTTAATAAAAGGACAGTCTCCTGGGAGCAGGGCAGAATGCATTGGGCAGAATTCATTGGGAGAATTCATTGGGAACCCATTCTGTGTTATTCTGCCTCTTCTACTAGTTGCCCACCAGGAGCACTGCTGGCAGAGATCCCTGTGTGTGTGGCTGACTTCTTTAACGTCTATCTCTAAGAGACTCTTTGCTATCCTAATTATCTGGTGATCACCACAAAGCCCATCAGCCTGCTAAGTTCGTGACTCCAACACCAAACCACGCGGATCTCTTGGTGACCAATCACCGATCCATGGCCATTACATCCAGCTCTGCATACTTCTCTGTTAACACTCCCCCGTGCCGTGTTAACTTGCTGAACTCGGCATTCTGTTCTCCACTCAAGCCACGGGATGGTCATGGACCACATAATGCCCATCAAAGGGTCATTTGCCCTCAGCCTACTGAGGTCACGTAGTACATCAAGATCAGGCCGTTGAACTGTACAGGCCCGGTCATTACATCCCAAGTGTATTAAACACAATTGGGAGTTGTGAGCCAAATGCTGCTAATCACCATGACGTGTAGCCTCCTCGCCATCACTACCGTACCTGCAACGACAAAAGGAACCAGGCGCCTGCCCAGACATGAGGGAATGTTCCAACATATTCATGATAAGCTATTGAACGTCCATTTCCAAACCTTTGAACATTGTCAGGATGGCAGACTAGGGTGTCTGCAGTTGAAGCAGCACCCATTCTAGCAGAATATGCACAAACCTTCAAACCTGAAATTCCCACCTGATGCAGTGCCATGTCTATGGTCTTCTATAACTGATACTCTGCTAAATAATAACATCTTAGTGCACAAGGAAGCCATCCTGTCGATGCCCCCTGACTTTCAATGTGCACCTCCCGCTCTTATCGGGTGTACCCATGTCCTAGACCCAACTCCTTCCTTTACTCCAGCCAGGAAATGGCTTCCTAATGCCCAATGAAGAGGTATGACCCTTAAATCCCCAAGTCAGGGCCTACAAAGCCATTGTTTACAACCTGCCACTTATGGATCCTAACAACAGTTCCGTCATATATGAATCCACTATAAATTGCTACAAATGCTTCACTGGAGCGGCCAAGTCAGCTCCTGGCCCCTTAGGTTTCCAAACACCTGAAATCTTATGTTCTCTGACGAATAACTGTTTAGCATGCTTGGGTCAGAGCACAACCTATCATGCTGTCTTAATCAACCTGCAGATTAGCTAAACCTCCATGAGAAGAGCCCCTGGGAATTCCTGGGCTCCTGCAACTGACTCCCTAACCCTAATGGCTCTGTTGGCCTGATAGTGCATCAGCTAAGCTGATCTCAGCAAGGAACTGACTCAAAACTTATGGTCCTTGATGCATGCCCTTTGTGACCGGGTTCGATGAAAATAGGGGGCAACACAGACCTCTCATCGCATTGTACAAACTATGCAGAATTGCCCGACATGGAGCAATTGCCATCCACTCAAAATTTTTAGGTGACCTACAACTTTGTGCAGTTCTTTCAAAGATACTTTCCTGCTTTCCCCGAGTAGACAATTCCAGTTTGTCCCCTGGTAACCTGGAGGCTTGTTTCCTAATGTCTAATTCAATTCCTTAGAAAGTAGGTGCCGCAGCTGGCCCTTCTGTTTCCCCCCCCCCCGGCTAATGGTAAGCCCAACTTTCGCGCTATTGTTAGGGAAGTTTCAGATGTAAATCAGCCGTGACCAGTAGTGCGTTTACCACAAAAGGATAGTCCTCTCACCATGGGCAGTGTTCTTATAACCCATCTTGCTCCAGAGTTTCCATTCTAAATTGAACTGAACCGCTCAAATGCAGTGCAGGAAATGGAGCAACCCACCGGCCAGGCCCTATAAATATAGTAAGAGCTTAAAAATTAAAGCCCGAAAAGTTAAAATCTAGTGGATGGGCTGGAGGAATATGAAACGTTGACAACTTTTGCATTTTGCAAGCTCCGCCTCAATTCCACAACTACATACCGTACGTACCGCCTCATACAAAGAGGTATAGCGCATGGCACCAAGCTCCTGCGAGATGGGATCATTCACTGCCTCCCCTTCTGGGTAATACAGATGGGGAATAAGCCTATTCTCTCTTTTTCTTCTTGTGTATTACGCCTAAGGGCGATACCCTAAGGTTCTTTAAAGGGGGATATTGGTAAGGTCATGAAACCTTACCCTCTGACACTTCTTTATTTATTTATCCTGACAATACATTCCATACCCCTTACCGACTTTATTTTTTATTTATTTATTTATTTATTTATTTATTTATTTATTTATTTATTTATTTATTTATTTATTTATTTATTTATTATTATTAATTTATTTATTGGAAAGAACGCCTTACGCTCCCCCCATGCTGGTATTCTAAAACTGTACTGAAGACCTCCTAACAAATACCGTGTGTCTGCTGGCCGCGGATAGTCCACTAACCAGTTCTCCAGTACCCCCACCTTAATCGGGCTGGGGCCCCTTACCAAGGGGACCCCCTCCCCCCATTTGCCTTTGCTACCTCCGGGGTCCTTATTGGCGTTTCTTTGTGCCCTGGGTCTAAAACAAGATGTACTGGGGTGCTCGCACCCTCAGACTGTGCACTCATGCCGGAGACAACATCCTTTACGCAATCACGTGCCCTTGGCATTATAGTCCCAGCAGAGCAAGCGGGGTTGAACCACTTGCCCCTTGCCAGCATGGGAGCTCGAAATTGGATCCGGTTTACCTAGAAGATGACCTCTGTCGAACCTATCCCCGGGGTTAGGCCTGGCCGGTGTCATAACTTGCAACCAAGGGCCTGGCAAAGGCTCATCCAACCGCAAATTTGGATGAATAGCGCTCCTCATACAGAACGATATATCAGAGTTCAACCAAACCTGCCCCGCAAGGTCCACATATGCCCAATAAATTATGTCTAATTACTGAAACAAAGCCTGAGCCCTCCAAGTCTGAGCTTTCACAACTACCCCCGCTTAGATAAAGAAACCTGTTAACCAGTTAGCCCAGGTCCCGTCTATCCTATGCCTCCTGCGTCTTTCTTTTTCCCGTTCAACGTCCCTATTAATGTCCTTCTTATCTACTTTTCTGTTAAGAAGATCAAAAGGTCCACGCAGTTTCCTTCCAAGATTTTTCCTGTGCCGCTGGGGTGAGATGATCTCCCAGGGGCATGGTGTGGTCCCCAAAGACAAGGCCCTCAGGGGAACGGTGTTATAGCCCATCTCCAGGACCAACGGATATGGCCATACCCTACCCCCGCAGTTGGCCTAACAACACTGGCAGAGAATCTTGCACATACTGGGAAGCCCAAGTACCCAAGGGAGTACTAGTACTCAGCCACCGTGTACCTGTAACCTCAGCACCTAGTACGCCAAGTGGTGTGTATTGGTGTACCGAACTGACCCCTGCCTGGCCGAGGCCAAGCTGGAAATGTTGTGAATGTGTTGGGTGCAATCTCCACTCACGCTTTACAATTTGACGTAGTTGGTCTGATGTCCTCCACGCAAATGGCTTCATCCCCTTCATCCTGCCGGCTCTGCCTCCAAGCAGCTGGTCATCCAATTTCCGATGGGACCAAACCTTGCTCTTCCTCCTCCTCCCCGCGCCATGGCGGAACTGCTGAAGCATCAGCCCCTTTACTGGATGGCCGTAGGACCGCGTGATCCTCCTCTAAAGCAGAAAAAACAGGATAAATCTTCTGCCAGCTCCTTAAGTTTAACCTTCTTGAGGCTCCTGCCATCCTTTTAAAGGCCGGAGCTAGCCTTGTTCCTTGGCTCGCAGGTTAGGATTAGGTGTCTTATCTTTTTTTAAAAAAATTATTTATTTATTTATTTATTTATTTATTTATTTATTAGAGTTGGCAGGGACCCTACAGATTGTTGAGTCCAACCTCTGTCATGGAGGCACAGGGAGGAATCAAACTCCCAACCTCTGACTCTACAGCCAGATACATAAACCTCTGAGCTATCCAGCAATTCTCTAAGCAGGATTAGCAATTAACTAGTTAGCACTAATCTAAACCAATTATATACTTGGCAGCTCACTTCCACTTACTGCCCAATTAATTAATCGATCAATCACTCAATTTATCTTAATCCCTTTTTTTGTTTTGCTTTGTTTGTTTGTTTGTTTTTATTCTGGTATAGGCAGATTAACTTTGCCTATACCAATCCCGAATTAATTACCATTTACCTAATGCAAGTTAATTAATATCAATTAAAACCAATATTTACCCTAATCAACTTTGCTTATAACCCCCAAGAATTAGATACTATTATTTACCTGAATTGTAATTTGATTAATATCAATTAAAACCAAGATGTAACATCATTAACTTTGCTAATACCCCTAAATTAATTACAACTATTTACCCCTAATGCTGATTTTCTTAAATTCATTACTGTTTTCTACTTGTAATACAATCAATCAATATCAATTAAACCAATGACCAATAAATCAGATTTTCTTCAGTGACAGACAACACACCAAACACACCCCACACTAAGTAAAAAACTCTACTCAAGTAACCCGACTCAATTTAATTGGTACTAATTTAATTAGTATCCAAAAGTGATTATTATGTATGTGTACTGGATCTCGAGCTGGGGGGGAAAGGGGGGGTTGAACGCGCACGTGTGCCTGCCCTTCAACTGCTTCCTTGGGCCCGAACAAAATCCCAATCATGCTCCTAATTCATTTCTCTTTATTTTCTTAGATCGTTTCATTTTATTTAGTAATATTATTTTTGTAGGGCCGCTCCAACGTTGTAATTTATGAGCTTAGCGGGCGCGCCCATCCAGCCAGAAAGGCAACGCTGCATCCCGTCCCCTACTCCAAATCCCTCTTCCCTATTCTCCCTTCTCTCTCTCTCTCTCTCTCTCTCTCTCTCTCTCTTTTTGAAAGGCAAAGTCAGACAGCGTCTGGCTCTCAGCACAGAGACGAAGAACAGCAAACCGGGGGGGGGGGGGCGCTGATGCAACCCCACCATCCAAAATGGCTGCCACCACTGAGTGACGCAGCAAGAATTGTCCTCCTGGCTGCAGCACTCCGTCCTCCTTCGCTCAATGCTGAAAAGGAAGAGGCCCAAGGTAGGAGGAGCTCTTCTTTAAATATGCTCCCCCACCCCTTCTCTCTCAAGGCTCTTGTGAGACTTTAATGTCTCGCGCTATCCCGGGAATGGGATAAAGGCAGCCCGCGCTGCTGAAGGGCTCATCAGCGGACTGGGCAACATAAATGGACAAACATAATTATAACAATAAACATACAGAAACGGATGGGTGAGCAGTTAGAAAAGTTAGTTTTTCACATGTGTGTTCAAATATGCTAAAAGACTAAAAAATGTGTTTCTGCTTTAATAAATTATTACAAAATTTACTTTTTAAGGCTATAATCTCTTGTACTTTTGGGTTGAAATATGATTTAAGTTCTTGGCTATAACTTTTACAACTAAAAGCTTAAAACTGAAACCTATTTTTTCTGACTACTTGTCTGAAACTTAAATCCAGTCTTCATCTTTTTAAGCATTTGTACCTACAGATTTTGCTCATAGCTAGGAGAATGATATTTAGAGGTCACATACCTTTGACTTCTCAAAAAGTTTTTTATTTTCAATAACTCTTGGATTTTTATTCATAGAAGCAATGGGGATAAATAAAAGTTGTAGAATTAAACAAGCTGATGTTGCCTGGAATTATTTTTCTGTGCTTACTTCACCTTGAGTGGAAACAATGGCTTTTTCTCATCCTCTGAGAGAGACGGAGCAAATTCAGAAGCTACATTTCTGGTGAGCTTGGCAGGAGCAAGTAATCAACATAAACCTTGATACTCAAGTGAAATATGATTTCCATGATTATCTGGTTTACACTGGAATTAAAAATTTCAGAGGTAAATGTCAGCTATGACAAACCACCACAGACTCCAAGAGGTGTTATATAATGCTGTAAAGTCCTTGATTGAGTGTCATACTTTTTAACCTTGATAACTCAATCTCTTCAACATACATTAGTTTGATTGTCTTGTGGGAATGGATTTTAGACCACCCATAGATTGGGCTAATTTCAGGTGCATTGTAAATTCACAAGCTAACCTGCAATCAATTCAAAATGAATCCCCTTTAACAAGTAACAGATAATTCTAAACTAAACATTTTCCTCACCTGTAATGAACAGCCATCCCAAAGGTATTCAGATTCAGTCTGACAGTTACCTGCCTGTCACTTTGCTAACCACTGGGATTTATGCTGTTTATGACATCATGTATGACATCTGAATATCACCTTTGCATTCTAGATTGTTTCCAGGGCAACACAGCAGCCAGCCAACCTCTGTAAATAGTTAAGCAATTAGACTGCCTAGAATGTTTGATGTTTATATTTGCTCTCATAACCTAAATTTTGTGTGGCCCTTGAAATCCTTCTTGCCATATCTATTTATTTATTGTTTATTGTTCAATTAATCCAATCAAACATTGTTTCACCTGCTATCTGTATATTTAAGTGAATTCACCCTGTGAAAGGAAAATTCATGAGGCATTGTCAATTTCCACATAGTTTAATATAACCTCATCTGTGTAGCATTCGGCATAAAACCGTAATCTTGATCTACCAACCAACCAATATTTATTGCAAAATGAAAAATCTTTGGGAGAAAACTACCAAGGTGCTTTCAGGAGCCAAAAAGGCAAGGAAATTATAAATTAAGTTACCTCAGTTTTACAATTCATACAACAATGCCTTTCTATTGGCATGGTATTCTGAGGGATTTAGGTATGGAGATTTACTTCAGTCCACATGTTAGCCCCAACTAGAAGAGATAAACTGAATCAATGAGAATATGGTAGGTCAATACTTATATACATTCCACTAATTTAACAGATCTGTTCTGATTGGGACTGACAACTGGAATTAGGCTTTCCCTGGTTGTTTGTAGTAAAACATGCAGGAATGCGTACTCAGCAGCTTCAGATGAGGTATGAGAAATGATAATTTGTCATAATATAGAAGGTGTTTATATTATTTAGCATGCTGCACACACAAGCATAATAACCTGCAATATACAGTGTGTATCAAATATGAACAAATGGAAATGTACCAAACTGTGTTGATGTTCCTGGATTAGATTAGAGATGCATAGAGCTATGGTGTGTATGTGTGTGTGTGTTATTTAAAAATATTCTACCTCTATCATTCTTTTTAGACATTTCAGAAACTTGGTAAATTGTAGTTAAGGCTGCTTCAAATGTTGCATTTGTTTTTGTTCTTGAGATACTCTCAAAGTAACATTTTGATCAGACAAAAGAATATTGGCAGATGTTAGCCCTCTTTTCTCATTTGCTCAATTCCAGATTGTTTGGCTCTCTCACCCCTCAGGAATAATATTCATAACCAGTTGGATACTCTAGTCTAGCGAAGTCCAGAAATTGCCTTGAGAGGACCTTATTCCTCTATGTATTTGCAAATCATTTTATTTCATATGTATTTATTAGTTACCTCTATATCTCATCATTCCCCCACTGGGCTGAAAGTAGCATACAAGGTTCTCAACCTCCTTACTTTATCCTCAGAGCAACCATATGAGAAGTTGAGAGAAAGTGGCATGGCCTATTGTGAAGATGATAATTCAGTGATCTTTTTCAATAACTTTTTTGTGGGTCCTAGGGTCATCCTGGCTTCCCCACTGAAAAATATTGGACAAAAAACAGGAGAATCATTACTCCTAGAAGTATCCAAGACCAGGAGTTCTCCTTTAAAGCAAGGTGGTGGAGGGGGGTTTTATTATGTAGGCAGATAATTTTCAACCATTTTCCTTTTAGTCATGTATTTAAAAAGAACAGTAAAACCACATTCTTAGTGGGAGTGTGGCACACATTCACAACTCCCGCCATCCCAGTATATTCACAGCTCAAAAACAGGCTTAAGAAAGTAGAAGCTTTCTTTTTATTGACCTATCTTCCTAACCTCAAACAAATGTTTAATCATGTGACATGAATTCCAGCCTGCAAAACAATATTACTTAGACATGTTTCCTGTATAATCCCTTTTTAAACGCTACTACTATTTGAATCATTCTTGAAGTCTGTATTTGTTTGTTGCAAACTTGCTGGAGATTGAGCATTTTCCTCTGAGCTGGTAATGAAGGTTTGATTTTAATTAAATTCATTTTAATAAGCAAAGTAGATTTAAATCATGCAGTTTATTATGTCTTGGTTTGCAAAACAAGCATGCCTTAAAATTACCTTAAATAATGCTTACAATATGGAGGCATTAGTGAATGTGGTTAATTAGGTTACAAATTAAACAGAATGACATATTAACTTAATATAATTCTTCTTGTGTGGATAACACATTTCTGTTCTCAAAGCTAACTGTAGATTTCTAAAAGGGTATTGATAAGTAGCCTATGTGTAAGTAATTGGATTTGCTCACACTGAGTCCCTGAATATTTTTGCTCTTCCTACTCCACCTTTCTCTTATGTATTTCTTATGCCTTCAAATCTTTCCCCTTTTATTTCTTCTCTACAGTTGTAAGATGTGTGTGACAGGACTTCTCTGCTTTGTTTACATTAGAGCTTCATATAAACATCATTTTACAACAGAAGAAAACATATAAAATTGGGGAGAAGACCGTGCCCTCAAAATGCCCTTCAAAAATAACTTTGACAGAAAAGTCAAGTGGAAAAATCCATGTTAAATAAGACTTATTCTGTGAAAAAAGATCAGGGCTGATCCTGTATGTCTTGGATATTGGATGGAAAACAACTTCTCCCATTATCTCTACTTCCCCCTCCAAAAATTCATACAAACATATGTTTTTTTCTCATTAGAGGTTTGATTTTCGTTTTTGTTCCCTGGGCAGTATGGGTAGTTCTGAGAGATGTAGTCCAAAAACATAAGCTTGCATGCCTCTTTGGTGTCCTCTGAATGCTACCTCCAGGAGCCTTGCAGTGAAGCAGCTGAGGTGGAGGGAGCGGTTCTTCACCCTGCAGTTGGTAGAGGTGGGACTAGCGTGTGATGCCATCACAGTGCAGTGATGTCAGTTCAGGGGTGGGGCAAAGGTCTTATATAGTGAGCCCCACCCCAGAGCTGATCCCTTTTTGCCATGAGCAACCTGTGAGCCAGGGTGATCGTTGGTCACCTTCTGGCACCAGATAGGAATTTTGGGCCTGGCTACCCTGATTAGAATACAAAAGGGGCCCGGGTGATTTTCACCTATCTCATTCTGTTTCTGAGGGGACAAAAGGGCAGATTGGAGGGCAGTGTTGTATTTAAATAGGTCACAACCTGGAGGGTAGTGCATGGAGAGGGGTTGGTAGTGGTGAGCCCCACAGGGTACTTTTGGTGATTAGGTGCCCTGAATGGGTACCATGATTCGTGAGATTCAGGTACACAAGCAGGGATGGCCTTCTGAGGCAGCCTTGAGTGACGACCAACCTTGGTTCATTAGAATCGGGATGGAGATGGGCCCAAAGATGTCTCCCCAATTTGGACTGGCTGGGGGCAATGCTGGCAGGGTACAGCATCCCCCCAGAGCAGGGACTGGCCTGCCTGGGACTGGAGGGGGGCCTGGTTGGTCCACCTGCTCCTGTTCATAGGCACAATGCACTATTTTTGGCCCACCTCAGTTCAACTATTTAAATAGTCAATAAAGTTGTGCCCTGAGTTTGACCCATCAACTGTTCCTCACCTCTTTGTTTGGGAGGGGGAAAGACCACATCCTCTAGTGGCTAAAATATACATTAAAATACTTTTCACATGTGTGGGAGCCGTAGGGGTTCTGGGGTCCCTCAAAACATGGTGAATTTTTCCCCCAATGCCATCAAAAGGCAAAAGGAAACTTTCTGAGACTTTGTGGTTTTTTCCCAGGGGGAAAAAAACATTTTTGGGGTGGTGGGGATATATTTAGGCTCCAAAGGGTCCTCATGTGGCCTGCATATCACATTAGTCCATTCCTGCCCTTTAGTGATATGGTTCCCCATTAATCTGAGAAAGGACTTTAACGGTAGAGGGAGCTACCTTCCTGCACTGTACAAAATACAGACCTGAGGGTGGGTATAAAATGCACATCAAGCCTATTGCTTCCCATTCTTTACTGTTTCTATGAAGTGTGTAAAGTGACCTTGGGTTGTTCCTTTTCAAATATCACTGACTTCCACTTCGCATGTTATTCTCAAGGAAATATCTGATAGAATCTCAAAACCATAAGAACTGAAAACGGAGCTAACAAGGGAAAAAATAATTCTAATGTTTATAAAAAAGGTTTTTAATAATTCTTGAGCTGTAGAATTGCCTTAGGACCTCAAGATGTGTAGATAACTCATTGGCATCCATCTACTACCACTGAGTGTTTGCCTATTTCTATTTTTAATTAAACCAGCCAGGGGAAAATTTTAGCTCGAAAACTAATTATTTTTCTGAAAAGTGAGGATAGAGCCCATGAGGCTTCTTTTGGCTGCATCCTCACGATATGTAGCACTTCTGTTAATCAAAAATCTTGTCTGATCAATGTATAACATGGCTCCCCCACACACACCTTATTAATTAAGCAATGCTTTTTGAATTTGAAATCGCCTTGTTGTGCAGCTAATATTGCTTACTAACTGTACGATGGGTTCCATGTATAATTGATTTACCATTCTGATACATTTAAAATAAATTAGAAGCATTATATTTATCTTCATCAAAATCCAAGCAAAAAGCCAGGGAAGGCATAAGAGAATGCTGTAAAAAGACAAGGCCAACTGGCAAAGTTAGTATTTATAGAGATCAATTCCAAATGATCCACATTATCAGCACAGCATAGTACTGAACACACTCAATTTTTAAAATAAGTTCGGAAAGCCAACAGGCAAAGACCAAAGTACCAAAATATGCTGGCCAGATATTTCGCTTGAAAACAGAAAAGTATTGGCCAAGATGGTGTGACAGCAGCCAAGCTTAGCCCAACACATCTTGTTGCCTAAAGGCATTGCAGTCTCTGACTCCAATTTTGTTGGGGTAGTGCATCTGCTCTGGGTTTTAGTCCAAACTTTAAGGGAGATCTCCAAGATGCTGAGCCTATTTCGGGGATAGAGTTCAGCATATATAATAGGCCTTGTATAATGTAGACTAAAAGCCAAAACAAATTCACTAGCCCATTGAAATCAAAGTCAACAACCGTCACTGACCTGGGTCAAAAAACAAGGTTGCCATATGGAAGCTTCCTTCTCTGGTAGTGATGGGTCAGCATCCTCCACTTCACCTGTTTAGGGAATACAGAACTGCATATCCAGCTCTGTCGTATGAAAGAGAGAAACTGCTGAGGAGTTCAGATGGAATGGCCAGAAAGCTGTTGCTAATGCTAAACATACATTTGTTGTCAGAGGTTGTTGTCTCATGCATCTCCTAAGAGACTGGCTATCCTTGATGTCAACAACTCTTGTGTGCACATCATATTCTAGGCCATGTCTCTTGCAACATTATGTGTGATGAGAGTGATCATAGATGATGGAGCTATCTCTCTCTATCTTCTTTAATTTTCCAGAATAGACTCTCTCTAGCTGCTAGGTTCTCAGAGGCTTTTTTGGTGGCTGCCATTTTCTAATGGGACATGTTTGCTTGGTGTTTCCTTTAGGTTGCACACTTGCTCCTCCACAGTGGCATGCATACATAAATGTTTAATGCAGCCATCTAAAGCCTCTGAGAACCTAGTTACAGTCACAGTGTGTGTGAACGGTTGCATCTATACACCATTCAGAGATTGTGCATACACATGGGTTCAACAGTGAAGGTACTTTAAGTCCAGAGATTCTTTCTGCTTGCTAATGGTAGAGACAAATTCTTCGCAGATTAATTCTACTCAGACATTATTGTAAGGCAGAGATGAAGAAATTCCACAAGCTTGTTGCAATCTATTATCAGTAACAGGAAGTAGAAGTCATAATGTCCCAATCAACTACTCTGAAGGGAAATAAGTTGTGTCCAGGTTTTAAGATTAACACATTACAAGTAGAGATACTACCTTAAAGGATTAGAACTGCTGGATAGCTCAGTGGCTTAGGTCAGAGTTTGAGAGTTCAATTCCCCACTGGGCCTCCCTGAGAAGGGCTGGACTTGACGGTCCATAGGGTCCCTTCCAGTTCTGCAGTTCTAAGGTGGTGGTGGTTATTATGATTATTATAAAGGCATTAAAACATTATTTGGGTGAAGTAATGTAATGATCTAAGACATAATTTAAACACTTAGTGATATGAGTAGTCTACTTATTACTTTGAACTTGTTCTTGTACATTTTCCCACCATTCTATCAAAATTATTATGTTCAAACTAATTAATTGTTTGGGTAATTATTACTAATATAGAGAATTCAGATAACAATTTATAATTCAATAATACATAATAAGGAACATTTAAATATACATTGCTATTTAGTATGAACTGGTGTCAACTAAATTAACAAAAATAAATTAGGAATGGTACAGTGGATAGAGTAATAGATAAGGACTCAGGAGACCTTCATGGCAAGGCACAGCAAGAAAGCAACTGGGCATAGCATCTCCTGAGAGGCAAGTTCAGCCAAGTAAAATAACTTCTGAATCCTTCTTTTTATACATTAAATATCCCATTCTAGACCTTTCCACCCGGTCCTCCAATCAGACATGGAGTTCCTGCCACGTTCCAGATAGACCAGAGCACTTTCTGTTCCCATCTCAATTCATTTCCCAGTTAGTGCAGCGCCAGGGAACCAGATGGCTTAGCCTTGAAGGCTTCTCTCACAAAAAAAAAAAAAATTGTTGCAGGTACTCCTCCCCCTTGTTACCAGGTGGGCTCTGCCACAATTCTCAGCCAACTCTTTCCACAAACATGGAAGGAAACCTGATTTTCCAAGATGGAGACCAAGTTCTGTGTCCCTCAATTTCTCAGTTTCTTCATAACATCTGTCCTATTTCTGTTGGATTTTGTACTCTACCAGCAGACATTCACCATAGAAACCTGCACTTAAGATACCAATTCAACATGAAATTAAACAGAAAGTAATATCAACATAATTGTACATCTCCCTTCTTAGCGTCTTCCTTCCTTGGTCAACAGGGGAACTAGACTCTTATTATCCTCCACCGCCATTTGCTCTATGTTCTTAATAACGCAAAGGCACAACTACCTGATAGTAAGGAATACCAGTTACCTAACCAATTTCTCAAAATTAGAAAGTCCTTAATCATTTGAAAGGGAAAAGCAGGACTCCTGATGACACTTTGAAACATAAGGAAACCTTGTGGCAACCAACTCGATCAATCATACAGCAGCACGGGGTGCATTTTAAACTGCAGCAAAACACCAATAACACTATCCATCAAAAGTTTCTTTTAATTTATTCAGCAGTAACCCATGGCTAATAAAAACCAAATTATTTTTTAATATCCAACGTCTTTGAGATGTGCCTAGAGCTTTGCCTCAGATACTTGCCTTACAATATAAAGTTCATGGTTTATTCAGCCACAGCAGCTGTTGTAAACCCTAGGTTGTCATTTATTTTTCAGCTTCTGAAAAAGATTTATCATCTGATTTCCAATGCAGCATATATTTAGGCCTCTGATCTAGAGTTAAGCTAACCGTGTTGATGTTTTATGGGGTATCAACAAAAGAAGAGGATTGGCTACATGGCTATAATGTGTTCGACTATAAATATGATTTCCCCCCCCCAAACTTACATCCCCTTTCATAACTTGTTTAATTGGAATTGTTTTTAAAAAAATATTTTCCCTCTCCCTGACTCCAAGCCATTTCTTCACAGGGTCTATGGAGCTCAGTTACATCAGTCTGGCCATGTGATGCTTGCTTTGTCTTAGATATGTATTTCCCACTTCTGGTGTTTCAAGCCCAGCTGTGGGACTGAGGATGTGATCAGACGGCTGGAAGGGTGTGCACCTGATCACACCAGAAGGAGTTGTTTTGGAGGGAGCAATCTCCCTTAAAGTGGCTCTTCCTTCTGTTGGGGAATCGCTTGATACCGGCCCCAAAGAGTAGTAGCCCTACTGCTGCACAAAAAAATGTGCAAAAACATGCACATGTTTGAAAGCAGGGGAAGCATCCCAGCCTCATATGGAACAAGGTTGAGAAGAAACTACAGCTGGAATTTGGACAAATGTAACAAAATTGAGACAGAGTTTGTCACATCCCAACCTAGGTCTTTTCTCTACAGGATCTGTGCTCCACCTCAGAGCTATTCTGTTCTTCAGTAGTCAGTATCTCTCTTGGCCATACATGAACATATATATATCTACCTAAAGTTTAAGAGCCTCTTCAGAGGCCCTGCTCCATCTTCCCTGCCAAGCAAAGGGAGAAGTTGCTACTGAGAGGGCCTTTCTGATGGTGGCACACTGACCATGAGGTTTTCCTAGTATTGTCTTTATGCTCTGGCTTTGGTCCTTGCTGAATATCAGAGTCAGCCTAGGACAATTTTTTGCCACACGTGATGGTGCCCAGGAGAAGCCAGTTGGACTGGTGGTTAAATCTTTCTTAATACTATCAGAGGGAAGAGTATCCTGCACTGCACCTGAAGGTAATTCAATAGCTTAAAGAAAGCAGACCAGTCTAAATGGCACTAAGCTCTGTTCTCTAATACCTTGTTTCCATCTGGAGTCATTGCCTCACTTTGCATAATAACAGGCCCAAAACTGCTTTTTGAAAATTTACTTAGGGCTTTAAAGAACTACTTGGACTCAAAATGCTTTAGTGCAGTCTGGTCAATATGCAGCATTCCAAGGATTTGTTGGTTTGTTTGCAGCACCTGAGGCTACCTGAGAACCCCTCACAAAACCCCTGCTTCTCCTCCTGGAGACTTACAGGACTGCCAGTTTTTGCATTGGGAACCTTAGACCCTCAACCCACAAAATGCCTCTGCCCCAAGTCTCCCCTCCCCCACGAAAAAAAGACAAAACAAGACCTTTCAGGCAATTCATATTTCCAATTAAAAAAAAAAAAAGAAATGGCCAAAAACTGTTATTCGGGGGGCTAGTTCAGCCCTCAGTGGGACGGGGGGAGGGGGAATGGCCTTTATGACTGCTGAGATTGCCCATCAGTTTTTTTACCATATATTGTCCTCTAAGTTGCAAATTATTTTATGCTTCCCTCATTATTAACATATATCATGCAACATTTTTATTATTTATGGCTATATACATTTGTATTGCTAAAATGCTGTTTTCTTTGTTTCAATTTGAAAGCTAACTAGCTGATAACTGATGGCAGATCTTATGTATTTGGTCAGTGTACTAATTAAATGTCAGGGAGAACTGTCCTGAATGTTAGTCCTCCCCTTCCCCATGCACACACCGGTTTGAAGTTCTTTCTTTCTGCTTCCTGTAAGGAGCAGGACTATTTCTTCTTGCCTAACACAAGGATATGGCCATTACTCCTTTGCTTATGGTAAGTGTGTCTAACACTCAGGATCAATGGCAAAACTAATTGTATGGAAGATAGTGCCAACAACAACGAAAACACTCATTAATCAAGAGGAAGATAAAAGGACTTGCATGAAATCTACAAATCTACAGAGGCTAGTGGATGTCCGTGTCTATTTAGGCAAGGAACACAGCATTCAATGTCTTCAAAAAGATCAAACCTCCTTACTTCCTGCTCGGTTGTATCCTAAATTAATTCTATTTTTGATTCTCTTTGAATTCATGGACTGCTGGAGAAGAGGGAGGGAAACCTTGAAAGTTAATATCCTGAAAGAAATTGGTAGTATTTCTAATGACTGAGAACAAAAGTTTCAGATATAATCTCTCCATATATGTTCCCACAGCACATCACTTAACAGTTCTCGGGGCTCCTCAAGGAGCATATTGAGAAACATGCCTAATTGTGACAACAGGAAGAGGTTGACCACAGTCTGACAGCTTAAAAAAAAAAAACCAGGGCTGGGGTGGGAAGTTCACATTGCTAATAAAAATTGAACACCATCATTGGGAGAAAAAGATAGTCTCTGTAGCCATGATTTGGAATATACAAGAAATTCAGCCTGTAGGGATTCTCAAGGCATTTATCTGCACTTTCCTGAACAGAACATGAAAAAGGATGCAATCTGCAGTCAAATCTTGTCATAGTTCCAGACTTGTGATGTATTCCATGAAATAAACAAAAACATATTTGGCAACATGTGCACATTGGAAAATGGGCAAAAACATTGCACACTTTTCTAAAATTTATTCTGAAATATACTTGAATCAATGGAGGTACTTGGCAAATGTGTACTAAATACACATTTAAAAAAAAATACACACATGCACATGTGTGGGACAGCACAGGACAAGCATCGATGTAGAAAAAGAAAGGTATCTTCAGCAAGAGGTGACAGATCTGTCTGTCCTTGACCATGATTTCATTATGCCCATTTGCCTGTTATCATCCATCCATCCATCCATCCATCCATCGAATGAGATAAGAAGATAGTTATTCCATTGACCATATATCTCCTTCTCTGAGATATGCTGTCATGCTCATTTTCTGGGGTGGGGTTCATATGCAGATAGCAATTTTGTAGATGTCCTGAATTCAGGATTAAATAAGGAGCAGGTGCCATATTATTGTTGCACAAGAGTGTAGCAATGATCTTGTGCTAGAAGAGCAAATCAACATTCTATAAGGCAATTCTAAAAATGGGGCACAGCTTAAACAAAAAATTATAACTTTGAAACTGGGCTTCATATCAGCATAAATGTGGCACAGATGTAGCAGACAATATGCTCTTGCTCACTGCCAAATTTGGTGAAGTTTGGACAAAGTATTTTTAAGTTATGATTTTTTTAAAGTAAAATATAGTTGTTCGGGGGGGAAATATCAGAAGGAACAGTGAGAAACACAGCACAAACAGAGGAACAAATGTCCATTTAGTCATTATGTAGTGCTGGTTTTTATGTATGAAATGGTCACTGCCAGTCAAAGACAACTGAGAAAACTTTCAGATACAGCTGGATTTTAAATTCAAGCAGTTTTTATGCTCAGTGTTCCCTCTAGGATGGACATTGCTTTTGGGGGTATTGGTCTCCATTTCAGCCCTTGTCCTCCCCTTGGATAGCAAAGTTCACTCTCAGCACCAAACACCAGTTTCTTCACTTTTCCACTGGCAACCAAAAGAAGATTTTTTAAAAAAGTTTCAGAGTTAAAATCTAGAAAGTTTTTTTTATCAGACAGCTGAAAGCTCTTTTCCTTCCTTCTTTACAATTTAAGTACATTTTGTTCTGTATATATGTATATATGCCTGTTTTTACACAAAATCTAAAATATATTTGTAGAGATGGGCACGGACTGCTAGTTCATTGGTTTGTGCCATTTCAGCCATCAGCCCAACAGATAGTTTGCAATTGTGATGCATTTCTGTGCCCTGCCTCCTGCAGCAGGTGCCCACTCAGAGGCAGCTTCTGGAGGAGGTGGGGCAGGGAAGTCAGGGCACTGCCTCTGAGTGGATGCCCACTGGAGGAGGTGGGGTTCAGAACTGCGTCAGAACCATGAAACACCTGTTGAGCCACTGGCTGAACCAGCACAAACCGCTGAATAGGCAGTTTGTGCCCATCTAATATGTAGATATTAATATCTAACATGTAGATATTAATATCTAATATGTAGATATCTAATATGTAGATATCTAATATGTAGATATTAGACTTCACAGATTCTTCATGCAAAGACCCCTTAGCTCTTTCTATCTTCAGAGCTCTTTGCAAACTAGCTCACAGTTTTCCCAAAATTTTTCATTTTAGTCCAACTCAAAACTCCATCTCATCTCATAAACTGTTTCCAAAACTAACTCATATCTCATGTTTCATCTGCCTTGCAGTTCTTTCTGTCTCCTTTCTTTGTAACACACATTCACCTTATATGTTAAACAGCATCTCTCAAACCAGGCAGCATACATGCAGCTCCCCTCACACATATGCTGTCACCTCTCCTAAATGTTTTGACATATTATCCTCCTGCGCATCCAACCTACCACTGCCAAGCAAAACCCACTCACTATGCATATTAGTACAAACCTACACACACACACACACACACACACAAATAGTGTGAAATTGCCACATGAGGTTACTGTAATTTCTTAAGTATAGTTAATATTCATGTGTTACCATTTCTCATTTGGGTACATATATCTGGCAATGTGCAGAAGCTTTTATTAAACACAACACAAAAATCCTACCATAAATTGACAAAATTATGTTGCTTAGCATAGTAAATTGCACTAGAGTAAGCCCATTGAATCCATGGGGATTTGGTGAGTCAACTCCTCCATAAGTCTCATTAACCCTAGCAGTTAATTTTTAAAACTAGTTCCCATGGCTTTATTTCTTGCACTAAGGGGCTGGGAAAATACAGGGATGGGCAAGATCTAAGCTTGTTTCAAAGAGAAGCAACACTGTGGATCAAGCCAGTACCAAGAGCAACCAAAACTGGAAAACAAACTGAGGGCCTGAGCACACCTGCCAAAAGAACTCCAGTAATATGGCCATTTCTTGGATCGTTTCATAAATTTCTGAGCACATGATGCACAGCAAAGATCAACTCATTTTCCTGGCCAGTGATTTATTTCCGATGTATTTTCCCCTTGCCAGGAGGGTTGTTTTATTTTGTACTGATGATGAATCACTTCATTCCTTATCATTTCAGCCTGTGTGAACATTGCTGTCAATTTATTTCCTTTGCAAAGGGGATGGGTTTCTGGGTGCTGTGGCCACTTCATGGCCACTGTGCTTCTATCCTTTAAAAAAATAAAATAAAAGGTACATCTACAAATCTGTATTAGGATCCACTGGCAGCAGTGCTGCTGTTGCCACTACCACAAGAAAACAACATGAATACATTGCTCAGAAAAGGACAGCCTCCCCCCGTCCCTTGTGGGTGAAAGAGGGCTTCAGATTTCCTGCTCTGAATTGTAAAGAAAGGAGCATTGCATTTATTTAACCCTGCTCTTCACAATATTTTGCAAGTCTTTCAAAACTCACTTCCTCCCCCTGATACAAAAGGGAAAACATATGCAGGGAGGAGGGAAGGGAAAAGAGAAGAAGGAAAGAAGCCTCATACCACTGTATTTCTGTATCAATATACCAACTTTGGTAATTAAAGAAAAAAAAAAGGACAAGGGGGGCTGATTGCCCCAAGAAACAGTAGAGATAATGAATCAATACAAAATTTAAGAGCAGTGTAGCCTGCTATAGGGGTTCAAATAGAAATAAATGAATTGATACAATTAAAAACAGTGTGAACGTTCCCACCGGTATATATACCACATGACCATGAAAATAAATGAATCAGTACAATAAAGGTATGAAAAGAATCAGTATAACTGGGCTTCTTTTTTCAGCTGTGATTAGATTACTGAAAGTCAGTATTACAAACAAATTCAGGAATTCAAGTTATAGCAAAGCACAGGTAGAGTTTGTTGCCCAATCAAGGAACTTGTGCCTTTTATTCTTTCCTCTTAGAAAAGAGTTGATGGACAACCTGAGCAGATGAAGCCACACAAAAGCCAGAATGTTCTTCCCAGAGAGGTTGTAGTTAAGCTAGAGCCTGAAAAGTTTTGACTGATCACAGGAATTGGGATATTCTGGGCATTACAGTCCTAAAAAAGGAAAGAAATCCAAGCTCTGATACAGAGGTAAAGATAATGCTTTTTAGTGTTGCTATTGTGCAATTACTGAGAATCAGCAACACCTTGCTCACCTTGCAAAACCCATCTATTGCAATGACCTACTAGATCTCATATCATCTCAACTATCTTCTGTCTGTCCCTAATTATACCATCCAGCCTCCAACATGAAGCTCTTAAAAACCATTCCTAAATCTAGCTAAAAGTTGCTCTGATTCAACAAACCAATTGTGTTTCCAGATACTTTTTTGTGTCTCCACAACGTGTCTTCTTCTCTCCCCCCCACCTCCTTCTGCCACCCTGCTCTTCAAGGAAACTAAAATCTACCAGTCTGAGCATGTCACTTCTAGTCTTTGAACTGGGATGGCTGTCCAGAGCAGCTGTGGACACAATAAACTGCTGTGAGCTTTTATATCAAACTGTGAGAGCAAACGGAAAACATGAAATAGAAAATCACACTTTACTAGTTTACTAATTTAATGAAAAATACCTCACTGTGAAAAATACTTCACTGTGGCAGTGCTGTAACATTGTTCTAAAGGGGCCTCATTCCACAAGCCAACAAGAATCCATGCACTAGTACCCAGATCTAGTACAGGAGCAAAACTTTGCTGCCAGACATGGTCAGCTTGTGAAATTCTGGAAGACAATTTGTAGCTGATCCTGAATGTTTCTATTAAAAAATAATTCTTTTCAGAAGGTCAACCTGATAAATGTATGACAGGAACTGTCATTTAAATTTCTTGTCCTTGACTCCCATTTCTGTAGGTATAAATTAACACCAAGGATAAAAAAGAAACCACAGAAAAATAAATGGATAAGTTATTCATTATGCTTGCTAGATAGAATGTAGTAGTTCAGGTTAAGTAATATTGTCTTTATCTTTCAGAAAAGGCAAGGACTCGTTAAATTTTTTTTACTTTCTTCCACAACCAGAGACACAAATCCTACTGATTTCATGGAGATTTTGTTGGCTTTGCTGCACTATGAAGCCCACACTCATCCAACCCCCCCAGTCCAAAAGCAGATCATCATGGCTGTCCTGCATAGTCTAATTCCTTCTTGAAGAAGAAACAAAACAAAGTCAGTGTGGATCGGGGATGTGTATATTGACAAATAATGCAGGAAATGCATTGGGTCAGTCAGATTTGTATATTTTTTATTGACTACATAATGTGCAAGTCAAAGTGAATCAGCCTGGAACTACCCCACACCATCCATACTTTGTCCTCCATCAATGCAACTTCCACTTTTTCTTTCCAATTAAATACATTTACATTGGTTCAGGTTTAAGCCAATGCAGCTTCATGGATGTACAGGAAACCAGAAGTTGGGGAGAGAGGAAGCAAAGGGGCACTCACAGGTATATCAGTTCCCTTCAACTCAGCACTCCTTCTCTCCAAACCATTTGTCTTGTCTTGTCTCATCTTGTTGGCTTGGTGCAAGCACTAGGGCACCTATGGAGACAAAAGAGAGAGAAGGAGGAGGAAATTGACTGATCTTGCAAACCTTTCTTTACAAGACCAGCTGGTGGAAGTTCATTTGCTTTAGCCAGCCAGTCAGGAGTCAGAGAGGAGAAAATTGGCAGGCAATCCTTGTTTTCAGTTTGTTAAGGTAATTCTGCTGTAACTGTGCCTCCTGCAAATCTGGACGGCTAATGTAGAGCTGCCTTAACAAGCCACAAGGCTTATTGCCAGTTTCCTCCTCTCTCTGTGCTGACTCTTGTATGGTCACCTAAAGTGAATTCACCTGGGAAAATCCAACTTCCTGGGTGCAAATTCACAGTGGATTGCTTTTACTTTTCCTGCTGTGTAGTTGCACCCTATGTCTATACTGCATATAGCTGAAAGGCAAGGTACCATTAGGGGAGTCAAATGATGGCATCCTTCATTCAGAACGTTATTGGGGTGGGGTTTGTTCAATATACAGTATAAAATGATTGCTCTGGAAGTAGCATCATATAGCATGGAAAGCCATGCCATGCCATGGAAAGCCATGCCCTGGAGTTTACTTTTCCTCTCCAGCTTTGCTGATTTTTAAAAAAGTAAGATCAGTTTTTGAGAAACCTATGCTGGATCTTGAAAATCAAAGTGCTTACAAAACAACTATTTTATTATCTATTCTAGAGCCTTTTCTAATATGGAAGTCAAGCAGAATAGTCAGTAGTTGTCCAGATCTTCTTTCTTCCTCTTTTTATTGAAGATGGAGATAGTGTTTGTTCATCTCCAGTCCTCGGGGGTTTCACCTATTCTCTAAGAATTCTCAAACATAGTAGAAAAAGTTCTGAGATTGTATCTCTAACACCGATTAGTACCTTTGCTGCAGTTAATCTGGTCCAGGAGACATGAGGCCATTTAAAGTAGCTAGATATTCCCATATGATCTCTTTATCTATCTTGGGCAGCAACCCCTCTCTTCCTCTTTTATTCTACCTGCATTAGGTGGAACACTGGTTTTGGCAAAAGACAGAAGCAAAGCAGCTGTTCAGCAGTTCTGCATTCTCTCTTTTACCCATTAGTGTTTTCTCCATCCTCTCGTTTCTGCTAACTACTGTATACTTGTTCTTTTTTGCTTTGAATGCAGCTGGGAGAAAAAAGAGTTTTTACTTCTCTTGTAAGTCCGAACTAATTTTGACTATTCCTAATCTTTTGTCTGCCATAGTTGTTTGTATTCTTCCTTCATGGTTTGCCCCTCTTTTTGTTTCCTATACTGGCTCCCTTTAAATCTTAGCTCATTTGAAATCTTGTTATACAGCCACTCTGGTTTCCTTAGACATCTCTCACTTTTTTTTTCCTCATAGAAATTGTTTATGATTATGCTTTGAGCAGCATTATCATTTTGTGGCTACTGCTGAAACCAACTAGTCAGTTGCAGCTCTGATTAGTAAGTCTGGGGTAAGCAAGGCAAATTGAAATACCACACTACCAGCTTAATTTAATTTAGATGCAAATACAGTTGCATGTTAGGCCAGCTCTTGAAGAGTACAGTGTGTGCAGGAAACTCTTGTGCATTGAGACACAGCAGTAGATTTATTCACACTATCCAAAAAGAATGTGCTACTCTGAGGGGGGGCATGAACTAATTTTCTTCTCAGTTTATTTGGTATGCTGCAGTAGCCAAGATATATTTGCAGTATGTGCAAATATTTGCACATATTTGTGCAATATGTGCAGAAAACACTCTAGTGCGTGTTTTCTGAATCCAACTTGAACATCTCTTATTCCTCATTCCTATTTTATATTTCCACCAGCATAGCTTTCAGCAGTGAATTGCTAAAAGCCACAGAATCAGAGTAGGCATTTCCTATTGTATACTGAGTCACACCATTGATTTTTTACTTAATTCATGAAAATTCACTGCTGAAAGTTATGTCACTGGTGTTACGCATGTGGGCATAACTAACAGGATTCCTGGATATACTGTACACAGTAAATGCCTTTGGGTAAGGGCTTTTTTGTGGTTTTGTTTGTTTGTTTGTAAACTTTTGAGCACCACTTTATTTTCATGAGAAATGAATACAATGATCATATAATTGCTGTCATCTTTTATATCTTTATTCTTTGAGATTGGATTATTTAATGGCTGAAATCTTGTTGCTTAGTATAAGAAAAATTGTAACTTTAAGTCCATTTCTCCAGGCCAAGAAACAGTTGCCGTTGCTATTCTCAAGGACACACACATGCATCTAGCCAGTGTAATCTTAGCCCTTTGGTTATTTTAGTGGTTTTCTTCAGCTTTAATCTGATTTTTTATATTAATCATTCATGGCCTTTACCACATTCTGTTCCTAGTCATGTTTCTTTCAGACAGAAGAGGGCTTTCAAATCTTCTATTTCCAGGTGCATGGTCTATTTGATTTGTACATTAGCCATCTGATAACATTCATGTATACACATGTTTAATCAGTTGTGTGACGTTTCCAAAAAGAACAACACATTGTAGCTATCAAGTCATTCTATAAGCTTGTATTATGCCTCATTTCTGACTTTAGTCCAAAGTCTCCTTTGATGTTTGGTTCTGTTTTATTTCCTATTTTTGTGTTCTAGTCAGCTCTGACTATCAGCATATCCTCACTTAGCGATATCCTCACTAGATGACTTTTGGCCAGCAATATTCTCTCAGTGTCACCTGCCTTACAGGTTTGTTTTGTAAGGATTAAATGGGGAAGAAAAAAATGTGTGTTGTTTGAATTCCTTGGAGGTAAGGTAGGATAAATACATAACTAAAAATAGATACAAGTACTAGAAGGTCTCTTTTCTGAGATAAATCTGTTATGACAGAATATTTTCGCGCTGACCCTTTGGATTACTGGCTTTAAAAAAAATGGTTCTTTAAACTGTGTCATTTACAACCACGTGATCTGCTGCTTTTTTATTGGAGATGATAGTTATGCCCCTGCCATGATCATGAACCTGTTCTCATTTTGTTCAGTTAAGGCACTATTAAAAGCAGAAGAACTGACAAGAACTTTTTTGTCTTGGTCATTTGGTGGAAACTCTACTGCTCATTTCCCCTAGGTTTTGGCTTCTACCTTTTTCACTTACAATAAGAGTATGCTGCAACTACAGTGGCAATAACAGAAAACAGAGGAGCAGGGTGTATTCCAAAGTAGATATATAATGTCAGATTTTGCCTTCTAGCCTGAGGCATTAACATGTCAGTGTTCTCCCATTTTGCCTAATGTTCTTGAGTTTAATAGTGGGACTATCTAATGTATGTTGTGTTTCACTCCCAGCTGCTTAAAGGCAGCATATTTTTTTGTTTCCCTACTTGCTTGCACTTCAGCACCCATCATGCAATGTGTGGTTTCCCATAATTCCCCTGCTATTTCATTCATCACATTTAATATGTCAAGAAATGTAACTGTGCATTGTACTACCAACCTAAGCCCCACATTTTCATCTCATGATGTGTGACCTGGCCAATGTGATACTGCCTCCCATTATGTCATCAACATATGAGTGACGAAATTGCTATTTGGACGTATGTGCTCTGCTCATCCCTTTATATGTCACCTGAAATCATTTGAACTTCCAGTCAGCATACCTGCATCAGTTCCTGCCATTGTCTCTGGAGTACCTCATAAGGAGTTGTGCAGGAACTCATGTATTATTATCCCTGGGATGGTGAGTATATTGTTGACCACACAACCTCTCCTTCCTGAAATTCACAAGGACACCCCTGTACTTACTTATATCACAGGCATACATATAGTTGACTGTCAAACTGGTGTGCTGGTGGTGTTTTTCAGGGTAAAGTCATGAAAAAAAAAGGTGGGTACCAGAAGGCTTCCCTTTTCCTTTCCTCTCTGTTTCTGGGGTGTTTGTGTCTCTGTGTTTAGACTTCTGGCATGCTGTCACTCGGGACAGTTCTATAATTGCTTCTCTTGTTTCCTTCTTATTTTTGATCCACTTCTTCCTATCTTTCTTCACATCTATTTTGCATCCATTTTACATTCATTTACATACTGGTTTTGGAATTCTTCCCATTCTCGCAGTCACCTCTCCTTCTTAAACCTCAGGGCAACTGTATCCTTGCTATGCCTTTGGGGGGAGCAGTAGGCAGTAGGATATAATGTGACAGTGCTTTTCAATTACACCCAGTGTGGTCTATCGGAAAGAGTGATGGAGTAGAATTAAGGAGGCCTGGGTTCAAATCCCCCTCAGCTAAACTGACTGGGAGTGTAGAACTCATAAAGCCACTCCTTAAATATCTCACTTACCTTAAAAACCCTATTAGGGACTGTGGAGATCGCCCTTGTGGCTCTGTTTGTTGTGGCCCTCACAAAGGTTCTCTCCCTCTTCTTTTGTCTCGCTGTCACCCGGTATTATTTCCTTAATACCACCTCTGGGTGTTAGACACATGTGCTGCCAAATGCAAGGCTTATTGAACTTCAGAATCAGTTGGTTGGAACAACAGATAATCTTTTATTATTAATCATATCACACAGTAAATCACGTAATCACTGTAACAGGGGTTTGATTAGGTTTGGATAGGACGGGACATACATTCAGGCTTTTATTATATAATTTCAATCACTTAATATCTATCTTATTCTAGGTGTTCTCATTCCTGCTTGTTCAATCTCATAACCTTGTTCTTAATTCACTTTCCTAACTCTCTATCCAGATCACTCTAATTCTTCTCCTCTCTAAGCTCCAACTTCCCAACTGTCTAACTGTCTCCTTGGTTCCGCCCCTCCTGCTCTATCCTTGGCTCCTCCCTCTAGAGCTCCTGTGACTGACAGGCAGGAATGACGTCACCTTTAGGCATTTCATCACACACCTTCCCCCTTAAAAGTTTGTTTCAGGGAGCAAAACTTAAAGTAGTTTGCTCCATGAACAACATAAAACAGTTTTGTTATTTTCAACATGTATTAATACTATTAATAATACTTTACAATTCTAAATCACATTTATACTTACTTAAATAGTGCTGTGTAACTCATTCAACATTTGTATTATCATTGCTTACCATTAGTTCATTTCGCAGAAAGTTTCAATCACAGTTGTAATTGCTTATCTTTATTTGTACATTTCATAACTAAACCTATTATCACTTTTTATCACATTTTAAGTTCTTTTTTCCTTCTTTTCCATTCCTCAGTCTTCTGGTACTCTCGAGAGTGCGTCAGCTACTACGTTTTGAGTCCCTTTGACACTCTGTACCTTGAAGTCGAAGTCTTGTAGGGGTATGCCCCACCTCATCAACTTCTTATTGTTCGCTCTGACAGTCCGCAACCACAGCTGTGGGGAATGGTCTGTGCTTGGAACAAAATGTCTTCCCCATATGTACGGTCCGAGCTTCCGCAAAGACCATAAAATTGCCAGACACTCACGGTATATGATGGAAAGGTGTCTCTCGCCAGCCTGCAGCTTCTCGCTCAGGAACGTCACCAGATGAAGGTCCCCGTTGTCTTCCTCCTGTCTCAGCACGGCTCGCAGTCCAATGTGGGATGCCTCTGTGAAGACGGTGCACCCTCGCTGGAAATCTGGATCTCTCAGGGCAGGACCGGTCATCATCGCAGTCTCCAACCTCTCGAAGGTCTCCTCACAGTTGCTCGACCACAGGATCTCGCCAGCTTTTCTTTTAGGGGTTATGTCTGATAAAGGGGCCTCTATTTCGCTGAAGTTCTGGATAGAGCACCTCTCATAGCTAACTAACCCTAAGAAAGATCTTATCTTCTTTGCTGCTGTTCCAGGCCAGCTACTGATTTCTTTCATCTTCAGTGTTAGGAGTTTGATTATGGCTTCCCCAACAATATATCCTAGTTCTTTTAACTTGGAGTTACCCAGATGGCATTTGCTAACCTTCACTGTTAATCCAGCCTCATGTATTCTTAGTAGCACTATTTCATTATGGTCTAGGGGATCTGTCCCCGTCTGACTATAGATCCTTATCTCATTTTTGTATGCTACCGTGAATTCTCTACACTTGATCCAGTTCACATGGACCACTCTATGACCTTCCTTTCCTTCCTCCTGAATTACGTGATTTATTTCATTCATCTTTGATTTTATTCTAACAGGATTTGCCCAGTTTATTTGCATCTTATTTCCTTTTATATACTTCAGCCTCAGGACTTTCTCTCCCGGACTGAATGATCTTTCTCTGGCCTTTTTACTGTACCACAACTTGGGCTTCCCTTGTTGGCTCTGCAAGTATTCTGTGGTTAACTTCAGAGATTGTTTCAAGGGTTTCATTAACTTATTTATGTACTGGATCACTGACTCTGGGTATTCTCCCTGTTGTTTCTCCCAATTTTGTCTGTTTAAATCCCAGGGTCTCCGCACCTTCCCTCCAAATAACAGTTCAAATGGACTGAACTCAGTGCTTTCCTGGAGTACAGACCGGCATGCATATCCCCAGCGTTGTATCTCGTGATCCCAGTCATTGTGTTTTTCTGCTTTACAAGCTCTGATCATTCGTATTAGGGTCCCATTAAATTTTTCCCTGCTAGTTACTGTAGGGAATGGTCCCACAATGTCCAGGCCTAAGCGTTGGAAAGGGTTGGAGATGATGGGTAAAGGGCACAGTTTAGCTTTTGTTTTATCATTACTGCTCCCTTGTCTCTGGCATATGTCACAGCTCTGACAAAAGGCTTTTATTTGCTTCCCCATTTCTGGCCAATAGAAATTCTGGGAGATTCTTTGCTTGGTTCTTGTGATGCCTAAATGTGCTGACAAGGTGTCGGTGTGTCCCTTTTCTAATATTTTCCCTCTATATTTAGACGGGATTATTAGTTGTTTATGCAGGCTCTCACCTCCTCTTTTGGGATTTGTCAATGTTTCCCTGTACAACAAGTCTTTTTCTATCATGTACCTCTCAGGGTTCTCAGGGCTTACTGGCCTCTCGCTGACCATTTTAAAGCATATCTCCAGAGTAGGATCTGCTTTTTGTTCCCTTTTGAAGGTACTCTCTTGTGGGTTTCTCATGACTATTAATTCAGCTACCTTATCTGTTCCATTCTCATTGGTGTTAGTGAGGAGCAGCTCCCCTTTTTCCTCAGAGGTTAAGGTTGTTTCTTTGATTTCTTTTTGGGACCGGGTATTTATTAAAACCCTCTTAACGTGTTCAGTTAAGTCTAGCCCAATTAAGCAAGGCGTAGGAAGTTGATTGGAAATTCCTACCCTCCACCAGCCTGTCCACTCTTGATACTTCACTGGTATCCTTGCCACTGGTAGTGAAATTGTTTCTTCTCCTATCCCTTTAACCTTCAGATTTTCACCTGGTATTATATACTCTTGTGGGATTATTTCTGGGTGGCATACTGTCACCTGTGAGCATGAGTCCT
Organism: Intellagama lesueurii; assembly: GCA_037013535.1. NCBI lineage: Eukaryota > Metazoa > Chordata > Lepidosauria > Squamata > Agamidae > Intellagama > Intellagama lesueurii. The sequence goes on from JBAJHW010000003.1 coordinate 117,918,602, forward strand.
TTAGCGCCACATATTTAATTTTATTTATAAAGATATTGTCGCCAGAACATCTAACAAGCTGTTCCTGGTCATTTTCCATTATATAGCATTGGAGAACTTTAGCCACTGGGAGTTGTGATTCTTGCTGCTCTGGGCCCTCTGCTCTAGCAGTAACTGGTGTTCCTATGGAGCCCTCCCCAACAACTGTCCCTGTGGGTGCCTCATTTTGTTGTATGCAGTATACTTTCTTAGGCAAATTCCCATTTTGTTGCTCACTATTTCTGTTTTTAGCGCATTGTGCTATAAAGTGATTTCTTCCACCACACCCATAACAGGTTCTAGGGGTTTTTGATTCCAAACTTGGGAATGTATCTCCCTTTCCTTCCCAATTCCTGTATTTCTGCTGGTTCTGCTCTGAGGTTTTGCCCTTAAAATGGCTTCCAACTGCCTGTTGGTTCCTGAGGTACTCTCTGGGTTCCTTTTTTCTATCCTCCCAGGTTTTTCCTCCAACTTTTACCTTAGAATATTTTGGATTTCTTATATTTGTTATATGGTCCGCCATTTCACTGGCTTCCCCAATATTTCTCGGCTTTTTATCTGTCACCAGATACCTCAGTTCCCCAGGTAGAACTGAGAAGAATTGTTCAAGCCCTATTATATTTTTCATTTCTTCTAGGGTCTTAACTTCTGCCTGCTCCAGCCATTTATCAAGATATTTATTCATATTTGCTCCCAGTTGGGAGTAGGATTCATCTGGCTTTTTGATCAATGCTCAAAATTTTTGTCTTAGATTTTCTGCATTGATTCCAAAGTGTAGGAAGACCATCTTTTTGTATTCTTGGTAGTCCCTAGCTACCTCTACTGGCATCTGGGCATAGATTTCGGCCATTTCGCCGCTAATCTGAGACCTCATCACTACCATGCGTTCTGGCCCCTCCACACCGAAGTCCCAGCACGAGCGTTCGAACAGGATCATGAAGGCTTCGGGGTTATCGCCTTTCCTATATATAGGGAACTTCTTAAGGTCTGCTTTCGATAAGCGTCCCCCCTCAGAATTTGTGTTGGTGTTATTATTATTATTAGCTTGGGCTTCTGCTAGCTCCATTTGCCTCATTTCCAACTGAAAATTCATTTCTTTTTCCCTCAGGGCAATTTCTTGGGCTGCAGTCTCCACCCTAACTTTTTCTGCCTCAGCCCTTAATGCAGTCTCTCTTTCTCTCTCTCTTTCTTGGGCTGTAGCTTTTTCTTTATCCGCCTCCCTTTTAAATTCTAGCTCTTTTAATTTAAATGCTTGCTCCCTTTCAAATTTCCATTTTTGATACTCTAGTGAGGTAGATTCTCCCCTTGAGACAACTACTTCTTCCCCTGAGGCGGTTTCCTCCCCTGAGGCAACCTCGCCCCTTGAGGCAGTTTCCTCCCTTGAGGTATTACCCTCCTGAATTACAATTCCATCATCCTCCTGCTCTAAGATTCCCTCCCCGCGAGGTAAATCTTGTGGATTTGATGATGCTTCTTTTGCCACCTTTCCTTTCTTGGTAGGCATTTTTATTAGTGATTTGTTTGGATCCCTAAAGACAAGCCTCAATTCAAACGGTTTTTTTCCTTTCTTGAGTTAGAGAGACTGATACTGTTTCTATTAGCCTTCTGCTGGCAGCTACTGAGTTTTTGGTTACACTGTTTTCTCCTCTGGCCCTCAGCCAGTCCCTTGGCCTGATACAAAGTCTCTTTTTGCTCTTGGCCACAGAGAATAAACAGAAATATACGCCTTTAGAAATGGTCCCAGCCTTTACTGTTCAATCACCTCAGTTCTCTGTCCCCTCGGCCTCCACTTGTCCCTTCAATGCTCACTTAGAGCTTGGGTCCCAAGCTAGCCTGGACTTCACTTCACACGTGTGGTAATTTGAAACCTCCCTTGAATTTTCCCTCAGAGCTTTGCTTTACTATTTCAGTCCTTCTACGTTGTGTGACCTGGAGTCCCTAAGTTATTCCCTAAACAGAGGGTTCTCTACTCCTTCACACACGTCTCTCTGACTGATTAATAGTTCTCCTTAGCTCTGAAAATTCAATGGCTTTTCTTGCTGCACTATGATTTCTTTTGGCTCACTGGATTTCTACTTGAATCCCTTCACTTGTGGAATTCACACCTCTTGTGGGGATTCACTTCATATCCCACACCGCTGCCACCACTTGTGGGGATCGCCCTTGTGGCTGTGTTTGTTGTGGCCCTCACAAAGGTTCTCTCCCTCTTCTTTTGTCTCGCTGTCACCCGGTATTATTTCCTTAATACCACCTCTGGGTGTTAGACACATGTGCTGCCAAATGCAAGGCTTATTGAACTTCGGAATCAGTTGGTTGGAACAACAGATAATCTTTTATTATTAATCATATCACACAGTAAATCATGTAATCACTGTAACAGGGGTTTGATTAGGTTTGGATAGGATGGGACATACATTCAGGCTTTTATTATATAATTTCAATCACTTAATATCTAACTTATTCTAGGTGTTCTCATTCCTGCTTGTTCATTCTAATAACCTTGTTCTTAATTCACTTTCCTAACTCTCTATCCAGATCACTCTAATTCTTCTCCTCTCTAAGCTCCAACTTCCCAACTGTCTAACTGTCTAACTGTCCCCTTGGTTCCGCCCCTCCTGCTCTATCCTTGGCTCCTCCCTCTAGAGCTCCTGTGACTGACAGGCAGGAATGACGTCACCTTTAGGCATTTCGTCACAGGGACACTATAAGTCGGTTCTGACCTGACGGCATATAACAACAAGCTTTTCATGTATTTGTTTCATTTATCTACTGGTATCCCTTGCATGTGCTCCTATTTTTCCCAATATTCTACATGCTGCCTTTGGGTTTCCCACTGCCACTGTTCCCACAACTATTTCATTGGCAGCCATTCTAGGGGTTTATGTCCTCCACTAACTGCAAGGCTACAGCAATCTGTCCTTTCTTAGAATCCCCTGTTCCTCCTTTTCCTTACAAAAGACCAGGCCCTCTACTCTTTTTGCAAGGGTTATCTACAAAGGTGCCAGTTTTGTGCTGACACTGGTGGAGGACACATGCTTGCCATCTGCAGTAGGCTTTTGTAAAGGTACAACTGCTCCTTGCCCTTCCAAACAGTGTGGATAGGACAAGATCAGCCCATGCTAAGATCCCTATTAAATGCTGGTCACTGCACAGAAAGAATTGATGTAAGGCCAGCTTAGCTGTCACATTTTCTTTATAATGCAATACTCCCCAACAAATGTGAGTTTGTGAGGCTGGACAACACCAACTGCAACCAGAGAATACTCCACCACAGTTTCCAGAAACCTGTATCTCTGTCAGAATTAATGCATTGTTCCCATGGAACACAGCACCAAACTAAGTTGATCACAATGGAGGAGAGAACCTAGAAGGTGCTGTTGGGGGAATCCTGTTTGACACTCTTGCCATTGGCCTGTGGAGTCCCTCGGGGTTCTGTTTTGTTTCCTATGTGTGGCGAAATGCCACAGGTGACGTCATTCCTGCCTGTCAGTCACAGGAGCTCTAGAGGGAGGAGCCAAGGATAGAGCAGGAGGGGCGGAACCACAGGAGACAGTTAGACAGTTAGACAGTTGGAACCTGAGAAAGAGAGTTGAGAAGTTGGAGCTTAGAGAGAAGAGAAGAATTAGAGTGATCTGAGGAGAGAGTTAGGAAAGTGAATTAAGACTAAGGTTATTAGAGTGAACAAGCAGGAATGAGAACACCTAGAATAATAGAGATATTAAGTGATTGAAAGTATATAACACAAGCCTGAATATATGTCCCGTCCTACCCAAACTTAATCAGACCCCTGTTACCGTGACTACGTGATTTACTTTGTGAAATGATTAATAATAAAAGGTTATCTGTTATTCAAACCAACTGATTCTGTAGTTCAATAAACCTGGCAATTGGCAGCACATGTGTCTAACACTCAGAGGTGGTATTAAGATAATAATACCTGGTGACAAGTGAGAAGAAACAAGAGGGAGAGAACCTTTGTGAGGGCCACAACAAACACAGCCACAAGGGCGATCCCCACAAGTGGTGGCAGCGGTGTGGGAACCGAAGTGAATCCCCACAAGCGGTGTGGGATCCGAAGTGAATCCCCACAAGGTGTGGGATACAAAGTGAATCCCCACATGAGGTGTGGATCCCACAAGTGAAGGGATTCAAGTAGAAATCCAGTGAGCCAAAAGAAATAATAGTCCAGCAAGAAAAGCCATTGAATTTTCAGAGCTAAGGAGAACTATTAATCAGTCAGAGAGACGTGTGTGAAGGAGTAGTGAACCCTCTGTTTAGGGAATAACTTAGGGACTCCAGGTCACACAACGTAGAAGGACTGAAATAGTAAAGCAAAGTTCTGAGGGAAAATTCAAGGGGGGGTTTCAAATTACCTCACGGGTGAAGTGAAGTCCAGGCTAGCTTGGGACCCAAGCTCTAAGTGAGCATTGCAGGGACAAGTGGAGGCCGAAGGGATAAAGAACTGAGGTGATTGAACAGTAAAGGCTGGGACCATTACTAAAGGCAAATATTTCTGTTTATTCTCTGTGGCCAAGAGCAAAAAGAGACATTGTATCAGGCCAAGGGACTGGCTGAGGGCCAGAGGAGAAAAACAGTGTAACCAAAAAAACTCAGTAGCTGCCAGCGAAAAGCTAATAGAAACAGTATCACTCTCTCTCTAACTCAAGAAAGGAAAAAAGCCGTTTGAATTGAGGCTTGTCTTTAGAGATCCAAACAAATCATAAATAAAGATGCCTACCAAGAAAGGAAAGGGGGCAAAAGAGGCATCATCAAAGCCACAAGATTTACCTCGTGAGGAGGGAATCTTAGAGCTGGAGGAGGAGGATGGAATTGTAATCCAGGAGGGTAATACCTCAAGGGAGGAAACCGCCTCAAGGGAAGAAGTAGTTGTCTCAAGGGGAGAATCTACCTCACTAGAGTATCTAAAATGGAAATTTGAAAGGGAGCAAGCATTTAAATTAAAAGAGTTAGAATTTAAAGCTAAAGCCCAAGAAAGAGAGACTGCATTAAGGGCTGAGACAGAAAAAGCTAGGGCGGAGACTGCAGCCCAGGAGATTGCCCTGAGGGAAAAAGAAATGAATTTTCAGTTGGAAATGAGGCGAATGGAGCTAGCAGAAGCCCAAGCTAATAATAATAACAACACCAACACAAATTCTGAGGGGGGATGCTTATCGAAAGCAGACCTTAAGAAGTTCCCTATATATAGGACAGGCGATAACCCCGAAGCCTTCATGATCCTGTTCGAACGCTCGTGCTGGGACTTCGGTGTTGAAGGACCAGAAAGAATGGTAGTAATGAGGTCTCTGATTAGCGGTGAAATGGCCGAAATCTATGCCCAAATGCCAGAAGAGGTGGCTAGGGACTACCAAGAATACAAAAAGATGGTCTTCCTACACTTTGGCATCAATGCAGAAAATCTAAGACGGAAATTTAGAGCATTGATCAAAAAGCCAGATGAATCCTACTCCCAACTGGGAGCAAAAATGACTAAATATCTTGACAAATGGCTGGAGCAGGCAGAAGTTCAGACCCTAGAGGAAATGAAAAATATAATAGGGCTTGAACAATTCTTCTCAGTTCTACCTGGGGAACTGAGGTATCTGGTGACAGATAAAAAGCCGAAAAATATTAGGGAAGCCAGTGAAATGGCGGACCATATAACACATATAAGAAACCCAAGATATTCTGAGGTAAAAGTTGGAGGAAAAACCTGGGAGGATAGAAAAAAGGAACCCAGAGAGTACCTCAGGAACCAACAGGCAGTTGGAAACCATTTTAAGGGCCAAACCTCAGAGCAGAGCCAGCAGAGATATAAGAACTGGGAAGGAAAGGGAGATGAGTCCCCAAGTTTGGAACAAAGAGTCTCTAGATCCTGCTTTGGCTGTGGGGAAAAAGGACACTTCATAGCTCAATTTGCTAAGAATAGGGAGTTTGGGCAACAAAAAGTGAATTTGCCTAAGAAAGTATACTGCATACAGCAGAATAAAGCACCGACAGGGGCAGTTGAAGTGGGCGCCATAGCAACCCCAGTTACTGCTAGAGCAGAGAGCCCAGAACAACAAGAACAACAACTCCCAATAGCTAAAATTCTCCAGTGTTATTTGATTGAAAGTAACCAGGAACTTGTTAGATGTTCTGGGGATAAGATTTATATAAATGAGACTAAATATCTAGCTCTAAAAGACTCGTGCTCTCAGGTGACGTTATGCCATCCAGAAATAATCCCTCCAGAATATATATTGAAAGATGAAAGCCTAACAGTCAAAGGAATTGGGGCAGAGATAATTATGTTACCAGTGGCGAAAATACCGATAAAATATCAAGGGTGGACTGGGATGTGGAAAACAGGAATTACTGATCAATTACCAGCTCCATGCCTAATAGGGATAGATCTCTCTGAACATGTCAAGAGTGTTTTAGTGAATACGCGCTCCCAGAAAGAAAATAAAGAAATATCGGAAGAAAGACATGGATTCCCTAATGAACTAATAAGAGGGAACGATGAGATAGCTGATTTAGTAACCATGAGGAATCCAAACAAGAGTACATTTAAAAAGGAACAAAAAGCAGATTCTACCTTGGAACAATACTTTAAAATGGTTAGCGAAGGACCAGTAAACCCTGAGAACCCCGAGAGGTACTTTGAGGAAAAAGACCTTTTATATAGGGAGAGCTTAATAAATCCCAGGAGGAAGGGGAAGAAATTTAATGGAACCCTCATGCGTATGATTAGGGCATACACTGCAGGGGGAACCCTCATGCGTATGATTAGGGCATACACTGCAGGGAATCCCAATAATTGGGACCATAAATTACAACAATTACTGTACGCTTATAGATCTGTACCCCAGGAAAGCACCGGGTTCAGTCCTTTCGAACTGGTGTTTGGGAGGAAGGTGCGGGGACCCCTAGATTTACTCCGACAAAATTGGGAGGAACTAGAGGAGGAGCAAGATCCTGAAACAGTAATTCAATACGTAGATAACTTATTGAACACCTTGCAGAAATCTCTAAAGATTGCAGCAGAGAATTTACAGGGCCAGCAAAAGAAACAAAACCTAGGGTATGACAAAAAGGCCAGAGAGAGAACATTCAATCCTAGAGATGAGGTTTTGGTGTTAAAACCTGTCCAAGGAGATAAATTGCCAGTAAACTGGGCAGATTTTTGTAAAATAAAATCCAAAAGGAGTGAAATAACTTATATTATTCAGGAGGAAGGAGAAGCCGGACAAATAGTGGTACAGGTTAAGAGGATTGAACCGGACCATGGGAAAGAAAACAGTGAAACATGCACAATGAGACAAGTGCCCAGAAAGAAATATGAAAGGCAATACTGGGAAGGAAGAGGTATACTCTATAACTGGGAGAAAATAATAATAAGCTTTACTCTGCTCATGAAACTAATAATAGAAGCAAGAGTAAAAGTTTTAATAAGGATAGCAGGCTATTGGATAGGTATAGCCTCTCCTTTAGAAAATTTAAAAGTTAAAAGAAAAGCTGAGAGGATCCGGAGGTCGAGCGGAGGCCAGGAGACCGTCGGAAAGGTGCAGACTGCAGGGATGGCCGATCATGTCGTAGGAGGTCCAGAGTTCGGGGGGGACTACACCATCTTCGCTGACGCTGAAGAGTCCAAATTCGAACCAGGAGCCGTGCTGTGCCGAGAGAAGGACAAAGGGAACCTGCACCAGGTGGCTCTGAGCAACAAGAAACTCCAGGCAGGTGAGAGACATTGGCTTAACAATGTGAAAGCAAACTTATTAAATGGTAGGACATTGCCAAGAATGAAGTCTTACGTGGGAGGGATGAGATTCATCCTTGGGACAGATTCATTTCCTCTCATGGAGGTACAAACTGTGAAATCCTATAAAAACAAGCTTGCAAAATGGACTAGGAACTTGCAAGATGTTGAATTTGAAATCTGCAGAAAAGGAAAGACTCACAAGATGGTTGCTGAAGCCTGGTCTCGAAGACTTAATAAAGAATAAACAGACAGCAAAATGTAATGAAATGAAATAAAGAGTTCTATTTCTGTATAAATAAAAGAAAAAAAAGAATGTAAAAATGCAATTGTTAGATGAAATAATGGTAAGCAATGATAAAGTATTATAGTGGGTAAAATTTGAAAGTGTTGTAAATGTTGATGGAGTTTAAATGTGGTGAGTCTTAATGTGATTCAAAATGTAAAGTGAAAAATGTTTATTATTATATGTTGTGTGAAATATTACTAAACTGTTTCTATGTTGTTCATGGAGCAAACTACTTTAAGTTTTGCTCCCTGAAACAAACTTTTTAAGGGGGAAGGTGTGTGGCGAAATGCCACAGGTGACGTCATTCCTGCCTGTCAGTCACAGGAGCTCTAGAGGGAGGAGCCAAGGATAGAGCAGGAGGGGCGGAACCACAGGAGACAGTTAGACAGTTAGACAGTTGGAACCTGAGAAAGAGAGTTGAGAAGTTGGAGCTTAGAGAGAAGAGAAGAATTAGAGTGATCTGAGGAGAGAGTTAGGGAAGTGAATTAAGACTAAGGTTATTAGAGTGAACAAGCAGGAATGAGAACACCTAGAATAATAGAGATATTAAGTGATTGAAAGTATATAACACAAGCCTGAATATATGTCCCGTCCTACCCAAACTTAATCAGACCCCTGTTACCGTGACTACGTGATTTACTTTGTGAAATGATTAATAATAAAAGGTTATCTGTTATTCAAACCAACTGATTCTGTAGTTCAATAAACCTGGCAATTGGCAGCACATGTGTCTAACACTCAGAGGTGGTATTAAGATAATAATACCTGGTGACAAGTGAGAAGAAACAAGAGGGAGAGAACCTTTGTGAGGGCCACAACAAACACAGCCACAAGGGCGATCCCCACACTATGTTACTTAACATCTACATGAAACCACTGGAAGAGACTGTCTGGAGTTTCAGGGTTTTGTGTCATCAATATGTGGATGACACCCAACTCAATCTCTCCATGCCACCTAAATCCAAGGAAACAGTTTCAGTTCCAGATCAGTGTCTGGTATCAGTAGTGGAGTGGATGAGGGTTTATAAACTGAAACTGAATCCAGACAAGACAGAGATGCTCTTGTTCAGTTGTAAGGCAGATCAAGGAATAGGGATGCAGCCTGTGCTGGATGGGGTTACACTCCATCTGAAAACACAGGTCTGCAGCTTGGGGGTTCTCCTGGATTTGTCTCTGAGTCTAAACAGCCAGGTTTAGGTGATGGCCAGGAATGCATTTGCAAAATTAAAAGTAATGTGCCAGCTGTGCCTAATGTGAAACCTACACAAATAGATGGTTTGTTTCATTGTGCACTTCTGTCAGATAGACCCCTTAAGACACATCTCATTACAGCCAACCTGTGCTGCCACAATTCTTTCTTGTTGCAGCTGCACATTTGTTCACTTTTACTATATGTAGGAAACTAAAACCAGGTGTGAGACTTGATTGGATTAACCTTTCATTCACTTATGGATGACACCATGGTTCCGGAGAATTCAATGCAGATCCTGACATGTGTGGATGAGATAGTTACACAACAGTAGGTTATGTCCCATTACACTTTTGGCAACACACAATGATGTTTAGTGCTATACATCTCATGCTACTCCCAACCAAAGGGGGAATTTGTCTTTTAGTGACACATCTCTTTTCATAGCAAATAAAGATGCTACTTGTTTTGTCATCATCCCTCTGTGGCAGCATACAGTTGAGACTTCTCACAACTGCAGGATGCCATGGCCCTGTTTGGTTTTCACCACGTGTCGTCATCCTTGGCAATGTCTACTCTTCTGTTCCTTCTTTTCTTTCTTCTCTGATTCTCCACTTCATTCAGAACTGTCTAGAACAATGCTTGCCACTCACTATGCATGTACCTAGCCTCTTCATTTCACAAGATTATAAATTTTAGTAGGTCCAGATTATTAAAATTGGTTGGAATTCCTGGGGAGGGACCATTACTATGGCTTACATGTTCACAGTGCATTGACATGCATCCCATACCAGCTTTTCTCTTCCCACAGAATATGAATATGGCACATCAAACAATGCACCACATCATCTTGTTTCATAGCTGTATTCACTGTTGAAGTGGCTTTGTTTTTTCTATCCAAATACTGTGGTAAACTCAGCAAACTAAGGGATATCTTGGTAGAGTCTAACTGTCCACACATTGGTGTTGAACTTAGCACTAGTCTACACTGAATAACAACAAAAGCTGTGGCTCTAACCTCCACAACCATTGGGCATGTTCAGGAACAGCACTAACTGAATGATATCACAGTAATTGACTAATCTCCTCCCACCTAGCATTATCTTTTTTTTTTCATTTAAGGGATGGTAAATACTTCTGGAAAAAACGTACCTGTCTCTCACAGTTATTGATAAATGAGGTGGATTGTGCTGTTCTAATTCACTGAGGAAATGTGGCATATAAATATTGTCTGAAAAGTTTTGTCTGTTGAGTCACAAATTGCAAATCTGTTAAAAAACAGAAGTGAAGAAAACATTCCTCTTTCAGGTACTATCTTATGTTTCTTGTGAAATGCTCCCTACACACAATACAGTTCCCACAACATAAAAGCAGTTTCTTCAACTTGTCAAGTGGGAATTTTGAATCTCTATATTTTCTCCATTGTTTCATTGCAGCCTTCACTTCCTCCTCATCTTCATAATGGTTGCTTTTCAATTTCAATTTCATGTGAGAATTGTAAGTTGCAAGGTAAGGGCTGTAGGGAGGGTTAGGGCTAGGCAGACAAGTATGCTTGGTTGATGCAACAGTCACTTTGAATCATGCCACTCACAAGTGTTTTTCATCAACACATTTGTCATCATAAACATTTGCCTTCATTCGCTGATGTATTTCAGCAGGAATACATTTTTCTGCAGCTAAAACTCACTAATAGCACACTGCTAAATGATGGCTATTCACTGAATTTGATGGCTACTAACTTAATTTGCATGATATCTCAGCTGCCTTTGATACCATCGACCACGGTATCCTCCTGGGGAGGCTCTCCGAGTTCGGATTTGGTGGTCTGGCGCTCGTCTGGCTCCGATCCTTCTTGGAGGACTGTCCTCAGAGACTACAGCTTGGGGAGAGTGTATCGGCTCTGTGGAATCTCAATTGTGGGGTCCCGCAGGGCTTGATTATCTCCCCAATGCTGTTTAATATCTACATGAGGCCGCTGGGTCAAGTCATCAGGGGGTGTGGGGCTTCATGTCATCAGTATGCTGATGACACCCAGCTCTACATCTCCTTTTCTCCAACTGCAGTGGATGCCGTTCTGTCCCTTCAGCGCTGCTTGGAGTCTGTGCTGCAATGGATGCAGGAAAATGGGCTGAGGCTGAACCCGGACAAGACGGAGGTCCTGAGGGTGGGTGGCCCCACCATTGATGGTTTGGGAAACTCCCTCTCCTTTGGGGGGGATGACTCTCACCATGAAGAGTGAGGTTCGCAGCTTGGGGATCCATCTGGATCCGGCGCTTACTATGGAAACCCAGGTAGCGTCAGTGGTCCGCACTGCCTACTTCCATCTTTGGTGGATTGCCCAGCTGCGTTCCTATCTTGATGTTGGGGCGCTCACCACTCTGGTCCATGTGCTTGTAGTCTCGAGATTAGACTACTGTAATGTGCTCTACGTGGGGCTACCTTTGAGATTGGTGCGGAAGCTTCAAATGGTGCAGAATGCGGCGGCCAGACTTCTCACTGGGGTGAGAAAGCATCATCATATCTCCCCCACTCTGGCTGCCCTGCATTGGCTGCCCGTTCATTTCCTCATTGATTTCAAAGTGTTAATGATGACATATAAAGCCCTAAACAGTTTAGGATCTCAATATCTAGTGGAACGCCTTCTCCCACCTAGATCTACCCGAATCACTTTCTTTAGCCAGGATGGACGGCTGAGGGGCCTAACGTCGAGGGAGGCCCAAAGAGAAAGAACAATAAATCGGGCCTTCTTGGCAGTGGCCCCTTGCCTTTGGAACAATCTCCCCCTGGAAATTCATCTGGCTCCCTCACTGGGTGTTTTTAAGAGCAAACTCAAGATCTGGCTCTTTAGGCAGGCCTTCCCTCCTGTCAATACCAAATTTATCCATTGCCATCTCTTGTTGTATTATTGTTGTTGTGCTATTTTATGTTGTTATTATTTGTACTGTTGTTAGCCACCCAGAGTAGACTTCGGTCTAGATGGGCGGGGTATAAATTAATTAATTAAATTAATTAATTATAATATAGAAATGCAGTGTCATATGTGTGCAAGGCATGGATGAGCAACAAGAGCCTCTCTGCGAGGCATGAAGGTGCCGGGGAGGGGCTCCTTAGACCCCCCCTCCCGGCCGGAAGAGACAGATGCAGCCTCGTGGTAGTTCAGGCAAGCAGGCTGGGACTAGAGATGCCTTTAAAAAGGCTGGCCAGCCCTGCATCCCCCCTCCTTCATCAGCTGCATCAGCCCATCTGCTCACTTTGTATAGTAGGGATGACAGTAGCTGGTTGCTTTGAGGCCGGATGGGAATTTTTGACTTGCACCCAAATTGGCCCTGGGTGCGAGTGGTTTTTCACCTATCCCATTCTTACTAGCGAGGGTGGTTACGGGCAGTTAATAAGAGGTTAGCATATTAATTAGGTCACAATGGCGAGTAGTGCAAAAGAAACAGGTTCAGGTGAGTTCCAAAGGAGGCACCCAGGGGGTACAAAGCACCCCTCCTCTCAGAATGGCATTAGAATTTAGCCGAGGGGAGGGGAAGCTGGGTACTCCGACTATTGGAGGCCCGAAGGCATGCTGTATAGTAGGACAGCACGCTTTCGGAATAGGAACTCGCTAGGGTGAGGTCTGGACTGGAAGGTGAAAGTAGACTCCAGTTACAGACCATTTTTAAAGTATGGTGGCCCCCCTTGTGAAAGGGGAATTTTAAGTTAAAATAAGTTAATAAAGTTGTAGCCCAGTTTACCCCATGTTACTGTGTCTCATCTCGTTATTTTGGGCTGGACGGGCAATCGAGTGACATGTCAGTCTACTTAGTCAGCTGCTACCCTCAAACAGGTGACATTTTTCAGATGACCCTCATGGAGTGAATGAAGTTGACATTAAAGCATTTGAAAGGAAATGTAGATTAGCTGTACATATATATGTTGATTTTGGGAGTCAAAACATTCTGACCTATTGCAATTTGTCAATGATTGGAAAGGAAATACCCTACACAGACTTCTGGAGAGCCAATATATGGGTATGAACCTTTCCTCTGCAGGCAGTAAAGAGGTGCTGGATGCTTCCCTGCTCACATATTAGAGGGAACTGGATAAGTAACACCTGAACAGGGTTTTAGTTATTAGTTATTGCCCAAGATATTGTTCAGTTACAGTTGCAAATAACTACTACTTCCAAGCTCTGAATTTCTCTCTCTCTCTCTCTCTGTCTCTCTCTGTGTGTGTGTGTGTGTGAGAGAGAGAGAGAGGGGGGGGGAGGAAGAATTAATGGTCTGTCCCTGTGTGTTGTGCTTAAATTTATTTTGTGTGCCCCTCATTATCTACCTACTTTCCCATTGTTATTACTTTTTTGTTCACTAAGGTGTGTGTTCCTCCCCCTCTTTCTCCTTCAGGCAACGTTCCGTTTTTAGAAAGAAGACTTCTTGCCTCTAATAGCTTCCTTGACATTGCTCATTAACTATGCTCACATCTTCCAAGATTTGGTGGCACCTTTCCTGATCTACAGTATACATTCTTGTACATTTTCTATTATTTTTGTTTTGGATATTTCCTAAGCATATGTGAGAATGGTTTATATTAATTGCTTATGCCCAATCAATGCCATGCCTAGTTTGGCCCTCAAAAGAGCAAACTTTGTATGACTACTAGCCAGTTTTGGAGTGGAGAATAATTTCTCACTGTCATCTTGCATCTATGATTATGAACCTTAAAGTTGTATGGGAACTGAAATCCTCTAATGGGCTTTCTTGCTAGGAAAGGATTTTTTTAAAATGCTCATAATTTAACTACTGTATTAAGGATAGGAGGATTCCATCCCATCCTGGATCCCTCAATAGCCAAAAGCCTCTTAATGAAAGAATCTTTTTATAAATGTACAGCAAGCCCAAAGGGATATTCTGAACTTTGCTTGGTAAGAAACATTGAGAACCTTTAATAATAATAATAATAATAATAATAATAATAATAATAATAATAATAATAATAATAATAATAATAATAATAATAATAATAATAATAATAATAATAATAATAATAATAATAATAATAATAATAATAATAATAATAATTTTGTTTCCACTGACTTTCTTCCTCTAAGAAGGAATCAGTGGAGAAAATGTTCGAAAGAATGACCCACTTTAAGGGTAATCTATCTTTGAAACTCATTACCTGGAGCAGCTGCTGTGGTTAAAGCAGTCTCTTGGAGAATAATATTGGGAGGGGGGAGGTGGCTTTCCCTCTTTTTGAAATCTGCAAAAAAGTGTAACACGTTGCTAGAAGGAGTCTACCATTTGGTTCATTGCCTTGCCTCCCTCAACAGAGAAGTTTTAAAGTATCCTGATGTCCAGCTAAATTGCCTCTTCTTCTGATATCCCACAGATTTTATGGTTACTGAAAGGTAGGCCTCACCAATAAATCAAGCAGCCAGGTAACTGGCTAGCTGTTTTAAACAGCATGCCATTAAGGTTTCTGTCCTTCGAATCTGTCAGAACAAACCTGTAGTGAATACTCCACACGTACAGGTTGTGAGATCGAAGCAGTCATGTTATTCAGCAGGACAATTTGTCAGCTGTATGCTTCATCCCTTTGGATTTAAAAGAAGCAATAAGTATATTGCCCACTTACCCCGGAATAAACACGCGAGACCAGAAATATGGATTAAACACGGGCCACACTTTATTGAATATAATCATTGTTGCCAATCATTTGGCAAAGGGGGGTCCTGCCGTAGTGCAGATTCAGGTTTCAAAGACGTAGGTCTAAACGGACCCTTCTAACCAACCAATGTGCAACTCCCTGGCCCAAGTTCTCCCAGCCATGAAGACAGTGAGAAACTCTGCCGTCCCAAATTTGACCACCCAGGACCTTGAGCCACTCTCTCCTTGTTGACTGTTGGTCCGGGTGTATCCCCAGCGCATCTCCCCCCCCCCCAAGCACTGTAATCGCACAATCCGCAGTGCTGGGAGTTCAGATGAGCTATAATTACCTGCTATTGCTCTGGGACTCACCAAACTACCTGTTTAATCTGCACTAACCACACTAAGTCCCATGCCCGCCATCGAGCTCACTAAGCTCTAGCAGCCGACCCCCCTTGATGTCTTCCAGGAAGACATCCAAACCTCATTCAGACGGATGTAAACCATCATTCCGAAAAAAACAGGCCTATCCGTGGATCCTCTGGTGACCAATCACCGTTCCAGGCCGCTGCAATCAGCTCTGCAGACTACCCTGCTAACACTCCTTCATGCAGTGTTAGCGGGCCAAAAATTGCCTCACATCACATCGTGCCAGCCGAGGGATGATCATCGGCCATACGCTGCTCATAACAGGTTACCATGCCTTCACCGATCGGAAAACTCAGGCCTATCCGTGGATCCTCTGGTGACTAATCACCGATCCAGGCCACTGCAGATGGCTCTGCAGACTTCCCAGTTAACACTCCTTCATGCAGTGTTAGCGGGCCAAAAATGCCTCACATCCCATCGTGCCAGCCGAGGGATGATCATCGGCCATACTCTGCTCATAACAGGTTACCATGCCTTCACCGATCGGAAAACTCAGGCTTATCCGTGGATCCTCTGGTGACCAATCACCGATCCAGGCCGCTGCAGACAGCTCTGCAGACCACCCTGCTAACACTCTTTCGTGCGGTGTTAGTGGGCCAAAATTGCCTCACATCCCTCCATACCGTCTGCGGGATGATCATTGGCCGTATGATGTCCATAGCAGGGTACGTAACCCTTGACTGTGTGATGTCCCAAATCTCATCGAGGATCAAGCCTTTCCGCAGCTCCTGGTCAGGTCGTTACTGCCCAAGTGTATTACCCACACATATGGGGGATGTTGACCAAAGGCAGCCACACGGCAAAGTTGTCCTCTCAACATCCCACGGCGTCCTTTTCATTCGATAAGGGCTCTAGCTCCAAGTCCAAGACTGCTCCCCCATGGGGACGTGGCAGCATAC
The DNA here is from genome assembly GCA_037013535.1 of Intellagama lesueurii. Lineage (NCBI taxonomy): Eukaryota > Metazoa > Chordata > Lepidosauria > Squamata > Agamidae > Intellagama > Intellagama lesueurii. The sequence continues at coordinate 117,934,791 of JBAJHW010000003.1, forward strand.
TGAGCTGCCCAAGAAAAACATAGCTGCAGCCCATGGTCATGATGTGCTTCCTTCTCATCATTGCTATGGTATCTGCAAGATAAAACAAACTGGGCCACTACCTAGCCGTCAGGGGGTGCCTCGCTAATCGGCCTTGGATCGGTGGATGTGAATCTACACCTTCACGATAACTACCCAAACCTCCTGCCATTGCAGAGCCACTCCGGTTCTGTCTCCCTTTCCACTGGCTAAGGTAAAGGTAAAGGTTCCCCTTGACATTTAGTCCAGTTGTGTCCGACTCTCAGGGGCGGTGTTCATCCCCGTTTCCAAGCCATAGAGCCAGCGCTTGTCCGAAGACAGTTTCCGTGGTCATGTGGCCAGAGCGACTAGACATGGAACGCTGTTCCACTGGCCACCTCTTCACTAATCCTCATTGCACCAAAAAGTTATTAAGGATGCGGCCCTGAATAAAACAACTTCATAATCATCTCTACATATAACCTACCACTGCTTACAAATGCTTTCTACTATTCCCGGTGATATAGGTACTCCTGAATCCTTAAATCTGCCTCTTTCCTTAGACCAACCTCCAATCATTTTCCTAAGGCGGCAGTCTGAAGAATAATTCTGATACCATGAACTGTAGGGTAGAAAGCTTGCACTAATAACCTACCCTGTCTAGGTCCTGACCACGTAGGTTCTAAATCAACTAAGTTCCCAAGCTCGTGAACTCTGTACTCACTGCCTAGTACACTTATCATGTCCTCAGTGCCAGGGCCAGTCATATTGTCCCTTCACATCACCACACCAAATTGCCAAGCCCCCGGGGAAGAGTCTCTGTGAATTCGTTGACTCCTGGATCTAACTCCCTGAACCGCTTGATCAGTTGGCGTGATAATGCCTCGGCTAAGCTATTATCTACACCTGGTATGTGTCTAGCCTGGACCAGTGTCGTGACACGGTCTGAATGCACTTGGGGTTATTGATTATACAGACCACCGTCAGATTGTCACACCATAAACATAACACAGAGTTGGCCCATTCGCTTGCCCAAAGCTGCAATGCGCCAACTATGGGAAAAAAACTCCAAAAATGTCAGGTCTCTGGCGACCCCAGCGTGGTGCCATTCCTCCGGCCACCTGGCAGCGTACCATCTGTCTCTAAAATATATTCCAAACCCCAAGGAGCCTGCAGTGTCCGACTCAACCTGAAACTCCGCTCTAAGCATCCTCTCTCCTCTCCAAAATGAAATGCCATTGAATTCAGTTAGAAACTGCCTCCAAACTTTCAAATCCTCTCTCATGCCTTGAGTAACCCTGGTCCTATGCAAAGGACAGTTGAGCCCCTGTGTTGCATTACAAAGCCGACGCAGGAAGGCGCGACCCGGCGCCACAACTCTGCAGGCAAAATTCGGTTTCCTGTAACTCCCGCAGGGTCACTTTTGTCCTTTGTAGCATTGAGGCTACCCTAATCTTAAGGTCAGCTAACTTTTCTTGTGGGAACCTAGACAATTGCTGAACCGTGTGTAATTCAATACCTAAAAATGTCAGGGATGAAGATGGCGCTTCCGTTTTTTCCTCCGCCAGAGGTAAACCTAGTTCTTCAGCCATTGTTCAAAAAGTATCTAGGATAAATTTACATCTTCCTGTGTTCCTTTCACCACAGAAAGGATAATCATAAAGATAATGCACCGTATTTTTACTTCCAACCTTAGTCCTAAGCTTCCATTCAAGACAGGAACTAAAACGCTCAAAAGCTGTGCAGGAAACGGAGCAGCCCATGGGCAGTGCTCTATCTATATAGAAAAAACCCTGAAAATAGAGTCCTAACAGGTCAAAATCCTGTTGGTGGACTGGCAAAAATCCGAAATGCAGATTTTATGTTGCATTTTTTCCATACTGCCCCCACACCGCACCTACGAACCATGCCAACCGCCTCATCAAAGGAGGTATAGCGGACGGTGCAGAGTTCCTGAGGGATGGCATCATTAACCAAGCCCCCCTCAGGGTAAAACAGATTATGGATCAGCCTAAACTTGCCAGGTGCTTTCTTTGGTACAATTCCTAGATGTGAGACCCGCAATTTCTCCAAAGGAGATGTCGTAAATGGTCCCAACACCTTCCCCTTGCGTACCTCCTTGTCTATTTTTCCCTGAACTATACCTTCCATACCTTGTATGGATTTAAGGTTTCTTGCAAAAATGCTGTGCGTTCCCCTGCTGCTGGAATCCTAAAGACTTCTTGGAAACCCGATAGTAAATAATTGGCATCATCCCTTCTGGGATAATCGCGTAGCCCTGTGCCTAAGACTAAAATTTTAATTGGACTGGTCCCCTTTACCAGGGTTACCCCCTCCACTATTGGATTTCTTTCCACCTCTGGGGCCTTTTACCTGCCTCGGAGCACTGTCTCTAAAACATGTGGTGCTGGGGTGTTGTCCCCCGCACACCATGCATTCATGCCAAAATCTACACTGTTTCTTTGAGCACACACCTCTTGAGTTGTACTCCCAGCAGAGCAGGCAGGGTGGAACCACCTGCCCCACGCCTATAAGGGGAGTCACGGCCATGGATGCCTTCCTAATCAAATGCCCACTGTCTGCCCTGTCGCCTAAATTGGGCCTGGCCGGGGTAATTGACTGTAACCAAAGGCCTGCCAGCGGCTCAGCCCAATGCAAATTGGGATGAATGGCACTTCTCATACTGATGCCTCGTCCTAAGAAAGCCATGCTTGCCCTGCGAAATCCACGTATGCCCTATAAATAAGATCCCAATATTGGAATAGGGACAATGCCCGCCAGGGCTGGGCCCATACAACCACCCCAGTGTAATTAAGAAAACCCGGCAGCCAATTGGACCAAGTCCTATCTGGCCTCTTACGTCTGTGTCTCTCCTTGTCCCTCTCATCTTCCTTATCCAGCTCCTTCTTTTCTACATTTCTGTTCAATAGTTCAAACAAATCCACATACTTTCCTTTTCAGATCTTCTCCTTGGTTGCTGGTGTCAAGTGGTCGCCCAGCGGCATGGCCCGATCCCCAAATGGTAAAGCTTGTAAGGGCACGGTGTTATAACCCGCGTCCGGGACTGAAGGGTATGGCCAAACACCCATACCAGCCGCTTGAGTTACCGGAGCTGGTGTTGCATTTTGTGTGAATGGTGCTACCCATCCACCTAATTGGGCACCTGGATAGGGCCCCGAAGCGCTAGGCGCCCCAAAAGTCTGTGTGCTATATGTTACATAGGGGTGCGGGTTAACTTGGCCACTACCAGGCCAAGGCCATGCCGGCAGTGTTGCTGACGAGCCATGCGTGGCGTTTAAACTGCTGCCAGGCCAAGGCCAAGCTGGAAATGCTGCAGATGTGATTGGTGCAAGCGTTTGCCCCGTACCCGGCTCAGGCCAAGCTGGGAATTGCAGTGATGTATTGTATGTAGACTCACCCGATGAAAGGGTTGTGACCAGCTCATCCCTGCTCCCTGAGCCATCCTGACCAGCGTTACCAGTTGTCTCCTGTCCGCTCAAGGCTGGCGTTCTGGACAGTACCATAATTGGAGTGGACCTCTCTTCGTCCCTATCCCAATGCGAAGCCTGGGCCACCATGCCTTCGGCTTCCCATCCCGATGTTCCTTCATTGTGCTGTTCCGTTTCTAAAATGGCAAACTTCATCATTAAGTTGTCTGCTAATGCCCTAAGCTTAGCTCTATGGTGACCTTTGGATTCCCTAGCCGACTGGCGTGGCTGTGCCTCGCTAGCTTGAAGGGTTGTTTTCCCCTCATATTCCCCTGGCCCTTCGTCGGGGCCAATTTGCGTTTTAGCTTTACTACTGACCAAAAAACAAGATTTCAGGAACCTGGCCTCTGGTACGTGAAGCAATATCCGGCTTGCCCAGTCACACTGTCCAATGTGTAAGTATTTCATAAAAACCCTTATTAAATTTCACTTTATAGATATGTGAATATTATTAGTATTTATTAACTTATTTTCCAATTACTTTTTTTAAATTTAATTATAATTAATTAATTGATTACCCACTATTCGATTCTCCCTTATTAATCCCCACTCTTTTTTAAAAAATCCAAGTAATTAATTATCTTGCCACCTATGTGCTCAATCAATCAAATAATCAATTCAATTAAGGTACTAATTTTTATTAATGCACCAGCACTTTATTTGCTCACTATCTATAAAAAACCCCAGCGATTTGATTGGTTAATCCACCCAATTTCCTTTCCTTCTTTTTAATATATATATATATATATATATATATATATATATATATATATATATATATATATATATATATATATATATATATATATATATATATATATATATATATATATATATATATATATATATATATATATATATCCGGATCTAATTAATTCAAAATATCTTAAATTAAGACGAGTCCTAAATCGCCTCCGATAAATTATCCAAATCAAGGTGGGGTTATTAAACCACTAAGTGTCTGGGCAACTCTGCCCTTCGTATCAGCTATGGCCAAGCAGCCAACGGACTCCAAGTCAAATTAAGGCAGGCGCCAGGCGTTTTGAATCAATGGGGAAAAAAAGGGGAGAGGTGTGTGGCTTGTTGCCAAGCCTAATGGCCAAACCAGGCCACCTCCTGCTCGGGAACCCAACAACCAAGAGCACAAACAAGCCAGCTGCCCGACAAGTCACCCCAATCCCCACTCCACGCCAATCAACAACTTTCCCCCCAGCACCCACAGCCCCAAAGAAGTGTCAACGCAGCCGCGCGGTGTGCACAAGCGCTGCCGCCGCACCCCCCCAGCAATGTATACCAACAGTTAAATACCACCTAATGAAATATGAATTAACCTGAAATATAAGGTAAAAGAACAAGATTTTTTTAAAAAACACACAGGTTTTGAAACGCCGCTCAAACCGAGGGGGGAAGCTGATGCAACCCCCCGATCCATGAAAGCTGTGAGGACCTTTCTGCTGCCACGTGGCTGGAAAAGATCCGAACAGCGGGACTCCTTCTGTCAGCAATGCCAGCCAGAAAGAGGAAGCAAAGAGGGGGGAACAGCCTTTAAATAGCTTAATGTTCCCCCTCTTCTACAACTGCTCACGCGAGACTTAAAAGAGCTCTCGCGTACCTCTGTGGAAGAAGGCAAAGGTAAGCCATGCTGCCAAAGCCCCGGCTCAGCAGCGGCTTATTCATTCTCTCCAAAAGAAGTATACCCTCCCACCAATACCTCCTCTTCAGAGCACACACACACACATATGTTATACATCTCTGTGCATTATAGCCTTGCAAAAGATTAAACAACCACCTGTTTGCGATCTGCTTAAGCGTGCACTTCAATTATATTACTATATGTTCATTGGCAACTTTGGTTTTTTGTTTTGTTTTGTTTTTAGCATGCATTTGGACACAAAATGATGCAGACTGATAGCTGTGCAGTTGAAGAAATGGGAGGGAGAGACAGATTGTATGTATCTGTTTATTAAGAACTTAAACAACAAGCAATGTCATGTACCACAGTTCGCAAAAGGGTTAGGAAGTGCTTGGTTTTTGTGAACTACCCAAACCACATTAAAATATCATGGTTTTTTTGGCTAGAAACTCCTCTTCCTCACCTTTCTTAATAATTGGCTGCAAAATAATATAATAATGATGTGCCATCAAGTCAATTCTGACTTATGGTGACCCTTTTCAGGATTTTCAAGGTATATAATACACAGAAGTAGTTTATCATTCCCTTCTTCTGGGGGCAGCCTGGGACTATGCAGCTTGCCCAAGGCCACACAGGCTGGCTCTATTCACAGGAGACCCAATGTTGAATCGAACTCTTAACCTCTGGTTCCACAGCCAGATACCTAAACCACTGAGCTATCCAGCCAGCATATACTAAAACATGCACTCAGCTTGAAGAAATTTGGCTTTGGCTCTTCTAGGGGGCAGGTTCTTTGGCTGTGGTCACACTGGCAATTTGAATCCATTTCTGTTCAGACTTTTTAAAAATTAGGTTCGAGTCATGTGGTATTTAAACTGGTGGCCGTGTTCACCTGAACTGAATGGAAAGAGATTTATTTCTGGTGATTTAAACTGGTTTTGGCAACTACACTGCTGAAATTGATTCATTTCCTTTCTGTTTCAGGAACACACTGTTCTTAAAGGTTTTGATTTTTTTTTTAAAAAAGTAAAGTAAGTGATCCATCTTTAAATTGAGTGTCTAGGAGGTGCCACCTGGCGTCATAACAGTTGCTAGAAACCACAGGGGAAATACCAATAGGGGTGATGCCTGACAATTAACAATGAAAAAATGAGAATGAGGGGAAGACTTCCAGCTCCTTTGTGGGATGATGCTCCTGGTGTGGGAACTGTCCTCTGTGTCCAGGTGGGCCCACTCTGCACCCACTGGTTTTCTGCTGTTCCACTGGCTCCTTCATCGGCTGAATGGAGAGAATGGGGTAAGTGGTTGCAATGCTGAATATATTAATTAAGTGATGCAGTGGAAAACATTTTAAGTAAGAATTAAATTAAAAAATTTTAAAGGAAAAATGGCGGTGCCCCTGCCACCCAAAATCCACATAGGCACAAATTAAACCAACAGCAGTGTTCACATCTACAAAACCTCATTGAATTGAATCGATTTTAGAAGTAAGGTATTGTAAAAAGCGCCTGCCAGCTAGTTGAAAAAAAACTAGGTTTGCAACCCATATAAATCGATTTGACTCTTGTGTCATGTGAATGATAAAATCTAAATCGATTTAAATGATGCTTAAATGCAGTTCTTATTGCCAGTATGACTGCAGCCTATGTGCAGTTAGGCAATCTGCTTCTAAAATATCCTGATTTGTGACAATAGCATTCCACTGGTTTCCCTCAGAAATTATTGATGGGGGAGGTTTCTAACAACACAGTATTCCACTGGCTATAGACTGCCAGAGAAGCTCACAGTCATTTGAAGGCTTCTTGTCTTGGAATACTTGAAAGGACTTGCATTCATGCAACCCAACATGTTATAGTTTCTACACATAGAACAATTTTTTCCAATTCACATCTCTTCAGACATCTGGACTGCAAGTCCCCTTGGGCTCCCTATGCCCAGTAATCGGGGATTATGGGAACTGCCGGCCAAAAATCTAGATGTTCTCTGTTTTGGGAAACCTGGCCTATAGTAATGGTTTGGAGAGTCAGAAATGAAATGTGGGCATTATGGGATTCACACCGTCCTTCCTTTTCTCCATCCCTATGGACAAAAGGCATTCATTAGAAATTTCTAGTACTATCAAGCCCTATCTTTGGAGAGAGTGTGTGAGAGATTCCTCTCTTATTTCAGAGAGTTCCTTTAGTCCTTTTATGGCTTCAACCTTAAGTGAAGGCTTACAGAGAGAGGTTGCATGTATTTGCTCTCTGTCCCCAAAGGTCTCATTCTGAACATGCTGAATGAACACTGTTCCCCTCTTGGAGCTTTAAGACAAAGTTAGGTTGCTATGCAGAAGATTCAGATACTAATGGATGCTCCCTATCCCTCTGTGTGTGTGTGTGTGTGTGTAGAAGTGTATAAGGACAGAACTACATACACACTGAGCTGTCACTGGGAAAAGAAAGAGCAGGTGAGGCTGCTCAGTGAGCTGAAAGTCCTGGCTCTGTGTTTTCTACATAGCAGGTAGAATTTAATTTCAGACTATTTTTGGTAAATGTTTGCCAAAAATTGTACATTTCTATGCATTTGCAATTTATTTTTTTAAAAAAAATCTTGATGTGGAAGAAACTGAGCTAAGTGGGTTTTTCCAGTCTGACCCAGGCCTTGCATATTAACTCTTAAATGCCCGAGTTAGACACTACTCTGACACACAAACAGCCCCACTTTTCTGCTTTGATAAGAGTTTCTTCCCAGAAATAGATCTACTGATGATGCTGTGTCCATTGTACTCCATACTGTATCGAGTCACTTAGAACAACAGGGAACTTATGCAAGGCTGTTGTTTGTGGATTATAGCTCTGCTTTTAATACCATTCTACCCAATAGGTTGTTTTTTAAAATGATCAACCTGGGATTACCTCAGAAGATTTGTGTGTGGGTAAAGGATTTTCTGACAGATAGGCCACAGTCAGTAAGGATGGGATTTCACCATTCTTCTACCCTGGTACTAAATACAGGAGCTCCCCAGGGTTGTGTGCTAAGTCCCTTCATCTATTCCCTGTACACACAAGATTGCACCCCACTGTATAACACCAACGCAATTATTAAATTTGCGGACGATACGACAGTGGTGGGGCTCATAAATAAGAACAATGAGTCTGCTTACAGAAAGGAAGTACAAGGGTTGATACTCTGGTGTAAAGAAAATAATCTTACACTTAACATCAAAAAAACTAAAGAACTCATAATTGATTTTAGGAGGAAGAGAAATGTACATTTACCACTGTACATAAACGGCGAGGAAGTGGAGAGAGTTGGTAGTTTTAAATTTCTGGGCACTTACATCTCAGAGGACCTCTCATGGACTATAAATGCCAACATGCTAGTGAAGAAGGCACAGAAGAGGCTGTATTTCCTGAGAATGCTCGGGAAGTTAAATTTATCTCAGCATTTACTTCTGTCCTACTATCGTAGCACCATTGAGAGTGTCCTAACTTATGGCATTCTGGTATGGTTTGGGAGTAGCTCTGTAGCGGACAAAAAACTCTACAGAGAACCATTAAAATTGCCCAGAATATCATCGGGCTCCAGCTATCAACCCTGGATGACATCTTCACATCCCGCTGTCTGAGGAAGTCACACAACATCCTGAGAGATTCTTCCCATCCTGCTTACAACTTTTTTGAACTGTTGCCATCTGGCAGAAGATATCGAACAATTAAGACTCGGACCACACGTTTTCTGAATAGTTTTTATCCCAGAGCTATAATTGCACTTAATAATGAGCTTAAAGACCACCAGTAGTGAATAGTTGGACAGTGTTACTTGGCCTGTGGTGTAGATGTTTGTATTCTTAGTGGGGGATTTTTAGTGGGGGGGAGTGTTTGGGGATTTTTTATGTGTGTCCATGTGGGTCTGGTCTCTGGGTGTCTGTGTGAATTTCGTTGTATGTGTATACTATGTATATACTTACAATGACAATAAATTTATTTGATTTAACATTGTCTCCTTTGTTCTGTCTGTCTCTGCACTTAGATATGGAAAGGAAGATAGGTTTACATTCCAAAATTAATTCCAATGATACTCATGCTTTTATTGTCTGAAGTGTTTTCACAATTACACTTTTTTCACTACTTGAGGAAGCACTGTGGCCTCAGCCTCTTACCTAGTGAGACCTAGGTTTGAATATTTGTGTATATTCCATCAGGCCAGTGCTGAATTAGAATAATTACCTGTTTTTCTGCTCATCTTTAACAACTGTATGGCAGGAAAGTACTGTATGGTTCTCTCCATGGTGAGAATTGCTGTACCTAATAAATTTGGCCAGTATGTGGAAAAGAATTTCTATTCATCATCTTTGAAGAATTAGCTGAAGTGCACACATTTCTTCGTATCTGAGAAGGAAATAATTTTAAAAGGATTCATAAATTGAACCTGACAGATGTTTTCATCTCTAACCCGAGGGGAGGGGGAATTGTAGGTCCAGAGTTAGAAGGAAGAAGTGGCAGGAAGGGGGAGGATGAGGTATCTTTCTTTCCCTAACTGCCATGTTATTGCAGAACACACCTCCTTCTTACTGCTTTGTCATTCTTTTGTGATGATCTGGGTTCACAGGCTGAAGACCACCACTGAACATCTACTTAGCTGGGTACTCACATCCCATCATACCTGGGGCCCTTGTTTGCAGTCCAAAGAGGCCTGTCCATGCCATGAGCAGCTGCCGCCATGATTGCTGAGCTTCGTGGCAGCTTAGAGGAATAGTTGGATCCTAGGCAGCCAAATCATGGGCTGCCTGGGATTTAAATGAGCCAATGGGTGAAGCGGATTACCTGGAGGCTATGACCAGTCGGGGACCACAGCACATACAATATCTTAGTGGACCAGAGAGAAGGAGTTTTCACTCCAGTCTGCCAGTAGATATTAAAGCAGCACCAGATGCTTCCTTGGATCAGTTGTCTTTGGATGTTTGCCCATCCATCCTCTTGCTCCCCTTTGTGTAAAATGGGCCATTGCAAGTTAGATGAAGGTTGTCTGTTTAACAGTGTTTTAAAGTGGAAGTTGGAACATTACTTCAGGGGGCGGGGGGGGCATGAACTGGGGTTCTCTCACCTGGATCCACAAATCTGTAAGTGTAGGAAAGTGGAACAACATCAGCAAGCATGATTCCAGCAGCCTAGAGAAGAAGGGCTGTTTGTAAGTCATTATGGTCAGTGAAATGGATTATTTAGTCACCTCTGGGAGATATTCTGGTAATGCTGCTTCTTACCTTACAGTCCACATTTTTCAAGCCAAAGGAAAATGCAAAGCTTCCTAAGACAGAAAAAAACCAATTAAAGCAAGGCATCTCAGGTAATTTATTTTGGTAATGCAGTCTCTCCAATCAATTTGTACAGTTTTTTTTTAATCTTTGAAGAGGGGAAGGGGGAATAAACTTTACTGCAGATGAAACATTGTACCGAACAAGCAACTTCTTTTCCCAAAGTGTCTGTAGATTCAAGCATTCATTCTGGAAAACAGCCCTCAGAGGCAAAAACCAGAGAAATTTATTTTGAAGTTTTTCTTCTTTTGTAAATATAGCAAGAGAACTTTGGTATTCACTGATAAAATAAGGGACCTAGAATGAGCCTCTCCATAGAATGTGAATATACTTGAATGCCTCCTGGGGCAACAACAACCCTACCAGCTGATCTTTCCACTCCAGAAGCATCCATGTATTTTTTTTTTTAAAGGGATAAAACAGACCTCCACCCCTACCCCCAAAAAACTGATCAGGGTTCATAACTGTGCACAATAATTAAGTTATACTATCTCGAGGTGCTGATATATACCATCAGGTCACTTCCAAATTACTGCAACCCTTTGAATCAATAACCTCTCTAATATCTTATCATGGACAGCCCTGCTCGTGTCTTGCAGGCTAAATAAAGACTGTGGCTATTCCCCCTCTTTCCACCTTCTAACTCTCAACTTGGTGGGAGGAAGCCTACAACAGTAATGAGGGGGTGCATGAGATGGTGGATGAGATGGTGGATGGTGGATGGTGGGAGAGGGCAGGGCAAGGCAAGGCAAGGCACTCTACCTTCCAACCCCATCCATTCTTCCACCCCCTCCCATTTTCCTTTGCAACCCGAAGTCATACAAATGGGCTGGTTGAGGTGCAGAGTACAGAGCCAGCCAGCCCAAAGAGTCTGACGCCAGTGCAGCTGGAGCTCAGCCCTCCGGATCCCTTCAGCCCATGGACCCTTCCCCAGGTGAGATGTATAAGTATCTTGCTGCGAAGCCAGGGAGTGGTCATTCAGTTATGCACTATGCTAATTGTGCCTCCCTGACAGTGTCTTGGAAATGCAGTGTTTTAAATGAAAATGATTTAAACTGCAAGTGTAGTCTCCAACATCGGTGTAGAAATTAAAAAAGCAATGGGAAAAAATGCAACAAAGGAATGCACACAATAATTTAAATGCCATGTGACTGCCCCATGACTTTAAATTGATTTCAAAAACTACACATGATAATCCAAAATTTTTCAGTAATGTAACCACGCTCTCAGTCTAACAGCAGGCTCAGGAGGAAGTAAAAGTCAGAGAGTCAAAAAGACAAACAAGCTTTTCCTTAAAAAGAAAGTTGCTACAATCCAAAATGCATTTACTTGGAAAGTTGTAATCAATACTTTAAAAATCATGATATTCCCTATAGGGCAATTTTCTGTAGATCTACCATTCTTCCAAGTAAGTAATACATACAACTTTAGTATACATGAATGGTGGCTTTCATCTTATGATGAACAATAGTGCCACTCCAGATGATATGCTGGCAAGAACTGATGGGAGTTGTAGGCCAAACACATCTGGAGGGGGGCAAAGATGTCAGTCCTTCTTATACATGAATTTTATAGGACTTTTGAGTAGGCGTGCATAGAACCATGCTGCCAATGTGCTTGCCAGAACTGCTCACAGCTGGACCACGCAACTGGTGGTTGCCAGTTAGAAGGAGCCCAGAAGATCTTTTCCCCCAATCTTCTGCTGTATGATACAGTACCTTGATCTCTAAGACATTTCCAAGGAATGGCCATGCTGGATCATGAGATTGCAAAACTGCCCTGTGTTGCTGCCATCACACTGTTCCATTATATGTATGAGATCACCTTTTCTCAAATGGAGGAACTAAGTATTATGGCAGATACAGGGCACAGCTATTCTAGAAAGAAGCAACCTGTTTTCATTTCCTCCCACTGCTTTCTGCGATGCAAAGTAAGGCATGATGGGTAATTATTGGGTTTAGGTTTCCCAGCCTCCATCCTGGGTAGCCAATGAAATGGCAAGGTGGTGGGAAATACATCATGCACTTTATTTTGCCACACTTTACAGGGAGAGAAGAAGGGTACATAGGGGTCTGCTGTATGCTTTTGCAGCATCCTTACCGGTGTTTGATCTAAGCTGCATGTACACATGCACAGAGCTCCATCAAGGCTGTGCATGAGCATCCAGCAACCGATTTGTTTACTTCCCATTTTGAAGGAAGCCCCGCTCTCCCATGAATGCATGGGGCAAGGCTCCCATGCAGCAGGACCGAAAATTAGAGGGAACATTGATCCTTACTAACATGGTATTTCACCCAATGATAGGTTCCCTCTTCTGTCACTGTTCACCTGGTTCTCTCCAACACATTAGCAGGGGAGCACCTGGCCCTTCGCCCTCTATTGTTGCTTTTTCCACATGGAGAGTGGCATATCTGTAAGGAAAGGTTCCTGCTCATATGTAGGATTGCTATGAGACCAAGAACACTAGAAAACTGGGGTACTCCCAGAAATCGGATTAAATTTACATTTTTACTTATGTCTCTTCCCCTAGCCTCCAGGATCAGCTAACGGAAGCCTTCATACTTCAGTCAAGTCAAGGAAGACACAAATCATTCCCTCCTCTCAGGCACCTTGTTACCTCACAGGCCCTGCTCCAAGTGAGGGATCCAAAGGTGATCAGACACAGAGGTAAACAGCAGAACAGCATGCAAAATGGTGGGAAAGTGATAGCTCTAGTCAGAGAGAAGCAGAGATTTCTGAAAATGGGACTGAATGAAACGATGGACATGGAGTGGGTGATTATGATGTCTAGTTGCTTTCCCAACCATGGGGGGGGGGGGAGAGAAAATTGATTGGGAGCTATGACTCAAACACATTTTGGGACTGTGTGAATGTCACTTGTAATTCACAGTATACTTAAGTGTGTAGTGTTTTTGTTGGTTCACCCCATGCTCTTGCAAAAGAGTCCTTCTCTGAAAGAGTCTCTGATGATAATTTGCCTAGGAAAACCATTCAAAAAGATAATATTTCTATACTAAAATATATGCATTCTTAGTCCTTGATTTGAGCCAAGGACATCAACTTCCAGAGATCCGGTGGCAACATACACCCTGGACATTGGAGGGCCTTGCCTGTGACCCCCACCTCTCAATTTTTTTTGTTCAAAAATGTGTTGTTTTTAACTGAAGAAACCCCCTTAGATCCTCTACCACTCAAACCTTTTATTTTATTTTATTTGGGGCATGAGGGCTTCAGGGGTGATAAGAAGTGCCGAATCATGGAAGAATTATCCTGATACACTCTGCACAAAAACTTTTTGTAGACTGAAAAATAGATTATAAGGGTTATGGGGGGCGGGCGGGGTCCCTGGAGTGCTAAGGGATATGATTTAGGTTGCAGAAAGTTCTTGAAGACTGGAGGATGCATATTTGCATCCTCCAGTCAGGCAAGACATGCACCCCTGATTTAAAGAAGGTAGAAATATTTTAAAATATTTTAACCACTGTGCCACAAGACTCCATATCTTGGTGCAGTGGTTAAACTGCTGTACTGCAGCCAAAACTGTGCTCATGACCCGGGGTTCTATCCCAGGTAGCCGGCTCAAGGTTGACTCAGCCTTCTATCCTTCTGAGGTCAGTAAAATGAGTACCCAGCTCTCTGGGGGAGGGGTAATGTGTAGCCTGCATAATTAACTTGTAAACCGCCCAAAGAGTGCTTTAAGTGCTATGGGGCAGTATATAAGCAGCATGCTTTGCTTTTTGCTTTATATCCTATTGCTTTACAGTTAAGGGTAAGTATCCTCACCCATCTTGTTTCTGCATTATATGCATAATTCTTCTCTACCATATTAAGAAACTAGCTGCATATTGCACCTTCATGCATATAAGCAAAGCCCAAATGCGTTCTCTCTATTCAAAACCATCACCCCTCACGTTCCAACTTTTATTCTTGAAAATGTGCAGGGAAAAGAAGTGACTAAACAGGGCATGAAATGGAAGGAATTTTGTCTCTTGCCTGAAATGTCTAGTCTTTCTGCTGAGGATTCTCCTTTCCTAAAGACACTTTTCTTTCCTAACAAAACCATGTTGCATGTGGATGTGTTGTGCTATTTGGCCGTAAGCAATTACAAGTGAAAGTAGTATAATAGCTACAGTACTGTCTCCCATGGAGCTGACATTGTGAACAAGGAAGAAAATGGAAGACCAGATGTTTCAGTTGTGCAGAGCAATGCATGAACAAATGGGAGGGATTATTTTCACACACTCTGCCAGAAGACACAAAACCAATATGAGGTGTCTTTGAATAAATAAAATTGCACTGGCAGATGTCATTAATTTGTTTGGCTCTATTTATTTGCTCTTCTGTTTGTACTGTTGAGCTATTGAGTCCTTGCTTACCATGTAATAGATTTCTGTGGAAATGCCCCATAATACAACTGATACTGGGTTGAAGGAGTGAGGCTAGTTCAAGGTGACTGAAGTTACTACACTTCTTATCAATATAGCAAAATGTCACAGAATTTTTTTGTTGCTGTATAGAATGCTAATGGAGATATTGAAAGGGAAAATCACTAAAGTTTTTTTATTAAAAGATGGCTTTTAGTCACATGAGTGATAATTAAGATTACCTAGGAATGTGACAAATATTCATCAAATTCCTTGTTCTCCATTTGTCTCAACATGACAACAGGCCTCATTTGGACTTTGCAGACCCTGTCAGCTTACTTGTCTGCAACATGAGAGTGAAGAAAGAAGCTTTTGCAAGACAAGAAGTTTACAGTTTGTGCCATGTAGCTTTGACAAAACTAGTATCTTTTCCCTTTGAGAAGCAAAACTCACAGAAGGTAGAGGAAAATGATTTCTCCAAATGATGCAAGCAACCCATCCACTGCTTCTCAAACAGTTGTGTAGCAAGGCAGGAAACATTTTCCAGAACTACACAATTTGTTCATAAATTATTCTCATTAACACAACAAATGCCAGAAAAATGAACTAGTGAATCCTAGACCAAATCAAGCCTGAATTCTCTCTAGAAGGAAAAATTATGGGCATATCATGAGTAGATAAGACTTGCTGGAAATGACAATAATTCTGAGAGGATATGGAGGCAGCAGGGGGAAAGCAGAGATTTCTGAAAATGGGACTGAATGAAATGATGAACATGGAGTGGGTGATTATGCTGTCTAGTTGCTTTCCCAGCCATGGGGGGGGGGGGAGAGAGAAAATTGAATTGGGAGCTATGAATCAAATTTGTTGGCATGTAAAGCCTACATGCAGGCAAGAACCTTTCCTCTTGAGTCAAATCTCTTTCTATATGGAGGAAGCAGCAAGAGAGAGAAGAGCAGCTAGGTTTGCTAACATGCTACAGATAACCCAGTGAATAATGCCTGAATAGGAATTAATTTAAAGATTATGGTCATTCTCCTGTCCTTTTCACAGGAGAAATCGGAAGATTAAATTTACAGTTTTACTTATGTCTCTTCCCCTAGCCTTCAGGATCAGCTAATGGAAGCCTTCATACTTCAGTCAAGGAAGACACAAACCATTCCCTCCTCTCAGGCACCTTGTTACCTCACAGGCCTTGCTCCAAGTGAGGCATCCAAAGGTGTGATCAGACACAGAGGTGAACAGCAGAACAGCATGCAAAATGGTGAGAAGGTGATGGCTTCAGGCAGAGAGAAGAAAAACTAAATATGGAATGTCTTGACTCCATAAAGGAAGCCACAGCCTTAAGTTTGCCAGAGCTGAGCAGGACTGCTAATGACAGGACATTTTGGAGGCCATTCATTCACAGGGTCACCATGAGTCATAGGTGATTTGATGGTACCTAAAATCAACAATTGTCTTTGAGGTAAACGTGGCTTACTTCTAGGCAAGAGGGCATATTGGGATTAAGTGTGAACTCAGTGGCAGGCAGAATCATTTGCAGACACAGTATCCAGAAATGTTCTCTTCTTTGGTTTACAATACACAAGCCTCCAAAGCCCCTGCACTGGACCTTGTGTCAGACTACTCAAAAAAAAGCTCTATTGAATTCAGAGGAACTTATTTCCAAATACAGATAGTATTGTAGCCTAGATGTCACAATTATTTAATTTATTATAAATTTGGGTATATTGTGTGTTGTTAAACTTCACATCTCACCCAGGGTCAACTGATGGGAAAAAAAGGCCTCTCTATGAGGTGCGGAGCTGCCTGGGTGGGGCTCCTTTGCCCGCCCGATCGGATAGAGAGAGATGCAGCATTGCTGTGTCATATGGGGTGAGGCGGCTAGGCACAGGCAAGCCTTGAAGAAGGCTGCCCAGCTCCTCCTTGCCCTCCTTTCTCCATCAGTGTTGGCAGAGGTGGCTGTGTCACTGCGGGTCGAAGCGGTTTTGCTTTTGGCCGCGTGGGCCACGCAGTGCTCTGAAGTGTTGAGGATTAGGGTTGTGCATTGGCACAGCCCTCTGGTTAGGAGTTGTTCGGGGGTTGGAAGAGAGCCTTTGCAGTCTCCATTAGAGGATTTTTGTTTAAAAAAACAAAAAAGAGCGAAAAGGGGAAAGATGGAGAAGAGAGATTTTTAAAATAATAATAATAATAATAATAATAATAATAATAATAATAATAATAATAATAATAATAATAATAATAATAATAATAATAATAATAATAATAATAATAATAATAATAATAATAATAAAAAGCAGGGAGGCAAAGCAGATTTAAGGAGGTAGGATTGAGTGGGGCTGGGGCCCTGGTACTAAATAAATGATAGTTCATAATCACAGGAATTTTTTAAAAAAGAGGATTAACACTTAATAAATATTATTATGTTGGGTCAGGAACCAGGACAAAAGCACAACCCCGCCCCGGCTGGGTGGGTGGGTGAATTTAAGAAGATATATTTAGACTGATTACAGAAGCAGCTAGATATATAGATTTATATCTATCTTTCTATCTTTCTATCTATCTATCTATAAACTTATTGGTAAGACCTTACGTTAGTTAGCACTGTACTTTTAATAGGTGTTTGAGGACCAGACCTGTGCATTTAAGTTTATTTAGCTAAAGCTATCATTGGTGTTATGGGTCACAAAAAAGGACAAGGAGGGGGAAAGGGAAAACAGCCTGCTAAGCATAAGGCCCCCACATGTTCTCCACCTGCAATTTCTTCATCTGATGGTGAAGAGTGGCCTGATTATAGGTCTATGTGAGAGAAGCTTAGCATCCTGGAAAGGGAATGTGCCCAGGCCAGAGCAGTGGAGGGTGCTTCTACAGTGAGGAGGTCACATAGAGAGTCCAAGGCCCATAAATTAGCAGAACTCAAGAGGATGGGAGCCATAATGTTATCTCACAATGCTATTCTAGAGGGAGAATGGTCCAACCCTTTGGGAGCCGCTTCAGAGGCAGTTACTCCAGTACGGTGAACGCGGGAGTCTATGGTGTCAAGTCAGCAGCAAAACCAACCACAGGTGTCAACGACATTCACACAGACCCGAGAGGATGATGCCGAGGAACGGCACAGCCAACCTGCACAGAGAGAGGAGGGTCCTGCTAAGGTGCCATCGACAACATCTGTAGGGATACAGTCAGGTGAGAGTATCGCTGCACCAGGTACCACACAACCAGCGGGAGATTGGCTGTGGGGCACCAGGAGCCATGCGGTGCCGGTCTCTTCAGCCTCGCTTTTGCCAACAACACATTCAGGGGTACGGATGTTACCGGAACCCATAGCGAGTGCAGCCCTGGGTCCAGTGGCAATTACCCAGGTGGTGATCGGTGTGGGAGTTAGTGCAGCAGTTCCCACAGTGGTCCCTGATATGGGGTATAATTCAGGGCCAAGGGTAGCAATGCCTGAAGGTGATCAGTCCCTACCACTCGGCGATCATCTGCTTCTGGCTACAGTTGAGAAAATTTGGATGGGGGAAATATGTAAATGTATTTGAACTCCTGAACAGGAAAATAGAGGAGAAGAAAAAAGACAACAATAAAGAGAGAGATAAGGAAAAGGTGTGGCAGCGTAAGCCAGACCGTTGTTGGGCAAATTGGTTACTGAGGTTCTTTATATATACAGGTAAAGTAATTCGGGCCCAACCAGAAAGAGCCCTCTCATTAATCCAATACATGTATATAATTTATAGGGCATATGTGGATTTTCCTGGGCATGGCATGCACGGTTGCTTTATGATGAGGGGTTCCGTATGCACGCAGGGCTACACCCCAGCATGTGCTCGGATGTGCCACACAACACATTATGGCTGCGGTTGATGACCCCCGCCCGTCCGATTCTAGGGGAGAGGTTTGACAGTGGGCATTTAGTACAAAGGGCACAGGCAAACATGTCCCGCTCTGTGGCGGGCCAGGTGGTTCAACCCTGCTTGGTCTGTTCGGAATTTAATTCCCGAGGGGCTTGCAGCTGAAAGCAGTGCAGATTTAAACACCTGTGTTCCAATTGCGGGGGGCCCCATGCATCAGCAACATGTTTCAAAGGGAAGCAAGGGGGATCTGGGGGCAGAGAGATGGGAGGCAGGCGCAAGCTGCCACCTGGTGCCTCCAATGTTCAGAAAGGGCCCCAGTCCAATTAGGGTGTCCATTTTGGCCCAGTGGCTAAGGGACTACCCTAACAGAGTGCCTGCAAAACTGTTAAGTGAGAGTTTTCGTGATGGTTTCCGCATTCCAGCAGTCGGGGATAGGATAGCCGTCTGGTCCAATAATTTGAAGTCAGCTAAAGGACACGAAGACATAGTAAGGGCAAAAATTCATAAAGAGGTTGTAGAAGAAAGGGTGTTGGGCCCTTTTCATGCCCCGCCTGTGGCGCACCTTCAGGTGTCCCCCCCTTGGGGTGGTGTCAAAAAAGACTCCTGGTGAATTTCAATTGATTCACCATTTGTCTTTCCCTGAAGGGGTATCGGTGAACGACAGGATTCCCCAGGACTTCTGCACTGTACATTATACATCGTTTGATGCGGAAGTGTGCATGGTGCGGAAGCGTGGGATAGGGGTGGAGCTAGGGAAGTGCAACATTAAATCTGCATTCTGGCTCCTCCCAGTGCATCCCAATGATTTTGACCTTCTGGGCATTGCTTTTGAAGATAATTACTATATGGATAGGTCATTACCTATGGGGTTTTCAATATCTTGCTTTGTTTTTGAACAATTTAGCACTTTCTTAGAGTGGATGCTCAAAAGGCGGGTCAGCCCAGCGGATGTGGTCCATTATTTAGATTATTTTTTTATTTTGTGGGACACGCGGCACATCACAATGTGCCCACCTTATGTCTTCCTTCCAGGAAATGACAAAGGAACTGGGTGTTCCATTGGCAGAGGAAAAGACTGAGGGACCTTGTCAGGTGTTGACATTTTTGGGCATTGAGTGGGATACCGTCCAACAGTCCAGTAGGCTTCCAGAGGTTAAGTTGGGTGAACTCAAAGTTAGGCTACGGAGTTTGATGGCACAGGAAAAAAAGCCATATTGAGGCAGCTACTAGAAACGGTGGGCCACCTTAACTTTGTGTGCAAAGTGGTGGCCCCAGGTAGGCCTTTCTTGCAAAGGTTATATGATGCCATGAAGGGCCTTACAAGACCTCATCACAGGAGGAGACTAACAATGGGTCTGAAGGAAGATTTGCAAGTTTGGCTAATGTTTTTGGAGGAATTCAATGGAATCTCATTCTGGCAAGAGGAGTTACATTCAGGGTCTGAACTGCAGGTTCAGACCAATGCAGCAGGGTCAAATGGTTACAGAATCTTTTTCAAAGGTAAGTGGTGCGCAGGGACGTGGCTGGTAGAGTGGCACAGTCAGGGAGTCACCAGAGACCTCACATTTTTGGAGCTTTTTCCAATAGTTGGTGCTTTGTGGTTATGGGCTCATGACTAGGCTAACTCTATGGTTACATTTTGGTGCAATAACCAGGCTGTGGTGCACATTGTTAACTCCTTGTCATCTAGATCTAGGAGGGTAATGGTGCTGGTTAGGCCCCTCACTTTGAGGTGCTTATGCTTTAATATAGTTCTCCAGGCTCGCCATTTTCCCGGGGTTGATAATTCCATTGCTGACAGTCTGTCCCGTCAACAGATGGACTGGTTCAGGGCGTTGGCACTGGGTGCACAAGCTCAGCCGGACATCCTACCAGATGAGGTATGGAATCTTGGAGGGCTAAAGCTAATAGAGCCATGAGTCTTGCAGTGGCACCAAGGACTCGCCGTAGTTATACCGCAGCATGCAAAGAATATTTCGCTTTTTGTGAAAAAGAGGGACTGGGTCATGATTGGCCGGCATCTGATGATAATCTTATGCAATTTGCAGTTCATTTGCATAAGAAGGGACTGGCCCCTAGATCTATTCAGGGCAGGATGTCTGCCCTGGCCTTTTATGCTAAGGCTCAGGGTTGCAAAGCGTTACCTCCGTATTTGGGAGATGATCGAAGGGTGGAGTAGAGAGCGAGGCAGAACAGGTGATACCTGTACACCGATATCGCCAGCCATATTGGCCAAGCTGGGAGGTACTTCGGAGTTTGTCTGTGAGGACCAATTTGAGGTTTGCTTGTTTAGAGTTGGTACACTAATCGCGTTTTTTGGGGCACTATGGATCAGCAAATTAGTGGCTGCATCCAAACATGACACGTCACTATCCTCTCTGCAGAGGAAGAATGTGGTGGTATCAGAGCATCAGATTGCCATTCACCTATGTAGCTCAAAAACAGACCAATTAAGTAAGGGACAGGTGTTGCTGTTGGGGCAATGTTCTGAAGGTGAGATATGTCCAGTGAGGGCTATGCATGAGTATCTGCGATGTAGGGGTGAGGAAGGCGGTCATTTTTTACACCATAAGGATAAGTCACCATTAACAAAACACCAGTTTTGGAAAATTACTTCCCAAGCCTTATGCAAGGCCGGGATTCAGGGTTGGCATTTTGGAATGCATTCCTTCAGGATTGGCACTGCATCTACAGCAGCTGCCCTTCGGTATGCAATTGATGATATCAAGAAAGTAGACAGATGGTCCTCTCAAAAATACTGTGCTTATGTTCGCCCTTTGCCACAGTGTTAGGTGCTGCTGTGTTTTGCTCTGTTATTTGTCGTTGCAGGTCCAGAGAAGCCATTGGCCCGAGTTCAAGTTCTGTTGATTGGGCATAGTTACGTTTTTTGGGCTGCCAGATATGCCAGTCGGACCAGTTGGGGGCCTCGGTAAAGTGGCAGCAGTGGAATGGAAGGTATGGAGAGGCATGCTCTGGGACGGATTCATGGAATTGGCATTCCAGGGTTCTCCGGAGGTGCCCCCTGACATTCTGGTGATTCATTTGGGAGGCAACGACTTAGCCCAAGGGTCAGACAAGTTGCTGATCCTCCAGGTCATTGCGGACCTCAGAGCTTTTGCGGCATGGTGCCCCAAAACACGCATTATCTGGTCAGCAATAATTTGATGGCTGGTGTGGAAAGGCGCTCATGACCCCAGGCGAATTGATCGAGCCCGGAAGGGAGTCAACAGAGAGGTTGGCACGGCTGTTCAGCAAGGCCTGGGGTCCGTTGTTGCACATCCTCAGGTGGCAGTTTCTCGGCAGGAGTGTATAGAGAGGATGGAGTACACCTGTCAGATCTTGGGTTAGATATATTTCTAAAGGATTTACAAGGGGGCTTAGGGCTGAAATATTCAGCATGGTGGGGGGCATGGGACATACTAAGTAGTCCCTATGCTGTGGCGGGTAGTGCAAAAGGTAAGGGTTAGCTGAGTTCCAAATAAGGCACCCCCTCTTCTCAGAATGACAGTAGCAGAAATTTTAGCTGAGAGAAGGGAAGCTGGGGACTGCAGGGGATGCTGAGCATTTAGGGTTTGGAGGCCTGGATGGGCCGGACGTGGGGTACCACAGCTATTGGAAACACGGAGGCGTGCTATATTATGGGACAACGCGCCTCCAGTATAGGAACTCAATTTGCGGTCTGGACAGGAAGGTCAAGGTTGACTCCGGTCACAGACCAGTATGGTGCACTATGGTAGGCCCCCTTGTAAAAGGGAAGTTCTAAGTTATAAATAAGTTAATAAAGTTGTGCCCTTGTTATACCTGTGTCTGTCTCATTATTCCAGGCAAAGGAGTCAGCTTCTGGGATTTCCCCTTGCTTGCTGCCTATGTATGAATGGTAGTAAGCACAAGTGGGGATTCTAGACCATCTCGATTGCTGACACTGGTGTTGCCAACATTCAAACTGGCCTTTTCTATATGAATCTTGGCATCCTTTTTCTCCTGGTAATGCGGGCATGATATTGCAAGGAAAATGTCAAAACCATTTCACACTACTTTGAATACTGAACACAGAAGCAATTTTGCACATTTCTAAACCAGAGACTTTTGGAAGGATTGATTCCTTTTGGGTTGTGAAGCTTTTTCTTTGCACAGAGATATAAATCGATGGTTTTATATGGTTCTTTTTAAAGCCAACATATCCTGTATAAACTTTAATATACATACATGTGTGTGTGTGCCAGGTAGAGAAGGGCCCAAACTACCAGTTTGGCAATTCATGCCCATTTGTCCAGACGAACAGGTGCTTGGTGGTTCCCAGCCCTGCCTCCTCCAGCAGACACCCACTCAGAAGCAGTGTCCCAGCTTACCTGCCCTGCCTCATCCAGATGCTGCCTCTGAGTGGGTACCCACCGGAGGACGCGGGGCTGGGAACTGCCAAACACCTGTTTGTCCAAAGGATGAGCCAACATGAACTGCAGTCTGTGCCCATCTCTAATGCTAGGTGTATTTGTGCATATTTTTCAAATGTAGACCTTTTTCAGTTGTCCACATAGTAAAAAATACATGCTAGGTTTTGTTCATGTTTCATTTTTCTGTAGTGTATCACAAACCTTTCCAATGTGCAGATTTTAACACTGAGGTGCTCTTTTATCACAGACTGAATCACAGGAGGTGCCAAATGAATATTTTCACTATTTGAAATTTTTTCCCTCCTATCCTTAGAATGCAAATTCTGTCTTGAAAACAGAAAAAAAAAAATGTTTTCACTGAGAATTCTGAATCATTTTTCCCCTATTACGCTAAGTCTGTCTTTTCATATTTGTCTATCCATCACTTCTTTATAGGAGTTTTTGCACATCACTGCTGCAACCACATTTGGTGATGGCAGGCTCTGCCAGTGGGGGAGCATGCTTCGCATCAAGTGGGCAACCTGGGCTGGCTCACTGGCTTACTGTGAGTGGCATCTTGTATGTCCTAAAAATTATCCTACAAAAAATCCTCCTAGGTTCCAGCCATAAAAGCACCTTTTTGTCTTCAATTACTGACAAATGCCAAGGGGAAAAGCCTTCTGATTTATTGCTTCAGTTGAGTTCTCCTTGCCCTATTTCTGAGCTGTGAGAGAGGAGTCCTCATCCATTCCATTCACATTGATAATTGTCATGTTAAATGATCTGGCTGCTAGCTAAACAAGTGGAACACATTGTGCATACAAATGTCACTGCGTATCCTTGATGCTCAGCAATAACAATTCTGCAGTGCCCTTGGCTAGTGCAGCCCGTATGACAATCTGATTAGCAAGGACATGAGGGAATGGTCAAGAAATGACACTGAACTTTCAAGGGTAACATGGAATGCAGTGTGCCTGACAGAATGTCTGCTTTCTGAAAAATAGCAGGGCATCACTATCCTCATATGCCAGTGTAATGCAGAGAATTCAACCTATACACTCTATGGGAGCTCTGTCTGAATAGCCAATTCTGCTCCAGTGACCACATTATCCAGATGTTAGCGCAGAACTTGCTGGGATACAATGGCATGGCACTACACAAAGGACATCCGAATTGCTACATGTAGTGCAAAATGCTCGCAAAGTAAAACATGAACACCTCTCAAACCACAAATACAACTGGCTGATGCCTTAATATGCCATTTGTTTGGGCAGGATGGAAGGGACTCTATGGATCATCAAGTCCAGTCCCTGTCAAGGAGGCCCAGTGAGGAACTGAATCTCTAGCTCCACAGTCAGACACCTAAACCACTGATTATGAAGGATTCTTCCAGGAGGAGCATTCATTGTAGTTTACGTGCAGTGATGATGTGGGTATTTTTCCTGCTGTCTAGACAGTGCAGAGATTAAACTGGTACAGCTGTGACAAAGTTTGACTGCAAACGCCCCATTTTTATGCTCTTTTTAACCACCTTCTGGTGGACTGTGTTCCATTTTGTAAGAGTAGCAGAGTTCAAACGGTAAAAGCTATGTGTGCTCTTTTCTGAAGGCACAGAACTCTGAAGAAAGAAAGCTAAGCTATGGCCTGCACCTGGGGCTTTTTTCATGTTCTTTTATCATTAAATTAAAACTTAGCATTATTTGAGGATATTTTGGGGCAGTTTAACTGGATTAATTTGCTGTATTTATGTATTTGGAATTTTACCCAGCTATACACTTTTTTGTGCTGGTTTGTTACATTATATCTTGAATAACATGTTGAATCAGTATTCTATCAGTTTTACTGTAATATTCACATACTGTGGTGTGTTTGTTTGTTTCAACCTTGCATGTTGCTTCTGGTTGGTGTGGCTGGGAGGGATCTTTCTGGGCTGGGATGACTGTAAATCCACCCAGCAGTAACCAATTGTTCCTTCTCTGCCTCTGGATTCAAAGAGAGCCCTGCCTGTCTCCTCAGTGTATTTCATTCCCTGTCCTGAGTACGATGGAAGCAGGTAGTCTGTTGAGACCTGTTGCTCAAAGCAGTCATGTTTTAGCTTGTTATCTGTTCACTGTAAGTAAATGAAACCTTTTATTCTTTCTTCAACTCAGAGTACATTATTGAAACTACAAGTACCAATTATTGAAAAAAGGGATGGACTCTGGGAACTGCAAGGCTATTCTACTCTGTGACTCGTTGCACATCTGCTACAGAGCTGGAGGAATCTAATCACAATTCAACAGTTTGTACCCTACTTTGTAAACCACTATCTTTCTGGATTGTGTTTTTTGGCAGAGAAGACAGTTAGTAAACATCTGAAATAATAATAAATGTGCAGAGATGTGATGAGTTCCCCAGTGTTCATTCCCAGGGGTCCTCACAGACTTTTGATACCTTGCATAGGCACTTTTCTTTTCAATTAAAAAAAATCCCTCAAGGTCCTGAATAATATACAAATACTGTATATTATTCAGTTAAATCAGTTCACTAGTTATTGTGTTATTTAATGAAAGTTTTCACAATATTGGACAGGCATTGGGCATTCCCCCACCCCCAATAAACATACACGTACTGCTTGCATACGCTTAACTGATAACTGATAGCCCTTTAGCAAAAACTTTAGTTAAATAAAACAGCAACACGGCAGTGGGGGTGGGGGAGAGAAGTTGGCTTCCCTGACAATTCGATGGATCCCTGGTTGTTGGAGAATGCACGGGGTGTGACATGGTCCCGGTAAGTGGTACATTTTACACATCTGAGTGCCCTTTTAGAGTTATTTATGACTCCAAATCCCCAAGAGGATTCTACATGCTCGCAGGCAGAATTGCCTTTGGTTGTAACTCACTAATGTGTGTGAAGTGGTGCTCTTCCAGAAGAGGCTTTTATCATTCAATTTCCCTGCCTTGTTCATGGAAATTTATGGGGGGGGAGGGGGTTCAGATGACATTGATTTCCATTTGTGTATTCTCACTGCTGCTGCTGCTTTTCCTTCTTGGGGGGGGGGAATCAAAACCTGTTAAGGAGGAAAAGACAGGATAGCTGCTCTCTCTCTCTCTCTCTTTGCATGTGTGTGTTTGTACGTGTATGTGTGTGCATGCTTTGAACACTCTAAAGTGCTATATAAATCTGATGCACTGTTAATAACAACCAAAATACTAATACACAGTGTAAACAATTTAGCTTGGCCCTTTTCCAGCCTCTCCTCATGATCAGAAAAGCACTCAGCCATCTATTTTGTTTTTAGTGGATTTAAAACAAAAACAAAAGATATGCCCATTTCAAATATCTTGGCAGAGTCCATCAAGTAAAACCAAAGGCAGCATAAAATTCCAATCTGTACAAGAGGGAGCAATGAGTGCTTCCCAAAAAATAATCTTACACAGAAAGTGCCTGATCATGTTAATGTCAGAAAAAAAGAAAATCCACGGAATAAAAAAAGGTTAATTCTGCATGTGGACCGTCTCATCCATGGTTTAATTGCTGTTGCATTCTTCTTATTCTGTAAAATATGCCTTAGACAGGGGCTGTGTGAAACAGAGAAAGATGTTTTTAAACATGCAAAACCACTTAAACATGATCTTCTCCACTCCGAAAATAGGTTAAAGCTTTCTTAATAAATAAAAAAAGAGGTGAAATGTTTATGAATACATAATCTAAGTGTGCCATCTGCTGGAGGAAATCTATTTCAACACTGCTATTTTGTCATAATTGTAGAGAAACCTTGCTCATTCAAGCCTCATTTTGTGTGACTTGCTTCTCAAGATGTATGATAGGAATGGAAAAGAAAGTAACTGAGGGCTGGTTGGTTGGTTTTTCTACAAAACTGTCCCACTTGTAATCTGTGAGACTATTACAGTGTCTGTGCATTTTTCAAATTCCCATCATTTGTAATTCTTTTTCTCCTTTTCCTTTTCAAATTATAGTTAATGTGCATGAGTAAAAACAAATGTTTGAAAAATGTGCAAGGCAGTGTAAATGCTAGAAAAATGCATTAAAATGTATATGTGAAAAAATGTCCATTAATTAGTTGGGAGAAATGCATATAAATCATATGTTTAAAAAAATGTGTAAACCAAATTGCATTTTTTAAAAAATCTATGCATAAAAATGCACACACATTTTTGTGGGGTAAAGGAAAAAAGTGTCTCAACTCATTATAAAACCTAGGACAGAAATGCTGGAGAGATTCAGAGCAATCGAACAAAAACTATATCAGTTTCTTATATCCCTGGTGCCCTTCTTTGGGTCTTTTAAGGCTGAAGTTCTAAACATAACTGTTTGTAGAACTGACTTCTGATAAACCTGCATTGCCTTGTTTTGTAAATCAGGTTTCAGTGCCCGGTGGCAGTATTTCAAATGTAGAAAGGATTTTAATGAGGACAAGATTGAGCAAGTTCCAAATTCTCCTTTTAAATATTCAATCCTAAATGAAATATAATCAAATATAAAACCATTTTTTGAACTATGTACATATGAACATCTGGAACTTGTTGAATAATGACAACCCTAGGCGAATTTCATAAACATGTATTCACTGGTGTGGGTCTCTGGTAGTAAGATAATGTAGATTAGATTCTTGAAGCCTCCCAGCAAAGACAGAAAAAGGCAAGAGAAAATCAATCAGTGTTCTAGTTGTGGTAATGGTTGGTGCTGCTTCTAATGCATGATGTCTTATTTGGTGATGAACCAAAACAAATGAAGAGGAAGAAGCATGTACCAAAGAATCACCATCAAGAACTTTTATTAATGAAGTTAAAGAAAATAAATAATTTTTTTGTTTCTAATTGATATTTAGAATGAATTGTTTCCGGGCCAAAACGACATTTTCCAAACTCCATGTAGTGATCTTGGTTTCACCTACTATGGAGAATCTTCTCCTGCAGGTGGCCTTTTACAATCCTAGGCGATCTGCAATGGGGTGGGGAGAGGGGATGAAGAACCATACAGGCTGAAGGGCAATGTCAGGGTTCAGTAGAAGAGGCACCAGGACCCAGTCCAGAGCAAGACCACAGGAACAAGGTAGAATCAACCCCACAGCCCAAATAGAGACCAACCAGCTGGGGTTTTGAGTCCAAACAACAGCCAGGTGGAAGGGTGATGCAAATCATGATCAGACAGTCCAAGGGTCAAAGCCAGGAGAAACCAGATCAAGGCAGCAGGGTCTAGGGATGCAGGAGAGACAAGGAAGGAACAACCAGGCAAGGCAGGAACAAGGAGGTTAGCAGGCAAGGCAAAAATATCACAACAGTATGGCTAGATACCTTCATTGCTGAGGGAAAGGCCTGTAGGGAAGGCCTGTTCTTATATAGTCTGGTCCTTAGCTTCCCCAGGTGGCAGTCCTGAGGAGCTGGGCAACAGCTGCAGGGAAAGGGCCCAGTCCTGCAATCCTTAGAGCAGTTCTCCCCAGAGAGATGGGGCTGATCCTGCCTGCACTAAGGTTGCCGTGTTCGAGCAAGGCCTCAGTCCTGGCAGGCAAGAGCCACGCCATTGAGGAAGCACTGCTTGACCTGTGACTGCATTTCTTGACATGGCTTGAAAGGGCAACTGAGTTCTAAGAGTGGAGTAATGAAGCAAAGCTTTTGACAAAGTTCCCCATGATATCCTGATTATCAAGCTAACTAGGTGTGGGCTGGATAGATCAAGTGTCAGGTGGATACACAATTGACTACAGAATCGTACTCAGAGGGTGATGATTAATGGGTCCTTCTCTAAATGGGAGGAGGTAACAAGTGAGGTACCGGAAGGCTCAGTCCTGGGTCTGGTGTTCTTCAATATTTTTATTAATGACTTGGATGAGGGAGTGCAGGGAATGCTTGTCAAATTTGCAGATGATACCAAATTGGGCAGAATAGGTAATACCCTAGAAGACAGAAACAAAATTCAAAATGACCTTGATAGGATGGAGCACTGGACCAAAAACAACAGAATGAAATTCAACAGGGATAAGTGCTAAGTACTTCACCTCAGAAAAAGAAACCAATTGCACAGGTACAAGATGGGGGATACCTGGCTCAGCAAAACTACAAGTGAGAAGGATCTTGGAATTGTCGTAGATCACAAGCTAAATATGAGCCAACAGTGTGATGTGGCTACAAAAAAGGCAAATGCGATTTTAGGCTGCATTTTGTTGTTGTTGTTGTTTAGTCGTTAAGTCATGTCCGACTCTTCGTGACCCCATGGACCAGAGCACGCCAGGCCCTCCTATCTTCCACTGCCTCCCGGAGTTGGGTCAAATTCATGTTGGTAGCTTTGATGACACTGTCCAACCATCTTGTCCTCTGTCGTCCCCTTCTCCTCTTGCCTTCACACTTTCCCAACATCAGGGTCTTTTCCAGGGAGTCCTCTCTTCTCATGAGATGGCCAAAGTATTGGAGCCTCAGCTTCAGGATCTGTCCTTCCAGTGAGCACTCAGGGTTGATTTCCTTCAGAATGGATAGGTTTGTTCTCCTTGCAGTCCAGGGGACTCTCAAGAGTCTCCTCCAGCACCACAATTCAAAAGCATCAATTCTTTGGTGGTCAGCCTTCTTTAGTCTGCTTTAATAGAAGTATAGTTTCCAAATCCCATGAGGTGCTAGTCCCCTTCTATTCAGCACTGGTTAGGCCTCACCTTGAGTATTGTGTCCAGTTCTGAACACCACACTTCAAGAAGAATGCTAACAAATTGGAACAAGTTCTGAGGAGGACGACAAGGATGATCAGGGGGCTGGAAACCAAGCCTTACGAGGAAAGGCTGAAAGAATTGGGCAAGTTTAGCCTTGAGAAAAGAAGACTGAGGGGTGATATGATAGCACTTTTCAAATATTTGAAAGGCTGTCATACAGAGGAGGGGCAGGATCTGTTCTCAATCATCCCAGAGTGCAGGACATGCAACAATGGGCTCAGGTTAAAGGAAGCCAGATTTCTGTTGAATCTCAGGAAAAACTTCCTAATTGTTAGAGCAGTACGACAGTGGAACCAGTTACCTCAGGAGTTGGTGAGTGCTCCAACGCTGGAGGCATTCGAGAAAAACTTAGATAATGACCTGGCAGATATGCTTTGATTGTATTTCTGCATTGAGCAGGGGTTTGGACTTGATGGCCTTGCAGGCCCCTTCCAACTTCATTATTCTATGATCCTTTTGGCCAAGTTTCATAAAAGGAAACCTCAGCAGTTGTAAATATATATATATACATATCTTGTAGTATTAGGGAGTAGGCAACAAATGCAAAATAATAGCTGCGGTCTTTCAGATGTTGTTGGACCTGAACTTCACTTTTCTATGATTCTATGAGGCTGACCCAAACTCCTCAAAAGCTGAACAGAGGAGCAGATACAGATGAGCCCAAGCTCATCCCAGGAAGACACAGTCACAAAGACCACTGACTCATTAGGGCAGATTTAGAAGAGAGACCAGGGGATGGCAGAAGCCAGTCTGGGATACTTACCACTGTACTGGATAACCATATGGTGGGTGGGAGGGGGGCATCTAAATCCACTGGCTTGAAAAAAGGGCATCAGAAATGAAGCTGCAAGTTTGCCATGGAGTACAAGGCAAGAGCCAGGGACTACCCATTCTCCTGAAAAGAGTATTGAGCTGGGTTCTGCCCATGATTTAACAAAGTGTTCAGGTTGCCATATTACCCTGTTGGCCAGGCTTTGCCTGCATTCTAGCTATGCCACCTGGTGCCCATTTGGACCATCCTCTGTCCCAGATCCCCAGCTTTTGTTTTTTAATGATATGGTTCTAACCATTGCAGATCAAGAAGCAGGAAAAAAAGCAAAAGAGCTCGGCACTGTTTTGTCCAGTTTTTCTCTATGAAGAGTAGCTATTGTGTATATGTAGCCAATGATCATTCTCTCCCTGTTCCCAGGGGAATGTTACAGTTTGGGGGAAAGCATCCTTGAAATAGTTAGTCTCAATCTTTCTTTTTTTCTTTTCTTTTTCTTTTTCCTTTTTCCTTTTGTTTTCTTTGCCCTTTTAGGAGCTCTTCTTGGGTTCCAGAGCCCCATGTCAACACAAAAATATATCTTTCAGAAACTTTTCATTTTTTTTAAAGTCTGTAGCCCTCTTCAAATGTGCCAGAGGTCAATGTGGTCCCCGTTGAGAATGGCAGCCTTGAAGGAAAGGAGGTGCCAAGGAGTGCAGTAAATGTAGGACTAGTGCATTAATCTCCCATGTAAGCCAAGTGATGCTCAAGGTGTTGCAAGAGAGACTATGGTTGTTAGATGAAGGGAAGAGGAAGAGGTGCAGGAGGAGGGTTTCACAAGGCATAGTGCCTTGAGCCCTATAATAATAATGTAAATCATATCAAAAAGTAAGACTAAAAAGTCAGAGGTTTCTAAAAAATTTACTTTGACTGCTTGCTCTGGGCTTGACTGTTGCTCAGGGTGCAACAGCTTGAAGAAAAAGTTCTTCCAATAACTGAGTATACTTCCACTGTTCGAGAAACAGTGCCAAAAATCATCATTACCAACATTACTCAGTGCTTTTGAGCATTCCCAAAAAGAGAAGTTGACTTCAATTAAAGAATCTGTGGAGGGTTTTGGGTGTTCGGTTTTTGTTTCTGTTGTTTTTGTTTTGCTTTCTTTTGTTTTTGTTTTTGTTTTGAATGGAAAACTAAGCAAAGAGGGGAAGATCATTGATGAAACTCGAGAAAATAATAGAAAAAAGAAAGAAACTCAAAGTCTGTGAGAACAGAAGGGGTACTATAACAGTAATATACAAGATGTTAATGCAGGCAGAAGATAAAACAATAGCCTTTGCCACCCCATCCGGAATAATGACGCAAGACAAAATAGTTGGGTTAAATCAGGGCCACACTTTATTGAACTATAACAAAGAAGAGGGGGCTGCTGTAGTGCGGAAAGGAATAACTGGGTCTCACGGGACCCTTTGCCAATATGGGCGAGTCCTCTGCCCCGAGCCTGCGCGGTCGCCAAGACAGTGCAACCCCGGCCGGCTTGGCACTGACCTCATCCAGGCCTCAAGCCCCCACACGTTTGGTGGCCCTTGGTCCATGCAAGGCCCCAGCGCACCCTCCCCCCCACACGCTGTAATCTCACGATCCGCAGCGCTGGGAGGTCGGGTGAGCTATAACATTACTGTGCTCTTATTAGGACTCACCGATCCAACTTCCTTCTGCACTACCTGCCAGCGTGACCAAACCTAACAACAACACCCATAAAACGGCCTCACCTCGATCAGTGTGGGATAGGCGAAAAATCCCCGTGACTACCGTCCAATCAAGTAGCGGGTGAAAAATTCCTATCCGGCCCCAAATGGTGACCAGAAAACTCACACTGAAAACAGGGTGGGCGGGTGGGCTGAGAGCCTCGAAAGAGGCCGAATCGGGGGCGGGGCTTTCTTTTAATACAACATGCTCCCACCCCCACCCTCCCAGAGCGTTCGCACGGACCAGCTGTCTCGCGCTACTCCGGAGGGTGTGGCAAAGAGCTCCGAGCGGCGAAGGGACCTCGCCGGCGAAGCTGCCATAAAAGATGTATGGCAAGAATTTTATTTATTTATGTATTTATTTATTTGATTTATATCCCGCCCATCTGGTATATTCTACCACTCTGAATATTTAGCTAAGGAAATCAAGGGGGAAGATTGGAATAGAATGTGGAATAGGAGGATAACAAAAAAAAAATATGTTGGTAAGGGTTAAGAAAATTGTTGTAAAACTGTATAGAGGTAGTACTTAATGCCTGTGAAAATGAATTTATTAAATGAAGCAGTCTTTAAACTGGGGATGTAAAAAAGAAAAGGGGACTTATTTACATATGTGGTGGTCTTATGAAAAGAGAAAAAAGGAGTGGTCACAAACTTAGATAAATGACATACTGCATATGGATGTACAAATGTCTTCAATGATAGCCGTTTTGAATAAGATTAGTAACAACCAATTAAGTTGAGAAGAAAAAGAATTAATTGTTATTATGGTAACTGTGGCAAGGTTAATTATTGCAAAGACTACAACAGTCAACAACATGGAAGATTAGTATAAAGAAATGTAAATGTGCCTATTAATGATAAACTAACTTGTCAGCTTAAAATAAGAAAAGGAGTATTGAGTACTAATGACTTTAAAGACATATATAAAGCATTTTTATTACATGTATTTCAGAAATGGAAAGGTTTTACTCCTGGTGAAGAAGACTCGTATTTTTGGAGAGAAAACGAGCAACAACATAATATGTAAAAATAAGCGAGTAAATAATAATATAAATTGATATGTGAATTGGCAAATAGACCTGAGTAGAGATGGGCATGAATAGGAAAAATTGTGATTCATTTTGATAATGAATAACAAATTTACAGGTTTTTTTCCTGATGAACTGATGAATCTGTCAATTTATTTTTGCCTTTAAAACCATATAAAACATTCCCCCAAGCACCTAGAGACACCGAAATCACAGAAACACCTCCCTTGTCCCTCCTCTACATTCTCTGTAAGTTTGGTGAAGTTTAGATTTCAGATGTCTGAGTTATACACCCACAAAGAGGGCTGTGACGTTTGCCCCTTGTTGCCCCCTTTTCTCTTCCAAACACAGAGCACACGAAGACAAACCAAACACCTTTTCACACGCTGCCACCAGTTGATCACTAAATCAATGTACTTTACTTAGGAAAGATGAAGGTCCATTCAGTTTTCACTTTTTCTTAAAACAGGTTTATTAAATACAGATGTTTCTTTAATAATTCATAAGTATCTACTTCAGGTTCATCAAGCATCAATCTTCTATTTAAATCTCACCAGTTACTATTCACTCCTCAGACTATTCACACCTCAGATCTCCCAACTATCTCTCTCTCCTCCTAACTCTGACTGAACTCTACTCCCCTCTCCTGACTGACTCTTGACTCTCAGGCTCAGCCTTTTAACCTCTCTCTCGGCTCCGCCTCTCAACAACATTAGCATACAACATGAATAATGCATGACTATTTTGCATAACAAGGGTGAACGCCACAAGGGCCTTCCAGGAAAGTTCTTACCAGGCATCTAGAGACACCAAAATCACATAGAAGCTTATACTCTCCTCTACAATCCCTACAAATTTGGTGAAGATTGGGTTTCAAACATCCAAGTTATACACCCTCAAAGTGGGTCCCCCGAGGAAAGTGCCCTTTAACAGCTGGCTAGGGGAATCCAATCTTCACCAAATTTAGAGGGATTGTAAGGGAGTGTAAAGGGAAGCTACTCTGTGATTTTGGTGTGTCTAGATGACGGGGGGGGGGGGGCATTTTATAGCCCAATGAATCAAAAATCACTAAAGATTTGTTAAATCATATTTATTGGGGACATCAATTCAAATTAATACAAATCAACAAGTTAACATTTTTGATTAATTTTGCAATTCATTTTTTAATTCTTGCCCATCTCTAGTCCTGAGTAGTGAGGGGAACACAAGGCTATATAAGTGTGTGTAGACTTCCCCCCCTTTTTTTCTTCTTTTTCATCTTCTTTTGCCTCTTGTTTTAATGTAATTGTATGATACTGTGTTATAGCTTGTTTATTTTGTTTGTCATAATTTAAAAAAAATAAATTAAAAAGATCTGTGGAGGTAATTGTGTGCTGTTGTTTAAATCACACCCATTTACCATTTAACTTTCAACTCATCAGTTCAACAACTCTGTACCATCTTGTCACCTTCTGGGCATGGATGGTGGTGACACCAACCCCAAAGTCATTTTGATCTGAGACTAATGTGCAGCAAAGTTTTTCTGTGGAAAACTACTGCTGATGTCCTAGAAAGAAAGATGTTCATGGTTGTTCAAAAAACACAGTGCACCATCTGCCCAAACCAATAGCGTGCATAGACACTTTTATCTTCTATTTAATTACTCTGATGACAAATTAAGCTGCAGTCCTATCTGTGCACACTTCCTCAGAAGAAATCTTGAATGACCTTAATGGAGCTTCCATCTGAGTAGTTATGCATAAAGTCTGAGCTGTAAGTGACAGTAAAGAATAAGGCCTCTTCTGATTCTAACTTGTTCAGACACTGTGTTCAATACTGTAAGACTGTGCGATAGGGGCATACCTACCACCATTATTTCCCTTTCTGTTCTCTAAAACCCTCTAATTATTGCCAGTGAAGCTGTTCCTGTTCTTGAGGGAGGACAGAAGAGAAAGCCCCACAACAAAGCAGATAGAGACACCTTAAGGTCTAGCAGGCAGAAGAAGAGCTAAAGCCAAAGGTATAGCCAGAGAAAGTACTACTGGCTAGATACGACTGGAGGGGAGTTGGGCAGTGGAAGAAGGAAAATATACAGCCCTAAATAGGCACGTACAATTTTTATTTCTCATGCCAGGAGCAGGCTGAGTCAAAGAGAAGAAGCATCCAAACATCCTCCAGACTAATCTAAACACTTCAGCCAGCATTGCTAATGTCCATCCTGTTAAATTTCAATCCCATTTTGCAGCCAGCGAAGCTGGTCTGAAAATTGACAGTAGCCTCCAGGGGACTAACAGTATGCTCTCTTAGCAAGAAAGCAAGCACAGCATGGTTTCCAAAAGATTTTCCCCTATAAAAATGCAGAAGTCATTGACCTGTATAACTATATATGAGGCATTTGTCCAAGGTTTCTATTCAAAGGAACTCTATTTCTCTCTCTCCTTCCCTCCCTCCCTCCCTCCTCCTGGAAAGAATGACATTTGAATTACAAATAATCAAACACAGAGAAGGGAAGAATCGTAGTGGCCAGATGTTTAAACTACTTTGCTCTATTTCCCCCCTTTAAAATTAATGTTGTCTTTCACATACAGACAGCAATTGATATGGCAGTAAACCAAGACAGTTTTCACACTTCTTCTAACAGTCACATTGTGCTACCATGCTTTAGCAGGCATGAATAAATCTAGGTAGACATCCATATACCTCCCTGCTTTAATGTGATAATTAATTTTGCTGCAAGTAGTATTTTTCACTTAACTGAGGTCAGGGGTCACCAAAGCCAGTTTGGCATTGTGTTTTTTGAAATTATGCTACTGCATGTCCTTAAATAACTTTTTGAGTATGTATTTAAAGAAAGTTCATGTTGCCCTGTAAATTGGACCTACAATTCTACTGGCAGTGGCATAAAAGTTATGTGAGTTGCAGGATTTCTCTCTTCTCTGAATATGGGAACTCTCCAATTTCTTAACGAATCTAGATTTATTCCCTCTGCTGTTACTGAACCTTTATTGAATTTCTTTCAATAGCTGGAAAAGCTGACTAGAATAAACTCTAAGTATTCTACTAGCCTATGATTAGCATGTTAAAAGGTCTAGATGGGCAAGCAGTTCTTTCAGGACTCTGGACCTGACCTGAGCAATTCACTTGAAAATAAATCCTGTGTTTGTTTCCTGATGAACAATGCCCCCTCCCTCAAAGGGTAAGGTAATTTCCTATATGTAGATAGATGTTATGATAAAACATGTTATGATAAAACATGTTACGGTAAAACATGAAATGATGCATTTTTTCTCTTAAGCAAGTTCTGCTTATAATGCCATACTAGCTGTATCTTCTTTGGATTCTAAAGCTAAAAAAGGATGTTTATCAATTTCTGGAACAATCTGAACTGAAATGAGAGAGCCTGAAGTGGTGCTTGAATCAAAGAAGGCCTCTCCAAAGTACCAAATACTCCTTTAATACTTCAGGGAGTTTTAAAAGCTGAGATTTTTTAAAAAGCATTCATTGTGGAAAATGAATGTAAAAATGTAACAGAACCAAGAAGCCCAAAGTAGGAGATTGACAACTCAACTGCCAATTGAAAGCCCAAGCTCTCCTTGAAACCCCAAATTCAAAGCCACTGGGAGGGAATGCTTCTGTCCATGTGATCAGTGGCCATTTTGTAAGGGCCACATGTTCAAAATAGAGATTTGTATTAGTTTAATTTTCAGAAGATAGGGAGAATTGAAGGATATTTTTCTTCTTCTTTCCTTTTGGGATTAGGGATTTCATTCCAAATGATGTTCAATCTCTGTGTGAGAAATTTGTGCTATGATGTGGGATTTGAGTGGCTAGATCATAATATCATTAGGAATAGGACCTATCTAAATTGTAAGGGTTCCAATTGGGGAGGTGGGAAAGAACATGAACCAGAGAAACTGGTGGGAATATTTTTTCAAAATATTCTTTCTTATGGATGTAGGATGTTGTGCTTCTGTACCTACAATTCAAAATGCCAGGAAATGGCTTAATATTGCTGCACACTAGCATGCCTGCATTGCCAGGAGGAAAAAGGATACCACGTTTTACACAGCAAAGGCAGCTTGAATGTTGATAACACCAGCAACAGCAGTCAAGATGTCTACATGATACCCACTGGACTCATTACCATTCATACTTGTTGAAAAACTGCCATGATAATTATCTTCTGTTTGGGTGAAAAGTGGTTAACTGATTTAAAAAAAAGAAGTCACCTTCTGGGATTTTCCCTTGACTGGTACCTGTTTGTGAATGGAAGTAAGCCCAATAGGGTATGTAGACCATCTTGACTGATGACATTGGTGTTGTCACCATTCAGGCTGCCTTTTGCTATGTCAAGTTTGGCATTTTTCTTTTTGTGCTGGCCTTTGCTATGTAAAGCTTGGAATTCTTTCTTTTTTAATTATCAAGCAAATATACAGTGACAAGATGAAAGGAATGGAGACTATGACAAAATATAGTCACCAAAGCTCTGCTAACATCAGGTATGACCATCTCCAGCCACAAAACAGAAAACAGTAATTTCACATGTTAAATGTGTGAGCTTCTAAATTTTTGTCCTTTATTCAGAACAAATATTCTGAACATATTTTCAGTATCTGCGTATTTTTTTTAAAAAACTTAATATTCTTTTTGTGTCTCCATTTTTACCACCAGACAAAGAATTCCCTTGCAAACATGATTCTGATAAGCCACT
Source organism: Intellagama lesueurii (assembly GCA_037013535.1). Taxonomy (NCBI): domain Eukaryota; kingdom Metazoa; phylum Chordata; class Lepidosauria; order Squamata; family Agamidae; genus Intellagama; species Intellagama lesueurii. Next base: position 117,972,698 of record JBAJHW010000003.1, read on the forward strand.
TTGGTCAGGAAGAAGTTAAAAAGTTAGCTAAGAGTGAGCTAATTCGGTCTTGATTGACAGGGTCAAAAGTTCAAACTGACCCAGAGGTGGAGGCTGAATTCCCCTTTGAAAACATATGTGAGGATGCTGTTGGGACTCAGAAATCCTGAAAGACTGTTTACTGAATAGACATGGCAAACTATCCCACCTTCGGGTGAACTGTCACTTCATTACTATTTTAAAAAGCAAACATGTTTTTTTAAAAAAAAATGTTTAAGGAAAACCTGCATTTTCAGTCTGTTTCTGTCCCCTTTCTCTCTCTAAGTAGCTCTCTCCCCCACCTAAAAATGTACATAATCTTTCATTGCATAGAATGTTGTTTTGATTTCCAAACAAAGACCATTGCTGCACTCTTATGCAGCAATGTCAATATAATCCTATGGTGTTTCAATGAAACGGATTCAAGTGTTTTCATACTATCTGGGCCTCCAGTCCTGTGGGAGGTGGAAAGGAAAAAGAAAGTCATAATGCACAGTCTCATGCATTATAAATGAAGACAATTATGTCCAAATGCAGACACAAAGGTCAAGAGGATTATATCTTATTCCTTATACCATATATAACAGTGGTGTAAATCTTTGCTTGTCTTACCTCTCACCAAGGACAAATAAATGTAACATTGTTTTCCTTTCTCAGTGAGAATGACAAGGATGTGCCTGGTGCCCTTGATACACTAGGCAAGAATGATGTTTACATAAAATTGTCTTTTTTGCTCAAAAAGGCAAAATTGGGTGACTTGTCCAAAACTGCCATTAAAATGTTGAAGCCTTGGATGGATTGTGTTTTTCTTAATAACTATCCAGTATTTCTGTGATTATGTGCTGGTGCTTTGTGTCCATCAAGGATAGGACACTGTAGATATTTTGCACAAGTTGCAGAGATCTTGAGGGTGAAAAAAAAGTATCCTGTGAGCCTTCAAAATTCCTAATTTAGAGACAGTCTAAATTGATGAGAACAATAAATTTATCAAGTATGTTTGCATCCCTAGTATATAATTAATTATATACCAGATAACTGAAAAAAATGCAGGGTTGTCAAAATAGCTCAGTGGTTTAGGTACCTGACTGTGGAGCCAGAGGTTGTGAGTTCAACTCCACATTATGCCTCCTCGACAGGTGCTGGACGTGATGCATAGGGTCCTTTCCAGCTCTGCAGTTCTAAGGTTATTATCAGAAATCAAGCACAAGTCCTTTGTCCTGACTGCTGCTTTCATGCTTTGAATCAGCCTAACAGAACAGCAAGGGGACAAGACTCATCCTCCCCCACCCTCATTGTTCAAATCAATGTAATTCCATCTCTGGATCTATCAAACATTCCTGCTTACACTTCAGGAACAGATCCATATCCAGCCCTACCACAAATCAAAGTGATGTTATCATTTCAGGCACTAGATTCTAGGATGTAGCAGCTAGATGTTGTAAGAGAGAGTTGTGAGCCATGTTGCCTGCTACCCTCATGTGGAGTGAAGGGCACTAGCCTTGATGGAAATTCAACTTCCATTATCATCGACTTCCCAATGTAGAGTAGGAGAGGGCACCATCTTACTCTTTTGACTCAGGAAACAAAAGACCTGGGATGTCTCTGCCCCTGATCCAGCAAGAGTATTCTTTGCAAGAGCTAGCAGTTCTATTCTGAAGTTTATCAGATTTTAAGCCCTCAATAATGGCTAACCTGACAAAAGGGATGTTTTACTAATCAGAGACATCAAATAATGAATGGTTGACAACCGTATTCCTTACTGAGGACAAAACCCAAGTTCCCATCTTTCTCCCCACAATGGGGAAAGCTTGTCATGTTTTGACATTGTTCAGGCAAGCCCAGGAAGCCCTTCTGATATGGCTACAGGGAAAGAAAGAGTGGGATCTCCTCAGGCTATCTTCTCTTCAATTGGCCATTGTCAGTTGCAGTGCTTGTCAAAATGCTTCACTACAGACAGATTGCTATTGCATCCCTTTTCTCATGTGATTTTTTTGTCTCCGTGACCTTTCAGCAGCTGCTTCAAGAGCCTTAGTGCAGCTGTGATGAATCATCCTGTCCTCCCTCCTGATTTTGCTGTCTGTTTCTTTGCTCATCCAGCAGCTGTCAATAGGACTTCATTGCCCTTACCCCCAGAGAGGTTTTTGACAGTACAGCTCCCCCCACCAAAAAAATTATCCCTTTCCCTCTCTCCCTTTCTCTGTGAGTTTCTTGCAGTTAGATCATTGTGTATGATACATTTTATTTTGTATTTTTAAAAACTTGTAATGATTTCATATACAACAAAAACCACACATTTTCATTTTCTCTTTCCAGACAGCTCACAGATGTGGGTTGCATCAAATTTGGAAACTTGACCTAAATACTTGTGTCACCCCCAGAGTAATGGGATGGAATTTGGAAGTCATCCCCTTTGAAAACTATTTGAACTTCATTTAAGAGAAAAAAGCTTGAAGCTAGTACACCACTGGTATTTGACCCCCATAAGATTAAGTTCTATATATTCTGGTATAATCATGACACACTGGAAAGGTTAATTCTAGAATAAACATGCATATATTTATGGTGAGAATGTTATATCATAAAACAGTTTTGGGTACAGTGGTTGGCTTACTTGGGGATATAACTGAACAAACTCTTAACCAAACAGCACTGAGGTTGCTGTAATTATTTGGGGGGTAATAACAAATTGTTAAAACATTTAAAAAATGCTCACCTTCCTCATTTTGGAAGCTGAGATAGAGATCTCAGCCACCTGGAAAATAAATGAAGAGACCACTATCAGCAACAATTGACATTCTAGTTTGATGATTTATGTCATTATTGTGTTCATGCCTGCAAATTTACATTGGCCAGACTTTGATTAAGAATCACTGATCACAAAAGCAAGATCTACATGCAGTTATATTGTCAATTCTTATTATTTACACAAATGTTTTCTGAGACTAGAAAGTAATTTTCAAAAACCCTCCATGGATTGGAGCTATCTCTCTTTCTGATGAAGACAGAAAACAGCACCACAAACCTGGGGTTATGGTTTGGCTCCTTGATTGCTTATATTTTGGCCGGCTGATTTGTTCATGTTAGTCACTGTCAACTAGGAGTCTGTAGAGATTTTGGCTGGCATTGTCCATATTACAGACACTCATTGTACAGAAGTAATTGATGTACAAACTCAGGGTGTGCAAATACCATTTGCTTCAATTCAGTCTAAATTATTTGTCTTACAAATCACAACCAATTTGCTTCAAGTTAATTTGCAACCTGCTTGCTTATATTTGCTTCCAACTATTCCAAAGTGTTTCTTGTATTTGTTTATGTCCAATTAGGATTTTTTTAAAATGAAAACTGGGAAAATAAAGTTGACCTGGAATGACTTAAGGGATAAAACTCAGTACTGTTATTTCGCCATGTATCTCCAGAGAATTAGCATACAATTTTGTAAGCCATATTCAAAGTACTTCTACATTACAAAAGTACAGAGCAGTTGTGTTCATCCCATTTCTGAATAATTTTAGTAAATATTCACTCAAGATTTCTAAGAACAGGCTCCTGACACAAGTTTTCAAAGAGAAAATGAGCTCCAGGTCTGGGCAATATGAACTTTTGAACCTGTCAATCAGGACCCGATTGAATTTTTAACTTCTTGTTGGCCAAACAGCGATTCATGCTTGCAGAGGGATTCTATGTCTGGTTGTAAAAATATTTAAAAAGAGATTTTTAAAAAAGAATAGAGAATAAACATTAAGATGTTCACTCATTTAAGCTGTGAAATTACTGGTATTTGCTTTGTAGCTAGGGATAGTCTCACTCAATGTTAGCAGAACTTTGATGCCTATATCCTGCCATAGTCCCAACCATTAAACATGTTTTGTCACTGTACAATTGTTTGGAAATTAAAAATAACTCCAAAAATGTTATGTGATGTAAAGTCACTTCTGTTGTATGAGTTAATGACCTCCAAAATGTCATATTATTAACAGTTCTGCTCAGATCCTGCAAACCAACATTTCATGTTAGGTTGTTCTCTATTCCTATTCTCCCCTCACTTCTAGCAATATTCTATTTTCCAATAAGTTCTGCTCAGATCTTGCAAACTAACAGCTACAGCTTCCTTTGTTGAGTTGACCCATCTTACATTAGCTCTTCCTCTTTTCTGTGTTTTCATTATATGTGCATGATAGGATAGCCTACACAATTTTGCTCTAGTGAGAGTTCAGACTTGACTTGATTGAGCAGCAACTTATTTGCCTTTCTGCTAGTCTGTGGTATTTGCAAAGCTCACCTCCAACACTATATTTTAAATGCATTATTTCCTCCTCCGTCTTTCTTCACTGTACATCTTTTAAATAGTATGGATGATTTTGACCTTGGTTTTAAGTGACAATCTTTGCTAACTCCCAGCCCTGTCCTTTTTTAAATTCAAAAGACAAAGGGACATCATTTGGAAAACATGCAGACAACATGTTTGTAGACCAAGGATTTAGAAACTAGAAGATAACTTTCTGGTCTGCATTCTGCAGAGTAGGAATAAAAATCTTAATTTACTGGAGATGTTAAAGGGTGTATATCTTTCTCTGTTGTACGTGTTGCACTCACTCACACTTTTGCTTCACCATATCATTAGGTCCTTGACAGTGATTCAAATTATTTTGGCACAGAGGGGTTATAGACACATCCCAGCTGTTCTTGGTTCTGCCCTCCCTCAGCAACCATAGTAAATATCATGTGATCATCTTCTTGGATCCTCTAGTGTTGGGTAATTCTACATGAGAGAATTTGCTATTGGAAATTGTGTGCAGTTTACCTGTGCGAGCACTGTGCCATACTGTGCCAAACCACTGAAGCACGCTTTGTGCCCAGCTCTACTCTAATTTTGGGCTATTATTCACCAAACCCAATCACAGTGTGCTGCAGGGCCAATGTTGACTAGAATATATACAAGTTTGTTATAAGGAGCTTGAAACTTCAACTTCAAATTAAAGCCTAAAACTGTGATTTAAGGAGGTCTAAAATTTACGGTAATTACACACCCCATCTCTCTTTTGCTGTTAATATCTGTAAGCCAGCAGGTGGTATAAAGCTACTGAGGGATAAACAGTTTTGTTTTGTTGTTTTTGTTTTGTTTTGTTTTGCTGTTATCAACTCTGTTTTGGCATTCTGAACAGAAGAAACATAATTTCTAAAATATACAAGGAAAAAAATTAGTGCCTGACACTTAAAATGGGTTTTGAAAATCAAAAGCAGTGGAAGCAATGTGGCTCATGAATTTGAAGTATTAAGGAAATGTTTTTTCCCCCTGGGGTGGGAAGGATGGAAGTATATATTTTTTTTTAAAAAGCCAACAAAATTTAAAACAAAGTAGCACACAAATAAAAATGGATATATTTTTTTGTACATTTGTTAATGCACTTCATATATTTTAAGAGCCATAATTCTTACATCAAGCTTGAAAATAGGCTGGCATTATCCTCCTGTCACTGTTGTGGAGTTGAGGTTGTCAGGTGATGGCTTGCTCCACTTATGAATTCATGCATTGATTATAAAATTAATTAAATTTTACACCACCAGACATTACAATTATGCAGTACAGTGGTGCCTCGACTTACAAACGCCCCTACTTATGACCATTTCGAGTTACGACTAGCTCTGGCCACAAAATTTTGCTTCTACTTGCGACCGGAGCTTCCACTTACGAACAGAAAAAGGCAGGGGGGAAAAGGCAGGAAATTCAAATTTCTAACTGTAGGTGGCGACGAGGCTGCTTCTTTGTAGCTCTTTCGCCCCAGCAGTTAGAGAGTGTGCATTGGAGGAGGCTTGGGACTGCCTCCTTCTGCTTCTGAGAGAGTGTGTGTGTGTGTTTGCAGGGAGGCTTCGGGCTGCCTGGTAAGGTAAGATGCTGTTTTCTGCTTTTTAAAAACTGTTCTGGGTGTTTTTCCAGTGTGGTTTTGAGCTGGGGGGGTTATGTTTCTGTGCTGTGATGGGTCTTGGGGGGTTTGTTTGTTTGTTGTTTTGTTTTTCCCCCATTTCCGATGGGTCTTGGGGGGGTTGGTTGCTTTTTGGAGTGTTTTTTCCCATTTCCGATGGGTCTTGGGGTTGTGTGTGTGTGTGTGTGTTTTCCATTTCTGATGGGTCTTGGGGGGTTTGGTTGCTTTTTGGGGTTTTTCCCCCATTTCCGATGGGTCTTGGGGGGTTTGTTTGTTTTTTGGCTTTCCCCACCCATTTCCGATGGGTCTTGGGGGGGTTGGTTGCTTTTTGGGGTTTTTTCCCCATTTCCGATGGGTCTTGGGGGGTTTGTTTGTTTTTTGGCTTTCCCCACCCATTTCCGATGGGTCTTGGGGGGGTTGGTTGCTTTTTGGGGTTTTTTTCCCATTTCTGATGGGTCCTGCATGCTTCCCTTGCTTTTTCCTTTGTTTTCTTTGCATTTCCGACCTGCCCCCTTTGTTCTCTGTGCATTTCCAATCTGCTCTGTTTGTTTTCTGTGCATTTCCAATGGGTCTTGCACGCTTGATTGCTTTTCTCCCCCCCCCCCCCTTCGGCCAGAAGGGATTAATCGCGTTTCCAATGAGTCTTGCAGTGATTTTTTGGGGGGTGATTTTTTTTCTTCGGCCAGAATGGATTAATTGCGTTTCAATGCATTCCTATGGGAAATGGTGCTTCGACTTACGACCATTTCGAGTTATGTCCATCTTCTGGAACGGATTATGGTCGTAAGTCGAGGCACCACTGTATAATGAAAATTGAGGCATATATTTTTTAGACAATGACCCCCCCATCCTTGAACTCCATTTTGATAATAAATCTGTATGTGATCTAGAGGAGAGGAAATTCTGGCCCCACCCCTCCAGAATTCTCCTGCCCAATGCATCCTGCACTCTGACCATGATATCATCTGCCCCATGGATGATTTGGTTGAGAGACTGTATTTCACACACCCTTCTTTGGACTAATGCCATCTTCAATGGCAAACACAGAAGCCTTAAACATAAAGGCCAGAATTCTATTACATGTTAGGATGCTAAAATGTTGAACTCATCAAGGTGAATCGCCACTAACAATTTAATTACCAGGTGTGCACCTGTTGTACACTTAATGTGACCACCATTTGTTAGAAGCAACTTGCCAGACTTAACTGCAATTATATATGCACGCACATAAAACACCAACACAGTTTTGGTCATTATATTTATCCCTGCCACCCAATATGTCACAGATATTCTTTCTATTTCTAAGAAAAGGGAATATTTAGAAGAATATTTCCCAAAACCTGTTTTCCTGGGGAATTATGTAGGTAACAATGCAAAACGTAATGTTCATACCTTCCAACTCTTTCTGGCCACAAATGCACGAAACTTCATTCAGCTATTCTAGTGTACTCCTCTATAGTTATGCTCCATATCACTGTCTCCCAATCATATGTTGCAATCAACTAGACCTGCATAATAATTGATTTACCCAGCAGCATATGATGGGAGTTCACAGGCTAAATACAAATTACTTCAAATAATTATATGTTCTTTCATTAAACTCAAAAATTAGAAATGGCTGCTAATCCATTTGGTGCATTAATAATGTGCAACTCAAAGAAATGTTTTCTTCAACAGATACACAATCTTGCAAAAAGTTGCCTTGAGTCCCAGTTTTGCAGGAAAAGCAGGATAGGCAAATGAATAAATAAAACACGGTTCTGTTGATTCAGATAGGTTCAAAATTGTATTTGTGCATTTTCGTAAATGATGTATCTCATAATAAGGAAACATTAACAGACACTTTTCAAAAATAATGCTGAAGTACTTTTCAAAAACTCATTGAGCTATTCAAGATTATAGCAAACAGAGCTAAACCCCTAGAAAGGGTTAAGTTAGCATAAATAAAAAAAATTCCTAAATCTTGCTAGCATATCTCATCAACATGGTTACTCCTAGGTCTAATTAAAGGTTCCCCACACACACACTTTTCTGTGTTTACAGAATGCAAATATGTGCCACTTCTGGATATATGTACAACAGCAAAAGTACAGAAAGTAACAAATTTATTTTACTGCAAGCTTTTGTAGATTACAATCCACGTTCTCAGACCCATTTCTCAGAATCAGAACATTAACTACTTTTGTACAGATCTCTTAGTATATATGTATCATCTCCAACACCTTGCTTGTGTTGAGGATGGACAATCCTTGCTTACCACATGCTTGCATGTGTTGGTATTCTCCTCAACCTGGAAGATGGGGAGGTATTTTGTAGAACTCTATGAAAGAGAAGTAAAGAAGAATGATCTTTTGTGCAAATTAAGGAAATTTTTGCAAATAACACAAATTGCACAACATGGCGATGGCTGCTGCTTTGTTTCACAGACTTTTAAGGATTACAAGCACTGAATGGGTTGATTGCACATTTTTCTTTAACAATTGTCCAGTTGTTCTGTCCTTGGGGGGATATGAGTGTGTTCTTTGTTTTGCTTTGTTTCTCAACGTATAATAATACTGGTTTGTTTTTTTCAGAGACATGAATTAAAAAGACTATGAAGAAAAAAATAGTGCTCCTTGTCTTGCTTGATTTCTTTCACATTTTAAAAATAAGTTTCATATTCTTTCTCTCTCAAATGTAAAGAAATTAACTGAAATGAATTTCTCACCCAGCCCTTCTCTGGAGGGTTCTGTTTAGCTATCACAGCACAAAATAAGGGCTTTCCTAAGTGAATCTGGATAAAGAATACAGAAAAACCTTCAGATGGGCAAAGTTGAAGGAAGATATGGTGGAACTAAACGAGCACGATGTCAATTTCTCTTTATATATATTAGCCATTAGTACCTGCCCAGGACTCAGGAGCAAAGTCTGAAAGGGCCTTGTCTTGTTTGAGAGGGGTGGGCAACTTCCAGGGGCTATGGAACCATATCTTTTCCTCTTCCAATTCCCAGGGGCAGCAAATCCCATTAGTGCTGAATTTGCCACAATAGAAGTGACAAAAGGTTTTGTGGGGGGAAAGGCTACCTTTAAATCAAGGGGACATATTCACCAGGCACCTGGTTTCTAATTTTAAAAAAGGTACTGCTCTGGAAAGTATGGAACAACCCTTTACTGAACTGAAGATAGAAGAGATAATAAATAAATCAAAGGTACGGAAAACACCTGATACAGATGGATTAAGTCCTGGGTTCTATAAGGATTTTTAAAAAAATTACTTACGGCTACATTACAGTTTATTTAACAAAATTATTTAAGAAGAAGGAATTCCCCAGGCCTGTAAAGTATCCATAAGTGTATTAATATTAATACCTGAAAAGGAGGCAATAATTGTGGTTTCATACAGACCAATATCACGAATAAATCAGGATGCAAAAATATTTACAGCAATTTTGGCAAATAGATTAAGTACATTTATTGGGAAACATATTGCTAAGGATCAAAATGGATTCCTGAAAGGAAGACAGATGGCAGACCTTATGAGAAAAGTACTTGATGTAATGCATACAGCTAAAGAACCAAAAATGAAAGCCGGGGTGCTATTGTTAGATACTATATATTTAAAGCGTTTGACTCGGTAAAATGGGACACATTAAAGGTATTGATTAGACATATAGGGTTCAGTAGCTGCTTCAATAATATAATGCAACAATTATATTCAGAGAACACAGCATCAGTGGTAGTAAATGATGGTATGACAGAAAGAATATTGTTAGGCTGAAGAATGAGACAGAGATGCCCCTTATCTGCAGTTTTATTTACATTGATAATTGAGCTACTAGCAAATGCAATAAGAGAAGATTAAGACATAAGGGGTATAGGACATAAAGAAGAAAATAAAATAAAAAAATATTTCCAGATGATATGTTACGTATTAATTATTAAGAACTGATTAGAAACTATAGGGGGGGGGTTAAAACTCATTTAAAGAAATTTTGAAGAAAGCAACTGGATTAAAAGTTAATTGAGATAAATCAGAATGTGTCTTGTTAAATTATGAGATTAAGGAGAGGGAAATAATGAAGGCTAAGTTTGGGGGGTAAATTGAATAATTCAATTAAATTTGTTGTTTAGTCGTTAAGTCATGTCTGACTCTTCGTGACCGCATGGACCAGAGCACGCCAGGCCCTCCTGTCTTCCACTGCCTCCTGGATTCAATTAAATAGTTAGGTATAAATATAACATGGAATTTTCAGGATATTGTCAAAATGAATTTTGACATATTGAAGACAAAGCTTAGGGACCAAATAAAAGAATACCAAAGATTAAAATTTCCATCGTTTGGCAAAATTGCTTTATGTAACATGAAAATTATACCCAAAATAAATTTCTTATTCTGGACTTTATCTTTTAAAATTAGAGATAAGGAGTTAAAATCATGGCAGACAATGAATAATGAGTATTGTAATTTAAATAAGAGACCAAGGTCAAATAAAAATGTATGGTATACACCACAAAAGGAAGGAGGATTAGATTTACCCTAATTAATATTAAAAGGTATAATATTTCAAATCAGTTGCAGCATATTCCAGATATTATAGCAAATTGAAAAAAATAATTTGGATAGAATGGGAATTTTCCTCTAGAGAGAAGTTCAATAGGATTATTTTTTATAAAGAAAAAAACTAAAGAAGTAATTAAAGATCCTATGCAATTACTAATCCCTTTGCAATTACTATGTTGGAAAGCTGGAAAGAATACAGCAAAATAATATGTCCAGTGATCTCCCCATTGAGTTAGATGGTAAAGCTGAAGAACTTCCCAGAGAACCTGAGGAAAATGAAGAATATTTTGATTGAGAAGGGAATCATAAAAATAAAAGATTGGGCAAAAAGGATGTAAAACAGGGAGCAACTAAGAGATATACTAGAAGGAAGGATCTCCTGGTTAAACATGCTACAACTGGATAAATGGACTAAAGAATGGAAGGCTAAGCAAGGAGAGGGAAGATCATTAATGAAATTTGAGGAAATAACAGAAAAAAAAGAGAAACTCAAAGCCTGTGAGAATAGAAGGAGTCCCATAAGTGTAATATATAAGATATCAGTACAGGAAAAATTTATAACGATAGCACTAAAAGAAGTACGGCAAAATGATCTAGCTAGGGAACTCAAGGGGGAAGATTGGAATGGAATGTGGAATAGTAGAATAATGAAAAATATGTCAATAAGGGTCAAGGAAAACTGTTACAAACCCACATGGAGATGCCTGTTAAAAGGAATTTAATAAATCAAACCGTATTGTCTTTATGCTGGGGATGGAAAAATGAAAAGGGGACTTATTTACACATGTGGTGGTCTTGTGAAAAGAGGAAAAAGGCATGGTCACAAGTTTTTAAAGAGATAAATGATATTTTGGGTAAGGATGTACAAATGCCTTCAAAGATTGCTTACTCACGGTGAAGATTCATTGTACTTCCGGAGAGAAATGGAGCAATAATATAAAAATAAATAAATAAATAAATAAATAAATATAAATTTTGATATGTGAATAGAGGAACTGTCTTGAGTAGGGTAGGGAGCACAGGTTTATACAAGTGTGTGTAGGGGATTTTTTGTTTGTTTTTCTTTTATCTTTACTTTTCCTTTATTATTGTGTTAATGTATTTGTAGTAGTTGTGCATTTTGTTTATTTTTTTAAAATAGTACTGCCTGAATGTCTCTGGACATCAATAAAAGTTTGACAGATTCCACATGAAAATCTGAAGAGATGCTTGCATGCAAGTTCTGCTTATAGCACCAGCATGAGCAGAAGGCATCCTAAGTCGGAGATCAGGATCACTGAAGCATTATAAGCATGAATACACATATGCCTCTTCAGACTTTGGAGCTGAAACTACCAAGGTCTGATTAACATCTGGGTGTTGGTGGCGTTGGGTGCAGAAATTCTGTGAGCACTCATGTCCTCACTATAGTTAGTGAGTCCAATCCTCTGCCACACATCTTAATAGGTCTAAAGAGAATCCAGAAAGTGTCAAACAAGAAAAGGCTATGTGGCCTCTGTTAAAAGTTGACCAAGGAAGAACACTGTATTTTCATGAACTATATCCATTGAAGCCCACCCAGTATGTCCCCAAAATTAGGCAGTCCACCCTATATCTATAAAATCTTTATGGCTACACTTTCTGGACTATGAGAGTTGTTTTTGTTTTGCATATCTGAGTACATTAGGCCCTATTCAGCCCTTATAAGCTCATGCACTTAATACTGTCTGAGCAGAAAAGGGGCTCCTATGTGAGTACGGCAAGCTCCATATCTCCCCACAAATAAAAGGCAAGTGGGCAGATGTCAACAAGTGTAACCCTCTGTTTCCCTCAAACAGTGTTAATTAAAAGCATTAATAGGGCTTGAATATTATTTGCTCATTATTTGTTTTCCAAAGTGTTGCAGACTGAAAGAGCTTTCTGGAGAGCAAATATTTTGACATCTTTGTGTTGCTATTTTGAAAACATTTCAGTTAATGCTTACAGGATTATTGACTTTTCAAATTATGCATCTGTCGTCTTGTAACAAATTGTTTGCTTTCACAATGGAAAAACAAAACAGAGATAATTAAATCTTGACAATATAATGATATATTGGCTTCACTGCCTTTAGAAGGTAAGAGTGGAGAAATAGTGAGATGTGAAGAATTCCTATGGTTCATGATTTTCACATATGATAAGCAGAACATTGGCATGAAGTCCTGCAATGAAAAATTGAAGGGTTTTTGCCCTAGGAAAAGTTGGATCGGCTCCCCCATCTAAGAAAGCCACACTTTTCATCAGTTTCTAAAAGAAAAAATAGTTCCTGGAGGGATAAATGAATAGCATTCTCATCTTAATATATCATATACTCTAAGAGATATTACTAGGCTTAAGCAAATTATTTTTTTAATGATGAAAATTTAAATTTTAAAAAACCCTCTAGAGAAGATAGCTTAAGACAGGTGCAGCTCAGACATACATAGCTTTGCCTTTGATTCTCAACTCTGCTTTGCTCCATCAATGATACCTCCAGGCAGAGAGACCCCAAGCTATTCTCAACACTTCAAAACACATGCGCTTTTATGTTTTTGAGACACAAATGCCACAGTACAGTTCCATATGTACTCCTTGGTGTTTGCTCAGTCTGAGTTCGATGAGCCCATGCCTGTCTACTTGGCAGCTGCACTCCCAGTGGGGTTTTGTAGAATACAACTGGCAATGTGTGACTAGCTGAGTGGGGAAAAACACATTAATTTCTCCAAGTTTCAGAGTCACTACCATTAGAGCTAGCTAGGCAATGTGGAAGTGGCCCAGGAAATTGTTTAGTACCTAGCCAAAGTATAGGATGGTATTCATTAACTCTTATCTTTGCCTGAGGCTTGATAGGGGCACTGCTGCACTGTTAATTGTCCTAGATCTACACTGTTCTATTTGGTGGCATTATAAGAGACTTCTCTACCCTTCTGTTGATGCTTTCTGAGCAGTTGCCTTCAGAGTAATGGTGAGGAAAGGGCTTCTTTGACTAATTAGACACTGTATACCGTGTTTCCCCGAAAATAAGACAGGGTCTTACATTAATTTTTGCTCCAAAAAACGCATTAGGGCTTATTTTCAGGGGATGTTTTATTTTTTTCATGTACAACAATCTACGTTTATTCATATACAGTCATGTCATCTTCTTCTGGTTGTTGCACAATAGTGGAGAGCAGGATTTCACTTAACTGGGGCTTATTTTGGGGGTAGGGCTTATATTACGAGCATCCTGAAAAATCATACTAGGGCTTATTTTCAGGTTAGGTCTTATTTTCAGGGAAACAGGGTAGTTCTTACACAGTCAATTTATTGTGTTATAGCACTAGGAAATATATTAACGATGGCCAACATATGTGTTTTGTGGGGGTCATTTGAATCTGCTAGGCAGTGGAGGTGGGGCAAAATCAGAGTTTTGAACCATTACTTTTCTGGACTACAACTCCCATGATCCCTTTGGCTTGGGAATTCCTCATCTGGTTAGAAATATATTTTGTAGAACACAAACTGCATTCAAGAACAGTCAGTTATAACTGTAACACTCAGCATAAAATGGTTGATGGCTGATGGATTCCAAAAGATCTCCTGTATGGAGAATTAGTGCAGGGAAATCGCCCCAGAGGGAGACCACAGCTGCGATACAAGGATATCTGCAAGCGGGATCTGAAGGCCTTAGGAATGGACCTCAACAGATGGGAAACTTTGACATCTGAGCGTTCAGTCTGGAGGCAGGCGGTGCAGCATGGCCTCTCCCATTTTGAAGAGACCCTTGTCCAGCAGGCCGAGGCAAAGAGGCAGTCCCGAAAGCAGCAAAATCAGGGAGCTGGACAGGGGACAGATTGTATTTGTCTTCAGTGTGGAAGGGATTGTCACTCTCATGTTGGCCTTCTCAGCCATACTAGATGCTATTCCAAGTCCTCCATACAGAGCACGTTACCATAGTCTCTCGAGACTGAAGGATGCCTAATCAGTATTACATAGAGAAATGGAGGGATAAAATCTGAAGAAAGGTATATAGTACTAAATTTACTTCTCTTTTTTTTTGTTTTTTTGTTTTAAGGGTTGGGTGTAGGGATGGGAGAAAAGGGGGCATGGGATAAACAGGGGGTGCAAATCAACATAAACATTTTAAAATAGTCATAATCATCTGTTACATTTCATAGGTACATATGTTCCTGGTACAACTTAGTTATGATATACAGTGGTGCCTCGACTTACGAACGCCCCTACTTATCACCATTTCGAGTTACGACCAGCTCCAGTCGCAAAATTTTGCTTCTACTTGCGACCGGAGCTTCCACTTACGAACAGAAAAAGGCAGGGAAAAAAGGCGGGAAATTCAAATTTCTAACTGTAGGTGGCGACGAGGGTGCTTCTTTGTAGCTCTTTCGCCCCAGCAGTTAGAGAGTGTGCGTAGTCGTTGGAGGCTTTGGACTGCCTCCTTTTGCTTCTGAGAGCATTTGTGTGTGTTTGCAGGGAGGCTTCGGGCTGCCTTGTAAGGTAAGGTGCTGTTTTCTGCTTTTTAAAAACTGTTCTGTGTGTTTTTGCAGCGTGGTTTTGAGCTGGGGGGTTATGTTTCTGGGGGGGGGGTTTCCTTGCTTTTTGGATTTTTTCCCCCATTTCCGATGGGTCTTGGGGAGTTTGTGTGCTTTTTAGTTCCCCCCCCCCCCATTTCCGATCTTGCACGATCTGCTTGATTGCTTTTTGCTTTCTCTTGTTTGCATTTGCAATGGGTCTTGCACGGTTGATTGGTTTTTTGTTTGTTTTCTTTGCATTAGGTCTTCCACGCTTGATTGCTTTTTGCCTTCTCTTGTTTGCATTTGCAATGGGTCTTGCACGGTTGATTGCTTTTCTCCCCCCCCCCCCTTTGGCTGGAAGGGATTAATCACGTTTCTGACCGGTCTTGCAGTGGTTTTTGTGGGTTTTTTGGTGATTTTTTTCTTCGGCCGGAACAGATTAATTGCATTTCAATGCATTCCTATGGGAAATGGTGCTTTGACGTACGACCATTTCGAGTTACGATCATCTTCTGGAATGGATTATGGTCGTAAGTCAAGGCACCACTGTACATTCTATTTCTAAATTAATCATAGGCTTTCAATTATCAAATATTAATTTGCATTCTATTTCTGAGCCAGTCATAAAATTTATGTCAATGGTCCTCATGGTTCAGCTTTCTTGTCCGATCTAACCATTCTGATAATTTATCCATTTCCGCCGTGTCCAGAATTTTTGCTATTAACTCGTCTTGTGATGAATTCTCCGGGTCTTTCCAATGTTTAGCAAAGAGAATTCTTGCGGCTGTCAATATATGGATGGCTAAATATGTTTTCATTAGTTGTATTGAGTCCGGAATTATGTTTAGAAGAAAGAATTCAGGGGTTACAGTTATTGGACTCTCTAGAACCTCTTGCAAAAGCAGTTCAACCCTTTTCCAATATTTTTGGGCTTTCCCACATAACCACCACATGTGATAGAAAGAACCTTCTTTTTGTTTACATCTCCAACAGAGGTTTGAAATTTTTACATCCATTTTGGCTAGTTTTGTGGGAGTTACATACCATCTATAGAACATTTTATATATTTTTTCTTTAAATGCTACTGACTTGGTAAGTTTTATATTGTTTTTCCATATTTGTTCCCACTGATCCAAACTTATATTGTGCCCAATATTCTGTGCCCACCTTATCATATATTCCTTAACCACCACCTCCTGGGTCTCGAAATCTAATAGAAAATTATATAGAGCTTTAATATGCTTGTCTTTGATATCCAGGAGGATTCTGTCAAAGGGAGTATTGTCCACATAGAAACCTTGTTGCTTATCTTTACCATATCTTGAAATTAACTGGGAATGTCACCACCAATCCATATCAATTCCCTGCGCTACTAATTCATCTTTGTTTTTCAATGTCCTGTCTGGTTTTAGTACTTCTCTATATCTTAAGATTTTCTTGTTATCTCTCAAGTTTGGAATAAAAAATGCCTCCACTGGTGTTACCCAACATGGTATTTTGGCATATATCTGTCTTTGAACTTTACTCCAAGACCATAGTAAAGATTTTCTCAAAATATGATTATTAAATTGTTTAAAATCATTCATTCTGCTATACCAAAGAAAGGCATGCCACCCCCATTTCAAATCATGACCTTCCAATTTTAACAGTCTTTGATTTTCCAATAAAATCCAGTCTTTGATCCACGTTAATGAAGCTGCCCTATAATATAGCAGCCAGTTCGGGAGACCCATTCCTCCTCTCTGATTCAGATCCTGAAGTGCCTTTAGTTTTATTCTTGGTTTCTTCCCTTGCCAAACAAACTTAGAAATAAGCTCGTCGAGTTCGTTAAATATTGATTGTTTCAAAATCACTGGAATGTTTTGAAATAAAAAGTATTAAATTTACTTCTAATCAAGGTTTTCCACATTCCATATGTTTACATATGGACAGCCCCTTTCCCTCATCTTAACTAAAATTTGCATGCTATTTGTTGGTGGGAGTCGGGGTGGTAAAAAGGTTTCTAGTAGGGATTTGTTTATTCCTTTTCTGCAGAGTACAATGCAGAAGAACGCAGAAAATGTGGAGAGATCAGACCAGCCTCTCCACCCCTTCCATGGTTGCACAAAGAATCTAGCTCTTTAGTCACTGTAGAAACATCTCTAAGTAGAAAAGGTATCTTTACTCACAGTTACCATCAGTAGTTACAGTCAGAGAAGGGGCGGGGGAGAGAGAGAGAGAGATAAAATGGAGTGTCCTGATATGAAGAAAGCCTCCATGCCTGTTTATTGGAGTGTGGTCAGAGAAGCAGATGAGAGGGGTTATTAGCAAAATAATAACATTCCAGGTAAACAGGAAGAAGAGGCTTGCCCCAAACATCAGGAACAAATTTACCAGTCACATTAGTAGCGAAGAACGGTCACATTAGACTGTAAAACCCTCTCCAACTGATACTTAGTGTTAGGGCATGCAAGATTGCTATTTTTTCAACAAAGTTTAACATAATATAAGGAGGCTTGTTAATTATAAACTGCTTGGTCAGCCTTCCAGCAGACCACTTCAGTTTGATGTCAAGTTGTTCAAATGTCTAAAATTCTAGAGCATTCTGACTGTAAAATACGAAAGTTGCTTGGTTTATTTTGTCTCTAAAATAGGAAAGTTGAAGATTTTTTATGCATTTGGGACAAACTGCCATAGCACATTTCCATATATACTCCTCAAGATTGTATTTCTCCAGGCTGCTGTGCATCAAAAGCTAACACCAGAGGTCGCCCTTCTATGGGGCACTGGTGGCAATCCCTTGGGTGGTCCCGCCCTGGACTCCACAACTGTTCCCCTTTGCCACACAACTTGTTCTGGATGCCCTGACATCATTTGAGTGTTCTCAGTGTTGAGAAAAGATTGTATTGCTGTCATAGCTAGTTACTGTATATAGAACTGGAGGTGGGGTGTGTGCGATAAGTGTACCATTTTGTCCTTTGCTTCTGGTAAGAAAAATATCATAGGATGGACCTGGTTGATGCCTGCCCAGTTGTCTCCATAGCTGACCAGTAAGGCAGCTATTTGACAGTGTGGCATCTTTCAGACAAAAGGAGAGTTACATCACTGAAAGCACAGAAAGAATTGAAGAGGCAACAGAATATCTTTCCCTTAAGTTTCATTAGTAATGTTTGCTTAGAATACGATTGTTTCCAGTGTTTCAGTTCAATCCAAGAGTATTTATTTATATTTATTTATTTATTAGATTTATATACCGCCCATCTAGAACGTGTCTACTCTGGGCGGTTTACATATAATATAAAAATAAACTAAGATAAAATCCAAATTAGTCCAAGATGGGAAAGAAAAAAAGAAGAAAAAGAGGAAGGAGAGGAAAAAAAAGAAAAGAAAAGGGGAGATAGGCTAGGTAATGGCTGTAGGGAAGGCCTGCCTGTATAGCCTGTATTGTTGAAACTTGGAGCCTTTGCATGCTTTACACATTATCTGCGTCTGGCAACCTCCTTTTCAGGCCTCTTTAAAATATATGCCAGAAGTGGGACATTTTATGGTTCCTCTCTGTCCTACCTGAAAGGGTTCTCTGCCTTCAAAACTCTCTGAGTAGAAACAGCCCTGGCAATTAAATAGAGTGCATTCTAATAACAAAACCGTTGTCTGTTGTGTATGCAGCAGCACAGGTAGTCCTTGCTTTCCTTTTCCTTTTTTAACCAGTGTGCCTGATATAATTATGCCTTCATGTACTCTTCCATCATCAGCCCAGAGCCTGAGGTCCCACTTCTGTGCCTGACTGAATTGCAACAAAGTGCTGATATAAAACCTGTGGACAGCTAGTATGCTTCAAGAGCAATGTGACAATGACACCAAAGGGGCTGCTAAGTACCATTTTCTGGAGCAGCCTTGTTATGACTTGACAGTACATAACAAAGAGCCCATGGTTACTGTTTGAGATGCACAAGTGCTGGTGTTGCATTCAAATGTGTATCTGTTCAGAGGCAGAGCTTTACGTCAAATGAACTTCCTTTGGCCACAGGGATCAATTTTTACAGTTGCTGATAGGGTTTTCCTTTTCCTCAGAACATTGATTATAGTATCTAGCATTTATATAATGGTTGTTGAATGTTCAAAACACTTCATATACATTGCTTCAGTAATTATAAGTACTCTGAAAAATATCTTAGCACAATTAGCCTCAGTCTTGCCTCTCTCCCCCCATCCTGACAGTGGGGAGCGAGAGGCAATACTCCCCACCCCATTTCTGAAGAGAAATTTGTTTGTTTGCTTGTTTGTTCATTTAATGTTAATTCCACTCAGCTAGTGAGAGCTGGACCATAAAGAAAGCTGACCGCCGAAGAATTGATGCTTTTGAATTGTGGTGCTGGAGGAGGCTCTTGAGAGTCTCCTGGACTGCAAGGAGAACAAACCTATCCATCTAAAGGAAATCAACCCTGAGTGCTCACTGGAAGGACAGATCCTGAAGCTGAGGCTCCAATACTTTGGCCATCTCATGAGAAGAGAAGACTCCCTGGAAAAGACCCTGATGTTAGGAAAGTGTGAAGGCAAGAGGAGAAGGGGACGACAGAGGACGAGATGGTTGGACAGTGTCATCGAAGCAACCAACATGAATTTGACCCAACTCCAGGAGGCAGTGGAAGACAGGAGGGTCTGGCGTGCTCTGGTCCATGGGGTCACGAAGAGTCAGACACGACTAAACGACTAAACAACAACAAGTGGCATGCCACTACTCTGGGCGGTTTACAAGTAAAAAACATAAAATCATAAGGCGCCAACTCCTTACTTATCCAAAGATAATCTAAAGCAACCCCCACTGGTGTTGACAATCACAAAACAGAATCACAGTATAACGTAGATATAAAACAATTGTAAGGATAGGGATCCCAAAAAGCTTCTCTCAATAGCTGAGTTTTTGTTGGGAGGGAAGGGGCCTTCACCAGTAACACATTCCACAAGGTAGTGGCACCATTGAAAAGGCCCAATTTTTAGACATAGACTTCCAGGCCACCTCTGGGGTGGCCACCTACAGCATCAAAGCTTTGAATAAGCAGATGGTATGGGTGGAAAAATCTCAGGGAGAGGTGCTCCAACAAATAATGAGGTCCCAAACCATTAAAGGCATTGGATGTCAACACTAATAGCAATAATCATGTGCCATCAAGTCAATACTGACTTATGGTGAAAATATTATTATTATTATTATTATTATTATTATTATTATTATTATTATTATTATTATTATTATTATTATTATTATTATTATTATTATTATTATTATTAAATAAATGTTATGCCCCTATCTAGTACATTTATGCTCAAGATAGCATTTGAATTTATTCATTCAAGAGAAGTTATACCTGTCCTTCTGGTGTAGGCATAATACTCAGTGTGGTTTGGAATGTTGATAGAAATATCTCAGAACAAGGGCTTGGTGCACTGATGTCCTGGTACATCAAATGCCATCTTGGAATATATATATATTTTTAAAAAAACATAATGTGATGTAAGTTTAGGACAGATGGACCTCCTAAGGATGGGAGTTCTAAGGAGTTACAGTATGTGTGGCCACAGGAAAAGACCTTGCCCAAATGCTAGTGTGGTGTGGTTGAGAGAGTGAGACCAGGACACAGATCTGGCTTCAAATTCCTGCTTGGTCATGGAAACTCAGCAGGAGTGGCAATGATAAAGCACCCCTTAAATATTTCACATACTTCAAAAAAACCTGTGAAGGTCACTGTAATTCAGATATGACTTGACAGTACATAACAAAAAACACATTCCAACCAATTGTGACGTTGCCAGCTTCAGAATGCAGAGAAGAGCATCCCATACAGCAAGATTTGTTTCTGTATCCTGGTTTCCTTGCTGCTTTTTTTCCTGTGAAAGGTCACTTGCTGTCTCCACTACAGAAAGATGTTGCAGTCACCATTCTGTTTCAGCAGCGACTTTGGTGAATCCAGTGCTAATGCTGTGCCCAATGGCTGCAGCAAGTTCTAAGGTGGACCTCTGATCCCAGAAGCTACATTGCAACTAGGGGTGGCGAGTTTGGAATGACAGCTTCTGATCTTTTGGAACCAAGTCAAGGAGGTGATTTCACAAATCTTCTAATGTTAACCCATGTGTTTTCCATCTAAAAGCAGATGGAAAACATAAACTTCATGCCCCATTGATAGGGATGTTTCCATGGGCTGGTTCACAGCTATGTAGTCACTGCCAGTTGGCTTTGCTATTTAGTGATGATGACATGCTTGTGTGGATAAACCCTCACAAACCAAAAACTTCAGATTAGCGGTGTGTGAATGTCATCTGCTTTGATCTGATCCAAATTATTTGTCTTACAAATCACAACCAATCTGCTTTCAGCTTGTATGTAGCCCACCCATGATTTATATCCAAATATTTTTGAAGTATTTGTATGTATTTGTATATACCTGAAAAGAGAAAAAAAGTAAGAACTAGGAATATAAAGGGTTCTGATCTGGGATGGGGGTGAAACTCAATATCCACCACTACTGCTCACTAGCATTCACACTTCTTGAAAAACAGCCCTGACAACTGCTTTGTGTTTGGGTGAGAAGTGGTGAACTGATGAAAAAAGGAGTCAGCTTCTGCAATTTTACCTTGTGTGGTGTCGCTTTGTGAATGGTTGTGAGAAGAAGAGGGTGTCCTGTAGACCAGTGGTCCCCAACCTTGGGCCTCCAGATGTTCTTGGACTTCAACTCCCAGAAATCCTGGCCAGCAGAGGTGGTGGTGAAGGCTTCTGGGAGTTGTAGTCCAAGAACATCTGGAGGTCCAAGGTTGGGGACCACTGGGGTAGAGTGAGGCAGCGCCCTCAGGAGGCATATTGTGGGGATACAGAGCAGGAGCAAGATGCTGGAGAACAGGACTATGTGTGCTAACTGCCCTCTGGAGAGCCACAGTTGGTTTTTAAGGGTGTGTTTGCCTCTACAATCATATTGTGCTTGAAAATATGTAACTAAAGCAGTTACACAAAAACATATCTCTAGTGCTTTCTCATCCAAATTGTGTTAATGCTGGCATGGAATTCCTCACTGTTTGGAGAACTGAGGGACACCTAACTATGCAATATTTTTATTATATAGTGTTACCAGTAACATTAAAACATGGTGCTGTCGATCTGCAGTGCCATGTCTGTCATACCCTGCATTTTGTAACTCTTTCACCAACTGTGCCTGCTCAGTATTGGTATCGATCACAGGGTATGCAAGAACTTCCTTTTTGAAAAAAAGCTTTAATTTAGCTATGTTAGTTATGGTTACTGTATATCTTCTTAGATTTTAAACTCCAGTATGTTTTGGAAATGTCTTTAAATTGATTTTATTCTGGTATCTGGTCTTTGACAACTGTTGATTTCTATTAAGCCAGATTGGGGATTTTAAAAAAAGTGATATATAGCTTTTAAAGACTAAATTTAAAAAGCACTTCTCTCTAAAAGGTCATGCTATCAAAAGCCAACTC
Organism: Intellagama lesueurii; assembly: GCA_037013535.1. Classification (NCBI taxonomy): domain Eukaryota; kingdom Metazoa; phylum Chordata; class Lepidosauria; order Squamata; family Agamidae; genus Intellagama; species Intellagama lesueurii. Next base: position 117,995,155 of record JBAJHW010000003.1, read on the forward strand.
CCAATAATCCTGGCCAGCAGAGGTGGTGGTGAAGGCTTCTGGGAGTTGTAGTCCAAGAACATCTGGAGGCCCAAGGTTGGGGACCACTGCTGTAGACCATCTTGACTGCTTCCATTGGTGTTGTCAACATTCAGGCTGCCCTTTGCTATGTAAATCGTGGCAATGCTGGAATGATATTGTGCAGCAATATTGGGCCATTTCATGGCTTTTTTTGAATCATGGGTACAGAAGCACAATATCCCACATTCATAAACCAGAGGAGAATTGAATTTATATTAAACTTTGACAAAGCGGCATAAAATGCCCATTGGAGTTGGACTTCATTGTCTGATCACTCCCCACCCCCAGTGGAGGAACATACCTCTCCAGCACTCTTCAATCACTGAAAGTTTTGGGAGTTTCACTGTTATGTCAGCTTTATATTGTTTGGCATGCCATTTATATTGTTGTTCATGTTGTCTGCTCATTTTGGTTAGGTTTGGACTTAACTTTGACTTGCTTTATGAGTGTAGGCTTGTGACTGGAATTGTGGGTGGAGGGGTTACCTCCTGAAATTTTGGAGTAAAATTCAGCTCAAGAACAGATCACAACTGAGTGGTTTTGATTCTGGATGTAGATTGGATCAGAGAGAGTTCAGATTGTTCCAACCTGGATGAGGTCCCAGTCCAAAGTGCCAGCTTGGTGTCTGACTGAGCATGGAGAAAGGGGTTAACATTCAGGTAGGAAGTGCTAATAGTTTGTCTAATTTAAAGCAGTAATCTATCATGCAACCTCTTCCAGCTCTCTCTCTCACTCTCTCACTCTCTCTCATTTTTAGCCACTCACTGTAATTTTGGGGCTATATTTAAAAAACCAACTGCTTTCTTTCTAAAATCTAGACCCTGATCAAGCAGATATGTTGTCCAATGTTGGCAGCCATTATCTAACAGTCATCATGGGCCCCAAGCCAAACATGCATCTTCTAGTAATCAATACTCAGTGAGGAAGTGTCTTTACCAGTTAGCTAAAGACAAACTGAGAGGGTAGGTAATACTATGTCCAGTCCGCTGAAGAGGCTCTTCGGCAGCGCGGGCTGCCATTATCCCCTTCCCAGGATAGCGCGAGACATTGCGGTCTCGCAAGAGTGACCTGAGAAGGGAGGGGGAAGGAGTAGTATATCCTTTGTGCTGATATGCTGTGTTTGGTCTTCGCCAAATGTGGTGCTGTGCATTATGGCCAAACAGCTCCACTTTGGTCTCGTCTGTCCAAAGGACATTGTTCCAGAACTCTTGTGGTTTGTCCAGATGCAACTTTGTAAACCTAAGCCATGCTGCCATGTTCTTTTTAGAGAGAAGAGGCTTTCTCCTGGCAACCCTTCCAAACAAACCATACTTGTTCAAGTCTTTTTCTAATTGTACTGTCATGAACTTTAATGTTTAACATGCTGAGGTCTGTAGAGTCTTGGGTTTTTTTTGCATTTTCTCTCACGGACCCTATGGATCATCAAGTCTAGCCTCTGTCAAGGAGGCACAGTGGGGAATTGAACTCCCAACTCCTGACTCCACACCCAAAGAGCTAAACCACTGAGCTATCCAGCAGTTCCTTATAAACATATACGTGGTGTCATAGCTTTATTCCTTTAAAACTCTCATTAAATCAATTTTATTTTTGTATTTATTTATTAAAGAATGTATATCATGTCCTTTATCAACTTTGAATTTCAAGGTGATACAGAATGTAAGATCATTTTTTCCAGAAGGATTGGAGGGGGGCTCATCTTATTGTAAGCAGTAGACAGACAAGGGCCTATACTTGCTCACATTGCTATCTTTTCCTCTCCACTTTCTTGTTGTTTCTTCAGTTATCAATTGTAGCTTTTAAGTGCCACGGGGACAGATAAATCTCTTGTTTTCATCTGATTGAAACTTTGTAATGCATTGTGTTCACTCATGATGACAATGATGGTGATGGTGGAGATCTTGATAACAATGATGATAGAATCAAGAAAATATGATAGAACATGGCCACTCTTTATTCTAGGTGTACACAATACACACTGATGTTATAAAATTTCAATCAGTTTCTATCTGATCTAAAATAGACCAATTTGAAAGAGACCTCTCTTCCATTGTGTGTCAGGAAGACAGCAGCTGTTATCACTAACAGGATGATCAATACACTGAGTTCAAGGATACGTAAATGAAAATTCCACAGGAACATTCTCATGGAAAACCCCATTATTATTGTATGTGGCATTAAGAGTTTGCTCTAGCTGTTCTTAGTTGTGACATAAATGCAACATTAGCTCCATTAAGCTACAGAAATTTCCTGGTTATTTAATGAAACTGCCATTAATGTCTTACAAAAAAAAAAAAGCAATAGCAAAAGAGAAACCAATATACCTTTGGTAGGAATTAACCACTTCTAAAGATGATTAAAGGACTGCATGCAAACCTTCTTCTTAAAACCACCAAGACTGAAGTTTCAATTAATGAACTACAATTCATGGTTATTAGCTTGACTAATAAAGTTTGTAAATGAACAGAAAACTAGCGATAATGAAGACAAAGTAGCAAACCAAGGGAACATGCTGCCAGTAGCAAAAAGAGAACACAGCATAAGTGAAATTGGAAGTCAGAAGAAAATAGAACATCAATAAGTGTCTTGACAACAAGCTGCATTTATTTCATCCTCTGAACCATGTTTTTTCTTTATAGTCTAATTGGAGAAGGAAAGAAAGTGACTGACCTTGAGATACAATTTCCACAAGGCTAACAAAGTGATAGATGTGAAGTTAATTACATTAACAAAACAATCCCGCTGCAACAGGAACTACAGAGGGGGAAAGCACACTTCCTGTTACAGCCAGCATAATTCACAGTTTGCATATGCCTTAGGGTAGTCAGAGGCAGCCTAAAAGGAAATCAAATTAACTGCCACTTTGATTTGTGTTAAGAAATTATTTGTGGACAGCTTCTTCAGATCTGAAGCCTTTTTGTTCTCTGATAAATAGATATGAAGTAGCCAAATAACTAATGAGTATCTTTTTGGTCTCACTGTGCAGCCTCTCAGGTAGCCAGAACTGGATTGTAAAAATCACGTAAAGGGCAGCTTTTTTCAGAGTCCACCCTCACCATCCAGACTGTTTTGAGTTAGCAGATTCCACTACTTCTTTCACTTGTGGTTGTATTTGAATCAAGTGTTAACAGCCATACAGTGTGCTTCTACTTGGCCCTGAAGGGGCATTCTGTAGCAGCAGCTCAGCTTTATGAGATTCAAGGCAGGAACTATCCCCAACAACCCAATATCCTTTGTGCTTTTTCGATCAGCAGGGTTTCACTTGGGTTCAAATAGCAATGAAACTGGAAACAGCAGCCAAGGAATTAGAAAAAGACTGGCATTTGGGAGGCAGATGTGAAGGAACAAGAAAAGATCTCGAAGTGTGAGGGTATGTCTCTGGAGAGAAAGGCCAAGACCATCCATACTATGGTATTCTTGATTGCTATATATAAATATGAAAGTTGAAAAATGAAGAAAACTGGGGTGTGTGGGTGTGTGAACCAATTCATTTGGAATGTGGTGTTCAAACAGAGCTTTAAAATTAATCATGGAATACCAGAAAGAGAAATAAGCAGGTTGTGGAACAAATAAAGTCTGAGATCACCCTAAAAGCTAAAATTACTAAACCACATCTATCGTACTTTGGACATAATAAGAAGATAATATTGGGTCTGTGACCGTACAATGAAGATTGAAATTGACAATAAGAGTTACCAGAAAGCACAATAATGCAAGGAAAAGTTGAAGGCAGAAAGAAAAAAGAAAACTATAGCATGAGATAGATTGGCTCAATAAAAGAAGCCACAGGCTTTAGTTTGCAAGACCTGAGTAGAGCTGTCAATGATAGGACCTTTGGGATGTTATTAATACACAGGTCACCAAAGGTTGAAAGCAATGTGATGACATGTAATAATTGATCATCACCTTGCCTCAGTTTTGTTCCCAGAGTTCTATTTTTGTCTCCCAGTGTCCACCTGTAAGTGTGGAATATCTTGGACAGGATATGTTTGCAGGATTGTTCCTCACCCCTTTGTTGGCATGAAGAGAAGAACATCCTGGCCGTTCTTGCATTCTGGCTTTCTGTGTCCTCACTCCAAGTGAAATCACTCTGTAACCAGTACCAACCAGTTCCCATTGCCTTGGCCATTCATACATTATTTTCTTCTGAAATCATAGCCCATTATTCCAACGTGAGCAGAGATCCAACAGAAAGAGGTAGAGATTCCCATAAAATGGAATTGTGTATTTGGAGACCAATTTTCATTATTTACACCATCATTGACAAGTCACTCCTCCAGCTGATGTTAGCCTTTATGGCAGTTTGCCACGTCACCTAGTAAAAGCAGCAGGAAATTGTGTGGGCAGTTTCTCACCATCTACTCTCTTTTGTTTTCTTCACAGGGCAACTGAGGCATATAAACCCAGAGTAAAAATGGCTGTATCCTACCACTTTCAGCAATCTAAACAATTCTTCTCTGTCTTCAGCCTTGAGGTGTCACAATTTATTTGATGATTTTATGAGCAGATGCATTTATAGCTGGATGGAACTACACCTAACTATTCAAGCAGGGTGTTGATATGGATCATATGAAAGATGAAATCTATGAAGATTAACAAAAAAGTTAAGACCATAGCATGTGAGACAACCTTCTACGTTGCCTTAAGAACTGTGACATTAAGAAAGAAAGATCATTAAGTGAAAGATCCACAATGAAAGTGTGTGGAGAGTGCAGACAAATATAAATCCCTTGGAATTATCTTGAAAATACCTCAAATAAACAGTAGAACTATACTTATGCAGTAAAAGTCAGAATAGAGATGGCCTGGAGGCTTCTTCAAAATGTAAAACATAACATGCAACAAACTTAAAACTGGCTTTGAGGATATATAATGCATATATTCTCAGTTCTGTGGTATGGCATGAAATTGTGGACTTAAACACATCTTATTGGGGAAAAAATAGAAGCATTTGAAACGCACATTCATTGCAGGATGTTAAAGAAATCCATATATTAAGAGGATAACCAGCAAAGAAGTATTTAAGAACATGAATAAAAACCAAGAAATGAAAAAATACATAAAATGCAGAAACCTAGAACACCTCGATCACTTAAATGTACAGATCGTTACGGTGGATCATCCAAGGTAAAATAAACAGAGAAAGAAGTGCGGGAAGAAGAGCTTCCTGGCTGACAAACCTTAAAGATGGGTTTGAAACATAACACATTATTTAGAGCTGCCACAAAGTGGCTATGATAATGCTGAGCTTTGGGTAGGAAAGGAGGAGGAGGAAAATGCACAGGAAAAACAACAACCAGCAGAACAATGTTTCCAGCAAAAAAGGGAACAAATATTGCTATTACAAGAGCTTGAACAACCACATCAGAGTCATAATGCTCACTGGTACATTCATTAATATATTTTTTTTGCTTTCATTGTAATTATTAAAGAATAATTGAAAAAGCGCTGGGCACCCAAATTAATAGTACGAGAAACATGTGGTCACAGTCTCTGTGTTTTCCTTTTTAGAAGAAAATGTGTGGTGCAGGGGAGCTGCATGGGAAAGGGGGGAGTTAATCTTTCCCAGTGCAGCACAGTCTAAATGAAAATGTGCCCCCAGCACTATTTACCCCAGGACAGAGGTTGCCAATCGAATCTGAGATTCACACAGCAGTACCTCAATTTCATGAGTCCATTAGATATCTCCAAAATAATTTTCTCCATACTTCCTTGCTGTGACAGTAATCTTCCTGAGGCAAACAGGTGCAAAGGCAGATATAGCTGAGATATTTTTCAAGAGCTATGAGGAAGGAGGAGCAGCAGTAGGTTTTCTCATCCCTGCATTTCAAACTGTACCTGTTGAATGTTGTTTTTTGGCACAATGGTTGAAATATTAACAGTACTCATACCTTGTTCTGCTTTGTTTTCAGGCTACCCTAATTCTTATGCCAATTTCATCCCCTCTTCCTTTCAGTAACTTTACATGCTGGGGCAATAGGTTGAGGAGAAACCCATTTTCTTGGTACTTAATGAAGTTGGAGTAACATGGCATGAATTAGATTTCAGTAAATCAAAGTGGACCCCATTAATTTGCTCATGGATCAGTAAGAGCAAATGCTTGCATTAAACTATAATAGAGAGAAACATTCAGTCTCCATACAATTAGTTGTGAAATCATTTTTGGAGTTCTCAAGATTAAATAAAAGGATTGTGCTAATGGACCATGCATATGTGTGCATTAGAGAAATAAAACATTTTGAAATCCACCAAAAGCATTTTGGAAGGAAATGGAATTAACAATTTCTATCAAATATAATCAGAGACAGGTGTTCTGCTATTAAAGTGATGATTGCTGCAGCTACATCAGCTGATAGACAGAAATCACAGCTGCTCTTTAGATTTGCTTTCTGTCAGTGTTTATGAAGAATTTTTATTTCCATTCTCTCTCTTCCTCTCTTTCTCTCTGTGTTGCTGGTGACCCATAAAAGATACCAAGAAAAGGAAAAAGTGGAAATTAGCAGGTCCACTTTGTTTTGGAAATGTTTAAAAAACATTTCTTAAGACATCGATGAGAAAAGTTTTTCAGAATGGGTAATTTGTGTCATTATTTATATGGATAGATTTAACAAGAAAAGGTCTCTTCAGCCTTTCAAAGTATTAATTTTATTTAATGAAAATAAAGGCTGCCTTAACGCTCATAACACAAAATGGTAGGTGTTCATTCACTTTCATGACAGTCATTTCACTGTAGTTCACAATGCGATATGAGGCATTTGGAAAAGTGAGTTAGATTATGCTTCCTGGTGAAGCTTTAATTTTACAATCCTGCCTCATTCAAGGAATTTTACATGTGGTCCATCCAAATGTTTTTGGCTCATCTCTTCCTTTAGACAGAAAATGTCTTATTTCTTCCTTAACACAGACAATCAATGAAAGAGGGAAAGAGGGAATAGCTCATTGGTATCCATCTGAAAGATCCCAGAGGCAGCATCTTCCCTCTATGGAGAACACAACTATTCAGCAAGTTGATACCAGTAGTTCCAGTAATAGCCCCACATGTGAGTTCTGCATCTCACATTAGGTGCCATAGAAAGTAGACAATACGGTGATATTTTTCTAGCACCACTCTGATGTTTTGGGGTGTCTCCTTTGAAATGAAAGACCATGAGCTCCGAGGGCCTATGAAGAACAGGCGGAGAACATGATAGAGGATAGATAGGGTGAAGGCTGAGCTCATGCAAAGTGAGTATGCATGCCTAAAAACTGTAGGGTGCTAATTTTGTAAGCTAGATCTCCAGTTACAGGTGCCTACTCAGATTGCAAATAACAAGTTACTTGCATTTTTTTACCCCAGATAATGAAAGGATTTCATTCTGACTGTAACTGAACAAGAGTTCACCTATGCTTCTTTTATGACATAATGGTAACTTTTTGTCGTGGGGGTGAGACTTCAGTTAATGGTGAAGCAGAAATTTCCTATGGTTCAAATACTGGTCCGAAATGTGCCTCCAGATATTGTCCCATGTTTTGTTTTTTCCCCCTGTGAGTATTGAGACAATCGTATGAGAAATGGGAGAAGAGCCTGCTTGTATCACAAGCCAAAAGTTTCAGATTTGCAGAAATTTCAGAAGCTTCAAATTATGATTTCTTATAAGAAAGGAGAAATAAAAATTGCTTTTAAAATTGTGACTATAATGGTAACTGATAGTAATATAATGGTAACTAAGTACGGTTCAGGCTCTGACCTATAACTTTGACCAATTACTTTTAAAAGTAATTTCACAAGCTCTGCTGCCATTAATGTTCCCTTTTCAGCCCTACCCGAAAGGGCACAGAGAAAGCATTGTCATGGTCCTAAGGAACAGTGTTGAGTTCTGCTTTGGAATAGTTAAGAGGATATGGAGAACATCAGTGATGAGACCTTTTTAAATGATGGTGTTGGCTGTTAACAATTTTTGTTGTTTAGTCGTTTAGTCGTGTCCGACTTTTCATGACCCCATGGACCAGAGGGCTTTTCAAAAATCACTAATATAGATAGTTGCCATAAATGGAAAGTGATTTAATAGCATGTAACAACTACATCTATATTTTAAGAAAGGGGTCACATAATGTGATCTGCTCCTTCTCTCCAGAGAAGGATAGTTTTCACAATAGCAAAGTAAGGTGCTATAGTTCTAGAACTATATTGGGCTAGGGTGTATGTGAGAGAAAGAGGGGCCAACCAACCCTGTATTAGAAGTAAGCTAATGCTCATGTTGTCCTTGTGGCCTGATTGCCTCTAAGGGCAGAAAACAATATTATAAATAGCTTCTGATTTGACCTGAAATCATTGCCTTCAGTGTTGGAGAGATGTGATTCAGGACGTTATCCAAGTTTGAAAAATAAGACTTCAGAGGAGTCCCATGATTATGTCCTGAAGATTAGTCACAAAACAAAGCAAACTATTTTGCACATTTCGTGAGGTGAGAAAAGTTCCAGTTTATAAACTCAGATGGTTTCAGTTGTTAAGGAATTCCTTTAAATAGTTGACTCTCTTTAACATCTGCTTCTGTGCTAAGATCTGGAGGAGATGGAATGCATTCCATGCCAGGAGTTATTTGAGAAATATTTCACATTTGAAGACGTTACAGTTTTAACAACATCAGCAAAGACATTCAGTCAAGAATCTCATTCCACATGGCAGCTGTTCTGGATACATGCATACATGAACAACATCCCCAAATGGCTTGAGGCCCGCATACATGCTTCACCATCTTGAAGGAAACTAGATCATAAGAAAACACAGGAAGTCATTCCTGGTGGTCAACAGAGATGCTCTGTGTTTGAGAAAGGAGTTCAGGTTTTCACACACATAGAGGTTCCTGATTTGGATTCGCAGGCTTTCCTAGTAGTGATGCGATAAAAACACAAATCTGCAACAGGGATTCTTCTAGTTCAAATAAAGGGATGAAGTGGGAAGCCTTGTATTAGCTGTTAATTGTGCATGAACACAGCTCACCCTTGGAAGAGAAGGATTGTTTCTCACCCTGTAACATAATCCCATCCCACAGATCTGTAAGAGTCACATTATTACACAAAGCAGAACAAATGCTTTCACAGGGCTCTAACAATATATTTAATTCAAAGGCTTGTCCAGATGGAGCATCCTCCCCACTTGGTGCTTCTTGGTGCCTCTCAGTGCCAGATAGTTACAATTCTCACTAGAATTTCTGTCCATACTATCCCACTCCACTTCTCTCTTACAAAAATCAGCATTTCATTAAGAACCTTATACAAGAAATTCCACAAAAACCTTTAAGCAAATTGTCATAATCCTTTAAAAACTATTGTGCCTGCTTGATATTTCCCCACTCTGCTTTAGTTGATTAGTGCTAAATTGAAAGGTTCCAATGGCAGAAGACATCCACTGCTAATCCAACGTGGCAGTCAGCTGCCTTCAAAAAACTGTTTTCAAACTCTGGAGGAAAATCTAGAAATGTTCTTCAGTAATTCACTAGATGGTACATTTTGTTTATTATTATTATTATTATTAAAAAACACCAGGCACAGTCAATCAAGATTATAAAAACATTGACTGGTATTATACATCAGATACAAGCTTTAACCAAAAACCTAAGTATCTGTTACATATCAACACAGTATGTATGGTATTCGGTTTGTTTCTTAATAGTCCCCAGTTTTCACTATGCCCATGTTGAGTTATTATCATGCTTTACATCAATATTTATCAGGTGTTGTCAATGTAATGGTTGATTTTTCCAACTGTTTAATTTATTTACAAATTGTTGTTTCTTATATTGAGCATTTGTTTCTGTTGTTTTCCAGTCTCCCTTTTCACTGCCTTATGTAATTTTTCTCCATTTAGGTTATTTTTTTCCTCCTCTACTACCTGCTGTATTTGCAGTAATCCACGGCCTCCAATTTTTCATGGTAAATATAATCTGTCCACATCACTTTTTGGATGTAGTGCATGATGTATGTTTATTAGTTTCTGTGTTTTTTGATCCAATTCTTCTAATTCATTTTGGGTCCAATCTATTATTTCAGCTGGGTATCTAATTTCTGGAACTGCCCATGTGTTTATGGCTTTGATTGTATTTCCACCATTTACTTTTGATTTTAATATTTTCTTCAATCTTTTGATGTATTCCCTTTCTGTCAGTTCTTTAACTTTTGTGTTCAGGATGTTATCTGCTTCTAGTATACCAAGGTATTCATAATTTTCATCACTTGATATAATATCACCATTTTTTAACTCTATTCCATCTAGATTTTGGATCTTGCCATGGTGTATAGACAGAACTGTGCATTTGTCAATTCCAAATTTCATTTGAATATCTTCACTAAATATTCACATTGTGTTTAGCAGTGATTTCGGACTTTTTGCACATAGTTTTAGGCCATCCATGTATAACAGATGATGGTGATGATGGTGGTGATGATGATGATGATGATTGGTTTTTGAGCTGGGATTGGAGTGTGTGTGTATTTTTAAACAGAAGAGCACTGAACTTTATGTTTCTAGCCAAAGCAGCTCTTGCCAGCCAAAAACTATCACTGGCACAAAGTGAAACATCTTTCCAGGTGGTTTAAAAACGGGTAGGGGTAGAAAACATTTTTGTTGTTTCATTTTAGAGGTAAGGTGGTTATTCAAAGGCTAGAATGAGGCCTGATCTTTTATTTGGACTTGACCAGTGACTTACTCACCCAGAAGGATGGATATCAGTTATTGTGCAGCAGAGCATATCAACATTCTACAAGGCAATTCTAAAAATGGGAGCCGCCCAAACAAAAAAGTATAACTTCAAAACTCAACTTTGGAACAGCTCCAAATTTTGAACAGATGTATACTTAAACATCCTCAGATTTAAAACAGATCACATAAACTGAAAACATCAATCTTGCTTGTCTTGAAAAAGAATGATTAGCCCCCAGGCTGCAGGGGCTGAAATATTGATCCTCAAAAAAGGCCTTTCAAAAGCGGAAAGCAAGCACTTTGTTATAAGACTGAGGATGTGTAGAACAGGTCTACCAGCAAGAGAATTCCAAAGTAGATACATTGTTGAAGTTGTGGCCCATAAAGGGAGATGTTTGGGGGTCAAAGACAAGTCACAGAAACAGTGAAAGACAAGTTTTCGACAAAGAGTAAAAAAAGAAAGAAAGAGGCTTACTTTAAAGAAAGTAATGGAGTGACAGTCCTCCAGAAAGGGGGATACTTTGCCATGTATCTCCAGGGAATTAGCACACTATTTTGTAAGGCATATTCAAAGTATTTGTATATTACAAAAGCACAGAGCACCTTTTGTATGTCCCACCTCTGAGTGATTTCAATAAACATTCTCTCAAGATTTCTGAGACCAGACTCCTGACACAAGACTTTAAAGGGGAAAAAAGCCTCAGGTCTGGGGCAATTTAAACTATCAATCCTTTCAGTCAGGACCCAATTAGTTGACTCTCAGAAGGAGAAGTTTTTAACTCTTTCTTGGCCAAACAGGCATTTGTGCTGGCAAAGGAATTCTGTGTCTGGTTGTAAAAATACTTTAAAAGATATCAAAGAGAGAGACAGAAGGAACAGAGAACAAATATTCAGAAGCTGTAAAATCCAGTCTTTTGCTTTGCAGCTGTGGATGTTCTTACTCAATGTTAGCTAAGCTTTGGTGCCTGCCTCCTGTATCAACCATTCCACCTATCTTGTCACTTACACAATTGTCTGGTAATTAAGAAAAAACTCCAAATATGTTATTTGCCATAAAGTCACTTCTGATGTCTGGTGACTATATAAGTTAATAATCTCCAAAATGTCATCATTAACAGCTCTGTTCCTATTTTGCAAACCAACAACATCTTGTGTTAGGTTCTTTTCTCTTCCTATGGCACCCCCCAACAGCAGTATGTTTTTTGCCCCCCATTAAGTTTTGTCGAGGCCTTGCAAACTAATAACTGTGGCTTCCTTTACTGACTTCATATTTATTTTTCCTACTGCCCTCCATTTTCCTAGCAATATTGTATTTTCTGGTCAGTTCTGTATTTATATGTGCATGGTTGGATATCCTCAGTTTATTCATTTTTACTGTAGTAAGAGTTCAGACTTTACTTTGAGCACTTACGTTTCTGCCTTGTCTGTGGCATGTGTAAGACTTTTCTTCCGACACCACATTTTTAAATTAGTTGAATTTTCCACCCGTATTTATTCCCTGTCTTTCTTTTTCATCATATGAATGATTTTGACCTTGGTTTCTAGTAGCAAGCTTTGCTAACTCTGAGCTCTCCCTTTTGTTGATTTCAAAAGGCAAAGAGACGTCTTTTGGAAAACATGCACACAATATGTTTGTACAGCTTTTAGTCCAATATTGTTTTCCTTCCTCAGGTTGCCTACCCCAAGGAAAGGGTTTGGAAATTGGAAGATAGCTTTCTGGTCTGCATTCTGTGAAGTGGGCATGGCAACATTGTTTTTACCTGAGAGGTCAAAGGGTATGTATGCTTCTCTGTTGTAAGTGCTGAACTTACACTTTTGCTTCACCATTTCATTAAGTCCAGAACAGACCTTCAAAATATTTTGGCATAGAGGAACTACAGCCTAACCCCAGCTGTTCTTGCTTCTGTCCTCTCCCAGCAACTATAGTACAGACCATGTGTTCCTCTTCTGGGGTCCTTTAGCGCTGGGTAATTCGACATGAAGGAAGTTTCTGTTGGAATTTGTGTGTAGTCTATGCATACTTAAGTAAAGAAATGTAAGGAGGGGAAAACACCCTCCTGTTTATGATTATGGGATATTGTGCTTCTGTGTCCATAATTCAAAATGGCAGGAAATGGCACAATATTACTGCACAACATTGTGCCCACACTGCCAGCAGGGGAAAAAAAAGATCCCAAGCTTTACATAGCAAATGCAGTCTGAATGTTGACAACACTAGTGGCAGCAATCAAGATGATCTACATGATACCTTCTTGTGCTCGCTGCCATTCACATTTGTTGAAAAAAAAAGCCATGACAATTCTTTTGTGTTTGGATGAGAAGTGTTTAATTGATGAAAACAGGAGTCAGCTTCTGGAATTTTCTCTTGCTCGGCATCTCGGTGAATGGTAGTGAGCACAAGGGGGTATCCCATAGACCATCCTGACTGCTGCCATTGAGGTTATCAACATTCAGGCTGCCTTTTACTACATAAAACTAATCTTCTTTTTTCCTGCTGGCAATGTGGGTACAATACAATACTGTGCTGTGATATCAGACTATTTCCTGGTGTTTAACATCATGGATGAGAAGCACACTATCCCACATTCATAAACACGAGGCTTTTTGAAGAACTGAATTATATTTTTTTCAGGGCAGAACTGAATGTGGCATCAAAATGTGATACTTTGTCTAGGATGTTTCTATTGTGTCCATTGTTTTTCTGGCACAGATAAAAATGATCAGAATATGCTGTGACTGGGGGAAGGGGGGAAATCAAAGAGAAATCTTGAAGTGTCTCCAGTCAGAGGAAGAAAATAATAATTGCTAGGTGAATGAATGAACAAATAAACCCCTGCCATCTCAATTTTGCTCACGCTGAGATCTTGCCATACCCATCACCAGTTCCTGCTGCTACACTTGTTTCTCTTTAGCCCCCTACTGTTGGTCTGTACTAAATGGACCCTGTCTTGGACTGATCATCATTCTTCACATTCTGAAGAGAAATGATGCTCTTCAGTGAAAATGCAGACTTCCTACAGAGTTTTCTGCAAGTTCATATGACAACAACTCGAGGCATAATTTGTACATACTTGGGAATTGTGTGTGATGCTTCAGATAACAGCCTAAAAGAAGAGTTGTTCTACACGAACACTTCAAAGATATTTTACAACTCATCACAGAAACAACCTATGATATTTTGATGCCTGAGGTAGGGCAGCAAACCATGCCCTTTCCTCAAATCAAGGTGTTGCGGAGTTCCCTGAGTTATTTTGGCATGAGACAGAAATCCCTTTCTCCATTATTGCTAGTGAGGATTCTGTTAGAACAAAGATAATCAACAATTCGATGTCCTTTCATAGTAACCATAATCTGCTACCTGTAGCGTTTGTCTCTTGCTATCTAATGCTACCATCCCAGCTTGCTACCATCTCAGATTGAACTGACTGGGATAGAAAGGGTGCTGGGAACCACAATGTATGTGAGTTTTGTGGGAAGAAGTCTGCAAAATCACCACCCTCTGTGACTTCGTGCTCATACACAACTATTTCAATAAAATCTACCTCCAGATCAACAGAACTGCCATGGCACTCACATGGCCTCACAATATGCAATCGGATTCATGGCTGACCTAGAACAATGCTTTCTTAACTGTTGCACCAAAAAAAATCACTCCTCTATTACAGGTACATTGACAACATTCTGGATCCATGGAAAGAAATCCCTAGAGAAATTCAATTGGGATTTCAAGAACTTTCATCTGAACATCAACCTCAGCCTGGAACACTCTACACAACAGGTCTATTTTCTGGACACTACTGTGAAACTACAACATGGACATCTTAGCACCACACTGTACCAAAAACCCACTGATCGACATGCCTACTCACATGCTTCCACCTTCCATCATGAATACACAACAAAATCTACTGTTTACAGCCAAGCCTTCCAATACAATTGCATCTGCTCAGATCCACAAGATAGAGACTCTAAATTCAAGGATCTACAAAATTCATTCCTCAGACTACAATACCAATCCAATATAATTAAGGAAGAAATTAGCAGGGCAAGATGGATACCCAGAAACAATCTACTGTGGGACAGGCCAAAAAGAGAAAATGACCAAACCCACTAGTTGTCACATTCAGCCCACAAATGAGGCCACTCACATCCATCATAAGTGATCTCCAATCCATCCTTGACAAGAATACAACACTCTCCCAAGACATTGGTGGCAGACCTGTACTTCCTTCCAGACAGCCCCCCCCCCCCGCAATCTCAAGCAACTACTGCAACACAATGGACTACACAACACTGACACAGAGATGGGAAATAAATCCATCATCATTGTCATTATTTACAGAACAATGCTTCCTGGGAGGAGAACTGAATCTATAGACCGGCTAAAAGGTCTTTGCCAGGGGTGAAATGCCGCACTATCAACACCTTGTGCTCAAAAAACCTGCCCTATCTTGTCTCTTCCAGTATTGGTCCCATGCATAAATGTATAAATATTAGCCATGTATCCCATTCTTATGTCTGAAGAAGTAGATTTGTCCACGAAAGCTTACATTAAATTATAGCAGTTAGTCTTTATGGTTCCACAACATTTTTGCCTTCATTGTTTTTCTTTTGGTTTTGCCTTATATGCATGTATTTACCTTCTAATTTTGGCATGGTTGTCCTCTTTTATAGTGGCTGCCTTCAGAAGGTACCAGATATTTTAATGTATTAAACTAAGATATGAATAGACACTTTTATTTATATTTTTTTACCTAACTTGTTTATTTCCCCCCATTAACAAAAGCATTATTTATGTGGACAATATACATTTTGGCCAGTTGCTTTTTAAATCACTTTGTGTGTGCTTCATTTCTACAAAATGTGCTGTAAACCTTAGAAATGTGCACAGCTTGAAGTGAGGTGTGACAAAGCTGAGACTGCCATACTTTGTGCACATCATGAGAAAACAAGGTTAACAGCAACAGGAAAAGAGGAAGAAAAATATAAGATCGATTGACTCCCTAAAGGAGGACACTTGTAAGATCTGAGTGGGGCTGTTAACTATGAGAAATTTGGAGGTCATTCATTCATAGAGTCACCATGAGTCAGAGGCAACTTGCCAGTAGGCACCAGGTGTTTTCTCCCAAAAAATCTGAAGCGGGGCAAAAATACTACGTTATTTCAGACTGTTGATTCAATGTCTGAATGGGAATGTCTTCTGTATATGTATCAGGACTTTCATCCCTTCATCCTTTTCCCTGGATTCACAAAATCCTTCCTAGGTACACCAGTTGCATTACAAATAACCACCTTTTCTGATAGTGCCCCATCTTATACATTTGTCTCATCAGATGCCAGACATATAAGTTCAGTTTCATTATGACCATCACACTTAGCTTGTATCAGGTGTTTAAGGAGTCCGTTGAAAATCACTGCTTAAGTCAGCCACAAGCACGTGCTGCCACCTGGATTTATCAACAGCTAAATGGAGGCATAATAAGAACAAAGGGCTTCTCCAGAACTGGAATACAAATATATGACCTCTGACTGCAGATTTGACATTCAGCAGTGCAACACGATAAAAATGCAATTAAGGGAAAAACAAAAAATGCAAGTATATGAGGCCATTCCATGCTCCAAGGAGATAAAACAAACACATTTTCTGGAAAAGCAAGATATTAAACAAATAGCTTCTGTAAAAAGTTTTAAAAAGTCAGAATTGAAACGACAGCTCTGCTTCGAAGACAGCACTGCCTGTGTCCCATACACTCTAAGATGAGGTGGTTTCTTTATAAGAAATTGTATTTCCTCTGCAATATGAATTTAGCAGTTGATCCTGAACTGTAAAATCATCATCAGTAGTTTAAGACTGAAGTGTGTGTATATTCACTAGGACGTAGGTCCCCTTGCACAATGTAGGGTCAAACGAAATGTTGCTTTAAAGTGTGTTTTTCTTTTCTATAAACATCATCAAAATGTTTACATACCCAACAACTACATCATTTTCTTTCTTATATCCAAAAGAGAGCACAGATTGGGACCACAGAGGCTGGGCAAAAACTGCAATCTGCATTGCACAAAAACAGTTTTAGGAAATTTCTGTCTGTAACACTTCAAGCCACAAGGGGGACAGCTGCATAAGTGAACATTCCTCCATACTTCAATGCATTTTGAATGCAGAAAAAGAGCATGCCAGGAAGGATCTGCCTTGCTTATTATTCCAGACAGTACATGATTTGTGTGTGTGTGCATGCACATGAGCATGCACATGCATGCACACATGCGCTGTCAAGCTACATGGGACTAGGAGCTGAAGTGAGGGGACATTTTTTTTCACTACTCTTCAGGCAACAATGTCATAGAATACCTGTATTAGAGATCTGTGTGGATTCTTCAACAAAACATGACTCTGGAGAACAAAGGGCCCTGTCTTGTTGGATGACAGCCAAGGAGGTTGTGAGTGTGCAGGAAGAAACAGCCATACAAATTCCCCCAACCTGACATTGTAGGGCCAGCCCTACCTGTAAGTACAGTGGAGCAGATTCATTAGTATTTTCAGCTTTGGCTGAAGCTGGTGCACAACCCTATTATTTTTCATGAAAGTTACATATTAGCTGCTTTTTCTCACTCCTAATTGCCTTAAGGGTAATATGTTAATAATGCATTTTTAATATCTTCTTTTTCCTATTATATGGAAAATATATATATACATAGCAAAAATGGTAATAAATCTCTACAGACTGAACCTCTCAAAATTTTAGACATTGCATTATATTTAAAAACCATTGCCACTCACTACATCTTTCATGAAAATGTTTCTAATCTGTCATTACCATAAAAAGCAAGACATTACAGGTAACAATGTTACTTGTAGTGTGTTACTTCTCTGCTTGACAGCATTCTCTATTTTGAGTTCTTTTTGCTAATTTCTACCTCTTCCCTCTTGAATGCCCCCAACAGTTTCCTAACAGCTTGCTTGACAGCTTCACTATCCTAACTTCTCTTTCCAACCTCTTGGCTAATCACGATGGCAAGAGAAATGTGTCAGGTTTTTAGGTTCCATTGTAACTAGGTGCTCACATGAAAATTGCCACATATTGAATGAACACTTATTCAGATAGGTTGTGAGATTCTCTCTACTTTAACAGTACATGTACAAATCAACAACAACATTGTGCACATATTCAATGCTCTGTGTGAATAACTGCGTAGTTTACATAAAACTATTTGTGTGTTTTAGCACATGAACTGTACAGGTGTTGAATGTAATGTGTGAACAACATCCCCTCACTTCAAAGCTTCTGTTTTCAAGTCTGATCTTTTGTACTCTCTTCTCAAAAGCAGCCACTAAACAGAAAACAACAATTTTATCACTGAGAACAAAACTAGGAACCAAAATGGCTGAAGAGTATCATTCCTTCACTATTTACAGGCGTAAATGCAGGGACATAAAATACATGTGTAGAGTGTCCTTGAATTTAATTTGCATGTGTGAGTAATAGCATAACTCACAGCACTACATTGCCAAAGAAACGTGTTGTGATACTTATTAGCTCTCAACAGCCAGGTTGCCATCACCATTCACTATTGTTCTAATTGGTCAGATAATCTGTTGCCTTGCCAACAGGTCAGAAAAATACAGGAAAAACTCTCTGGTTCCCTTATGGACCAATTCCCACACCCCACTTTTCCCAGCAATATTGTCTTTTCTGGTTAGTTCTGTATTCTCATTATATGGGCATGATAAGATAGCCTTAGTTTACTCATGTTTTGCTGTAGTGAGAGTTTAGGATTGACTAGATTGAGCGCTCACACCTTTCTGGTTGTTTGTGGCATTTGTAAAGTTCTCCTCCATGCGTGCGTACAGGGGGAGGCCAGATGTGTGTGTGCGTGTGTGCGCGTGGGCGGACGGGTGACTGGGCGGCCGTGTGTATGTGCGTATGCACACACACACAAACATTCCTGTTCTTTCAGCCCTCGAAAACTTTGAAAATATCCGGTGTGGCCCTTACTGTAAAATGTTTGGAGACCCCTGCTATAGACCATCCTGACTGCTGACATGGGTGTTGTCAACATTCACGCTTCCTTTTGCTATGTAAAGTTTGGCATCGTTTTTCCTACTGGCAACACAGACACAAAACTGTGTAG
This sequence comes from Intellagama lesueurii, assembly GCA_037013535.1. Taxonomy (NCBI): domain Eukaryota; kingdom Metazoa; phylum Chordata; class Lepidosauria; order Squamata; family Agamidae; genus Intellagama; species Intellagama lesueurii. The sequence goes on from JBAJHW010000003.1 coordinate 118,014,020, forward strand.
CAATATCAGGCCATTTCCTGGCATTTTGAATCATGGGTACAGCATGGATACATAGAAGCACAATATCCCACATTCAAAAACCAGAATTTTTTTTTGAAGAATTGAAAAGTGGATTTAGGGCTGACAAAATTTTCCCTTCATAGTAACAAGCACCCCCTATTTTGAATTCTTAGGAATAGATGAGGAAGCAATTGCTAGAAAGTGGCATGCAAAAAGCAAGCAAGCAAACAACCTAAAAAATCTTGTAAATAAATAAATAATGCTATGTATATGGTGTTGATGATAAGGAATCCTAAATATCTGAGATCTTTGTGATAGAAATGAACTAGTATAAATGAATACTAATATAATTCATTAGTGTAAATGAATTTCTGAGAACACTGAACCATAAAAAATTGATTTTTTAAAATCATAGTTAGATTCTATATTTTAATCCAATTCTGTTAATTCATGAGTTTATTTTAAAGGTATCTGACAATACCATTGTGTCATTTCAATTCTTTATAATCATCATACCCATTAACTAGTGAATCCTATTACCTAATGAGGTTTTAAAAATATTTTGTCAAATCAGTTGGATAAAAGAATGATTCAAAAAGAATTATCTGAATTTGGAAGGCTTATACAAATAGAGTTTTGATATAATAAACTTAATACCATCTCTTTTTTCTTTCCCCACCTCTTTTTAAAAAACATTCTTTGTTTTAATGCTTGGCTTACAATTTCTAGTTTCTGTGTCTGCTATAACCTCTCTAGGGGAAAGCTATGTAAGAAAAATAAAAGAAGAGAAACAACATCCATGGAGGAAAATCCCCTCCTGTGAAGGTGTAACCTTTCATATATTACTTGAGCACTAGTACCTTCAGATGTAGGTAACATCTGGATTTTGCTCACTGAACTGATATTGAAACTTTCCACTGGGAAGTATACTCTGTTCTCAATGGATCCTGAAAGGTCATGTCCTGGCTGACAAGAAGAGATTCTTTGAGTCACATTCACAGCATGAACAAGAGAGCAAAAGACTTCCCTCAACTGTCCTTCAAGTCTGTACAGAAAGTCTGAAGAAATAAAAGGCCAGCATTCTCCGTTCTAAATACACATATTATTTATGCAGTGTTTTAGGATTAGAGTACCATTTTAGCTCTATTCAGGCATTCAGCCTGAAAGAATGTAGGGCTCAAAGGGTGCTCGTGATATGGGGTGCGGTAATCTCTGCTCCCCATGTCCTATCCCACCCAGAAGTCGTGCAAACTTTGTGTGTCCGGTGTGAAAATCTGTACAGGTGTTACAAGCATGTTACGCTGTAACCAGCAGCCCTTATAAGGAAGGGTTGCCTCTCATGGAAACATTGTAAGCAATCCAGTAGAATGTGCTTACAATGCCCATGCATTCATGCTGAAGATGCAAGGTTCTGAGTGGGGAAGGAACTTAGAGGCTGGGCTTATGTGTGTTATCCATCACCCTTTGAGCCATACATGCTTTCAGGCTGGCTGCCTGAATAGAGTTTTTTTCATCATATGTATGTGCTCTCAGATTCCCAGCTAAGCAATAGCATCACAAGGTTGTAACATTGCCTTATACTTTTTTTGGCACAACAAGTATTACTGAGAATAGCTTCTCTATATTTAACTATGTATTTTACCTTATTCCTATTCAGATGTCACAAATGCTGACACTGTGAATGTGTTTAGAGGGAGTGCATAGCCCCATCCCTCACTGTCATATTCTTTACAGTTTCATTGCTAAGTCTGGAGAAGAGAGGTTCCTGCTGATGTGTAAACTGTACAGGTAAACAAGAACCCTGGAAAATCTCAATGCTTCCTCTTGTGTAGAGTCTACATATGCACAGACACCTGCCCTCTTCAGACTTGGTGCTGAAACTGAAGAACATGATGCTGTAGAGTGAGGGGGTAGGTTATTCACTCAGAACATGTTTACAGTGCCAGCATTTAAAGTGCCACTCTTTTTAATGATTTCTTTAAAAGCCCCCTGGTTGAGTCAGGGACAAGTCTGAAGCCTGGTAAACGAGTCAGTTTTGAATTAATAGGGAAAGAGATTGAGCTGACCTTGGTGTAAGAGACACAGCCAAGACAACTGAGGTATGTCACTCTGTAGCATGGACTATGTGGATTTCCCATGAGACTCATATGGAAACTTCAACAGGTCCAGAATATGGTAGCTGGGTTAGTGAGGGAAGTAAATAAATACCAGCATTTCTCTCCAATACTGGCCACCTTGCACTTGTTGCCATCCATTTCTGTATCACTTTCAAGGTGCTGGTTTTGACCTTCAAAACCCTAAATAGTTTGGGACCTCAGTACGTGGCAGAATGCCTACTTTCCACAGGAACTGCCCATCCAACTTCTACATCCCAGGCTAGATCGCTGAGGACAAAGAAAGCTAGATGGCTGAGAAGAAAAGCTAGATGGCTGAGAAGAAAGAAAGCTAGATGGCTGAGAAGGAAGGAAGGAAGGAAGGAAGGAAGGAAGGAAGGAAGGAAGGAAGGAAGGAAGGAAGGAAGGAAGGAAGGAAGGAAGGAAGGAAGGAAGGAAGGAAGGAAGGAAGGAAGGATAGAGCTAATGGGTAGAAGCTGGGTAAATTATGTCACTAGAGTTGCTGGTGGCTCAGAGTAAGTTCAGCTAATACCACAATGGCATATCTTCATTTTCTCTCATATAAATGTGTGCATTGTTGCTAGTTACTGTTGCATAGGAATATTGTATTTGGGACAACTATAATAAAAGAAGCAAAACCTGTCTCCCATTCCTGATATAGGACCAGCTACCACTCACTGACAGGGGGATTCACATCAGTGTTGGATGAAGTGTGAAAGCCTAAAACCCCAAGTTACTCAGCCCTGCCTTCTAAAGAACACTTTGACAGTGACTGAGTGAGAGGGTGGCTGGTGTTCCAGAGCAGAGGTCTACCTCAACGCCTTCCACAATCCCTCAAAGTAGTTGTGAGAGAGAAGTCTACACTTAGCATGTCACCTGGCCTGTATCCAAGGAGGGCTGAGCCCTTCCTTGGAATTCTGTTCAACAATTGTATAGGAACCAGAGGCACTCAAAAGTAAGAAAGCCAAATAACTCTTTGGAAGGGAAGTGTGGGGAACTGTGAAAAGAGAGGAATTTCAGGCAGTGAGGGAGGACAGTGGTGAAGCAGAGAAGACAGAAGACACATGGAACGAAGCTCCAGAGTGGCAGGACAGTCCTGAGTGCCTGGAGCTTCTCTCCTATTGAGGTGACACCAACCTTGTAGAAGAATGCCCTGCCCCAAGACACAGTGCCCCAAAGATATGCCATGGCTGGACAAAAGGCCTCTTAGACCTGCCTGAACCTGAACCCATGGGTGTTGGCAACCACCCAGTAGACTTTGAACTGGACCCTGAAGGGGTGAAGGTGAACCATCTGCTGAGTAGGAGAGAATTGTGGGAGATGGAGAGTTCTGAACAAGTGAACCCATAAAAGCCAGGGGTTTCCTGTCCATAGTTTTATAATAAAATCCCTATCAACTGTACCTCCTGCTTTCCTGTATATTCATAACCAACCCCATGGGTCCCTTCAATGTCCCTTGCCTACACAGTGCTTGGGGACTCTCACAGTTGCATATCTGAATAGCATTTGCTTTCCCACCTTTGGAATTTCTGCCTAAAGTTTTATGAGCCTGTCTGACTCTTCATACCAGCCTGATTATAATAGTTAAAAACTGACAGAAAAGCTGAGCAAATCAGTTTGTCAGGAATATGTGCACTGAAGGCTATTTTCACCATGGTGATATTTGCATCATTATATTGAGCAAGAATATGCTAATTACAGAGTCAGAATATTGCTTGTTGCCTTTGTTTTTATTCTAGTTTAGTTTGCATAAGTTATATTTCGTACAAGATAACAGCCTGAGACCCTTTCATTTGTTTTACATCCTACCGTGCAGAGTTGTAATTGTGTGTCCTTTTAAATGCAATGTAAACGTGTCTAAATACAGCAGAAATTAGACAACACATTTGCTTGGATTTAGTGTGACAATAACTGTAGTCATGCCTATTACCATGCCAACTGTTTCTAGATGAAAGACTCCCCTGAGGTATATAAAATCATGCATCGTAATAGCTTCTCTCCCATTCAACCTTAGGAGGCGTTTTGGTGGTAGGTAAATAATGATTCACTCTCTTTGTATGCTAAATACAAGTCAAGTGGTATTGCTCTCCCCCTAGCGGAACTTCAACATTTGTTGAAGGCCCCTTTATCAGGAGAAACTCAGGACCTCATGTTCTCCCTGGCAACTGTGAGTTTGTCCTAAATGGTATCTGCCCCAACTCATGTTGCAGGACAGACGGTGGACCTAGTTTACTGTTCTAGGGAGAATGATAGTAATTTGGGTTTGGAGGTTCTTTGTAGTCATGGACAGACCACAACTCTGGGGTTTTAGGCACATTGAGATTTGCAGCCTCTGTAGGGTGAAGAGCCTATTAAGATAGTTCGCTCCAGGAGGCTTGTGGATCAAAAGGGTTTCCCAATGGCTCTTAGGAAGTTTCCTGTTGCCTCAGCAGGTGATTTTTTTGAGGCCTTGGCTGACCTCTGGAATGTGAAAATGGCTAGGACTGTGGACATGATGACTCCCAAACACCCTTCTTGGAGCGTGAAGCCAAACTAACCCTTTGGCTTACTAGGGAGCCAGTAATGACGAAACAAGCAGAACTGAGATTAGAGCAACAATGGCTAAACATTCAGAGCAAATCCAACTGAACACAGACTAAGCTCACTGGAAAGCCTAATCCTTGGCGGCAGTGGCAGCAAAGAAATCATTCTCATTTGCTGTCATTGTCATCTGCACAGAGTTGTCCAAAGGAGCTGTTTTGAGTGGTCAAGAGTCTATTAGTACTTGCCCACAAGAAAAGTGTGCAGACCATTCAGTAGCCCAATGTAAAGAATTTGCATAGTCCTTTACAGGCAAAGTAATTCAGATCCACTTGATGTGGATGCTGTAATTGATGCAGATCCCGTAGATGTAACTTTATTCCCTTCTTGTTCCATTTTAATGGATACTTCAACTTATGTGGCCAAAAGATATGGACAGGATCCTTGGAGAGGTGAGAACCATGACATGGATTCTGAATCCTTGTCCTTCCTGACTCGTGAGCTTGGTGGATATTCCATTGCAATAAGGCAGGATTTTGGCCTGCTTAAAGAAAGCCTCAGAAAGAATGCTACTAAAAATGCCTTCTGTGAATCAAACTATACTAGATAACTAATGGGTAATTTCCAACATTCCATTCTTGGTCAAGGATCCTGAGGGTATTGGAATATGGTGGCTTCTCTGTTACAAATGTTCCTGGACAAGATGGATTATCTGGAACCATTTCAACTTAATTTCAGACCTGGTTATGGGACATACATAGCTTTGCTCAGCACAGTGAATTACCTACACCAGGAACTGGAATGGGGAGTGTGTCCCTGTGGCTTCTGCGGGTCTCTCAGCATCCTTTGATACCATCAACCACAGGATGCTTCTGGGCTGTCTCTCTGGGACAATTCTTGGAGTCACTGTTTTACAGAGGTTCTGGTCCTACCTGGAAGGGCAGACTCAGAAGGTGGTGCTGAGGGACTCCTATTCACCATCTTGACTCTTAGTCTGTGGAGTCCCTCAGGAGTCAGTTCTGTTCCAGTCCTCATGGTAATTAATATATGTATGAAACCACTGTAGGCTGTTGTTCAATGTTTTGGGACTCAGTGTCACCATTATGCTGACAACATCCAGCTCTATCTCGTCTTTCCATCTAAAAACAAGGAGGTTGTTTCAATTATAAATCAGTATCAAAAATCAGCAATGGACTGGATAAGGGCAAACAAACTGAAAGTCAGTCCTGGTAAGACAGAGTGGCTCATGGTCAAAAGGCAATGAGAGAATAGGGATTCAACCTATGCTGAATGGGGTTATACTCTCCCTGAAATTTCAAGCTTGCAGCTTGGGTGTACTCTTGGAGTTATTCCTGAGCCTGGATATCCATGTTTCGGTGATGCTCAGGAGTGAGTTTGCAGAGATAAAGCTAGTGTACCGACTGTGCCCATTCTTGGAGATGTCTAATCTGGCAGCGGTGGCATATGTCAGTCACATCCCTTTTGGATTACGGTATGTGGGACTGTCTTTTATGAGTGTTTGGAAATGCCAGCTGCTCCAAAATACTGCAGCGAGATTGATGACCAGTGTTGGTTACCAAGAGCATACAATTCCCCTGTTCCAATTCAAAGTGCTGCCTATAAAGCCCTATCAGACTGGGGTCCAGCCTATCAAAGGACTATATTTCCACATATGACCTTCCTTGGTTTTTAATATCTTCAGGGGAGATCTGTCTCAGTCCTGTCATTATCACAGGCTTGTTTGGTGAGAACAGAAGAGAGGGATACTTTAGCAGCTGCTCCCAGGTTTTGGCATGCCCTACCCTGGAACACTAGGTTGCCCCCTTCTCTGCTGTCCTTCTTTCAGAAGGACATTCCATTTTAGGTATGTTTGTATCAATTACATTGAACAGAAGACAGAATAAGGATACTATGGAATAGTGTGCATTTGTTTTTATGGTGTTTTTAAATTACTAGTCTTTTACATATTATTACATGTTTACTTGCTTTTTAATGTTGTGACTTGTGCTTTAAACAGCATATATTGTTTAAACTGTTTGTGAGCTGCCTTGGGTCATTTTTCACTAGAAGAAAAGTAGTATACAAATGAAATGTTGTTTGGTTCTATGACTGTACAGTAAAGAATTGGAATCAAATGAAGTAAATAAGCAAGTAAGTGTGTGAGTGTGCAGCAATATAATGCCACTCATGCCTTCATCTAGGAGTGGACAATATGTGAGCCCTCTAACACCCATGTGACCCTCTACATCTCCTATTTAGAAAAATCTGGTCACTAGAAGCACAAGGGAGTATTTTCAGTGCATTTTAAAAACTGCATGAAAACATTTGGGGGTGGCATCAGAAACAGCAGTGTCTCAGAATCATTGCCACAACAATATTTCCCATCAGAGGAACCCCTTTCAGCTGATCTACTCTGCTCATTCATGGATAATAACTTCAGTCAGAGCTTAGATCTAACTAGTCTGTGGTAGTGCCTGAGCAAGTTCCATTTATGGGCCATTGCAATAAACTGTTCTCATATGTTTTGTGATTTTATTAGTGTGTTTGTTTTTATTTTATTGTTTTTAATGTATATATATCTGTTTTTTTATCTGGAAGACAGGTAGACAAATTTTATTATTATAGCCACTGGCCATTAAAACAAAGAACATATACATATACATTAAAATGCACAATAAAATATCACAATAGACAAGGTTGTACATCTGATAAGCTATGTAAACGCTAATCAGCTCTTTATCTTATACCATATCTCTAGTGTTTCCTATTCTATCCTTATTATTTAGCCAGTTATCCCTTAGTTTTATCGCCAGCCATCCAAATTTGGCCACTCTGTTTGTTACCTCTTTATTCTTGTCCTCCAAAAGGTTCTGTAGGCACTCCTACCTATCTCTGCCATCCAAGGAAGGTATATTAGGTTTAATGAGCCATTCCCAAATCTGCTCATAAATTTTACACTCTAAGATGACATGACTCAGTGTCTCTATATTTCCCTCACTACATACGCACAACCGACTCTTGTAGGGGGTATTGTTGTATCTTCCCAGCAGCACAGCACAGGGCAACAAGTCCATACACAATAACATAAAGACCCTTCTAGATTCAGGATACTGAATCATTTAATTGTTAAAAATTGTTTAAGTACAGCATTGGTAGCAATCTATTCAAGGGATTTGTTCTAATAAATCCTTTGGCCTTATTTATATCATGTTGTCTTTCTATATCTAGGATCCTTTGCTTAATCAAATTTTTTGCCTGGATCATATTCATTGACAATAGGTAATGATGTGAAAATCCATAATACCCTAGCTTATGTTCCAGCATCGTCCGCTGGGGGGGGGGGGGGGGACAAAGCAATAATCTGGAAGATAGCTTGGAGGCTCTTTGGCAAAAATAGCATTTTGTAAAAGAAGTAAACAAGTATTGCAACAGCTATTCAGTGGTCAAAATTCTCCCCAGTGTTTATCATTACTATCACTACTGACCAGAAACTTTTCCATACACATACAACATTTTTAAGGCCACAGGATACTCATTAATTCTGCAGTTTCAACAATAGGTAAGTTCTTTGGCTTGCCTGGGAGTTTGATTTCCCCACTGTGCCTCCTGGGAGTAAAGAGTCATCCTGTGTAGCTTTGGCCAAGTTACACAGTCCCAGAGTACATCTAGAAGAAAGGAACAATAAACTATAATTGAATGCTTTATGCCTAGAAAACCCTGGAAAGGGTTGCCATAGTTTGGAATCAATTTGAAGGGATATTATTATTCAAAAATTCAGTCGATCAAAATTATAAAAGCATTGACTGGTATTAAAGAACAGATACAAGTTTTAACCAAAAGCCTATGTATCTGTTAAATATCAGCATAGTATGTATGCTGTTGCTAATACTGTCATTTTTGTAGCTCTTGTGGTGTTATTTCTGAGATCTGCAACTGCTAATCCTATGTCCCAGATGGGTGATTTTAGGGTGGGGGTAGGGTTTTGTTTGTTTTCTTTTAATATGTTTTATATTTTCAGCTATATATTTTATAATATTTTGTAAGCCGCCCAGAGTAGTGGCATGCTCACTAAATGGGTCGGAAATAAATAAATAAATAAATAAATAAATCTGTGTGAAATTTCTTGATATTACTCCCAAAGCCCCTATGACTATGGGGACCACTGAAGTGTGTTACATCCACAAGAGAGATGTTTCCATCTCCAGATCTCTGCATTTTGTTAGTTTCTCCAATTCTTTATTTTCAGCTATTATTCCCCTGCGAGAAGGATGGCAGGATAGACAACGTCCCTGCCTGAGCACTGTCCCTCATCCATGGAGCAAGTGGTAAGCGCTAGCACAGGATCCCTGAGACTGAGAGGAAAACAACCCCTTCAACAGAGGAGTGAGAGCCGAGCAACAAAGGAAAACCACTAGTGATGGTCGTGGAGGAAGTAGTAGAACAAACAGAGAAGTTGAAGTGTCTAGGAGAACAGATGACAGGTCCAGAACAGGGAGTGAGGGACAGAAAACCAGAGATGACAGGACAAAAAGGGGTGGAGCCAGAGAGTCAGTTGGAAAAGGTGGGAAAGAAAGAAGGGGGGGAGAAGAGTGAAGGGAGAGGAAGAAAAAAGTGGGGGAAGCCAAATCACATAAATATGGTAAGATCCTTTCCCTGGGATGGGAATGGATCTGGTTAAAAAATCCCTGTACAAAGAAATGGGAACTGCTCATGGTGCCCGGAGAAGAGGCGGAGAGAGGTAGTGCCAGTGAAGCCTTCTTACTGGGGTGAGAAGGAGGCTCGAGAGTGGGCAAGGAAGATCAGGGTGGAGAGAGCCTGGCTGGGCAAGGAAAGGAGAGAGAGAGAGAGAGATGGCAGTGGCCCTCAGAAACAACAACACCTGAGACCCCAACGCTTGGGAATACTCGGGAGCAGGATTCGACAGGTCTATGCCAAGGGTATCTGAAGGGAATGGAGTGCCCTTGCTGTTGGTTCCACAAGATGCCACATTGATAGACTTCTCCTTGGAGAAAGGTTTTGAACAGTTGGACTTTAATGTTTCAAACCCATTTCAGAAACTAGAAGCTAACCCCTTCTTCACACCGTTGTGTGAGGAAGAGAAGTTACGTATTCCTGTCACTGTTGAAAGTTTCCTAGATACACCTATAATAAATTCTGTTGATACAATCCATGGTCAAGAGTCATGTGTTGCTGGGCTAGACATGGAAGTAAAGGGGAAAAACCCTTCTCAAGGTAATGAACCCTCACAAGCTCTCTCAAGGGAGTGTCACCTCTCTCCAAACATCATGCTCCATGTTCAGGGGTTTGAAAGATCAAGAGATTGTGCATTGTAAATACATACAAAGTCTTAGTGTGAGAGTGATGAGTAAGTTCTCAGAATCATCTGCTTTTATCTTTTCCTGTGCCTTTATATTGCATAAACTTGATAAAACTTGTCTGACTTAAATGTCTTCATCAAGTACACCTCTTTTGTGGGCCACATCTGTTCAGCTGAGGAGGGAGAGATTTCCATGTCATCTCCTCTCAGAAACCCACAACTCTTTGTAGGTGAGACACCAAGATCCCATTCTTGCAAACTTTGGGAGTTGCTAGTCACCGTGAAAGTGTCTCTTATACTCTCCCTGAATTTCCCACACGTCTTTTTGGTGCACATTGCTCTGATGTCCTTGGGGAAGAACAGCAGGGTCGAGACTCTAGAGTATTTCAAATAAATATACAAATTCCCAAGGTTGGGCATCAAGTTGTTCCTTATTTGAATCATCCATGTCTCTGAATTCAGGACTATCCCAAGATATCATGCAATCTGAGGCACAGAAGCAAATGGCAGTTTCCCATTCACCCAAGCGAAGATGAATAGCATCCAGAGCCACTCGATTTATTTTGATATATGTGGCAGAAAAATTTTTGTGTAAGAAAAAAAAGTACAATAATAAAAAGCTGAATGACTAACAACTTGCTGCCATTTTAAAACATCCAAAATCTGTTGCCAGAGGTGGCTGGCTTTCTCTACTTAATGGTAGGTTGGACTTCTCATACTGACAGCCTACATGCAGGAAGTCATGTTAGTTATTATTGAGGTTCATCAACCAAGGTGGACCATGTGACCTCCATAGCATGGCTACACCTGCTTTGATTGCAAGCCTGAAAATGCTTTTCAGAATTACTGAGAAGAAAATCCCATTTTTTGCAGACTTTGACTAGTATTAGACACAGTTTTCTCTCCAAAAACTGTAATTTTGCCCTGTCATAAATTGAGACCTACTCTGAGGCTTTATTCTGAATCATAGGAAACAAAATCCACAAGAGAGGCTTGGTTTCTTAAGCGTAGTAAGTCTCTGTGGAATTGTAAATCCAAACATCCCTTAAACCAAAGATACCCAGTATGTGACCCTCCAAATATTGTTGGATAACAACACCCACATTCCTGCCAGAGGTGACTGAAGTTGTAGTCTAACAACATCTGGAGGGCCAGACATTCTTTGCCCTTCTCTTAAGCCTTTTATGGGATGTTCTTTTAACATTTCACCTTTCTTTATTCTGGTTCTCCTACTTAATTCCCTCAATATGACCTTCTCTCCCACAAAAGCAGCAGTTCTCTCTCTGCCTCTCTCTGTCTCTCTCTCTCACACACACACACACACACACTCATTGCATGAAGTCACTCAAGAGAAATTCTTCCTTAAAGGACCATGCAGATTAGGACGACCAGTCTTCAGGATACTTGTGGAAGTAATAGGGAATTGCTGTGCTTCCCTGAGTTTTCAGAAAAGGAGAGACACATCAGGGTGGGCAGTGCTAATGAAAGAGAAATATTTACTTTTGCGTATATGAAGTTGTTTTAAAATTAATTATATTTTTATACTGCAGTATCTCGTCACAGTAATGGAAGCAAACAATATCAGAGAGAAATATGTTGCTGACGTAGGAACGTGAATCCTTATGCATTAAGGGTGTGTCTTTATCCAAAGCTCTGGCAGGGGTAAAGGAGACATACTTCTATCACAGTAATGGAAATGAGCAAGACCTGGGCTGATTTGTCACCTGAGCCAAACAGCTCTATCAGCCTCACCAAAGGCAATGAGGCTCAAACCGATATTTATTTGGCCCAAGGTATTTCATCTCAATATGCAATTGTGATAGCTCCACAAACTCTTTGTTATTCTGTCTCTGAATGTTATATGGACAATAATGGCTACTTAATGGGGGGGGGGGGGAGGATGTTAGCAGCTTCCCATTCCCTGAGATTTCCAGGGTCCTGAGACAAGAGGGTGGGCCTATGCACTTTCAAAAGAGACAGGCCTTTGTGGGCAAATGTGAACAGTAATACTATGCATATTGTGTAGAAGGGAGCATGAGACAATACTGATTTCATGTATTCTTCTTACTAAACAAATATCTGTTTAACATAGATACAAACAACAGTCAACAGTTGGGGAGAGATGGTGCCCAACACACAATACAATCTAACTTTCCCCTCATCTCATCCTGAGATTCATCTCCATGCCTAGAGACCTCAAGAAGCATATCATTTTCTTGAGTCTTCAACTGAGACCTAGCAATATGCCCATGTGGATGTGCGTATTTTTGTGAGTGAGAGGGAGAAAATCCTGTTTTTTTAATTTGCTATTAAGTTGTGCAGTTTCCCTCCTTGGCCCACTCCCATAATGCATTTAGATTCCAAGTTCTAAATTAGACTCTCTCAGGAACCATCTTCCTTTAAACATTGAGGTCAGAGTTGTTCAGATCTTTTCACACTGGATCAGTCAGTTTTAAAGCTGGCAAAATCCTTGGCAGACTTGTAAATCTTTCAAAAGATGTTATCCAATTACCCTTCATGGTCCACAGGATTCTACAGCGTGACTATTCCTTTCTGTATGAGGAATTAAGTGTTCATGAAAGGTTAGGAACCAGTGAAGTTGAAAAGCAAGGCTCTGCATTTTTCTGTCCTCAGAATTTCACAACTCGTGCCTGGACAGATAAATATATTATGGGGGTCTTCTGAAGAAATTTGTGCCTCTAGAGATAGCAGTGACCCCTTTCTGATACTTGAGGTCTTACAGTTCCAAGTTTATTCAATACTTTGTTTTGTTTTGTTCTAATTTATTTAATCAAAGCTATGTGCTGCCTTTTAATATAGAAATTATCAAGGCAGATTACAGAACAAGCAACTAGACCATAATAATATAATCAAATGACAAAATCCTTTAAAAAAGAAAAGAACAACAAGAAGGTAAAGGTAGCAATAAGAGGATCAAATATTATAAATTCATCAGGTCGCAAAAGCTTCGGGAATAAAATCATATTTTTCTAGCACCACAAAAACCTATATCATATATGCCTAACACTTGGGAGAGAAAAGTCGGTAAATGGAGAACCACTTGCGTTCAGGCCATCTTAGGCAGCAGCATCTTAATGTGGAAACCAGACAGTTTTGGAAACTCCACAAGGGGAGACTCACAACAGAAAGCCTTGATTGCCATCCGTCTCACTTTTGGTAGTGAAGACACAAGGAGCAGAGTCTCCAAAAACATCATGGACATATTGATGCAAAAGCAAATATTCCTTCAACTACCCAAGCCTTACAGGATTTAAATGGTGAGCACAAGCACATTTGAACTAACTCAGGGAAGGAATATAATGAATCTTAGTGGTGCCCCACACCCAGTGAGACCCAATGTTATTGAACACATACATTGAAGAAAGCATCAGCTGAGTGTAAGATGGATGTAATATATCCCTGTTTATATGTGTGTGTGTGTGTGTATTTATTTATTTATTTATTTATTTATTTATTTATTTATTTATGAATATTAATACTTTAGTGCTTTGTAGCCTATCAGGCTATACACAAGAACATAGATTAAACAATCATAAAATAGGATTTGGCATCTTATGCAAGTATATACAAACAAGCATAAAAGGCATAAAATGATAAAATAATAGTAATAAAATGTAATAGCATTCTCAAAAAAGAAAAAATCAAGTAATGAGATTAACTTGGAAAACTTATGAAGCAGGTAACAAGCTCCACCTTTTCATGGCTTGTTTAACAAATTTAGCAGTCCTATAGGATATACAGTAGTTTGTGCCAGCTAGCAGGATAGAACTGTGCATAGAGGGGAAGTGTTCTTGATCCCAGGTGTTAAAGACTTTAGAAAGTGGTCCCTCAGATCTGCTTACAGAGGACATTCTGTTAGAAAATGTACCATGTCCTCCATTTTAGAGCATCCTACTGGACAATGTCTGCCTGTACCATGTTGGCCCATGTAACATCCCTGAATCTCTTTCATCTGTAACGAGTTCAGTCTGCACCTAGTAAGCAGTTGTCTCAGATCCTGAAGCTGAGGCTCCTATACTTTGGCCATCTCATGAGAAGAGAAGACTCCCTGGAAAAGACCCTGATGTTGGGAAAATGTGAAGGCAAGAGGAGAAGGGGACGACAGAGGACAAGATGGTTGGACAGTGTCACTGAAGCTACCTACATGAATTTGACCAAACTCCGGGAGGCAGTGGAAGACAGGAGGGCCTGGCGTGCTCTGGTCCATGAGGGTCACGAAGAGTCGGACACGACTTAACGACTAAACAACAACAACAGATGCTGTGGTAGTCTGGATAGCAATATCATATACTCTTTTAATGATACCTTCTTGGGCAGCCTTATACCCCCTCCTGTGGAGGTAGGCTGGGGAGTAACCCACCTTTGCTATAATTGTGGATATCTTAGCTGCCCAGGAGTCGCTTCCCATTTCTTCATAGGCCAATAAGACCAGTGGTGATGCCATATAGTACACTATCTTGAGCCAGAACAGCACAGCTGCTTTCTTAGCAAGAGTACCTACAGAGTACCACAATGTCTTATAGCAGACTGTGGCAATAAGAGTATATCTCGACACCTTTAGTGCTTTGGTTAAAAATTTGTGCTGGACAGATTCCAATTTTGTGATATTTGAAAAAGCCCACACTGGAGCTCCATAGAGCATATGGGGAAGGAGTTTATTTTTATACCGTTGTATACACACACACACACACACACATTACTGACTGCAGTTTTTAGACAGTTTTCCACACTGGGTGCATTGAAATCATCCTAATATGGAAAGTGTTTGAGCATGGATGTCTGGGGGCAGGCTGCTGCTGTGTAGGAGCATGTCAGTCTCAACTGAGAGACCGTGCTCCATGTCACTGGGCCTCGCAATATCCCGAAAGGTAACCCTGACACTTTAAGGGGATACAACCTCTGACAGTAGAGGTTCAGTATTACCTCCATATGTGGGGAAACACAGATCAATAGTACCTCTGTCTTCTCAGGATTGCATTTCAGTTGTTTGGTCTTCTTTACTCAGATTATTTCTGGTTCCAAACACCACTGTAATATTTCTACTGCCTCATTTGAATCAGATATAAAGAAGACAGTCAGATGGCACCCAGATATTAATAACAATGTACTCCAACCCCCTGGACCTCCATTTTGTGTGCATTATCAGCAACTTTCAGTTGTGCAAGGATCAATCTACTTGAGAATAAGTTTGCTGTTGGCATGTTGGATATGAAACAATGCTATGCCTCTCTAGGCATTCTCTTTTACTCACAAGAATTATTTACCAGACTGGGAGAAGTCCCAGAACCTCCCTTTAAGTATAGTATTTATTTCACACATATACTGGCAGTTCAGATATATTGACTAGAGATGGGGGCAAATATAAAAACGGATCGCTTTTTCCGACGAATATAGCTGATTCGTTAAATATTTGTTGATCCGTATTTGTGGGTTCCAGAGACCCCCATGAATACGAATGGATGAATATTTACCCGTTTTTATTCGTCCTTCGTATTAAAAAAAAACAAAAACACCATTCTGCCTACTGGCCGCCGATCGGCAGCAGAAAGGCAGTCACCACCCCACAAAGCCACCCAATACCACAGCCTACCCCCCACCCCTTCCTTTCCCTACCTTAGGCCCCACGCCACCCTACCCCCACCGACACCCTCTTACCTTAATCGCTGCTGCCAAGGTCTTCTGGCCTCGAAACCATGCATGTAAAAATGGAGACTGGCTGCCCTTTGCAAAGATGGCGGCTGCAGCTTCATTTAGGCAAGGGAAGCTGCAGCTGCCATCTTTGCAAAGAGCAGCCTGGATTCCCTTAGCCTGCCTTAAGGGAATCCAGGCTGCCCTTTGCAAAGATGGCAGCTGCTGCTTCCCTACCCTAAATGAAGCCACAGCTGCCATCTTTGCAAAGGGCAGCCAGTCTCCCTTTTTACACGCTGTGGCTGCGAAGGCCTGATGGAGACCTCGGCAGCAGCTATTAAGGTAAGGGGGTGTCGGTGGGAGTGGGGTGGGGGCTAAGGTAGGGAAAGGAAGGGGATGTGGGGGTAGGCTGTTGGGGTGGCTGGCTGTGTGGGGGGGTGGCTGCCTGTTGGCTTCTGGTCAGCTGATCGGCGGCCGGTTGGCAGAATGGGCTTCTGTGCCGTGTGGTAAACTCTTCTGTAGGGACCCAATTTGTGGGTGAATAACTCGGATGTCCAATATCCAATCTTCACCAAAGTTGGTAGGCATGTTGGGGAAAGACATAGGAAGCTCTGTTGTGATTCTGGAGTCTCTAAGTACCTGGGTGGAGCTTTCCTGGGGGGGGTCCTATTTGTGACTATATAACTCGGGGGTCCATGATCCAATGTTCACCAAACTTTCAGGAGTTGTAGAAAAGCATCTGGGGAAAGTCCCCTGCAAAATTGTTGTCTCTAGGTATTTGGGGACCAGTTTTATAGCAGTTTAAAGTGCAGATGAATCAAAGGATTGATCCGTCGATTCGTCGAAGAATATTCGTATATTCGTATTCGTTGATCCGTTAACCTTGATGAATAACGGATCAAAACGAATCGCCATTTTTTAATTTGTCCCCATCTCTAATATTGACCATAAGCTTATTAGTTATATGTTAAGGGC
Organism: Intellagama lesueurii; assembly: GCA_037013535.1. NCBI lineage: Eukaryota > Metazoa > Chordata > Lepidosauria > Squamata > Agamidae > Intellagama > Intellagama lesueurii. The sequence continues at coordinate 118,030,595 of JBAJHW010000003.1, forward strand.
AATGACAGAGATTGCAGTGACAAATGATTCTATATCCATCATCACACACTATTCACAAAAGTTGGCACATGATGAGGGATGCAAGCAGCAATTAATTAAGTAGCAGCAATTGTGTTTTTGTGTGTGTTATGTGCCATCCAATCAGAACCAACTGGTAGCAACTCTAATAAGACTTTCAAGGTAAGTGAGATATTTGAGGAGTGATTTTATCAGCCCCAACCCCTGTGAGTTTCTATGGCCACTTGAACCAAGGTCTTCTGAGTCCGTGTCATCACTGTATACACTACATCACACTGGGCATCTTAGCAGCACTTAGTCACTGCAATTTACACCATTTTACTCACACTGATGTAAATAACCAATAGGATTCTGACAGTTTTGGAATTGGTTGCAAAGATGTGTTTGAATTTATATAGTAGGTAAAAACTGAAAGCAACATTAGATGATTGAAGTAAATGTATGAAGAATGAGGAGGAACACTTATTTTTCCATTACAATTAAAAGATACTTAGAAGCCCATGGTAGAGCAATGCAGTTATAGCATAATCAGAATGAGTGACTTATAAGTAACCTTTTATTTGTTATGACCTTCCTTGTTCAAATATTCATTCATCTTCCAACATTTGAAGAGGAATTATTCACCACATAACTCCTCTGAGAAAGTATATTCATGTTGCAAAGAGCATATTGCTGTAACCCATTCACAAGTAGATAGAAATGAATACCAGACAGTAGGAAAAAAGAAGGGAGCAACAAGAATTGATCCTGAAGTAGCACTTACAATTCCAGAATGCATCTGCACTGAAATGTTATACAATAAAATAAAAACATACTTACTCTTTTTAGAGACAAAACCGGCTTTTGATAGCATGACCTTTTAGAGAGAAGTGCTTTTTAAATTTAGTCTTTAAAAGCTATATATCACTTTTTTAAAAAACCCCAATCTGGTTTAATAGAAATTAACAGTTGTCAAAGACCAGATACCAGAATAAAATCAATTTAAAGACATTTCCAAAACATACTGGAGTTTAAAATCTAAGAAGATATACAGTAACCATAACTAACATAGCTAAATAAAAGCTTTTTTTCAAAAAGGAAGTTCTTGCATACCCTGTGATCGATACCAATACTGAGCAGGCACAGTTGGTGAAAGAGTTACAAAATGCAGGGTATGACAGACATGGCACTGCAGATTGACAGCACCATGTTTTAATGTTACTGGTAACACTATATAATAAAAATATTGCATAGTTAGGTGTCCCTCAGTTCTCCAAACAGTGAGGAATTCCATGCCAGCATTAACACAATTTGGATGAGAAAGCACTAGAGATATGTTTTTGTGTAACTGCTTTAGTTACATATTTTCAAGCACAATATGATTGTAGAGGCAAACACACTCTTAAAAACCAACTGTGGCTCTCCAGAGGGCAGTTAGCACACATAGTTATGTTCTCCAGCATCTTGCTCCTGCTCTGTTTCCCCATAATATGCCTGCTGAGGGTGCTGCCTCACTCTACCCAGTGGTCCCCAACCTTGGACCTCCAGATGTTCCTGGACTACAACTCCCAGAAGCCTTCACCACCACCTCTGCTGGCCAGGATTTCTGGGAGTTGAAGTCCAAGAACATCTGGAGGCCCAAGGTTGGGGACCACTGCTCTACCCGACATTAGAGCTGCTTGCATGCTGTGCACTCACACCATTACAATTGCACTAAAGTCACATTTTAAAGGACTACTGACACAAGCACTTCTCATTCCAGCATCTCATGGGAAGATGGCACAACATTATCTCCAGTCAATTACTCGTGCGCTCCCAGAGGCATCTGGTGACGCCACTGTGAGATACAGGAAGATGGACTAGATGGGCCCTTGGCATGATCCAGCAGGGCTCTTCTTATGTTCTTATGTACAGTACTTGATCTGGTTACATCAATACAAAAAGAGAAGAGAAGCTAGAAGCACCCCTCCTTCATTGCTTTCACCAAGCAACCAGGGATGAATCTGAAGAGAAGATCCTGTTTCCATGTAGGCTGTACAAGGAAGCAAGCATCAGATTTTCCATGGTTGTTGATTGAATGTAGAGCCTAAACGTAAGCAGGAATCTCTCCTCTTCAGATTTTTTCCTGCTTGCATAGAGAAGGATCAAGGCTAACTGCTCCTCTCTTTCTGTGCTGATGTTGCTGGATAACATAATGGCCAAATAGGACTACTGTTACAAATACCAAGTTTTCCCATTGTCCTTGGTGTTTTTATTTTTATGGACCACTGAGGGAGAAAGGCTAATAGCAATGGCTTCCATTGTCTTTGATTACCCAGAAAAAGCCTGTAAACAAGCCAGATAGGAATGGCTATGTTGTTTGCTTAGGATTACATTGTTACTAGAATAATCAAGTGAATTAGGGAATGAATTGTAGGGAAACAGTTAAAGGATGATCTATGCCTGAAATTATTTCATAGTTGTTTGTAAATAGATTCATACCCACAAGGCTGCTGGCCAACAATCTCAGTTTTGGATATGTATGCTACCAGTATATACCAGTGTGTAATTTGGTGGTGAAATCTTCAGGGTATTGAAGGCATCTGCCACAAGGTATTAACTGTGCAATCACTGCGGCTTTTAGATGAGCTTTTAAATCATACCATCTTCCTTCCACAAGGAATGTGGAATTTGGTCAGGGGGATAAATGTTTGAATAGTGCTGACAAGAGCTCTCCTGCTGCCCATGGTGAGAAGAGGTGCCCCCTAAGCCCACCACTGTGGGGGAATGCCCCTCCCCAAGGTTGCTAAGCTGTTAACTGATTCTACAGTCGTAGAGAACACTCTCCTGGATGATGTCACAGCTGCTTCTGAGTGGAGGCGTGGCTACCCATTCTTCCTCTTTCTCATAGAGATAGAGAGCAAACTTCAAAGCCTTCCTTTGACCAATCCTAATTGACATTATGTAACCATTATCCTATCTGAACTCTGTCAACTATCTGTATACTATCAACAATCTGTAACTTTAATAAAAGGGAGTCCTCCTGGGGGCGTTGACCGAGAGCGGTACCCAGAGCTGGATCCAGAGGTGTGTGTGGAGGACTCTGCTGGCAGACATCCATGTGTGTGTGGCTGACTTCTTTAACTTCTCTCTCTAAGACTTTTTGCTATCCTAATTATCTGGTGATCACCTAGCCTATCAGCCTTCTCATTTCGTGACCCTACACACCACATACTGCCACCCCATCACTCAAGGTAATACCAGGTGGGAGGAGGAAAAGAGGAGGAAGGTGGTGACAACAATGCCTTCTTTCTCCAAACTGTCACCTGCCTGCTTCTATAGTACAGCCATTTCTCAGCTGGTTGGGCGAATAATACCTGACTCTGAAGTATCTAAGCCCAAGGAATTGTGGGAAGGGTGAACAAAAGGTACCTTTCTTTTGGACACATTTCTCACAATGCCGTGATCCTGTGGATATTCAGAGTCAGGCATTATTCACATAGTAAACTGAGAACTGGCTGTGCTACAGAGGCATGTAGGCTGGTGAGATTTAAAGAGATTAGCTGCAACAGTTAAATCAGTTGGTTGGCCATGGCAACTCCACCTCTTCCAGAACTCCACTGCCTGAGGTAACTGCATCAGTCAAATGTCTGATCTGGACATGCTTTTGCAATCCTCCCATCCTTTGCAATTTAACAACAACAACAACAAAAATCACAAGGAAGGGAAAATGGAATAGCAGCACAAGGTCTTCTGATTGGCAGCATTCCACCTAAAAGCACTCATATTTGGGGCATGAGAGATGATAGGAAAAGGGGGATGTTCCTTGTCCTGTCTAAATGGCACCCTGGTGTTTACTGTGTGGATGAAATAAAAGACCCTTTCAAGCATGACTGATGTAGAGTAGACAAGCAAGGGAAGAATGTGCATATCCTGCTCCCATCTGTTGTTGCTTAGACTACATGATGAGAAACAAGTCTGAAGAGGATACATTTTTGTTTACAAGCAGCATCTCCATGCAAGCAAGGAAACGTGAAAAAGACTCTAGTTTTTTACTCAGTGTGGGCGAAAAAAAGTCCTTTTTTGGACTTGCTGATCATTGCATGATCTGTGAAGGAGGGGCTGATGGCAAGAGCGTTCCTTCCTCATGTGCTTAATCCTCCTTCACCAACAAAGCTGTGTAAGGCTATATCATGATAGAATTATAGAGTCAGAAGCTACCCCAGAGGCCATCTATGTTGAAATTCTGAGAGTTTACACACACAACCAATCAAGCATGAGTATAAAAAGCCACACATCATGAATAGATTCTCAGTATACATATATGAACTTGGGTGTGCCAGCAGTTAATATAATATTCATTTAGTCATGGGAAAACTTTAAGAATGTTTACTGTATAGCATGTTGAAAAATAAATTAAAAGTACTTGAACATTTTATTTCATATAGATTTGCGCTTGACAGACTTATAATAGTTTCACAACAGCTTCCTTAATAACATAGCAGACAGCATAACTGAAAAACACTTCTCAACAGAAAAGCCTCATCCTAACAGACAAAACAGAACAAGCAGAATAAACCTCATCTGAACTGTCACTTGTTCTTCTGTCTGGCAGTTAGTCCCTTCAAGCACCCATTGTCTAGCACTAGGCAGAATGCAACTGGTTATAATGCTGTAATATACATACATACATATGTTAAACTAATTAAAAATATAGTATTTAAATCTAATGTAAACAAGCATAAAAGGCATAAAATAATACTAGTATTGTTATACTATATTATTATACTATATTAGTAATAAAATAATAAAACAAGCATTCTAAAAAAAATAACAAGATGTGAAATTAACTTGAATTTGTGAAGCAGGCAATAAGTTCCGTCGTCATGGCTAGTTTAACGAATTTAGCGGTCCTATAGAATATATAGTAGTCTGTGCCAGCTAGCAGGAATAAAGCCATACATAAAGGGGGAAGTGTTCTTGATCCCAGTTGTTAAGGGTTTAAGATATTGATCCCTCAGATCTGCATACAGGGGGCATTCTGTTAGAAAATGTACCATGTCCTCCATTTTAGAGCATCCTGCTGGGCAATGTCTGCCTGTACCATGTTGGGCCATGTAATGTCCCTTAATCTCTTTCAGCTGTAGTGAGTTCAGTCTGGATTTAGTTAGCAGATGTCTCAGCTCTTGTGTGTTAATAAGGGACAAATATGGAGGCAGTTTTCCAAAAGGCCAGGAAAAGCCTTTGTATATCCTATTGGAACTGCAGCTAGCTACAGATGCCACGGTAGTCTGGATATCGATATCATATAATCTTTCAATGATTTCTTTTTCGGGCTGCCTCATATCCCCTCCTGTGGAGGTAGGCTGGGGAGTAACCCACCTTTTCTATGATTGTGGATATCTTAGCTGCCCAGGAGTCCCTTCCCATTTCTTCAAAGGCCAATGAGACCAGCAGTGAGGCCATATGGAACATCATCTTTAGCCAGAACAGCACAGCTGCTTTCTTATGCTGTATTATGTAAATAATACATCTTGATCATTATATACACATATACACGTGCTGGATTGCACAATTATATATTCTAACAATCTAATGCAACTGGAAATGAAAATATTGGAGATTCACATCTAAAGGACAACCAATCTCTGTTTAGAAACTTCTAAGGAAGAAGAGCCCACCGTCTTCTGAGATAGTTCATTCCTTTGTTGAACAGTTTTCACTGTCAGAAGTTCTTTGTTGTGTTTTGTTGCAATCTCTTCCCCTGTAATTGGAATCTAACATTTTGGGTCCTACCCTCTGGAGCAGCAGAAAACAGATCTACCCTGTTTTCCATATGACAGCCCTTTAGACATCCTGTTCAGATAGTCTGTGTATTCCAAAGTATAGTGTACTACAGTCAACCCTCAACTTACAAACTTAATCCGTTCCGGAAGGAAGTTTGTAAGTCGAAAAGTTCGTAAGTCGAATCAGCATTTCCCATAGGAATGCATTGAAAACCAATTAATCCGTTCCGGCTGTTTTTGGTTCTTAGGTTGAGGGGCGGTTTGTAACTCGAATCATTAGTTCCCATAGGAACTAATGCAAAGCCGGTTAATCCGTTCCTACCACTAGGGGCAGAATTTTTTTCTTTTTTTTCCTTTTAACCTAAGATGACTTAGGTTAAAAAAAGAGTTTTTTTCCCAGTTCGTAACTCGAATCTAAGTTCGCAAGTCGAGTCAATATTTTTCTATCAGAGCGGTTCGTAAGTCGAAATGTTCGTAACTAGGGCCGTTCGTAAATCGAGGGTTGACTGTGCTAAAAACTAGACTAAGGATGCAACTACACTGAGAAATACGTAATGTGGGAAATATTATGGGATTGACTGGTTCACTTTTTTTCCTGTTGATCACATGATGCAAAAGGAAATGTGAAATCAGAGTCCTTCCTCATCTGTAGTTTTTCTCTTCCACCTCTGAGGCTTCTATTTTTTTAAAAAAGGATCTTTTCACACCTCTTGACCCAATGCTGAAAAGGAGAGAGTAGCTGTGTGCAAGACTTTTCTTTTCTTTTTTCTTTTCTTTCCTCAGCTTCTCCTCCATGAGAAACACTTCTCAGGGGTTTTTCTCTCTCTTTCTTTTTAACAGCTAAAGAAAGAAAATTCTTAAGAACAGAGATAACAAGAAATTAAGAAGTTTGAGGAAGGAAACCCTTTTACTGCTTGTTAATACAGTTCTTTATAACAATGCCACCTGCAGGACTATAAATAAAACTACAATCACACAGTAAAAAGATTCCTTCCTGTCTTCTTTTGTGTCCACTTAAATAGAACAGACTTGGTGCAACTTCACAGTGGATGAATGTGAGTGAAATCGTATGTCACTCACCATTTAGTCACACCTAAATCCTCTATGGTAAATTCTCATTCTTGCTGTTTGAGGAAGCACTGTTATAGCTTAATTATAGCTTAATTGTGAATGTGATTTTGTTTACTTTCATATATGCCATGTTCAAGAATTTATCTAGTCACACAGTCTTGATTTGAAAGGAGCTGAAATGAAAATAAACAGTCTATATGTATCAATCAGAAGGTGAAATGGATCCAAAGTTTCCACAGGAGGGAGGGAGGGATATAAATGGATATTAGTGATTTATGTGCTATGATGTTGTGAAGCCCAGTCTCACAGAATCAAAATACTGGGATTCTTTTTTTTTTAACTAGCTAGAATCAACATTGTAGCTACCACTTGCTCCAAGACACTCCTGTTCTACCAATCTTAGCTGCCATCTTCGTAATCCTCATGTAGTCTCCCTCCACATTCACCTTGATGAATGTGCATGTTGAAGAATAATCTATTCTTGCAAGCTCTCCTTTTTGTCATACAACATATATTGAGTAGGCTTGGTCTTCAATGGGCAATTAGGAGCCACTTGCTTTACCACTGATTCCCAGTGTGGCATAGCAGATAGAGTGATGGGCTAGGACTCTAGAGAACAGGGTTAAAATCCCCACTTGGCCATGGAAACTCCCTCGAGGAGTGGAACTAGTAAAATCGCTCCTTACATATCTTGAAAACTATATTAGGGTTCCAACTTGATGGCACAGAACGCACACCCCTTTACCAAAGATGAATGTATGGTGGAGATGAATGCTGCTAGAACCACTTTGTTGAGGCAGATACACAGCTGCTTGTGTTTAGAGAGTATCTTTGGGGCTCTTGTGACAATCACTTGCACTTAAATATAAATTGTGACCCTGAGAGTGCACATACTAAGCTTGGTGGAAGCAATAAGGAAAGCATTTCAGTGATATTTTCATAGAGCCTCCCTACCTACAATAATAATAATCACATGCCATCAAGTCCATTCTGACTTATGGTGACCCTTTTCAGAGTTTTCCAGGTAGAGAATACTCAGATGTGGTTTACCATTTCCTTCTTCTGGGGGATGCCCTAGGACTGTGCTGCTTCCCCAAGGTCACAGAGGCTGGCTCTACTCACAGGAGGCACAGCAGGGAATCAAACTTCCAACCTCTGTCTCCACAGATAGGTATCCAAACCATAGAGGGCACTTTGTTTTTCTTTGGAAAGTTCTCTCAGAAAGGTGAGAGAACTAAGAAAGTTCCTGACAATGATCACCATTTTGATTCATGGAAATGTTCTTGAGAACTTCTGATGTTCTCAATATGAATTTCAGCTGAGTACTACAAAAGGAAGAATCACCTCTTTTCATATAAAAATTGCACAGCCATTGCAGCTTAAATTTAAGAATACAAGAATAAATGAGGAATATAAAGGATGACATCAGGGTAGGAATATTTATGACTGCAAAAAATAAAAAAATAAAAATAGAGGGTATCCTTAATGTGCTGGTTTGTTAGCTTCAAGGGCTAGAACACTGAAGCCAGGTGCTGAGAGTTTGGTTCCTAATGTGCTTCCAGGAAGAAAAGCCAGCCTGTGTAGCAAGCTACACAGTTGCAGGTTGCTACCACAAAGAGGAATTGGTACAACACTTTTCAGTATTTTATACCAAGAAAAGCCTGAGAAGGGTCACCATGAGGCAGAGCAAACTTTACAATGCATAAGTGCTGTGTATTCACCATATCTCCCCCAAGATAAATGTAGACAACCACCTGGCAGATATCCTTTGATTTGTATTCCTGCAGGGAGTTGGACTCAATGGCCTTATACGCCCCTTCCAACTTCATTGTTCTCTGATTCTCTGATTCTATCAAAAGCAAAATAGCAACACTGGTTGACCAGGAATACAGATAAGGAAATGGAGGTGGCAAGTGCATCGTTCTAGTATGTGGAGTGACAGCAGTATCTATAACACAGCACTCTGCATCAGACTGAACATACTTTTCATGGCCATTTTTAACATTAACTTTGAACTAGTTTTTATATATAATAAAAAGTATACTTCTCTCTTTTGCCTCATTACTAATATCTGAAATTCTGATTGATAACGGTAATTACCTTTGTAGCCTGCTCTTTAATTTCATCTGGCTTTGTGATTTATTGAGCTGTGGTAGCTGAGAAATACAGTAAAATCTGGGGAAATGTCAAGCAATTTTTTTCAGTTGTAATTCACAGTTTCACATCTACTTAGTTTTCAGATCTCCAGACTGCTCAGGCTTATTATATTTCTCCACCCTTCTTTCACTGTAATTGGACAATGTATTGCAATCAGTGGGACTAAAAGCTTCTATACATTTTTTAAAAATATATATAAATGAAAGTACTTTGTACACTTTTGGCTTCTTCTCACAGCAGCCTTCTGAGTCACACAGATTCAATCTAAAGAAGATGGAGATTCCATCAATAGGCTTTTCTTTGTCCAATCCTTGGCATTCAAACTCTTTGGGCAGCTGTGGTGGCAGTTCCTCTAAAGCAGATCCAAGCAGCTTCAGTGAACCTGGAAGCCAATGAGCTAAATAAGGAGAAATGAGTGGCTTATAGGGATGGGCATACGACTTCCAAGCTCACTGCAGTTGCCCAGTCTTTACTACCTCCCTAAACCTCTACCTTGGACCCTTTTCTTGTTTGCCTTTTGTTGTTGATGATGGATCTGTGTGTCTCATTTCTTTGGATTATTTTTTCTGCTGTTAGGCAGCTTGCCTGTGTGAACATGCCTCGCTGAGATTATTTTTTGGAATGTCCCACCAATATTTTTGAAAAAAAAAAATTCCTTCCTTGTGTTGTTTGTCTGTTTGTTTCTCTCTTTTCTTGAATTATTTTTGCTTTATGGACCTGGCTTGCTGGACTCAAAGAAGAAAGGCTAAAAGAAGGCATCAAGTGGTAGGGGAAGATAAATTTCCCCAAAATGGTTCTGGGTTGCAGGGCTTTGATTATAATTTTTGCCTTTGTTTCCTTGCTTGCTTTTCTTGGTTTTTGAGAGACAGGGTTGTGTGTTGGTGTATTTTTGTTTTATTTTGTTTTTTTGATTTTTTGCTATGTTTCTTTCCTCAGCAGGTTAGTGCATTCCCTGTTTGACTGATTTTTTTTAAAAAAATGGTTAATTTACTAAATATTTATTCTATTCAATGTATATATTTTGAAAGGGTCATCAAAATTACTTTTCTTTCTCATGTACTGTTGCCTACTTCTGAAGTAAACTGTTTCTCTATTGCCTCATTTCTCTGCTTTTTTAGAGTAGTTTTTAAGGATTCTAAGGGTTCTTTATGACTTTTAGAGTATGAGGAAACAAGAAAAGGAAACCCAGAATGAAAGACCTGTTCCAGAATTTTGAATTTCTGGTGAAATTCTCTTTTGCTACATGATAGAAGTACACAGATCCACAGAGGAGAATAGCTAAACAATTTCCCAGAATCCACCGCTTTCTCATTAACTGACACTTACAGTCTCAATAACTCACTCTGAGTCATTTGTAGGAAAAATATTTTTTTAAAAATTTGCTTACAGTTGATTGAAATTACAGAGTTGTGCATACTGCTTTCTTTACTACACACATACTAGCAACCAACTGATCAACAGCAACAAACAACTGCCACCAACCAGCAGAGGGACAGAACACTCAGCAGAGAGATGTGGCTCTCTTAGAACTTCAAAACCTGGAAGAAATTATTGGTTATTGCTAGATAGATAATCACTGCAGACCCACAATGTCCCTCCCAGTCAGTCAAACTACAGACAGTATTCAAGGTTGTAAATAAAAATCCAAAAAGATCCCAAACGGTGTTTCCCTTTCCTGTTAAATGAAAGGACCAGAATGTTAAAATCATGAAAGTAAAAGAAAACAAAAGAGGTACTTGGGGAAAAAACACACCCAAAACAGAAGAAATAAAAATATTGTTCTCATGGACATCACTACTGACTACTTTTTCAGTGGTGGCATTGCAGATGTGGAATTCACTCCCTATGTACCTTTGTCTGTTTTTCAAGCATCAAGTGAAATCTGTTTCATTTCCTCAAATTTTATGGTGTTAAAGGATTTAATGCTTTTCAGAACCTCTGCATTGGCATTATTTATTGTCATTTCATTCATTCTGGTTTGATTTGTCTTTCAATTTATTGTTTTTTCAAAATTTTGTTTGCTTATTTTTAACCCTTTTCTTGTAATTTTCTTATTAGGTAATAAAACAGATGTAAATTAATCAAGTAATACCAAATGACTGACTGATTGGTACCAATGCTTCTGCTATTTTAACTTTCCCAATAGAGCTGGTAGAGATCAGTGGATTGTTACGGGGCAGGGATTCAAAGCCCCACTGTGCTTCTTGGAAGAACAGAAATCACAACAAGGGGAGAGTAGAAGAGGAGCTGCTCTATTACTTTGTTCCTCTTTCTTTCCTTTCTTTTCACCTCTGTCATGCTGTATAATAGACTGCAAGTCTTGCCACAAGGACTGTCTTATCTTTTAATATCAAAATTGAGTCTTACAGGGGTTAAATGACAACTATCATTTTCCCTTATCTTTGGCTATGCTGGCTAAGGTTGAAAGGATATTTATATGAAAACAGAATCCAGAATTCAAATGTTGTCTATGTAACTTGCTGCAGCTAATTGTGGCAAACTGTTGAGGTGCCAGGGTACATCATGGTTGCACAATAAGGCATGTGACCAGGTGGGAAGCCAAGAAGCATCTAACACCTCATCGATTTTCTGCAATTAGCTATGGAAAATTAAGCAATCCTTATGCAAACAAGATTCTAGCTACTATTCAGAGGACCATTCTCTGCTCATTTTAATATTTATACAATGCTTAGAAAATCTAGCAACAGCAAGAAGCCTGCCTTCAGGCTGAAACTATGGGATTCATGTGTGCAATACAGGATCACGTTACTTGCAAAAGATACGCTCAACAAATAATTATGAAGCGAGGTGTAAGTGATATATGTGGGGCTGTCATGAATCTAAAGAAATAACTCATCATATCATAGCTGGATGCCCTAAGCTAAGCATCAACGGATCACACACGTAGTCATAACCAAGTTGCAAAAATCATTTTTCAGTAGATTGTCAAACATTATTTTAGCAGTTAGCACTTTGGTTGTTGATTCAGCACGCCCATCTTTTTCTCCTTTTTAAAAATTCCAGACTCTTCCAGTTTTAGAAAACAAAACTACAGTACTATACATGGGACATGTAAGCTATCATGGATAAAACGGATGATTTTAATAGGTTGTGTATGATACTTCTGAATAAAGAACAAAGAAAAACATATCTTCTAGAAGTAAACTTCCATCAACAAGCAATGTCAAAAGTACAGAAACTTCCAAAACTGTAAAGTATGAAACACTGAGGCAAGAAATTAAAACACTGTGGAAGCAAGAACATTTATTTATTTTATTTTATTTTATTTTATTTTATTTTATAAAGCTTATATACTGCCTAGCTTAGCGAGGTTATACTCCTCCCCATACTCATTTCAGCAACTAAAGCTGTTCCAAAATGTTTGACTACCAAGTTAAAACAATTACCAAGAGATGCTAATTTGCTTCATGGAATTCAAAAATCAATGATTTTGCAAACCCACAGAGTCTTAGGACTTGATTTGTAGTTTTTAGGCTTGATCCTTGAGTTTGCCCCCTGTTGCAGCAAAGCTTAAAAACAAGATGTAACCATAGAAATAACAACAGTAGCAATACGTAACAATTGAAGATATGTCATAGTTCACAAAGATATTTTAAAGACAGTATAACTGGAAACTGCATTTCTTCACATACCTATCACTGAAAAGACTTCTAGATCACTTACATTTTCCTTAGTTCTGGCACACCTTTATTGGCCCCCTGTTAGTTTCCATGCACAATTCAAGGTGCTGGTTATTACCTATAAAGCCCTTAACGATTTATGACCTCAATACTTGTCAGAATGTCTCTCCTACAAAACAGTTGCCCATCCCAACTGCTCTTCACAGTCCATGATGTTAAGAATAGTGATAATGAAGGAGGCCAAAAGAGTGAGCACAATAAATTGTGCTTTCTTGGTCATGGTCCTGTTTCTTTGAAATAAACTTCCAACAGAGGTTCAACAGGCTACTTTCCTCTAAGTTTTTAAGAAACGGGTGAACATTCAACTGTTCATTCAAAAGCTAACATGTCAATCAATGAACTAATGCTCATTCTGCGGATAAACAGATTTCATAGCTCATTACTAACAAGAAATTAATCTGATTTCTATCATTTAGCATAGAATAACAAAATATTTAAATTTAACATTCCAAGTTCTAGATCAAGACAGTTTTAAAAAATGACTATTATATTTCGAAGGCAACTGGCATATCAGCCTGATTCAGCTATTCTCTAAATAGGCTGTAGAATTCCCTATACATGTATATATACTCTTAGTCAGCACAATTCTTATCCCCCCCCCCTTCTTCCAGAAACTTTCCTAGCTCAACTCCCATCTCAGCATCTGATTATCATTATGTATCTCATGTTTTCCAGATTTAAAGTAAAAATCAACTCAAATTCTGGAGTTATCATGTCATTAGTATGTTATTAGTTTCCATAAGTGCTGAAATACATCTGATTGTCAAAACATGCTCTTTTTCTAGGCTCTGTATTCTACATTCCATTGAGCTTTAAAAAAACCACAACTGATTGGGCACTGAAAGATAAATACATCATTTGCAGGTCTTATTGCCCAGCCTTTTATCTCCTCAGAAATAATTCTGTGGGAGGAAAAAGACAAAAAACAGGCAAGATGCTAATACAATAGTGATCATTGATCGGAATGTACCGATTGGCCCTAGTACAACCCCCTTCTGTATTCTTGTCCTTGACTGTGGGGAACAGTATGTCTTGGGTTATCCCTGCCAAACATATTTTCATCCATAAATACTATGGCATGATCCAGGCAAAAGAAAAGTACTTCACATAATTTCAGTGTGAAAATTAAGCAAACAAATGTTCAGATTGTTCTTCTAAATCCTACTAAATGCCAACATTTAGGAATGGATTACACTTCAAAATGCTGCAAAAAAGCTGATCTTATTTGGACACAGGCTGAGCTGGTTTGTCTAAATTGTGCTTTACAATAAAGATGTCCCTTAAATGCATCACTGGAACTGGACATCCCTGACTAGCTAAGAAGAGAAACTTGTTAAACTCATTTGAATAATTTCTAAAATAATTATGTTGCACTGTCTGGCTATTTTTAAATGAAAATATTATATGGTTCTTTCTTTGGTTCTTATAGTGGCAACATTATCACATTAAGGCAATTTGTTTTATATCTTAATGTGTCTTGGCTACAAGGCTATTTACACCAACAAGGTATGTATTTCGCAACAGTTCTTCACTGTACTACTTCTCTGTATGTGTCTTGCTTAAAAATAAAACTTAGGATAGACGTTACAACAATAACGATCATTTACACTTAGTAGCCATACTTAATCTGGTACCTCCAGATGTGCTGGGCTGCAACCCATTCCCCTTTTACCCTGCTGGAAGGGATGTTGGTATGTGTAGTCCAACATTTCTGGAGGGCACCAAGACATAGAGACTGATTCAATGAATTTGGGTACTGTAAGGATGGATCTGTTTACTGGAAGGGGGTTAGGATTTAATACAGAGCTCTATGGGAAGTTCAGTATTTCATATATTCCAGCATAAAAGAATGTACAAAAGTATTTAATGTTTTGAAATTCTCAGCCTTATTGAAACCCATGGAAAGAGTGCCATCTACAGCGTGGCTTTGAATTAGCAGCCTCAAGTTTTATCCAATGTATAACCTGCTCATTTCCATTATAATTTAACAAGAAGATGACCAAAAATTATGGAGGCATCTGCACTGCTATGACGTTCATTAATGCCATACTGCACAGACTGACATAAAGGAAATACTGCTTTAATTGTATACTACATTTGAAGAAACAGAGAGCTCTCAATGTTTCATTTCATTTTTTAAAGCAAGTATCACTTTAAACGTGCAATCCAAACAGTCATGATTGTTTAAAGCATATTTCCCCCTGCTGCCAAATAAAAGCTACAAAAAATAGCTATAAAGTAAGCCATAAAATGCAGATTTTAGTCATAAACGGTTATATTTATGAGCAAAGAAAAAAGAAACAAGGTCGACAAGCAGAGAAAATTAAACATCATATAATATTAATTGATCTGAGAAGCATGCAAAACAAATTGATAACCAACAATTCAGAGCAAATTGTGCATTACAGATAAAATGTTTAAAAAGAGGGTGACTTGCAACAGAAGAAGGATAAGAGGGGAATGTACTGTGCCCCAGCCATAGACTTCTCTGGCAAACAGAGCAAAGGCACACTTACCAGGATTGAGTGTGGCTAGATCTCACAATTTCTGTTGTTTGTGTATGCATCATTCACTGTAGTGAAAGCTAGAATATAGGATTAAGCTGCCCATCATATTTTATGAAATCAAAAGTACATAGGGAGTAAGTAACCTTGCATATTGCTATGTAACCCGTATTCACATAAGGGTGCTGGTAGAGAAAGAAACAGCAAGGGGCTGAGCGTTTTCCATTTAGCTCCTCCCCATTAGCCTCATAAAACTGCTGGCTGGAGAGAGTACTGGAAGGGTGGTATTGGACAGATTGGTCCCTAGGGATTGAGATTTTTTTTCCCACTTGGCATGTTTGACTTCCCCCTCTTTGAGTTGAGGTGGAAAGGCTATTCACTAAATTTTTCATTCTTGTCAATATAGACAGTCTCAAATGAACAAGAGATCTCAAGGAGGAATTTTAAACCTACACCAGAGGCCTAATGTCCAGCTGTGAGTTTATTAAAAAAAGAAAAGAAAAGAAAGCAAGCTATTTTTTCTTGTCAGGATCACACTGGTGCATGGCTTTTCCACTGCCCTTTTCCTTTACATGTATGTATGTATGTATGTATGTATGTATGTATGTATGTATGTATGTATGTATGTATGTATGTATGTATGTATGTATGTATGTACAGCAAACAAAGAAAGACTGGTTGATTGCTGAGATACGAATAACCCATCTAGTGCTTCCAATTCTTAAATAAAGCAACAGACAGCCTAGTTTGGGCAATTTATATGATTTGTACAATTTCATGAATTGCATATTGTTGTGCAACAATGGATGCCCCAGCCTGGTTCTGGTGTTAATGCCTGAAACATAACTCATTGGGTTGAGTGATTCAAACTCTTTTTGAGTGCAGAATTTACAAGTTTTGCCTGTTCACAGCCCTCAATATGTTTTAGAGCTGACATTTAGTACAAGGATGGAAGCATCTGCCTGCTTTACTATGACTTGTGAAGCCACCCTTAGTCCTGAACAGATCTTGACTATGCATGGGTCAGGTAGGGCTGGGAAAGGATCCTGGCTGAAACCCAAGTATGGCTGCCAATCAGAGTTGATAATACTGCTGCTTCCTATGTTCCTGTGATTTGTACAGTCGTTGGCGATGCTCCTGTACTTTCTCCAAACCATGCTTTCAGCCTTCTTTTGGTGGTACCTGTGTTGCTGTTCTTAGAAACAATTATATGAGATCAGGCAATGATTTAACTTTAATCAGTTTATTTTTGGACCTTCTTGCCTTTGTGACTTCCAGTTATACAACAGATGCTATATATCTTACCTGTGGTTGTCTTTCTTGCTTATTTTTGATGTACGGAAACCATACAGTCAGCTAGTCAGTCAGCAAAGGAGAAATTGATCCAACCCCCATCCATCACATGTGACTGCCCAGTAAGCATTTTCTCTCACTGGTATTTTGTTGATATTTAAATGGATGACTTACTGAGCCAGCCAAACAAGGAGATGCCCCCTCCAATTCCATGTACAAAAGCTGATCAGACTAGTAGCTGAACCTTTCTTCACTGTTGTCAGTCACAGAATATCCTCCACCACAACTGGAGGGGAAAAAATCCCACAATTTACCAGCTAAGACCACCTCACTCTGCCTTTTGGTAGGGCCAGCCTTGATTTCACCAATCCCATCAGTATTTAAATAAATAAATAAATACCACTCTTAGTTTAAAAAAAAAAGCAGATCAATATAGTTAATGTAAATCTTTTTGATGCTTCCAGACCTCCCCGATAATAAATATATCTGTCACTAACTTATAATAAAAATCCAACATCTTCAAACTCAAAAGGAATTGAGGTGGAAAGCTACCTAGTGTAACTTTACTGACCATCTTTACATTCTTGACATTCATTTTAGATTTTCAGTGCTCATAAGAACAATACATTGCTGAGCTTTCAAAATAGATTGCAGATAAATTTCCTTTCAGAAGGTAGCTGCTGGTTAATACAGCCTTGATGTCTTGATTATTGCTGCCATCTACTGGTCAAATGAGGAATTAAACTATATAGTAAATGTAGATAGTTTTGTAGGGGAAAATTACTATCCATATCTTGAATAAGCTGTCATTATTATTAAGATTTTTACCATAAAATTATGATTTGTGGCAACTGGCTTCATTAAGACATTTTTATTTCTTTATAAAGTTTTTAAATTACATTATTTTTTTAAAAAGGCATGTAGAATATTATTAAATCACACTGTGCAGCCGTAAAACACCATAATGAACAACAAATATATTAAACCAACAGCATAAATAATGCTCAGAATCTCAGCTGCCAACATACAGGTAACAACAGAAATTGGACAGGTCATGTTTACATGGATTTGGACCACTTCTAAAACAAAGGATGGCCTAAGATGTTTTGTTTCCTGAAATGTTTGTATTCCAGCATTCAGAGATGGTGAGAAATTTGCTTATTTTTAACCCTCATCCAGTTAGTTGATGGACTGTAGTCCCCCAGGGTTACATTGCACCAGACCAGCAAGGCAGGCATTGGGTCACAAGGTGAATGAGGAATTGTAAACAATGTCCCAAGTTTTAGCTACATGCCCTGTACAGGTTTGGCTTGGCTTGGTTTACATGCAAAAAGAAAAGAAAGGGAAACAAAACCATATGGGATTTTAAAAATTGTCTCAAAAGTTGTATTGCATTTTGCCACAGGAGTACTGAGGACAAGAAAAAGTCCCACACCAATTTTTGGTGAGCAATGGTGCCAGAAAGCTGAGGTAGCATATTCTGGCTGGCAGTAGGTTGAACTCATTGGTGGTAGAGATATTGAAATTATCAGGGATTCAGGAAAAAAGGACCCACTAACCCTAAACCTGGGGTGGACAAAGTGTGGCCTGTGGGGCCCACTAGAGGGGGGGGAGTTGAAGAAGTGCAAGCTTGGTCAGTTTCTTCAGAAAGTGTTATTTTGCATTGGTGGCCTTGTGGGAGTTTCCTAATCTCTCACATTCCCCACCCCCACATGTTAAAAACTGAAACAGAATAGAATGTTCTAAGAAAAATGGCAAAAAAAAGTCTATTTCCAGTTTACATGTGGCCCTTAGAGAGGTCTGAAGGTACAAATTTAGTGATCACTCCTATCCTAACCTTAAGCTTTCCATGAACCTTCAATAGGTAGAAATTTCCATGGGGTCAGAAAATACACAGAAGTCACTCTCTGAAAGTTTTTATCTGCCTGGGTAAGGATTAATGTGCCATTATGCTGCAGAAACTGTTCGCAAAAGTTGGTAGGCATTAGGTAACAAACGCATGTGTATTAGATACATGTGTAATATACATGTATTAGCTTACAAATGCATACTGTATGTCTTAGAAGACATGCCCACAAACTGCATACCTCTTTTCATATACATTTTTTTTAAAATATTGAAACATGGAACAAACCCAACTTACAACTGAAGAAACTGAAAAAATTATGAATGAGTTGCACTTAAGTCTGGAGAAATGAGAACCTGAGAGAAAGAGGACCTGACATTTTCATTGGTTTGTATTAATGTGTGCATACAGTTTTTGTTGTGGTTTTTATTATGTCAGAAATTCACATTTTCTGTTATGTAGATAGCAGGTGAGAGGAAGCCAGAGTTGCCTCATACTGTGGGAGCTGACAGTGAGGGGCAGAGAGCAATTTTCTATCCCTGCCATGATTTTGATTTAAGATAAAAACAAAAAAAAACAGCTCTCTGAAGCTGTGGTCTTTATAAAGGAAGTCACCCTTGACACTAGTGGTGCTTGCTTACCCTTGAGATTAAACTAGCAAATCTGGAGAAATTATTTTAACTGGGACTTCATCTTTTAGGGTGTGATCACATCAGGAAATAAACAGCAATGTGGGCTGCCTGTGGAGCAGTCCAGTGTGATCTGTTTCCCAGCGGATCACATTATGTACGGGGAATTCCACTCCGCCCCAACTATGATCTGTGCTCAAGTGAGACCTCTTTGGTCCAGCTTCTACTTTTGAGGAGCCAGGCTGCAGCAATTCTCCAAGAGATAGAAGGGTCACTTTAAGGGAGATCGTGCCCTGCAAAGCAACACTTCCCAGCGTGATCAGGTGCACAGCTTTACAGCCATCTGATTTCACCCTAAGTTCCAGTGGAACAGATGCTTCCCCTAGAAACACACCTGTGGAACAAATTGGAGGTAGAGACTGAAAGTCAGCCCCCGAAGTTCCTAAGGGATCTGGCTTTGCCCCCACCGCCTCCAATCTCCTGTTGCCCCCAGTATTTGAGAGCAGGGAAAAGTCTTTCAGCTTGGCTCAGAACTCCTCAAGTCCTTTTGATTTCCAACTTAATGCATGGAGAGCTTTTGAAAGCTTGCCAGCTCTTTGTGGTCAAGATGCCAGCATTCCAAACTGGACCTCAAACAAATGTGCTGAAGAGACCAAAAAGACACAAACTGTTCCTGGATATCTGTTCCAAGGTTAGATGCTTAAAAAGTGCAGGTAATACACAAGGGCCAGTGTAAAAGAAGTGAGTGAAAAAGTAGGAACATTTTCACTGATAGGTTGTTAATCTGAAACCTGCCAGTGGATTTCCTTTGAAGAGGCACCATCCAGGGCCACAGTGAGACTGTGATGAGAAACAATTATTTCTGTAAAAGTGATTGAGCAAATTTCTAGCACATTATTCCACCATGCTGAGCATCCCTCCTGCTTTGTCTTCTGTGAATGCAGAGGACACATGTTCTTGGAACTATTCACAGTCATGCCTATTCAACAATAACTCAAAGGCAGTGAGTTGCTGGCTGCGATCATTGCTCTGTGGTCACAGTTCCTAATGTGTTTCTGCTACAATATGTTTAATGTAAGAACACACTCTGCATTGCTAGATAGAGGGTATCTCGTCTAAAAATAAGAGACCCTTTGAATTTCAACATCCTTCTCTATTGCTTCATACACAGTGCCTTTGACTACACTATATCATTGTAATATATGGCATACGCACAACAGCAGTGCAGTAATATTTGAAATACAATATTTTGGAATGGAAACAGACCAAGGAGAGCACAGTCTCAAAGTCAAACGTTATATAATTCTCTCAAGAAGACAGAACTAAAAACAGTGTTATTTGGGAAACATTGGGTCTGATCCATATAATATCTTATCCTGAGTCACGTCTGGTTTATGACAACCCTAGTAGGATTTTGAGGGAATGTAAAGGTGTGACCAGATGGTCAAATTCTTCTAGGCTGGACAATCCTAAAAGTTGCTTTGAGGCAGTATGTCATTTTGGAACTGTTTTGATAGATTTAGGCATCTTATTGCAGAGCCAGAGGTTTTGGAGTCCAATTCCCCAGTGTGCATCCCAAATGAACCAGCCTGTGTGGATTTGAGCAAGTTGCAGTCCCAGGGTGCCCCCCAGAAGAAGGGAATGGTAAACCAATTCTGAGTACTCTCTACCTAGGAAACCCTGAAAAGGGTTGCCACAAGTTAGAATTGACTTGATGGCAAACAATTGTTTTTATGCTGCTTGGAACGATCCTTGCATCCATATGAAAGGACTGGGTGGTTTTGGGACAGGAAACACTGCATCTTGAGCGACCCTTTTCGCCCCTTACTCCATTTAAAGGGGGGAGGAGGAAGAAAAAACAAACAAAAATCTCCCTCCTCATCCCCTCCTGTTTCTAACTCCATGGGGGAGTGAGAGGAAGCTTAAAATAAAATATAAAAAAAAATCCTAAGTGGTATAGCACTTTATTGATTTGCTGAGCAACCAATTCAGTGCTGCCTTAGAAGGGTTTTAAACAAACAAAAAAATTGCATCCTCTCTACCTCCATGAGGGAGCAGGAGGAAGTTTTCAGTTTCCCAGTATTGTAAGGTGGCTTAAACAAAAGGACAGCTCAAGCCATCTGATTTGGTTTAGTCCCAGTGATCACACATCCTGGAACCAAACCAAAATGGAACAATTCCAACAAAAAACAAAACAAAACAAAACACCCAGTAGCCTATGACAGGAAGCCATGCGGGTAGGCATGGGTCAAGATGGTCCATATGCCATGTGATCTCCAAGAAAAGGAGTGAGCCAGCCTGTACTCATCTGATCACACTCTAAATTGTTACCATTGCCACCCTGTGTGAATTTTCATGGCTGACTGGAGATTTGAACCCAGCTGTCCTATGTCCTAGCCCTACACTCAATTACTACACCACACTGGCTCTCATATAATATCTATACCAACTTCTTTAATGTATCTGTACATACCGTTATATATTTCCTTTTTTGTAATCAGAGCAATGTGTAAGAACCACCAATAAAAGCAAGAGAACAAGAGCTAATCCCAAAAAGCCTAAAGTAATTTGAATTACAGCAATAGTAGGGGTTGGGGAAGAGTGTGTGAGAGACAGAATGAATGCAACCAAACATATTATTGGAGGAAAAGGGTCACAACCTTTTGAAGTGCTTTGCTGCAGCATAGGGCACAGGTCTAAGAATTTTTTACGGAGCCCATGCAACCAAATGTCTTACTCTAGTCCAAAACATAAGCACGATCTGATCAGAATACTACGGTCTCTCAGAGGGAGATGTTAGAGTGTCAAGCAAGCCAGTCCCTTTCTGCTGCCATCACAAAGCAAATCTCCACTTTGCTGACCTTTACCTAAGTCTCATTGACCTTCCTTGTGGGGTTGTGAGTCCCACATCAAGTATGTTTCTCCAACAAGTTCATCCAAAACACTTTAATATTGAAAAAGCAGGCCAACAATAAACTCTATGGCCAACTCCAGCAACAAGAGCAAAGCAAATTTCCCAGCTAGAAAATTGGCAAGCCCAAGGAGCTTAGCTGATTGGCATAGCCAGAACACTCCTCTTTAAGCCATTTCCAGGGATTATTCCAAATTCAGGTATGACCCTGGCCTGATGACAATGATTATTTTTCCCAATTGCTTTGGGACCATCTCTCACTTCACTTACTAAAACTGAAGCTTCTCTATTTTAGGATTCTTCTTTGAAGGAATCTGCCACCCTCACAGCTCTTTTGTATAGTTCTTCAGTACATTATTTCCATATTCTCTTTATTTTATTTTGATCAGGTAATAGCTTTCCCTGTTGAAAATCATGATCCCTAACCTTTGTTTAAATTCCCTATTGCTTTCTTGTGGAATACCTCTTGTATTTCAACTTTTGTTGTTGTCTTCTGTTCCTTTACACAAATTATTGTAATACTTGGCATTGTTCCACCATACCAGTTACTGAAAAGTTGCACTTAGGATTCTTACCCTGTTTCTGTCACCCAATACTTTTATTTGATATGTATTTTTTAATAATTTTAAATGTTTGATCAGTCATCCATGTAGGCTTTTCTTTTCTTTTGACTTCAGGAAGAGTCTTTTTGCATTCTTTCTTAATAATATTTCTGGTTTTAACCCACAATTCTTCTGGTTCACACTCAGCTGAGTTGAGAAATGCAAACTTGATCTTGATGTGAACTTTAATACATCAGAAATTGTGTTTAAATTACATTTTTTTATGATGACTGTTTTGTTGTTGTTTGGCTTTGCACTCATTTTGTATTAACATTTCCTGATCTACGGGATCTTCAGTATTGTGCTTAAATTGCATTACATTGCTTGCACTGTGAATTGCCCAGAGTGGCCTTGATAGCCAGAAGGGCAGTAGAAAAGTAGAATGAATGAATTAATGAATGAATTAATGAATGAATGAATGAATGAATGAATGAATTCAGCACCTCTAATCAGAGCATAGATGTGAATGATTGTTATTTCAGCAGACTTTCCAAGAAATCCTATCCAAACTGTATTCTCGAAGGCTTTCACGGCCAGGATCCTATCAAAACTACTTGGTTAAATTGCATGGGACCCCCATCTGCTTGTGCTATTTCCTGCTTCATTATTATAGCTACACTGTGTCTTCTAAATTTCTCATTTACAGAGTAAAACACTCTGTAATTGTGTCCCCAAGTATATTCTATTCTTGTCTAGTTCACTCACACTGTATTGAAATATCGAGCCATTTCATTTCTTACTTGTAATTTCAAATCCAATTCCCTGCATTGAGGGGGTGGGGTGGACTTTATGGCCCAATAAGCCCCTTCCAACTCCTTTATTCTATGATTGTATGACTGTATTATTCTATCAAGTGGAAGTACAAGTATAAATAATAAAATTTCCCTCATTGTAGGGACATGGTTTTTCAAATTGTACAGATTAGTCCCAAGAAAACAATTCAGAAAAGTATTTTCAGTGCAGTGCATTGCCCTCCTGCATGGCAATTCCCCAGACCATTTCCTTTCGTTTCTTCAGGAATCTACGTATTAATAATAATTCTGAAGTGTTTCCAACACTTAGTAGAACACATTCTTATTATTATGTTTACCTGAAGGGCAACTATGCGCTCTTCTCTACCCAAAACTGTCCCCGCTACCCACACTTTCTAAATATTGTGTAAAATAGCAATTGAAAGAAAGCAATGTAAGCACATAACACAGAAGGATTCATAACATTATTCTTTAAAAGGAACACTTGGGATTCTAATTTAGTATATGGTGTTTCCCTTCTCACTGTGTGCCAGTATCTTATAAAGATAGTTTAAGCAGAATGTTTTATAAAGCTGTGAACATTGCCTAAAATCCCTTTATTGTGAATAGGAACCACTGCCATGATCTGCAGAATTTGTCCCCCATCCAACCATTGTAGTAAAACAAACAAACAAACATTATTGAAAGCACTATCTCTGCAGTGGCTAATAGAAAACACAACAACTCCAGCAGAGTAGCGCTACTTATTTTGAAACAAAGTTCAGTGTTCTGCCTTCATTCAGCTTTCCTTCTTTTTTCCTCATGATTTTATGAAATGAATGGCTTTAATTAGCACAGAACGTGTAAGTGAGCAAAAGCATAAGGTAATCAAAACAGGAATTACTAAAACCATAGTGAGATTTGTCGGAAACCCTAGTAAAGTTGGTTCATTCTATAAACAAGAAATGGCAGCCCTCTGGAAATGTTCCCTTTGGATACAAATGAATGAATGCATGGAGGGCTGGGTCAGCTCCACTCTAGAACTCTGTACCTGCCCAAGCTGTTACTGCAGATGAGCCATCAGATGGAGACGATGATGCCCATCCCTGTGTGTGACTCATACCCTCATTTATCCACTATATATATCATGGACTCCTGGTAAAGGAAGACAGAGGCATGTACGCCATGAATATGTACCTGTAACAGTGGGGCCATCCTTTTTGAGATGCTGTGACTTTTACCACGTGGCCCCTGCTTGTTTCACCAAACAAAGAGCTCACACTACGTATCCCACCAGCTGACACCAATTGTGATGCGCCCCTCACGTGTCCCCAGGTTGTTTCACTAGCCTGAGGCCCACGACAAGTTTTCTCCTTTCTGCTGCCACCAGTTGACCTCTGTCAACACCCTTTAATTAGAAAGATTGAGGTCCAAGCTGAGTATAAAGTTGAACAACACAGGTTTATTGATTACAGTTCGCTTAAACAGGTTCTTCACAGACTTTAATGTATTCATTAGATTAGTAATAACTTGTTTCACTCTTAACTCTCTTAGCTCTCTATAAGTTTCACACTCTTAACTCCTTACTCGGCCACCCTCTCTAACTACCACAGATTAACTTCTCCTTCAGAATTTCATCTCTGACTCTCACTGACTGAACTAACTAAACTCTGACCCACCCCTCCCTTCTAGTTTCTCTGGCTCCGCCTCCCAACAGCTCTAATTGGTATATGCAAATAACCTACTACATGAGCCAAAGCAGGGTGATCTCCACAGATGAATCATACATTTTTACAAGGCTAGGATTCCCAGGGTGGCATAGTGGTTAGAGTGATGAACTACGACTCTGGAGAACAGGGTTCAAATCCCCACTTGGCCACAGAAACCCACTGGGGGAGTGGAACTGGTAAAACCACTCCTTAAATATCTCACTTACATCAAAAGCCCTATTAGGGTCATTATAAATCAGTTCTGACTTGACACCACAGAACGCGCACACCACGCCTTGTTGCTTCTCCATATATGGAACTGTAGACATTGCCATAGAGCACAGGTGGGGATTCAGACAGATCTGGAAGCACTGCCTTCAGGATCCTTTTGGACTGTACAGTCTGCTAATAATGGGGGGGGGGGGGACTCTGAACAAAATGAAGCCAGAAATGTTTGGCAACTACTTTGAGTTTTTAAAAATGGGGAGGGTGCTGAACACTGCCACCAGGGAGATGTGACCTAAGTGAAACGTTAAGTGCTGCTCCTGGAGGCTCCCAGAAGTGACAGTTCATCTTTTTGTGTTGAAGAAAACCATTTTTGGTGAGAGTCACAGGGCTATGATGAGGTAGTAACCTCAAGAACAGATTGGGGGCTTCATATTTGCCTATCCCTGTGGGACAGTCATCACTTCTAGTAAAGAAATGGCACTTATAGTTACTGTGCATAACTAATCTGGTTATTCCGGTGCCCAGAAAGTCACTTTCATAATAAAAGTGTACATAAGGGCTGCTACAATGTAGAAGATATTCAGACCCAATTTAAGCTGGTAGTGAGAGGTTGCATATGTTGGCTGGTACCCAAACACCAGTTTGGGAATGTTGACACATTTAATTGGAAGTCTGTATTCTTTCCTTGAAACCAAACTGCCTGCCTATGCCATATGAAAACCTCCAAAACTCCCCTTACTTTCAAAAATGGTTTAATGTGTAGAGTAGTTTTGTTTGGAAAATTTGGTGGACCAGAACTGGCTTAATCATTCTTTTGATCCAGGTCATTATGTTGCATCTAGCTTGCATTTCATCATTCTCCATGACCTTTTGGAATGCTCATAGGGACAGGCTGTTAAAGTACACAAAAGTGCACTTTAGTATGAATGGGATAGTTTGCCATCAGATCAAAAGGGCATCATCATACTGGATGAGCGCCAATGTGCTGAATGTCATCCATACCTTGCTACAGATGCTGATGCAAATTTAGAGAATGAATAAATATTTTTAAATGAAAATGGAACTCCTGAGAACAAAAATGTGTCCAATACAGTGGTTCCCAACCTTGGGTCCCCAGGTGTTCTTGGGTTACAACTTCCAGAAATCCTGGCCAGCTCAGCTAGTGGTGAGGGCTTCTGGGAGAAGAACAGTCCAAGAACATCTGGGGACCCACGGTTGGGAACCACTACTCTGGCATATCACATTGTTAGGACATGACACTTCCTATCTTTTTGCTTTATAAACACATACATACATGCACATTTCAAAAAGTTATGTTTACTCTGATCAAAATTGTCCCTCTTCTGAGTTCTTGCAGCTGGAGACCTACTCTCATTGTTCTGACAGCTTTCTGTAAAAATGCAAGGGAAATAAAAACTAGGCAAAAATAATTAAACTGTATATCTTTGACTCTGCTCTCAAAAGTAATGTTGTTACACCTATACTTTCAGAATACTTTGCTGCCTTCTTAAGGTGTCTATAACCCAAATAACTCAATTCCACACAAGGAATGTTTCTTGGCATTTCACAAATGCCTGGTTTGCTTCCAAGCCAACATACTAACAACAGTAATGTAATGTCACATTTGAAACAACAATGACATATTTCTGAGTGTGTTACAATGCTTGTTCCATGCAAAATCATTGTGATAAATTTCTGGTTATTCTAACATAGTGACAAAGAAAACAAATATGATAGGGTTTTTCTTTTTTTCTTTTTTTTTCTTTTTTCAAAATTCTGACATGCCATTATTGTCTCTTGCATAGATTCCCTAGCATGATATCTCTCTGGACTATAACCATCTGTCTCTCTTGTGATAACGGCTGCTAGACTTCGGATGTGGCGGTCCTGGTGGTCTTGCTACAGCTCTGATTGGCATCCATCCAGTTACCACATCCTCTTTGTGCCATCAGGTTTTAAAACTTGTTGGGTTTGAGGGTTCCTCCTTTCAACTACCTTTAGCAGGATTGTTATTCACAGAGTTTATTTCCCTTGGTTACAAAACTGGATGAACAGCCTTCTAGAATGTTTCTATACAAAGCCCAATGTTCTGAACCCAAGAGAAGAAGCTTTTGATTTTAACAGTGCATACATTTATCGCATTGCATTAAGGACATCAGACACCTAACTTACTATAGCTGGGCCTCTGGGCCTGTTCAAATATATATTGGAGAGAATAGTTGATGTTACCTCATTGCACTAAAACAAAGGAGGAAAAATCACAGAAGTGGCCTGAACAGAAGGCAGAGGCAGGTCCCTCAGGGGAAAGGTGCTGCAGAGTGGCAAGTAGTGGCAAGATGTTGGAGGACAGAGCATTGTGTGCCACTTGCCTCCCCATGTTACCCTAAGCTAGCCGACTGCTCTTAGGTGTGGTGAAGGATGCTGTCCTATAACCCTTGTTGAAGCAGAGCCTAGGAAAGTTGACTTTCTTGGACTACATCTCCCAGAATCCCCCAGCCAGCAGGGCCAGTGACTATATTCTCTTGGGGACTCCAGGAAGAATATATATATATAAAACAGCTAATATTGTTGAGAGAACAGAATGACAGATCCATTCATAGAAATCAAGAGCACATTATCATGATCTTTGGCCAACCACAGATATTAGAGAGATAGCCAATGATTGCAAGAGAGAAATTCTGAACTAATGTGAGTGCCACAGCATGAGCTTCTTTCACCTCCATGTATACATAAATTAGGCCCTGGTCACATGAGGGAAATGTTCTCTAGTTATCCCCCAGTTAGATGGTTGCTTTTTTCCCCCAGTCACATGACACACAGTCAAGATCAAAACATTTTCCTGGCCAGTGGTGTAACTGCAGTTTATTTTTTACTTCCTGGGACGGTTGTGTTATTTTGTGCCTCTGTTCTATCAGGGCATTCCTTACCAGAATTGCTGTGTGCACAATCTGCTTCGAAAATGGCAGATTAAGCTAAAAGGCAGAGGAGATGGTGGGGGAAGTAGACAGACCAATGCAATTCTGCAGGAGCAGCCAGTGCAACAGAGGACTAATTCCCAAACAGAAACCACTTCCCGATATGTCGATGTATCAATAAATAAGAGAGAAAATAAACTGGCACCTTGGTGTAGCCAATCGTAATGATTCGGACAGTAGGAAATAAATAGTTACTGCTACAAGTTCTTGGGATGTTTGCCCCAGTATATATACCATGTGACCGAGAATCAGTACAACAGAGGTATGGAAAGTATTGGAAGAACTAGAGAACATTTCCCTCAATTGATCAGGGCCTTAGTTTGCTTTGTTTGGTGGTAAACACCAACTTCTTTTTGAAGTTTGATTTCACAAACATGGAGGTCTTTGTGAAATGTTGTCACCTTTAATTATGGGTGTGTGTGGTGCCAGTGCCACCACCAGCAGTGCCGGCAGCTGCAGGGCCCCCAGCAATAACTCCATTGCCTCCAGGTTGCTGGTGTAACCAATAGTCTGTATTGGAGCAAAATTAGAGGTAGTTATAGAGTTGTGGTCTCTAGCTCCCTTTATGGGGTCCCCAAGGGGTTGAGTTCCTGGCACTAACCCTCCAGGTAGTGTCCTTTCAAGAGCGGCCTCAGTTAATTTAACTAGAGGCCCCAGCAATCCTGGCATGGCAATGTTGGAGTTTTACAACCTCATACGCTGCCTCTGGTGGGTGAGGGGGATGTTTCTGGGCTGCAGTGGCTGTCAGTCTGTTTGGCATTGGCTAGTAGTTTCCTCCCGCCTCTGTATTCAGGAGGGGGAACCTCTATGCTGAGTGCTATTTCTTTCCCTTTCTTTAGTCTATTGAGACTGAATTTGTTAGTTTGCTGTTGATCTATTCTCAACTGTAAGAAATGTGTGTTTTTTTTTATTTTTTCTCCTACAAATCTACAAATATCTCAGAGTGAGTAACTGAGACTTCATGTGCCAATTAATGAGAAAGGGGTGGACTACCTGGGGAACTTGGAGCTATTCTCCTCTGTCAATCTCTGTACTGCTATGAAGCAAAATAAATTTTACCAGAAATTCAGAACTCTGCAATGGGAGATACAGAAGAGGATGATGAATCCAGGTCCCAGCCACAGTCCTTTCAAAGATGATCATTAAGACCAGGCAAGGGGTATCTGGGTGAGCTTTGCTGCTTCTCCTGGAGCCTCCTTTGCCTCTCACACTGGCATTTGTGACAGGAGTGCCACAGCTGCATCACGTTAGGTGCCACTCCTCCAGTCAGGCAGCAAGGATCCCAAAGTGTTGGCAGCAGTGGCGGTCTCTCCAGAGAGACCTGTACATGGGCCTCCCTTCCTCAGCCAACTGGATTGGGTTCAGGGGTTTCTTGCCAGGACTCCTCCTCCCAGCTGCATTTGGCTTCCTCAGAGGCACAAAACAGGCCCCTGGTACTTTCCTCCCACACACCCCTGGTTTACTTCTTGCCTGAAGTTTCCTCACTTCTTTCTGCCTCTCCTAAAGCCCCCAACTCTCTCTGTTCCTCCCCCTTTATTCTGTCCACCACTTGCTTCTTCATCCTCCACAGATGCCTCCCATCAGTCAGCTTTTCAGGGGACATCTGTCCACCCTCCCTGCTGTCTTCCAGAGGCTCAGGAGCGAATGGCTCTCCCAGGCTCTACTGGGGTCGCAGGATGAGGGCAGACAGCCCATCCGAGGCACCAGTGATGAACCCCTTACAATGAGATATTTGTAATGTCCATTTCTGGACCAAATCTTCTTTTCTTATCATGGTATACATGCACTTCTTTTTCCAACTATGAAGGTGTTTCTTCCTCCCATAACAGAATGCCCCTCTGTATTCTGTTTTCCATGTTGGCTGGTTTGTTTATCTTTTTTATAGACTGCCTTTCTTCCAATAAAGGGACCCAGTATGGGACTGGGTGAAATTTCAGCTGTCATAGAACAAAGAGTAAAGCAGGGGAAATCTTTGCATTAAAAGATTAGTAACACAATGGCATAAGAAGACTTGGACAATTCCACTCAGCATATCTCTGAATTGCCTAAAAATGTCCTTTTAAATTGCCCTTTAAAAATTAACTTCAATGTATTACTTTTGAAATGCAACTTCATCATGTCCACCTTACCAAAGAAACAAACAGCAACATGTTAGAGATAATTACACTGCTTGTAGCTTGTTACTTCCATCTCTGACCCTAGCACACAACACACTGAAATGAAACTGATTTATCTCTCTTAGGCCACGGTCACACAAGGGAAATGTTCCCCTCTTCTAATGATACTTTTCATACCATTGTGTACTGAATCACAGCCACCATCACTTGGGCACACATTCCAATGTGTTTTAACGTTACCAATCCATTTCTTCCTATTTGTAATGTTATGGCCGGCCACACTGTGGAATCAATTTATTTTCTCCAATGTTTCCTTGGGATTAACACCTATGGCATAGTAGACTGTCTCTGCCAAGTGATGGTGGGTGGGGGCTTTTTTGGAATCAAATCAAGATCCACTTTCTCTGAACATTCTTTGCAACTCTCCCTTCAACCCAATAGCAACTCCAACAGTCCTCTTGTGCCCCAGCTCTCCTGGGAGAGGATTCACGACAGTGGGAGCCATGACAAGTCTTTCCAAATATGTGTGAGAGTGTGGGAGGGGGGGTCTGGGAGAAGGGGAGCAGAAGGAGGAAAGGGAGAAAGTGAGTAACATTTGCTTTGCATGCTCCTCTGGGGAAGAACCACTAGTCTTGCCTTTGTAACTTCGAGGATAGGGGTGAGGTGAGGAGGCGAGAAAAGTGGTAGGTGGCAAAGCCCATGCACAAAATGCCAAGGACAAAACAAGCACCACGCTGGTAGTCTCTTTGGTGAGCAATACCACCAGTTCAGAGGCTGCCTGGCCAGTGGGAAATAAACTGCAGTTACACCACTGGCCGGGAAAATGTTTTCATCATGGCCATGCATCATGTGATTGCAAATTTATGCAGCAGTTTAACTGGGGAATAAGTAGGAAACATTTGCCTCATGTGATCATGCCCTTTAATTGTGGTGCCAGGCAAATAATACAGGTTAACAGCTGGCATTTGTTCTATTCAAACCTCATATCACTGCCAGTTTCTCTCAGCATTCGCAGAAATATATATAAAGAGAAATTATTTGGGACATGAAAGCTTTGGCTAATTTTTCTAAAACAAAAAACATAAAGGAACTGTTACCTCCACCAAAGCTGTAAGACAAGAAGAGACTCTGGTCCCAGGATGTAAAAATTATAGTGTGCACTTTATTCCAAATTAAAAGCCTGACACATTTCACCTTAGCCTTTTCAGCCTTCTTCAAGGAAGTGAATATTGCATTTTCGTTAGCTGTATTTAGTTATATATAGTTAGCTATATATTTAGAAGGACCTTTTCTTTATTAGGTCTGAGTCCCATTCTTTTTGAATGAGAAGGCTGAAAAGGCTAAGCCAAAACATGTTTGATTTTTAATGTGGAATGAAGTGCACATTATAATGTTTACATTCTGTTACTAGAATCTCTTCTTGCCTTATTAATTTTTCTAAAACCAGAAATGGTTATGCTTTCCTAGAACTGGGGGGAAATATTCAGGAGCAATTTACTACGGGCATGGTAGCAAATTGCCAGTGGATCACTTAGTGCTGGCTGATTGCTGGGATTCATACAAAGAATATTGGGCTACCTGAATATTGGACCAATCCAGCAAAGAATGGCTTCTGTTTTAAAGCAACAGTTTAAGGTCAGGATCACTTAACATAAGTGCTGTTTTTGTTATGTGTCATCAAGTCACCTCTGACTTACGGCAACCCTGTAAATGAGTGCTCTTCAAAATATCCTGTCCTCAACAGCCCTGCTCAGCTCCTTGCAGACTCAAATCCATGGCTTCCTTTAAGGAGTCAGCCCATTTCATACTTGATCTTCCTCTTTTCCTGGTGCCTTCCACCTTTCCCAGCCTTATTTCCGTATTTTTCTGTGTATAAAATGACACTTTTTCCTAAAATCATTAGAGGAAAAATTGAGGGTCGTCTTAGATACAGAAGGAGGTGGAGGCGAAGGAGCAGCCACGCTCGGCCGCCTCTCGTGGCTGCCCATTGACTGCTGCCGCCACCACCAGATCGCCTCCTCGCGGGCTCCCTTTGGGCAAGGGACAAGGCGGCGACCTGAGCTGGAGGTGAGCCCTGGCGCTGGAGGAGGCAATCGGGTGGTGGTGGCGGCAGCAGGAGGAGGCGGAGGAGCAGCCGCGCTGGGCTAGCCCTCGTGGTTGCCCATTGACTGCTCCTCTGCCTCTGGCAAGGGTCAAAATTGGGGGTCGTCTTATACATTGGGGGCTCATATACACAGAAAAATACGGTACCTTTTCTAGAGAATCCTGCCTTCTCATGATATGCCCAAAACAGGAAAGCCTCAGTGTCAACATTTTTGCTTTCAGACATAGTTCAGGCTCGATTTGATCTAGGACCAACTTGTTTGTCTTTCTAGTAGCCCAGGCTATCTGCAAATTTCTCCTCCAGCACCACATTTCAAACAAATCAATTTTTTTTTCCTGTCAGCTTTCTTTCCTGTCCAGCTTTCACACCCATACATGGCAATTTGAAATACAAGAGTGTGGATGATCTTGGTCTTGGTTTCCAGTGACACATCCTTACACTTGATTATCTTTCCTAATTCTTTCATTTCTGCCCTTCCTAGTCTCGGTCTTCTGATTTCTTGGCTGCAGTCTCTAGCTGGATTGATGATTGAACCAAGGTGTACAAAATCTCTAATTATTACAATTTTTTCACTGTCAAGGCTAAAGTTGTGTAGTTCTTCTATAGTCATGATTGTTGTCTTCTTCATGATCATGAATTAACATAATACAGATTAAGAAATGCCTTAATTGTTAAGAATTCTTAAATAATGCACCCTTGCTTTGTTAATTTAAAGTACATTGGTGGAGCTTGGGCCATGTGGCCTAAAACATTTGCTGCCTGAGACAAAAAACCCAACAACTTCCCTCTCTTGACAGTAAACATACAACAACAATAACACAATTAAAAATTTGCTTGAAATGAAATTCAAAGTCAGCTGTAGGAAGCAACTCCCCCAGTGCCTAATGGAAGGGCCAGATCTGTCTGAGGATGTTATTGGATTGGAGGATTCTAGGTCTTTGTAGGTTTTTAAAATGTCCACATGAGACCAGTTACCCCACTGCTGGTCTTTTTTAGCACTGTGAACACCACATGCAACCCATACCTTTAGATAAACACTGCCAAGCAAACTCAGACCTCTCATAAAAGAGAGGTGTTTTGTCCTTTAAGCTGAGAATGAAGAGGACCATTAAATACTTGAGGACTCAAAGCGGCTACTCAGGAAGATGCTGAGAAGAATGCTGGGATGGGGCACTGCCCATATAATTGCAGTCAAAGGGTCTTCGGGATGCTGAGATGGGAAAAAAAGAGCCTTTGGAAAGTCTGAAGCAGGTGTGAGTAAGTGGAATGCTGAGGGGGAAAAAAGCCCTGTAGTTGCGGCAAAAATGAAGACTTGCTGAGAAGGAGGAAATGGAAGCTCTATTATGTCTTTCTGTTTGCTTACATATAGGGAGAGTCTGATAGTGAATTTCTCTGGAGCTGAAAAATACACTGAGTCACGGACCTGCCTGGCCACCAGGTGATGATGCCTTACAATTGCAAGCAGAAGTCCTCAAGTCTTTGTGGCCTTTGGAGGCAGGCAGTCATTTTTTGTGTGGCTTCAGATTTCTCGCTCAGGCGTATTCAAAGGACTCTGGTCAAAGGAAAGCTCTGAGTGGGACTTAGTGCAGGGCTTTGGAAACACTCGGGAGTAGTTCAAATATCTTTTTTTTTTTCCCCTCCTGCTTTTGCTTCTTTAAAATCTGATATGCCATGGCAGATTGATCTCCTACATCTCTTCTCCTGAGTTTCCCACATATGTCAGGGAACATGTGAAAGGGGCAGAGCTGGAAGAAGTTACTTTATGGGCTGTAATTGCAAAAAATCTTTTTGAAGTGCAAGAAAGTAATTTTTAGAAGCTCTGTCAGAAACAGGTTCAGCCCCTCCCTCTCATCTAATATGAAGTAAGCATCTTCTCTGGCATGTATACACAAAAGAAGCACCTGATCTCCTCAGAGTTATCTGTGATGACACAAAACATACAGTATATCTCTCTGATTAGGCCAAACTAGATAACACGTTTATAACAGTTTTTCTCTCTCTGCTTGCTTCCTTGCTTGTTTGTTTTGCAGAAGCGCTCTCCCAAGTGATGAAACTGTCTGTCACAGAATGTAATTATCATCACCTATGTATCTTGTGTTTAACATGCTTTATTTGTGACTAGACATTGGAAAGTAGACATGAGCTTCATTTGGATGCCCAGTTGTTGAGTCTTGTCTCTCTGAGGAAATTCCATTGTAAGAGGGGAAAAGGTCTAACACTAGAGAATACACATTCTCTTTAGCCACTAAGCCACTAAGCAATTATCTCTCTTGACCCCAACTGCAAGACTAGCTCAGAACAGATCCATTTTTTTAAGACTGTAAGCCTAATTAATTGCTTTTGTCTGGCTTTTATGTGAAGCAGCCCTTCAATTCCAGAGAGGAAAAGAGTTAAGGCCAATTATTAGAGCAGACAAGTGGTTACAAAACATCTATTACTTCTTCATCTTCAAAGCAGTGCAAACTGTTCTTTTAAAGTCCCTACTGTACTAAATACAATGCCATCCCTCTGCTGCTATCCTGTTCTGAAAATCTGTGGCCAGATGCTACCTCATGCTGAGCTCCATTGACAAATTCTATCAGTCTCTAATGACAAGCAACATTCAGGTCTGTTTCCTAATGTTTGATGCTTATCTTTAAAGTAGCCAAAATACTACTAGGTGCAAAGTACTGCACCTAGGAAAAAGAAACCAAACACATAGTTACAAGATGGGGGATACCTGGCTCAGCAATAGTCCAAGCAAGAAGCATCTTGGAATCATCATAGATCACAAGCTGAATATGAGCCAACAGTGTGATGTGGCTACAAAAAAGGCAAATGCTATTTTAGGCTGCATTAATAAAAGCATAGTCTCCAAATCCCACAAAGTACTAGTTCTCCTCTATTTGGCACTGGTTAGGCCTCATCCTGAGTACTGTGTCAAGTTCTGGAAACCACACTTCAAGAAGGATGCTGACAAATTGGAACAGGTTCAGAGGAGGGCAACAAGGATGATCAGGGGGCTGGAAACCAAGCACTACGAGGAAAAACTGAAAGAACAGGGCATGTTTAGCCTTGAGAAAAGAAGACTGAGAGGAGATATGATAGCACTTTCCAAATACTTGAAAGGCTGTCATGCAGTGGAAGGGCCAGATCTGTTCTCAGTCATCTCAGAATGCAGGACACGCTCAAGTTGCAGGAAGTCAGATTTCAGTTGAATATCAGGAAAAACATCCTAACTATTAGAGAAGTACAGCAATGGAACCAATTACCTTGAGAGGTAGTGAGTGCTCCAACGCTGGAGGCATTCAAGAGAAATTTAGACAACCACCTGGCAGATATTCTTTGATCTGTATTCCTGCAATCGAGCAGGGGATTGGACTCAATGGCCTTATAGGCCCCTTCCAATCAGATTCTCTGATTCTATGGCTATCTTTAACCTGTGTGGCAATACACAAGCTGACACCTATACTCACAGCCCTTTTTAAAAGTTCATTGTTGCTGAGAAATTGACACCAAATGATTTGACTGCAATGCTCTCACAATTGTGGAGAAACAACCTCTTGGATAGCTAGGAATGAATCAAATCCCAATCTTTGTGTTTGCATATATAACCTGGCAAGTGCCGATAAATGAAACCCTTGTTCCCATTCCATTCAGCAGTGGGTTTGGCATTAATTTCTATCAAGGTCCTTGAGCACAAGGGTGGCCTTGAAAGCCCATTGAAACCAATGAATATTCCCTTTACCTTAGGGCTGCTGGAGAGGTACCTGTGACAAGTGGAACTTAGCCCTGGACTGCATTCATGCTTCCCTACAAGAAAAGAAGAGTAAATGTATCTCTTATTATAAATAGAAACATAAAAGTCTTTCATAAAAAGTCAAGGAAGAGCTCCGATGGCTCTTTACTTTGTTCCCCTAGATCAGCGATGGCGAACCTATGGCATGCGTGCCACAGCTGGCACACAGAGCCCTCTCTGTGGGCACACGAGCCATAAGTCGCTACCCTCAGCAGCCAAACCTGAGGAGGTGGCTGCAGCCGCAGTGCTAGCACCCCGACACATGGCAGGCCAGGATCTGGAGCAGCTGGTGCTGGCGGAGGCGGGACAGCCGAGCTATAAGCAGTGGCTGGGTTGGGCATGACTGGAGGCAGATCTGGAGTGGGGTCTGGAGGCACCTCCATGCCCGGGATTCCCCCTTCCGCCGCCACTTCCACTTCTGCCACCACCACTTCTGCTTCCGCCACCACCACTACCTGCTGCCCACTGGGTTGTTGTTTGGGCACTCAGGCTCAAAGAGGTTTGCCATCACTGCCCTAGATCATGTTGCATTTGGGAGTACCAACTCTGTTGCATTAGTTCAGACTTTAATTTAAATAACTTAGATAATTTTGTTGATTTATCTGCATTGTTAGGAAGGCTTACAACAGACAGACATGCTAACACGTCTGACAGAATTATTTCTGGCTTTAACTAACCTTTAAAGAATTTCCTTCCAACACATCTTTGTTTTCTATATCTACTGCAGTGTTCCTGTCACAATGCTCCTGATAAGTTTGGTGTTTGCTTACCCAACATTTTTGACTAAATATTCTAAGAGCTGTTAATTTCTCAGATTTTTAAAAAATGCAATAAAATATCACAAGCAAACGTTTTGTAGAAACTGTAAAAATCCAGATAGTTAGGACTACCCAAAAGGCCTTATTATCTCTTGTTATATGATGCCATCTAGTGGTAGAAACCTGTGTTGCTTTGGGCTATGGCAATTAACACCTTTTTAGGCAAGAAATGATGTGTAGAGGGAGAACGGGTCTCCAATCTTGCCATTCTCAGAGAAGGAAGTTAGTTTATCAGCTACTCATCTTCATCTTTCCTCTCATAGCAAGCACATGAAAGGGCAGTATGGCCCAGGAAACTGAAAATATTATTTTGTTACTCTGGTGTCCACCCAGGTTATGAATATTAATGTGCTATCTGCATGGACCAATGAGAGTGCTGGAGAGGCGGAGTCACGAGATATAAGAGTCTCTGCAGGGGGAGGAGAGATGGAGATTGGAGAATCAGAGGATTGGGTGAATTGGGAGTTTGGAGTAGAGAGAGAGGGTTGGCAGTTGAGAGTGCATGAAGAAGGAGGTTTTTTTAAGAGTTAACGACTCTTAACGACATTGATTATACCTTCATCACCTGTAATAATAAACAATTTCTATTTGGTTCTTTTTAAAATGACACATTGCCTGGACCTCTGTGATTAATAATAAATAATGTTGGCATAATCAACTGGTGGCAGCGACACGACACGTAGCTTGTGCCCTGTGATTGGTGAAACAACAAAGGGACAGGTGGGAACGTGACAAATTGGTGGCACAGTGCTGCGATTCAAAACAATCCAGTGAATAATTTAATGGGATTGAGTTTGAAGGTATTCCTAGCTAGGAGGGGTTAGGATCTGTGGTAAGAAGTGGTTACCCATTAGAGTCTTGTGGAAGACTTAGTTTCGGGGCTTCTGAACCCAGATCTGGAGAATCCTAAGATACGGAAAATACCTACTCAAGAGAAACCACTTACCTCAGGATTTACAAGACCAAGTGTCTAGCTCAAAATCAGAAGCTCTGAGGGTAAAGAGCAGTAGCGGATGGAGTAGAAGCCTAAGTCAGGATAGATCTGAGGTGATAATAAAAGCTAAAAGTAAAGAAAAGCTAAGCAGAAAGTTGTTCTTGTGTCTGGAAACAAGAATCACCCAGACAGGGAAATATTGTGGCAAAGGTTGTGAGCTTGGGAGTAGCCAAGGTGAGCTGCTTGGAAAAGCACAACCTAGTTATAAGGAAAGCCACTGAAAGAAAGGTCCGTTTGGCTCATGTGAGGGAAAAGAACCAGTCTAGTTTAATAAGGAATTGTGTTGTTTATGCCGCCCAAACAAAGTAAAAAGTTGATTATGGAGACACAGGTTGACCCCCAGGGTGTTGAGGGAAATGGGAACCCTCAAATTCAAAGTGAAGAAGAAAATGAGGGCTCAGTAATAATTGCCTCAGAGGGAGAAAATATCCAAAGCTCCCAAGATTTTGAAAAATGGAAGCTACGAGCAAGAATTGAAACTGAAGGAGCTAGCTATGAAAAACCAATTAGAATTGGAAAAAGAAAAAAATCAGAGAACTTGAAAGGAAAAGGGAGAGGGAATTTGAGCAAGAAAACAGGCAAAGAGAAAGGGAAATGCAATTGCAAATTGAGATGAAGAAATTGGAATTAGCTGCTCAAAATAATAATAATAATAATTCCAGTGTGGTAAATCCCTCAAAAATCGACCTAACGAATTTTCCCCAATATTGAAATGGAGATCATACTGAATCTTTCCTGATTTCTTTTGAGAGAGCTTGTTGTGACTTTGGGGTTAAAGATGATGAGAGGATGATAATTTTAAGGTCACAGATAGGGGGAGTTTTATCTGAGATCTAGTCACAGATGCCTCTTGAACAAGCTAGAGATTTTGAGACTTATAGAAAGATGGTGTATTCCAGATTTGAGATTAATTCAGAGCACCTCAGAAGAAAATTTTGCGCTATTTCAAAGAAACCTGAGGAGTCTTTTGCCCAGTTTGGTGCACGTTTAAATCAATATCTGAATAAGTGGTTAGAGCAAGAACATGTCACCTACCTAGACCAAATGAAAAATGTGTTTGGATTAGAACAATTTTATTCAATTTTGCCAGAGGAATTGCGTTATCTGGTCAAGGACAAGGATCCTAAAAATGTGCTACCAGCGTCTAAATATGCTGATTCTATTAGTGGGATCAGAGATCCTCGATTTTCTGAGGTAACATTTGGTAGAAAAGTGTGGGACGACAGTAAACCCAATAAAAATTACCGCAGTCAGGCTCAGGCTAGGGGAAGCCATTTTAAAGCGAAACCCTCATTCCCAGAGCAAAGTCCCCTGAAATCAAATAGTTCTGAGGGAAAAATTAATAAATCCCTTTACGCTGAACATAAGGCAAATAAACAATGTTATGCTTGTGGTAAACAAGGACTTCTCTCTTTTTTTTTTTTTTTTTTTGCCCAATGTGAAACTCAAAGGAATAGGGATTTCAATCAGCCTAAAAATGGAAATTACAATCAGCCTAAAAAAAATATTTCTCCTTCAGCCTTCGGCAACTGAAGCTACTGGCGGCAATCCTGTTGCTAAGGGAACGGACTTGGCAGAGAGCCCAGAACTTCCTGAGGCTAAAGTGATACAGTGTTTTTTTTATCAAGTGCGATCAAGATTTACAGGAAAGCTCTGGGGAAACTATTTTATTGACAACATAAAGCAGTGGTCCCCAACCTTTTCTGAGTCACGGACCGGTTGGGGGGGGTGGGGTCCATGCGTGGGGGGGCAGGACACACTCACGGAGGGGTGGAGCGTGCTTGCGCACATGCACAAAGGGGCGGAGCGCACTCACGTGCATGCACGAAGGGGTGGAGTGCGCTCACGGAGGGGCGGAGCACGCTCACACGCATGTGTGAAGAGGCGGGTCGCACTCGCGGAGGGGAGGGGCATGCTTGCGAGTGGGAGGGGGCATCTGTGCGTGCAGGTGCTGGGCCATGTGTGTGGGTGGGGTGGGTGAGGGGAGTGCATGCGGGGGTGGTGGTGGGAGATCTGTCTCCGTGGGCCAGTCCTGCCATGCCCACGGACCAGCACTGGGCCGGGAACTGGGGGTTGGGGACCCCTGACATAAAGTATTTAGGTATAAGAGATACATGTTCCCAAATAACTGTCACCCAGACATCATTCCTAAAGAAAACATGTTGGAACATGAGGTCATCACCCTCAAAGGCATCAGTTCAGACTCTGTAGTTCTGCCAATGGCTAGAGTGGCATTGAAGTACCATGGGTGGTCTGGTAAATGGAAAGTAGCAGTGTCAGATCATATCCCAGCTCCTTGTCTGATTGGTTTAGATTTATCTAAGCATGTGCAGAGTGTTTTAATGGTAAACTGCTCTCAGGGGAGGCAGATTGAAGCCACTGAGGAAAGCACTGAAACTATCGATGAAAGATCCATTTTAGGGGAACATCCTGAAATGAGGGAGACAGCTGATTTAGTGCTGTTGAGATATCCTAAGAGTTCCTCCTTTATTTAGGAACAAAAAGAAGACGATACCTTAAATGTTTGTTTTATAAAAGTTAAGGAGAATCCCATTCCACTGACCCTTGAACATCCAGAGAGGTATTGTGTGGAAAAAGATTTATTGTATAGAGAGGTTTTAATGACTCCTCATAGGGGAGGAGAAGGACCCCACAGTTAATTGTACCGGTTAAATACTGAGAAAAGATTTTGGAAAAGTCACACAAAGATGTATTTGGAGCACACATAGGCATCTCTCGCACTTAGCAAAGAGTGGCACAGAACTTTTATTGGCCAGGGATGGGGAAGCAAGTTAAACAATATTGTCAAAGCTGTGATACTCGCCAAAAACAAAGTACTGGAAATAACAAGATGAGAACTAAGTTATGCCCATTGCCAGTGATCTCGACCCCTTTCCAACGCTTGGGTCTGGACCTAGTGGGACCCTTACCCAGAGCAACTAGACGAGGAAATAGATTCATCCTATCTATTATAGATTATGCCACTAGATACCCTGAAGCAGTACCCCTAAGAAATATAGAGATCAAAACTGTGGCAGATACCTTAGTTAACTACATGTGCCGAATGGGTTTTGCTTCAGAAATAGTAACAGATTTGGGAACATCTTTTACTTTCAAATCAATGAAGAGATTGTGGCAAGTCTGTGGAATTTCCCACATCACTTCTTCTCCTTATCATCCCCAGACCAATGGTCTAGTGGAGAAATTTAATGGGACCTTAATGAGAATGATACGTGCTTATGTAGCAGAGAACCCAAATGATTGGGATAATAAATTGCAGTCATTATTACACGCTTATAGGGACATACTCCAAGAAAGCACCAGGTTTAGTTCTTTTGAACTTTTATTTGGGCGCAAAGTAAGAGGGCCCCTAGATTTACTTCGTCAGAACTGGGAAGATTATAAAGAGGGTGACCCTGAATCCGTTATAGAGTACATGGATAATCTAATGAACACTTTGCAAAAGTCATTAGAAATAGCAGAGCAAAACTTAAAGGGTGCTCAAGAAAAGCAGAAAAGCTGTTATGATAAAAAGGCCTGGGAAAGAACATTCTGTCCCAAGGACAAAGTACTGATGCTGAGACCCATAAAGGGGAATAAATTGCAGTTAGCATGGTCAAGACCTGTAGATTTCTTATGACAGCACTGGGAAGCTGAAGGAACTAGTATTAAAAAGGGTCAACATGCAGCTGCAAAAGCACTGAAAATCCTGCAAAACGAGCCCCTACCTGAGAAACCAGAGATTAATGGGAGAGAACCAGATGACGAAAATCTCAATAAATCTGAAATAAGCCAAGTGTTTGAGATTGCACTTAAAAGGAACTTCCCTGTGAATTTTGAGGTGACCCGGGAAAGTGGTCCCCCTCATATGAAGAGCTTTGTGACAAAAGTACCTGTGGTCAAGTTTATGGGTGAGTGTGAAGGCAAGGGTAAGAAGATTTCAAAGAAGAATGCAGCCATAGCTGTTCTGGAGGAGTTAAAGAAACTGCCTACCCTCCCCACGGTTGAGAAAATGAAGCCACTAACCAAAAAGAAAACAAATTTAACCCAAAAGAAGCAAGCTGAAAACATCCAGTGGACGTCAGAGTGCCAGGTAGCCTTTGATCATCTGAAAAGGGCGCCGACTTCAGGACCTGTCCTTATTGCACCGGACTTCGACCGTGAGTTCATCATCTACATGGATACATTGAACGT
Organism: Intellagama lesueurii; assembly: GCA_037013535.1. Classification (NCBI taxonomy): domain Eukaryota; kingdom Metazoa; phylum Chordata; class Lepidosauria; order Squamata; family Agamidae; genus Intellagama; species Intellagama lesueurii. Next base: position 118,072,719 of record JBAJHW010000003.1, read on the forward strand.
GGGACTGGGAGCCGTGCTGTGCCAAGCAGATGACAGTGGGAGTCTGCATCCAGTAATGTACATCAGCAAGAAACTCCAATCTGGTGAGGAACATTGATCTACCATCAAGAAAGAATGTCTAGCTATTGTACAGACGCTGCAAGAGCTGAAGCTGTACATTTGGGGGAGAAGATTTGTCCTGTGCACCAACCACTCTCCTCTTCTATGGCTAAGGACTATTCAAGCCAACAGCAGCAAATTGATGAGATGGGAGATGATTCTACAAGACTTTGACTTTGAAATCCGCAGCGTAAAAGGGACCCAGAATGTGGTTGCTGGCGCCTTATCTCGAAGGCCAAATGACTAGAGAAAATTCTTTGTTTTTATCTGAGTTCAATAGTAACTGTTCTGTTTGTGTAATAGTTATGGAATATGCTTAAAGTACAGAATTTGCTTGAATATTAATATACTAAGAGGTATGTATGGTGATGGTAAAAATAATAGTAAGTATCCTTAGTAATGTAAGAGTAATGTAATGTAATCATTAATGTAAGTAATGTATCCTTAGTAATGTAAGTAATGTAAGAGGTTAATATTTGCATTCTTCCAGGTATTTTTGTTTATTTATGAGGGCAAACCGTTAAGTTTCCCCTCCTATCACAAACTTATTAAGGGGGAAGGAGTGTGGCGTCCACCCAGGTCATGAATATTAATGTACTATCTGCATGGACCAATGAGAGTGCTAGAGAGGCGGAGTCACAAGATATAAGAGTCTCTGCAGGGGGAGGAGAGATGGAGATTGGAGAATTAGAGGATTGGGTGAATTGGGAGTTTGGAGTAGAGAGAGAGGGTTGGCGGTTGAGAGTGTATGAAGAAGGAGATTTTTTTAAGAGTTAACAACATTGATTATACCTTCATCACCTGTAATAATAAACAATTTCTATTTGGTTCTTTTTAAAATGACACACTGCCTGGACCTCTGTGATTAATAATAAACAATGTTGACATAATCAACTGGTGGCAGCGACATGATATGTAGCTTGTGCCCTGTGATTGGTGAAACAACCAAGGGACAGGCGGGAACGTGACAGTTCCATAAAGATATATGTGACACTGAGAAAGGTCCATTTGACTTCTTTAATAATAATGCCTACTACATCTCTCTGCTCTTCTCCTGAATATACCACAGCTCCATGTTTCCTAGGCCTGCATGCTGCCTTGAACAGCTAGAATTTTCTCAAGCATTCCATAACATCCTCATTGTGATGATGACAACTAACTTTTCAAAAGTGAAATCTGAGAAAATAAGTTTGAAGATGTCAGAAACTGCCGTCTGCTTCCAATTCAAAGAGGCAGGTTATGATGCAAAATACCACTGTTGTGCTACCCTTCTGTGTTCCATGTTTCAAATTGATATCTCACTCTACAGCAATGGTTAAGTGTCTCAATAGTTCATTCAAAGACTGGGATGGGCTTAATTTTTGTTGCACAGGAGTGCTGCAAATGATGTTGTGCAGCAGAGCAAATTAACATTCTACAAGACAATTCTAGAAAAGGGGGCAACCGAAACAAAAAATTATAACTTTCAAACTAGCACCAAATTTGGCATAGTAAGAGTCGACAGTCTAATCTTACTGTGTCCCAGATTTGGTGGTGTTTGGTTAAACAGTTTGAGAGTTATGCTTTTTAAGTATAGAAGGGATTCCCGTCCTTCCCCCTTCAAACATGTTGTTAAGTGCCATCAAGTTGGAACCAATTTATAGTGACCCTAATAGGACTTTCAAAGAAAGTAAGATATTTATGGAGTGGCTTTACCAGTTCCAACATGCCCCAATGAGTTTCCATGGCTAAGCGGGCAATCAAGTTCAGACCTCCTGAGTCCCAGTCTGTCAGTCTATCTACTATACCACACTGGATTCAGACTAGAGATGGACACAAACTGTTAGTTCGTTTATTGGCTGAACAAGTTTTGGCGCTTCAATGCCCCACCTCCTCCAGCGGGTGCCCATTCAGAGGCAGCGCCCTGGCTTCCCTGACCCAACTCCTCCAGACACTGTCTCTAAGTGGATGCCCACCAGAGGAGGCAGGGATTTGAAGTGCCAAACACCTGTTTGGTTGATAAACAAACCAGCATCTCTAATTTAGACATAGGTGACCATTTTTGTCAGCAGATAACTGCTGAAATATATTTCAAACACCTATTTTTTTAACTTAAACAACTAGTAATTACCTTAGCCCCCCTTTTTATTTACATTAAATCCATCCACTAGTTGTAGAAAACTTGATAACTTAAAATGGCTCTTTCAAACACAAAAACCAGACATTTCATAACTGTTGAGCATGCTCAGTAGAATCTAGTTAGAAAGAACAATAGTTCACAAGTAGAGATGGGCATGAACTGCCAGTTCAGCAGTTCTGACAGGTTTGTTTACTTGCCGAACAGGCGTTTGGTGCTTCCTAGCCCTGCCTCTTCCAGCAGGCACCACACAGAGATAGCACCCAGAGGAGGTGGGGCAGGGAAGCCAGGATACTGCCTCTGAGTGAGTGCCCACCAGAGGAGGTGAGGCTAGGAAGCACCAAACACCTGTTTGGCCAATAAACAAATAGGCATGAACTGCCAAACTGGTGGTTTGTGCCCATCTCTATTCACAAGCATTTGCTTGTCCTTACTTTCTGTATAGCCCTTCACCAATTGAATGAGGAGAGCAACAGAGATGTGACCTTTGTTGATTTTTTGTTCTTAAAGAGCCTTGTGGCGCAGAGGCTAAACTGTAGCATTGCAGCCGAAACTTTGCTCACTGTCAGCATTCACTACCAATGAATTCTGACACCTGGCTCGAAGTTGACTCAGCCTTCTATCCTTCTGAGCTTGGTAAAACGAGTTCCCAGCTCGGGAGGGGGGGGATGTGTAGCCTGTATAATTTTTTTTTAATTGTAAACTGCCAAAAGAGTTCTTTAAGCGATGTGGGGTGGTATATAAGCAGCACACTTTGTTGTTGTTTGCCAGGCACTGTTTAAGTCTTTAAAGTCTCCTCTCTTCTGACTTTGAACAGGCAGAAATTCAACCAGAGAAGCTCTTGCTTTACCAAGCAGGAAGACTGGCTTTTCCTTCTATCTCCTCTTGCCGACTTTTCATTTTAAAAAATCCCTTCGTTTCTTATTATTGACCTCCAGAATGTTCTATCATCAACAGCCTTGCTCAGCTCATGTAAACTCAAGCTTGTGGCTTCCTTTATGGAGTCAACCCATCTCGTATTTGGTCTCCCTCTTTTCCTGCTGTCTTCAACTTTTCCCAGCATTATAGCCTTTTCTGGTGAGTCTTGTCTTTCTTGTGATGTGCCTAAAGTATGAAAGCCTCAGTTTTGTCATTTTTCCCTCCAGTCCCCCTTCAGACTTGATTTGATCTAGCACTCACAGGTTTGTCTTTTTTGCAGCACCGGATATCCACAAAGCTCTTTTTCAGCACCATATTTTAATGAATGAATCCTTTTGTTGTGTCAGTTTCCCTTACTGTCGACGTACTGCATCCCATACATAGTAATTGGAAAGACAATAGCATGGATGATCCTGGCTTTTTCCTCCAGTGACACATCCTCACATTTGATTATCATTTTTAGTTCCTGCATTGCTGCCATTTTTAATTTCAGTTTTCTTCTGATTTCTTCTCTGCTGACTTCATTTGGATTGATGACTGAACTGAGATATACATTTTTTAAACATTTTCAATTTCTTCATTCTCAGCATTAAAGTTATATAGTTCTGCAATGATAATTTTTGTTGTCATAATGTTCAACTACAATCCTGCTTTTATATATTTTTTTCACTTTCAATTTATTGCTGCTTTCTGCCAGTAAGATGGTATCATATGTATGTCTTAAATTATTGATGTTTCTGCCAGCAAGTTTCACTCCTTCTTCTCCTAAATCTAATCTAGTTTTCCATGATTATGTTCTGAGTAGAGATTGAACAGGCAAGGAGATAAAATGGTCTGTGGGCCATGATTTTGTTTACCATATTTGTTGGCATATTCTTGTTAGGAATTTTACAGATTCAGTCTCTATACCTTGGAATAATTATATTGATATTCCATTTCTCCTTGGTGATTTATTTCTCCCAAATGCTTTTGGAGCAGCTTGCAGTTCACTTTCTAAAACTGCAGGTTTTTCATACTTGGATTCCTCTTCAAAGGAATCTGTCATCCTTTTCTCTCTTCTGTGTAGTTCTTCAGTATATTGTTTCCATTTTTTTCCATCCAGCTAATATAGTAGGGTCTCCTGTTGATCTTTCAGGATCTTTAATAATCTAGGTCTAAATTTCCCTGTGATTTTGTGGGTGTGGATGAATTGTAAAAAATGATAAAGTGTGGTCAGTATAATAATCTAGGAACATGTGTATGCTGGGAAGACCAAATGGAGGAGATCAAACATATGAAGAAATCTTTTCATACCTTACTCCCTCTGTCAACTATGATGGTCAAGAAAACTTCTTCAGGATGCATTTCAAAGCAGCTGATCTATGGTTGCTGAATCTATCCTGTTTGTCTGGTGTATAGGTTAGTTCAAAGTAAGCTTTGATATGTGAGACTTCACTGGGGAAATTTCTTCCTGCCTGAGAATATGATAATTTGGACTGAGAGATGAAGCCCTATTAAGCAAGCAATTCATTAGTCTGAGGATACTTTAAAGGGATTAAGAGCAATGACAAGTGATTAAGGTGTCTGTAACATCAAGCATTGTTCTCTATAAAGCAGTGATTCCCAACATTGGGTCCCCAGATATTCTTGGACGAAAACTCCTAGAAGCCTTCACTGCTATCTCCGCTGGTCAGGATTTCTGGGAGTTGTAGTCCAAGAACATCTGGGGACCCATCATTGGAAATCACTGGTATAAGTTTGAGAGATCTGGGAAATAGGAGAGAACTTAGCATCCTCGTGTAAAGATGAGAATACGTTTCAAATTCAGCCAGTGATCCATTCTGAGGCTTGGCCAAAATGTATTGTTATGAAATTCACTGTGATAATATCAAAAAGTCACTTTTCTCGACAATGACCAAATGGTTTTATTAGCAGAAATCGAAGAAGAAACACAATCACGAAGTCTGTCCAAACACTCACTCACAATGACACTTACTGACTCTGACTCTCTCTTCCCGTGGCTGTCTGCGCAGTAGCAATCCTCATCATCATCATCATCAGTCCTTCCTTCCTTCCTTCCTTCCTTCCTTCCTTCCTTCCTTCCTACCTACCTACCTACCTACCTACCTACCTACCTACCTACCTACCTACCTATTTTAACTGCAAAAGATCATAACATTTCTTCAAGCCTTCGCAGACCTCCTGTGAGGACATTGTGGTCCTCCAGGAGTCTGTGGACCACAGGTTAATAACCTAAGATTTAGATTAATTTTTCTGCATTACTTGTTTTGTTTTATCCCATGATGTCACTGTTGTTTGTTTATTATATGTTTCACTTTGTTGTACACCACCCAGAATAGTGTTGCATGAATGGGGTGGTACAGTATATACAGTAGGTAAGTAGGTAGGTAGGTAGGTAGATTTCACCTTTTTACTTTATGTAACTATTTTATCCTTTTTTTGTTTGTTTCTTTTATTTGTTTTGTTTTTGCTTATCCCTTTTCTTTTTAATAAAATATATAAAATCCTCTCCAGGTATTGGTTGGATTTTGAGTGCAGAGAAAATCTAGGTGTGATTTTTCAGTGTCTTGCCATGCCAAGCTACTGGGGATTGTGCCTTTTCTAATGGGTTGGGGTTGGCAGCTTCTTCTGTGGTTTTTTGAGTATGCATTGAGCAATATCGCTGGAGTGCTTGGGAGGAGAAAGCATCCTCAAGTTGAGCTCAATGGGATCTCTACCCCTGTAGCTTCTTGAGTTCCCCCATCTCAAGGCAACAAGCTGTAGGGAGGTAGAAGTACTATCGGAGGGGCTAACCAGGGGACTTTGACAGTGGGTCTTGCAGAAAAGATCTATTGTTTTTCTTTTATGGTGTTCTCTTCTACATCTTTGTACTTGTCATTATAAAAGTTTTCTTTGTCTCTGCTTGATAGTCACTGAAATGTTGCATGCAGGATTCTGACCCTACTTCTGTCACCCTTTACTTTTATTTCTCTCCTGTCCATAACCATTTCAAGTATTTCTTCATCATTCTTCTAGGCTTTTCTTTTCTTTTTGTTACAGGAGTAGTCTTTTTTGCATCCTTCCCTACTAGTATCTTCAGTTTCAATCCACAGTTCCTCTGGTTCACGGTGAATTGAATTTAGAAATGCAAGTCTGTTCTTTATGTGGACTTAATTTCAGCAGAAGTGTTGTTTCAATTATACTTTGCACCATGATTCTTTTAGTGTTCTTTTTCAACTTCAGTCTAATTTTTCATACAGTAGATCCCCTGTATCTGCAAGGGATCCATTCCATGATGTGCCAATGTATTCCTGAAACTGAAAATATGAGAGAATCCTATATACAACATAGGTGGTGAGACAAAGGCCGTAAGGGGGCAGGACAAAGGCCACAAAGGGGCACCCTTGTATGTTGTATATAGGGCTGTGGCAAACCATGGATAACTGAAACCACAGGTTCCAATCCCATGGATATGAGGGTCCTACTGTATTAACAATTGTGGTAGCTTAGTCTGCTCCTGGTCTTGTTTTGGCAGAGAGAATACAGCTTCTCTGTCTCCTACTTACAATTATATAGTCTATTTGATTTCTATATAGGCCATCTGGTGATGTCCACATGTATAGTTGTCTATTCTGTTGCTTAAAGCATGTATGTGCAATAAACAGATTGTTGGCTTCACAGAACTCTATGAGTCATTCTCCTGCTTCATTTCTGACTCCTGGCAATTGCTTTGTGTTTGGGTGAGAAGTGGTTAACAATTGACAAAAGGAGTCAGGTTGGGATTTCCCCCTGTTTGGTGTCTCTTTGTGAATAGTAGTGAACACAAGAAGATATCTTGTAGCCCATCTGACTGCTGACATGCATGTCATCAACATTTAGGCTGCCTTTTTCTATGTAAAGCTTAGCATGCTTTTTCCTGCTGCCAATGCAGTTACAATATTGTGCAGCAATATCAAGCCATTTCCTGGCATTTTGAATCATTAATACACAAGTACAATATCCCACATTGATAAATTGGAGGTTTTTTTGAAGACTTGAATGGCTACAATTTAGAACTCAACAATAAACAGAGACTTAGTAAAAAAAGGTATGATGCGCTATAGCCAAGTAATGCCATTTATTCCAACAAGAGGGAATTAAGAACATTCTAACATTTCTCAACATAATCATTAGAAGATTTTGAAGTGTTGGATTACCAAATACTAATGAGGCTCACAAAATATTAACTGTACTTTCATGTATTGTACCTGCTTGACTGAAACATAAAATGCATGATGTGTGTCAATCATGATACATTCAGGCCCAGTTCACATTAACTGTATACAGTTGCAGAAATCTTCTTAATACTTCTGATTTGGATTGGCTGGCAAAGCTGAATACAACACCAGCAGGTATTGAATGGTTAATGTTTGTTTTCTGCTAGATTGTGGTTGATATTTTACATATGCACTTTTATTTTTCTACCCTCAGGATAAAATGGATCACAAATGAAGCAATTAGGTAAGCAGTCTGCAGCCACAGTGGAGGTGACCCCTGCCCAAATCATTGTGCTCTTTAGTTACACTAGAATCCTGGTTATATTGTGGGCTCTTCTTTTGCATAGAAGACATATCAGTTGCTACCTGTTCCAAGGATATGTCTGGTGAATGCCTACACAGAGGACAGTGATGAACACAACATCCTAAAGGCATGACTGAGAAACATAGAAAGAAGAAATGAAAAAAGACACTATGTCAAATTTGCAGCATGCAATGAAGACTTTGCTTCTTTCTTAACCTGCAGATAAGCTTGGGAATCTCACTGTGTATGACTAGGACAGATGTAAATCTCTACCCCCATTGGCTTTCCTATAACTAAGTCATATGAATCTGACTGCTTAATTGCATCCTATGGTTTTACTTGTAGAAAAGATGTATTAACAAGTAATTAAATTCTTGACCATTCCTGTTCTTGGATCTTTCTTTGAATGTATTTATTTAGTTATTTAAAATATTTTACCCCACTTTTCCCCTTAAAAGGACCCAAGGCACCTTACATGATTAATAATACAATATTTAAAAGCTAAAAACACTAAGTATACAAATATTTAAAAAGAATTAAACAAGTATTACATTTAAAATGGTAAATAAAATTGATACTAAAAACACATTCAAAAGCAACAGAAAACAACAACCCTTAAAAAAAACCTCTTAGGCAGCCAGTCACTGAGGGAAAGCCTGCCTGAAGAGAAATGTCTTTGCCTGCTTACCGAAGGACAGCAAAGATGGGCCCAGCCTGGCTTCCTGTTTCAAGGAGATCCAGAATCTGGGAGCAGCGACAGAGAAAGCTTTCCCGTGTCTGCACCAAGCGTTCCTTGAGGGTGGTGAGACCGAGAGAAAGGCTTCCCTTGATGATCTTAAGACCCGGGTAGGCTCATAGAGGGAGATGCAGTTTTTTAGATAGCTTGGACCCAAGCCATTTAGGGCTTTATAGGTTAAAACCAGCACAGGTGAAAACTCCACAAGGATTTTGCATACTAGTATAATGTTTCACTATTTTTCATGGGGAGTTTAGTATAAAGATCAAGTCCCATGAAAGTCACGTTTGGATGTTAGATTTTTTAATGGACCTTAGCTACAATAAAATGTGGTATTTCAGAGAAAGAGGCAGTTACTACCCCCTTTATTATATGCTCCATTCAACAAGTGATGTTCCATTTATTTGCAAATCCAGTGGACTGATTGTTCACCTAACAAGAGAATACATATGCATGTAAAAAGGTAACGCACACAAATAACAAATTATATTTACAAATGAATCTGTTACACAGGTCAAGTCCAGCATATTTTGCTGCTCTGAGGTGGAGTAGCAAATTATACCAAAATTCAAGGTCCATAATTACCTTAAATCAGCCAGATTTTGGCATATGAGGAAGACCATCTCACATGCCTCTATTCCCTGCCCTTGTAAGAGAAATAAAGTAAGGATAACCTAACATATAACAGAAGTATTCACGTAGCACCTATAAAATTGACTAGTCTTTATTTTTCATAAGCTTTCAAGCAGCAATGAAAATAAAGCATTAAGCACACTTCATATTATTTCAAATGCCTAACTAGGATATTTTGCTGTGAGCCCAGCAGTTCAAAAGCTGCTTACTCACTGTGGTTGCAGTACTTCATCTGAAGTGAGCTTAGATGCACAAAAGTGTATGAAAAATAAAACTGGTTAGTCTTATAGGTGCAACATGACTATTTCTAGTATAAATTATTATAACAGACTAACACAGCTACCTGCAACATTACTTAAGAAGCAAAAATAACTCACAAAAACTCTCATGTTTCAGCCCTTTCACGACACCCTGTTCATGGCTATTGCAGTCTGCTTAATGGTAGGGCTGGATTTGAGATAATAATCATGTATATATGCCAGAATAATAATAATAATAATAATAATAATAATAATAATAATAATAATAATAATAAAATCCATATGTTATCTTGTCAAGTTCTCCACACACTCTACAAATCCATGTTAGCAGGATTCAGAGGGTCTGCTCTACTTAATCTCCTGTTTTCTACCATCTCTAATGGAAAAGTTACAGAGTTCATCTTTTAGACCTCTGCTATGGGAACTCACTACAAGTTCCTATTTTCCTTCCCTAAACAGGTTCCTAATGTCCTTGTTTTATAGAGCTGGTCTTAATTTTCTAGAACCACTCCTCTGTAAACGAATGATTACATTAATGGTGATGGTGTTTTATATGTACTTTCTGTGCATCTCAATTAGTTTCCATGTTTAACTTTTCCTCTTCTCTCACAAGTCTCTGGGGACTAAATCACTATTGAATGGTAGTGGCAATAGCTACTTGATTACACATGTACACCTGTTTTTCTTACTGTATTGTCAACCCCACATTTGCTTCAAAATGATAGCAAAGCAGATTATTGTAGAGTAAATGGACACAGCAAGCAGGAAAAGAGCTTTTAGTCATGTGTCATATTAGCAAGTATTGATACTTGATCTGAGAACAGAGACATTTCAAGAATGTCCCTGTTTTCATATATGAGATACTGGGAGGTTAAAGTATTTCTAGGCAATAAACGAAGAAGGTAAAATATTGCTCTTCCAAGAAATTACAGTTTGGTTTTACAACTTGTAGCTGGCTGGACAGCTCAGTGGTTTAGGTATCTGGCTGCAGTGCCAGGTCTGGGAGTTTGATTACTCACTGCGCCTCCTGGGAGAACAGCCAACCAGTATCAATTTGATGGTATTTTATTATTATTATTATTATTATTATTATTATTATTATTATTATTATTATTATTATTATTATTATTACTGACTTCTGTAGCTAGCGCATAATGTTTCTCCTTTTACCTAATTGCCTCAAATTGTCACTAGAGGGCAGCATGAATGTAAAACCACTGTAGAATAGTACAAGTTGTAAATATGTCTATAATTCTGTGCCATCAAGTCAGTTCTGTCTTGTGGAGATTTTCAGGGTTTTCTAGGTAGAGTACTCATTCCCTTCTTCTGGGACCTCCCTGGGACTGTGCAGTTTGCCCAAAGCCACACAGGCTAACGCTTCTGGCATGCGCAGTAGGGAACTTAACTCTGTTTCTGGCTCTGCAGCCAGATACCCAACTCACTGAGCTATCCAGCCAGTTACAAGTTGTAAAACCAAGCTGTAATTTCTTGGAAGAGCAATATTTTACCTTCTTCATTTATTGCCTAGAAATACTTTAACTTGGTTGTTTTGCTAGCATTTTAACAGTTGGTTTCAGATCATTTTTTTTTCAAGCAATAATGGGAATATAGCATTTCAAACTGTTTTAGACATGACATTTTTTGTTTTATGGTAATGATAGTCATCTCATGACAGAAATGAACACACTCCACATTATTTCGAATACCTAACCAGGATATTTTTTGCTGTGAGCACAGTGATTCAAAGACTGCTTAATCACTGTGGTTGCAGCAAAAAGAACAGTTGTGTAGGGTACTCTTTCTTGGACAAATATTATTTCCATGAATCATAATCTTTTCTTTGTTTGCATCAGAAGCACCACAGTACAATTAATAAATATTTCAGGTAGTTTTTACGCAGTAACAAGCAATATGAAGAACATTTCAGGCAGCTAATGCCAACTCTTCCATAGTGCTTGTTGATGGATATTTAGTACACTCATGTGTGAAGCTGGCTGTTCCTCTCTGCACTTGCAGACAGCTGGGTCAGAGCAAAACCTCCATTTTCTTAGGTTCACATTGGTTCTGCCAACTCCACTCAGTTGCCTTTTAAGTAATTTCCAAGTATTCCAGTTCTCTGTGTGACTAGATTTCCCTGGGGTTCCACCCATTTTAAGAGGTGGGTTGTTCTTTCCACATTATAGTCCCAGCATTCAGGAGTCACAGAAGTTCTGGAAAAGTTTTTCTTGATTTTAATTGGGGACAGGCATGATGGTAGCAAAAGACAGGATGCACATTTGATGTAGATGGTTTTGAGTCTTTCACTATGAGCTGCTATCTTTCTCCATATGTCACTGCATGCAATGTCTGGCTAGATGATTGATTTTATCCATAGGAGTTGGCTTCAGGCATGCAGGATGGATTCATGTGTCATAATGATTGTACAAGTTTTCATGGTACCACGCAAAGTTCTCTATTGGTTTTGCTGCAACAGACATAGCTACCATTCCGGAAATAAAATAAAAAACCTTCTCTGTGTTGTAAACATGCACCTTTTATTCAAAATCTCTGTGTTATAGCCTCTGCTTCTCAGAGCTGGTCTAAGGTTTATGATCCTCCATGCTAGGGATAGGAAACCTGGTGTCTTTGAGACCGTTTTTGATTACAACTCTCATTAACTGAGTAAGCATGGCCAATGGTCATTTGTCTGTGCTGATCTGTTACAATGAGAACTGGAAGAGCATTCTGAGTTGCCAGTCCTTGCCCTATGCTTTTTTCATCTCCATTTCCACATAGAAATTATAAACCTACTGTGACAGGTTAAGGTCCCATCAGAATGTATGGATAGGAGTGAGCTTCATACATTGACCATTAAGGATCCAAGACAAGTGAACAAGCTGGAAAGAGAAAATTATTGCTAAAAGATGCAAAACTTGAGGAGCCAATACAAAAACCCAAATAAAAAACAAATAGACAGCACAGTATCTCAGGGCCAAATGGGCAATGACATGAAAGATCTGAAACTAGATATCCCAAAACTGTTTCCCCCAAAACTCACAGTGTAGACTGACCAAACCAACTGCTGCACTGGGGGAGAATTTTCTCCATGCTACTTACTTAGACCAAGTTGTCACTTTCTCAGAAGTTACTTTTTTCGACTACAGTTCCCCAATCACTTCGTGCTATCTGCTGGCAGGGAGAGTATACGCTAGAAACCATTGAATTATCATTTCCTATCTCTGCCCTGTTTTCTGGAATAGAAGATGGCACAGGAAGAATACAACATATAGGCACTGGGAAAGGTCAGCTTACCAAACTACCCTGTGTTATGGCCTCAGCTCAACATGAAGATCCATCATGCCTGGAGCTGTACAGTTCCTGTATCTTCTGTCATTTGCTCTCCATCTGCCCAATCCCACAGGCTTAATGGGAGAATAAAACATGGCAAGCCAAAAACACTTCACTCTGAGCTCCCTGAAGGAAAGCTGGAATACAAACATAATTTAAAAACACGGGAGGAAGGACCTTGTGCAAGATTATGGCTTCTCTTCCAGAAAGAAGGAATTTGTGTCCTGTTTCATGGACAGGAAAAACAAAATACTATCTTAGGATAAGAGTCATAAAAGGAAGCAGGAAGTTTTGTAGGGGACCAAAACCACACATCCTGAGTCCTGGTTATAGGAAGCTTGGCATAATCCACTTCTCCGTTTTTTGAGGAAAACTTTTGGGGACATTACTTTTTCCTGCCTCAAATTTGTTCAGTTTGATGTGCATTCTGATGCAGAGATGGACTAAGTACCATGTGAACAGAGATGGTAGTAGTGACTTATAAGGAACATATTTATTTTAAAAAATTCTTACCCCAGCTCTCTCCTTAAAAGGACCCAAGGCAGCTTGCATCATTAAAAAGACAATATTTAAAAGCTAAAAACAGTAAGTATACAAATATTTTTTAAAAATTAAACAAGTATGATATTTAAAATAGTAAATAAAATAAATAATAAAAACACATTTAAAAGCAACAGAATCCAACAATCCATTTAAAAGGGACATTGTTATTTGTAAACTTGTTACTTGTTTTGGTAATGAAGAGGTTAAAACATTTTATTTCAGAAGTAGTGTAATGGGTGTCTATTATGTTTTTGTGTATAATGAATAACTTTTTCTAATTAAGTTCTGTTATAAAGGCACTTTGGGCATTTATGCAACTTTATAATCAGAATTTTGTGCCATTCTCTTAGCAATACCACAGCATATTTTTAAAAAGCAAAAAAAGGAGCAAGTATCACAATAAGTAAAACACCAAGTTATTTTTCCTTAAAAACTATGACATTAAGGATAATTAGTTGCTTTCTCAGTTTTGGAACATGTTGCATTAAAAATCCTCTTTCAAGGTAACGTTTCACTCTCTGTATGTGAAAGCATTGCATGAAAAACCCTGAGATGTCAACCCACACTGCATTCATTTCAGAAGTGCACTTCTCTAGTACCTATTTTGTGAGCCTCATCTAGTTCAGCTGTTTTATGCACCTAGGATTTGTCTCAATCTGTGTGTGTGTGTGCATGTGTGCGTGCGCATGTGTGAAAAGAGTATAAAAATACTTACACTGCTGCTTCTCACAAGAGTCCTGTGAGATGTGAATCACAATATTCCCATTTTATATAATGGCACAGAATAAAGAATGAAGTGAAGAACTAAGACAGCTGGAACAATTTTTATCAAGTTGAAGAAAATGCTGTGTAATTAATGGCATTGATATATCTTTGAGGTGTTACATGTGTTCAACCCTTATTTATTATTTTCATTTATGTGCTGTTCTTCTCTCCAAAGAAACCCAGAAGATTGCACAACATAAAGACAGCACATATACAGGACATACAACAATAAAATATATAAATGATAAAATGCAATATAACCTAGTGACAACCTTATTTTATATACATTACTATATATTAATACTTGCCACTTGAGTGAAGGAACAGCCATTCCTAGCATTCAGAGGCCCACCAAAACCATTCTACCTTTCATCCTCTCTTGATTCCCTGCATGGATGTCATATTTTACAGGGACTCAGGAACAGAATTCCAGAGTGTAGGGCCAGCAACTCAGAAATATTCTTTTGAATATGTTCAAACTAGACTGCTTTGATGGTTGGCATCTTCAGAAGGGCAGTTCTGGATGACTGCAGTTGGCTTGGGGCTTCATATGAGTAGAGGCGGTTCAGTAGGTATGTGTATCCCAAACCATGTAGGACTTTAAAGTTGAACCCAGAACTGAACCCAGAAAATCAGTGTCCACCAATGCAACTGGTGCAAAAAAAAAAAAAAATCATAACAGGAAGCACCTGTTAATAGCCTAGCTGTTGTCGCATTAGTTGTAACTTCCCAGTTGTTTTCAAGGGTAGCCCCATGTAAAGGAAATTACAGTAGACTAATCTTGATCAGGATGGCCACATCAGCCTTCTCTAAGTGAGTAGAACGTTTCTGGACCAGGAACAGATGATAAAATACTGACCTGGACACAATTCCCACCTCTTTCTCCAGGAGAATCATTGGGTCTAATAAGACACTGAGACTCTTTACCTGCTTCACAAGGGAAAACTTTTTTCCATCAATCATTAGAGAAGTAACAGTTGGATTTGTCAGATGCTGAGAGACCAGCATCACTTCCACCCTTCCTGGATTTCGCTTCAGTTTGTTGACCTTCAGCCACTTGACCACAGCCTCCAGACTATGACTAAGTATTGTCACAGCTACATCTGTTTGCTTTGTTAATGCAATATATAGCTGGCTGTCATTGGCATATTGATGACACCCAACTCCAGAGCCACAGGTGATCTCTGACAATGGTTTCATGTATATACTGAAGAGCACAGGAGCTAAAACTGAGCCCTTCAGGTCTCCAAATGTCAATTCCTGGGGAGCTCCTATATGGATGTGAGGTTTGGACTATTAAGAAGGAGATGCTCTGTAGAATAAACACTTTCAAAATCTGGAATTCAAAAGAATCTTTTGCCTTCCATGGTCTAATAGAATAAAGAATGAAGAGGTGCTTCATTGGTTAGGAAAATAAAAAGAAGCAGTTGATTATTTAAAAAAACACAAGCTCTCATATCTTGGACACATAATTTGACGTGACAAATATAATATACTGCAAGAAAGGAAGATCATGAGTAAATGTGGAAGAGACAGCAAATGAATTTCTTGGATCAGTAACATCAGAGACTGGCAGGGCTTTAATAGAGAACAACTAATCCACACACTGACAGACAGGTGGAGAAATGCCAGGATGGAAACCAACCTCAGCAACTGAAAGCATGTCCAGACGAGCATTTAGCTCAGCATGCAGATTGCTTTTGCTGCCATTTGCTTCAAGTCAAATTATGGTGTCCAGCCTGCCCCTTTTTAGAGTTGTCCCACTCCTTTTTGGCACAATGCCAGGACTACAGGGTGGTGTGTTTTCTGGCATGATTCAGAGCACTCCTAATTACTCCATTCTGTAGCCCGTGTGGGTGGTTAGTTTGCACCCAGATAGAGCTGTGGGTCATGTTACCTGAGCTGACAACCCTGTGACATATTTGGTGGATTGTGGCATTGAAAGGGACAATGGAGAAAAATCTCTATTTCCGTCTATTCTACCATTTAAATTTTTTTAAATATATTTTCCTATTGATGAAGCACTATTCTAGATAAATGAGATATGTCGGCGGTATTATGTGTGCTATGCTCGGTAGGTACATGGCTGTTTGCTATGTCACTTACTTTATCTAACAACAACAACAATAGAGGAAAGTTGGCATAGCCTGTTGAATGACGACGGCAAGAAAAGGGGGAGAAGGGGGCAGGAAGGGGAGTGTTGTTAATTGAAAGGGGGACAAATTAGAGCAATGAAATGTTGGAGTTTTATTTATAATCTCACATGCTGTCTGTAGTTTGAGTGACTGGGAGGGACTTTTGGGGGCTTGGGTAATATTCTTTCTGTCCAGCACTAACCAATCACTCCTTCCAACTTTGAATTTAAAGAGAGATCCACCTCTCTGCTGAGTGTTCTATCCCTCTCTTTCATTGGCTGGTGGCAGTTGTCTGTTGCTGTTGATCGGTTCCGTTGCTTGCTAGTACATGTGCTGTAATGAAAGCAGTATA
Source organism: Intellagama lesueurii (assembly GCA_037013535.1). NCBI lineage: Eukaryota > Metazoa > Chordata > Lepidosauria > Squamata > Agamidae > Intellagama > Intellagama lesueurii. Next base: position 118,089,142 of record JBAJHW010000003.1, read on the forward strand.
CACAAGTCTGTAATTTCAAGCAACTATAAGTAAATAATTTTTTTTTTTATTCTTTCTTGTACAAATGTCTCAGGGTAAGTGATGGAGACTTTAAGTGTCAGTTAATGAGAAGGGGGTGAACCCTGGGGAACTTTGTAGCTATTCTTCTCTGTGCATCTCTGTACTTCTGCTATATATCAAAAAGAGAATTTTACCAGAAATTTTAAAAATTCAACAAGACTTGTTTGGACACTTCTCACTGGAGAAGAAATGTCAGTCTTTGTGAATGAAAGGATCACTCAAGTGAGATATAAAATAGATTGCACTGAATATAAGAACCTTTTGAGCATGAACCAGACCACTCCAACTTCCCCTGTCTAGATGTGCCTCAAGATGGCATCCAGAGAGAGCTAAAACAGCAGAGGAAGCTAACCATCTGCACCTCATGCAAAGCTACCCTGTGAGGTTATAACAGAGCAAGATCTTGAAGCCAAATGTCCTCAGTCAGATCAGCTCTCACCCTTATTATTATTATTTTTTACAGGAAAAAAAAATAGCCATCCCAACAGGACTGAAGAAGCTTGGAAACAGAAATCTGCAATTCAATTTTTAAAATGTTAATGCAGACTTGTTAAAGTAAATATTTTCAAATGAACCATTACAAAAAGGGAAATGCAACATTTTATGAATATAGTTGTTAACTGCCACAACATACCACCTCTACTATATATGGTCCAACTATTGTTGATCACTGGGGAAACAACTATCCTTTTTTACTCTCTGAGTCTAAGAAAATACTGGGGATGCCTTTTGATACTGGCAGGCACATAGTCATTCAGATTTCAGCCTACCTTCCCAAACATCTAGAAATCAAATCCTTACAAGGCAATCCTACCTATGTCTATTCTCAGATATAAGATCATTCACTACAAAGGGCTTTACTGCTTGTATAGGACTGCAAATTTAGGGACTAGGCGCATCTCAAAATGTAACACACCAGATGCACTTTATGCATGTAAATGGATGCACACAGGCATAGCCTGCCAGGACACTTCTTCTCCATTCATTCCTTAATCAGAAACATAGAAAAGTTACTGTTATGCGCTGCAAGTCCTAGGATCCTTCATTTGGCATGCAGGAAATCTGGGAACTGTTGTTGAAAGAAAGTAATATTCTGGAAGCTGTAGGCCAAAACTGTTACATTTTCAGGATCTACCTGGGAAGTTTAAGGGTGCATATTCCTTAAGACTAGCAATACTACATCTTCTGGAAATAAACAAAAGCAGATGTTTTCCTTCAAGATTTATTATGATTTGTTATTTGAGCAGTTCAAAAAGATTTTTAATCTTTTTTGAACTGGAAATAATAGTGGCAGCGTTCATAATGTAAGGAGATTGCATTGGTTTAACTTTTTGCAAAAAATAATAATAATAAGAGGAGATATGTCAGCTATTTGAAATGATAGCTCCACTTCATGAAAACATAGGTTTTCTGGCTCTGGGTATTTGAATATTATGGGATCCCCTTCCTTCTCCACAGAAAACAGTTACATGGATATGGGGCTCTTTCTCCCACTACCATCACTTGGATAAGAGGTTAAAGTGTGTGATGAAAAGAGACTGTATTCAGGAGGTTATATGTTTTTATGATCAATCAATTTTATTCATATTAAACATCTCACATTTCCATTATTTTTTTCCATCATTGGCAGTTCCACAAATCTACCATTTGATGGTTGGTTTTGATGTCAGATGTATGTGCCTCATTGATATATTACAACATAATCCTCTGAAGAAGTGGACTTGTCTACGAAAGCTCACATTAAAATATATTAGTTGATCTTTAAAGTATCACAACAATTATGTCTTCTTTATTTTATTTTATTTCTATTTTGGTTTTGCCTGAAGCCCCATACATGTTTCACAGAAGCATTAAACAGGGCTCATTCCTACCTGAGTAAACATGCACAGGATTGTGCATCAAGAATATGAAAGCACAGTTTAAAATGGAGATGAAAAAAGAAAGAATCTAAACCACCTTTTCCTACTCTACCCCTTCATAAACTTTCATTATTCTACTGTACTCACTTTTAAGGCTACACAAATTTTGCAAGAATGTGAAATGCAGTTTTACAAGTAGCACTAATGGATACATTATAGTTTGGGGCTTTATGAGAAAATTGAGTATCCAGGAAAGCATTTTTATGAAATCCTCACTAGAGCTAAGAATCCGAGCATCTTGAAATATTCTGCAAATCAAGTTTGTTTGTACTAATACTTTACAATGTTTATTTTATTTCCACCAGTAAATTAAAATTTACCTTTTCATTACATTTCCACCAGCTCTAATAACAATGTTTGCAAGATGAATAAGTGCAATGAATAAGCAGGCAGCATTTACTATCTAACACACACCATTTGTCACTGTCTCAGCATCCTGAAGTTGCTCATCTCACACAGAAATCACTCCATCATCCATCACCTTTTCTGAGACAAAAGATAGCATTGTCCTTCTGTCCACATAGTCCCGTCCTGCACCTTGCTTCCATTTCCTGCAATGCATCACCAGAATGGAATTTTTAAAAATCTCAAATGGGGAGATTTGTTGAAGAGGAAGACAGAGTATCACAAAGATAGAGAGAGAATACCAAACCACTCTAGGAAAACTGAATACATGGGATAATTTATGACTGACACCAGTCATGCATTATTTGAGACAGAAGCATATCACTACTGGCATATTTTTCTGAATATGGCAGCTGGAGGAGAAATCAGCTCTGCTGTAAGCTTGCATCGTTGCTTTGATTTTTCCTGTAGATGAGCATCATTAACTCAAAAACTGAACCACAAAGCTGAAATTTTATAATCTATCTAATATACAACGAATAGCCATCAACTTCAATAGAAGTTACATGGGGAAGCAAGATCCTTCATCTATAGCTAAATGTCTTCTGACAAAGAAAACACCTTGATGGATTTTGTTCCAAGGTCCTGATCATAAAACAATTTGGAAGTCATAAAACCATTTTCCAACCTGGATCTAGCTAGTTAGCAATTCGGGCTCCCCTTTAAGCACATGGCAGGCATGTTTGCTTTAACTATCAAGGCTGTTCCAGAAATGTTGTTTCCTGACGTATACAAATATGAATGAGTATGATCTGATTATTCTTTCTGATTCTTCTAGGGCTGCTTTGTATGTTTATGCTTTGTGCTTTGATGATACGAAACACAAATTTTGAAATAACTATTTTTTTTTTGTTTAGACGTATTTTAAAACTAAAAATGGGAGAACTCTCCCTGCATGTACTGTTCAAGACTAATACACTGAAAAATGAATTTCCTGCTTAGGTATGTGCATTAGAGTTCAAAGCATAAGGCAAGAAGGGAAGTTCTGATCAGACCAGGTGACTTCTCGTCTGTCCACAATGACAGTTCGATGCCTTCAATTATTGGTGGACTTAGATGCACAATTCAGCGCTTTAAAGTAATTTTCCTACGAGATATGAAGTTGAGAGTGTGTAAACTTAGAACTCACTACGTGAAAATGCTGTTGATATCAGAGAGCAAGCTGAAGCACTGAATGTATGTATTTTCTAGCTAGTGCAGAATTTCATTACAATTGCAGAGGCAGGAAATGAAGGAGGGAACAGTGATTTTTAAAAAAAATATGCCATCAAAAGCATCACATCCAAGCTTCCCTTTGCCTTAGAGTTTAAATGTTTCACTGTATTCGTGACAAACATTCTGTGAGCTGCTAAACAAACAAAGTAGGCACAGCTGATTCCCTTGTGCTGGTAGGAAGACTTGTCAAGCCCTGGACTGCTGCCCTAGCCAGCAGCCACTGGTGCTTTCTCCCAACTGCAGTAAACATACCACCTGAAAAATGTAGGGTTGAAATTCAGTGGTTTTTATCCACACATATAAAGCCTTTCTCGACCAAGGGCTCCTCGTGCTAACACTTGGAAGGCACTGCACCTCTATTCCATCATTTGCTCCTTAGTGGATCTTTTCTGGCACAGAAAAAAGTGGAAAAAGCAATGGTAAAACAAGGGAGGAATGCAACTGGAGAATAATGTTCTGTGAAGTTTTTATACATTTTAGTAAATAAAGCAGGGGGGTGGCATGATGCTTTTTTTTTTTTTTTTTTTGAAATCTTATTCTACATAGCAGACCCCTTGAAATCAATGTTGCGATGTTGCAAGTGGCTATAGTGCAAAAAGCCAAGTATCAGTAATAAGTGCTGAATAACATCTCTTGCCTGTGCCCTATTATATAATTCACACTGCAGCCAATAATTCACATCCAGCAAAATTTAGTCAGGATTAAGTTGTGTTGAAACTCATGGGAAAAGTTAGTAACACCTTGCCACTTTCAATGGGATTTCGCCTTGCCTAACTTTAACTAAACTGTTGCCATGATAAACACAAGCAATCCTTTGTTTCTTACAACATGCTGCTAATAATTCTGATATCTAGGGAATAAATATCAAATGACTTTGAACTGACTGAAAGACCAGTCCTCGTAGGACATTTCACTTTGCAGGCGCAGAAACAGCAGTCTGCATCCTGCAGCTAAAGCAGAACCATATGTACGATATGGGAACAGAATAACAACATGGTTTACCATGATTTGGTCCAGTAGCAATTAATACAGTGAACAGTGAAACTCTGGTAATAGATGAATACATCAATTTTGCTTGCTTCCATCACTTTTTCCTCCCAATCTCTGGTTCTTTTGTCCAATTTATAAGGATATTTGCAGATTCTGAGAAGTTCTTTTGGAAAAGAAAATGGGCAAAATTCTTACTTATCTGCTGTGGCCAAATTAATTAGATACAGGGATTTTCATATATATATATATATGAAATATATATATATAGCTTTGGTGAGCATATCTTTCTGTTTTGCTTTCTCTCATATTCATATGTTTGTAAGGTCACATTCTTTTTGTGAATAACCTGATAATCCTCTGTAAATTCTTGTAGGGGGGAAAAAACCAAAAAATCTCACACATGCCTAAACTCTGCACACACTTACTCAAAAGTAAACCCCTGAATGCTCAATAAGACTTAGGTCCAGACATGTGTTGATAAAATAGCAGTCTAAGGCTTCACTCCTACATACACTTACTTTAGGATAAATCCCACTGAAATCTGTGGACGTCATTCTGAGGAAACATGCCTAAGTATATCACAGGGGTTTCCTTCTGAGTCAGCATTAGGAATGTGGTGTTCATACACGAATGGAGTAAGAATCTAGACTTTCAGACAATTCTAGTCAGCCTACAAATAAATTAGTATTATATTACTATGGATATCAGCACTCTCCCTCTTTTTATTTCCCATTTAGGAAATAAATTGAATCATTTATTCTGTTTAATTAATATATGTGAGGAATAAGCTGTTGTGTTTGAGCAATATAAGATGCAACTGGGAAAAACAACCAAATGATTCAATACAATAGTATTATATAGCTAAAACATGAAAGGATTGCAATAAGTCAGAATTGACTTGACAGCACACTATTATTATTAATTGTAATAGTACAATATAACATGTTCAGACTTGTATATTTCATAGTTAACAAGTTCATCAAATTCACTAAACCATTATATTGGTGATTGCTGTTTGAGCAACAAACTCTTTAAAATGTTCATTCGTAGTCTAAATGTAACTTTGTTCTTCACTAAATATTGACATAGGATGGGCATTCATTATTCACCTTGGTATTTCAAGGACCTTACTCCATACCCAACACCCTAGTGGAGATGTTTTGTATACTAATCAAGCCAAAACAATACTATACAGAAATGTGTCGATATTTCAAAGTATAAATAGCTTTTCAACACCGTAGAATAATTGGAATATATATCTGTGAGAGTTTGCATCAATCAACTTTTAACTGTATAGAACAGTATAGAACAGTATAATAAGAACAGTAAAATGGAATAATATAGAACAGTATAATAAGATTTTAGTATCTTCTTGTACCTACGTCCCAGTTCTAGTTACAAAACAGTCAAATACAACTGCTTAATTAGTATTATTAACGTTGCAGTGCTATATAAAGAAATAAGTCCATGGCTCCTATTTCTGAGTAGATAGTGTACAGAATTGCTCTTTAAGTGTTGTCTTTGCATAGTGAAAACACAAGTTGTTGAAATACTGTAGAAAGTGTTTCTGAACAAAACGAATTTCAAGTGTTTTAAATTGTTTCTAAGTGTTTCCATTCTTGTACATAAAGGTAATTTCACCAACTGCATGCCACCCTCAGATATGAAGGTCTGCTAATACAGGATGTGTTAGAAACAGGTTCATAAACAAAATAAAGTTTAATTGAATTTGCTTTTGGTGGGTACAATTTAAAATACTCTATAGCCTAATCATTAGCATAGTTATGCAGAAGGAAGGAAGATTGAAGCTTTACAAATTCAGAGAGATAGACAAAGGTATGTATATATGTGTGTGTGCATGTGTGTGCGCATGCGTGTGTATTCTGTTGAAAAATATAATCTTTTAAAAGCTTAATTAAAATTGGATTATGTTCACTGTGAAAGGCAAAATCTTGTGCAAATATTCCAAAATATAACTTTCAATTTTAACTACTAAATACTATGTAGGAAAATGCAAGTTCTCTGTCTGAGGTAGCTTCATATGCTTCACTAAATAAAAAAATATGTGTACTGAGTTGCAATACCTATAAATGAATGAGCACAGAGTTCTGACTCCTGTCCTCTGAAGATGCTGGCCACAGAGACTGGCGAAGCGTTAGGAAGAAAAACCTCAAGAACACGGCCAGACAGCCCGAAAAACCTACAACCATTTTTGAGTGCTTTGTGTCTAGAAAACCGTGGGATGTGTACCCATAAGTCACAATCAACTTTACGGTACACTATTATTATTAATTCTTAATGGATCAAACTTCTCAGACATCTTCACAGCAGTTCCCTACAACCAATGTTTTCCACATATACACAATCTTTCCCGTGCACAGGACATGAAATAGAAAAAGAAATCTGAAGCAAGTTATTCTGTGCAATTATCCCATTTCCACATTTCATAAGCCCTATTCAGACATTACTGTTAACCAGCCAAATGAAGTCTGACTGCATAAGCCAAGGGTATTATATTCTTAGTTCTGCAGATCTGAAAAAGTAATCTTTTTTTCTAATTTTTTAATGATCCAATAAAAGTATTGGCTAACCTCAGATTTGTTTTGCTATGAATGAATCACACCACTATATATTTTTAAAATCTGCTAATCAATATACCATGATTGACTACCTGGGAACAATACTTCTACCATGAGAAGAGATTTATCTGAATCTTAGTGAGGGTTCCATCTCCTCTAATCTAGTATGTACGACTATCAGTTTGGCTATAAAATGACTCCTATGCTTACTGTGACAGAAACATTAATTTTCCTATTTTTTCTGTTGTAAAAACTGGGAACGTCACATTTTCATTCTGCAAGTCTACAAAGATGCTTCTGTGGTTCCACCTAAGGTGATCAGGCAATCTGGGAGATAGGGAGGGAAGCCAGTCTTTTGGCAACAGACTGTGAGGGAATGCCAATTGATACCTTCATTACCTCTTTCTCACGTGGAATCTAAACTCCATTTTAGTTTGCTGACAGTCTGGCTTCTTGAGCTACAGTTACTTCATGTAGCATAATTTGTGAACTGCTACCCTGAGCTTTATACTGTCTTTGTCATTAAGAGCTCTAAAGAACTTGAAAGCTTCGCTTAGGGCTCATCCAGAAAGATTATATGTTCTCCTATTTGTTCCTGTTGTGCATTGACGATACCTGTATTTTTCCACTGCATCAACAATGACAAAGTGACAAAAACGTGATTTCTGTTTTTTGTTTGTTTGTTTGTTTTAAACCACCTCTAGTAGATGGAGAGCTTTTTATTTCACTTTGTACTGGGAGTGGACTTCAGGTAGCAAGAGTTTCTGAGGACAGAAGCTTTCAGTTTGGCACTAATCTACCAAAATATCAGTAACAACACAGAAAAGATAATTTTTAAATGGCTTCTTCAACCATTTTGAAACAATGTCTGAAAAAAATAGCCAATTTCTAAAGTGGATTAGCAGTAGAGTGAGCTTTTGCGGCAAAACACTCAGATCAGAAGCTTTCAATTAGGACAAAACCAAACAAACAAAACAAATACCTTGTAGAGAATATCATTTTTCAAACAGTTTCCTCAGCATTTTTGAAAAAATACTTATTTTGGAAGACAACTGATATCTAAAGTGGATCTTGGCTGCAAAAGGCTCAGCTCAGAAGCTATCAGTGTTAGCACTAATCTCCTAAAAATACATACCAATACATACAGTTTAGAGGATCAGTTTTAAAGAGTTTCTTTGGGTTTTGTAGAATATCATCAAACCATTTCTTGGTGTTTATTTCTTGATAAGAAGAGAAATTGGGTTTAGGAATAAACCTGGATGGAATCCTGAGAAGATCCACACTAAGTATCAACCAGGACACAGGGAGGGAGGAACAAATACTCCAACTGGATGAACTGTTGTTTATAACATTTCAGTGTTCCAGTACATATACTGCCCAATTTTGATATCAGAAGTTGTTGATTTAATTTGCCCTTAAAAAAAAAAGCTGTCCAAAAAGAAAAAAAAGATGACACAAAGAATTTTGTTTTTTAATTGTAAGCCTCATCCAGTAGGATTTCTTTTTAAAAAATACACCTCGAATGAGTTGTGAGGTATTTTCTGATTCCATGAGCATTCCAATGAATTGAGAGATAGAAGTATGGTTAGGGTTTGATGTACACATCTCACATTTCCTAAACTCATTGAAAATGCTGGTGTTCTCCCCTGCAATGAGGCCAACCATCTGACAATCAGAGTATGTCACTTCTGTATCTTGGCATCATGGGTTGCTGAAAAGCCCGCTCACCATCCAAAAACATTACATTATCCAGGACAAAAAGGTATTCTAGCAGCAAAATGCAATAGATTTCTTGGGACATTTTTTAAAAAAATTAAACAAAACAAAATAAACTGTATGTGTGGAGTAGCTGAAACTCTGGGGCATTGTTTCCAAGCATTTGTGTAACAATGTCACAAAATGTTTATCTTGTAGATCTAATTCTGTGTAGGTTTTGCAATAAAATGTGACATGGTGGGAGGTAAAATGAGTCATGAGGGCTAAACCAAAATGCTGTGTCACAGAACTCATTGAAAAAAAGTGCTTGTTAAACAGTGTTGCCTCCATTTTTAAAGGTAGATTAGGGAGAGGGGGGTGGAGGGAAATAAGATCTAGAAAAACTGAAGAACTGGAGTAGTGTCTGAAAGAGCCAGGTGTGAAAATGACAGGAACGACTGAATGTATGGACACAGAAGAGATAGAAAGGGACTTTTCGTAATTTGGTCCTTTCCCCCTACCATCCATACTGTTTAGGTGATTTGGATCCTAGTGTTGGACACTATCCTTCAGGGATTCCTTCAGCTCTGGAGTGTCAATAGAAAACCTTCCCTCAGAAATCTCTTGGGAGGGTTTATTCTTTCAAGACAGCAAGGGAAGTTCATGGTTGTGAACATTATCCACTACTGCTGATAGTCTAGCCTGAAAAGTAACGGTAATTTATTTTTGTTGTATATATAGTTAACATACATCATATTTAACTAATACAGTACAGTATATTTATTCTGCTATACAAAGAAAAAATATAGAAATTCATTTGACTATTTGCTAGTTTTCTTGCAACAGGAGCTACACAAATGTATGTTTACAGTTGTAAAAACGGTTGCCATGGTTTTCTCTAAGACAGTAGGAAAAATACAAAATGGTTCACAAAATCATAGAGTCATCAAATGTACATCTGAATTGGGCTGAAAGAAAAATAAAATTCCAGAGAGCACACTACTTTTTCCTAAATGCTATATTTTACCTATACCTGTACATTACAACCTTTGTAATGGATCCCACTGAACTTCCAACTAGGAAATACCAGAATGAAACAAAAATCACTAGAAGTTACAGACAAATCATAACCTCAGCTTAATTCAGCTTCAAAGAGTTGTATCCCATGGTTTCTTGTCCATGAAACAGCACCCATCAGTGGAACAATTTATCCCGCCCTTTGCAGTCCCCCATACTGACCAAAAGCTCTTCAACAGGTATGGGGAAGGGAAACTTTTGTGCAGGTGGAAGTTCACTCACTCAGTGTTGTATTTCACCCAACAATTGTGAGAAAATAAAATAGTGCAGTTCCAGGTGTGTCACTCTGAATTCTTTGGAGATCAACAAAATCTGATCATCAAAATGCACACAAGACTCCTATTGTCTTTGGTTAGTTTGGGCTTTGAGTGTATTGCTTTGGAAAGCACTGGCTATGGAAAAAAAATAAAGAAAGGAATTAAATACCTGGCATATCTGCATGGCACAACTTAAAATTTGCAAGACAAATAACATGAGTTATTCAGAGGACAGAGTTCTGACTCCTGTCCTCTGAAGATGCCGGCCACAGAGACTGGCGAAACGTTAGGAAGAACAACCTTCAGAACACAGCCAAAGAGCCCGAAAAACCCACAACAACCATCAGATCCGTGAAAGCCTTCGAGAAAACATGAGTTATGCTTAAATCCATAGTCAATGTTGCTCATAATTAGTTAATGTGTTTCAGCTATTTAGATAGACTTCCCTTGAAACAGGTGCTTTCTGAATCCTATCTAAATAGCTGAAACTAGGCTACCACCTCATTTATACAAGCAGTTCAGCCTTCTTAGACTTACTTCTTACAAATTAATGAGATGGTAAAATTGTGTTTGGATAGTACCACAGCACTGCAGGTACAGTTTCACACAACTGAACACTCTTCAGTAACACACACACACACAGCTTTAAAAACGCTACACATACAACAATTTGTAGGGAGGAATACTCTACTTCACTTCCTTACAACTTAGTTTTATGTACCACCTTTCCCCCCCAAATTTTTTATGGAAAATTCTATCATGCAGCTGTTCCCCTGTAGTCTGTTGTGGTATAATCCAGTTAATTTTTAAGCCAAGACATGGGGATATAATAATGAGCAAATCCCCTTGCACTACTGGAATGTGGTTCAAGAGACCATTGCCTATAACCTGACTTGAGTTAGCAGAATCAACACTACTGACACTTCAGCTATTGCTCTGTTTAAAATGTGGGGGAAAAAAATTTCTACCATTAGGAGTCAACAATAATTCACACATTTCTTCACATTTAGGATGAAAAAAAATACTGAAATTTGGGAGAAAAAATGAAATGATAGTGTTTCCCATCACCAATTTCAGCCATATCTCTCTGTTTGTGTAGGAAGTACCTTCCCACTTTTTATTCTATCAAAAAACCCTGGCAAACAATATTAAGGGTGACAGAGGACTCCATTCTTTGAGGCTCTATTCATCCCAAAGCCATACTGAGCTTTTGCTGGTAGAACAGAAATAGTGGCAGAGATCTTTTACTGTTTATAGCTCCTGTTCACAATTTTTGCAGTTAAACCTCATTCACATAATTTTTTAATCAACCCCCTTCCCCCAAAAATAAAACCATTGCATTAAATGAATTTTTAAGCATTTCCCAAACCTATTGTATTACAAGTCAGCAATAGTCTTAGCATTGTTGTAAGGGTTTTGTAGACACTTACTGTATTTTCTGAATCTGCAGGGAATTCCACTGTCTCTTCAAAATTGGGGGCAACCTAATGACTTCTGAAGTATGTCACTTCTGTTTCGCAGTGTCATGATTTTTTAAAAGTTTTTTTAAAGTCATAAAGCATTTTCCTAATCCATTACACACATTTGTCCCAATGTCAAAATAGCTTTTTGGGGACTGGTTTTGTCCTAGCTATTTTTTGTCTGCAAAAACAAAAACAAATTGTACAGCAAGTTCCTGAAGCAACTGTGTAGAATGCCTGCCTTGTGTAAATTCCATAAGAAAATTCTGCAACCTTTGTAATTCTGGGGGACTTAAATGTGCCATCTGGGTGGATGAGGCTTTTAAAAATAATTCTCATAGAAAGGAGTTATGTGTGCTCAAAAGTTTCAGTTCAATTATTAGTCCTAACTAGAAAAATCTACTGTGCTTCAATGTGTCTTACATAAATATTGACTCAGCAAATCCCATTCATTCAGTGGATCTGCTCAAACTGGGTCTACCAACTGGGTTACATCCGTAATACAGTATGTGGTCCTATAGAGCTGCATTTTTCTTCCCTGCAAGCTACCACACTATTTATTTATTTATTGAGGCAGGATATTCCGATTTGAATGGAAGCCACCAAATGAAGAAATCTGTGATGGGTGGGGCTGCGCTTACAGCAGCAATATGTGATTGGGTCTCACTGTCCAAAGTTTGGACATTGTCAGTGACCTTAATAGAGGAGTTGATTCATCCACTGGCCTCAGGGATGTGGGTTCCTGGGATAACTGGATTGAAGTTCTGAAAACCTATTTTGAAAGCATTCAACATTAGAGTGCTTAGCCAGCTAACTCTTCTAGTTCATTTCTAAGATCCATCTGTATAACCTTGGAGAATCTAAATTATATTTTTAAAAGAAAAAAAAGCATAAAATATATCTTGCTACTAAATGCCATTTATAGTTATGACTGAACCACAAATCCTTCTCTTGTATACTGCTCTCCCTCCTTCAAAATCTGATTCAAATACAATGTGAAAAAGTAACTGTTGCCTTAGAGAACTACAGAAAGTATTCCACACCTTAACTTTGTTCCAAAGTAAATAAAAAACAGCAGAAAATAACTGCTCCAGTCTTGTACTGTAATTGCATAATATCTACTTTGGTTTATTTGGAGCTAAATGCCATTGTGTTCAATAATGCTTTCTTCAGGAAAAAAACATAAAATAAATATTGATTTATATGTATTCACAAGTTTAAAAATTCAAATATTTTTTTACAAAAACCATACATTTCAGGAATGTGTTTAACTTGTATTTATCAGTGTTAAGAAATAGTCATGTTAATATACTGTGAACCAGCAAATGACGAGTGAAGTACAAGATAACATAAGCATTTATTTTGTACATTCAACATTAGATTTTGGGTGTAACGCTGTAACTTCTTTCAATATAACACAACCCAGTCTTGTTCATCAGGTTAGGTGACTGAAGTGACACCAGAACACTAAACCTGTATTAAATAAAATAAACCATTTCAATCTTGCTCAGAATGCTAACTTCATTTCTACCTTTTTTCCTCAATGAAGACTGAACACAACAGACTTCATTAGATGTGACTGCTTTCTTTTGTATCCTTTCAAACTCTGCTGTACTGATTCTTGGCACTTGAGATCACATCAAGTTTGCTATAATGCCTCCTCTTTCTTTGGAATTAGTACCAAAATAAAATGAAAAATATGTGGCTTCTGATTGTTTTGAGTTATCTTAAAGCCAACACCAACAGCAAAACTTCGCTGTTCAGAGATTTGTTTTGAGTTCGAAAATGTATTTTGAATCGTTCAAAAACCTTAAAAGGGAAATAACCCATTGGCAGAACGATCAAACTTGTCAAATGGGAAACTTCAGTCGACTTTGCGACAACTTGAGAGGGCGGTGGACAATAAAATGGAGGGGGGGGGGAGGAAGCAGCCTTCTACGCCAGCGGGATCTCAACGCTCTCCAGCAGCAGGACAGTGGTTTCCATCCTTCCAACTCGCGGCATCATCACAGGGAAAGTTGGCATAGCGCGTCTCCATAAGGATGATCGCTCCAGATTGACTGTTCATGTAAATCAACAACGGGCTCGAGTTTCCTGCACGCTTCACACGGCAAATGGTGGGTGGTGGTTGTTGCTGACGGCGATGTTATTTCAAAGCGAGCACGGGACGCTGATGTGACTGGGAAGCAATTACTTTGTTTGGAGCGAGGTGGGCCCCAAAACTCGCCTCCCGCGCCCGCCGTATCTGCTTGGGCTTTCTTTCTCTTTGTACCGCTCGCGCCGAGCCCCTGGAGGCGTGATCTAATGAAGGCGCCGCATTACTCCCGCAGCCAAAGGAGGCGAGCCAACCCCCACAGTGAGACCCTACCAGGCGTGCAACCCGCCTAGGCAGGCTATGAGGGGCGATCGGGAGGGAAGGGGTGGGCTGTGCATCCAGGCTCCTCCTTGTCCCTGAGAATCTAACAAAAACAACCCCGCGAGAATCAATGAGCAAACACAACAGGAAGGGGAAGGGGGGGGGTGGATGCCAAAAAACGACACACACACATAGACACACACCCCTCTTTCTTCGTTTCCTAAGAGCCAAGCAAAGTCCTCCCCTTGCACTCCAGGACGATCATGGATGCCACCGGTTCTCCCCCAGAAGTGGGCTCACTCCAGAGTAACCTTCCAGGCTCCAGTCGTTTCTTCCCAGTAAGCCCGACCTTCTCCCACCCCATGGTCCTCCTGGGCGATGGTTAACTCCACGTTGGGGGGGGGGGGGACGACGGACGAGTCTTTCATGAAGCTGCAAGTCACTTTTGACGTGAGTTCCAGACCGGACACACAAACCCAACCACATCCGAGAGAGACTGTCCTCTCTTCGTAACTCTTTACTCAGGAGTAAGCGGCACGGGGTTCCCGTGGGTTCAGCCACCAAGTACGCGCCCCGCTGCAGCCTCCCAGCCGGATGCTGCGCAGCCTTTGAAATGCCCCCTAGCTCTTAAAATCTGTAGTTTTAGTCATGCCGACTTCTGATCGTAGACAGGCACACCTACTCGGGAAGATGTGCAACGGCCTTCAGTGAGATTTCCCAAGGATGCGTACGGCTGCAAAGATCGGGTTGCAGACGTTTGTTTCCTGCACTCTTTCTGTTTCATGGGCGGTAATTCCCGAAACAGCCCTTTCTCAAGTCACACCGAAGTTATCCGACGGGACTACTTCAAAGTAAGGGATTTAAAAGCTCACTGGCCATCAGAAGACCCTGCGATTTCCCTCCCTGAGGTGGGTACAAATCCCTTTTTCTCCCACGCTCCAAACGTCGACCATGGGAACATCACAAGCCGATGAAGGGCCGAGTGGTTCAAAGCGATTATTCAATCTTCAGGGTTAGACAGGACTAAAGCAAAATGGGAAACGGAGGTGAAACTTCAGTTTATTTGCTTTTTTTACTGAGAGCTAGAACCGGTTCCTCGAGCGTATTTCGCACCTGCTTCACCGCCTGAACCACCACCTTTTTTTTTTCTTTTAGGGGATGGGGCTAAACAGAAGTGGGGGCGGTGGAGGAAGGCCGTTTTCCTGCAACGAGACGCTGCTTGCTGTTAGGCAGAGTTCAAATCTGCCCTCGCCTCCCTCCACAGCGGAATCCACATTGCAGATACAGGATGAATCGGAGCGAGCGTAGTAAGCCATCGGAGGAGCTGTAGTAAGAGGAGGCGGTGTGGGCGGGGCTTGGCCAGGCGTGGGCGGGGAGGGCGCTGATTGGGCGGCGTGGCGCTCGGAAGCACTTTGTTTTCTATGCTAATGAGGGCGGAGTGGAGGCTTGTGGATATTTACGTTGAGGCGGGAGCCACCGCCCTTCATTTTTTTTTTAATCCACATGGTTTTCTTTTCCCTTCCTCCCCCTCCCGCCTCCTATTCGCGCTCGCCCGATGCCGCCGCCATCGTCAGGGCCGCCGCCGCGGTCTCCTCCCCCTACTTCCCGCCACTTCCCTGCGCTCTCAGGCAGAGGGGGGGAGGGGGTGGGGCGGGCGTTGAGAACGGCGGTTGGTTGGTCGGTCGGTCGGTCGCGGGTGAGTTTTGAGAGCCCGGGCGCCAGCGGCGGTTGCTCTTGCCGCTTACAGTGTCGACGACTTTCGGTTGGAGAGGACGCGGCTGAGGAGCAGGAGGGGGGGTGGGGTTCTTGTGCGCCTGTTTTAGGTTGGCTGTGACGGGAGAGGGAGAGGTGGGTTTGGCAGTGGAGGGGGTGGCGGCTGAGGAGGGGGCCGACGGGCGCATGGCAGTGGGAGCTCCTACACGCGCGCGCACAGCGGCGCCTCCCGCGCGACGGAGCTCGCGCGCAGGGGGGCGGGCGGGGCCGGAATGAGGGAGATTTGAAAAGGCCGCGCGGCCGCCGCCGTCGTAACCGCCGCCTCTCTTCCTCTCAGGGTGGAGAGCGTGGAGCCCGCCAGCCGGGCAGAAGGTACGTACGGAGGGACTGAGGGGAAAAGCAGGAACGAGGTGGACCGAACGCTTAGAACAAAAGCCGCTGTGGCGGGCACATGGGAGTGGGGGGGGGGGATGTTGAGGCGCCCCACGCGAGCTACGGAGGAGGCTAAAGCCTCCGGGGTGGGTTCAGCGACCGTTGGAGAGGAAAGGCAGTTAAAATTTGAAGTACCGAGTAGGACTTTAAAGGGCTGGAAGGAGAGGTGGGAGGCCCTCCGGGCCGCTCCGCATGGGCTTTTGTTCTGGGAGGGGCGGGGGCGGTGTTCTCTCCGCGGGGCTCGACCTGGGCTGGATGCGAGGAGGGTTTTTTCTCCTCCTGCTTCCCCGTGGGCCGCGTGGCTCGCTTCCCGCCCTGGCGGTTCGCGTGGGAAGGGGATTCTAGGGAGGCTCGTGGCTTTGCCTTAACTGCGAAGTCGCCGGCGGTGGTTGCGGGGCCGCGGCGGCGGCGCCATGTTGCCGAGGGGGGCGGGGCCGGGACATGGCGGCGACTGCGCGTGTTGAGGCCGATTGTTCCTAGCTAGGCCGCGGCCATGTGGGAGCCGCTGTGGCCGCCGGCCGTGCGAGCGAGAAAATGCGCGGCCAGGAAGCGAGGACGCGCTGGCGAGCAGAGGACGAAAAGGGGGCTTCACGATCATTTTTATGAGCGTTCTGGAACGAAAGGAAATGAAAGAACGGGCCTCGGCGGCGGGAGGAGAGAGAACAGATTGGGAGAATACGCTGATCTAGTAGCCCATCTCTGACCTCCCGCCGTGGCCACAGCGCCCTCTGGCGCCCCTGACCTGACGAGTCCCTCCCGGACTTAGCACGTGCTGCTTAAGTGAAGCCGCGGGCCCGGCTCTGGGGCGCCATTGTTTTGCCCATCTGCCTCCCGCCACCTTTTACCTATAAACTCCTGTGCCTGAGCAGAAGAAACTCTTTAATTCTTCGTTCTTTTACGAGAGTTGTGAGACTGTAACGAACTACCTGTTGGTTAGAGGCTCAAAGAGCTGCGTTCGTGTCTGCCTTGCCTGTTAAGTGGAAGTGTATGATTTGAAAGTAGCAGGATTCGCTTTCTTCAAATGTTTAAGGGTGTTTTTTTTTTGTTTATTTCTCTACAGTACTAAACAAGCAAGCACTAGGGGAAAAATCTCCAAAGGTTGGTGCTACAGAATTTGCCCTGAAGAATAAAGATTTGTTCTATGTAAGGATGGTAAGTTCCAATTATAAGTGCCTAGTCTTTCTGTATACAGGCAAATGGAACTTAATCCAAGCCATTTTCACATCCCTATTAGAAGAGAGTTATGACTGGTTCTTAAGAAAAGTAGTAAAGGCAGTTAAAATCTATGAATCTCCTCTGGAGATCCCAGGTAGAGAAAGAAAATGAAAGAAAGAAAAAGTTAAAGTTTATGCATATGGTAAGGTTTAGAGGACATGGTGTGTAATGTGAACACAAGTGCACTTTAAAGTAAATTAAAGTCAATATTTTTATTGAACAAGCAGTCAAAAATGATATATTTCAGTTTTGTGGGGTTATTTGATGTTTCTAAGATCTAGATTAGTAGAAACACAACTCCTTTTGAGCAATAACTCTTAGTAAATAATTGACTATTGTTTTCAGTTGAACACAGTAATAAATACAACCTAATTCTTAATTTAAAAAGCAGTTAAATAGACCATTCCATTGAAAGATGAAAATATTTGTTCTGTTTTTCAGTTCAGAACTATAGAGTTGTAGTTTTCACTGAAGCAAAACGTATATATTTATTTTCTTGTGAAGAAACTTGAATTAATCTGTCAAATTCTTTTCATCCTTCAGAGCAACAGTTCATTGGTTTAGGAGTAGGTGTGTACTTTGTTGTATGATTACGTATTTGTTAACAAAATCTTTGTTAATCCTGCAAATTAATGAAAGCTTTTGTTTTCTTTTGTAGGCAAAACACTTTTGAAATGAGAAGAATCTGTTCATGTTAGAGTAATGTCAAAGTGCTTACAGTGCAGGTAGTGATATATAGAACCTACTGCAGTGAAGGCACTTGTAGCATTATGCTGGCAACTGCCTCAGAGGTTTTGGATTGCTATTCTGCATGGCTCCCATGGTGACTGCTTTTTGTTCTAAGGTGCATCTAGTGCAGATAGTGAAGTAGATTAGCATCTACTGCCCTAAGTGCTCCTTCTGGCATAAGAAGTTGTATTTTCACCTAGTCATTTACACTGAACATATATCTAGTAATGGTTTGCAGTCCTCTGTTAGTTTTGCATAGTTGCACTACAAGAAGAATGTAGTTGTGCAAATCTATGCAAAACTGATTGTGGCCTGTTATTGTCTACGTATTTACATTTTACTGATTTCATTATTGAGGTAACTTAGGACCCTGGAGAACATCAGTCCAAACAGCTCTTGTAGCACTAAAGTGCTTATAGTGCAGGTAGTGGTGCATAATCTACTGCACTAAGAGCACTTAAAGTACTGCCAGCTGTAGAACTTCAATTCCATCATTTCCCCTGTATTCTGCTGTTTGTGTGTGTCAGTTGAACACTGTTCTCTGGTTAGTTTTGCAGGTTTGCATCCAGCTGTATAATACTCTGCTGTGCAAATCCATGCAAAACTGACTGTGGCAGTGAAATTCAATTAACAGGTGACAAAGTGTACCCCTTTCTACACAGGTTGGGATCAGTTGCAATGCTGTGTATGTGTCTGTAGTATTGCACTTGTCCCGGCCTGTTGAGGTTGGTGGGGCTAAAGCTTGGAACAACTTACAGAACGTCTCTTCTTAGCAGATGGTTCTGGAATAGTGCAAAACAGTTAGTGGAGTTGGGCTCTCTAGATATTTGTATCTAAAGAAAATTGATTTGAATAGTGAAACATTGTACATATAGCACTTTTCAATGTTCAGTATGTTACCAACTAGTTGCACTTATAATTTTGCAAAATGAGTAGAATTTTTGACATATAAAAAGTTTTTCAACCTGGTGTTTTAAATAAACTTGTAGCCCTTGTTCATTGATAATCCAACAGGAGTTTTTAATTTTTTTCACTCATCAGCCTCAGAGACTCCACTTATTTCTGAAAGCATGTTTTACATACACTACATAGGGACAGTAGCAAATCTTTGCCAGTCCTCATGTGTCAGGGATAAATGGGAATATGAGGAAGTCCAGGGGTGGGGTTATTGATTCTTGAAAGCTGTATTGCAAATAGAAATCACTGGCTTATATTAAATGATAAGAATAGTTAATAATATTTTTGTATATGATTCTCAACTAAATTCTACGATATCTGTTTCTATAAATTATGCTAGCATTCTGATTAACGTATGAATGGAAACTTGGGGAGGGAATAACTTGCCAATATCAGTAGTCTGGTTTTACCTTCTGGTGTAGTTTAAAGGGTGTTTTCAGTTCAGAAGCTTGTAGAATGTTTCAAGTGCTAAATCAAATCACAATAAAATTTACTTTACAAAGTCAAGTTTAAACCGTAGAGTGAACTTCTGTACAGATATGTTTCTTAATTGTTTCTTAATTCTTAAAGCACTTTCTTTAACAATAGTTTTGACTTCTTATGCCATATAGTAATTTGTGATCTTGTGTAAAGAAAAAGCAAGCAAACTGAAGTTGAAGATGCTTGTGAATATGGCAGGCTAATATCAATGCAAGTCTATAAATGTTTGCTTAGAAGTAGTAATACATTGGGTTCAATGCAGTTTGCTCCCCAATAAACCAAAAACTGAAATTCTACATATACTTTTTGTGAGTAAATCCTTTTTGTTATGGTGTGCTGCACATTTGTGATTTCCTAGCCATAATGAATTTTTTTCAGTATTTTTGGTTTCAAGTAGTAGTATATGTCCTTGAACATTAAAATGCAAAATTGCAATCAACTTCTAGAAGTTGAACTTCAGTCAGGCTAAAGATGGGACTCATTTAACTTTAGTTTGTTACATTGCTGCAGGATACATTTTCAGGGAATCCATTAGCAAGAGACTAGATGCCCTCAGGTTACATTTGAACTGTACAATTGCACGGCTATGAAAAACCACTAGAGATTACTAGCCGAGATTGGGCAGATTATTAATGTGGCTGCTAGATAACTGTTTTGTGTTAGGATATTGGTGTTGAATGTAATATTGGAATAGGCTAGTAACAGCGCAAAAACTACGATCTTTTAGAACAGTGATTTCCAACCTTGGGCAACCCAGGTGTTCTTCGACTACAACTCCCAGAAACCCTGGGCAGCACAGCTGGTGGTGAAGGCTTCTGGGAGTTGCAGTCCAAGAATACTTGGGTTACACAAGGCTGGGAACCACTGCTCTAAAATACAGATTGTAACAATAGGATTCTTTTTCATTGGATTTTTCCATTCGCATCATAGTCTGGTAAAATATTTGTTATGATTATAAGAGATTTGACAGGTACACATTTGGATTTAGAAGTTCTTAATAGGACTTTGTATGTTGGTTGTTCTGGATTTCTGCTCAAGTACAGCTCTAATCCCATCTCAGTTTCCTTGAGCCCTCTGATTTGCGAGTATATATGTATGTAGCTACACTGTTCGTGGCATAGTCTACATAGTATTGTTTCTTTCACAGCAAACAGTCAAGCTACAGCTAACAGAAGTCACATCCAGAATTACAATGAACATTTGAGCTACATTCAGTTTCTGAAGAATGCAAATTCAGCAGTGTTGGTTTATTGTTAGGTAGTTTGTGAGCTATTTGGAAGTATAATTCTGAGCTGATCTTGCACAATTCTTGTTCTTTCCAGTAGTCTATGGCACACAGATAGGCTTCTTTTGGCATTCTCACATGTATGGAGACTGAGCAAAGAGCACTTAATTGAAGATGCACATAACTACAGAATCACAGCAAAAACCTTTCTAATCCAGCATTCTGTTTATATAGTGGCCAACCGGTTGTTTATAGAAAGCCCACAAGCATGACCTGAAAATATTTAAAACGTTGCTGTAGATATTGTTGCTGCTTCAGGAGCCAGAAGTCTTGGAGTCTGGTTCAGATGGAGCAGAGAAGATTCGGCACTTCAGTTTCATTCTTCCCCTGAATCCCAGCTTGTGACTGTTCCTTTGGAAGGGGTACTTGAATTGACCTTTTGAGATCTACAACATGGTTAGTATAATGAGGAATTAATAGCTGGTTGAAATTGGGAGTGGGGCTAGAAAATGGCAACTCGGAGACTTTGAGGTGAATGTCAAAAGTACTAGTATGGAAGAAGAAAGATGACAAAAAGGGAGAAAGTGCAGAAAGTGAAAGGACTGAATAGACTAAACTTGCTAATCTTGTAACAGGTTGAGTGGATTTTAGGGTGGAAGATGAGGAAAGTGAAAAACGAGATGACAGGAATAGTGAATTTGATTTCAATCACTTCATGTTGGATTGAGGTGCCTTGTGGCACATTAGTTTAACCACAGTACTACAGCTAAAATTTACAATCCAGGTTCAGTCCCATGTACCCTGCTGAAGGTTCACTGAGCCTTCCATCCTTTCACATTTGGTAATTTGAGTACTCAGTTTGCTGAGGCGACAGTGTGTAGCATGCATAATTAAAAGTTGTAAACTGCCAGGAGGGTACTTTTAAGTGCTATGGGGCAGTATATAAGCAGCATGCTTTACTTTTTTTTCCCTTTGTTATATGACTTCTCTGTCGAAAGCACACTTTTCCTGTTAATCTTATATTTCCACAAGCTTGCTCAGATTGATTTCTACTTCCAGCAGTCCTGTTTTTACTGATATTGCAGTGTCTGAACGTGTAGTGACAGATAAGGTCTTGTATAAAGCTACAGAAGAACAGTAATTAGGTTTACCACTAATAAAGGAATCTACATCACTGACAAACCAATCAGCATCACAGAAACCAATTCTGGGCTTGCAAGAATCTCGGTACTAGGAGAGTAAATCACAGAGTAAGCCCATATGGAGAAGTTGACTCACCAAACTTAGTTGATTCAGTGGCTCTACTCTAGTGTGGTTTACTATGCTAAGCAATGCAGGATTGTGGCCTTTATCCCATATGGTTATGGGAGAATACAGTCAGATTTGGATAATGGGTAATCAGGTCTTTCATTTGTCATACTATATTGCTAGAAACAGCTCTGGAGAAAGTAAAACAGCTTCAAATAGTTCTAAAGTACGGAAAATCAATGGATTAATGTGAAGTTTATACAGAAACCTGTAGAACTTGTTAAAATTGAACCCCCAGATTCAAGAACTGGTCCCTGTTCACAAAACATTTAGGAATAGATGACTACTTTGTTTCATTAAAACAATGAGAATTTATAAAACCCTGTGTAATTAGCTCTTTGAGCTATAACATGTTAAATTAACACATGGTATAGACTAGAGGGGATGCTGATAGCTCAGTGAACCAGAACATCTGACTGCAAACCAGAATTTATGAGTTCAGTTCTCCACTATTCATTATAGAAGAGTCAGTCTGTGTGGCCTGGGCCAGATATTGTCCCAGAGTGGAGAAAATGGTAGACCACTTCTGAGTAGTTTATACTTGGAAATCTCTGTAAAGGGTGGCTGTTAACTCAGAATTGACGGCACTGAATTACTATATTATTATTTTTAACAAAAATAAAATATGGTTTTAAAAAAATCTGATTTAAAAAGCTGGCAACAATTTCATCCACTTAAGAAGGCAAATTTGTAGGGACAGGTAATGACATGAATAACATGTCCCAATAAATGTAGATTTGTCCCTTGACTCTTAATAGCTGAATTCAATTTTAAAGGACTGTAGGTGCAAGTTTCCTTCTATTTTTTAAAAATTAGCTCAGTACTTCCACATTTGCAGCAGTTCATGATTTCAGGCAAAGGTGTTCTCTATCTGATTTTTAAACAAGTTAGAGGCAATTTAACCTGGAACCTGATCCATATGTTCATCTGCTCAGTTGCAAATTCATTACGTGTTTTATTTCAAACCAGGCTGTTGAAGACTTATTTCTAAATATCAAAAACTAGCTTTTTAAAATAAAAGCATGGCTTACATTCCTGGGCCAAAATTACTAAGGATAATTAAAAGTGCTACATGTTATATATACATCCGGATTTGGGTTTCCAAGAGCAATGAGCTGTAGTGCTTCTGAAACATCAAGAATCAGTCTGCTATGTCGAGTTGTGAAGACAGAAGAAGCAGCTATTGGTTACATTTAAGGTGTTTCTAGGACCCAGCCTTGTTCAGCTAACAGGCTTGCCCTGAAAGGTTTATTGGTAGGTTCCTCATTCTTTTCTAGAATTAATTATAGCATTCAAATATTTGGTGTGAGTCTTGAATTCTGCTCAGTTTTTCATGTTGAAGTGGAGGGCATATTTAAAGTTAGAAACCAAATCTAAATTCCCTGTCTTTGTAAGATATAACATACTTTTGTAATTTTGTAATTGTTGTTTTAATTTATTATGCTGTTTTTATTGTTAGCCGCCCAGAGTAGACTTGGTCTAAATGGGCGGGGTATAAATTAAATAAATAAATTTCAGTGATTTAAATTAAAAATGAATTGGCCAATTTGCTCTAGGGCAGACTCTTTCAAGGGAAACGTGTTTTCAAATCTTATCATACCAAGAACAAGTTTCAGTTTGTGCTGTTGTCATTACAGTTAAATGGGTGACAAGTTTCACAGTAAAATTTATACCAGACATTCCTGGGGAAAGCAGTTTATTTGCATCAGTACCCAGTAATCTGCAACTGACACTGTATCGGCATCCTGTATCCCTAAAGCGTAAATGTTTTACAATGTAAAAACTGCATATATTTCTATAGTACTTTTCATAATCTACTACAGTACACCAGCGATGTAGTCAGATATACTGTCAAGGATGTAGAAATTCCTGCAAGTTGACCTTGATGGACTTTCTGCAAAACCTGTTTAGTCATCCAAATCCTTGCTTGGATTCTGTTATGTTGCTACAAACTGACACCAGCTGAATTCTTTCAAACGCAGTGCTATATATGAAAAAAAAAATTACTTGTTAAGTATAGTCATGTGACACCATTGGCATTAAAAGCTTCTGTGGATGCACAGTTCACTTCTACAGAGATGTATTTACATGTGCATACCAAATATAGATACGTAGTTCAAAGTCTACCTCCAACATCTTCGGGTAATTGGTTTAAGAAGTACACCAGAATATAGATGTTTCATCTTCCAGTAATGAAATGTTGCTATGCATGCAGTGCATGAAAGAATTTTACAGAAGGCCAAGTGTATTTTACGGCTTTTGTGTGTGTTCTGTCCCGTCGAGTTGGAACCGACCTATAACAATCCTAATAGGGCTCAGAGATTGTCATGTTAAATCCGTCCCATAACAAAAACCAAAAAAACTAACAGAAAAAGGTTTATTTTTGTGGATTGCAATCCAATTCCTCAGATACATGGACAAATATTTATCTTTTACTATACATGCACACTATATGGTTGTGATGGTAGAGAAAATGGTATTAATATTGGCTGGTTTCATAAACAACTGCTGAACAAATGATAAGCACTATTACCAAAATAAGATACTAAATTCTTTTCATTTTCTTTTTGAATACAACATGCTGTTTTGTTTTTTGAGTTTTAGTTTTTAAAAGTGCAGAGATCTGCAATCACTATTTTTAATTATTAAGCAGCATATAAATATATGGTTTGTCCAGATTGCTTACATTAAAATTGGATGTAGCATTATTACATTATTTGCAAAGATCAAAGGTCATTTATGAGTGCCAGAATTTCTGCTGGGGTGCTTTCAGTGGCACTGAGTATGAACAGCTTATGGCAGCCTTATTCTACCAGCCTAAGCATACCATTCTCCAGGCCTAGTGCAAAAAAAAAAAAATCTTGATGAATATATGCCAATTCTCTCGGTCCACTAGTGAGACATAAAACCACAGCTCAACTGTGGGCTACTTACACAAAGACATTTTTGAGAACAGCAGCCTTTAATAAAGTTATGCACTGATCACGTGCTTCTGTTTAAGACCTGAATCTGTGATTTTTGAAAATGGCCTGCTTCAGATTGAATGGATTCATAGGCACTATTGATGCTGCTGGGATCCTGAAACAGATATAGCAGTTCAGATACTCATGCCTCTTAACTGAATACCACTGGAAAACAAAGCCATAATATTTTCCAGTTCTTTTGTAATTTGCTGAATTTTCTAGATGTATCTCCTTGGGAGGTTACACCTGCCAAAATACAGATAAATGGGTGCAGGGGTCTTGGGCTATCTGCTTTTAAACATCAGTGAAGGGGTGATTTGTAGAACTGGGATAAATCTAAAGGTAGCTTTTATGAGAAAATTCAGGCTGCCAAATATCAGATGAAATAGGTATAGGGTTTTTAGGCAATAGTGTGGATGTTTGAAGGTTAACCCTCTCAAAGGACAGCATTTAATCTTTACATTGCTTATAGATTTCTGAAAATCACAGGCAGTGTAGACATAGCCTTATATAACAAACCTTAAAATGTTTCAGTGCTGTTTCAAAATAATTTTTTTGACGAGGAGGAGGGTCCTCATGTGAAGGGAGACATTTTTTTCTTCAGTTTTTTCCAAAACAATTTTTAATCTTTAAGGGGTTGCAGGTGGATACAAAATGGTCCTGGAAAGCTACTTGCTGCCAACCTCTGTTCAAATGTAATGAGAGTTCATTATTGTCTCTGACTCCCACTAGTGGGTTTTGCATGTGCACAGAACAGAGTTTGGAATCTCTTGGAGCTGTGTTGCGAGATAGGAAGCTGCCCCCACCCTCCATCATGCAGGTGTAAACATATCATAGCTGAAGCCCCTCAATTTCTATTTGCCACTAGAGCTACATAGACAGCATCTTAAAAAGCAGAGACATCACCTTGCCGACAAAGGTCCGCATAGTCAAAGCTATGGTTTTTCCAGTAGTGATGTATGGAAGTGAGAGCTGGACCATAAAGAAGGCTGACCGCCAAAGAATTGATGCTTTTGAATTGTGGTGCTGGAGGAGACTTGAGAGTCCCCTGGACTGCAAGGAGAACAAACCTATCCATTTTGCAGGAAATCAACCCTGAGTGCTCACTGGAAGGACAGATCCTGAAGGTGAGGTTCTAATACTTTGGCCATCTCATGAGAAAAGAAGACTCCCTGGAAAAGACCCTGATGTTGGGAAATTGTGAAGGCAAGAGGAGAAGGGGACGACAGAGGATGAGATGGATGGACAGTGTGATCGAAGCTACCAACATGAAGTTGACCCAACTCCGGGAGGCAGTGGAAGACAGGAGGGCCCGGCGTGCTCTGGTCCATGGGGTCATGAAGAGTCGGACATGACTTAACGACTAAACAACAACAAGAGCTACATAATTCAAGGCTTCTCTCTCACTATGCTGACATTCTTTATTTTTTGAACCTAGTTTTTTCTTCATTTGTAGAGGGGTTTTTGGTGTACTCCTTTGCAGGCCTCTAGGGGGCTTTTAAAGAAGCATTGACTGCAGAGGTAAGACTGCCCTCACAGATGGGCATTTCCATTGTTTCTTTTGTCTTGGATAGGCTCATCACTCACAGTCTTTTGATGTGTCATGGTGTTACAAAATAAGGCCTGAAGCTAATGCCAATCTAAACTGGGCACATTATTAGAAGAGCTCTCATAATGTGGCAGGCCAAGCAGCTGAAAATAGACATCTTCACAAACCTTTACCCATCCGCAAGAAACTTTGAAACAGGCACTTTTGGTGATTTCGAAAGTGCTGAGTCAGGCAATCATGGCCTGCTCAGTACCAGAGTCTTCAGCTTAGTGTGACTCAAGACATCAGATCTCAAATCAGTACCAACCATGTCTCCCAACTCATGTCTGCCATCAGAGCTTCTTTGTGCTCTCCCAGTCCAGTGCTGGGGCAAGATATATCAATGACCAAACAGAAACATAATACTAAAAGTTACAATGATTTAGGTGATACTGAGGTCCTTCTCACCCCAGCAAAGAAGACTGTTAAGTCTTTGTCATCTGCAGTCTTGTATTCTTCTGTATCAGACACCAAGGTGTCCACCACTTACTTCCATCTACACTAGGATTGACTATGACAGCTTGGGCTGTTGCAACATTGCTACTGATATCAGGAGTGACCTCAATTCCAAAGGCTTCTTCAATCCATACTCTACTGCAGGGGCCCCCAACCTGTGGCCCCTGGGGCCTCATGTACCTCCCAAGCTCTTTCTGTATGTCTCTTCCCCCCCCCCCCAAAAAAAGCTGTTTGTTTACTGCTCTCACTCAAGGAATTTTCCCCTCACTCACACTGTTCTCCCTGCCTCAAACGGCACCATGTACTGTTTTTCTTTTTTAACAGAAAGCCCAATAGCAATGTTTTTTTTTTCTGGTCTCCATAGTTCCTTCTGTAAACCCTTTCTTGGTCTTATCCTCCATACTAGCATTTTGGTCCTTCTGGGTGCTTTGTTAGTCAGCAGAGCTCAGGTACCTGTTCCACTCAGCTTTTTCACTTCTCCTCTCCATGTATTACCATGTTGAAGGCTATGAGTGTAAAGAAGATAAAGCAGCTGTGTGGAA